>JAJJWX010001102.1:0-1327500 GCA_023529315.1 Papaver bracteatum | reverse complement strand
CGGTTGGGCTCAAGACATGGCCGGTTGGCCAATGATCACGGCTCTACCATATTTTCCCTTATTTTATATTATTTCCTTAGTGTGAAGGAAACACCATGAAACTGAGGAGTTTCCTCAAAATGAAGGATATTTGTTCAAGTGAAAGGATTTTCATGAACTCAAGGAAAATAACAAAAAATATGATAAAAATATGAAACTGGCGTGGGATTGACCACGGTACGTCCGGCCGGTCAGTGGGCCCATGCTCCCAGCGCCTTGGTCAATTTTTAATTATTTATTATTTTTCTTCCTATTTTGCATAGGTTCATCGTCTCGTCGTATTTTTAAATACTTGTTCGTACGGTGACTGTTAGTGCATCGTCGTTAAATACACTTGCACCATTTAAATCGGGGGTTACTCAGAGGTAGCTCAGACGCCCGTGTGTTGAATATTTATTACTAATCCATGGAATTCTTCTGGGAAGAACCATGGTTTGCAGTTTGAAATACTGCGAAAATATTTGAATATTTTCGGAAATTCAGTGGATGAATCCAAGAATTTAGGAATAATTAACTTATGGCTCTATACTAGCAGAGCAAGCTGTCTAAGAGCATTAATTATCCCGACATGAGCTTGTTGGAGATTCATATCCTTTATATAGTCATGGTAAACTCGTTTTTTGTATCCTGAAGATGTTATCGCTCTATACTAGCAGAGCAAGCTGTCTAGGACCCGTCCATCTTGTGATACTATATAGAAATAATTACTGAAGTGTTCAGTATTCATGAAATATGTTGTTGCCTAGCCATGAGACTACATATCTACATGTACTCTGAGAGAAAGTATTCTCAGTCAGTGGATTCGATGAGAGATCTGTGTCTCAATACTCACATCTGACTGCTGGATCAGAGGTTCGTATAATTATGGGTTTACGAGTTTAGCCTTTGTCGAAAATCCACCATCTACAGTAATATTGACTTGAATTGTTTTATTCCTAACGTATCTTTCAAGTCGTGCTATATTGAAAACATAACTGCGAAGCTGTATATACTATACATATTGTATGGTACTCTAGCGGTGTGACATGGTCATATTTGTATAATCATAGTATTATGGAATTAGACTGCGAAGTATAACGCTTATCTTTTGAACTTTGTAGATATAACATCGACATAATCTTGTATATACTGTTATGATTATGTGAATGGATTATGGTGCAGATTTCATCCTAGGAAGCAATGTTTTACATTTGTTTAAAGGAAGTACATTCATGAACTTGTTTTATGAATAAAAAGGGAAATCGCTATGCTTATTGGTACGGCTATTCATTGCAAATCTTCGGATTACCAATATGTGTGAGATTGGTAGAACCAATCATAACTTTGTTATGTATATTGGTATAACTAATCACAATGCCTGACTTATGATTTGGTATGAATAGTTTTTATTAATTGGTATAATCGATCCTAAGTAATCACCATGAGATGGTATGATCGATATTTGTAATTGGTGTGACCGATCACAGAGTGTTGTGTAATCGATCCTTGTAATTAGTGTAACCGGTCCTGGTAATTGGTGTGACCGATCCTGGTAACTGGTGTGACCGATCACAAGCAATACCATGAGTATATGGTAACCAGTCTTGGTAATTGATGTAACCGATCCAGGTAAATGATGTAACCAGTCCTGGTAACTTATGTGACCGATCACAAGTATTTCTGTATTGAGGTATAACCGATCCTAGTGATTCGCAGAACCGATTGAACCCATGTATGTGACTTGATGTTTGATCAATCACATAGTAGTCTTGGAATACAGGTGAGCCAATTCTAAACTTGTTTGAAAGTGGGGTATAACCGATTCCAAGAATGTAAATCCATGTAAATATGAATAAGGATTTACAATAAAAAGATGTTAACATACTTTGAACTCATATAGTAACGCTTATCATTTATTGTTCAAAGATATTCCTTAGTACTCAAGGAGATCCCGTGCCGAAATAAATTGAGAATCTTTTAATTAAGGTTTTTGGTTTTATATGCTTTAATTACCAGCAATTAAATGCATATCTCTAGACTAAAAATTAGTAATGTGCATTTACTAATTGGAGATTTTCTATTGAGAAATTTCGGAAATTTTGGACAAGCATTT
This sequence comes from Papaver bracteatum, assembly GCA_023529315.1. Lineage (NCBI taxonomy): Eukaryota > Viridiplantae > Streptophyta > Magnoliopsida > Ranunculales > Papaveraceae > Papaver > Papaver bracteatum. The sequence continues at coordinate 1,325,369 of JAJJWX010001102.1, read as the reverse complement.
ATTGGAATTAGGAAAACCGATTTTTTTTCTTCATTGCATATCTTCATAATATTTTCGGTTTTGGAAATTCCTTGGTGTCCAAACATCCTTGGTCTATAAATACCAAAGTTTAAATTTCTAGCAAACTATCCTAAGAGCTAGGAAAACTTCATCTTTTTGTTGGTTCTGGTGGAGTCGTCTATTCGGAGAGGAAAGTATCCTAATTAGGTGAAATCTCTTACGACCGCTCGTTTAAAGACTTCTGTGGGATCAAGAAGCTCTACGAGTACCGTTGGTGGAAAACTAGATAATTGCAGTGTTATTAGTTTTTGATTGATTTGATTGACTAACAGTTGTTGAAACTTTGATTACACCTGGTTTGTTTATTCTTGAGAATCTTTTCTTCTGATATAAGATTCACTCAAACTAGATCGAAGTATCGACAATATCTTTAAAACTGTTTGTAGATCTTAAAGACATCTTGTGATAATTCATTGTTAACAGACTTCGTTATGTGTGTGATTGACCACAAGAGAATCAAGTGGTGTTGTTCAGGTGTTTATTGGAGATTAAAGAAGAGTTGAAGATAAAAAAGATTTCTTATTAGTTCTCATATCTTTGGGTGTGCACAAACCTTGATCGGCTGGAATCCAACTAGAATCTGATTTATTCGATTGATTATTTGCGTGAGATCGGCATCACTTTATAGTTTCTTGTTGGATTCTATATCGATTGATTGCGAATCTAAACTTGACTACTTTGGTAGTTGTTGGATAGATTGATCTAACCAGGCATATGAGTTTATTAGTTTAAACGGAAGAGCCTTTGTGTATGACTTGAGATATCTTTATCATGAAAGAATCAATAGAGTTGTTACCAAACTGGTTTGTTGTTCCTTTACTGTTTGGAATATGATCTAAAGGAATTGTACCAGTGCGTGACCTTCGAAGTTGGAAGCACATGGATACTAAGGAAACTAAGTGAACTAGGGGTAGTTGCTTGGTCTCAACTATACGAAGTTGGTGTAGATTTTGTATTGAAGCTTAATTTTGAGAGTATTCAATTCTGGATTAGGTCCCGGGGGTTTTCTGCACTTGCAGTTTTCCTCGTTAACAAAATCTTGTTGTGTCTTTTACTTTTTTATTTTCACAATTATAATTGTTATTAGAATTAAAATTAAAATACACAAAAATTAACTCCGCACATACTTGATAGTGATCCTATATAGTTTGGTTAAGTCCGAACCTTTTATCAAGTATCATACTTCTTTGTCGTATTGTCTCGATCTTGTATCCATAGTCAATGGAAAAAGTTATCTTATTATTGTATTGTCTCGATCTCGTATCCATAGATGATCACACGAAGTGTGAATCAATTTGTTGTATTATCTCGACTTAGTCTATAGACAATCACTTTCAGTGGAGGATTTATAGGTGGATAAATAAAAGATCTTGGTGTATTTGGGTACCCTCGTCTTTTCATGGACCATAACTGAACCGTGTACAATGGCTTGTTCATGAAAGATTATCCGAAACTAGCCAATCAAACTATATGCCTAATCATTTTCAGATAACACTTTAAGACTTTTCTTGAGTCACACATATGATCAAAAATGTCTAGATATTGTTTTAAAGAGTTGTTCAAATGCCAATTATCAATTAGAAATAATTAGGATGCATCTGAAAATATTCGACAGGGTAAGTACATGTACTGTACCTGTTCGTGAATGTCTTTGTCATGGTATGTCTACCGGGTATGGATACCCTTAAGAAGAAAAAAACGAATTCAAGAACTCACGGATCTTTTATGGTTTGCCTACATACCGTTTTTAGTTTTAAAACCAACAGATCTTTTCCGGTTTGCATAATGGGTATGAATAATGTCCTGGTTCATGAGTCACAGAATTCTTGTCTTATGGATACCGGTTTGCGTACCACAAAGTCATTGCCGAAGTATAACTACGCCGGTACGTATACTGGGTACATGTACTGCGGCTCCGGACTTATAACAGTTCTCTCAGTATGTGAACTGGTATGCATACTTTCCTTTATCCAAATTAGTAATAGTTTTATATCTCTCTAATAATCAATTCGAAACATTTCCGAGTAACATCAATGACACATATCACCGTTCAAGGCTATTTTTAGATGATTAAATCTCGAATCATAATTTAAGTCATGAACGATAAATTTTTCTTAACCAAATTTATCAAGTATGAACAAATATTCTTAAGCATAAATAGTCATATTTCGATAACGATTTTCAAGATAAACTTGACTGAAATTTATGTTATGCATGTGCTATCTAATTTAGTCATGCGACAATGTATCATAGATAGAAAGGTGAAAACTTGAGAAATAGGTGGTTCAGTATTCACTTACCTTTTGATGTTGAAGTTCTCCAAAGCTCATATTGATCTTCGCCTTCAGATGGTAGAACGCAGTGATATCCGATTCTCAACTAGACATTGCTATCTTAATCAGAGACCTGACTAAATGTAGACTAGAAATCAAGATATAGTTTTGACAACTAAATTCAACAACAATCTTGAGATAGCCACACTTGTGAGTTCGACCGAGCAATGCTCTAACAATCTCCCCCTTTGTCAATTTTAGTGACAAAACTATTAATACATATGGATTAAAAAATAAAGTTTCAAAACTCCAGAATCCATCATGTTTGATTTCCTTGCTTCTTCAACTCCTTGAATTCTTCGTTAGTTCAAGTTGCAATGATTCTGAACGTGTTCAACTTAGCATCGTTGTTGTTGAAGATCCGTAGCGATAACAACTTTGAAAACATATATTCTCAATCGTCTTTATACAAAAATATAGTATTATTATCTTCTTCAAAGGTCAATTGTATCACAACTTTAAAGTAATACTACGGTGATATGTTTCTCCCCCCTTAATTTATACTTACATCTTTTGTATAATAGGTGAAACCTATAGATGTTGTTTCACTCCCCCTTACATTATGATCCATAAAATCATATGTATGTAGTGCAAAACTACTAATTAATTCTCCCCCTTTTTGTTAATAAAAATTGGCAAAGGTACGGAAACTATGGGATGGTAATAATTCAATCAAAATATATTTCAAGATTTAAAGGAAACACATATCAACTTTTATTTAGATGATACCATAAAGTATTAAATACTTAGCGCTCATCTAGGAGATTTAAGATACAAGCATCCCATGTAAATTCCACATCCACTCTCCCCACAAAGATATAGCAATTAAGCACAAGTTTATTTAAGAACTCTTCACCATTTGATGTCATTCCCAAGAGAACAACATGAGTGACCTTACTTTAATGAACAAAGAAATGGATTTTGTCGGACATTAACAAGTCACATGGACTTGAATCCTAAATGTCGATATAAATTAGTCTCAATGTCAGTTACGAACAAAGAGATAATTTTAATCGGTTTGACTCAACATAAGAAAATCTTACGGAGTAGATAGTGCAGTAATTTCACAAAAGTGTGATCATGAGTAGATCAATATTGCGAAAAATTCTCACAAAGTTTGTTCTATGTCTAGTTCAGAAAACATAATAGATTTAACTTTTGAGCATATATGCGATATCAGTTCAATTCACATAAATTAAATGACACATATATCTCATAAGGCTTTACAATACATTAAACCAATAATGATTAAATACTGCAAGTTCATCTTCCAAAAACTCTAGAATTTAAATAAATAAATCTAAAAACATGCAAGATGAAAATCATTGGAAATGGCTTGTGTAAACACAATATTTTCTACACCAAACCCTAGTTATCCTTCTCGAACACAAGAATAAATTCTCTTTGAAAAATTCTTTATCATCTCTGAACTCCTTATTAACGACGGTCATAGGAACATACGGTTCATGAATGAAAGAATGAGTTACTGAAAACCTGTTAGGATGTTGTTTGACAAGTGCTTCTTGTAGTTCAAGAGATTTTTATAGAATCACTTTCAGCCACTGCACCTCCTTCTTGATTTTCTTCAGTTCTTCAAGAAGAGTTGCAAACCCTTTCTGATTGGAGCGGTCCGCTCTCGGTTTCTTCATATTCTTGTTTTAACTTTTAAGAGATGAGTTAAAAGGATATGACATCTCTTGTTCTTTTCTAGTTGGATCAACTACCTTAAAACATGAGGGTACCCAAATATACCTCGATTTAAGACTTTTCTACCTATAAGTCCTTTCTCCGAAAGTGATTGTCTATGGACTGAGTCGAGACAATATAACTAATCGGTTCACACTTTGTGTGATCGTCTATGGATACGAGATCGTGACAGTACAATAACAAGATAACTTGTGTGATTGACTATGGATACAAAGATCGAGATAATACAACAATGAAGTATGTTTACTTGATAATAGGTTCAGACTTAACCAAACAAAATAGGATTGCTATCAAGTAAATAGGAATTAAAGTTTGTGTATGTTAATTCTAATTATAATAAAACAATTATAATTGCGGAAATAAAAAAGTAAAAGAAACATCAAGATTTTGTTAACGAGGAAACCGCAAATACAGAAAAACCCCAGGACCTAGTCCAGAATTGAATACTCTTAGAATTAAGCCGTTATACAAAATCAAACCAACTTCGTATAGTTGAGACCAAGTAACTAAACCAATAGTTCACTTAGTTCCTTTAGTATCCCTGCGCCTCCAACTTGAAATAAGTCCACTTGGAACAATTCCTTTGGTTCGTATTCCAAACAGTAAAGGAACAACAAATCTGTTCGGTAACAACTCTTTTCAAACAACGTGATATGAGTTTGAAAAAAGGATCTTCCGTTTATCCCAATAAACTCCTTTGTCAGGTTCTTAGATCTACCCAATAAACAACTACCAAAGTAATTGTTTAGATTTTGAAATCAGTACTTTGAATCACAAAGAATTGTATTGATGCTGATCTACTCAACTAATCAATCCAATCTATCACAAAGATAAACCAATTATAGTTGGATCCCTTTCCATCCGAAACAAGTTTTGTGCACACCAAAGATTATGAACCCAGATATCTTTTATGTCTTCAAATATTCTTAGATCTTCAATAAACACCTGCACACAAACAACTTGAATCTCTTGCGATCAACCACACACATCATGGATTTCGTTAACAATGGATTATCACAAGATGTCTTTAGATCTACAAACAGTCTAAAGATCTCCCGTCGAAACTTCGATCTAGTTTGAGTGAATCTTATATCAGAAGATAAGATTCTCAAACATAAACAAACTAGGTGCAATAAAATTTTAACAACCATTAGTCCATCAAATCAATCGAAAACTAATAATAAACTGTAATTATCTACTTTCCCACCAACGGTATTAATAGAGCTTCTCAATCCCAAAGAAATCTTTAAACCAAGCGGCCGTAAGAGATTCGCTTAATTAGGTTACTTTCCTCTCCGAATAGGCGGCTCTACCAGTAACAACACAACTAGGTAGTTTTTTTGGCTCTGGGGATTAATTTGCTAGAAATGCAAACTTAAGTATTTATTGAAAAGGAAGTTTGGATACCAATGAATTTCCAAAACTGAATATTCTCAAAGATATGCAATAAGAGCAAAAAGGGTTTTCATAATTCATGGAAATGCTCTGTCCAAATATTGACCGAAATCTCAGTAGAAAATCTCCAACTAGTAAATGCACATTACTAATTTTTATTTTCTAAAGATATGCATTTTAATTGCTGGAAATTAAAAGCATATAAAACTAAAAACCTTAATTAAAAGATTCTCAATTTATATCGATCCGGGATTCTCCTTTATCTATTAAGTAATATCTTTGAACAATAAAAGATAAGTGTTATTTCACATGTTCAAAGTATGTCGACATCTTTACTTTGTAAATCCATCATTTTTCATATTTACAATCTTAGAACCGATTTTCCACACTTCCAAACAAGTTTAGAATTGGTTCATCTGACTTCCAAGAACTATGTGATTGATTATCCTATCAAATTCGTTGTAGTTCTTTACTTCTTCACATTCTTCAAGTCTTCATGTAATACTTGTAAGTCTCATATCCTAGTAGCTTTCTAGATAACCTATACGAAGTTGAATCTAGTAAATAATCAAGCGACTCTTTAAATGAGTTTTGGTTCACTAAAATATGACACCCAAACTTGACATACCAACACTTGGTGGGTTCAACCGATCTATACTCTAACAATCTCCCCCTTTTTCAATTTTAGTGACAAAACTCTTACATCATATGGAAAAACAAATTACAAGAATTCATTACACATACGCTTGATTCTAAGTTTCAACAACACAATAACATGTATACACTCAATCCATAAATGTCGTTGTTGACATTATAATAACAAAGCTAATACTACTCCTAAAGGTAAGATAGGTAGATTTTCAATCCGCACGTCGTTGTTATTCCCTTTGTAGTTCATGTAACTACAAATATAAATATGATATGTTACTCCCCCTTAGTCTATGCTTTACTCTTTTGTTAGATATAACGTTTAAGCACCATTGTCATTTCCTTAGTGATACCAAATTACTTGTTTACTCCATATATTTCTCCCCTCTTTTGTCACAAAATTGCAAAGGTACGACGAGCAAAATAAGGGACAAACCGAAAGGATCTTATGAATCTCAAAAGACTTGCAAAACCTATAAGAGTTAAGCATGAGGGTTCCACACACCATTTTTGATAACCAATATCAAAACCAAAACTAGAAAGTAATTTTGTTTGGATTTGTTACCAAGGAAACAATTGCTCGAAGCAATTTTCCCTAATAGTTTAGCAAACCAATAATAGACTAAGCACCTTAGTTCCTTTTCTAAAACGATTGTGAAAATATAATCGCTTGTTCGATAAGACCAAAATAAAGATCAGAATTAACTCTATTTTTCTCATCATGTTCTAAGTATTCAAATAATAACTTAGACCTTTCACTTTTAAACAAGACACATACTAGGTTAGTTAACTAGCATTTCTTCTTAAGTTATTCGATTAGACTTGAATAACCGAAATCTCCACTTTGATAAGTCTAACTAAGATCAGAATTAACTTAGTTTGTCTTATATGGAATCCAATTGGACTAAACAATTGATCCCGAAAAAAAACTCTTTTGTTAAGCCATAAACAATTCATACAAACCAAATAAATCAACTTTCATAATTATTTACCTCAACCGGAAGCAATTGAAACAAACATAGACATTATGGTACCGCAATTGCACCGAAATTTCGTAAGCCTAAAAATTGATACCAAACAATAAAGAAAGATAACAATAGTTTTTCTTAACCGGAAACAATTGAATCACATACACATCCACACACAAATAATAGAATAAACATCAATTGTACCGAAATTTTGTTAAGAAAAAGCAATAAATATATGCAATAAAATCAGGCTTTTCTTAAACAGGAAAATGATTAACTAACAAATTCGTTACCTCAAATTCCACATCCTCTTCTCCCCTTAAGATATGTCATTAAGTGCCAGTTCAAGATAGAACTCTCCCTGTTGTGTTGTAACCCTCTCGCAAGACAAAAGAACAACAACAAAGAGCAACCTTTACCAGAGAAAGGTTGAAAACCGGTTTTAACTAATGCAATGCAAAAGTTTAAAACCCCGAAACACATATGCTTTTATGCTAAACCAAACGATTCAACATATTGTGACTTTTTCACATATTGTTTCAATCAGAACCCCTTATGATCCTTTGATAAATCCTACCAACATGGGCTTGAGCTTAATCCTGCTAAACCAAAAAGTCACCCATACCATAAGGGTTCACACCATATGAGATCGAATATTAAGGTCATGAAAACCGAAATCAAACATCCCATAAACATATATAGCAATGAAATAAAGCATTCAAGCACATGTTATGTAATCGAAAAACTATCACAAGAAAAATTATAAACTAATAATTTTATTCATAAATAATAGTTTTATTCATAATAGACCTTATACAATTATTAAAAGAAATCAAAAACTGATGTCTATTCTCATTTTAAGATAAATTTAATCTTCATTTGTTTGCTCATCAGAATCTTCTTCGGAGTCTTGTTCTAGTTCTCCTTTTAGAAACTCATTATTGATTACAAGGATTCCTTCACTAGTATCCGGATCATCTTTATAGGCAAAGGCCAACTGTTTCTGAATACAGTCTAATTGTCTCCCAAGTCGTAAAATTTGGAGCATGAGATCTCCATTGCTATAGGTTTGATCATATGAGATCTCTATGAGAGACAGTTTTAGTATATTTCTCATCTCCAAAGCTATTTGTAGATGGTGGATTTTCGACAAAGGCTAAAATCGTAAACCCATAATTATACAAACCTCTGATCCAGCAGTCAGACGTGAGTATTGAGACACGGGTCTCTCATCGAATTCTCTGATTGAGAATACTTTCTCTCAGAGTACATGTAGATATGTAGTCTCACAACTGGACAACGACATATCTCATGAATACTGAACACTTCAGTAATTATTTCTATATAGTATCACGGGATGGACGGCTCCTAGACAGCTTGCTCTGCTAGTATAGAGCGATAACGTCTTCAGGATACAAACAACGAGTTTACCCTGACTATATAAAGGATATGAAGCTTCAGCAAGATCATATCAAAATAATTAATGCTCCTAGACAGCTTGCCCTGCTAGTGTAAAGTCATAAATTAATTATTCCTAAATTCTTGGATTCATCCGCAGAATTTCTGAAAATATTCAAATATTTTCGCAAGATATTTCATTACGCAAACCATGGTTCTTCCCAGCAGAAATCCATGGGTTAGTAATAAATATTCGACGCACGGATATCGGAGCTACCTCTGAGCAAGCCCTGTCTCAAATCTAAATTCTTGGATTCATCCGCATAATTTCTGAAAATATTCAAATATATTCACAGATATTTCATTACGCAAACCATGGTTCTTCCCAGCAGAAATCCATGGGTTAGTAATAAATATTCGATGCACGGGTATTGGAGATACCTCTGAGCTAGCCTTGTCTCAAACCTAAATTCTTGGATTCATCAGCAGAATTTCTGAAAATATTCAAATATTTTCGCAGATATTTCATTACGCAAACCATGGTTCTTCCCAGCAGAAATCCATGGGTTAGTAATAAATATTCGACACACGGGCATCAGAGCTACCTCTGAGTAAGCCCTATTTCAAATGGTGCAAGTATATTCAACGATTATGCATTAACAATCACTGCACGAACGAGTATTTCAAAATACGACGAAACGATGAACCTATGCAAAATAGGATGAAAAAATAACAAATAATTAAAAATTGACCAAGGTGCTGGGAGCATGGACCCACTGACCGGCCGATCGTGTCGTGGTCAATCCCACACCAGTTTCATATTTTTATCATATTTTTGTTGTTTTCCTTGAGTTCATGAAAAACCTTTCACTTGAACAAATATCCTTTGTTTTAAGGAAACTCCTCAATTTCATGGTGCTTCCTTCGCGCGAAGGAAATAATATAAAATTATGGAAAACATGATGGGGGCGTGACCATTATCCAACCGGCCATGCCTTGGTCCCATCCGGCCCCACACCTCATGGTTCCTTATTATTTTATTGCCCTAATTTCATGAAAACTCCTTAATCTCATGATATTTCCTTGGTCCCATGAAAAATAATAAAAATTACGGAAACCCGTGTGCACGGCCCATGGCCGGTCGGCCAAACCCTAGGTGGCTCACACGTCCCACTTTTATTAGCATATTTTTCATGTTTTCATAATCCCATGAAATTCCTTGATTTTATGATATTTCCTTCAAATTATGAAAATTCCTTCAAACCATGAAATAATACATAAAATTAGGGAAAACGCACGGGACCGGGCCCTGGCCGGCCGATTATGCTCCAAGCTGGTCCCACACGTCCCTTATTTTATTTATTATTATTTTTTATGTTTCCTTCATCTCATGGAAACTCCTTGTTTTCAACAAAACTCTTTAATTTTGGCAAAACTCCTTCGTTCTATCATATTTCCCTAAAACCGTGAAAAATATTACAAAATCATGAAAAACGTGTGGGATGGCTCCCTTGGCCGGCCGGCCATGCATTGGCCATGACCGGTCCCACACCTCATAATTCTTTCACTTTTTCATTATTTTCCTTCATCCGATGAAGTTTTGACTGTTTTATAAAAAAATCCTAATTTTGTCATATTTTCTCAAATGGTCGCTCAAACGTGCACCAGAAAATATCAAAATTCTCAGGACTGAGACACGAACGTCTCAATGACGAAAGAATGTTACCTTGACCGACCAGGGTTGGATTTTTGGCTCACAATGAGCCAGTCCTACGTGTTTTCACAATTTGACCTAATTTGCGCAATTGCACGTATTGGGTCCAAAACTCTCCAAATAATTTCAGAATTTGATAGAGCGGTCATCATTTGATCCCGTGACCATCCAGGGCCAGTTATATGACCCCTTGGTCGGTCCCTCACCTTTTCATAATTAATTAGGTTTTATCACCTAATATTGAACCCAACAGTAATTCAATAAATGATTAAACCAGCATTTAATCATTCTTTCATCAACTCACCAACTCTTCAAGGAAGTCTTGGTTTTTGCTCATATGAGCATATGAGAATTTCATGTTCGATCCACGGTCCCATGAAGCCGGTTCTCCTTTATTCCATGGTTAATTTAAAAAAAAAACCATCAATTGATTAAATTAGGGTTTCTGAATCCAAGGATCATGATTCCATATTCAAACACTAATAATTTTGCAATGATCTCATGATCAGTATTATTTTTAATTATTCTCGGTTCAACTACCAGCACTTTAATTAATGTTTTATTTTGGTCACGCTGCCAATAATTCATCAGATGAGCAATATTTACTCAAATCAACGAATATTGGAACTATTAATATTAAACAAATTATTGAGCAACACTTGCTCACCTCAACGTGAGGATCCTATCACTGTCTCAACAGACGTGCTTAATTCATGAGTTGTAGAAAATTTTACAAAATCATGTTTAACTCAACAAATACGTGGACTCATCGTCCCACGAAGTCATGAAATTAACAACTGACTAAATTAACCACGAGACATCAATCGTGTCATTTGGGGGGATATCAACTAGGGTTTTGGTCTGGCGGTCTACGACACGTGCGTTCAAACACAAGATGGAATGTAAGTAAGTCGTGTAATCAGTTGAAGGAGTTAAAAAAATAGTGGGTGGAAAATCAACCAAGTCTCCGCACGATGAGCGCAACTGGTTTCAAACACTATTTCCATCTCTCCACTCTTTCACTCCATCAACTATCACACTTCATGGGATCATGGTGTCTACAATTCCATCAATATAAATAAGTCTCTGAATCATGATTGAAACAACAACAACGGCAACAACAAAATCAACGACGATTTCACGCCTCACTCATCAATTGAGCAATTACTCTCAACTGGGTAATTTCAATCATTCATAACATATCTTATTCAGAATTCACAACACCCCTACAATATTTGATTACCATTGATTCCACATATTTCTTAGCTTCCCTCCTACAGATCAACCAATCCTCTCTTGTGACCGAATTTACTCTGGAATGGCCATTGTCTTGGTTTAGGCTGGAGTACTACATATTGATCTCTCGAATTCAAAGCACCCCCTTCACAGTGGTGCATCTGTGTGAGGTTGAACATTTTGCTTGGTTAAAGGAGTCTCCTCCGCACGGTCGTCTCCTCAATTACGCAAAAACCAGCAAATCATTTTTTCCCATCTACAGATTGGCGACCATAGTGGGAGATCATTCTCTCGGTTGCAATCTCTCATTTTGAAAAGTTGGTTGGTCTTAGGTCAGGATCGGTCACAAATCCTAACGCAAATATCGCTAGCACTAGTAATAATGAAAACATCCCAGAAATTATTCCCGCCACTAACACTGACGGTGGTGACATCACTCCTCCTCACACCAACGCGGAAGGTCATCATTTGTTCGGCCGACATCCCGAAGAGGTCAGCGGAAATCCACCACCAACTATGGATGATCTCATCAAAGCGCAAGAAACTCTTGCAAAGAATCAGACGGATATGGCCGCAACACAAGAAAAGCTATTCGATCACCTGAAGACTCTTACTGATAAATTGTCAGAGAAAACTCAAGACAAAGGGAAAGAGAAGGAGAAATCCTCAGATGCTGCTTATTCTGAGGTAATTCCAATTTACACAGTGAATGACGAAGAAACCAACAAAGCCGCAGGCAATTCGTCAACAAAAGAATCATCAAGCTTCATTACTCGGGAAGACTTTGAGCTCCTTCTGGAGAATCATGGGAAAGACAAGACACCGCATGTCCATCGTCACCAACCTCCTTATCCTACCGTTACACAAAGAAATCCACTTCCTAAAGGTTATATCTTTCCAATTTTTACTCTATATGATGGAACTGGCAATGCTCGAGAGCATTTATCTCGCTTCATCGAAGCCTTAGGAGAACATGAACATAACCATGTCGTCCGTCTCAAGGAATTCTCAAAATCCTTGAAAGGCAAAGCATACACCTGGTATAACAACATCACACTAGGGACCATCAATAATTGGGGAGAAATGATTAACGCCTTCTACAGAAAGTACTTCTTCGTGTCAGAACAAGTCACTCTCTCTGACCTTGGAAGGATGTTTCAAAGGGTTGGTGAAAATCCCAATGACTTTGTAAAAAGATTCAGAGTCCAAGCCTTGGATTGTCATGATCCAAACGTCACGGAGCAACAACTGGTGGATTTGTGCATCAATGGCATGCTCCCGGTTTACAGAGCACTACTGGAGAATCTTCGATTCTAAACTTTCTCATAGCTCCACGAAGCTGCAAAGAGATCAGCGACCACTGCACCCGCTCTGTTAGAAAGAACGAAATCCACAAAGGCTGAAGAAACACGAGACACTCGAGGAAGCAGACGCCTGGTCAACAAGCAGTACAACCTACAGCCTTCCGCAAATACTGTCACAAAAAGGATCAAACGAAAAGCTGAACCACAGCGCAAGCATACTTCTCCCACCCCTTCAAAGACAAAAAGGAAGGATAACGTGTGGGCTTGTCCCCAGCATACAGAGGATCCAGAAGCACCTGATTTTCCTTGCTCCATTTAAGAAGTCATCGAACTGCTGGAAGCCTGGATTCAAGATGGTGCAATCAAGATACCATATATTAGGAAGGAACCAACTGAAGAGGCGATGGAACACCCTCGGTACTTTCTATTCCATAGGTTTGTTGGCCACCCAACAAGCGCTTGCAAGAATTTAAAGCGCATATTTAAAGAAAAGGTCGAGTCAGGGAAACTTAATCTTGGAACTGAAGGAGTGCACAGAGATCCCCTTCCTGTCAGAACTTTCTCCATTTTCGAAGCACTAGTCAAGGAAGAAGTCCAGTCATTAATAGAGCATATCTGCGAATTGCTCTATCTATCAAAGGCGCAAATGGGAGATATTTTTACAGCTTTGAATCACATAGTTTCTAGCAAACGCCTGCTGATTTCAGATGTACCTCCTGAACCTTCAGCCACTGATAAAGAAATATATGATTGGGGACTTCTCACCATAGTACAAGTTAAAGGAAATGAATTCAAAAGGTCATTTGTTGATATTGGTATTGCTGTCAACATCATCCCTTTGAAGACTCTTAGTGCTTCCAACATTACTCGAAATGAAGCTACTCACGCTCCTACAACAATCAAAGATCATGAAGGGATTTCCAGAGATGCATATGGCTTCATCAATCTCAAAATTACAGAAGGTTCGGTCTGCACTGAAACCAAATTTTACATAATTCGGGAAGACCCTGGATATGACATGATTCTCGGGCGCGCATGGATCCACAATGGAAAAGTTGCGCCAACACCCTCAATTGCATTTCCTCCGCTAAAGAAACCTCTGACTCAGAAGAAGGAACGGAAGATACCTCATCATTTGAATATATAGAGGAGGTCAAAGCCTTGACAGAACTTACACAGAAGTCTGAGGAACGTCCGAACGCTTTTGTCAAAAGATTCCATGCCCAGGCAAGTCTTATTCCTTCTCATATGCCCATATCGTCAGTTTTCAAATATGCTCGTTTGGTTCAAAGGCTTCACTCCACTAATGATTTATCAATTGAAAAATGCTATAAGTGGATCATCGCACCACATCAATATTTCACTCAATGGTTGAGTCCAAATCCTCTTCAAGTTGATTATCCAATCAGGCGATTCATTGTAGAAGATGTGGCTAAACATGACAGACAATACGAGGGATACTTTATTTTTCACGAGTGTCCACATGTGCCACAGCCCTGGAGTCTCATCGCACGAAGGATTCCAAATCAACAGAAGATATTCAAGGCACGGACTGGAAAGCCAAACAAGTTCAAGGAAGGAGATTTGGTTCTCAAGGCAACTAAATAGGATCTACATTCTGCAAGAAACTCTAATTGGGAGGGACCGTTTATAATCGCTAAGTCCATAATCGGAGGATATTACAAACTGATCAACACGGATGAACGGACCCTACCAGTAATTCACGAGAATTGGCTTAAGGCGTTTGTCTGAGATTATGGGACATTCGAGGTACTGGCGCTTGAGCATTCATGACGTCGGGATTTGGCATTTTAGGATTTTCTTTCATTATATTTCAATTCCTCCAAAACGTTTGCAACACTTGCAATAGCTATTTGAATTCAACAATTTATCAAAAATTCAGTTCATATTTATTCAAAGAAAATCTCTATTGAATCCGAAAGAAAATCCTTAACCAATCCAAAACCATTATATCAAAACCTAAATAAAACCTCATACCTCTCAGAAATTCATAAGTTTAAGAGATTATGCAAAATGAATCAAAGGAAACCAGCGAAGAAAGATTTTTGCGCCTCTGCATCCTTCAAAGCCTATAAAGCCGCCTTCTCCTTGTTCAGCTCTTCAGTCAGCCTGGCGATCTCGTCTTCCTTCTCCATCACAACATCATTGGGAAAGGGTATGTTATTTTCGCAAGAATCCTTAATAGCATTTATCTTCTTACGAAGCCACTTCATATTGAAGCCAAGTCTGTCAGAATTCTCCAAGTTGAACTCCCAATCAAAGAGTACGTCTAGAGTTACGGTATTTCTGGCCCTAGTGCATATGTCGCTTACAATACACAAGAGTACACTTACCTGCATTGTTAAAGCATAAGCACGCCCGGGATTCCTGTCGACAATTATATGGCCAAATTTCTCCCATATTTTCTTATACAAACCCGCATATCCAATGGGAATGCTGAATCCACCAACTAACTCATGATACGGGAGTGAGGCATCGAATAGAGGATAAAAATCAACTCCTGCACTTGGGTATTCATGCACAATTATACGGTTCTCAATTATTGGAGCAACTTCTACAGTCAAGGCAACAGTTTCTTCAGTATTTTCTGCTGGTGTCTTGGATTCTTCTATCACATCAACAATCTGGGTCTCCATGACTTCATTAACAACACTTTCATAGCCTTGAGGAGCAGAGATAGTGGCCTCCCTATCAATAGCCTCAGGGTCGCTCGTTTCATCATTTTGGGTTCTTTCATTCTCAACTTTGGTATTTTGCACCTAATACGAAGATTACATGAGATTAGGATCATCCAAACATGAAGCCAAAAGAAATCATGAACTACAGTATACAAGTGGTCTAGCATCATTGATAGGTGTAGAATACACCTAATTTACTATCTAATAGTTTATGCTTTCTTTGCTATTTTTCTAGTAAATTATGTATTTTACGTGTGTTTTTGAGTTATTAGGTACTCTGGAGTCGCACGGAGGAAAGGAAGAAAAAATCACCAAAATTGAGCAAAAAGGGGCAGAATTGTCATTTCATAGGGCAAGCACTATATGGAGTCCGGTAATGGTTAAGGGGAAACTCTTCTTGGAGGTATACTAAACACAAACCAGCTATGGTTAAGGGGTTATCATTTGGAGTACCCCTTATCATTTAGTAGAGGCTGTGAATATCACTGGGTGGCTGCATATGGGGCGCAAATAGCTATCCTAGTTGATCTAACCCTAAAATCGAGAGCATCTCCTTCATTTCAATAATTAACACCAGAAAGAGAGGAGAAGCAAAAGCTGCGCAGCAGCCAGAGGAATCGAGAAACAGATCAGGGAAGAAGAAATTGATGAGTAAGTTGAGAGATTCAAGGAAATCGAGAAGATGGGTTGCGAGAAAAGGGATTGCTAGTGATGAATTGAAGCTGCAATTGTTGTTGTAGATGGGTTTGATGATGTTCTAAAATCGAGAAAGGTGCAAATCGGTTTGTTGGTGCTGTTGAATTGATGGAATTGCTGATGTAAAGAAGATATTAAAATTAGATGATTTTGAAGAACAGGAGAAATTGATGTTGGGGTTTGCCTATGAAATAGTGCTGAGTTGAGCAGGGTTTGAGAATTCTGAGAAGTTAGGGTTTGAATAATTGGGGGTTTACTGAATGATTCGAGTTCAAGAAGGAGGAACTGATGGTGGCTGATAGTGAGAACAATGGGTTTGTGTAGTTTGAACAGAATTCGAAGAAGGAGAAGATGGAGATTGATTTGAGCAGTCAAAGAATGATTGTATTGAAATGGGTATTTTATGGAATTTAATGATGGTAGATTTGCAACTGCAATTGAAGAATAAGAAGGAGATATGGGTTCTGGTGATTGTGGTTGTGTAACAGATGCAAAGGGACACATGAACTGAAGCCTGTTATGCCTGAGATGGAATTGAATGGGGAAGGAATTGGTGCTGGTGCTTGTTTCTTATTGCAGGGTCTGAGATAATTAATTGCACTATTTTAATATGCAGATGGAGATATTATGGCTATGATAGAGTTGGTGATGCTGCTTTAAGGAATTGACATGGGTAGTTGTTAGTTAATGGCTGAGAAGATGCAGTATTGCTGTTATGATACTAAAATGAACCTGAGACATGGGTTTGTGCTAGAATGAATTGGTGCTTGCTGCTATGGGAAGGAAGTGTAGCCTGGCTGGTGTGTGTTTGAACTGCAAAACAATGTGGTGATGCTAAGATGGTGCTCTTGAAGCTCAATTGCAACTAAAATGTATTGGGTGGCTGTAGATGAATGTTAGGTATTTGCAGCTATTGAAGTTACAGGACAAGGTGGTTGCTGTTGTATGGAGAAAGGAAAGAATTGAACTAAGACAAGGAGAACTGGATTGTGTGAGTTTGCAGCAGATGAAGTGCACATGAATTGGTTAGCTTGGTTTTCAGCTAGAAGTTGCAGTTGGGCTTGAGCTACAATTGGAAATCGAAGTGCTAGGTTGGTGGTGGCCTGAGGAGTTGAGAATGTGGTGGTGACAATGAAGCTCAGGTGCTGAAATGCAGTACAAGACTTGAGGGAACTGGTGGAATTGCAGGAATGGATTGCACAGCCATGATGGCTGGTTATGATGCATAGTGGTGCAACACAAAAGATACACATCCATGATGGCTGGAACTTATTGCAACTGAGTTGGCCTGGCAACTCAGCCTAGTCAAAGCAGTTTGACCGAAGCCGACTCAGTAATTTGACCCACTGACTAACAGTTGAATGACGTTTGACTCCTTTGACCGTTAGTCCTAACGGTGGACTGACTGAATATTCCGTCGACGGGAGAGAATTTTCAAGTGGCCGGCGGCGACAAATTTCGGCCAACTTCCGGCAAAAAACACAGTATTCCGGTGAACAAAAATGCAGAATTTTGTGCAGACTTCTACCATGTGTGTGAAGACTTAGAATTGGGAATTGGATGAAAACTTGGAAGTTTTGGAGAATTGGACTAGAAATTGGAATATGGCTCAAATTGGGAAAGTGGTGTTCTTATGGAATATGGATTCTTTTCCTACAAAGTTATGGAGAGTATTGAAGCCTATAAATAGAGGAGTTCTCTACAACTTTTACACACATCTACTTTGGAGAAGGAGTTAAAGTGCACAAGGATTGGAGGAAGGAGCAACCATCATCTTTTCAATAAGTTTTTCTTTCTTCCTTTATTATTATTATTATTGTGTGAACTCCAAATTATGAGTAGCTAATTTTCTTATTGATTGAGGATGAATTCCTAGTTCTTAATATTTGATTTGAGTTTTGTTTCAATTCTACTTTGAAGTTTTTCATATGATTATCGATTGTTTTTACTAATATTAATGTTTATGATTGATTGATAGGTTGTTTGGAGTGCACGCTAAATTAATTTGTTAATTTAATCTAAAGCTAGTGAAAGTTAGGGAATACATAATAGTTTCTTGACTCTTTACACAAGTAGAAAACACAAGACCTTGCGGAGGGATTCCGTGGAGCAATTGTGTGTGAAAACAACGCTAGAAAGTGTACCAAGCGAACCGAGTCTAACTACTAGTACTAAACCTAAGTTCATAAATCTTAATGAGTTCGGGGAATTACATCTTGTAAGCGTACCTCAAGGTGGTTCTTTTGAATAGAATCTGATAACTAAGCGGACTTGTTACTCGGTGAAATAAGGAATTTTGGGGTTAGCTAAGCGAACCTGCTATCCTACGGTTGGTGATAATCTATGACTAATAAAAAGTGGAAAAGAACATAACTTTAATCATTGTTTTGCAGCGAAGAAGGATTCCTTGATCTATTCTCTCTCATTGATTTCAACTTACACTTTTAATTACTTTGTTTATTTCTTTTTCTTTATAAATTTTACAACCAATACCCCCCTTTTGTGACAATTTTACAACTAATAATCTCTTGCTCCTCGTGGGATCGATCTTGACTACCCTATATTACTTGTTAATTAGGTAGTAACATATTAATTAATTTGTTGTGGTTACGACACGCATACAAATTTTGGCGCCGTTGCCGGGGAGCAACGGGCGATTTTAGTTGTTTTTATTTTTATTTTTCCTTTATTCTTGCTTTGTTAGATTCTATACCGTATCTAACTTAGTTTTGTGAACCTTGTTGTAGGTGCTATATCTTTGGTGAATGCTTCAAGGGGGAAGACCGAGTCCAATTGGAATATGTCTTCGATCCGGCACTCAACTAAAGGACTTTATTCGAGCGGTTAACACTCCGCTTTGTTAGTCTCCTGGAAGTTCACTATTTAGCCTTTTTCAGGCCCTGAACGTGCTCAAAATTTAAAAAGATTCTTTTCTAAACCTTGGAAATTTCCTGGGCTTGAATATTCATATGCATATCATTAAAATTTGACATCAGACGAAGATTCTACGACGTTTTTCCTAAAATGTTGAGTTTTGAATTTTCTGGTGACGTATTTTCGGCAAAATTGTCATATATTCACATACATTATCATTCATTCACTCATGGATCAGCAAGTTTACACTTCTATGGATGAAATACAAGAGAAATACTTACTTGGGTGGTTTCCGAAGTGTTCAAATAACCAGAATTGCTCACACCGGCGTCGATAGCAACGTTATTTTCATTCGGTTCTTGACTTTGGGAGTTTTCTTTATTGCCATCCTTCGATCAAGCGTCACCAGTATTCTCCACATCCATGGAGTCATCCTCCTGGACAACAATCAGCGCTTTATTCATAAGGCGCCATAATCAATATGGGAGGAAATACTTACAGCTTCTTCTTCATCACTTAAGTCAGAAATTATTCACCCAGAAGTGGAAAACTGAAGACCGTCAATACTCGATGGAGTAAAATTCTACAATGGAATAACAAAGGTGGCTCTAAGATCCTAATTACGCGGACGATAAGAAGTCATAATGAAAGAGGTATCGACAACTCACCAGACAAGTCATTGGGGACTTTATAGTGTTGGGTAACAGCCTATAACCTTTATGCATGCCTTCTCCGCCATGAACAACCGCCTCGGTCTCTGAGAAATCTACATGGATTCGAGGTCTTACGATACGACCGTCCTGTAGTAAATTTCAGTAGCATAACCAGAATACAACAATTATGATTTTATGAAGATTATATAAGAAGCGTACCTGAAAGCATCATGGGGACAATTTTTGCTTATCACCGGAGAGATACTTCAATCTTGGTCGACTAACAATCATCTCATCAGATGGACGATTCCTTACTGGAAGATGAACGACTGTCACGAAGTCATGCAATCACTCAAAATGATCGTCCCAGAAGTCTGCATAACCCGGAGTCACATAGGTGAATCTATCAGAGCAAGGGAACCAGTATTTACTTCCTTCCACATGGGTATGGTATAAACGAGTCATGAGTTGCTCAACTGATGGTTTCCTCCTCCGAATAGTTGGAACACACTAGTCCATGCCCATTTGTTGAGCTGCTCTATCAATATTATACTCTTTCACTGAAAATTCTTTGTACAAAACTGACAGCAGATGACCAGGGGTGCAACTCAACATGAAAGATCTCTCACCATCGTTCAAATCTACACCAGATGAAAAACCAGTATTGAAAGTCGTTGGTTGAGAAATATAAGAAGGCACTGACAACCAAGGACGAAAATTGAATTCAGATTCATCATCCAACACGTCAATAAGGTGCGCCTTGGACCGAGGCTTCTTTGTGGACCAACGCATGATCCTAGTATTGTCTTTCTCAGGGAAAATATGGCGAGCGTCAGTATTTGGTCCTTGCAAAACATTATGTGGAATAGGTGCATAATTCTCGAAGTGTTCCCACATTAGAGATTGAAGAAACATAGTGTTAGCATAACATTAAATCTTCATGAAGCTATTCGACACACTAGAGTCTATAACCAAAGAATCTAAGTTGTAATACAAGGAACCCAAGAACAAGCTACCTATTAGAAGTTGCTCTCCTTGAGCCATCTTAATAGCAAAGGGGATCATGAAAGGCTTCAACAAGATTCTGATGTCTTCAAAAACATCTCTGGACAACCATAAACATAAGAAAGCAGCAATGGGTAACATACCGTCGATAGGTTTATCAGAAACATCGTCTTTGGGCCACCAGCGTGTCAACCAGAGCGCATAGCATCCTTTACTGCCAGCCTTATTTGCTACCTCCATTGCAGCTGTCAAGACATGACAAACGACGGTCTTATCATCTGAAAGATCCCCAGGGAGATTGCCCTTAATTGGGAGATACATCAGAGCTTCCACGTCTTCCAAGGTAATGGTAAACTCTCCCCATCTTCATATGAAGGTGTGAGTAGGAACGCACCAACGATCAAGCAGAGCCACAATACTTCTTGCGTCATGATAGATGAATAACTCCCCAGAAGCTTGAATGGCCCTTGTTACCTGCGCCTGATCGAGCATAGACCTCACATGAGGAAAACCCAACATATGCCTCGCCCATCCATCAAACTTCTCCAAAGGTCGACGAGAAAGCTTAAATTCTATAATTGATGCAAATAAGACCCCACGTTCAAGACAAAACCAGATGAATGTCTTGGGAGTCACGAATTTATTCTGAGTGAAAGTCCTGGGATTTATCAGAAGACGATACGCTGGAGATTTCAAATGTTTTTCAGCTCCTGGAGTATCTTCCTCAAAAAATGCATCATCAATATTTGGGACGTTCTTAATCCCAGGGGTTTCATCTTCGTCTTCACCAACAGAAGTTTCATCTGTGCATGTTTCATCTCTGGAGATGTCATCATCGACACAAATTTCATCTCTCGAAGTGTCATTAACTTGGGAGCTGGTCATATTTGCGAAGTAGCTGCAAAAATGCACATTACATTCTACTTCAGTACATCATCCAGAGGAAATACTAGCGTCTAATGGTAGCTCTTAACTCTTACCTTTTTACGCTTCCACTAATGGTAGTGATAGTAATGCAAGGGTTAATACTTCAAAATCGTTCGTTTCTTCGAGACCTACAAAAAACGAACAACTCAGATTTTTCATAAAATCATGAATATTTCTACTGCGTGTTTGAAACGAAGGTTTATTTCAATTTTTTGAAAGCTCACACATTACAAGATAAAGTTTTGATTTACATGAAAGCTCATACACAAAATTTTATCATTGGACACAAGTTCATATATACATAACGAGAGAAGCTCTTTCCTCCGTATCATCGTTATTCCCTAAAACGAAGATTTTACTTCGGTTTTGTGAAAATTCACTTTTCATGATAAAACTTTGGATCACATGAGAGCTCATAAACATAGTTTTATCACTAAACCTACATATTCATATATGAAGGAAAACCCCTTCTAAATCAGGGATTATTATTAGTTTTCAAAAAATAACTATCAAACGAACATACGTTTTCAAAAATGAAGGTTTTTGACGAAACCCACAATTATATATACACGGGTATATAATTTTATCATGATCAATATGTGAACAACCCATAGAAATCATGAGAATTAACAAACATCAGCAAAAAAAATAAAATTGGACCCGTACCTGTCGGCGCCGGCGGAAAACGGCCGAACGGTGGCGGCAACGGCAGTGGCGCTGGAGCTCCGACAAATTTTTTTCCTTCCTCTCTTGTCTACGAGTGTGAAGGTGATTAGGTGAAGGGATCTGCTGGTCATGGGAAAATTAAAAAAAAGAAGAGAAAGCAACAATTCCTTTTATATCAAACTTTCTTTCCAAAACCTAATTTTCTAAAGATTTCCTTATTGGTCCCGGCCCGCGAATTCTAAGCGCCCAAGGTCCCGTCATCCAAATAAACGGTTCAACACCAACTTATACTCATCAAACAACATTCTATCATGCTACTGGAATCATCTTTTAAGTCATGGTATGCTCGAACGATCGAAATCCGGTAACATCTTAACTTACGACTGAGTCCAATTACTTGTACTATTATGACCGGAAAATCACCATTCAATGCTGACTGAGGAACACGGATTTCCTCACTAAGCAGGGGACTTAATATAGATGGTGGATTTTTTACAAAGGCTAAAATCGTAAACCCATAATTATACAAACCTCTGATCCAGTAGTCAGACGTGAGTATTGAGACACGGGTCTCAGAGTACATGTAGATATGTAGTCTTATAGCTGGAAAACGGCATATTTCATGAATACTGAACACTTCAGTAATTATTTTCTATGTAGTATCACGGGATGGACGGCTCCTAGACAGCTTGCTCTGCTAGTATAGAGCGATAACGTCTTCAGGATACAAACAACGAGTTTAACCTTACTATATAAAGGATATGAAGCTTCATCAAGATCATATCAGAATAATTAATGCTCCTATACAGCTTGCTCTGCTAGTATAAAGTCATAAATTAATTATTCCTAAATTCTTGGATTCATCCGCAGAATTTCTGAAAATATTCAAATATTTTCGCAAGATATTTCATTACGCAAACCATGGTTCTTCCCAGCAAAAATCCATGGGTTAGTAATAAATATTCGACGCACAGGTATCAGAGCTACCTCTGAGCAAGCCCTGTCTCAAATCTAAATTCTTGGATTCATCCGCATAATTTCTGAAAATATTCAAATATTTTCACAGATATTTCATTACGCAAACCATGGTTCTTCCCAGCAGAAATCCATGGGTTAGTAATAAATATTCGACACACGGGAATCGGAGCTACCTCTGAGCAAGCCCTGTCTCAAACATAAATTCTTGGATTCATCCGCAGAATTTCTGAAAATATTCAAATATTTTCGCAGATATTTCATTACGCAAACCATGGTTCTTCCCAGCTGAAATCCATGGGTTAGTAATAAATATTCGACACACGGGCATCAGAGCTACCTCTGAGTAAGCCCTGTTTCAAATGGTGCAAGTGTATTCAATGATGATGCATTAACAATCACTGCATGAACGAGTATTTCAAAATACGACGAAACTATGAACCTATGCAAAATAGAATGAAAAAATAACAAATAATTAAAAATTGACCAAGGTGTTGGGAGCATGGACCCACTGACCGTCCGATCGTGCCGTGGTCTATCCCACACCAGTTTCATATTTTTATCATATTTTTGTTGTTTTCCTTGAGTTCATGAAAAAAACCTTTCACTTGAACAAATATCCTTTGTTTTGAGGAAACTCCTCAATTTCATGGTGCTTCCTTCTCACAGAGGAAATAATATAAAATTAGGGAAAGCATGATGGGGACGTGATCATTGGCCAACCGGCCATGCCTTGGTCTCAGCCGGCCCCACACCTCATGGTTCCTTATTATTTTACTGCCCTAATTTCATGAAAACTCCTTAATCTCATGATATTTCCTTGGTCCCATGAAAAATAATAAAAATTAGGGAAACCCATGTGAACGGGCCATGGTCGGTCGGCCAAACCCTAGGTGGCTCACACGTCCCACTTTTATTATCATATTTTTCACGTTTTCATAATCCCATGAAATTCCTTGATTTCATGATATTTCCTTCAAAATATGAAAATTCCTTCAAACCATGAAATAATACATAAAATTAGGGAAAACGCACGGGACCGGGCCCTGGCCGGCCAACCATGCTCCAAGCCGGTCCCACACGTCCCTTATTTTATTTATTATTATTTTTTATGTTTCCATCATCTCAAGGAAACTCCTTGATTTCAACAAAACTCTTTAATTTTGGCAAAACTCCTTCGTTCTATCACATTTCCCTAAAACCTTGAAAAATATTACAAAATTATGAAAAACGTGTGGGATGGCTCCCTTGGATGGCCGGCCATGACCGGTCCCACACTTCATAATTCTTTCACTTTTTCATTACGTTCCTTCATCCGATGAAGTTTTGACGGTTTTATAAAAAAAACCCTAATTTTGTCATATTTTCTCAAATGGTCGCTCAAACGTGCACCAGAAAATATCAAAATTCTCAGGACTGAGACATGGACATCTCAATGATGAAAGCATGTTACCTTTATGACCAGGGTTGGATTTTTGGCTCGCAATGAGCCAGTCCCACGTGTTTTCACAATTTGACCTAATTTGCGCAATTGCACGTATTGGGTCCAAAACTCTCCAAATAATTTCAGAATTTGACAGAGCGGTCATCATTTGATCCCGTGACCACCCAGGGCCGGTTTCATGACCCCTTGGTCGGTACCACACCTTTTCATAATTAATTAGGTTTTATCACCTAATACTGAACCCAGCAGTAATTCAATAAATGATTAAACCGGCATTTAATCATTCTTTCATCAACTCACCAACTCTTCAAGGAAGTCTTGGTTTTTGCTCACGCGAGCATATGAGAATTTCATGGTCGATCCACGGTCCCATGAAGCCGGTTCTCCTTTATTCCATGGTTAATTTTAAAAAAAACCATCAATTGATTAAATTAGGGTTTCTGAATCCAAGGATCATGATTCCAGATTCAAACACTAATAATTTTGCAATGATCTCATGATCAGTATTCTTTTTAATTGTGCTCGGTTCAACTACCAGCACTTTAATTAATGTTTTATTTTGGTCACGCTGCCAATAATTCATCAGATGACCAATATTTACTCAAATCAACGAATATTGGAACTATCAATATTAAAAAAATTATCGAGCAACACTTGCTCACCTCAACGTGAGGATCCTATCACTGTCTCAGCAGACGCGCTTAATTCATGAGTTGCATAACATTTTACAAAATCATGTTTAACTCAAAAAATACGTGGACTCATCGTCCCACGAAGTCATGAAATAAACAACTAACTAAATTAACCACGAGATATCAATCGTGTCATTTGGAGGGGGGGTATCAACTAGGGTTTTGGTCTGACGTTCTACGACATGTGTGTGCAAACACATGATAGAATGTGAGTAAGTCATGTAATCAGTTGAAGGAGTTAACAAAATAGTGGGTGGAAAATCAACCAAGTCTCCGCACGATGAGCGCAACTGGTTTCAAACACTATTTCCATCTCTCCACTCTTTCACTCCATCAACTGTCACACTTCATGGGATCATGGTGTCTACAATTCCAGCAATATAAATAAGTCTCTGAATCATGATTGAAATAACAACAACGGCAGCAACGAAATCAACGACGATTTCACGCCTCACTCATCAATTGAGCAATTACTCTCAACTGGGTAATTTCAATCATTCATAGCTTATCTTATTCAGAATTCACAATACACCTACAATCTTTGATTACCATTGATTCAACATATTTCTTAGCTTCCCTCCTACAGATCAACCAATCCTCTCTTGTGACCGAATTTACTCTAGAATGGCCATTGTCTTGGTTTAGGCTGGAGTACTACATATTGATCTCTCTAATTCAAAGCACCCCCTTCACAGTGGTGCATCTGTGTGAGGTTGAACATTTTGCTTGGTTCAAGGAGTCTCCTCCGCACGGTCGTCTCCTTAATTCCACAAAACTAGCAAATCGTTTTTCCACATCTACAGATTGGCGACCAAAGTGGGAGATCATTCTCTCGGTTGAAATCTCTCATTTTGAAAATATGGTTGGTCTTAGGTCAGGATCGGTCACAAATACTAACGCAAATATCGCTAGCACTAGCAATAATGAAAACATCCCGGAAACTATTCCCGCCACTAACACTGACGGTGGTGACATCACTCCTCCTCACACCAACGCGAAAGGTCATCATTTGTTCGGCCGACATTCCGAAGAGGTCAGCGGAAATCCACCACCAACTATGGCTGATCTCGTCAAAGCGCAAGAAACTCTTGCAAAGAATCAGACGGATATGGCCGCAGCACCGAAAAAGCTATTCGATCACCTGAAGACTCTTACTGATAAATTGTCAGAGAAAACTCAATACAAAGGGAAAGAGAAGGAGAAATCCTCAGACGCTGCTGATTCTGAGGTAATTCCAATTCACATAGTGAATGACGATGACACCAACAAAGCCGCGGGTAATTCATCAACAAAAGAATCATCAAGCTTCATTACTCGGGAAGACTTGGAGATCCTTCTGGAGAATCATGGGAAAGACAAGTAATGCAAACCTATAAAAAGATATTAGGTTATGTAAAATAAGAGATGATTAGGTCACGAAATTTTAAGTCCTGGAGAGAAGAAACAACACACAGATCGATTCTCAATCGTAACGTTATCTCTTTACTTTTCTCATATGTACATCATGGATGTTTCTACATCCATGAGTAACTAAATACAGTTATTGGTTATGGGATAAAGTTGATTTCATCAAACATGCTATTTGATTCTATGAATTAGTTTTGTCTCAATTCTATCGTTTATGATTCATTGTTTTTATTATCATATGATTTGAATGCTAGTTTGGTTGAGTACGGAATCAATTGGATTTGTTTTCATCTCTATGGATATATTAGAGTTTTCAATACGTAAAAGTTGTTATCTCTGATTTCTAGTAGCATCTTGTGGTTATTACTTGTAGTGATACATCTTTTTAATCGCATATGAATCATAACCTTTGTTAAAACGAATTAGTGCTTTTACACGTTTGTTTGCATTGATTAGTCTTATTTCATAAAACTTATTTCTCTTAGGGAGTTAAACTTAATTATGATTTTACACTTTAGGTTGCTTTCTAAGTATATTTCACAATAGCATCTT
Source organism: Papaver bracteatum (assembly GCA_023529315.1). Taxonomy (NCBI): domain Eukaryota; kingdom Viridiplantae; phylum Streptophyta; class Magnoliopsida; order Ranunculales; family Papaveraceae; genus Papaver; species Papaver bracteatum. Next base: position 1,298,016 of record JAJJWX010001102.1, on the reverse strand, counting down.
TTAACGTTGTTTGTGATAAAATCGGGAAATAAATGGGATACTCTTGCGATCAAGATATCATAGGACTTTTGATAATTGCGAGATTAAATTACCAATTCTAATCATTGATGAAAAATACATGTTTGTGAATGATACTATCCCATAACCAATATCTTCTATCGATTGATTATTCCAATTATTTGCTTTTCTTTATTTTATTTTATTACTTTGCTAAAACAACAAAAATTCCCCCTTGGTTACCTTAGAAACTGAAAATCACATAACAACAATTGTCTCTCTGTGGATACAAACTCTTTCTTATCACATACTATATTTATATCTAGTTGAGTGAGAAAGTGAATTATTTTTGACGCATACGACATCGATCAAATTTTGGCGCCGTTTCCGGGATGCATACGACTTGTTATATAGATTTTAATTTCTTTTTTCTTTTATCTTTGCTTCTTATTTCTTGTTTCATTTTTCTGACTTTGTTTGTGAGAATTTTTTTCAGGTACTAATCCCTGGCTCCCAAGAATTGGAATTATCAAAGGTACGAGATAACTACTTGTGAAGGAACAATACTCCAAGCAAGAGTTGACGAGGCGGAAGAACTAGAGTTGGAAGTAGAGGAAGAAGTCGTAGAACAAGAGGTTCCGGTTGAACAAGAACCACCTTTTGAAGAAGAAGAAGAAGAAGCAATGGGTGATGCAAATCGTACACTCAAGGACTTGGCTTCTCACAAGCTGGATACACAACAGTGGTGTATTCAAACAAACTCTACTTTTGATATCAAGCCAGGGTTACTTAGATAATTACCAAAGTTCCATGTCATGGTGAATGAAGACCCAAACAAGAATCTTATGTACTTCCACACCATCGTCATGGCCATGCTTCCAGCGGATGGTGCAATGCTGAAAGTTTTTCGATTATCTTTGGAGGATAGTGCTAAGGATTGGTTGTATTATTTTCCTTCCGAAAGTGTCACAACATGGAATGGGTTGAAGAAACTCTTTTTAGAGAGATATTTTCCTGCATCAAAGGATACTCAAATTCGCAAGGAGATTTGTGGGATGAAGCAAAATGTGGTAGAATCTTCATATAAATGTAGGGAACGATACAAGAGATTGATGGCAAGCTTCCATCACTACCAATTCAGTGACACTATGATTATCCAATACTTCTATAAAGGACTCCAATCAAGTGATAAGAATATTCTTGACGCTGCGGGTGGTGGTGCAATAGTGAACAATATGGTGGCACAAGCTAGGGAGTTGATTAAAAACATGGCAGCGAACTCCCAATAATTCTTGAGTCGTGGTTCGGATGTGCTTCTGAGGAGAGTAAATGAAATGAGTGAGGTCGAGGAACTTCGTTAACAAATGGGTAACATGACAACAATGATCCAAAAAGTTGCAGCCGCGGTGATACCAAGTTCTCCTCAAGGGTATGAAGACGCCAATGAACAAGCTAACGTGATCTTCCCAAATCAGAAAAGACGGTATGATCCATATTCAAACACTTATAATACGGGATGGAGAGGTCACCCCAATTTTAGCTATGCGAACAAGCAAGGAGCGGTTCAACAACCTAATTTCAACCATCCGAGTGGATTTCAACCTCAACAATAACAATTCCATCTACGACAAAAATTCCATCAACCACAACAAAAACCTCAAAATCAGGGGTCAAGTATGGAAGAGTTGCTGAAATATTTTATGCAAAGAACGAAGAGTACGGTTAAGGAGTTGCAAACCCAAATTGGTTCTATGGATATTGAGTTAAACCAGTTGAAGGCACAAAATAGTGGGAAACTCCCTTCTCAACCTATTAACCCAAAAGAGAGTGTTAATCCTATTACATTGAGAAGTGGTACACAACTTGTGCAACCCGAAGTTACTGATTCGGGTAAAGAAAAAGCTCCAAAGGAGCCGGTTTTGGAGAAAACGAGTGCTGATTTTCCTCAAACTCTCGAGGTGCCTATTCCTAATTCTAAAACTCATATTTCTCCTTATGTTCCTCATTTACCTTTCTCTCACAGATTTGCAAATTCCAAGAAGGCGGAACTAGAAAAGGAGATTTTAGACATTCTTAAGAAGATTCATGTGAACATACAACTCATTGATCCTATTAAGCAAGTTCCAAAGTATGCAAAGGTGTTGAAGGACTTGTGTACCAATAAGAAAAGTCTAAAAGGAAATTAAGTGTTAAGTGTGAGGGAGAATGTTTCGGCAATCTTACAACACAAACCCCCACTTAAATGCAAGGATCCTGGTAGCTTTGATATTCCCGTCACAATTGGTAACACTACATTTAACAAAGAAATGTTAGACTTAGGTGCATCTGTAAATGTTATGCCTATATCTATGTATAATTCACTTGATTTAAGTCCTCTAAAAAAATCTGGAATTGTGTTGCAATTATCTGATCGCTTTAATGTTTCCCCAATGGGTATTGTTGAGTATGTTCTTGTGCAGGTTAATCAACTAGTATTTACAGATGACTTTTGCGTTTTAGAGATGAATGAAGGGTCACCGTATTCATATCTTCCATTTCTACTTGGGTGTCCCTTCATGAAAACGGCGAAAACCATTATTGATGTGGACAAGGGAACGCTAACTATGGAGTTTGATGGAGAAACAATTCAAAATTTTCGAGGCGGTGAGATATCCTAGTGATGTCCACTCTTGTTTCTCCATTGATGTTATGGATACATTGGAACAACAAGTGTTTGAATTGAATGGTGATGATGCTTTGGAAACAGTTTTAACTACATTCATGGATAATGGTGTAGAGTGTGGTAATGAAGTGAAGGAAGAACTTGGTGATCTTAACTCACTACAAGGATGCCCGGAAACTCATAATATCTCTTTTATTTCTTTACCATGCAGTGATGAAAAGCTTGTACCTTCAATTGTTAAATCTCCCAAAGTTAGAATTAAAAACTTCTTCCCGATCACTTAAAGTACTTGTACTTTGGTGACAAGGAAGATTTTCCTGTGATTGTTTCAAACGAGCTTAGTAAATTACAGGAGCAAAAAATTCTAAGGGTGTTAAGGAAGTACAAGACGGCCATAGGATGGACAATTCATGATATCAAGGGTATAAGCCCTGCCGTTTGTATGCACAAAATCCGTTTGGAGGACGATGTAAAGCCTACAAGGGAAGCGCAACGTCGTTTGAACCCCCCCCATGATGGAAGTTGTGAAAAATGAGATATTAAAGCTTTTGGACGTGGGTGTTATCTACCCCATATCCGATAGAAAGTGGGTAAGTCCGGTACAAGTAGTACCAAAGAAATCAGGTGTGACGGTGGTTGAGAATGATAAGAACGAACTTGTCCCAACTCGTGTGAAAACCGGTTGGAGGGTTTGTATTGATTATAGAAAAATGAATGCCACTACTAGAAAAGATCACTTTCCTTTACCATTTATTGATCAAATGCTTGAACGTTTTGCTGGACACTCTTACTATTGTTTCCTTGATGGCTATTCAGGTTACAATCAGATTGTGATAGCACCGTAGGATCAAGAGAAAACCACTTTCACTTGTCCCTTCAGTTCTTTTTCTTATAGAATGATGCCTTTTGGCTTGTGCAATACTCCAACTACCTTTCAAAGGTGTATGGTAAGTATATTTTCATAATATGTTGAAAACATAATCGAAGTGTTCATGGACGATTTTAGTGAATTTGGTAAATCATTTGACCTTTGCTTGAACAATTTGTCATTATTCCTTGAATGATGTGTTGAAACAAACCTTGTGATGAATTGGGAGAAGTGCCATTTCAGGGTAACTCATGGCATAGTTTTAGGCCATATAATATCTTCTAAAGGCTTGGAAGTTGATAAATCTAAGATAAACCTTATTTGTGCTTTAACCCCTCCCACTACGGTGAGAGAGATACACTCTTTTCTTGGTCATGCAGGTTTTTATCGTAGATTTATCAAGGATTTTTCCAAGATAGCATCACCACTTTGTAATTTATTGCAAAAGATATGATTTTTAACTTTGATGAAAAGTGTGTGGCGGCATTCAATTATTTGAAAGATCTTTTGATTTCATCCCCTATCATTAAACCACCGGATTGGAGCAAGCCTTTTGAGCTCATGTGTGATGCAAGTGACTATGTGGTTGGTGCAGTGCTTGGAAACGTGTGGGAAATATACCTCATGCTATTTATTATGCTTCTAGAACGTTAAATGAGGCCCAGCAAAACTACACAACCACTGAAAAAGAGTTATTGGCTATTGTATTTGCATTGGAAAAATTTCGCTCTTATCTAATTGGTACAAAAGTTGTTATCTTTTCTGATCATGCAACACTTAGGTACTTGCTAATGAAGAAAGAGGCGAAACCAAGGCTCATACGATGGATTCTACTCTTACAAGAGTTTGATATTGAAATCAAGGACAAGAAAGGAATTGAGAACACCGTTGCAGATCACTTGAGCATGTTGGAAATATATTCTTTAAAACAAAAATTTCTTTTTCATTTATTATTTTTTATTAAAGTTATTTTTCATGATCTTAATGATACTCATAAAGGAAATTTATTTTTTTCATAAATTCTTTTACCGTTTCATGTTACAAGGGTAATGGTTTATATTAAATCATATTAATGATTTAATTAAAGTCAATTGAAACTCTTGGATACAAAATCAGTTTTTTGGTTGGAAAAAAAGAGTTTTTCTTTAATGTTTTGGAGTTTTCAAAGAACAATAAGAATTTTTGAGAGAAAGAAAACTAGTGTATGATTATCACTTGTTTTCTACAATTTTGATTATGAGCAAGAATAGAAGTGTACAAGTATCACATCCTATCAAGTGCAAGAGTAATTGTGAAAGAGAATTTACTCGGCTATTTTATCCTGGGGGAGACGCGACATGGAAGAACTGCTTGAACAAATTTGGGTAGAGCCGCGAAACGTCTTAAAGAGAGCGACCTGGTCGTGACTCAGCCATAACATTTTGTTTGTTTGGTTTTTTATGATTGTTTTGCAGGCTAGTTTTAGCAATTGTTCCAACAATTTTAAGACGATTCTTCTGCCAAAGATATCAAAAGAAAACGATTGCTGAAACGCGATAAGTATCATTGTTTTATTTCGTTTTATAGACTATAATCGGTATAATTTTTCTTTGACGATTGAAAATGATGCTTGATATTTTAAGTAACCTGATACCTAGAGTTAATTTTATGTTATGGACTAGGATTGTAAAATGGTTGAAATATTTTCATGAATTTTTAGCATATAAAAATATCGTTCAACGTACACGAGCGTTTTTTTGACATGTTATACTTTTTTATGTACATATATTTAACAAAAACGAACTGTGTTTTGAAATTTTAACTGATTATATTAGACATCATGTTGATCATCCCTGTAAAATTTCAAAATTTTTGGAGCCCTAAAAATATTTTTAAAGTATTTTAGAAAACTACACAATGTATCTGAAAAAATTCTAACGGGCAGAAATTTTATCTTGATTGAATTCGTTTTTCCTAATCTTTGTGTATGTAGTAGCAGGAAATCCCACACTATACCCCTCATGGGAATTCATACACTCAAATATTTTTTAGATCAAGAATCATAATTTTTATTGATTAATCTCACAAATTTTACAGGATTAAAAGGAAATGAAACTAAAGAATTAACAACCACTCTGAACTTTCTCTCTCCTAATGACTTGCTCAACACTCGAAAAAAGATCTCCCTCTCTTTACGTCTATTCAACTATTTATATAGGGAATTACATAGTGGATGACAGCTAATCTGTCCTTTATTTTAGGATCTGACTTGCAATATTCTCGCAAGAGTTCTATTGTTAATTTCGCAAATACTCTAATCATCACAGAGTCATCACACTTTTCTCATGTTTCTGCCATAGTCATATATTACGTCATTCTTCAAATTATTCTGCGACGCTCACTAAGTGTTGTTGATCAATCTTCGAGAATGTGTCATTCTTGCGATAACCTGATCCTACATCTTTCCTATTCTCATGTCTTCTCTGCGAAGGGGAGAATGTCATGAGAAATTCTTTTTCAAAAAGCCGCAGCTATTTATATTCTCAGTCTTCATCTTTTTCTACTGACAAGGCTCCGTGAATTAAGCATAAATGTCTACACGTGTTGAATATCCCTTCACTCACCGGCATATTTAACATTAACCAGTCATCTTCTTTTCCCTATTTAAAGAGGGATCTGGAGGAAAGATAATTTTCTTCTTTCACTTCGTCTTCATCTTCTTCATCTTTATATCCTCTGCAAATCTTCATCGTTGGCTATTTTCTTTATTATCGGATTCACCTTCCTACCATTGTTCTTTTATGCTCCCATGGAATCTCCAAGGTTAGTTTTTCTTTTTCTTCTTTTGATTTTGCTGAAACTAGTTCGATTTTGTCTTACTGAAATCATCTTGTTTGTTCTTTGTGTAATTCCCATACTGCTTCTGTTTCAGCAAAAGCACTTCCAGTACTAAATTTACAGTTCAAAACCCTAATGCTCCCAAGAGTTCGCAACTCAAGGTTCCCACGAGAAAAAGAAAGTCTGCGAATGACAAGGTAGTAAGAAACATGGATTTTTTTAATAACAATATTGTTGCCTCTGTTTCTTATCTGAGTTGTAATTCGCAGGGTGATGGAGATGCCACTAAACCTACCAAGAAATCTCGCCAACCTAAAATTGTTGAAACTTCCGTTTCCTTTCCCAGACTTGGTCTTTCAACTTCTTCTTCGCAAACACTCTACCTCCTCTTTGCGAAAACATTGCAGAACTGATACTTCTTCTTGGTCTTTCAACTTCTTCTTCGCAAACTGATACTCTACCTCCTATTTTAACTAATCCCTCTATGGATGAAATTCCTATTGCAGAACATGTTGCCAATGAAATTTCTTTCTCCCCTGTGACCAATATTTCTCAAATTCATTCCACCATAATCTCAACCATTGATCTGCCTCACACTTTACCCTCAAATGATATCTCTTTAACAAAGGATGATCATCAACTTTCTATTGTTGCTGCTGCTTCATCTGAGTCTCTCCCTTTTTCTAAGGAAACTGCGGACGGAGTAGATATTGCCTTCAAGGTTTTATCTAATATTTTAGCTGATGTCAAGAAATCATCGGTGGACCCTGTCAAATCTGGTGTCTGCGAAATCTTAGGCAAATATTTTGGTTCTGAAAGGATAGTTTCGCAAGCATCCTTAGACAAAGAAGTTGAAGTTTTGAAGGAAAATATTCGCCTTGAAAGCCAGAAGTTTCAAAATGTTTCTTTGGAGTGTGAACTTCTTCGCAAGAAAAATGATGAATTAAAAGGTATGAACTTATTATCTTCATTCTTAACTCTCCTCTTAACAAATTTGTTCTTTCCATGTTGTTCATTCTTAAAGGCTCTTTTCGCTTGTTAAGCTTTAAACCAGAAACGAATAATGGAGAGATATCATTTTGAATCTGCCACTGAAGAAATTCACGTTGATAGAGACATTTGGATGGATCAATATAACCGATTAGATAATCTTCATACATAGTCTGTTGATCAAATAGATAATCTTATTAAAGAGAACACTCAATTAGCTCAGGAGCAAAACTCATTATGTAGCGAAATATCTCACCTCTCTTATTCTTTGACTAAAGCTAACTTAGAGATGGAAACTTTATCAGATGAAAACAGAACTCTATATCAGGGGAAGCGAACCCTTTTAAATATGGTGGCGATCTCTTCGCAGAAATTAGGTGTTCTTCAAAAAGTGTGTGATAATCAAGAACAATCTCTTCGCTCGCTGAAAAATGAACTTAAAGAAGTAACTGAATCATCTATTGCTGAGAAAAATACACTTATTCAAGGAAAAATAACTTTAAGTGTAAAAGTAAGTCATCTCAAAGAACAATAGTCCAAGTTAGAAGAATCTTATTTCTCTCTTGTGAAGGAAAATACTTTTCTCATTTCTAAAGAAAATAATCTAAAATCTCGCCTGAAAGGTTTAGTTGGAGATAAGTTTGATGATGCAGTGAATCATTCGGAAAATACTTGCTTGGCACTAATTCAAAATCTAATTTCGCAAAAGGAAGGTAGTCATTTTGACTGCCTCAGCTATTTTTTCTTTGTTAAATTTCCTTGTTATATTCTCTTGCGAAGTATTCGCCTAACTAATATTTGTACCTTCTTTTCGAAGAATCTGAAAGAAATCTTCATTCTTCGATTTCTACTTTGGACTCTAAACTTGCCAAGCATCGTAAGGAAAATGGTTCCCTCGCTAATCATCTTGTCTGTTCTCACGATCGAGCATAAGAAAATATGACTACCTTGTTTATTTCAAAGACATAGAGATTAGAAATCGTGATAGAGCTTTCCTTCGCCAAGCTCATCTTAGTGCTGAAGTTCTTGTGAATGAGATTTTGTTGTCCAGATCTCTTTCTCCTGTATCACTCAAACCTCTGGAAGTAGATGAAGATGAAACTCCTCGTGCTGCCGATAGTGACCTTGATTACGACAGTTGTGGTGAAGATGTTGTTTCTCAAGAAGATTTAGAAAAATAAGAAGAAATCCCTCTTAAAGAAGAAACTTCTGGTGATGAAACAACTGCTTGTGATAATCCAGATAAGGAGGAAGCCGGAGTTGACCAGAATAAGGAAAACACTGGCAAAGACAATAAAGCTGGAGGAAATGATAAGACTGGCGACGAAGATATTGAAGTCTGAGCTCTAGTTTTATTTTCTTGAGTTATTTTTTATTTTCTTGCGAACGATGTACTTTAGACCACTTTTGAATTCAGTTATACTTTTGGTATTCCGCGAGAAAGATAATGTCATCTTGTTCATCAATTCCCATACTTGCCTCTCATTATCTTTCTTGCGATGAATGATCTGCATAAAGAATAGTTAGTTTTTATAAATCTTTTGTTCTGTTTTGTGGTCTTATTTTGCCTTCCTAGTTAAAGGTCTTATTTTTCCATATTTTTTCTTTGCGACAAAATCGCAGGACATCTCTACACTTTCATGTAGAAACCCATTGATATTGCCTTAACTTTTTGTTCTTTTGTATTTTTTCTGCGATAATATGACAGGCCTAAATTTTCTTGCGAAATTAAAGCCCCATGACATTTCCGTCTTGCGACGAAATCCCATGACGTTTTTAAATTTTCATGTAGAAACCCATTGATCTTATCTTATCCCCTCTTTTGTATTATTGCCTCTTCATGACTGTTGCACAAATATGACAAGTCTTAATACTCCTGTGAATAAAAAGCCTCATGACATTTGCATCTTAAGACACTTATCAGCTCCCTAATGGAGGGTGTCGCCCTTATCTTCCCCCTGGTTACCCTTTCAAGGAGACGTACTTCTGCCATACAAGACTAGCTCCTCCCATCCAGTCTTAACAACAACCAGTTGTGTTCGCAGCCTCTTATCCCTTTTGCCTATATGGATTATGGTTACGAGACTGCAACCTAAGTGGGGTTTTCTTCGGGTCGAGTGCATCATAGCCAAGACTTGCCAAGAATGTCCAGGGTAGTTTCATACGCCCAGGGCACTCTTGGATCAACCGTGTACCTCGGGGCCTTATTCATACTCTTCACCCCTTAGGAGACCTCTTATTACCTTAGTCGCCTAACTCAAGTCATATGCCCAAGTTAAGAATCCAAGGTGTCTCTCCTGGATGGGCTTTCATTAACCCCAAATCTCCATGACTCAGGTTCCAGCAGCGGTGTAACCTTATCGCTGAGCCATGCAACAGATACCCCCTTCTATGACGTACTTTAGGTCTTACATTTGCCTCTTGCGAAATTGTATTCGCGAACTAGGGTGTACGACATAAAGGTTCGTCTCATTCTATTTTTATTTTCTCTTGTGAAATTTTCGCATATTCTTATTTTATTTTGATCTTGAATAATCTCGCAGTGACTTTTTCATTAAAAAAAAAATTTTTTTTTTTGTTAATACTTACTTTGTTGCATCATACATTATTTCATCAACTAGGGATTCTAAAAGTTCCTCACGGGTAATATCTCTTTAAATATAGTCTATTCCATGGTCTATCAAGTCTTTGACCAACATTTTTACCCTTTGGATCCATTAATTTGTATGCCCCTGTTCCAATTATCTCTTTTATAAAGTTAGGTCCATCCCATTTTCTCGCTAATTTTCCACCACCTTCTCGTTGATAAACTGGTGTCTCGCGAAGAACCAAATCACCTGGCTGAAATTCACGTGGCTTGACACGCTTATTGTATTCTCGTGCTAATCTTCGTTTATAATTCTCCATATGTTGTAAAGCTTTTTCTCTCTTCTCTTCTAATTCATCCAGTTTGCTTAAGATCATTCCAGCACTAAGATTCTTCTCCCAGTCCTCTCTTTTTGTCGTGGGTATAGCAACTTATGTTGGTAACACTGCCTCAACCCCATATGTTAGACAAAAAGGTGACATTCCAGTTGCTTCTCGCCTAGTTGTGTTGTAAGCCCTAGCTGCGTTATGTACTTGTTCGCACCATGCTCTATTATGTCCCTCTAACTTCTTCTTTAATGTATCTGTGATTGTCTTATTTGTTGCCTCTGCTTGCTCATTAGCATGTGGGTATAAAGGAGTAGATTTTCCACATTTTATCTTGAATGCATTAAGAAACATTTCTATATTCTGCCCTTCAAATTGCTTCCCATTATCAGATACCAACTATGCTGGAATTCCAAATCTGCAGATGATATTTTCAAAAATGAATGTAAATATGTCTTTGTCGCGAATATGCTGTACCGCTTTTACTTTGCCCATTTTGTGAAATAATCTGTTGAGAAAATTAAGTATCTTTTTTTGTCCAGATCCTGGTACAAATGGTCCCACAATATCTAAGCCCACTTTCCAAAAGTCCATGCACTGGTTGAGGATGATAAAGGTGCTCCAGGTGCATTATTCTCTGTCCGTGTCGCTGGCAATCTTCGCAATGCCTTGATACTTGTTTTGCATCTTCATGCATATATGGCCAATAATAACCTTGCATTTTTGTTTTGTATGCCAAAGATCTTCTTCCACTGTGACTGCCGGCGTCTCCACTATGTAACATTTTTAACACCTTTTCTCCTTCTTCTCGTGTCAAACATCTAAGTGATGGTCCATCAAATGATTTTCTATACAATATCCCATCTCTTAATTCACAATTTGTTGCACGGGTCTTTAATTTATGTGCTTCCAATCTGTTTCTTGGTATTTCCCCTCTCGCTAAATATGCATGAAGTTCTGTTCTCCAATCTGCGATATTGTCTTTTGGCCCTTCTTCATCACCTTATATTATCATTACATCTACCTTTTCTTCCTATTCTTTATTGATTGATGGAAATAAAAGTTTCTGTATCTTTATGCATCTCGCAGTTGGATGCGTCATCATGCTTGAAATGAAAGCATAAGCATCTGCGAGCCTATTATCCTTCCTTGATATATGCCTCCATTTTATTTTTGGGATTTTCGCTGACAAGTCTTCAACAAGTTTCTTGTATTTCTTCAAGGATGGGTCATTTGTTGTGTATTCTCCTTTTATCTGGCGAATGACTAGCTGCGAATCACTGGTAATTCTAGCATTTTCTAATTTCATTTCTATTGTGAATTTTAGAGCATGTACCACAGCTTCATACTCTGTTTCATTATTAGTGGATGCGAACTCCAACCTAAATGAAAAATCCATATTTGTTCCCTCAGGTAAAATTAAGACAATTCTAACTCCATTAACTTCCCCATTTGAGGATCCATCCACCAATATCTCCCATCTATTTGGTTCTATTAACAAGTCTTTTGGATCTCCCTGTTCTTCTTCTATATCCATCATTTCCTCCACAGCTTCATTATCTTCTAAAGGAAATTCTGCTAGAAAGTCTGCAACAACTTGTGACTTTGGGGAAGATAATACTTCATATTTAATTTCAAAATGTCCTACTTGCGCATTCCACCTCTCAACTCTGCCTGATCGTTTTGAGTTCTTCATCACTGATTCAATTGGTACATTTGTTAACACTTTAACTTTATGTGCTTGAAAATATATGCGGAGTTTAAAGGTCTCATAAACCAATGCTAGAATTAGTTTTTCAATCTTAGAATAATTTCTCTATGCGGCATTGAACGTCTTGCTGATGTAGTAAATTGGTTTTTCAACTCCTGCGTCTACTCGCAATAAGACAACACTTAATGCATGCGAAGTTGTCGCAAGATAGATTAACAGCTCTTCTCCCGGTTCTTCCTTTTGTAAAATAGATGTATTCACCAGGTATTCTTTTATTCCTTGAAAAGCTTTCTCGCATTCATCTGTCCACCTGAATTTTGTCCCTTTTTTAAGGATATTGAAAAAATATTTGCATTTGTCTGATGATCGCGAGATAAATCTTCCTAGCGAAGCCAAGAGACCATTTAACTTTTGCACATCTTTTATTGTTGCCGGTGTTGGCATATCGCGAACTGCTTGCACTTTTTCTGGTTCAACTTGTATTCCCTCCTTGGATACAATGTATCCTAAAAACTTTCCTGATGCAACTTCAAAAATGCATTTTTCTGGATTCACCTTGATGTTAAAATGTCGCATCTGTTCAAAAATCTCCTTCAGATCTTGTACATGGTTTTTAGCTTCTTTACTTTTTATCAACATGTCATCTAGGTACACCTCTAATGTTTTATGTATCCACTTTGTGAATACCTTCTCTACCATTCTTTGATATGTTGCTCATGCGTTTCGCAAACCAAATGGAATTTTTGTATAACAATATAACCCTCTCAGAGCGAAAAATACAGTATGTTCTTGATCTTCTTCAGCGAGAGGAATCTGGTTGTATCTTTTATACCCATATAAGGAAGATATTCTATCATTTCTTGATCCTGACTCGACCATTTGAGGTATATCTGTTAATGGAAAACTGTCTTTAGGACAAGCTTTGTTTAGATCAGTAAAGACTATGCAAATTCTTATCCCATTAGTTTTCTTTGGAACCACAACCATGTTTGCTATCCACTTCGGGTATTTTGCTTGTCTTATAATTCCTGCATAAAGCATTTTCTGTAGTTCCTCTTCTATTTTAGGATGGTAAGTTGTTGCGATTTTTCTTATTCTCTGCTTAAATGGTCTTGCGTCTTTGTTGATCTCCAATTTATGACATGCAACTGATGGATCTATTCCAGGAATTTCATCCATGTTTCATGCGAAAATACCTTTATATTCTCGCAAGAGATTGACGGTTCTTTCTTCCTCGTCTGTATCCATCTTAGTTCCAATTTTCAGCATTTTTGGTTCTTCTTCAGTTCCGATATTTTCTTGTTTTGTTGGCTCTGCCGTAGTGTAACTTGCTTCAGGTTCCCCCATTGGTGTTGGTTCTTTTATAATTTTCACTGGTTTATCTCCTTCCTGCGAAATTTCGCTGGGTATTCCTTTTCCTTCTTCTGCTCTTATCATGTAGACTTTAAACTCCTCTTCTTTCTTTGCCACTTTTGCCATCTTCCTATGAGTTTTTCGCTTCTTCACTCGTCCTTCATAATTTTTTACTTCAATTTGATAACATAGTTTCGCACCATCAATATCTCCTTATGTAGTTGCAGGAATTCCTACACTACACCCTTCACAATAATCTACAATCATCAACACATATTTGAAGATTAAGAACAACACTTTATTGATTAATTCTTAGAAATGGAAGAAATCAAGCATACAACCGCTCACAAGAATTTTCTCTCTCCTTAAAACTTTCTCAACACTCCGAAATTGATCTCTCTCTCTGAGTCTATTGGCTCTCTTTATATAGGGTAGTTACATAGTGGATGACAGCTAAGTTGTCCTTTAATTTCAGATCTGACTCGCGATATTCTCACAGTAGTTGTAGTGTTAATCCTCACAGGCGTTTTTAATCTTCGCAACGTCATCACGCTCTTCTCATATTTCATTTATCGTCATCCGCTACGTCATTCTTTTAATCATTCTACGACACTCGCAGTGTGTTGTTGAAGAGCTCGCAAAAATGTTGTTGTAAACTTCGCATGAGTATTACTTTGGCGATATTCTGATCCAACATCTTGCCTCTTCTCATGCCTTTTCTGCGAAGGGGAAAAGATCATGAGAATTGACTTTTTTTTACGATGCCGCAGCTATTTATCTTTTGTTCTGACACGTTTATGCATTCTTCGCCAAATTTATTACACGTATCTTTTCATCCATTCAATTTCTAACACGTATTTTTCAACCGCTGCGCTTCAACTGTTCACATCTTTTCTTCGCATTAAATGCATTTTATCTTCTCGAGAATTCTTACCTTCTATATATATATTCTTCATTCTTCTCTTTTCTTCTTTTTACTTTCTCTTTCTTTCTCTGCAATTTTACTCTTCTTCCGCAACTTCCGCATCTGCTGCTGTTGTAATTTTTCTCTTGTTCATTTGATCTTCTATTTTCTTCATTCCCATACTAAGAATGCCTCCAGCAGGTCCTAAAAATTTAATTTCCTTTGAAAAAAATGCAAAAGAAGCTTCAAAATAGAGGCTTTACTTTATCCACCATTCCTGATCAAACCCTAGGGCTGAGCTCTCTGTTAAATTATTTTCTGATATTTCGTGTAGTAGCGAGAAGATCATAGTCTCATTAGGTCAACTTGAAGCTGGCCTTCCCATTCCTCTTTACAACCCTGAACTTCCTTTATTCTACGAAATACTTTCTCATGCGAAATTCTCGCGAGCTATGTATCAGTTGAGTGGAGAATGCATTCGTTTGCTGATTGAGTACGCTACTTGCGGCGCTGGTAAAGAATCTCCTTACCCTCTTGAAGCTAAGAATCCTAAATTTGCTGCAGTACCAATTATTCCTGCGAAGTATACTGTAGAAAATTTCTTCGCGAATTATGAAGTTATCCCCATGAGGAAGGATAGCATTTGTTGGGGTGTCCGCTTACAAAAGAAGGATGACGTTGCTGAATATAAAGTTCTCAGGTTTGATATTGACTGGCATCCGGATAATAATCAAGGTCTGCGCCACTCTAGTGATGACAAATGGTGTATTTTCCCATTATTTCTAGAGGGTCCATACATCTCTGGTTCTCACGCTTTACCTGCGAGCCTCGCAGAGTACCAACCATGGGTGTTTAATTGGCCTGAAAGAAATACAGAGGTATGTTCTCGAATTTTTTTCTTAAATTATATTTATTATTTTTCTCATACTTTCATATATACTCTCGCTGATTGCACCAATTTTACCAGATCAAAAGGCTGAAAGCTAGCTACAACAAGTTAGGGAAACCTAGTACTCTCTATTAGCTCTCAGATCACTCACAATGAAGCAAGAAATATTCCTTTACAATTCTTAACAATATATTGTTGCCTCTATTTCTTATATTTATCTGTGTTTGAAGGTTATTGAAGAAATTGAACCTGCTAAGCCTGCAAAAACTAAGGGGAAAGGCAGAGGTGCTTCTCTCGAGGAGAAATCTGATGCTCCTTGCAAGGAGAAATCTGGTGCTCCTCTTTCAAAGAAAAGAAAATTCCAATCCTCTCCTTCTTCAACTTTTCAGTCTAGCGAGAGTTCTAGCGATGATAACAATGATGATGATGGCGATAATGGTGATATTGATATTACTTCTGCGAAGGAATCCTCCCAATCTGAGTCTTCTATGTCTCAGCTGTCCAGCATATTTTCTGATACCATGCTAGGGATTGGTGATACTCCTCTTGCTGAAGCTTGCAAATCTATGGCAACTATCTGTGATGCCCCTCTCTTGGAGAATAATGAATCTCTTCGCGGGGTTTCAAGATCTATATCTCCAAGTTTCTTACATTCACTTAGCGCTCTGGTATGTTCTCATTTCTTCGCCACATTTGTGTATTCTCATTTCCTCGCCATGTTTTATATTTGCCTTGACAATTTTTGCTTTCCTTCGCAGGATGGAAGAGCTTCTTTTGTTGTTGCCTCAGACCTGGAGAAGAGACATGCAACTTTTGAAAAGAATAACAATATTCTTCGCGAGAAGAATGAAAAATTAAAATCTGATTCTGCTAGTTTTCGTAAGAAGGATGAACAGCTAGAATCTGAAGTTGCTAGTCTTCGCAGGAAGGTTAAACAAATGGAAATTGATGTCTCGATATATAAGCGCAAGATATCTGATCTTGAAAAAGCTAACCAGCAGCTCTATGGTATGAATTCTTCCCCTTTTCTCTTAATTCTTTTACCATATTGTTTTAGCTTATTCAAACAACCATTTTTGCAGATATTTACGGCCATACTGATGAGGCTATATTCTTCCACTCTTTTCCTGAGCCTATAGATGAGGATACCCTTCTTGATCTCTTTAACAATTCCTCAAACAATTATTCAAATGACAAGATTGAATCTTTGTCTATAAATGACCTTAGGTCCACACTTCATCTTTTAGCAATTGACCACAAGTCTAGTTTGAGAGCGGCTAATACGTATAAGAATCGATATCTTGATCCTAAAGAAGAAATCAATAATCTAAGATCCCAAAAGAGTGATCTCATAGAGGAAAGAGATCGCATATCTAGACAAGGTGCTCAAGCTTTAGCGAAATTCCACAAAACTCTTCTTGAAGTTCAAATTGAAAGAGATAGACTTATCTGCGAGAATAGAACTCATGTTGAAAGGGAGAATCAATTTCGCACCTGCCTTCTCATTAGTAGTGATGATAAGTTTGCTTGGGCTGCTAAGATTCTTGACAATGCCAGAAATAACTTAGGTGTAGATGTTAGTCTTCAAACTGAACATTCCGCCCTGATTAAAGATATGATCTCTGAAAAAGAAGGTTGTTACTCTTGTTTTCCCATTAATCCATTTTTTAACTGAATCTTCACTGTTTTATTAATTTATTATCATTTTCTCGCAGCATTTGAAGGAAATTTTCGCCAATGAATTGAAGAGTTGGAAGAAAAAAAAGGACAACTCGCAGAACTTCTATCTTCTCGCAACGAGAAATGTTCCAAGTTCAAGAAGCATCTACAAATTACCCTGGCAAATTTTAGTAATGTTCTAGTTGGTATTCGCAATGATTCCATTAAGATGGTCTGTGATGACCATAAAATTCCTCATTCTACATATCCTTATCTTGCAAATGAAATACCAGAGAATGTTCCTGATCTTGTCATCTCTGACAGTGAAGTTGAAGACTCTGAAGAAAATTAAGAATATAATGAAGATGAAGGGGGGACTCTGGTGAAGATAATGAAGGATCTAAGTAATTTTATCTTCTCTTTAAATCTCTTTGTAATATTTGTACATTTATCTCTTTCTCCCTGTAATATATCGCTGCGAATTTCTCCAGCTTCTAATGTCCTTTGGTGTATATATTTCTTTTGTTTCTATCTGCATACATTAGAAAACAATTCTTTTTGCAATATGGTTAATTAATATGATTATTAATTTTTAACTATCTGTGTAAATATGTCATATAAAGATGAATAACAACTTTATCATTTTGTTCACTCCCATACTTGCTCTGTTATTCATCTGCAATCATGAAAGATTAAGCAGATTATTTTCTGAATAAGATCTGTTTGTAAATTTTGGCTATAATATCGCAGCCATTTCTTGATATTTTGTGGTCTTATTTTTCCTTCCTAGTTAAAGGTCTTATTTTGCCACGTTTTGTTTTTGGCGACAAAATCACAGGACGTCCTTACACTCGCATGTAAAAGACCCATTGATCTTGCCTTATCCGCGCATTGTCAATTTCTCTTGCTACAATATGACAGGCCTAAGTTTTCTTGCGAAGACAAAGCCCCATGACATTGCCGTCTTGCAATGAAATCGCAGGACGTCTTTACACTTTCATGTAAAAACCCATTCATTTCATCTTATCTTTTTCTCATGGCTTTTTGCCTCTGTATAATTGTTGCACAAATATGACAAGCCTAAATATTCTTGCGAATATAAAGCCTCATGACATTTGCATCTTAAGACACTTATCAGCTCCCCAATGGAGGGTGCCGCCCTTATCTTCCCCCTTGTTGTCCCTTCAAGGAGGCGTACATCGGCCATACAAGACTAGCTCCTCCCATCCGGTTTTACCAACAACCAACTTTTTTCGCAGCCTCTTATCCTTTTTTCCTATATGGCTTATAGTTACGAGACTGCACCCGAGGTGGGGTTTTCTTCTGGCCGAGTGCATCATAGCTAAGACTTTCCAAGAATGGCCAGGGTAGTTTCATACGCCCTGGGCACCCTTGGCTCAACCGTGTACCTCGGTGCCTTGATCATAATTTGCACTCCTTAGAAGAGACCCTCGGTCATCCAACTGTTAATATATATATATGTATATAGTTGGAAATCCAAGGTACCTCTCCCGGATAGGCTTTCATGGGCCCCAAATCTCCATGACTCAGGTTCCAGCAGCGGTATAACCTTATCCATGATCCAAGCAAAGAGATACCCCCTTGTATGATGCACTTTAGGTCTTACATTTGCCTCTTGCGAAATTTTATCCGCGAACTAGGGTGTATGCCATAAAGGTTCGTCCCATTCTAATATGCCTCTGCGAAATTTTATTCGCGTTTCTTTGATTTTCTCTTTTTGCATTTCAGCACTTGTACAATTTTTCAATTTCATCTTTTTCATTGAATCAAGCATTCTTTTTGTTGCACTTTCTTCAACAAATTATTCATACATCTCCTGTGTTTTACGATTTAGAAATTTTACCTTTTCTACTTACTATTTTCTGCTTCTGCTTTTTTGTTTCGCTTTATTACATTTTCTCTATCTGCGAGACGCTCTCCATCTATTGGTTTCAGCATATTTTGACTTCGCAGCATTCCTTCTTCTCGTCGTTCTATTGTATCGACCATCAGCTTTTCACTTCTTTGCTTTGTTTGATGTTATGCTTCCAGTTTTCGTTCTTCGCATCCCTTTCCTCGCAAGATTCCATATCAATTTCATAGAATTTTTTTCCCTCAATCCAATCTCCCTTTATAACTCCAACACCGCTGGGATGAGGAAATTTAATACACTGGTGGAAGGTTGACGCTACACCTAGAATCCCATGCTGCCAAGGTCGACCAATCAAGGAATTTTATGGAGATTCAACATCGACAACACAGAATAGAATTTTAGAAGATATCCCCTTTAATGAAATTCTCATTGTAATCTCCCCTTTGGGCTTATTGGCAGTACCATTGAAACCATATATCTTATAAGTTGATGGTATTAGATCCTCGTCTCTTCCTCCCATGGTTTTGTAAGTATGATAAAATAAGATATCCACCGAGCTTCCCATGTCAATTAAAACTCTGTTAATATCCCAAGAATCTTCAGCTTCAGCTTCAGCTTCATCATCCTCATTCTCTTCATCTTCTTCTTCTATTTGTTTTGGATTTATTTCTAATCTTACCACTAGTGGGTTGTCATGCATCTCGCCAAGATCAGGTACTTCTTGTGCAGTGAAAGAAATAATCTTCTTTTGCCACTCTTCTAATGGCGAGGCTTTCACAATATTCATTATTTCTCTCCCATCCGCATCCCTCGCGAAAACTCTTCTTAGAACATTGTCATGGAAATCCTCTATAGTCTTGTACGAATGTACGATGGAGTTACATAATAAATTCTTCGCTTTTGCTCCAAATTCTATTACAAACGTTTCTCCTTCCTTTGTTGTATTCACTCTGTGAATTTCTGGTGGTGGCGGTAGTTGCTGAGACTGTGGATGTCCTATTATAAAATGGTTTAATTTTCCCTGATCTATCATCCTCAAGATGATTCTTTTTACATTCCTGCATTCATTTATTGAGTTACCATGAAAATGGTGATAAGGGAAAAATTCTTGAATTTGATTATTTGGGTGTGGTTCTTTTCCCATATTCCAGGGTACGGGTATTTCCTCCATCAAAATTATAGCCTCCAAATTTTTTTCTATGTTAGCATTTAAAGGTGGCATCTTAATTTCTTCCCATATTATCTTCTGACTTCCTTTCCCTCTGTAATAATTTTGTCTTTGACCACCATAAGTCTCTTGTGGCTGATCAAGCCTTGAAACCTTATTATTTCCACTTCGACTAAAGAATTTTCTTTCCCTTTCGAACTCTTCTTGATCTCTGTTTCCCATAGCTACTAATTTCTGTTGATCATCATTCATACTCTTTTCTTGCTTTACCTGCGAAGTGCTTTCTACTGTATTTATTAATATGGTAAGTAGACTTGCATTTACTGCACCTGAACTGGTGTTCGCAATGGGATATGACTCCATCTCGTTTTGTTTCTCCTCCAATGCAATGTATTCTTCTTATAACTCTCGCAGCTCCGTCATGGTGATTGTATTTTTGATTCAGAAAATTTGTATATACAGCAGATTAGTTGCGAACATAGCATTAATGAAAGATAAAATGAGGTATCTCTCATCCACTCTTCCTGCCATCTCACTACACATTGTCTTCCATCTTATGGTTGGATGTTTCAAACTCTCTCCAACCCTTTGTTTTAACCCAAATACATCTTCAATGCCAGGTCGCGAAGAATTGTTACTTATATATGCTCCTGGTAGGATCGGAAAGATACCTACTATTGTATAAATACTGCAAGTGCACAGTGTCGACAAGCAACATAGGGCAAGCACAGGTCGAACCACAGAGACTTGGAGAGTGTAGAAGTTGATTCTAAATCCTGATTCAGAGAGTAACCAAAAGGGGTTTGTTTTTATCGATACGACGATATGATTTTCAAGTGACTGAAATAATAAAAGTAAAAGATGCAAATAGCAAGATATGTAAACAATGATAATATGGATACTAGGGTATTCAAATCCACCAATAACCTATGATATGCATTCAACTTGTAATATTATTCTTGTCCTTATAGTAGATTCAAGTCTACCGTATAACTAAGGTGTTTCTCCAATGGATAATTTAATCACAACTAAAGTATTTCTCCAAAGCATTAATTATTTAATTAAGCACGACTAATCTAAAGATCAATATTTGGTTAAGCATGAGTTGTAGCATAATCAACATAGAGATATTCTAACTACAATGGATACATGGCATACATTGTGAGAGCAAGATGTTGACAAACTTGGATTAAATTATATCTTTAAACAATTCTAAACTTTCAAGAACAAGATACAAGATATGAATACATACCAATGAGATTAGGGCTTCATCTAAACCCTAGTAAATGAAATTAGAACATGAAGAACATTACAACAAAATTGAAATTTGATAAACTAACATGAACAAGCTATTCTTGGATGGTTTTTCAACACAACAACCCTCTCTATTTATACACAAAATTCCCTCAAGCACTTGGATTCGAAATTTGGAAAGCATCCACTCAACAAAACATGTTTTCTTAATTGATGGATTGAATGGAATATATTTGGTTGTGGGAAACAAATTGGGAGTGATTGAGTGAGAGAATGGGGATGTTTTCTTTAATTGATGGATGAAATGGAATACAATGGGGGTGAGGTGGATGTTTGGAAAGAATCCAATGGGGGTGAGGTGGATGTTTTGGAATGAATCCAATGGGGGTGAGGTGGAAATGGATTTGGGTCTTGGGTTTTGGATCATGGGTTTTGGATCATGGGTTGTTTAATCCCATGAATATGTAAACAGGTTGCCACTGATGCGCGAGCGGGTTGCAACGCTTCCAACTTTCTTCTCTTTTGTCTTCTCAATTCTTCCAAGCTTTATTTAGTACTTAAAAACACAAAATTAATTAATACAAATATTTATTCTTGAAAATGGTAAAAATGCAGAATTTGGGATAATATATGACTTTGAAGCGAAAGATGAGTTAAGTGCCAATGAAAAGGTGTATGAACATGCAATATTTGGCACTCATCAAATACCCCCAAACCTGAATTTTACTTGTCCTCAAGTGAAACAGAAATCCAGAAATCCTAACTATACCACTGTCGCTGGTCTCTCGAATGCATTTAGTGTATGCACTAAGCCTTTAAACCCCTAGGTGTCCCTAGTGGACGAGTTGTAGTCTCGTGAGGGCCTACCAAAGATGTACCCACAAAACCTTCTCCAATTTCAGATCATCCATAGAAATGTCTTCGTCTTCGGTCTTCAACTGTAGATGATGAACTTCGGAATTTCGTAGAACCATGAAAATTTGTAACCAATTTTTTTTTTTTTTTTTTTTAAGACCCGCTATACATCTGGTCATCATTTTTTTTAGTGACCTGCTACACAGCTGGTCATCAGATACCAAACACAAGATCCGATATATATATATATATATATTTTTTTTTTTTTAAAAATTTTTTTTTTTTTTTTAGAGACCCGCTACACAGCTAGTCTTAGAAGACAACAGAAGACCCGCTACACAGCTGGTCATAGAAACAAAAGACTGCAAGACCCGCTACATAGCTGGTCATAGAAAACACACTACAAAAAATGCAAAAGACTACAAAAGATCCTACAAAAGACCCGCTCCACAGATGGTCATAAAAAAATAACAACAAAAGACTCAAAAATTGCAAAAGACTACAAAGGATCCTACAAAAGACCCGCTACACAGCTGGTCATAAAAAAAATACAAAAGACTACAAAGGATCCTACAAAAGACCCGCTCCACAGCTGGTCATAAAAGATGCAAAAGACTACAAAACGCCATATGCAAATACTCCCCCAAACCTAAATCTAACATTGTCCTCAATGTTTCAAAAGATAACAGAAACCACAACAAACTATGAGAACAAAACAGATTCAAAGGAAAGAGATTACCAGATGCCAAACCAGAGACAGTAGAGTATGTCCAAAGCAACCAGCAGGGAAGATATCTGTGTTATGTACAGGGGGTGAACTTTTTAGTCCACATGGATTGGATCAGCAAGATGAGTTGTTTCAATCTCAGGTGGGATTGGTTCAAGGAACGTCTTCAGTCTCTGCCCATTGACCTTGAAGACATTCTTGGTTGTTACATCTTCTAGTTCTACAGCCCCATGGGGGAAAATTGTTCGCACCACGAACGGGCCTGTCCATTTAGAACGTAATTTTCCTGGAAAAAGGTGCAGTCGTGAGTTATACAATAGAACTTTCTGGTCTGGAGTGAATGACTTGCGCAAAATGCGTTTGTCATGGAACACCTTCATTCTTTGTTTGTACATTTTTGCATTATCATATGCATCATTTCTTAACTCTTCCAACTCATTGAGTTGAAGCTTCCTTTGGGTGCCAGCTTTATCTAGATCAAAGTTCAGTTTCTTTACAGCCCAATATGCACGATGTTCTAACTCTACAGGGAGATGACAAGCTTTACCGTACACAAGTCTGTAAGGGGACATACCAATGGGGGTCTTGTATGCAGTTCTATAGGCCCATAAAGCATCATTCAATCTTAAAGACCAATCTTTTCTAGACGGGTTAACCGTCTTTTCTAGAATGTGCTTAATCTCCCTATTTGAAACCTCTACCTGGCCACTGGTCTGTGGATGATATGGGGTTGCAACTTTATGAGTTATACCATACTTACGGACTAAGGACTCAAAAGGCCTATTGCAGAAATGTGAACCACCGTCACTGATTATAGCTCTAGGGGTGCCAAATCGAGAAAATATGTTTTCCTTTAAGAACGAAAGTACCACCTTGTGGTCATTAGTTTTGGTTGCAATTGCTTCTACCCACTTAGAAACATAGTCAACAGCAACAAGGATGTACAACTTTCCTTCAGAGCTAGGAAATGGACCCATGAAATCAATGCCCCATACATCAAATAGCTCAACAATCAAAATGGGTTGTAAGGGCATCATGTTTCGTTTTGATATACTTACCAATTTCTGGCACCGGTCACAAGAAACACAGAAGGCATGACTATCCTTAAACAATGTTGGCAAGTAAAAATTTCTTTGCACTAAAGTGTCCTCCACATGCTTGATCATGACAAAAAGAGATGACATCCCTTTGTTCAGAATTGGTGACACATTTCCTAATGATTTGGTCAGGGCAGTATTTGAACAGATATGGGTCATCCCATAGGAAATGTTTCACTTCGGCCAAGAATTTAGACCGGTCTTGTTTAGACCAATGAAGTGGCATCCTACCTGTAGCAAGGTAGTTCACGATGTCGGCAAACCATGGCATTTCAGAAACCAGCATCAGTTGTTCATCATGGAAGGATTCCCTAATAATCTATGATTCATCAGCAGATTCGACATTCAACCTAGATAAGTGATCAGCAACAACATTCTCTGACCCTTTTTTATCTCGAATTTCGAGGTGGAACTCTTGTAACAAGAGTATCCATCGAATTAGACGAGCCTTAGCATCTTTTTTAGATAAAAGATATCTTAATGCGGCATGGTCAGTATAAATGATTATTTTAGATCCTATCAAATAAGATCTAAACTTATCTAATGCAAACACAACAACTAGCAACTCTTTTTCGGTTGTTGAATAATTCATTTGGGCCTCATTCAGTGTCTTACTATCATAATAGATCACATAGGGGTGTTTGTCAACTCGCTGACCTAAGACAGCTCCAACAGCAAAATCAGATGCGTCACACATGATTTCAAAAGGTAATTTCCAATCAGGAGGTCGGACTATAGGTGCTGAAGTTAGAAGAGTTTTGAGCTCTTCCCAAGCATGCACACAAGCATTATCAAACACAAAGGAAACATCTTTACTGAGTAGATTACACAGTGGTCTTGAGATCTTACTGAAATCTTTAATGAATCTACGGTAGAAACCAACATGGCCTAAAAATGATCTAACCTCCCTCACAGAGCGAGGTTGCGGCAAGTTTTGAATGAGGTCGACTTTGGCTTTGTCTACTTCAATGCCTTTTTCAGAGATGATGTGTCCTAGAACTATGCCCGAGTTCACCATAAAATGACATTTCTCCCAATTTAAAACCAAATATTTCTCTTTACATCTAATCAGCACGCGAGTAAGATGGTTCAAACATTCATCAAAAGATGATCCAAACACAGAGAAATCATCCATAAAGATCTCAAGGAAGTTATCTATCATATCAGAAAAAATGCTCATCATACAACGCTGAAATGTAGCGGGTGCGTTGCACAACCCAAAGGGCATACGACGATAGACAAACGTTCCAAATGGACATGTAAATGTAGTCTTTTCCTGATCTTCGGGTGAAATATGAATCTGGTTGTAACCAGAAAAACCATCCAAGAAACAATAGAATTTACGCCCAGAAAATCGTTCAAGCATTTGATCTATGAATGGAAGAGGGAAGTGATATTTCCTTGTAACTGCATTCAACTTCCTATAATCAATGCAAACTCGCCACCCTGTGGTTACTCGAGTAGTGATTAACTCATCTTTATCGTTTTGAACTACAGTAACTCCTGACTTTTTCGGCACAACTTGAATGGGGCTAACCCATTTGCTATCTGAGATTGGGTAGATGATACCCGCATCAAGAAGCTTTATAATCTCACTCTTAACAACCTCTTTCATGTTAGGATTGAGACGCCTTTGCATCTCCCTAGATGGTTTAGCATTGTCCTCAAGGTTTATATGATGCATGCAATCAGTGGGACTTATGCCTTTAAGGTCCGAGATGGTCCATCATAAGGCTTCTTTATGCTCCTTAAGTACTTCTAAAAGTTTACTTTCCTGTTCTGTATCTAAGGCAGATGAAATGATTACAGGCAAAGTATTAGAAGGTCCCAAAAATGCATATTTAAGAGTATCAGGCAATGGTTTCAGTTCGAGCTTTGGTGGCTCAACAGGAGAGGGAACAGACTTGGATTCCAAGAGTGGAAGTGGTTCCACTCTAGCTTTCCACTTAGTCGTGTCCATAAGTGGTGTGGATTCAAGCAAAGTATTCACTTCACTTATGTATTCATCATCAAACAAATCCAAGTCAAAATTATTCAAACAAGCATCCAAAGGGTCAACAGACATGCTACTAGACAACGAATCCTGAATCAAAATTTCAATCATGTTGATTTCATGCACATCATTATCATCATCAAGATCTAAATGTTGTTGGATAGTATTGAAAACATTCAACTCCACAGTCATATTACCAAATGACAACTTCAACACTCCATTACGGCAGTTAATGATTGCATTGGACGTTGCTAAGAAGGGACGTCCCAAAATGACAAGAATGTGACTGTCAGGGTTTTGCACAGGTTGAGTATCTAAGACGATGAAGTCCACAGGAAAATAAAACTTATCAACCTTAATCAAAACATCTTCTACCACACCACGTGGCACTTTGACGGATCTGTCCGCCAATTGCAGAGTTATAGGTGTTGCCTTCAACTCTCCAAGACCTAACTGCACATATACTGAATATGGTAGTAAATTCACACTTGCCCCTAAGTCTAGCAACGCCTTCTTAACCGTTTGGTCACCTATTTTGCATGTGATAGTTGGACTACCTGGGTCTTTAAACTTAGGAGGTGTGTTGCTTTGAATGATTGCACTCACTTGCTCAGTGAGAAAAGCACGCTTATGCACATGAAGCTTTCGCTTTTGTGTGCACAGATCCTTAAGGAATTTAGCATAAGCAGGGACTTGCTTGATTGCATCAAGAAATAGGATGTTGATGTTAACTCGTTTGAACATTTCCAAAATTTCGTTGTACTGTATACTCTCTTTTTGCTGCAATAATCTTTGTGGGAATGGAGCAACAGGTACATGAGATGGTGCAGATACATTAGGAAGTTGGGAATTCTTATGTTTCTCAGATTTGTTTTCAACAATAGGTGTTTTCTGTGGAGTTGTATGCACTGGTGAGTCCAATTTAGACTCACTTGACTGTGGTTTACCTACATTGTTTTCAACAATTTTACCACTACGAAGAGTGGTGACAGCATTTACTTGATTATGGGAGGCCTCATTTCGAGTTGAATTTTCTGCCTGATATACATTTTTTGGATTTTGTTGGGGCTGACTAGGGAGTTTTCCTTTGTCTCTTTCATTCAATGCTTCACAAATTTGACCCATTTTAAGTTCCATACTTGTAAAACGTTGGTCTGTGGTCTTTTGGAGTTGTACCAAATTTTGGGTCAACAAACCGAAACTTTCTTCGAAGCTAGGCTTTTTCTCTACAGGGTACTGCACATGTGGTTGCACTTGGGGGTTTCTAGGATAAGGGTATCCTTGGTTATTATTTGATGTTCCCCATTGTACAGGTCCCTTAGACCATGAAAGGTTAGGGTGATTTCTCCACCCTGGGTTGTAGGTCTGAGAATATGGGTTGTTCTCTTGCCTTTGGTACAAAACATTGGCTTGCTCGGTTTTAGACTCTTGAAATGCATGGAGGTCCGGACAAGTGTCCACTAGATGGTCTGAACTATGGCATGCGGCACAAGTGGCCATTTCAATTTGACTACGGAGAGTAGGGATATTAGTTTTTCCATTCTTTTCTAGTTCTAGCTTTTCTATTCTCCTGGCCAAGGATGCCATCTTTGCACTTCCTTCGAAGTCAGAGTCAATTCTATGAACATTGGATGCAAGGGTAATCCTATTTGGTTCACGGGGGATTCCCACTGCTGAGTCTTTTCAGCGACTTCGATTAAGAAATCCCAAGACTCATCAGCACTTTTTTCAATAAATTGACCATTGCACATGGTCTCAACTTTAGTTCGGTTCTTGACATCTAAGCCTTCATACAAAATTTACACAAGTCTCCATTTTTCAAAACCATGGTGAGGACATTGGAGAAATAATTCATTGAATCTCTCCAAATATTTTGCCAAAGTTTCCTCCTCTAATTGCACAAAACTATTCAGACTTTGACGAATTGTCGTAGTCTTATGGTTTGGGAAGAACTTTTTGAAGAACTCTTTCGTAAGAGCATCCCATGTATGAAATGACTGTGGCTGTTGAGCACACAGCCAAGTCTTGTCTTTGTCTATCAAAGAAAAAGGAAAAAGTTTCATTTTGAGGTGCTCATCCGTCATTTGGTTGATCCGAAGAGTCCCACAAATTTCCTCGAACTCTCTCACATGGTGGTAGGGATTTTCAGCTTCAACCCCTTTAAATTTAGGCAACATATTGAGGATACTTGCCTTTATCTCAAATTGTCCATCAATAGATGGTAAGATAATACACGAGGACTGGGTTGTCCTCATTGGGTACATGTAGTCCTTTAGACTACGGACTGGGTTTACTGGTTCTCCCATTGTTTCGGATTGGTTTGGACTGTCTGCCTCAGAACTATGTATTTCAATTAACTCTTCTTGACTGATTCTAACTAGTCGGCGTGTATGGTCTCTAAAAGACACAATCATAGCCTAGCTAGCACATCAAGCATGTTAACCATTCACCTAGAAGGCAAGTTCTATGCAATCACAAACAAGGATGACTCCACCACAGTAAACCTACTGATTTCTAGCAAACAAAAAGCATGATGGCTCCACTTAGATTGTTTTCTAGACCAACTTCTAATCCTTCGAAAGGGAATTCGTTACAATCTGAGCAAACCCCTCTGGAATCAATCTGATTTTAAGTGAATTGAATAGAGGCGAGGGAAGCTGCTGGAGCTTTGATACCCAAGGCCTCACCACAATACAAGGCGGCGCAGTCACGCATTCAACTCACAGAAACCGTCATGAACTTCGAAGTATGCTTAAAGAGTAACCAATATTTTTCAAACGACTTTCCTACTAAGCTCGTTACCTTATAGGTCTTGTTCTATTTCAAATTTTAAAGCTTAGGTTCGCGTATGTATCGTTTTCCTAAGGCGGGCAAGAAGAGAACGGTGATGAAATCCGAACCCTTATCTTGTATGGCCAGTCCTTGCCCTTTACTAGGAAAATAAAGCAGCCGTATTCAATTCCTCAACATATATGCAAACGAAGGAATACAGTAACTCGCTAACAAGGGATTCGCGAGTGTTTCGACAAACTTACCTCCCGTTCCAGACGGGGGATGAACCGTTGTTGTCGACTCGGGCCACGACTCCTATGTCATGAACGAACCCGAGGGGCCGAGGTGATATTGTAATCACCGTCCTTCTCTACAAACAATTTGATATTTAATACTACCCTTCCGTAGGGTTTAAAAATAAAAATAAAAATAGAATGTCCAAGTCCAAAGTCCAAAATAAAGTGCAAAAGAAAAATAAAATTACAAGAGTAAAGGAATCCTAATACAAACTAAAAATAGATAAATAAAATAAACTTTTTTTTTTTTTTTTAATTAAAATAAAAACTTCTTCCGCTTTCTTTCGCTTCCTTTCCTTCGCCTTTACAACAGCTACTCAGGCACCTGTTGAGCTCAAAAAAGGTAGTTAGGGTTTCGAAGTTTTAAAGCAAAAGCAAAAATTTAAAAAAAAATAACAAAAATAAGTGTAAAATTGACTGTGAATAGTTGCAGGAGATGAAAAATAAATAGTCACAGTGATATGTGAACAGTTCCAGGAGATGAAAAATAAATAGTGACAGGAGATGAAAAATGAACTACACCACTACCGAGTCCCCGGAAACGGCGCCAAAAACTTGGTAGGCTCGGAAAGATACCTACTATTGTATAAATACTGCAAGTGCACAGTGTCGACAAGCAACACAGGGCAAGCACAGGTCGAACCACAGAGACTTGGAGAGTGTAGAAGTTGATTCTAAATCCTGATTCAGAGAGTAACCAAAAGGGGTTTGTTTTTGTCGATATGATTTTCAAGTGACTAAAATAATAAAAGTAAAAGATGCAAATAGCAAGATATGTAAACAATGATAATATGGATACTAGGGTATTCAAATCCACCAATAACCTATGATATGCATTCAACTTGTAATATTATTCTTGTCCTTATAGTAGATTCAAGTCTACCGTATAACTAAGGTGTTTCTCCAATGGATAATTTAATCACAACTAAAGTATTTCTCCAAAGCATTAATTGTCTAATTAAGCACAACTAATCTAAAGATCAATATTTGGTTAAGCATGAGTTTTAGCATAATCAACATAGAGATATTCTAACTACAATGGATACATGGCATACATTGTGAGAGCAAGATGTTGACAAACTTGGATTATATTATATCTTTAAACAATTCTAAACTTTCAAGAACAAGATACAAGATATGAATACATACCAATGAGATTAGGGCTTCATCTAAACCCTAGTAAATGAAATTAGAACATGAAGAACATTACAACAAAATTGAAATTTGATAAACTAACATGAACAAGCTATTCTTGGATGGTTTTTCAACACAACAACCCTCTCTATTTATACACAAAATTCCCTCAAGCACTTGGATTCGAAATTTGGAAAGCATCCACTCAACAAAACATGTTTTCTTAATTGATGGATTGAATGGAATATATTTGGTTGTGGGAAACAAATTGGGAGTGATTGAGTGAGAGAATGGGGATGTTTTCTTTAATTGATGGATGAAATGGAATACAATGGGGGTGAGGTGGATGTTTGGAAAGAATCCAATGGGGGTGAGGTGGATGTTTTGGAAAGAATCCAATGGGGGTGAGGTGGAAATGGATTTGGGTCTTGGGTTTTGGATCATGGGTTTTGGATCCCATGAATTTGTAAACAGGTTGCCACTGATGCGCGAGCGGGTTGCAACGCTTCCAACTTTCTTCTCTTTTGTCTTCTCAATTCTTCCAAGCTTTATTTAGTACTTAAAAACACAAAATTAATTAATACAAATATTTATTCTTGAAAATGGTAAAAATGCAGAATTTGGGATAATATATGACTTTGAAGCGCGAAAGATGAGTTAAGTGCCAATGAAAAGGTGTATGAACATGCAATATTTGGCACTCATCAGCTCCCAAAAATGTAGTTTGCAAATGATTGAAAGAAGTTATAGTGTTCTTAGGTAAACCTTCGAACCATTTTAGCGCCTCGCCTGTTAAGCTGGATGCGAAATATTTACATAATACATCATCATGGTTTTCCCATTGTAGCATACACCTAACATAAGCTTTGACATGTTGAATAGCACAAGTAGTTCCATCAAAGATACTGGTTAACGTTGGAAAATTGCACTTTGGGGGTATTCCTCCTAATTGTACTTCTTGGGTGAATGGAGTTTTCACAACTTCTTCAATGGCCTCATCAAGTTGCCTTCTGCCTCCCTCTCTTCTGTTATTTAACATTCCACTCATTTCTGCTAACTCTCTCAAGATCCGTTCATTCCCAATTGAATTTTTATCCATTGGTCTTTTCAGTGCAGCTTCCCCTCTTCTGCGCTCATGTCTTTCTTGCCTTGCGAGATTTTGTATTTCTTCTTTAGCATCTTCATTATGCCTTCTTCCGTAATTTTCTTCTTCACCTCCTTCATGAATTCGAAAATGATTATGCCTTTCATTTTCTCTCTGCGATTTTCTTCATTTTTCATCGTTTCTCTTCGCTGTCTTTCTATTCTTCTTTGTATTCTATCATATTCCTCATTGATATTATCATTGTTGCGATTTCTTGCGCGTCTCCTTTCTAGATTGTCATAATTGTTCTGACGTATTACTTCTTGAATCTCTTGTTCTTCCACTTCTGCTCTCAATCTTTCTCTTTTCCAATCTAGACGTGCTTGTTCAGCATAATGTCTCTCAATTTCATCCTCAATTATTCTTCGGTTCCTTTGAATTTCTCGCTCATGTAATATTCTTCTTCCTTCTTCTCGATTTTCTTCACCATCTTGGTTATTTCCACCTTCTTGATTTCTATTATCATGTTTATCATCCACAGTTTCACCACGCGGAATGTAGCGATCATTAATCATCTTTTCTTCTCCATAACACTGCTCTTCATTTGGATTTTGCATTTCCTCTCGAATATTTTCACCAGCGTTTCTCACAGGGGAATTTCGCCTTGCTTCTTCTCTAAATAATATTTAACTTGATCTTGCAGTACTTCTTGATCTCCTATTTTGTAATCTCAAATTCTCCATTCTTAACTCCTAATTTTGTCTTGTTAAATTCGCGCATTCTTCCGCCTCTAACCTCCTTTCCTATTGTATTCTTTGTCTTAAAGTCTCTACCGCTTTATTTTCGTCATCTCCATGAATTAATCCTCCAACCGCTTCTTGATCTCTTCCATCTCGCCTTCCATTTCTTAATTGTTGATTTTTTGCTTCTTCTATTGAATCTGATCGCCAAGTATGCACGTTCACTCTGTCATAATCCACAGTTTTATCTTGTATTGGTGTTTGCTGATTCAGTTGTTGAACTTGATTTTCTCCATTATTCCTTGTTCTGTTGCTCCTTGAGATATTTCAATCTTGAAGATTCTCCTATTTCAATCTTGGAGAGATAATAACTCCTTGAGATATTTCAATCTAGATTGAGTCTGACTGTCTAATTGATTCTCTAGAAAGAAACTCGGAGTTTGTCCATACAGATTGCTAATTCGAAATATTGGGTGTGGTTGTTAGACCCCCGCTTTTTCAACAGGGTCATCATCTAAAGCGAAATTGCTAGAATTTAGATGATTAGCTTGTCTTCTTTGTTCGAAATCAAAGATCTTTAACTTTCCAGCAAGGGTGCTTCTGGAAAGTGTATAAAGATCATTTCTTTCAATGATGGTGTGTTTCTTAGAATCATAACAATATGGTAAAAATCTCAGAATTTTCATCACAATATCCCGCTCAGGAACAGTATTTTCTAATGAATGACAAGCGTTCACTATTTTTGATCATTTGTGATTAAATTCCTCAAACGAATCTTATCATCCATATGAAGGTTTTCCCGGTCAGAAGTTAGGATTTGAAGTCGTGTTTTTTTTTTTTGCGGACTTCCCTTCTAATATGGTTTTAAAAATATCTCAAGCATCTTTTGATCTAGTGCATGTAAACACATGATGTTGAAGATCCCGGCTTATGGCGTGGATAATAACATCCAATATATCAGTGTTGTGTTTAGCAGCACTGATTTCAGTTTCGCTATATGTTTATATGCCTTCAGGAACAACATCATATTTTTGTACAATAATTGGAGTATTGTATCCTCTTACAACAAGAACCCATGTCTGAAATTCACGAAATTGTAAGAAGGAATGCATAACTATATTCCACCATTAGTAATTTGAGTCATCGAAGGATGGTGGTACGTTAATAGATATTGCATTCTTGGCCATAATAAAGATTGCTTCAAATATATACTTACTAGGTCTAACAATGTTTTCCTTCTCTAATACCAATTGGAAACGCAGGGGTACCAATTACATACCTTAAATTTTCGTTCAGCGACCTGTATGGATAAAACTTAATACAATTACAAGTAGACCAATTGAATGATCCTTGACAATATGTATATAAAGTTTATATCTCTAACCTCTACTTAATCAGTATGTATATAGACACGGAGCCCGTGAACCTGATTGTTAAGAAGAGTACTTGGACGATCTCAAAAATCAATATCCAAGATCAATCTAGTCGTGTCCAAATAATCCAATCAGAATTCTGCCAAGTAATAAAACTTGTAATCTATCTTTCAAGATATGAATTCTACAAGAAACTAGTCTCGCAATCAATTATAATTAAGAAGACGTATCTACTTAGATTGAATACGTAGGAACCTGTGTAAATCCAGTTATAAAGATAAACAATATAATGTGAAAAAGGAAAAAACACAAGACACCAAAAGTTTTTTATCGAGGAAACCACAATAGCAGAAAAACCCTCGGACCTCGTCCAGATTTGAACACCAAACTGTATTAAGCTGCTACAACATATTTCTGAACGGGATATTGTTGAGATCAAATTCACCATCCAAGCGATTCAGTTACACTCGCACTCCTTACGTCTCTTAAACCTCGAAGGCTCTACACAATTGATTCCCTTAGCTGACGTCCTTTACAGCCTAAGAGTTTTTTCAATCCAAGTGAAGACTTTTGATACCAATCTGCCTCCAACATATATGCCTATTTGATTTCCATTTAGATCAAGGTGAGGAAATATGTTTATGATATACAAAGCTAGCAAACCTCAAAAATATGGAACTTACAACTCCCTAAGAGCAGCCTAGGTTCTTAACCACCTCTCAAGAACAATCTTCAAAAGATCAATTAAGATCAGTTCTCAGATATTTATCTTGAGGAATCACATAGTCTGAGACTAAGAGAACTTTGAAATTACTATATATCTTGCCTGAAAGAGATTACAAAAACCTCGATAATAAAAACAAGATCATGATACACGAACTATCAAGGTAAAGATAGTCAGTCCTGGCTTCACGAGTCCCCAAAGAGAATTCTTTTAGTCGTAGACCTAATTATATTCCTTAGGGGAAATCTAGGTCCATACAGGACTACTCTAGAATCAACTAGGACACAAAGTGTCAGGGATTAATTTTCCCAGTTGAAAGAGAATATCTATTTATAAGCATTCAAGGACCATAGGTTGCTTAGAATTCAAGCTAAGATAACTTGAGAATCAAGAAAACACCTTAGGTCTTGAAAATACAATAAAAGAATATACACTAGGAACCGGTTCTGGAACCATATATATGAATGTTCAGTTTGCAAGTATGCCAAAGAACTAAATCAATTTGATGTTCATTTAAATACCTAAGAATTTAATCATGATACACACACATAAGTGTTTGGGTGATCAATGAATTCTTAGAAGTGTTTGATAAAGTTCTAGTAATGTTAAACATATTTAAAAAGTAAGTCTTTGAGCGTATACTAAAATCTTAAACGGGGACAGTTGGTACAACAGTTGGTGAACCATAGGCTTGTTCACGAGTCAGGGTGCAGCAGTTCATGAACCGGGTTTGTCAACTGCTAGCCTTTAATACCAACTTTCAAATTTCAGTTCACCACGGTTTGTGAATAGTTCCCAACTGAACTTGCGGTTTGCGAACTGGTTCGCCAACCCTCCTATATTTCTGAAACTCAAATATTTATGGTTTGCGAACTGGTTTGCCAACTACCCTGAGTAGAAATATCAGAAAGTTCAATATTTGTCTCTTATGATGTCTGAAACATTCTCGTGTGATGAAATCATTTGCGTGGGCAGTTTTCAATTGATACACGAATTAATTCACAAAATGAATTGTTTATAATTAATATTGTTAAGGATCGTCGAACATCTTTGCTTAGAATCATATTTCGAGATTTTTAACAAGATAAGCTTGACTCGAAACTTCTTCTTTGTAAACCTACTAGAAGTCATACGACATCGTCTCAAAAAGAATAGTAGACTAATCAAGATATAGTTTTGATCATCTAACATTGACAACCAGATTGAGGTAGAAAAACCTTTGGGTTCAACCGAGCAATGCTCTAACACATACCATAAGTGAAATGATGGGACCCGTTTTCTAAAATAATCAAGTATGGTTAAAAAATGTGTAGATAAATTTGTCAACACTCATGAGTTCAATCGATCAGTGTTGTAACATATGTGAAGAAGACTTGTAGTGTGATGATAGATTATACCCAAGAGATTTGCTAGAAAACATAAATTCGCTTTTGTTTTCCTGAATAACATTCCAACTGAAAAGGTAAGTATGATAAGGGAAGATTACCATGCTTTTAAACACTATAAAGCCTTGATGATGCCCTTTTGCATTAAAAACGATGATAAATAAGGCAGTTTAGAATCACTTGAAACACAGGTGTATCCGTGTATGTGTGTTTCAGACGATACGATGTAACATCATGAAAACATATCTTTATCGGATTAAATAGAGAAATAGTTGCATCACATCGTACATGTGAGAGTTTACGGGGGTTTACTCAATAAATACATTTGTAGATTTGTAGAGATTTAAAAAGAGTCATGAAAATTAATAACTTTGCGAGAATTATACAGAATTGAGCAAACTGTTGCGGAGTTATGCAGAGTAGTCTAATGTCTTGCAGATATTTGTAGAGTCTTGAAGAGTTGTATAAAACAAATTTTATATGGAAATATGTATGATAGACATAAATATAAAATTTATATAACTTATTTCTTTGGTTCGATGAAATACAATAAAGTGTAACAATAAATTAAAATAATTATTATTGTACATTTGTACATAATAATTAAAAAAATATATTTAATCATATCATATAATTTATACTCATCTATAATAGGAGTTTTATAGATTGTGTATTCATGAAAAAAAATAAGATAGAGTAAAAAACATCTTTATAAAAAAGTTGGAAGTCTTCCAAAATCTTATATATTTTGCAAGACTTTTATCAAGGCAAATATATAGCCAAAAGTCACTCAAAGTCTTGAAAATAGATAAGTATGCAAAGTCTTTGAATTTTCAAGTTTACAACGAGTAACACAAACTTTAGAAGACCTTTTGACAATCTACAACGAGTAACATAAACTTTGAAAGAGATTTTAAAAGTATACAACCAATAACACAATACTTTGTAAATCCATTAAACTCTTTGGAAATCGATAAAAGTATTTATTGAGTAAACCCCTGTTAATGTGAATGTAACTCGGTCTAACAAACAAAATTTCCGAACAACGCTGCCTGTTGAAATAAATATTGGTCCTTTGTATTGAAATAAAGTTTCAAAAATAGGTAAAGTGATTTTGAGTAACCAACAACCATGATAAGTCAATGATACCAGCTCACTAAATATATCAAATAGAAAGAAGCCAAGAAGAAAATTCATACAAAAATAAGAAATGTTCAAACAAAAATATGGTGATATAAAATTTTCTTTAATCAGGCATTAATATATAGTTTGACCAAATGTTTAATCAAACGGCCATCATCATTCTTGCAAATTCATCATAATTGACTTGACCATCGCCATCTAAATCAGCTTCCTTAATCATTTGTTCCAGTTCTTCATCCGTTAGTTTTTCTCCAAGATTGATCATGACATGCCTTAGCTGCATTCATATAGGAAAAATGAAAAAGAACAAATTATTATCTG
This sequence comes from Papaver bracteatum, assembly GCA_023529315.1. Classification (NCBI taxonomy): domain Eukaryota; kingdom Viridiplantae; phylum Streptophyta; class Magnoliopsida; order Ranunculales; family Papaveraceae; genus Papaver; species Papaver bracteatum. The sequence continues at coordinate 1,261,314 of JAJJWX010001102.1, read as the reverse complement.
TAGATTGCAACATAAAAATTTAAGACAGTTGTAGTGCCAAATGGAAAGAATTTAGATGCACCACAACGGCAGTACCACCATCGGCCATTGAAAATATATATGACAAACCTCATTAGCAGAAATATATCCATTTTGGTCTTTATCAAATACTTTGAAGGCTTCTTTCAGCTCATCCTCAGCATCAGCTTCCTGTCATTTATAATATAAGTTAAATAATTTTCTTAACTAACTAAATATCTCTTTGTTAATTGATGCTATAACAGTATATATCTGCTGAAATTGAATTTTAAGTGTTATGTTGAGTAGAGTTGAGAAATGACTGACCTTCATTTTTCTTGCCATGATATTTAAGAACTCTACGAATTCAATGGTTCCATTCCCGTTAACATCTACTTCTCTCATCATTTCTTGCAGCTCTTCCTCTGTTGGATTTTGATCCATTGATCGGATTACCGTCGCAAGCTCTTCGATCGTAATGCAACCTGCAGTGCAATAATCAGTTATCAAAACCCATCTCTAAAAAGAACATTACAAGAAACAAAAATTTAGATTTGGTTGAAAGACTCAGAAGAACACACACATATGTATTTGCACATACCATCTCCATCTTTGTCAAATAAGCAAAAAGCTTCTTGAAACTCTAAAGTCTGTTCTTCACTCAACACATCTGCCATATCTGGGTTTACTAATTAATCAAATCAAATCTTTTGATAATAAGCTTAAACTAAGTGTACACAAATTGTACAACCAAACTAGAGAGAGAGATTGAGATTATATTGAGAGAGAGAGAATGGTGTGTGTAGAGGCTCAACCCTTCTGGGGTTGTTTATATAATACCGGGATTCTAATGCTAATGCTTTAGATGAAACAAGGAAAATGAATTAAGTCAAACTAGCTTTGAAAAATTTAGATTTTTATTATACTGTTTTCCATTTTGTATTCTTTCTAAAGCATGCCTTGCAATAAGGTTTTCATTGAAAATTATCCATTGAATGAATAAATAAGAGTTGGAGGAAATATCAATAACGAAGACCATTCGTATAGGAAATAAGTAATGTTGATTTCGACTTTTGGCCTATCGAAAAATATCAAAGTTACGCGCCTTGTAATTCCAAGCTTTTTTTTTGAAATTTAATTTACATGCCTGCAGGCTAAAATGAACGTTGTATACTAGTATAAAATTAGTTCTTGCACATTCAGCCTTATTTCCGTACATTGAATTTCCCAAGTACAACCCATGGCTAGTTTTAAACAATGTGCATTGATCAATTACTAAGTAAGATCTATTTTAAGCTTATATATATTCCCTTTTTTTTTTTTTTTTTTTGATCGGTCAAGAGGAAAATTCATTAAATAAAGGTACTTAGGGGTACCTCAACCCAATAAAGACAACCGAAACAAAAAAAGGAAACCGAAAGGGGATTCGGTCACCTAAAGAAAAACGAAAAGAGAACAAAAATACAAATAAACCAAGAAGGTCTTGCGACCTTGCTTCTCAACATCAACCTTAATGAGAATGATAGAAATTCGTATCCCACAATGCTATCACCATATTGGCCGTTAAACCTTGCATTTTAGTGTTAGACTCCGCCCAAAAGAAGGCTTGAATCTTGATATCTCTAATCAAACTTGCCAAATTTCTCTTCTTGTTGTTGAAGGTCCTTGCATTTCTTTCTTTCCAAATGCACCACCATATTGCAACCGGAAAATTGTTCCAAATACGATTAAGACGCTCGTCACCCCAATCATGACTCCAAGTTCTTATAGTTGTGGTGATATTAGAGTTGTAGGTCCAATGGAAACTACACTCTTCCGCAAAATATGTCCAAATTCTCTTCGTCCTCCAACAACCGTAAAATAGGTGAGCACTTGTTTCATCTTGCTCCTCACAAAAACGACACAACCTATCCACATTCATGCCCCTTCTACTTAACTCATCGGCCGTCATCAATCTTTCATGATATAGAAGCCAAAGGAATAAGTTTAGCTTGCATGGGTACGACCGACTCCAAATAATATCGCTTGGAAAATTTAAGTCACCGATTTCCACAAGGGAATTAACTCCATTCTTGACCGTATAATTATCCGACGTAGTATTTCCATCAACTATCCATAATCTAGAATCTAAAGTTCCTTCTTGGATATTCACCGAATCTAGTATCGTGTTTATGGAGGAAACCTCTCTCATTGTATTTTGAGGATACCTCCTTCGGGACATAAACTTCCATTTGATTCCATTACTCGAGATCTCATACAAACTAGCTACCACACACCCCTTGGTTCTTGAAGCTTCAAAAGCTAATGGAAATATATTGCATAAGATACCATCTCCAATCCAAAGATCTTCCCAAAATCTAGTCTCATTTCCCTTTTGATCTTAAATCTTACATTTTTGTTAAAGTCTTCGAGCTCACCATAAATATTATGCCACAAGCTAACTCCCTTTGGCCCTTTAGGTTGAAGAGTTTCCCAACCGGTTGAGGTTTCACCAAATTTTTCCACCATAATCTTTCTCCAAAAAGCTTCCTTTTTGGTTCCAAATCTCCACCACCACTTTTTAAGAAGCGCCGAGTTCATATGTTTGGACTTCCGAATTCCAAGACCACCATGTTCTTTAGATTTCACGACCAAAGGCCACCATATATTATGTGTTCTTTTCTTGTTAGAGCCATCATCCAAAGAAAATTTCTCACTATTCTATCAAGTTTTTTTGTTATGGAACAAGGGGCAAGAAATAAAGATAGATAGTAGATAGGTAAACTTGCCAAGACGCTTTTAATGAGTGTCAACTTACCTCCTCTCTCTATTGTCTTCCCATTCAATGAAGAAAGCCTCGACGCGCAAGTCTCAAAAATCTTCTCCCACTTTTGAGTGCCACAAGATTTATCACCCAATGGAAGACCAAGGTAAACACTTGGAAAATTAGATCTTTTACACCCCAACATATTGGCAAAACCATCAATGTCTTCATCAAGAGCAACACCAAACAAACAACTTTTGGAGAAGTTAACTTTCAAGCCCGAGGTTAATTCAAAACAAAGAAGTAGATACCGAAGAGCATCCACTTGTTCTCGCTTCGCATCAAGAAAAACAATAGTGTCATCGGCAAATTGGAGATGGTTAACTTTAGTTCCCCCGTTTTTAACCGAGAAGCCCGAAATTTCACCAACATCTTGTGCCTTACTTAGCATATGACTCAACACTTCTCCAACAATGGTAAAAAGGAAAGGAGAAAGAGGATCACCTTGACGAATACCCTTATCGCTACCAAAAAAATCCATGTGTCGTCCCGTTAACAAGAACCGAGAATTTAGAGAAGGATAAGCAATTTCGAATCCAAGCTCGCCAAACACCTCCAAACCCCATTTTATATAAAACTTCATTCAAAAAGCTCCAATTAACATTATCAAAAGCCTTCTCGAAATCTAGCTTACATACTAACCCCGGATTTTTTTGACGAAGCCTTGAATCCACACACTCATTCGCTATCAAAACACCATCTAGAATTTTCCGGCCCTTAATAAAACTAGATTGAAAAGGGGAAATTAAAGTAGGGAGATATACCTTCAATCTCTCCGCAATAACTTTGGAAATAATCTTATACACGCTTCCTATGAGGCTAATAGGACGGAAATCCTTGACCTCCTCAACACCAACCTTCTTCGGAATGAGAGCTATAAAGTTGTTCTTAAGAGAAATATCGAGAATATTATGATCATGAAATTCTTGAAACACCTTCATTAAGTCCTCTTTTAAGAAATCCCATCCAACAATGTAAAATTTCATAGGAAAACCATCCGGACCCGGTGCTCTATCCACACCTAAGTCTTTAATTGCTTTCTTCACTTCTTCTTCACCAAAGGGTCTCTCCAACCAATCCCTAGCAATCTCATCAATATGATTTAGACACATGTTCTTGATTCTCGGTCTATGATTAGAAACTTCTTTAAAAGCTACCTCAAAGTGACTTGCAATACCCTCTTTAATCTCATCTTTATTCCCGGTCCATCTACCATTGATTCGAAGATTATGAATATTATTAATTGCTCTATGACTCTTTAACAAACGATGAAAATGCTTGGTATTTCGATCACCATCCCGAATCACTTTGACTCTTGATTTTTGGCGAATCAAAATTTCTTTACGTCTATGGGCCGTTTCAAACTCCACTTTCGCCGTCACAAGCAAGTCCTCTTCGACCTCGGTGAGTCTCCTAGCTTCATCATCATCAATATCTTCCAACTCTTTCATCTTTTCAAGCGCCATATCCATAGCCCGATCAACACAACCAAATATATCTTTGTTCCACACCTTCAATTTCTCTTTCAATGCATTTAACTTCTTTGAAAAACAAGAACTCGCGGAACCTACAAAATAGAAAGATTCCCACCATTCTTTCATCAAAGATATTATGTTAGTATCTTCAAGCCAAGCTAATTGAAACCGGAAAGGACAAGCTCCCCAATCCGAAACAATAGAACACAACTCAATAGGAAAGTGATCCGAAAAAGGTCTTGCATGTCGCTTTAAGTTGAGATTCGGAAAGTGCTCCTCCCAATCTAAGGAGAATAGAAAGCGGTCGATTCTACTCTTCTTATTTGGTCTTCTACTCCAAGTATACTTTGCACCGGAAAGAGGCAAATCCACAAGATCAAGATCATTACAAAGATCATCAAAAAGTTGCATAAAGTTTGAAATTCTACGACAACCACAGTATATATATTCCCATTACCGTTATCTTGTCTGACTAAAAGGATAAAAGTCCTTAGAGCAACCACAGTCATGGGAGTAAAGAGCAAATACCATCGAAATAGCAGACACTACGGAGCGAGTAAAGAGCAAATACCATACCAAAGACCAAATCCCAGACCATATTTGGTCTTTACTCTAGTCTTTAGTCGGGCGCAAGGAGGAGATTACGCCTGGTGGGGCGTAACTTTGAGTTACGCCCGTATTAAAAAAAAAAAACAAAAAAAATGGGGCGTAGTCTGAAACCACGCCTAATGGGGAGTAATTCAAAGTTACGCCCCATCACAAAAAAACAAAAACAAAAAAATTTGGGGCGTAAAGTTACGCCCCATAACAAAAATAAAAAAAATATATATATGGGGCGTAGTTTTAAACTACGCCTGATGGGGCGAACTTTCTGATTGCGCCCGACCAAATTTTTGTTCCTCCACCGTAGTGTCACAGCACGGAGTAAACCAATTTTTTTTATTTTTTTTAGTCTTTGGTTTTGCTCGAATGACTGCAGTTGCTCTTAGACTATATACAACCCCTAGAGCTAGCTAGGCTAACGTTGAGAATGGACTTGGAGAGATTATATATATATATATATATATATATATATATGCATAGTAAGACGGACAGCTTTCGGCTTGCATTGATATATGCATCTACTATTATTAGACCAGACCAGACCAGAGAGTTTACTTTAGAGTTTTCAGACTGTTATTCTGTTTACTATAATCTTGATAGATTAATAGAAACTAAGATAATTTAATTGAATCAGTTAAACAGCTGTACGGTTGCACGATTCATGAACAAAGAGTATACACAGATGATTGGTTAAGTGTACTTGCTGTACTGCTTATTTGTCCAAATGAAGTGGTTAAAGAGTTGCTGGATATTTTTGATTTTTTTCACAACCTTGATTTGCTGGGCTGTTGGGCACGTGAAAGGCAAGGGTCATAAATAGCAGCATATATATGCAGCTTTCGGGAAGGACCGAGTCATTGGCTTGTACTCACCATTACTTTGCTTCTATATTTATGGTCACTGGGTCAGTCAGACACAGGGATCGGATGGTCCTAGACGAATTACTCCAAAATCTAATGCTCTGACTTGTTTCGTGTAGAATGTGCCGGTCAAAAAATCTAGAAACGAGCCGTAAGTACTGGGAAATGTAATAGTACTCGTATTACGATAAGTATACAATACTGAACCGATGCCACTTAGTTGGCAACTTGACATTGTTCTGTTCATTACTATCAGTGCTCAAGGACCGCATCACAAACCCCTAGATGGCTAAATTATTAGTGTTGGGACTGATATTGATGTCCGAGTCCTTATCGTAGAAGTCTTGGGCTACTGTCGTAAGTATACATGTAACCGAGTCTTCAAAATTGCTAGGTTACTGTTTCAGAAATCTCCACTCCTTTAAAATGCTAAGTTATATAAGCTCCTACGTTGCACGGTGATTGTGACATCCCTTTCAAATTAAATTAGATAAAAATCATTAGTAATTCTGGAGAGGACACTTAGCGAGACTCTATTGGTCGGGACATTAAAATTTAGATTACACTCTGTTTACACCCTATATTTAACTGGCATTTTGTAACACCATTAGCTAAAACGTGGGTATACAACACTTACATACTTACATGTAGTTTTTTAGCTAAATAATTACTTACACTTGGTTAACACCAAATACTTAACTGGACGTTACTCACGTCCGTTAGGTATACAATACACGCGTCCGTCAAATTCTAAATCTAAAAAACCTAAAACCTAAAGAAACCCAAGCTTTATGTCGTCTCATCTCTCAATCTTCTCTTTCACCACTGCCGATATCACTTTTCTCTATTCGGCGTTCCTTCTCAGCTGCTGCGGTTGCTTGATTGTTTAATTGAATCCAAATCAATTAGAGATTTCAATTTGGCAACTGAAGAGATTTGTTGACGAATTCGTTTCTACAACAATAATTGGAGATGTTCATGGGAAATGGTTTTGATGGGAGATATCTCTGGGTTGATTTGGATTCAACAGAAAAGATGGAGCTTTTTCGGGCTGAAACCATACTGCTTAAGGTAACCTATTTAAATTGGTTTTGATTTTTGAAATTTCGGTGTTCTTTTTTGTTTGGACTGTTGGACATGATTAAGCTCAATTCAATCTGATATCTGATTTGATGTTTAAAATTGGTTTCTATGGTAGTTTTGTGTTCCTGGTCCATTTTTTTCAATCTAATATCCAATCTGATTCTGTTTTGTTTTATCTTTTCCAAATAACACACTTTCTACAGTTTTTAATCACATCTAATCAAGTCCATTTGTTTTCATAGTTAACTTCAAAATTAGATTGTAAGCACGGGTTAAGTGTATTTCAAATCCTAAAACTTGAACTTTAAAACACCGGGGTCTTGATTTTTTTTTTTTGCTGGAATTTGCAGGTAAGTATCTCAAGAATACATGAAGAATACTGGGTAAGTGTTTTACAATACAAGGGACTAATATTTTTCTTACTCCCTTAATCTATCATAATTTCATTACTGATAGAGGATATCGATGTGTTTCTGAATGTTCTCTTTCTTTTTTTCTTTATACATATGAATATACACTTGCATAGTTATTACACTTTGATATGATGAGAACTCATCTCCATGAATTCATACATAGAATGCTAACAATGGGTGCTGACAATGTTTTGGTGGCTGTATTTGGCAGCTGTGCTGCGCTGGGGAATAATCTGTTGAACAATATCGACGGCGTTCAAGCCGATAAAAAGGTGAGAAAGGTGGGTTCACTGACTGCTGCAGCCACTGACTTCTGCGGTTGGTTTTTTAATCTCTGATAAAAAAAAATTACAGATAGCTAATACAGGTAGTTAGATTGAAAAAAAAGAAAAAGGAAACAAGTAGTTAATCTCTCAAGATTGATGCAATGGTTTACAGCTGGGTTAAGTGTTGATGCTTGAAGTGAACATTGCAGGGGGTTACAGAGAAGAATTAGATGGCATAAGATTGAATTGGAGTTTAGAAATTGCAGGGTTTGACTGCAGTTGAGATGACTTGAGTTGGAGATTAATGTAGTGATGTGGTGAATGCATGCTTGGAAATATGCGTGTCACTTTCAGATTATGTATACTGTTGATACCATTTCCATCTTCTTTGTATTTTTACTATTCTGGACCCCAGATGTGACGTCTCACCAAATCTCTATGAAATTTAAGACAAATACACACTGTTTAGTTTTATTGCGTATTTTTGAATAAGTTGGTTTTGTTTGAATTTCAGGTTGTATTGTAGAGTTTGAGAATGGCAAGCATCATATCATTCACATTTAGAGAATCTGTAGAAGATGTTTAGTACAAAGGTAATGAAAAAAAGTGAAATCTAAGAACTTAAGAGGCCTTTGTTCTCTTCTTGAATGCAACAAGGAATTTCACTTACAGGAATTTTTATGTGACAGGTTACCTCACGAGCCTCAGAAGTTCGATCCTTCAAGATTTGAGGTACGACTTTTATTTTTAGGCTCAAATGGCAATCAGACCCCTCTCAATAACTCACACAATGAGGTTTCTACTGATTTTGCAGGTTGCACCAAGATCCAATACATTTATGCCATTTGGAAATGGAGTACATTCATGTCCATGGAATGAACTTGCCAAAGTGGAGATTCTTATATTACTTCACCTCTTAATAACCAAGTTCAGGTATGACACATGCAAGCATAATCATGGAAGAGACAGAATTAAAGATATACTGTCAGTGCTAAATATAATCTGACAATGCAATTTTGTTTTGCTGATGTTGGTTTACAGGTGGGAAGTGATAGGATCTCAAAGTTGGATGCCTAGCGGTCTTGGTCCATTTCAATGTTAACAAATCAAAAATGTATCACGACAGGGAAAGGCGAAACCGCGCGACACCAAATGAAAAATGCATCGTCAAAAATGATCCGAAACGGGGCGAGGCGAAGCCGAGTCACACCAACCAAAAATCCTAAGTATGCTTTGGGACGAGGCGAGGCGAAGCCGAGCCACACCAAATCAAAAATCCTAAACGATGGGGCGAGACGAAGCCAAGCCATACCAAATCCAAAATGCATCGCAACGGTGGGGGCGAAGCCCCAAAAAGAATGATGGTGAATGGTTTTCGGGTATGCCCGGTGCATAGCACGGACAAAAAATCTAGTATATAGTATAAAATAAAAAGTTATTAGGTCATTCAAGCTTGTGGTGGTGTGATTCATTTGACAAACTGAAAACTGCCAGTGGTTAAAATTAACCGATCCAGTCCGTCTTTCAAGATAATCTTCTCAGTAGTCAAACCTATATATATCCTTGTCTAATGCATGTTTGGTGGTAGTGATGCCGTGATGGTCCCCAATTCATGTATATTTGTTCCAATTTTTGAACGACACGTTTTCGGTTCAAAGTCTCTGAAATCTTTGTGCATTTTGCATATTAAGCTCACATACATACCCATCCAAGTATCCAACAAGCTTATATATCCACAAACAAATACCAAATTAAGAGATTTTCTTGTCTAACACCTTATGTATAACAGCTAGCTAGAGAGTATTCTTTTTTCGAACAGGGTGTCTTACTATGTGGATTTGTCATAAGACTTCTTTCAAATTGTTATTCACCATATTTTGGGCAGTTTCTGCCGTGCCCCCATTTAAAAACTCAGTTAAATTGCCAAACCCAGTGTCTTTAAACATAATCAATAACCCCCAAATCGTGAATACAGACGTTAGGTCAGAATGATGACCCAGTTTTCTCACATAAAAAAGACTCAAAGTTTCATTGTTGTTACGCCATTAGTTGTGAATTGATGGATGGTTGATTATAACTTTTTTTCCCTTCTTTCAAGTAAGAAAAAATTTATTGAAAGAAATTGATGGTGTACATGACTCATCTGGGACGGACCCAAAAAGTTTTCATGGGTAGGGCTAGAATATCATTTGTTTCCAATGCGTCCGCGACAATTTTTTCCCAAACCAACCGAATAATTAGTGGAAAGTCGATATTTTCCAGTTAGAGAATAGATAATCAAAGATCAAAATGAACAAAATTCATAGAAAAACATGATTGGAGTAAAGGAATTATAATTTATATAAGAAAAATTAGCAGTGAGGCATGAAGAAAAAAATACATGTTTTAGAACCAGATTTTTGTTTAAATTCTACCTTGTTATGGGCTAAAAAGTACTTGGGCTAGAAACTACACTAGCTAATTCTAATTTTGGGTGGGCTGGGCTAATTCTAAGTTTGGGTGGGCTGGACACAAGTTCCCTCATCTTTTCCATATAAAATTTTTGTTGGACCAAAAACAGGGACGGGCTATAGCCCGGGTTAGCCCCTTGCTAGGCCCTTCCCTGTGACTCATATCTTCCTCAAGTTGTAATCCGATAAAACCAGGGGAAGAAGTTGACCATACACTGTTTAACCTTTCAATTCTAGCATGTTTTAATTTGATAGGATATCTGCTATTTCATTCATCTCTTTTGGTATTGTAGTGGTAAAATATCAGGTGGACATGTGCTAACATAGGGTGAAACAGAATACCAAAAATAAAATAAAAAGACCGAAGCACCAAATCATTCAGAAAGGATCAAGCGCAGTATTTATATATCTACTACATCCAAAAAGGCGACACGTGGAAAGCTAGAAATAAATCAACGATTAACTTTGAAATAGGCGACAGTGAATTAAATGCCAGTGGCACAGCACGCGCAAGGAGATCATAAGGTTAGAGCAAAGTGCGACTCGATAATAAGAGACTTGCAATACACTCAAAGATCAAATCGGGAATGATGGAACAACCAAGAACTCAGGATACAAGTGAAGGGAAAAAGAATATCGGAATAACCGGGATAGGAGGACTGGGTCATATCACTCAATGTTAGGTCCATCAATTTAGATGTACCCGCCACACATTGTAACTTTGTTGTATACATAGCTCGTCTATGAATAGTAGACCTAGCTAACCGGGAAGGCAGGTTCCAAGAGTGAGAGAGATATGATTAAGGTTAAGAAATTGTAAAAGAGAGAAGAGTTTAAGTGTGCTAGCTAGTGAATACTTTGTACTCAAGATCATCAATATAATTATTTTTCACCCCCATGGATATAAGTAATCATATCGAACCACATACATCATTGTATTGATATTATATTATATTTTATTTATTTTTGGTTCTTCATCTGATTCGTTGAATACAGAGTGTTAGATTTTGCACAATACAGGTAAATAATGACATGACCCAGAGTTAAATTGTTTAAAAATGCGACTGATGTCACTAACTAAGTTACGAAGTTTCCAAACTAAATTTAGACTTCCATTATTAACAACATAAACCACTAATTTTGAGTCAAGCTCAAATCTAACTGTCTCCAGATTAAGCTATTTTCCCCAGCAAACTCATTCACAGAGACCCCTTACATTCCGCTTGCTCCGCACTCCATAATTAATTCAGAAAGACACATTTTTCTCCCTACTAAATACCGTAAAATTTCGAATAATTAAGCTGCCACTAGTTTCAATACATCATTATATGAGCCATAAACATTTATAGTAAGGGCATCCAATTAGGGAGGTATCCATTGAAGGTTGCTACAGTCCTGTCTGATGTGTTTATTTATAGTAGTAATATGACCGTTACTATGTTCCTCAATAAACTGTTTGCATCTGAAAATTATCTTTTCCGGGGTATTATCACTGTTCTGAAAGACATTATGATATCTTTTAGACCATATACACCATGAAGTGATAGCTCTCTTCACTAGACCGTCTTCCAAAATTTGGTTTTGTTGAAGACTATCAAACCAGCTACCTATCCGGTCTCTTAGGTTTGTATTTGACTATAATTTTTTTGTTTTCTAAAATTTCATCTCAATGTGATTTATTTTTCACCATTCATCAATATACATTTGACGGTGAAGAAATTATATTTAAATTAAAGTTACAAATTTAAGTCAAGGAATCTGCTCCTATTATATTATTGTAGTTGCTTAAAAGCTAAACACCACACCAATTAGAGATAAACTCACTAGTAAACTTGTTATTCATTTATAGAATCTTCAAGTTGGGGGTGAGGGGTCTTGGTGAAGCCAAGATGGGGTCCGTAGATTTGAAGCTGATAGTACATATTTATAGGCTTGAGCGGTACTTCCTCAATGATCTCGTGCTCCTCAATGGGTATACTAGTTAAGGTACATATTTTCTAGAGTATTCCTAGAGTTAAACTTGGGCGTAAAGCATTTACATAATACTTCTGTTTTGGATTATGAGGTTATATGGAATACCGTATCGACATTCTGTTTTTATTTTATTACCCTAAAAGAGGTGGTGATATTCAGTGTCTTCTCTAGCGGAGGTTCTTTTGTCTTGTCCGGGTCATGTGCATTTTGACGTTGTTTGTATGATGCTTTCTGAAAGATAATTAATGTACGTATTTCTCCAGAGTGTTATGTTTCCTCGGAGGCTTAGGTTGCCGGAGTGTCGGATATTGCTTAGCCATATCGCCTATTCAGATGTTGGGGTTGCTTTTGTGGCGTATCACATGTCTGCGTACTAGTATGCAAACGGTTTTACCTGAGAAGGTTCGGGAACCTTGTTTGTTACCTTTTATGCGAAAGGTTTTACCTGAGTTGGGTCCGGGACGGCTGTTCGCGCACCTGGTTTGCAAACGTCTTGATAGGCCAAGGTCCAGAGATGCTGTTCGCGCACCTAGTTTGCGAACACAGTGGTTATGTTCTAAAATCGGTTAATGTATGATTCTCATACTCATGAACCAAAACATTTATGAATTAAGGAATGCAATCTTTGCAAACCGTGGCTTAATGTTCCTGAATTTATTCTTATATAAGTACTTTGTACGATTACGAATCAATCCGATTTTATTTCAATTTGTTTATATATTTTTCTATGAGATTGTGAACAATTGAACAACTATATGTGAAACACAATTAGATTCATTTGATTATCTTTCATAATTTATTGATCATCATAGTTGATGTAGCAGGGTTACATGAATATGGTTAAGACAAAAGTGCTCATATGGCTAACTTCGTTTAATTGTTATTGAGCCAACTCAATATACACTTTTAGGTACGGTTACCCATATCTAAATGAAGGTATATTTCATTTGTGTGTAACAAGCTAAGACCATCTAACGATGAATATTAATTGCTTTATTTCTATGCAGACTTAGCTTGAATCTTAAATCAGGATTTCATCTAACAGTGAATATTGAATTCTTTGTTACTAAGCTATCTTATCTTTGATTGTAAGCAACCCTGATTTGAAAGACTAAATAAGGAAGAACTCTAGCAACTGGAAAACCTAATTTCGGTACTTACATGTGTCCTAATTACTTACTAGAGTCGATTCTCCTTTAACCTAGGTTTTTCCAAAACCATTATAGGTTAACGACTTGAAGACTTCATTTGGGATTCGTGAAGCCATATTCAACTATTTTCTCTGTAGTTGCGTATTCTGATCTTACTTTCTCTATAGTATTGAGTACTATCTTCTCTAAGATTTGCTCGAGATTTATCTCTGATAGGTAAGATATAAAAAGTAATCACAAAGTTCTTCGTCTCGGACTTTGTGATTCCACAGTAACTTCTTCTACCACCACATAGTTAAGTTATTGTGAGGTGACTAATATTTTTAGGCTGCTCTTCGGGAGCATAAGACAGGATTATTAGTTGGTTCCTGTTCACCTTGATTTATCATATGACGGAGCAAAACTTCATAGGTACTTCTGTGGGTGTTGATGGTGGTTTTTAACTTAGGGTTAAAATCGTAAAACTGTACAACTGAAATGACGTCACTATGACCATTAACACATTTATTGAATCAATCAGTATGCCTACTCAAGAATTACCGGGGTACCTTTTTTTTTTTACATGAGTCATGTTCCACGGCAGAACCCTTAACATCGACTGACATCATATATGCAAAACTCTAATTCCCATGCTACCGCGCCAAGGCATGCCAACCATGCCAGCCGCACCACTATGCCAATGGAAAACCATGCCTGCCACATCTCCGCGCCAAGGCATGCCAACCATGCCAGCCGCACCACTGTGCCACTGGAAAACCTTTCCAGCCACATCTCCGCGTCAAGGCATGCCAACCATGCCAGACGCACCACTGTGCCAATGGCAAACCATGCCAGCCGCACCACTGTGCCAATGGAAAACCATGCCAGCCACATCTCCGCGCCAAGGCATTCCAACCATGCCAGCCACACCACTGTGCTAATGGAAAACCATGCCATCCACATCTCCGCGCCAAGACATGCCAACCATGCCAGCCGCACCACTGTGCCAATGACAAACCATGCCATCCACATCTACGCTCCAAGGCATGCCAATCATGCCAGCCGCACTGCTGTGCCAATATCAAGCCATGCCAGCCATATCTCTGCGCCAAGGCTTGCCAACCATGCCAGCCGCACCACTGTGCCAATGGAAAACCATTCTAGCCACGTCTACCGCCCTAAGGCATGCCAACCATGCTAGCCGCACCATGCACCAATGGCATGCCAAACCCTTGGCCCCACCATGCCAAGCCAACCACATTTTTCCTTGGCCCCAACCATGCTAGCCGCACCATGCGCCAATGGCATGCCAAACCCTTGGCCCCACCATGCCAAGCCAACCGCACCTTGCCTTGGCCCCGCCATGCCAAGACGTCCGTTCCAAACCATTGGCCCCACTATGACAGGCCATCTGTGCTATACCATGTAGGCATTCCTTATGCGGCTACCAAAACGAAGGCGTACGACGATCAACGGCCACCCTTCCATCCTAGATGCAAATATAGCCGTCCAAGGTCGCCAAACAACGCATGATAACCTTTATCTCAAAATCCTAGTTTTGGCCACGTCAAATCCATGCCGACCATACCACAATGCCTCTGGCTACCAACATCCCTCTTGAATTCCTCATGTGTTTTACTTTCGACCTGTTTTCACCTCCCTAACGATCTCAAAACCTAAATATTCCAGCGCAGGGAGACAGGAAATTATTTTCCGTACATAATGGATGGCGTACCATCAAAATCTGAGTCTATATGAGAATTCTACATCTATTCTAGTAAAGGGCACTAATTAGAGTTTTTCATACCAAACCCTAATTTAAACAAAGCTGCAAGTGCTTTCCTTCCAATCCGCACACTGCCAGTGGCTCCACTCCACGTTAAATCCATGCCGGCCATGCTTTCATGCCACTGGCAAACGAAGGCGTGCGACGATCAATGGCCACCCTTCCATCCTAGATGTAAATCCTAGCCATCCAAGATCGCCAAACAACGCATGATAACCTTTGGCTCAAAACCTTAGTTTTTGCCACGCCAAACCGTGCCAATGGCATGCCAACCACCTTGTCGCGCCATACCATGCCGTCCTTCCCTATGCGGCTACCAAAACAAAGGTGTGCGACGATCATCGGCCACCATTCCATCCTATATGAGAATCCTAGCCGTCCAAGGTTGCCAAAAAATGCATGGTATCCTTTGGCCCAAAACCCTAGTTTTGGCCACGCCAAACCGACATACCATACCACATGTGCCAATGGCATACCAACTACCTTGCCGCATCACGCCACACCGGCCTTCCCTATGCGTCTACCAAAGTGAAGGCCTGCAACAATCAACGACCACTTTTTCATCTAAGGTGCAGATCTTAGCCGTCCAAGGTTACCAGCTAACGCATGGTAACCTTTGGCCCTAGTTTGGACGCGACTAAACAAAGCCAAAACCCTAACTTTTGGACGCGCCTGAACTAGGCTATGTTAAAACCATATTGATCATGCTTTCATACCACTGGCTACCAAACTAAGGGTTGCAATAATAAACGGCTACCTTTCCTCTTAAGATGCAAAATCTCGACCGCCGAAGGTCACCACCGAGCCTACAAGTCTCGCAAGCTCAACTTTTCAGACAACAACAATGTGCTACACATTTTCCACGAAAACACTCGAGACATCAACGCATGTCACAAACTGGGGGATGCTCATTGGGTATTGGTTTGGCGGTCCACAGCGTGCGGCGTACACTATGCCCGTTATAAGAAAGTGTCATAAGGATGAGGCGGTTAGTAAATACAGGGAGTAATGGTGAAACACTTTCTTTTATGGAACATGAATTCCATGCGTTACCGGTTACCACCTCTTCCCATTTACTCACCCGTTTTCCATTTCTTAATGAGACCAGAGTACATTTCACTCCGACTTGTATAAATAGGCATCACCTATTTCCACCGAATAACAAGTTCAGGTCAGGAGCATACAACACTCATAAAAAATTTTCTAGCTCTCCATCTGTTAGCTTCCCACTTTCTGATACAAGTCTTAAAACAACTACTCTTCTAGAATCAACTATTCTGGTCTCAACACTTTTTTCGCTTCCCTCCCCAAAACCAACCCTACTCCTTCACTTTGTGACCGAAGAAAGTATAGAACGGTCATTTATTGGTTTAGGCTGGATTTGTACAGATTGATCTCTCGAATATAAAGTACCCCCTTGCAGTACATTGTTTAGGGTTTAAATTTCTTTCTCACCCACACACCCGAAATTACCAAAATCAACAGAAACCGTTTTCACCCTCAAACAATTGGCGACCACAGTGGGAGGTCAATCTCTCGGTTGCAATATCGATTTCCAAACTTTCGATATCACCTTTCACTTACAGCTCCAATATGGTAGAACTCAGATCCGGATCAACTGTCGAGAACACCAACGCAGAATCTATCCCTGGTGTTAACGCTACTTCCAAAAACATCACTACGCCACCTACTGACCCCAGTAACACCGAAATCACTCCTTCAGGTGTAACATCGCCGATCACCAGGGCCAGAGCCGTTGCCGCTTCTAATTTCCCTGCACAACTTGATAATCCTGAAAGTACTGAAAGTGCTCCTTCAGGAGTTATGCCACCAGTCACTAGGGACAGAGATGTCGCTACCTCTCCTAATGCTTTGTCAACCATGACGCCTCCAACCGCCACTAAGACTCCAACTACCCCACCAATGGGACGAGAAACTGTAGGAACCAGAGGAAGCCGACCCTATATCACCACCACTGATTTTATGGAACGGCAGGAGGTTCTCGCTAGAGCCCAGACGGATATGGTTTCGACACAGAAAGAAGTACTCGTATTACTCAAAGCCCTAACAGAGCGGATGCCGCGCGAGTCACGCCCTCCAGAGCCGTTTAGAAATTCCTCCAACACACCCCGGCGCTAGCACCTCAGCGGAACGTGTCTTCGCGGATGAGGAGATTCGTGCCAGAACCCTATTGGAAAGAAGTCAGCCGTCTAATTTTGTCACACGAGAAGATTTGGAGCAACTTCTCCGGAATCGAATCAAGAATGAAGAAATAGATATGCATCAGCATCAACCTCCTTACCCATCTGAAATACAAAGAATTCCTCTTCACGATGGCACCGGGAATGCACGATAGCATGTCTCTCGCTTCTTGGAATCCCTAGGCGAACATGAATACAATCACGTTCTTCGTCTGAGAGAGTTTTCGAAATCGCTTTCCGGAAGAGCGTACACATGGTACAACAACATCGCGCTAAACAATATCCCCAACTGGGGTGGCATGGTTACCGTATTTTACAGGAAGTACTTCTTTGTGTCTGAACAAGTTACCTTCTCGGAGCTAGGAAGGATGTACCAACGGGACAACGAACATCCAAATGATTTTGTTAAGAGATTCAGGGTTCAAGCACTAGACTGTCACGACCCAAACATGATTGAGCAAAAGCTGGTGAATTCATGCATCAAAGATATGGCTCTTATTTACCGTGCCTTGCTAGAGAACCTGCGTTTCTAGACATTCTCTGAGCTCCATAAAGCTGTCAGGCGATCAGCAACGACAGCATAAGCATTACTAGAAAGAGATAGACCAACCAGAGCCGAATATGTGTGCGAAACTTGCGTGAATAGACGTCTCATCAACAATTAGTACAACGCTGGTCCCTCCTCTATGAGCGTAGTAAATGAGGTGGGGAAAAGGAAGGCCCCGGCTGTCGACCAGCAGCCTAAACGCAAAGCACCAGCACGATGATCAACTCCACCACGGAAAGCCGCTGCCAAAGCTCCCATACGTCACCACGAAGCTGAAGGAAACACCCTTGATTTCCCATTTCCCATTGAGGAGGTGATTGATCTCTTAGAAGCATGGATTCAAGATGATGTTATCAGACTACTATCTCCCAGAGCCCACCGACTGAGGACGAGATGGCAAACCCCAAATACTGCCACTACCACAGATTTGTTCACCACCCAACCAGTGATTGCAACAGGCTGAAGCATATCTTCAAATAAAAGATAGAAGCAGGCAAAATTCAACTAGGAAAAGAGGGAGTACATCGAGACCCCCTTCCGATGAGGAATTGTGGAGTATCTTGGGACTCCGTGCATGAGACTGTAAGATCCATGATGCATCACGTATGTGAAATTCTATACCTTTCCAAGGTGCAACACCAAGATATCTTCACGGCTCTCAATCGTGTCGTGTCAGGCAGACGGATTTTTCCCTCCACAGAAGCCACGCCAAGAGCCCAAGCTCTCTCAGCAAGCGGAATCGAAAAGAACAACTAGGGACTGCTGACCATGTCCTATCTAAGAGGTATTGAATTCGAAAACACGCTAATCGACACGGCCTATGACTTTAACATTGTTACTTTCAAGACTCTGAAAGCTGCGAGATTTACGAAACAAGAGGCTACCCATTCCCCATCCGTGATTAAGAACCCTAGAGGGGAAGCCTTGAACGTGTACGGCTACATTAACCTCAAGATCAATATGGGAGACGCTATAACGCATTTCAAATTCCACATTATCAAAGAACTGGGTTACGACATGATATTGGGGCACTTATGGGTACTCGACAACAAGGAAAAATTGGCAACATTCCCTTTACCAATGTCAACGCTCGAAAGAGTCTCCAACAAACCGTCTCATTTGATGCCGCATCGACGAGTTACCGATGGGACCTGGACACCTGGAGATGACCTATTGGCGCTAACTCATGGATTCCAAATGCAAGTATGTTTGGCCGAACGATCTTCTCTATAACTAGTAATTTCTTCCCCTATTCTGTCATGGGGACTCATCGCGATTACTGGCACAGACGCTGTCAAGAGATGTGAATGGGGCGTTGGGCCATTCAAACGCTTTGCCAATAATTTGGAAGCTTCCATCAAAACTGACGAGACCAAGATTCAAACGGTTACACAACACCCGAACCCGTTTCAAATCGGAGATATGGTGTTCAAAGTGAACTCGTTTCAAGTTGGGAAGATAATGGTAAAGATAGCTGTTTAGACCGATTCACCCAAGGAAAAAGAAGACGAGCCATATCTGGTGGAAGACATCCTTTTAGGAGGTTATTGCAATCTCATCAACACAGACAAGCTGGGAGGTGTGATAGTTCACTCGCGATGGCTCAAGCTTTTCGATCCCTAAATCTTCCAGCCACTCTCCCTTTAGTATTTCCTTCAGCAGTTTCTCCTTTCGCTTGATATTTGTATTTCCCAAAGATGAATGCACCGTTTGTATTCTTCTTTAGGGTTTCGTTTTTATTCAAAAGGCATATGTTTTTTTCCGGATGAGTTTTCCAAATCTCAAAGAAATATACCAAATAAATCCCAAATCATTGAGAAGCCATTAACCATCTAATCACAACCAGAAACACCAACCCATTCTAAGGGAAGGCTTGGGTCTTTCAAAAAAAAAATGATGAGAAGTTTTATTGAAGAACAGAAACTGCAAGCAGGATGCATATTGAAGAAACCCTAACTTTTCCGCGAATACAAGGAAGGTAAAAAAAAAGTCTGCAAAACATCAGGACAACTAAGTGACGAATAGAAATAATTTAGAAGAAGAAGCTAGTCATAAAAAGCTGATATGTGAATTTCCAATGCCTCGGTCAGAGCCTTTTCAAACACTTTCCCCAATAATCTTTCGGGCAGCAAAAGTTCCACCCGGATGTCATCTCAGCAACAACATCATCCGTATTTTTAACGACATCCGCTTCGGCCACCAATCCAGAATGTGCCACAACGACTTCTCCAATGACGCCGATAACAGTTTCTCCATCTTCTCCAGAAGTTGTTTCAGTTTTATCAACCACAACATCATTATCTTCCTTAGAAGTCTTCTCAGCGACCTTTAGAGGAGAATTTCCCGATTTACCAGAATCAAGGGTTATGACACCGTCCTGGACAGGGGAACTACGTTGATTTTCCCCAAAAAGTTTCACAAGCTCGGCCTTCAGCCACTTCGACTGAGAAGCAAACTGTCCTACCCTAACAGTGGGCCATGAAGAAGTTTTGTTGTACCAAATCCTCCCAATGCACTGGGATGCTTCGTTGCCTTCCCGTTCTTCCTTTAAAGGTATGTCTTGAATGATTTTTATAGCTTCACGAAACAGAGATTCAATTTTATTCAACGCCTCCTCATGAGAAGAAGACTGGTTTTCATCGATTCCAAAGTTTCTCCCGAAAAATTGGAGACATGTCTGTCATTGGAAGATCCCATTATGTGCTACAAAACCAGAGAGGATGGAGGATAGACACGATTTTAGAATGACCCGTGAAAATGAAGGATTCAAGACCATCTTTTATAACCATCAGAGCGATGAGGTCCCGAAAAAGAAAGCCTCCGACCAGCTGCGGATTGAGGCGTGATATCAGATTCTAATGAAACCATTTTCTACTAGCGAACGTAAGGGAACGCCTGGCCACGTGAGGTAAACTAGGGTTTGGTAAGAAAATGTAGAAGTATATGTTTAAGACACGCTTGCCCGCATTGTTACTTCTTGTTAGAGCACTGCTCGGTCAAACTCGCATGCGTTGCTATCTCAAGAATGTTTGTCAATCTTAGTGATCAAAACTATAAAGTCTTGATTTCTAGTCTACTATAGCTAAGGTCTCGGACTAGGATAGAAAGTGTAGTTGAGCTCAAGAACTCCATGGAGATCATCATACAAGACGAAGGACTACTCAAGGAACCAGTGGATCTTCATCGACTAAAAGGTATGTGGAGACTTGAACTTATCTATCACTCAAAAGTTTATCTACTCTATCTCCTATCGTGAGACAAAAGTCGTTTATCTATATAGACTAAAGATATGCACATGTGACATTTCAAGCTGAGTATATCTTGCTTATCTATTTATCGAAATGGGTTTGCTTTATCCAAGTTCATCTTTACCTAGTGATGAAAGTCATGTTATGTTTCAATCATTTTGGAAACCGCTCTGACGAAAAATAGTTTGTGAATAACAACTATATAACTCCCTCTGAGAATGTTTCAATGATTGAAATGAGAGTTTAGACTATATAACCATTGGGGGATATAAACATTGTTGTGGCAACACATACATGTATAAGTCCTTAACACTTGAACCGAAGTTTGCGAACTTTGTTGATCAAGTGGAACAGGAACATGATAAGCAACTCAGTCCGCGAACTGTCATAAGTTCTCCAAACCGAGAATATATGCTGAAGTTGAAGCTCAGGTTTAGTCCGCGAACTCAGTCCATGAACTGACGAGAGTTCTCATCCCGAGAAATTATGCTAGAGTTTATTAACTTCAACTGGTTAACTTGAGTCAGCTAACTCAGTCCGCGAACTCAAGAGGTTATGTCTGAAAACGTTATTCGTGAACTTATTCTAAATTACTAAGGAATGCTTTTGCAAACAGTGTCTTTATAGTTCATGATTAATGATTCAAGTGAATCACATCATTTTCGATTCAATTGTGTCTCTTGTAGTACTTGAGATCTCATAGCAATTGAACAACTCTCTAATTAGTTCATTTGAGTCATTTGGACTAGTTATGGTGAAGAAGAATATGGTTGATATGAAAGTTATCATTTGGCTAACCATTTGGTAGATTAATATTGAACCAACCATTGTACACGTTTGGGTACGGTTACACGAACTCAAAACATCAAGTACATGTGTGTATAGCAAGCTAAGTTTTCGATCTAATGGTTAAGAGATATTAGCTTGTATCTAATCCGGTTTTCATTTAACGATGAATATTGAATGCTTTGTTACTAAGCTAACATTGATTGCAAACCCGGATTTGAAAGACTATATAAGGGAGAACTCTTTCTATTCGAAAAACTAATCCCCACACACTTTTCTTGTGTGATACTAGTTTTCTCTAAGCTAGAGTCGATCTCTAGTAACCCTTGAGTATTCTCTCTAAATTCGGGTTAACGACTTAAAGACTTCATTGGGATTGTGAAGCCAGACCGATACTACTTTCCTTGTAGTTATGTGATATGATCTTGTTGTTTCTATCGTACGAGTACAATTGTAATAATTGGATTGAGATTTCGATCTCCGATAGGCAAGATAAAAGTAGTCACAAACATCTTCGTCTCATTGTTTGTGATTCCTGAATAATCTTCTTCGCTGCGTCGATTAAGTTTATTGTGAGGTGATTGATGAAACTGAGATGTTCTTAGAGAATATAAGTCTGGTTTTATTAATTGGTTCCTGTTCACCTTGATTTATAAAAATACGGAACAAAACTCATAGGATTATTCGTGTGAGACGAATTTATCTATTACCTGTTGACTTTTCAGTGTGAGACAGATTTGTTTATTAAAGTCTTCGACTTTGGGTCATAGCAACTCTTGGTTTTGGGTGAGGTCAGCTAAGGGAATCAAGTACGTAGTATCCTGCTTGGATCAGAGGCGTAGGAGCATAATTGTACCTTGGATCAGTGTGAGATTGGTTGGGGTTCAACTACAGTCCATACCGAAGTTAATTTGGAGTAGGCTAGTGTCTGTAGCGGCTTAATACAGTGTATGTTTAATCTGGACTAGGTCCCGGGGTTTTTCTGCATTTGCGGTTTCCTCGTTAACAAAATTCTGGTATCTGTGTTATTTATTTTCTGTGTTATATTTTTATATAATTGAAATAATACAGGTTATGCGTTGTTCAATCGATTAGAATATCCGACCTTATTGGTTGTTGATTTAAATCGATTGACACTTGGATATTGGTCTTTGGTACCATCCAAGTTATCTCTCTTAGGTATTATTTATTGATTGAGTATATCAAATCGAGAATTATATTTGCTTGCGAATTATATTTGCTTGAGTAAATCAAATCGAGAGATTGAGATAATAACTCCTTGGGTATTTTCTATTGATTGAGTATTGTTGATTCTCTATAAAATAACTCGGAGTTGTCCATACATATTACTAATCGAAATATTGGGTGAGGTTGTTACACCCCCACATTTTCACTTCTTTGCATCCAGCACCATGCCTTGGCCCCACCACGTCAAGCCATTCGCGCTATGACTTGTCGCGCCAACATCAACGACTCGCCAAGCCAGCGTCATGATGTTCCCTAACCCAACCAAGTTGATGCATAGCCAGTATAATCCGAAGAACTTCATATCACCACTTCACGATCTATATCACAAATAGAATCTATGTAAGGCCGCCAAACACGGGGATCATGAACTCTCCTTACCTCTTGAAAAAGGTTAGTCGGACCTCGCTGATCATCTTTTTATGAGTTGTTGTTTCGATTTTTGTCATAGCTTGTCACCATCTTATGCTTACCTCGCAATGATACTCCCGTTCGGAGCTAAGCAGGGGACTTAATGTTGATGGTGGTTTTTAGCTTAGGGTTAAAATCATAAAACTGTACAACTGACATGACGTCACTATGACCATTAGCACATTTATTGAATCAATCAACAGAATGCCTATGCAAGAATTACCGGGGTTCCTTTTTTTTTACATGAGTCATGTTCCATAGTTATGAAAAACCATAATTCTCATGCTACCGCACCAAGGCATGCCAACCATGCCAGCCGTACTAATTTGCTAATGGCAAACCATGCCAGCCACATCTCTGCGCCAAGGCATGCCAACCATGCCAGCCGCACCATTGTGCCAATGGCAAACCATGCCAGCCACATCTCCATGCCAAGGCATGCCAACCATGCCAGCCGCACCACTGTGCCAATGGAAAACCATGTCAGCCACATCTCCGTGCCAAGGCATGCTAACCATGCCAGCTGCACCACTGTGCCAATGGAAAACCATGCCAGCCACATCTCCGCGGCAAGCCATGCCAACCATGCTAGCCGCACCACTGTGCCAATGGAAAACCATGCCAGCCACATCTCCGCGTCAAGGCGTGCCAACCATGCCATCCGCACCACTGTGCCAATGGAAAATCATGTCATCCAGGTCTACCGCGCCAAGGCATGCTAACCATGCTAGCCGCACCATGCACCAATGGCATGCCAAACCCTTGGACCCACCATGCCAATCCAACCGCACCTTGCCTTGGCCCAAACCATGCTAGCCGCACCATGCGCCACTGGCATGCCAAACCCTTGGCCCTACCATGCAAAGCCACTGCACCTTGCCTTGGCCCCACCATGACAAGTCGTCCGTGCCAAACCCTTGGCCCCACTATGACATGCCATCCGCGTCATACCATGGCGGCCTTCCCTATGCGGCTACCAAAACAAAGGCGTGCGACGATCAACGGCCACCCTTCTATCCTAGATGCAAATCCTAGCCGTCCAAGGTCGCCAAACAATGCATGGTAACCTTTGGCTCAAAACCCTAGTTTTGTCCACGCCAAAGCCATGCCGGCCATACCACCATGCCGCTGGCTACCAACAACCCTCTCGAATTCCTCTTGAGTTTTACTTTCAGGCTGTTTTCACCTCCCGAACGAGCTTAAAACCTAAATATTCCATGTAGATGGTGGATTTTCAACAAGGGATAAAATCGTAAACCCATAATTATACGTATTCCTGATCCAGCAATCAGATGAATATTGAGGCTCATGTTTCTTATCGAAAGCATGAAAGCTCATGCCTCAAGAATCTCTGACGGAGAATACTGTCTCTCAGAGTATATGTAGATATGTAGTCTCTCAGCCGAGGCAACGACATATCTCATGAATACTGAGCAATTTCAGTAATTACTTCTTGTTTATGGGTAAAAACTACTTCTGCTGGTATTGGTAATTTGGGGTGTGTGGATGAGAAGTGAATCTAAACCCTAAAAAAATGCACTACACGGGAGTGCTTTTGATTCGAGAGATCAATCTATACAATTCTGGCCTAAACCAAGAAATGGTCGTTCCAGACTTGTTTCGGTCACAAAGTGAAGGAGATCTGGTTGATCTTAGGGAAGGAAGCGAAGAAGGTGTTGAGATTGTGAAGGTGTAGGATTGCTTATGACTTGTAATATAAAGGTGAGCAGGCTAATGATTAATGCAATCAGGCTCCGGGTGTTCGAATACGTTTTGTATTAACACTTGGTTTCTATGTTGTCTTTTTTTTTGGAAATAGGGAGGAGAACCTATTTATACAAGTCATTTGAGCCTCATTAACGTCTCTCGTAGGAAGTGGAGTGATGGAGTAGTGGAGTTGTGTGTTGGTGCCACATGATTAGTCTTGCCCACTTCTCCCATCATCACTAACCATCCATGTCTTCCTGACACATTCTTGTGATGGCGAGTTGCACACTGCACGCTGTAAACCGCCAGACCAATACCCCAGTATGTATCCCCTAATTTGTGACATGATTGATGTCTCGAGTATGTGGATCGTGGGACCCATAGAAGGTAGCATGTAATGCTAGTTAAATAACTAAGTTATTTAGGAAGTCGATCCTTGTAAAGTATCGTGTGTATTCTATGCATGTTATGCATCGAATGTATTTGGCATATATGAAGCATCGTTGTTGAGCATTATGCCCTGCCTACTTCATGTGATAGTTTGGAGGCTGCGCTAGCAAGCCTTCCCTTGGCTGAACACATGGTATGGTAGAGTGGCAGACGATGATCACGGTGATACCTCACTGGTCGCCTAAATCCTATCATATGCCATCCGTCTAGGCTGGAGAAGTTGGACGGACGATATGACTTGCGACCCACATCTGCGACCATCGGATTAGGGTTTAGGAAGTGCGCGAGTGCACTCTTTCAACTTGGTCGAATCCAGGCTTGTGAGACGTTTCATGGAAGACCGATCAGGCATGCGTGTAGATGGTATGCTGATGTCCATGTCCATGCTTCACTGTCCCATGAAGGTTTGATCTATGCCACTCAAACTTACCGGTAAAGTTGAGTGGCTGAGATCGATTTGCGACGGAGATCCTATGCTGCAAAGGATTCCTAACGGGGCGCGGTATGCCACCTTCAAGGCGCACGTTTCGAGATGACCAAGCTTGGTCGGTCTCAGACGATTGGTCTGGCGTGTAGGTGGTAGGCTGATATTCTCGCCTATACCTGACTGTACCATGGAAATGTGATCTAAGCCACTCAATTTGTCTAGCAAAATTGAGTGGTCGAGATCAGTTTATGATTTGGGAAGTGTGACCACGCTAGTTTGGGCGTGAGATTTGGAGAAACTAGGCATGGTATGCCTTGGTCGGTCAGGTGAGGAGATAGATGGGTCCATGGTGATGATGTTGATGCTCACTGGACCTGTTCAGTTGTCTCCTAAGCCCTTCATTCGATCAGGAGAAATCGTACTCTCGTGATCGTTACAAACCCTAATTAGGGTTTTGGCTGGTCGTGCGTCATACTTGGTTTTGTGCGCACGAATTGGGACAACCAACCATGGTTGGTCCTGACCGACTGGTCATGTATGTGTAGACGGGCCTACGGTGATTGTGTTAACATGCTCCGGGCCCTTTGAATCTACATCTACACCCTCCATCTATGCCGGCGAAGACGGATAGTTGAGATCGTTTTGCGACACATGTAATGTGCCGCAAACCCTAATTTAGGGTTTCTTGTCCATTCTGCTTGGTTTGGATAGTTTGGAAAGCTATGCCACCCCTTTTGGGGAGGCCAACCATGCGGGGCCCGCGTTGGGTTGGCATGAATATTCCAATACCTGCTTGGGGGTATTGGATTCGATCTGGACCATCCAATCATGCTGGCGAAGTTGGATGATCGTGATCGTTTCTAAACTGCTATGGACAGTCTTGATGCTCAATCGGGCTAGTATAACACACCGAGAGTTACATGCTCAATCAGGCCAGTATAGCACACCGAGAGTTACAACCTGTACGGGCATTTCGTGCATGCCTCACTGTTGGTACTTGGATATTCATTATACTCTGCTGCAAGTAACAATCAGTCATCATTCCGCACTAACAATAAGAGTCCTGCTAGGAACAACACAGGAAATACAAGGCATTTTATGCATTAATCAATAATGCTAAAATTCACAGAATATTCGGGGGACTGTTGCTACATGCTCCATTCTAGGTGAATTAATAAAGTGAAGAAGTATTCATCACTTATAAAATAATCTCATCCTCTCCAGGATGGTTATACAAAATATTGGTTTTACAACTTTAGCCCTGAACTAAAATCCACCATTAACACTTCTATATAGAATCGAAAGATTGGATGGCTCCTAGACAGCTGGCCTACTAGTATATAGCAATAACGTCTTCAGGATGTAACAATGTTTTTCCTGACTATATAAAAGAAATATGACGCTTCAACAAGATCATATCACTCAATTCCTGAATAATTAATGTTCCTATATGATCGTGCTAGTATAGAGCCATCAATTAATTATTCTTAAATCATTAGATTTATTAACTGAATCCCTGGAAAATATTCAACGATTTTTATAATATTTCGTTACTTCAATTTATGGTTCTTCCCAGCAGAATTCCATGGGTTAGTAATAAATATTCAACACACGGACATCTGAGCTACCTTCGAGTAAGCCCCGACCAAAATAGTACAAGTGTACTTAGCAATAATGCACTAACGAGCATCTGAATTCATAAATGAGTATTTCAAAGTACGACGGGATGATGAACCTATGCAAAATAGGAAGAAAATGATAAATAATAAAATATTAAACAAGGCGCTAGGGGACTGGACCCACCGGCCGGCCAGTCACGCCGTGTCCAGTCCCACGCCCAATTCTATATTTTATCATATTTTTATTATTTTCCTTGATCTCATGAAAATCCCTTCATTTGAACAAATATCCTTCGTTTTAAGGAAACTCCTCAGTTTCATGGTGTAGATGGTGGATTTTTGACAAAGGATAAAATCGTAAAACCATAATTGTACATACTCCTGATCCACCAATCAGATGAGTATTGAGGCTCATGTCTCTCACTAAAGCATGAAAGTTCATGCCGCAAAAACCTCTGACTGAGAATACTGTCTCTCTGAGCATGTAGATGTGTAGTCTCTCAACTGAGGCAACTACATATCTCATGAATACTGAGCAATTTCAGTAATCACTTTTATATAGAATCGAACGATTGGACGGCTCCTAGATAGCTTGTATGCTAGTATAGAGCAATAACGTCTTCAGGGTGTAATAATGTTTTACCTGACTATATAAAAGACATGCGTATAGAATCATTATGATTGAACGTCTCCTACACAGCTTGCCTGCTAGTATAGAGCGATAACGTCTTCAGGATGCCACAACGTGTTTTCCCTGACTATACTATACGTAATAAATATAACGCTTCAACTAGCTCATATCGCTCAATTCTTGAATAATTAATGCTCCTAGATGATCGTTCTAGTATAGAGCCATCAATTAATTATTTCTAAATCACTAGATTCATTAACTGAATCCCTAGAAAATATTCTACATTCTTCATAATATTCCATTACTTCAATTCATGGTCTTCCCAGCAGAATTGCATGGGTTAATGATAAATATTCAATGTACGGGCATCTGAGTTATCTTTGAGTAAGCCCCGACCAAAATGGTGTAAATTTATTCGACAAATAATGCATTAACAAACACATGAATGAAAAAACAAGTATTTCAAAATACGACGAGACGATGAACCTATGCAAATAGGAAATAAAATATTCACCAAGGTGCTGAGGGACCAGACCCACCGGCCGGCCAGTCACACCGTGGCCAGTCCCACGCCCAATTCTATATTTTAACTATTTTCTTTGATCTCATGAAAATCCCTTCATTTGAACAAATATCCTTTGTTTCAAGGAAACTCCTCTGTTTCATGGTGTTTCCTTCGCATCAAGGAAATAATATAAAATTGGGAAAGGTGTCATGGGACCGTGTCTATTAACCGGACGGCTAGGCCCTAGTCATGGACGGTCCCACACCTCATGGTTCCTCAATATTTATTATTATTTCCCTAATCCCATGAAAACCCATTAATCTCATGATATTCCCTTGATCCCATGAAAAATAATATAAAATTAGAGAAACCAGTGTGACCGGGCCCTAGCCGGCCGGTCATGCCCTAGATGGCCCCACACGTACCATTTTATTATTATTATATTTTTCATGTTTCCATAATCCCATGAAATTCCTTGATTTCATGATGTTTCCTTCAAATTATGAAAATTCCTTCAAATCATGAAATAATACATAAAATTAGGGAAAAATCACGGGACCGGGCCCTAGCCATCCAACCATGCCCAAGTCGGTCCCAAACGTCACTTAATTTATTATTATTATTTTTTATGTTTTATGTTTTCCCCATCTTATGGAAACTCCTTGATTTCAACAAAACTTCTTGGTTTCAACAAACTCATTGGTTTTATGATATTTCTCTAAAATCATGAAAAAATATTATAAAATAAGAAAAATGATGTGGTACCTGGATCCTTGGCCGGACGGCCATGCCTTGGCCATAGCCGGTCTCACACTTCATGATTTACTCAATTTTTATTATTTTCTTTCATCTCATGAAGGTTTTTGACGGTTTCAGTAAAAATCCTTGATTTCTTCATATTTTCTTAAAATGTTGCTCAAACGCACACCAGAAAATATCAAAATTCTCATAATTGAGACACGAACACTTTGGTGATGTGAGCATGTTACCTTGACCAAACAAGGTTGGCTCTTTGTCTTGCAAGGAGACGATCTTGTGTATTTTCACAATTTGACCTAATTTGTGCAATTGCACGTATTCGGTCCAAAACTCTTCCAAACAATTTGGAAGTTAATGGAATGATCATTATTTGATCCTGCGACCACCCAGGGCCGGTTTCATAACCCCTTGGTCTGTCCCTTATCTCTTCATAATTAATTAGGTTTTATCACCTAAGGCTCAGACAAGCATTACTTTAATAAATGATTAAACCAACAGTTAATCATCCTTTCATCAACAAACCAACTGGTATTCATGAGATCTTGGTATTTGCTCAATGAGCATCTGGGCGCTACATGGTCGACCCATAATACCATGTAGCCAGTCCCTCTTCACTCCATGGTTTATTTTCAATAAACCGTCAGTAAATTATCAATTGATCAAATTAGGGTTTTGAGTCTAAGGTTCAAAATTCCAGATCCAAAAGCTAATAATTTTACATTGATCTCATGATCAACATTTTATTTATTATACTCGGACCAGTTGCCAGTATTCTAATTTAATATTTACTTGGTCATTCTACCAATGATTCATCAAACGAGCAACATTTTCTCAAATGAGCAATATTTGCTCAAACCAAGGAATATTGGTTCAATTATCAATATTCAAAAATTCATCGAACTAGCAATATTTTCTCATGTTAACTATCAAAGTTTATTCATTTATTATACCTATGTCTCAAAAATGGACACGTCCAAGTCTCATAACATTCTAAATCACGTTCGACTCAACAATACAAGGACTCATCGTCCCATGAAGTCACGAAATCAGCAACTGACTAACTAAATACACGTCTGCCTTGGAGACTCCACAATCACACGAGAAATCAATCGTGTCACATGGGGGATATTAACTAGGGTTTTGGTCTGGCGGTCTACGGCACATGTGTTCATACACATGATGAGAATGTGAGCAAGTCGTGCAATCAGTTGGAGGATTTAACAAAGTAGTGGGTGTAAAATCAACCAAGTCTCCGCACATTGAGCAACTGGTTTTAACACGATTTCCACTTCCCCATTCTTTGATTCCATCCACTGTCACACTTCATGGGATCATGGTGTTTACAATTCTAGCAATATAAATAAGTCTCTGAATCATGATTGAAAAAAAGTATAATCTCATGTCAAACAGACAACACGAGATTAACAATCCAACTCTCCACATAGCAAATTCAATCATTCAGAACTTATCTTATTTTCAGAATACACAACACACCTACAATCTTCAATCACCATTCATCTCACATATTTCTCATCTTCCCTCCTACAGATCCACCCATCCTCTTTTGTGACCGAACTTACTCTGGAATGGCCATTGTCTTGGTTTAGGCCAGAGTAATACAGATTGATCTCTCGAATTCAAAGCACTCCCTTATTGCAGTGCATCTGTGTGAGGTTTAACAGTTCGCTCGGTTCAAGGAGTATCCTCCGCACGGTCGTCTCCTCAATTCCGTAAAAACTAGCAATTCGTTTTACCCCATCTACAGATTGGAGACTACAGCGGGAGATCATTCTCTCGGTTGCAACTCATAATTTCATCAAAGATGGTCGATTATGGGGAGGTCTCAGAAACATCCAATCTCAATTTATTATCTCCCAGTACTGGTGAAGTTCTTCCAATTACTACTAGACTTGGATGGCATGGTCAAGCTCCCGCAGAGGCTATGACCACTCAAAGCTCAACTACCATTGCCGATCTGATAAAAATCCTAAATGATGTAGTAACAAATAAAGCAAAAATTGTCAAGATACAGAATGAGGTGTTCGTCCTTTTTAAAGTTCTTACAGATCAGTTATCATGGGAACCAACATATATATGATCGCTCTAAAAATAATATTGCTGGCAATCCTTCCTATGTTACCACTGGTGTTGATTTCTCTTCAAATATACATACCTCCACCATCGATGATGAAGACAAAGTCCATACCCATGCTAAGCGCAAAAGGCTCCACCAATCTAGCTTGGACGTTCGTGAAACTCAGAACAATTCTCCCGAATTCATAAAGAAGACCCGTCCGTTTTGGCACGCTTCGATCAAGACTCTTACGATGAAGGGATAATGTCATTTTATAAATACCTTTTGGAGGATTTACATTCTCGGATCATAGCCGAAGCAACTGATCAGTCGGCTTCTTCTGCTCTACTCAGTAAATCCGAGCCATTCCAGAATAAAGAAGTTTGCAAAGGTATAAGGAAAAACGGGTATTCTTCTGATCCGAAACTCAACCTCCATCCTTCCATGGAAGTTGTTGCTGAAGGAAGTAAAAGGAAAACTGAGGCACATCAACAGATGTATGATTCTCCAGTATCCCAGGCTCTTCAACAAAGGAAGGATAATCAAACCCGAAATGCGCAAATGTCGACTCAGCGTCAGCAAAATGACCAGACAGACCCAGACTTCCCTCTTCCCATTGAAAAATTGATCGAGTTACTAGAAGTTTGGATCCAAGATAGTGCAATCAAATTTCTATACGTCAGGAAAAATCCTACTGAAGAAGAAATGGAGAATCCTCGTTATTGTCGCTTTCATAGGTTCTTCAATCATCCAACAAGCGGCTGTAAGGTTTTGAAGCGCATTTTCAAGTAAAAGGTAAAATCAGGAGAACTTAACCTGGGGACTGAATGGGTGCGCATGGATCCTATCTCAGTCAGGACTTTCTCTCTCAGAACAACCTGTCAAAGAAGCGGTTCATGGTCGAACATATATGTGAAATGTTCTATCCGTCAAAGGCACAAAGGAAATACATGTTCACAACACTGAATCACATCATTCCATGGAGAAGACTTTCCATTTCCTAAAATACTCCTTGGGCCTTCATCCACAGATAAGGATATAAAGGACCGTGGACTTCTTACCAAAGTCGATCTCAAAGGAAACAAATTTGGAAGAACGTTGATCCACCATGAACATAATTCCACTGAAGACTCTTAGAGCCACATGAATCAATCGAAAAGAAGCTACTTATGTTCCATCTCAATCAAGAATCATGAAGAAACGCTTAGAGATACTTATGGCTACATTTCTCTCAAGATAAAAATAGGCTCAACCTAGACAGCAGCCAAGTTTTCATAGTCAAGGAAGATCCGGGATATGACATGATCCTCGGACGAACATGGAGACATGCTGAAAAGATGGCTACTGCCTTTGTTTTCATATATCTCCAACGAAGAAGGTTCGATCCATGGGATTTGGTAAGCGCTCCGCTGTCATGGCACTGGGAGGAATTTCTGATGAGGTTGAAACAAGAACCGTGCATTGACATTTCTCAAAACTGCACTCAGGAAAGTCTCATTCCTCCTATGTCCATATCATATATTCTTCTACATGCTCTCCTAGCATGGGGACTCAATTATGCTAACAACTTAGCCATTGCAAGACGTCATGAATGGATATCTTCACCACAACAATATTTTACCAAGTGGTTGCACCTCTTTGAATAGACTATCTCACTGAAATGTTCATTTTAGAGACGATATGCAATCATGACAAGGAATGTCTTGGATGTACTCATGTTCCGCATTCAGGAATGTCCACCGCCAAATTATGGAAAAGTACTGACACCTGTACGAGCATGAAATATCACATGTTGGAGGACTAATAAAGGAAAAGTTGAATAGAAGATATTCAGGGCCAAGACGATCATTCCTAAGAAGTTCTCTTAAGGGATCTGATGCTTTGAACCTCAAGCATCTGAAGTTTGAAGCAAGATTTTCTTAATTTATTCATGTTTTGATCAATCCCTCCAAAGCATATGCAATACTTGCATTCAGTAATTGAATCTCTTTCAGCAATCAACATCAGTTTATTTAAATAAAAATCTTTATCAAACCAAAAGAAAATCCCTACAACTGTCAATCGCCTACTTTTCTAAGGCCAACTGAAAATAAAAACCTCTCATCTCTGAGTGTTATATTCTTCAGAAGTCTTCAGATTATACTCCCAATCAAAAAGTACACCTTCTATAATGGCGCCTCTAGCTTCAACACAAATATCTCGATGATGACACACTGATTCACCATTGGCACGATCAAAGTAAAACTGAACTACAATTGATGAGTCTTCACTACCTCCATGACAAGACTTCTGAAGCAGATGCAGCATCATTCATCCACCGATGGCATGAATTCCTTCAACATGCACTGGGGACTTGATCTTATTGGACAAGATTCAAGACATAGCAAGTCATTGCAACCTGATGCGATTCCATGAAAACTTTATCAACGTAATCTCTCTACATCACAAGCCCCTACACGACTGAGGAACTTCCTATCTTCACCAATCACACCCAGAATGGAGACCGCTGCTGCTATCTGCGGCAACAACGTCGACTCACTGACGAAGCCAGTTCACAGTAAAGTCATATTGATAAGGAAAATTCGGGTTGTACTCCCAGTACACCTATATATTAGGAATGCGCAAACCTCCAACTAGTTCGTGAATGTAAGGGCTCACTGGATGGAGGAGTAAAGGCTATGTCGATAAATCATGGTTCTAACCTTTTCAGTCTGTGAAGCAACTCCGACCATAGTATCGGAATCAACAAGGATATGTGGAGGAAATCCGTTCATGGTCTCAACATCAACAAGAATTTCTGGAGAGAATTCAATCGTGATCTCAGCATCAACAACAGTCTCAGGTGCAACATCCGGCTTTATCAACTAACCATTCTCTGAAATGTTACACATGAAGCGTACTTCTCCAAGAACTAATGATCATATCAAGATGTGTAGACCTGATAACATGCTCACATGAAAGTATTCCCAAAGCTTGTACGACTGGTGGGCACAATCCAAAGTCTTCTACAAGATGTTCTCATCACCTCCACAAATGAGATACAACACACTTCAGGCCATGGATTTACAAAAACGTACCAAAGGGTGAGGAATGGGATAATTATTCCTCAATAAAAGATGTTTGTCTATATCTATACTACAACATACCAAAAGGTAACATCAATCGGACATACGAGCTGAAAGATACGACCTTTACCGTCAGGTCTACGAAATCTGAAGAGTTTGTACGGGATTACAAATTACAAATGTGCATGCTTCGTTGGCTGACCTCTACAACTCCAAATTGAGTGATTCTTCTCTCATGTGATAACTAAGTCTCTTAGATTTAAAAGTTGGGGTCAAGCATCAAATTCCGACGTCATATGAGGTTCCTGCAGCTTCCAGAGCATATAATATGCAAGCAGCAATTCTTAGACGAGATTCATAACTTCCGCAGTCGATCGGTGTCCACCAGGTCTTTCCACTAAGTCCTTAATCAAGGTACCTTCAACTTTGACCACCTAGGTATTTACATCAATTTTTCTACCTGGGTCCTCTATCCAAGTTTTGCCAGAAGAAGAGAAAACGAAAGGAGAGATTTAACAAAATACTGGGGACTGACAGTCCACTGATCATGACGATCAGTTTCACATTCCAAGACCCATGGAACCAGACACTCATGAGCTTATCATTCATCATAAAAGGAATGATATCACTGGGACATGAAACCATGGTCATTACACCACCCCCTCTTGAGAGAAACCTCAGTTATGGTCTCGTGACCAGGGTTTCAGAAGTGATGTTATGACTGAAAGAAACAAGATGGCTGCAAGCACCATGCTCATGTATCAATTTCCTGATCTCAAATGAATCAATGGCATTTAAATTCTTCACCAACCCTTCAAAACACAAGCGAATGGTCCAATGACACAACAGGGTTGTTTTACAACGAGCTCGTCTGAGACAATTATACACTATCCTGCATGAAGAAGTGAGATGGGAGCAATTGGTGAAGAATATAGGGATGAGTCATATACCATTCTCTTCATATGGAAGTCCTCTATAACATACCCAAAACTCACAACAATTTGAGAAATGAGCGAAGAGTTGTGTCCAAAACATTGGACCACATGCCAGCTGAAAATTTTCTGAAAGGGCTCTTGGAAGTTCACTATTCCATCGATTTCGACATATAAACATGCTCAAAACTCAAAAATATTCTTCGATTCAGATTGGAAATTTCCTGGGCATGAAAAAACATGGGTAGATTGCGAAAATCCTACATTGTACGAAGAATCTACAGCGTTTTTACAGAAAGGTTGAAGTCTGAATTTTCTGGTGACGTATTTCAGAAAAAATTTCATTCATTTCATATGGGTACTCGTTCATTCATTCAAAAAT
Organism: Papaver bracteatum; assembly: GCA_023529315.1. NCBI lineage: Eukaryota > Viridiplantae > Streptophyta > Magnoliopsida > Ranunculales > Papaveraceae > Papaver > Papaver bracteatum. Next base: position 1,225,485 of record JAJJWX010001102.1, on the reverse strand, counting down.
CAGCAATTTCATACTTCTATGAAGAAAATATACAATGGGTACATACTAGAGTGGTCCCTAAAGTGCGCAAAGGACTGAAATTTCCAATATCACCATTGGAAACATCATTGCTTTCACTCGGTTTCGAAATCCGGGATTTTCTTCTTCACCGTCCTCCGAAGATGAATGGGCATCATCATTACTCCATCGTTCCATGGAAATCTCCTCTGGATATATCAACAACAATTAGTGATATTTCATTCAAGGAATGCTATGAACGACTATATGAGGAAGTACTTACGGCGACTTCTTCCTCAACACTCGATTCAGAAACCATTTGTTCACTAGCATAGAATTGAAGACTGTCAAGGCTTGATGGAGCAAAATTCTGAAAAGAAATAACAACTCTTGGTCTCGCGATCCTAATTACATGGACAAGAAAAATTCATGATGTAAGGAGCGCTAACAACTCACCAAAGAGATAGGGGAATTTACAGTGCTCGAACCTGGATGACGTTTTTCGGGTTTATATTGGACCTAGAAGAATTCGTCATTCGCATTTGGAGAACTCTTAGTCACCGCTTATTCCTCTTCATCAACTAAAGGAGTCTCATAATTGACATCTCTGCAAAGTAGCTGCGGTATCCATGTGATGTTTCTACTTCAGAATGTCATTCAGAGGTGCAAATTTCATCAAAGCAGGGAAATTAAAGCATAACAAAGGTGCTCACATCAGCGTATACAAAAATGGTAACAATCCAACTCTTACCTATTTACAATTTCACTGATATAGTGATTATAATGTCAGAATTCCGAAAACTTGCTCGTTCCTTCAAACTTGCAATAATCAAAATCATGACTTGATGTTCATAAAACCGTGAACGACTCACGTGAATTTGAACATCCACTGGTTTTTCAAAAAATTGGACTGACGTCCACTCTACAATTGTGAAAACTCACATACATACATTATTTCACCATGTATAATTGTCTACTTTCAATAGTTGTTCAAAATCAAAACATGATTTTATAAAATATGTAAATATTTAACGTGAAACTCACGTAAATTTAAAAAATATATCTATATATTTTTGCTCCTTCGCACGAGCATCTGTCCTTGAAGCGAGAGTATATTGTCAAAGATTTCCGAAAGCTCGAAGATAAAAAATTTCATCAAAGCTCATAAACAAGATTTTATAACTAACAGACGCATGTCTATTCAAAAAAAAAAAAAAAAAACTTTTCTCTTGTACGAGCATCCACCTTTGAAACGAGAGTTTATTCCACTTTGTGAAATCTCACATATTTAAAAAATAAAATTTCGATTTTCGTGAAAGCTCATAGACAAAATTTTATATCATTAGACTCAGGTCTATTTGTTTGTTCCTTAAATTAACGAACGAACGAGCGTCTATTCCTAAAACAAGGATTTCTTTTCATGGGTTGGGACCCGTGAATCCAAAATCGACCAAGGTTCAGTCATCAAATCAGCAGCGGTTCTACACCAACTTATGCTCATCAGATGATGCTCTATCATTCCACTGGGATCTTCGTTCAAGCCGTGGTTCGCTCACACAATCGAAATTTTGGTAACATCTTATCTTACGACTAAGTTCAATTACTTATTTCGTTCATAACTGGAAAATAACCATACAGTGCTGACTGAGATACAAGAATGTCCCTCACTAAGCAGGGTACTTAATGTAGATGGTGGATTTTTAACAAAGGCTAAAATCGTAAAACCATAATTTTACATACTCCTGATCCAGCAATCAGATGAGTATTGAGGCTCATGTCTCTCACTGAAGCATGAAAGTTCATGCCGCAAAAACTTCTGACTGAGAATACTGTCTCTCAGAGCATGTAGATTTGTAGTCTCTCAGCTGAGGCAACGACAAATCTCATGAATACTGATCAATTTCAGTAATCACTTTTATATAGAATCGAACGATTGGACGGCTCCTAGACAGCTTGCCTGCTAGTATAGAGCAATAACGTCTTCAGGATGTAACAATGTTTTCCCTGACTATATAAAAGACATGCGTATAGAATCATTATGATTGGATGGCTCCTAGACAGCTTGCCTTCTAGTATAGAGCGATAACGTCTTCAGGATGCAACAACGTGTTTTCCCTGACTATATTATACGTAATAAATATGACGCTTCAACTAGCTCATATCGCTCGATTCTTGAATAATTAATGCTCCTAGACGATCGTGCTAGTATAGATCCATCAATTAATTATTTCTAAATCACTAGATTTATTAACTGAATCCCTAGAAAATATTCTACATTCTTCATAATATTTCATTACTTCAATTCATGGTTTTCCCACCAGAATTCCATGGGTTAGTGATAAATATTCAACGTACGGACATCTAAGTTACCTTCGAGTAAGCCCCGACCAAAATGGTGTAAATGTATTCGACAAATAATGCATTAACAAACACCTAAATGAACAAACAAGTATTTCAAAATACGACGAGACGATGAACCTATGCAAATAGGAAATAAAATAATAAAATATTCACCAAGGCGCTGAGGGACTGGACCCACCGACCGGCCAGTCACGCCGTGGCCAGTCCCACGCCCAATTCTATATTTTATCTATTTTCTTTGATCTCATGAAAATCCCTTCATTTGAACAAATATCCTTTGTTTTAAGGAAACTCCTCTGTTTCATGGTGTTTCCTTTGCATCAAGGAAATAATATAAAATTGGGAAAGGTGTCATGGGACCGTGTCTATTAGCCGGCCGGCTAGGCCCTAGTCATGGCCGGTCCCACACCTCATGGTTCCTCAATATTTTATTATTATTTACCTAATCCCATGAAAACTCCTTAATCTCATGATATTTCCTTGATCCCATGAAAAATAATATAAAATTAGGAAAACCCGTGTGACCGGGTCCTAGCAGGACGGTCATGCCCTAGCTGGCCCCACATGTCCCATTTTATTATTATTATATTTTTCATGTTTCTATAATCCCATGAAATCCCTTGATTTCGTGATGTTTCCTTCAAATTATGAAAATTCCTTCAAATCATGAAATAATACATAAAATTAGGGAAAAATCACGGGATCGGTCCCTAGTCGGCCAACCATGCCCAAGCCGGTCCCAAACGTCACTTATTTTATTATTATTAATTTTTATGTTTTCCTCATCTCATGGAAACTCCTTGATTTCAACAAAACTCCTTGGTTTTAACAAACTCCTTGGTTTTATGATATTTCCCTAAAATCATGCCTTGGACATAGCCGGTCCCAAACTTCATGATTTTCTCATTTTTTATTACTTTCCTTCATCTCATGAAGGTTTTTGACGGTTTCAGCAAAAATCCCTGATTTCTTCATATTTTCTTAAAATGTTGCTCAAACGCACACCAGAAAATATCAAAATTCTCAGAATTGAGACACGAACACTTTGGTGACGTGATCATGTTACCTTGATCCAAAAAGGTTGGCTCTTGGGTTTGCAAGGAGCCGGTCCCGCATATTTTCACAATTTGACCTAATTTGCGCAATTGCACGTATTAGGTCCAAAACTCTTCCAAATAATTTAGAACTTCATGGTATGATCATTATTTGATCCCGTGACCACCCATGGCCGGTTTCATGACCCCTTGGTCGGTCCCTCATCTCTTCATAATTAATTAGGTTTTATCACCTAAGGCTCAGACGAGCATTACTTTAATAAATGATTAAACCAGCATTTAATCATCCTTTCATCAACAAACCAACTGGTCTTCAGGAGATCTTGGTATTTTCTCACCGAGCATCTGGGCGCTACATGGTCGACCCATAATCCCATGTAGCCAGTCCCTCTTCACTCCATGGTTTATTTTTATGAAACCATCAATAAATCATCAATTGATCAAATTAGGGTTTTGAGTCCAAGGTTCATAATTCCAGATCCAAACGCTAATAATTTTACATTGATCTCATGATCAACATTTTATTTATTATACTCGGACCAGTTGCCAGTATTCTAATTTAATATTTACTTGGTCATGTTACCAATGATTCATCAAACGAGCAACATTTGCTCAAACCAAGGAATATTGGTTCAACTATCAATATTCAATAATTCATCGAACTAGCAATATTTGCTCACGTTAACTATCAAATTTTATTCATGTATTATACCTCTGCCTCAAAAATGGACATGTCCATGTCTCAGAACATTCTAAATAACGTTCGACTCAATAATACAAGGACTCATCATCCCATGAAGTCACTAAGTCAGCAACTGACTAACTAAATACATGTCTGCCTTGCATACTCCACAATCACACGAGACATCAAACATGTCACATGGGGGATATCAACTAGGGTTTTGGTCTGGCAGTCCACGGCACGTGTGTTCATACATACGATGAGAATGTGAGCAAGTCGTGCAATCAGTTGGAGGAGTTAACAAAGTAGTGGATGGAAAATCAACCAAGTCTCCGCACATTGAGCAACTGGTTTTAACACAATTTCCACTTCCCTATTCTTTGATTCCATCCACTGTCACACTTCATGGGATCATGGTGTTTACAATTCGAGCAATATAAATAAGTCTATAAATCATGATTGAAAAAAAAGGACAATCTCACGTCAAACAGACAACACGAGATTAACAATCCAACTCTCAACAAAGCAAATTCAATCATTCATAACTTATCTTATTTTCAGAATACACAACATACCTACAATCTTTGATCACCATTGATCTCACACATTTCTCAGCTTCCCTCCTACAGATCGACCCATCCTCCCTTGTGACCGAACTTACTCTGGAACGGCCATTGTCTTGGTTTAGGCCAGAGTACTACAGATTGATCTCTCGAATTCAAAGCACTCCCTTCTTGTAGTGCATCTGTGTGAGGTTTAACAATTCGCTTGGTTCAAGGAGTATCCTCTGCACGGTTGTCTCCTCAATTCCGTAAAAACCAGCAATTCGTTTTACCCCATCTACACATGGTGTTTCCTTCGCATCAAGGAAATAATATAAAATTGGAAAAGGTGTCATGGGACCGTGTCTACTAGCCAGCCGGCTATGCCTAGTCATGGCCGGTCCCACACCTCATGATTCCTCGATATTTTATTATTATTTCCCTAATCTCATGAAAACTCCTTAATTTAATGATATTTCCTTTAAAACATGAAAAATAATATAAAATTAGGAAAACTCTTGGGACCGGGCCCCAGCTAGACGGTCATGCCCTTGTCAGCCCCACACGCCCCTTGTTTTATTATTATTATTTTTTATGTTACCTTGATGCCATAAAATTCCTTGATTTCACGATATTTCCTTCAAATTATGAAAGTTCCTTCAAATCATGAAATAATACATAAAATTAGGGAAAACTCACGGGACCGGGCCCTAGCCGGCCAACCATGCCCAAGCCGGTCCCACACACCCTTATTTTATTATTATTATTTTGTTTTCCTCATCTCATGGAAACTCCTTGATTTCAACAAAACTCCTTGGTTTCAGCAAACTCCTTGGTTTTATGATATTTCCCTAAAATCATGAAAAATATTGTAAAATTAGGAAAATATCGTGGGACCGGGCTCTTAAGATGGCCGTCCATGCCTTGGCCATATCCGGTCCCACACTTCATGATTCCATCATTTTATTATTTTTCCTTCATCTCATGAAGTTTTCACGGTTTTAGCAAAAATCCCTGATTTCTTCATATTTTCTCAAAATGTTGCTCAAACGCACATCAGAAAATATCAAAATTCTCAGAACTGAGATACAAACATTTTGGTGATGTGAGCATGTAACCTTGACCGACCAGGGTTGGATTTTTGGCTTGAAAGGAGCCGGTCCCACGTATTTTCACAATTTGACCTAATTTGAGCAATTGCACTTTTTAAGGCTAAAACTCTTCCAAACAATTTGGAGCTTCATAAGATGATCGACAGTCGATCCCGTGACCACCCAGGGATGGTTTCATGATCCCTTGGTCGGTACCTCATCTCCTCATAATTAATTAGGTTTTATCACCTAAGGCTCAGATGAGCATTATTTTAATGATTAAACCAGCATTTAATCATCCTTTCATCAATAAATTGACAAGTCTTCAAGAAACCTTGGTATTTGCCCACGTGAGCATCTAGGTGCTACATGGTCGGCTCACAATCCCATGTAACCGGTCCTTCCTTCACTTCGTTGTCTATTTTCAATAAATCATCAATTGATCAATTGATCAAATTAGGGTTTTGAGTCCAAGGTTCAAAATTCCAGATTCAAACGCTAATAATTTTACGTTGATCTCATGACCAACATTTTATTTATTATACTCGGTTTAGTTTCCAGTATTTTGATTTAATACTTTATTTGGTCATGCTTCCAATAGTTCATCAAACGAGCAATATTTTCTCACACTAAGGAGTATTGGTTCAACTATCAATATTCAACGATTCATCAAATAAACAATATTTGTTCACTTTAGCTATCAACATTTATTAGAGAATTATACCTCTATCTCAACAAACATGTTCAATTCATAAGTCTCAGAACATTTTCAAATCACGTTCGATTCAACAATACAATGACTCATCGTCCCATGAATTCATGAAGTCAGCAACTGAATAACTAAAGCCACGAGGCATCAATCGTGTCACATGGGGGAATATTAACTAGGATTTTGGTCTGGCGGTCTACGACACGTGTGTTCATCCACATGATGAGAATATGATAAGGTCGTGCAATCAGTTGAAGGAGTTAACAAAGTAGTGGGTGGAAAATCAATCAAATATCCGCACGTTGAGCAACTGGTTTTAACACGATTTCCACTTCGCCACTCTTTGATTCCATCAACTGTCATACTTCATGGGACCATGGTGTTTACAATTCTAGCAAAATAAATAAGTCTCTGAATCATGATTAAAAAAAGGACAATCTGACATCAAACCGACAACACGAGATCAACAACTCAACGTCTGAGCAATTACTCTCAACAGAGTAAAATTCAATCATTCAGAACTTATCTTATTTTACGAATACACAACACACCTACGATCTTCGATTACCATTGATCTCACACATTTCTCAGCTTCCCTCCTACAGATCGACCCGTCCTCTCTTGTGATCGAATTTACTCTGGAACGTCCATTTTCTTGGTTTAGGCCGGAGTACTATAGATTGATATCTCGAATTCAAAGAACTCCCTCCTTGCAGAACATCTGTGTGAGGTTTAACAGTTCGCTCGGTTCAAGGAGTTTCCTCCAAACGGCCGTCTCCTCAATTTCGTAAAACCCAGCAACTCGTTTGTCCCCATCTACAGATTGGCGACCACAGTGGGAGGTCATTCTCTCGGTTGCAATCTCACTTCTCACAAAAATGGTCGGTCTTAGGTCTGGTTAAGTTACCAACCCAGATTCAACACCCGACTCTAATATTACAAGATTTAGCGATACTGATAACACTACTCCTCCGGTGCAACCTTCCAATACCACTCCTCCGGTGTAACCTTCCACTACTGCTCCTCGGAGCACTGGTGCTCCAGTGATCACCCATGCAAGCGGCGGTACTAACACCATCAATAATCCACTCTTCGGTCGGTCTCCTGAAGAAGTCGGAGAAAATACACGTACCATAGGTGATCTCATGAAGGTGCAAGAAACTCTTGTCAAAAATAAGACTGACATGGATGCTACTCAGAAGGAGCTATTCAACTATCTCAAGACTCTTATAGACAAGATGTCAGATAAAACTCAAGAGAAAGGAAAATCTAAAGAAAATTCATCAGACGCTGATCCTGAAGTCACTCCAATCTGTGTGGTAGATGATAAGGAAGTTCCCAAGGCTGCAGATAATCCACCAGTGAAAGAACTATCTAGTTTCATCACTCGTGAAGACCTGGAATACCTCTTGGAAGATCGTGGAAAAGACAAGACGCCTTATGTTCACCATCACCAACCTCCATACCCTACTTCTACGCAAAGGATTCCTTTACCAAAATGTTATACCTCTCCAACATTCACTATTTATGACGGAACGGGCAATGCTCGAGAACATGTTTCTCGATTTCTGGAAGCATTAGGTGAACATGAGAACAACCATAATGTCCGTCTGAAGAAATTTTCAAAGTCTCTGAAAGGCATGGCATATACCTGGTACAACAACATCGCACCAGGAAGTATCAAAAGTTGGGGAGAAATGGTTAATACTTTCTACAGATAGTATTTATTCGTTTCAGAGCAAATCACTCTCTCTGATCTCGGAAGGATATTTCAAAAGAGCAACGAACATCCTAATGATTATGTGAAAAGGTTCAGAGTGCAAGCCTTGGATTGTCATGATCCAAACGTCACAGAGCAACAACGTGTGGATTATGCATCAATGGAATGATTCCAGTCTATAGATCTTTATCGGAAAATCTCAGGTTCCAGACTTTCTCAGAACTTCATGAAGCGGCCAAGAGATCGGCAACTACTGCACCTGCTTTATTGGAGAGGACTAAGACTACAAAAGCTGAAGAGCCACGGGAGACTCGTGGTAGTAGACGTTTAATCAACAAATAGTACAACCTCCAACCTTCCATAAATGTTATTGTAGAAGGGAGCAAACAAAAAGACGAGCCGTAGCGCAAACATACTTCCTCAACCCGCAAAGGAAGGATAATATGCAAGTTCTTTCCCAATACACAGAAGCTGATCCAGAGGCACCTGATTTCCCCTGCTCCATTGAGGAAGTTATCGAACTTCTAGATGCCTGGGTTCAAGACAGCTCGATCAAACTCCCATATGTCAAGAAAGAGCCAACTGAAGAGGCCATGGAAAATCCTCGTTACTGTCGCTTTCATAGGTTTTTCAACCATCCCACGAGTGATTGCAGAACTTTGAAGTGCATATTCAAAGAAAAGATCGAATCAGGAGAGCTCAACTTGGGGACTGAAGGAGTGCACAGAGATCATCTCCCGGTCAGAACCTTCACTCTTTCTGAACCACCCGTCAAATAAGCAGTTCAATCTTTAATCGAGCATGTCTGTGAATTTCTATACTTATCAAAGGCTCAAAGGGGAGACATGTTTTCTACACTGAATCACATTGTGTCAGGGAAGCGTTTGTTGATTCAAGAAGCATTTCTTGAGCCTCCCTTAACAACAGACGAATAAATATATGACTGCGGACTTCTCACCACAGTCCATCTCAAGGGAAACGAGTTCAAATGAGCATTGATTGATGTTGGCACCGTTGTCAATGTTATCCCTCTGAAAACTCTCCGAGATGATGGTATCACGCGAAAAGAAGCCATTCATGATCCAGTAACGATCACAGATCATGAAGGAACACCCAGAAATGTTTATGGCCATATCATTATCAAGGTGAACATAAACTCAGCCTGGACAGAAACAAAATTTTACATAATCCGAGAAGATCCAGGATATGATATGATTCTTGGACGGACATGGATTCACGTTGGAAAGGTAACACCAACAACTTCAATTATACATTTCTCTGTTGAAGAAACCTCTGGTTCGGAAAAATAAAAAGAAGATACTTCACCATTTGAGTATTTGAAGGAGATCAAATCCATGACAGAGCTAACACAAAATCCTGAAGAAGATGCAAATACTTTCATCAAAAGTTTTCATACTCAGGCAAGTCTTATTCCTCCTCATGTGTCCATATCATCAGTTTTCAAATATGCTTATTTGGTCCGAGGACTTTACTCCACCAACAACTTAGAAATTGCAAAATGCTATGAATGGATAACCTCGCTTCAGCAATATTTCACCAGGTGGTTAAGTTCGGAACTTCTTCAAATCGACCATATCATCAAAAAGTTAATTATTGAAGACATATCCAAGCATTATAAACAGTATCTCAAATATTCACCTTTGTATGAGTGTCCGTACATAACACATCCATGGAACTCCACTGCATGAAGAATTCCAAACCAGCAGAAAATATTCAGGGCACGAATGATCAAGTCTAACAAATTCCAGGAAGGAGATTTAGTTCTCAAAGCAACTAAGCGTAATTCCCATTCTACAAAGAATTACAACTGGGAAGGACCCTTCATGGTCTCTAAGTCTGTTGATGGTGGATACTACAGATTGATCAACATGGATAGCAAGGAAAGTATGTCCGTGATACACGAGAGTTGGCTTAAGGCCTTTGACTTCTAAGGTTTTGGATATTCAAGGTATTGGGAGTCCAAGCCATGAACATCCAAAATATTTAGCATTTAGAGTTTTCTTTCATTGTATTTCAATTCCTCCAAAATGTTTGCAATACTTGCATTTAGTAATTTAAATTCAACAATTTATCAAAATTCAGTCTTCTTAAAGAAAATCTCTAGCAAATCCCAAGAAAATCCTCAATCATCTACTTATCCAAAACCAATCAAAACCAAAAAATAAAAACTCACATCTCTCAGAAGTTCAAGAGATTATCAAAGAAAATCAGCAAAGAAAGATTTTTGCTCCTCTACATTCTTCAAGACTTGTAAAGCCGCCTTTTCCATGTTCAGCTCTTCATTCAGCCTGGAAATTTTGTCTTCCTTCTCTATCATAGCATCATTGGGAAAGGGTATGTTACTCTCACATGAGTCCTTAATAGCATTTATATTCTTACGAAGCCACTTCACGTTGAAGCCAAGTCTTTCACAATTATCCAAGTTGAACTCCTAATCAAAGAGTACATATGAAGTCACAATATTTCTTGCCCTGGTGCATATATCTCTTACAACACGCTATATAACACTTACTTGCATTATTAAAGAATAATTACGCTTTGGGTCTCTAGTAACGATGATGTGACCAAATTTCTTCCATATTTTCTTGTACAAGTTGGCATATCCAATGGGAACGCTAAATCCACCAACTAGCTCATGGTATGGGAGTGATGCATCAAAGGGAAGGTCAAAAACAATCCCTGCACTTGGGTATTCGTGCACCACTATACGATTCTCAATCACTGGAGCCACTTCTACAGTCGTAACAACAGTTTCTCTAGCTTTTTCAATGCGTGGTCCAGCTTCTTCCGTCACCAAAGCAACAATAATTGAAGTCTCTGGCTATTGAACAACGTCAATAGCAATTCCCTCATGACTTTGAAGTGCAGAGATGGTTGTTCCTTCATCAATAACCTATGTGTTGCTCAAGTCATCATTATTAGCTCCTTCATTCTCAACTTCAGTATTTGACACCTAAAACGAAGATTACATGAGATTAGGATTATCCAAGCATGGAACCAAAATAAATCATTAACTAAAGCATACAAGTGGTCTAACATCATCAAAGGTTTTCATTCTACATTCTAGATGTCAACAAATCACTTGAAAGTCATAAAAACACGTTTTACAACAAGCCTACCTGAGAATATTTTACACTATCCTGTACAAAACGATGAACTGGGAGAAATTGGAGAAGAATCAATACATTAGTTATATACCATTCTATTCGTATGGATGTTATCTATAGCATATCAAAATTTCATAGCAATTGGATGAACAAGCAAAAAGATGTGGTCAAAACATTCGACTACATGACAGCTGAAACATTCCTGAAAGTCTCCTAGATGTTTACTGTTTCGTCGATTTCGACTCCTAAACATGCTCAAAACTCAAAAAGATTCTCTAAAAAAGATTGGAAATTTCCTGGGAATAAAGATGCATATGCAGATCGCGAAAGTCTGACATCAGACGAAGATTATACGACGTTTTTGCTCAAAGGCTGAGTTTTAAATTTTCTGGTGATGAATTTTCGGTAAAACTTCTCATATATTCGCATTCATTCTCATTCATTCACTCATAAATCAACAAGTTTATGATTTTATGGATATAATACAATAAAAATTCTTACTTGGGTGGTCTCTGAAGCGTCCCAAGAACCAGAGTTGCTCGCACCGACATCGACAACACCATTACTTTCATTCGGTTTTGAGCTCTGGGAATTTTCTTTATCGTCATTCTTCGAGCGAGCATCACCAGTACTTTACACTTCCATGGAAACATTCTCCTGGATATATTCTCAATAATTAGCATTTTATTTACTAAGCATCATAATTTGTTATATGAAGAAATACTTACTTCAGCTTCTTCAACCCCCGAGTCAGAAACCGTCTGCCCAATAGCAGAGAATTGAAGACCATCAATACTCGAGGGAGAAAAATTATGTAATCAAATAAAAAATATTGGTTTTATGATCCTAATTACACGGATAAGAAAGGGTCACGGTGAAATAAGTATTGACAACTCACCAAAGAAATAACTGGGGACTTTATGGTGTTAGGTAACATCTTATAATTCTCGCTCCTGCCTTCCCCACCATGAATAGTTACTTCAGTTTCTGAGAGGTTTACATCAATTCGCGGTCTTACGTTACGACCGTCTTATGGGAAATTTTGATACACTAATCAAAATACAATCATCATAATCTTATGAAGACTTCGTGAAGAATACTTACTTGTGAACATCCTGGAGAAGTTTTCCGTTTATCACTACCAGGGAAATGCTTCAATCTTGGTCGAGTAGCAATAATCTCAGCAGAAGTAGGCTCCTTCACTAAAGGTTGATCAACTTTCACGAAATCAAGTAAACGCCTGAGTTGTTGATCCCAAAAGTCTATGTAACCCGGAATTACATATGTGATTCTATCATAGTTGGGGAACCAGAATTCACTTCCTTCCACATGTGTGTGGTCCAGACGTGTCATGTGCTATTCAACTGAAGGTTTCCTTCTTCGAAAAGTCGGAACACACTGATCCATGCCCATTTTCCGACTTCCACCAAGAATTCACCATGTATTATGGATATCAGATGACCAGGAGTACAACTTAACATAAAAGACCTCTCGCCATCATCCAGATCAGCACCAGATTTCAAAGTCATACTCTCTTCAGCATTAAAAGTTCTCAACTGAGATATGTAAGGAGAAACTGATACCCATGGACGGAAGTTGAATTCAGATTCACAGTCTAATACATCAACGAAACGAGCCTTGAGTCGGGGCTATTTTGTGGACCAGCGCATGATCCTGGTATTGGCCTTCTCAAAGAAAACATGGCGAGCATCAGTGTTCAATCCTTGCAAAATGGTACATGGAATGGGTGCATAACTCTTGAAACGCTCCCACATCAAAGCTTGAAAAAATATTGTATTGGCATAGCATTCAATCTTCATAAAACCATTCGAGATGCTGGAGTCTATAATCAAGGAGTCCAAGTTAGAGTACAAATAACCCAGGAACAAACTACCTATCGGGAGTTGCTCACACTGAGCCATCTTAATTGTAAAAGGAATCACGAACGTCTTCAACAAATTTCCAGCATCTTCAAATACATCTCTGGACAGCCATAAACACAAGAAAGCAGCAATAGATAATGTACCATCGACATGCCACTCCAGAGGAGTGTCTCTTGTCCACCAGTATATTAACCAATGAGCATAAAAACCTTTGCTTCCAGATGCCTTATTAATCTCCTCCATTGTGGTTGTCAAGATGTTAGAGATTGCAATTTCCCCTAATGAAGAAAGACCTACAGGAAGGTTACTCGTGATTGGAAGATGCAACAAAGCAACTACATCTTCTAAAGTAATCGTAAACTCTTCCCATCTGCATATGAAAGAGTTAGTTGGAATACACCAACGATCAAGTAAAGCTACTATACCTCGCGTATCATGAAAAATAAAAAAATATCAAGAAGCTTGAATAGCCCATATTACTTGTGCGTCATGCAACTTGGCTCGAACATGAGGAAAACCTAGCATGTACCTCGCCCATCCAGAAAAATTTTCTAAGGGACATCGAGAAAGCTTTAATTCAATAATTGATGCAGAAAAATATCCTCATTCAAGACAGAACTGAATGGCTGCCTGAGGAGTCACCAATGGCTGCCTAAGGAGTCACAGACAGAAAAATATCAGAAGACGAAATGCTAGAGTTTTGAGACGCTTTTCAGGTCCTTGATCTATGAAGAAGGCATCCTCTATGTTTGGAACGTTCTTAGTTCTAGGAGTTTCATCTTCGCCAATGGAATTCTCATCCGTGCATGAATCATCCTTAGAGGCATCATTATATATGTATGAATCTTCCCTGGAGGTATCACTATTGTTAGATCATTGCTCGATCGAACTCGCATGCGTTGCTATCTCAATCATGTTTGTCAATGTTAGTGATCAAAATGATAAAGTCTTGATTTCTAGTCTACTATAGCTAAGGTCTCGGACTAGGATAAAAAGTGTAGTTGAGCTCAAGAACTCCATGGCAATCATCATACAATATGAAGGACTACTCAAGGAACCAGTGGATCTTCATCGACTAAAAGGTATGTGGAGACTTGAACTTATCTATCACTCGAAAGTCTATCTACTCTATCTCCTATCTTGAGACAAAATTTGTATTACTATATAGACTAAGAAAATATACATATGTGATATTTCGAGCTGAGTATATCTCGCTTATCTATTTCTCGAAATATGTATTGGTAAAGCTTTCGCTTTATCCAAGTTCATCTTTACCTAGTGACAAAATTCATGTTATGTTTCAATCACTTTGGAAATTGCTCTGACGAAAACTAGTTTGTGAATAACAACTATATGATGTCCTCTAAGAATGTTTCAATGGCTGAAATGAGAGTTTAGACAATATAATAATTGGGGGATATAAACATTGTTGTGGTAACACATATATGTATAAGTCCTTAGCACTTGATCCGAAGTTTGCGAACTTTGTTGATCAAGTGAAACCGGAACTTGATCAGGCAACTCAGTCCGAGAACGTGCGTAGTTCTCGAACCCGAGAATTTCTGCTGGAGTTGTAGCTCGGTTTTAGTCCGCGAACTGACGGAAGTTTTCAAACCCAAGATTTTTTTGCTAGATTTTGTGAACTCCAACCGGTTAACTTGAGTCCGCGAACCCATTCCGCGAACTTGAGTGGTTATGTATAAAAACGGTGTTCGTGAACTTATCTAAATTATCTAATGAATGCTATTGCAAACCGTGGCTTTATAGTTCATGAATTGATTCGAGTGAATCACATAGTTTTTGCTTCAATTGTGTCTTGTGTAGTACATGAGATCTCATAGCAATTGAAAAACTCTCTAACTAGTTCATTTGAGTCATTTGGACTAGTTATGGTGAAGAATAATATGGTTTATATGAAAGTAATCATTTGGCTAACCATTTGGTTGACTAATATTGAACCAACTATTGTACACATTTGGGTACGGTTACACAAACCCAAAATCGTCAAGTCCATGTGTGTATGGAAAGCTAAGTTTTCTATCTAACGGTTGAATGATATTAGCTTGTATCTAATCAGGTTTTCATCTAACGGTGAATATTGAATGCTTTGTTACTAAGCTAACATTGATTGTAAACCCTGATTTGAAAGACTATATAAGGAAGAACTCTAGCAACTGGGAAACCTAATCCCCACACATTCTGTGTGATACTAGTTTGCTAAAGCTAGAGTCAATTCTCCTTTAACCCTTGGTTTTCTTTTTCTAAAACCAGGTTAACGACTTAAGACTTCATTGGGATTGTGAAGCCAGACTGATACTACTTTTCTTGTAGTTGTGTGATCTGTTCTTGCTGTTTCTATCGTACGAGTACAATTGTAATAATTGTCTTTTGATAAGCACGAAAGTGCTATACTTTATACCCATATTTATATTAGCTGGGACTCGATATTATGGCTAATATTACCGTTTTGAGCTATTTGTAGGAAATATGAGCGAATTCAGATAGACGGACGATAAACAATTAAATTTTGAGTTATATTGGAGTTTGATACTTACGGCCCCAAGAAAGGAAGAGTAATCTGGTTATCACTTAATTTTCTTGTTCAAGCAGCTTAGTCCCACCTAATCAATTATGGCCAGAGAATGGAATAAAAAGAAACAAAGAATTTCTTTTGTTGGCCAGACACGTAAAAGCCACTAGTTTGCTAAGGATGAGTGGAAGTGTCATTTGTCCCACCACATTTGCAATTATGGTTTGTTGTTCCAGCAGTGCATATCCATTTCGATCAAACCAAAGGAGATGTGTGTTTACTGGCTGTATCCAAGGTGTTAATGGGGTGATTTGTGTTATGAATATTGGTCTTAGACAAGAAGAAATTCGCAGCAGCAAAGCTAGCAGTTCTGGTAAACATGCAGACATGAATGGAGAAGTAATGGTGCGATTTCGTGTCAACTGAAGATAAATTCTGAGTGGAGTTGTAGCTGGTGTTGTTTGTGATGGATTTACAGGGATGCAATGCACACGGTGGTGATTGAGAAATGAACTGAAGGGAAGATGCGAATGGAAATGAATCTTTGGTTAATGGGGGTCATGAGGCAACTGTTACAGTTCCTGAGATACAACAAAAAGGAGATTAAGGTCGACTGAAATGGTCATATTCAGTCGGGAATAGGAACTGGTGTTGCAATTTCAATGGTTCAAGCCGTGCATTCGCTAGAGGAAAGTTGGTTTCTGTCAATAGAGGTCTTGCATCGATGAAGAAAAGAAGATGGAGGGGCTCGGGCATGAAAGAAACCCAAGCTATGAATTTACTGCTGGTATCTTGATTACCCACAATGGGATTTATTTGTAACTGATGTTATCGCAATTCTCCTTGGGTGGTCCGTTGTTCAGAGACTTAGATAGACAGAAGATTGGAGCAAGGTGTTGTTGGATCAAGCTGCAGTTGCCCTGGAGATTTGAAGCCGAGACGACCAGCAACACATAAGCTGTAAAGAAGAAAGGGGGTTGTTGCCTTTGTTGGTTATTAATGGTGGTGATTTTCATGATGGAGTTTCGAAGCTGCTGTTGATATGGAGCAGAATTATCACCGGAATTAATGGAGCTGACTAATGGGAGATAAGGCGATGGCTGGTGATGACGTGATTGAGCTTCGCAGTGAACGAACGGACAGAGAATAAATAATCGAAGCTGCTGGTGATGAACTGGTTTGCCGTGGTCATAAAATGAGTTATAATCTGTAGTTGTTTCTGACAGTGGTGATGTGGATGGACCAGTTAACACGGTGGTCATGGTGGAGAAACTTTGAATGTTCAGAAATGGGAAGTGTTGCAGTGACCTGATATGTGCTTGAGATAGAGAATCAACGGTGCTTGGGGGTTTGCTGTGAAACTTTTTCTAGCCGTGAATACAGTTGGGCCTGAACGAAGTGTAGGTGCCAGTGGTGTGGCATGATGCTGTAGCCGGTGCAGGGAAGCATGGACCGATAGATAATAGAGAATGTTGTTGTGCTTGAGTGCGTGGAGAGTTTTGGGGTAATTGGGAGAAGTACGGGAAGTTGCAGAGTCAAGAATATTAGCTGCAGATGAGTACCGGAGAGGAGGAAGAAGGAGAAGAAGAAGAAGAACAGCATTCAGAGACAGTTGCAGAAACTGTAACCTTTTCTTTCAAACTCAATAAACTTTGTAACAATTTTTCCAACAATTATTTTGAGTTCGCAACAACTGTGTTACTGTTTCTATGTAACAGTGAGTTCTGTAACAAATATATCTGTTACGAACTCGCTGCTTTACACCTTTTCTTCAATACAAACACCTTTTGAGCTATGAATTATCTTTTTGAGCGTGTTTGCATCATGAGGAGCTAAACCCCATTACTGGGACGATGGAGGAAGCCTAATATCATGTGTGTGGTAATTCTATTTATTTCTTGTATGACTTTTTTGCATTGATTAATAATTGTTTTATGATTTTTATCGAATGGTTGTGATTTCCATTGATGGGTTATTCTTAGGTTAAGTCTTCTGATATCCCATGCTTTCGATTTATAATCATTGATTTTCAAAAATCTACCTTGGCAAAACATAGAGTCAATATTTTATTATTATTTGAGATATAATTGTCTAGAATAAATATATGAATCGCATGAATTAATTTTATGGTGGAATCCTGAGTCCCAGTACCTCTCGATAATTGTGAAAATTTTTGTATATACTTTTATTATTAAGTCTGAAATCAATCTTTACAAGTCTTTAACGAACCACTTTTCTTACCACTATAAAATACTACATCAGCTTGAGATTTCTATCTCCGATAGGCAAGATATAAAAGTAATCACAAACATCTTCGTCTCATCGTTTGTGATTCCACAATACCTTTTTTTGCTGCGTCGATTAAGACTATTGTGAGGTGATTGATAAAACTGAGCCGTTCATTGTATGCGTGTCGTAACCACAACAAACTAATTAATACTTTACTAACTAATTAAAGAGTAATATAGGGTAGTCAAGGTCGATCCCACGAGGAGCAAGAGATTATAGTTGTCTTATAATGTCACAAAAAGGGGGGTATTGGTTCAAGATTTTAAAAGCAAAAGAAATAAACAAAGTAATTAAAAGTGTAAGTTGAATTCAATAAGAGAGAATAGATCAAGGAATCCTTCTTCGCTGCAAAACAATGATTAAAGTTATGTTCTTTTCCACTTTTTATTAGTCATAGATTATCACCAACCGTAGGATAGCAGGTTCTCTTAGCTAACCCCAAAATTCCCTATTTCACCGAGTAACAAGTCCGCCTAGTTATCAGATTCTATTCAAAAGAACCACCTTGAGGTTCGCTTACAAGATGTAATTCCCCGAACGCATTAAGATTTATGAATTTAGGTTAAGTACTAGTAGTTAGACTCGGTTCGCTTGGTCCACTTTCTAGCGTTATTTTCACACACAATTGCTCCACGGAATCCCTCCGCAAGGTCTTGTGTTTTATACTTGTGTAAAGAGTCAAGATACTATTACGTATTCCTTAACTTTCACTAGCTTTAGATTAAATTAACAAATCAATTTAGCGTGCACTCCAAACAACCTATCAATCAATCATAAACTTTAATATTAGTAAAAAAAAACGATAATCATATGAAAAACTTCAAAGTAGAATTGAAACAAAACTCAAACCATATGTTAAGAACTCGGAATTCATCCTCAATCAATAAGAAAATTAGCTACTCATAGTTTGGAGTTCACACAATAATAATAATAATAATAATAATAAAGGAAGAAAGAAAGAAAAACTTATTGAAAAGATGATGGTTGCTCCTTCCTCCAATCCTTGTGCACTTTAACTCCTTCTCCAAAGTAGATGTGTGTAAAAAGTTGTAGATAACTCCTTTATTTATAGGCTTCAATACTCTCCATGTCTTTGTAGGAAAAGAATCCACATTCCATAAGAACACCACTTTCCCAAATTGAGCCTTATTCCACTTTCTAGTCCAATTCTCCAAAACTTCCAAGTTTTCATCCAATTCCCACTTCTAAATCTTCATACATATGAGAAAATCCATACAAAATTCTGTATTTTTGCTTGCCGGAAAACTGTGTTTTTGGCCGGAAGTAGGCTGGAATTCGTCACCTCCGGCCACCTGAAAGTTCTCCCCGTCCACGGAATATTCCGTCAGTCCACTGTTAGGACTAACAGTCAAACTAACAGTCTCAGTTAGTCAAAAAGTCAAGAGGAGGAGAAGTCAGCTTCAGTCAGCTTATGATTGGTCTGAGTTGGGTTAGATCAGTTCATCGAACTCGTTTAGGATCGGTCACCGGGATCGTTTGGAACGGTCATCGCCGGCACCGAGTTGACTCGCCGGAGGGATGATTTGGCCGAGTTTCGGCGGATTACAGGACAATCCCGTCCAATTTCAGTCCTCACTTTTCTGTTTCATTCCTGTAACAAATTAAACAGAAACCTAACATACATCTATTCAGGCATTCATTCTTGTAATACAACTTTAACCAACAGATGCACCCATCTTCCCCTGAACAGCAGTAGCAATTGTAGTTTTGTTCTGCATTCGGCATCACCAACTCTACCCATCTCTGCTGTCTTGATCGCAATTCTTCTTTCCCTTCAATAGTTCCATCTGAATATTGATAGGTGTAGAATACACCGTATTTACTATCTAGTAGTTTATGCTTTCTTTGCTATTTTTCTTGTAAATTATGTATTTTACGTGTGTTTTTGAGCTATTAGGTACTCTAGAGTCGCACGGAAGAAAAGAAGGAGAAATCACCCAAATTGGGCAAAAAGGGAAAAATTGTCATTTTATAGGGCGAGCACTATATGGAGCCAAGTTAAGGTTAAGGGGAACTCATGTTTGAAGAAGTATTAAATAAAAGCCAACACAGGTTAAGGGGCTGCCATCTGGCTAGCCCTTATCAGAAGTGACAATTTATATAGACACCCAATCAGTGGGTGTACTTATCATGGGGCGCAAATAGCCACCCCAATGATTGACCTAACCCTAAAATCAAGAATTCCAGCATTCGTTCCTAAAACTATGAAGAGAAGAAAGCTGCGCCTAGAAATAAATCGAGAGAGAGAGCTGATGATACTGAAATCAGAGATGCAGTGGAGGAGAAAATGGTGATGTTGTATTTGATTGAATTCGGAATGGGTACTGTGCTGTATGAAACCAAGTTGGAACAGATCGAAATCGATAAAATCAGAATGATGAAAGAAGGGATATGAAGCTGAGACGCAGAGTTAAAGATCGAGGAGAAAAATGGGTTGAATTACGAGATGGGTATTCACCAATGGTGGTTTGGTGGTGATTTGGTTGAAGATCTGTTGATTCAGTCGATTTGGAGATGATGTTATTGAGAGGTAAAACTACGGGTTAGGGTTTGTGGTGGTGCTGGAAATTGGAAGACGTTGGTGGAGTTAGAGTTCTGAATTAGGAGTTGGTTTGATCTTGGTTGAAGAACGAGAAGGATTCAAGCATAATTTTTTGTGAAGAACAGATGGAGATGGGTTCGTGGCTCAGATGAATCGATTTGGGGTTTTGGTGTTGTTGGTGGCCGCTTTTTGAAGCTCGGTGAAATAGGTTAGAGGATGATGGAGCATATGGGTTGGTGGTGGTTGCTGGAAATAAGATGGGAATGAATGGTTTTGTGAAATCATGGATCGGAGTTGCTGTTGGTGTTATGAAGAACACAAAACAAGAAATCGATGCTGCTGTTGAACCTGGATTGAGATAGAGAACATTGAAAAGGGAAGATGAAGATAGTTGCAGCATGAAGTTGGTGCTGCAATGACAAAGACCAAATGATGCTGTCAAATTCCCAAGTAGATGTATGTGTAGGATTTCTTAACAGGTGAAGAAATGATGAATGGCCTGAAACAACGGACGGAATGCCCTGTAAACAGCCAGAACTCGGCCGATTCTCCCCTCCGGCGAGTCAACTCGGTGCCGGCGATGACCATTCCAGACCGATCCAGAACGAGTCCGATGAGCCGATATGACCAAGCGAATCAGCCAACTCAGACCACTCAGAAGCTGACTTTCCCATCCTTGACCCGCTGACTAACAGTTGACTTACGTTTGACTTGTTTGACCGTTAGTCCTAACGGTGGACTGACTGTATATTCCCTTACCGGATGGAATTTTCAGGTGGTCGGCGGCGACGAATTCCGGCCAACTTCAGGCCAAAAACACAGTTTTCTAGCGAGCAAAAATACAGAATTTTGTATGGACTTCTCTCATGTGTGTGAAGACTTAGAATTGGGTATTGGATGAACACTTGGAAGTTTCGGAGAATTGGACTAGAAATTGGAATGTGGCTCAAATTGGGAAAGTGGTGTTCTTTTGGAATGAGGATTCTTTTCCTACAAAGACATGGAGAGTATTGAAGCCTATAAATAAGAGAGTTCTCTACAACTTTTTATACACATCTACTTGGGAGAAGGAGTTAAAGTGCACAAGGATTGGAGGAAGGAGCAACCATCATCTTTTCAATAAGTTTTTATTTATTCTTTAATTATTATTATTATTGTGTGAACTTCAAATTATGAGTAGCTAATTTTCTTATTGATTGAGGATGAATTCCTAGTTCTTAACATATGGTTTGAGTTTTGTTTCAATTCTACTTTGAAGTTTTTCATATGATTATCGTTTGTTTTTACTAATATTATTGTTTATGATTGATTGATAGGTTGTTTGGAGTGCACGCTAAATTAATTTGTTAATTTAATCTAAAGATAGTGAAAGTTAGGGAATACGTAATAGTTTCTTGACTCTTTACACAAGTAGAAAACACGAGACCTTGCGGAGGGATTCCGTAGAGAAATTGTGTGTGAAAACAACGCTAGAAAGTGGAACAAGCGAAACGAGTCTAACTACTAGTACTAAACCTAATAAATTCATAAATCTTAATGCGTTTAACTAAATTACATCTTGAGTGATCTACTACTAGGTGGTTTGGTGAATATAATCCGGTAGTCGAGAACTTCCGTATCCGGTGATATAAGGGATTTTGGGGTTAGCACTGATCTAGATGCTATACCTACGGTTGGTGATAATCTATGACTAATAAAAAGTGGAAAAGAACATAACTTTAATCATTGTTTTGCAGCGAAGAAGGATTCCTTGATCTATTCTCTCTCATTGATTTCAACTTACACTTTTAATTACTTTGTTTATTTCTTTTGCTTTATAAATTTTACAACCAATACCCCCCTTTTGTGACAATTTTACAACTAATAATCTCTTGCTCCTCGTGGGATCGACCTTGACTACCCTATATTACTCTTTAATTAGGTAGTAAAGTATTAACTAATTTTTTGTGGTTACGACACGCATACAAATTTTGGCACCATTTCCGAGGAGCATCGGATGATTTTAGTTCTTCGAAATAAAATGACTTACCATCTCTGTTTCGATTAAACAGGATGGTCTCAATTAATTGGAACGAGAAAATCTCCCAAAATCTTCTCGACTTTAATGAAGAAAAATCCTCCCATACACGTACTCCCTGTTTTCTCCCACACGTGATTATAGCCAAAGTTTAATGATTCTAATGACCGTACCATGTCTGGTAAGTTTAAACAGGCCTTCCCATGAAATTTTAGCCATTGAATTTCGTCACAGCTTCTCCAAATTCGAAACAGCAACTCTGCAGTTTTCAAATATTTTTTTCCAGCCATTTTTGTTCTTCACGAGAAAGAAGAAGGTGTGCCCCTATCCAACATCCTGGTTGCCGAATAACCAGTGGGTGTTAAAAATGAATTTGGGCTATACATAGCCGTGGGTTCCCCTTAGCAATTTGGTTACCCCTTATCCAAAGTGGGAGTCCGAATAGCAAATGTCCTCCGGGGGTGTTCCAAGCAACTTTTCGAGCCGAATTTTCCAACAATCTTTGTTTCCAAAAAATATCTACAAACACACAAAACACAATAATAAGGACAAAAACGAGTACTAACAATACCAAATATTGAGGACAAATTAGACACATAAATGCGTCTATCAAATACCCCCAAACTTATTATTTGCTAGTCCTCGAGCAAAACTAAAAAACTAAAACCGAGTTAGTCTCGGGAGGGTTTACCAGAGGTGTACCCACAAAACCATAACTTCTAATTGGTCACAAGTATCCAAAGAGCTATGAGGACATACAAATTATCAACCTATCTCCAAGTGACTAGAATGCCAGAGAAATTAAAGGTGCCAGCTCTAAAGCTGACTGAAGAAAAGGGGAGACACATCCGCAACACTGCTAGATAAAGAGATATCCGCTACACAGCTAGATAAACATTGTAAGATGCGTCCGCTGATTTACGACTGGAACAAATTAGGAGAGAGAAAAGGATGAGAGGGACATCTGCTACACAGCTGGACTAATTACGTGTGATGAGTTAAACCAGTGCTAGAAAAATCTTGTGCCAAATTGAAAGCGGACTAACAAAGCAACCAAATGTATCTTTCTTCGACTCTCTCATAGTGCTCAGTAGAAAACAACGTATTCTTCGGTCTTCAACTATTGATAATAAATTCTCGAACCTCATAGAACCTTGACAATTAACTCTTCTCTTCGATTTCTTGCATGACTTAAAAATTTCTACTTCCCTAAGGCCTTATTGAACAAAATTTAAACTTTATATTTCTTTTTTCATTTTTTTTCATTTTTTTTTTTGAGTAAAAAAAAGACAAAAATTTACATGGGCATCACAGAAGGAATTTAACACTTGGATCTTCACAACTTGTCTTAGTATCATGAACTTCAACAACTTATATCATTTGCTCTTATAACTTCTTGTCTTCAACTTTGATTTTTGAATTATTCTTTTCTATTGTTGCTTCTAAACCTTAAACGTCTTCAACTTTCTTCATAGATTTTGATTTCGCTCCGCTTATTGATGATGATAAGTTTCTACTGAGAGAGAGTTGTGTAGGATCAGAATATCGCCACAACAACATTCTTATGAAATTATTAACAACATTTCTGTGAGTTCTTCAACAACACACTGCGAGCGTCGCAGAATAATTCAAAGAATGACGTAATAAACAACGACAGCATGAAACATGAGAAAGATGTGAAGATTTTGTAGTTAGAGAGAATGCTCGCGAGAACAAGGCAGGAGCTCGAGAGAACAAGGCGGGAGCTCGCGAGAACAAGGAAGGAAATGAAGATTTTGTAGTTGTAGAGAAATCTCGCGAGCACATAGCAGAGCCTGCGAGCACATAGAAAGAGATCCTAAAATGGGGGAAGTGTGAGTTGTCACACATTATGTAAACACCTATATAAAGAGAAGAGCAGGAGAGAGAAAAGGGGGAGGACACAATTTTAGGAGAGAGAGAGATTTTGAAGAGAGATTTTTAGAGAGAGAATGTATTTTTCTTTATCATCTTCTTCCACAAAACTAGATTTAGAACTCCATTAATGGTGATTATCAATGTAAATCAAATGTAAATTTTAACAATCATAGTGAATAATCATGGATGTAGATCAAATTGATCGAACCATGTAAAAATCTGTGTGTCTATTTACAATTTTTAGTATTTTAATCATCATTCTAATATCAAATGAGTTTAGATTTAGAAAATGATATCAAGATATGATAAGGGGTGTTTTGTAGGAATTCCTGCAACTACATTTTGGCGCTAGAAACACTACCTGCTATTTGATAGATTGAACAAGATTCAAAGAAATTAGCTACCAGGAGAGTTAGAATTCGTGGGATCTAAAAGTTATGAGAGGAAAAGTAGAAATTTCAATGGAGAAATTGTGTCTTCAAGCAAACACCAACAACACAGTGAAAGAAAGTTAAAGAAAAAGACGAAGATGCAAAGCTACGTCAAAAGGATGAATTTCTACATCAACAGAGTCTACATCAACTATGAGTTTAAAAAGGACAAATCCCTTACTATTCTATCTTGTTTTATGCTTGATTGTTTATATCCGGAATTTTGGGAAAAATTAATTTGATTATTAAGTTTTGCTCTTCACGAAACAATCGTCGAAATAAGCTTTGTTTTTCATAGAATTTTGATTCTCAATTGTAATCTTATATCAAAACGAGTTCTATTCAAAGATTTGCATCATACAAATTTAGTTTAACAAACCTATATGATCGTTCGAAAAAAAAAAAAAAAAAAAAGTTTACAGAAAACGTATGAAAAATTTTGGCCATGCGAATTTCAATTTTTTTAGATTGTGCGAATTTCTCGAATTTCAGAGCATCAAAAATTACGTTCTTTTTAGGTTATGTGATTTTAAAAATAAAATAAAATTGATGATTATCCTTGTTTTCAATTTTATTAAGTTGATATAAAACTTGCATTACTCATGGTGATTGCTCGCAGGGAATGAACTCTCGCAAGAAAGAAAGAAAGATAAAATTGCATGGATAGAAAAGAAAATTGAAAGGGACAAAGAGAAAGATTATACAAAGGACAACTAAAAGGAATAAGTCATGTGAATCTCGTTACTTTTTCACAAGTTGAAGACTGTACAATTGGTCAAACTAGAAGCGCATAAGTTTAAGGTCGGGGGATCGATTCTTCTTAACTGCGATATATTCGCATATTTTTGATGAAATACCAAGGACAAATAAAAGAACAAGTAATAAGTGTTATGCGAAGATATCGCAAAGAAATACTAGAACAGATGGTTCAAGGTTCAAAGGACAAACTAGAGGTCATGGGTTCGAATTCGCAGAGACTCAAATTTTTCACTTTCTTCTCATTTTCATTGGCGAGTAAAAGAATAAGGAAAAAAGTTCTGCATTAATTTCGCAGAGAGGTTCTTGAACAGTTGGTCCAGAGAATAATATGTGAGATTGTAGTCACAGGTTCAAATTTGCCTGCGAGCATAATTTTCTTCTTTTTTACAGAGGGTGAAAAATAGATAATCTCTCAACATTGTTTCATTATTTCGCAAGCAAGAGGCACCACAGTTGGTGGTCTGCGAAGTTAATAAGTTCATGGTCGCGAGTTCAACTCCCAACATATGCATATTTTTTCGCGAAATCCATGATAATTTCGCAGGTATATTTCACACAGAAGAGAGTGCATGATAATTTCGCAGAGAAATCTCGCAAGCAAGAGAACTAGCACAGTTGGTTGGGAGGCATGAATGCAAGCAACAGATCGCGAGATCAATTCTTGCTTCTCGCAAGTTTATTTTTGATATGCGAAATTTCTACATAGTTTATTAGATAAGAATAAGTTCTGCGAAGCTTACCACACCAACACAAACAGCTGCTCGCAGAGATGGTTCGAGTTGGAAGAAGGGAAGCCTTAGGTCGTCAGTTCGAATCTACAGACACACAAATTTTTCATTTCTTTCACACTCACACCGAGGAGAAGCTAAGAATAAAAGAGAAGCAACGTTGTCTATTTCGCAAGCGTAAACCCAACACAACTGGTCACCAGCGAAGTGAAGAAGTTGGAGGTCGCGAGTTCAATTCTCAACCACCTCATATTTTTTATATATTTTTTCTAAAGGGTGAATGAAGTCAAGATTCAGCATGCTGCATTCATTTCGCACAACAGAAGTAACATACAGTAAAAACTCCATATATTGATACTCCATATATTAATAAACTCTATATATTAATAAAAAATCATGGTCCCAACTTGGGCCAGTTGTAAATAGTAATAAACTTCACATTTTAATATTAATAGATTTTGCTAGTCCAACCATAAGGAATTTACCTCCATATATTAATATAATTTACATAATCGGAAAATTATAATCTTCTTATATCAAAATTTAAGATAAAGATAAATATGTATCCATAGTCGTTTGAGAAAAGGATGTAATATTTTGTAATTTTATCGCATCTTTTGATTTGAGTATGCGTAAGACCTCGTTACTATTTGCACCTTCTTGTTGAATCCAAAATATTTCCAACTTGTCGAGAATGTTTAAAGTTTTTTTTGGAGAAATGTTTTTTTAGTATACCTCTATATATTAATAAACTCCATATATTAATAATTTTGTGATGTCTCAAGGATATTAATATATGGAGTTTTTATTGTAGTTGGTAATTAGCGAAAAGAAAGAGTTGGATGCCGCAGGATCGATTCTACCCAAGTTTATTACTTTTTGCATTTTGTGTTAATTTCGCAAGTATGCTACAAAATCGCAAAAAAAAGGAGTTGATGATTATTTCACAAAAAAGAGAGTTGATGATTATTTCACATAGATATTTCGCAAGAGAGGGTTAGAACAGTTGGTATGGTGTGAGAATATGCAAGAGGCAGATCAAGGGTTCAAGTCTCATTTCTCACATTCCTTTTTGTTGCTGCGATAATTACATTTCTTTTTGCGAGATTTATACATTTCAAGGAGGCCAATTTCGCAAGCAAACCATATACTTCGCAAGATACGACAACAACAGAAAATCACATGAAAGCTAAGTACCACTTCCTTGAATATTTTAATTACAAAAAATAAAAGATTTTTGATTTAATTTATAAAAAGCGATACAATCGCAAGATTTCAAAGATTACAGAAAGCGAAATTATCACAAAAATTTCTAACATTTCAAAACATTTCAAAGATTTTTGATTTGACTTACAAAAAGCGATACAATCAATTACAAAGATTTTACAACTACAAAGATTTCAGAATTACAATGAATTAGAATTTCTCTTGAATATTTACTTTGCTTAACTGATATGATATTATGAGAATGAAAGAAAGGACAGAAATGAAAGAATGAATAAGAGAATAAAGAAACGCGGAAATATCGCAAGAAACGCGAATACAATTTCGCAGAGACATAATAATGGGACGAACCTTTATGGCGTACACCCTAGTTCGCGGATACAATTTCGCAAGAGGCATATGTAAGACCTAAAGTACGTCATATTAGGGAGTATCTCTTTGCATGGCTTAGGGATAAGGTTATACCTCTGCTGGAACCTGAGTCACGGAGATTGTGGTCCATCTCTTTGAGATACCTATCCAGGAGAGATACTTTGGATTTCCAACTATATAAGGTTATACCCTGGTTGGACAACCGAGGGTCTCTTCTAAGAGGTGCAGAGTATGACAAAGGCGTCGAGGTACACGGTTGAGCCAAGAGTGTCCGGGATGGACGAACCTACCCTGGCCATTCTTGGTAAGTCTTTCTATGATGCACTTGGCCCGAAAAAAACCCCACTTAGGGTGCAATCTCGTAACTATAAGTCATATAGGCATAAAGGATAAGAGTCTACGAATACAACTGGTTTTTGTTAAGACTGGATGGGAGCAGCTAGTCTTGTATGGCCGATATTCCCTCCTTGAAGGGGCAACCAGGGGGAGATAAGGGCGGCACTCTCCATTAGGGAGATGATAAGTGTCTAAAGACGGCAATGTCATGAGGCTTTATGATCGCAAGAACATTTAGGCCTGTCATATTGTTGCGTGACAAAAATTATACATAGGCAACAAGCCATAAGAAAAAGTTAAGATGAGATCAATGGGTTTTTACATGAAAGTGTAAAGATGTCCTGCGATTTCATCGCATGACGGCAATGTCATATGGCTTTGTTCTCGCAAGGGAGCTTAATCTTGTCATATTGTCGCAGAGAAATTGACAAAATGCAGATAAGACAAGATCAATGGGTTTTACATGAAAA
Organism: Papaver bracteatum; assembly: GCA_023529315.1. Lineage (NCBI taxonomy): Eukaryota > Viridiplantae > Streptophyta > Magnoliopsida > Ranunculales > Papaveraceae > Papaver > Papaver bracteatum. The sequence goes on along the minus strand of JAJJWX010001102.1, from coordinate 1,196,702 downwards.
TGTAAGAACGTCCTGCGATTTTGTCGCAGAAAGAAAAATTGGCAAAATAAGACCTTTAATTAGGAAGGCAAAATAAGAGCAATAGAATAATCTCAAACATTAACTATTTTCTTTTAAGAATGCAGGAAAGATTTGTTCATCGCAAGAGAGATACTAAGTACTATTTATAATCTCTCAAAAATACTATTTAGAGTTTCTCAGAAGTATTATTTAGAGTCTCTCAGGAGGATTATCAACAATCTCGCAGCACTTTTCACGGCACTATTCGCAACACTATTCATAATTTCGCAGCACTATTTGCGTTACTATTTCAGGAGCACTATTCAGAATCTCGCAGACTCATTCAGCATCTCGCGGACTCTTCCAGAATTTCGCCGGAGATGAGATTATTTCACAGAATGTGATTATTTTCTTAAATAGATTATCGCATGAGGCAGAGGCAAGATAAGAATAAAGAAACAATTCACTCATTTAACATTTTCTCAAGTGTTCTACCTTCATAGATAAAGAACAGAGGCAACTATGGATTACCAAGAAGACATTTTATATTCTTTATCTTCTGGGTAAGAATCATTTCCAAAATGGACAAGAATTTTCACCAAAAATGAAATAATAATTTCGCATGACTAGAGGCAATACTTATGACTTTCATTCAAGGACTGATACTTCTTATATTCTGAGGATTGAGTAATTATTATATTTCTTCAAGGATACTTCATACTTCGCATATTTCAAGAGTTAATACTTCTTATTTACTTAGCAAAGATCTGGAACTTCACAAAAGAATAGAGGCAAGTACGTACTTTTCAAGTCCAACATTCTTTCGTTCGTTCCGTCATCAGCAAAGATCAAAGACTACTACAATAACAATTTTTTTCTTAAAGATTACTTTTCAAGCAATATTCAAGAAAAAAGAAGCAATATGTAGGATCAGAATATCGCCACAGCAATATTCTTACGAAATTATTAACAATATTTATGTGAGTTATTCAACAACACACTGCAAGCGTCGCAGAATAATTCAAAGAATGACGTAATAAACAACGACAGCATGAAACATGAGAAAGATGTGAAGATTTTGTAGTTAGAGAAAATGCTCGCGAGAACAAGGCGGGAGCTCACGAGAACAAGGCAGGAAATGAAGATTTTGTAGTTGTAGAGAAATCTCGCGAGCACATAACAGAGCCTGCGAGCACATAGCAAGAGATCCTAAAATGGGGGAAGTGTGAGATGTCACCCATTATGTAAACACCTATATAAAGAGAAGAGCAGGAGATAGAAAAGGGGGAGGACACAATTTTAGGAGAGAGATATATTTTGCAGAGAGATTTTTAGATAGAGAATGTATTTTTCTTTATCATCTTCTTCCCCAAAACTAGATTTAGAACTCCATTAATGGAGATTATCAATGTAAATCAAATATAAATTTTAACAATCATAGTGAATAATCATGGATGTAGATCAAATTGATCGAACCATGTAAAAATCTGTGTGTCTATTTACAATTTTTAGTATTTTAATCATCATTCTAATATCAAATGAGTTTAGATTTAGAAAATGATATCAAGATATGATAAGGGGTGTGTTGTAGGAATTCCTGCAACTACATGTTGTAATCCAGTAACTAAGACTACATTGTGAGGTTGCTTTGTCTTTCTGGCATTTCCTGACCTACTTGCCTTTCCATCATGGATGGTTAGGTCCATCACGGTTACCCTCTAAAAGGAACAAGTTCTCTCCTGAATTTCAAGGATCTCAATGTCATTTTCTCTAATGTCTCAATAGGTTGTTATCCCTACCATTCCAATTTCTATCTTTTCGGTGAGAAACAGTATCTAAACTTAGCTAACTAGATACCAAGTGACGCTAGAAGTTTCAAAAGTGAAACTAAAAAGTTCTTCCCCACCCCCAAACTTAAATCTAACATTGTCCTTAATGGTTCTAATGAAAGATCAATACCAAAAGTAAAATATCACGAGGAGAAGTTGGAGAGATAGTACCTGGGTGAAGAGAGAGAAAATCAAAACTAATATACAATATACAACTGCCTCGATGGTCAATCAAGGGTAAACAAGGACCTCCTCAACATCACCTGTAGGAAAGGGCTCTAAAAAGGGTTTCAATCTCTGACCGTTAACCTTCGGAGAACTAATACCATTCGGTGTCTCAATTTCAACAGCTCCATGAGGAAAGACAGCGCGAACAATAAAAGGACTTGTCCATCGAGAACGTAACTTCCCAGGGAAAAGATGCAAGCGGGTATCATACAGAAGAACTTTTTGACCTGGAGAAAATGACTTCCGTAAAATATTTCTATCATGCATAAGTTTCATTTTGTTCTTATACTCCTTCGCACTACCGTAAGCATATATACGAATCTCGTCCAACTCATTGAGCTGGAGTTTCCTATGGGCTCCTGCCTTGTCAAGTGAAAAATTTAGCTGCTTAACAGCCCAATAAACTCTATGTTCTAACTCAACAGGTAAATGACATGCCTTGCCGTAAACAAGCCGATAAGGCGACATTCCAATGGGGGTTTTAAACGAAGTACGATAAGCCCATAAGGCATCAGTAAGCCTAGACGACCGGTCTTTTCGATTAGGATTAATTGTTTTCTCTAATATATGTTTTATCTCAAACCTTTACCTGACCACTAGTCTGCGGATGATACGGGGTGGCTACCTTATATGTAATACCATGTTTCTTCATCAAAAGCTTAAAAGGTCCGTTACAAAAGTGCGACCCTCCATCACTAATTATAGCTCACGGTGTACCAAAATGTTTAAGTATATTATTTTTCAAGAACTCAATCACAACCCTATGGTCATTGGTTTTACACGCAACCTCCTCTATCCACTTAGAGACATAGTCTACGGCGACAAGGATGTATAGGTTACCAAAAGAATTAGGAAATGGACCCATAAAGTCAATACCCCACACATCAAAGACCTCAACAATTAGAATCGGGTTCAAGGGCATCATGTTCCTACGGGAAATGGTTCCTAATTTCTGGAAACGTTCAAAAGTAACACAATAACTATGGGAGTCTTTAAAAAACAAAGGCCAATAGAATCCACACTGCAATATCTTAGCAGAAGTCTTCTTAGCACTAAAGTGACCCCACAAGCATGATCATGACAAAAGGAAATAATACTGGACTGGTCACTCTCAGGTATACATCTCCTAATAATCTGGTCTGGACAATACATAAACAAATAAGGATCATCCCAAAAGAAGTGTTTAACCTCGGCTAATAACCTAGAACGCTCTTGTTTACCCCAATGTTGGGGCATTCGGCCAGTAACAAGATAGTTCACCATATTCGCATACCAAGGTAATTGGGTAACTAAGAAAAGTTGTTCATCGGGAAAACTATCCCTTATAGAAAAGGAATCATCAGCGAAATTAACAACTAGCATATACAAGTGGTATGCTACTACATTTTCGGCACCCTTTTTGTCTCTAATGTCAGGAGAAAAATCTTGCAACAAAAGGATTCACCTAATCAATCTAGGTTTCGTATCCTTCTTAGACAAAAGATATTTCAAAACAGCATGATCAGTATATATGACAATTTTATAACCTAAGAGATAGGGTCTAAACTTGTCTAAGGAAAACACAATGGCTAATAATTCCTTCTCGGTAGTGGTATAGTTCAACTGGGCATCATTCAGAGTTTTGCTAGAATAGTAAATAACATGAAGTAATTTATTTTCTCGCTGCCCTAGCACAGCACCAATATCATAATCTGAAGCATCGCACATGATCTCAAAGGGTAGGTTCCAGTTGGGTGCCTGGACTATGGGGGCGGTAGTGAGTAAAGTCTTAAGATTCTCAAAAGCCTCCAAACAAGCATCATCAAAGACAAACTTAATATCTTTTGCAAGTAAATTGCAAAGAGGTCTAGAAATTAAGCTAAAATCCTTAATGAATCGACGATAAAAACCTGCATGCCCTAAGAATGACCTATCTTTTATGGTTTTTGGGACCGGTAAATTTTTAATAAGGTCAACTTTGGCTCTATCTACCTATATACCCTTCGAAGATACGATATGCCCTAGAACGATTCCTGAACGAACCATGAAATGACATTTCTCCCAATCATGCACTAAATTCTTTTCCTTACACCTAGTCAAAACTAATGACAAATGATGCAAGCACTCATCGAAAGACAAACCAAACACTGAAAAATCATCCATAAAGACCTCTAAGAACCTTTCTACCATGTCAGAAAATATGTTCAACATACAACACTGAAAGGTCGCAGGAGCATTACATAGCCCGAAAGGAATACATCTATACTCAAAGGTACCAAAGGGACAAGTAAAAGTGGGTTTTTCTTGGTCTTCTGGGGCAATAGGAACCTGATTATAACCGCAGTAGGAAAAAATGGCTACGTCCATCTAATCTTTCTAGCATTTGGTCGATGAAGGGAAGGGGAAAGTGGTCCTTCCAAGTGACCTTGTTCAATTTTCTATAGTCAATACAGACACGCCAACCCGTGGTTATTCGGGTTGGGATTAACTCATTGTTATCATTCTGGACTACTGTAATACCAGATTTCTTAGGAACAACCTGAACGGGGCTGACCCACTTACTGTCTGAAATAGGGTAGATAATGCCTGCATCTAACAGCTTAAGAACCTTGGTTTGAACTAATTATTTCATATTAGGGTTCAGTATTCGTTGCATCTCCCTAGAAGGTTTGGTATCTTCCTCTAAATAAATCTGATGCATACAAACAGTAGGACTTATACCCTTAATGTCTGCTATGGTCCACCCTAAAGATTTCTTGTTGTTTTGAAGGACGGTTAATAGCCTACTTTCCTGATCACTATCTAAGTCGGAAGCAATAATCACAGGTAAAGTTTTAGACGGGCCTAAAAACACGTACTTCAGGGTATCTGGCAATGGTTTTAGGTCCAACTTAGAAGGCTTTTATAACTAAGCAACTAGGGAAGACTTAGAAATGGGTAGAGGTTCAAACTTAGGTTTCCAGCCATTACTAGTTTTTATCAAAGAGGTTGAATCTAACAAAGCATTCACCTCATTCATCACAACATCATCATCAAAATCAATCCCAAAGTGAGCTAGGAATTTCTCTAATGGATCTTCTAACAAAGTGTTTGGTGATGACTCCTCGACTAATGTTCCTATAATGTTCACCTCTTCTATTCTTGAGTCATATAGTTCAGAGGGTAGCTTACTAATATGAAAGACGTTCATATCAATAGTCATATTACCAAAAGACAAATTCATAATACCAGTTCGACAGTTAATGATCGCATTGGATGTAGCTAAAAACGGTCGACCTAAAATTACCAGTATCGGGTTCTCTGGGTCAGGGACAGTTGGGTATCTAGGATAACAAAATCCACTAGATAAATAAACTTGTCGACCTATATAAGAACATCCTCGATCACACCACGAGGAATTTTAATGGACCTATTAGCTAACTGAAGAGTCATCTAGGTAGGTTTCATCTCACCAAGTCTTAGCCTAAGGTACACATGGTATGGGAGTAAGTTCACACTGGCTCCTAAGTTAAGCAACGCTTCCTCAACATGGTATTTACCTATTGTGAAAGCAATGGTAGGGGACCCTGAGTCTTTGTACTTAGGAGTAGTGGTATTCTGAATAATAGAACTCACGTGACTAGCTAAGAAGGATTTCTTTTAAACACTAAGCTTACGATTTCGTGCATAAGGGGGAATTTGCTTAATTGCATCTAACAATGGGAGGTTGACAGTAACCTGCTTAAAAACCTCCAATATATCATTAAAGTTGGACTCCCTCTTAGTTGGAATTAGTAGCTAGGGGAACGGGTCTCTAGGAACAAAGACTGGCTCAATATGACCCTCATTGGTCTCTTTAGAGACTCTATCAGTCTCCCCGGTTTCTGGTTCAGAAGGGTGAACTATAGTATGTTCACTTTCAAGCATGGCGACCTGATTTTCAACTTTATTTCCACTCCAAAGGGTTTTAATAGCATTCACATGATGGGATGGTCTTTCACATACTTGATGAACTCCTCTAGGATTGGGCTGAGTTTAACTAGGAAACTTACCTTTTTCCCTCAAAGACTCATTTATCTGACTAACCTGCGTTTTCAAATCGGAAATATCTTGAGAGTTAGAATAACCTATAGTCTTACTTTCTTCTATCCCTTGCGAAACCATTTGGTTGATCTTTTGAGAGCTTTTAATTAACAAGGCGAGAGTCTCTTCTAAACTTGTGATCTTTTTATCCGAAGGGTTCTGAAACTGGGTTGACCTGAAGAGTTCTTAGCATAACCAAAACCTGGGGGAGGCTGAGAGTTACTATACTGACCTTGATTCTAGCCCTTAGACCAAGAAAAATTAGGATGGTTTCTCCAACCAGGATGGTAGGTCTCTGAGTATGGGTCAAACTTCTGACAGTTCTCAAACCTAGCATTGTTATAGATAGCATGAGCTTTCTCTTCACTAACCTGACCCTCCCAAAATGAGTTATCATGCTCTATTCCACAACTAGAGACTTGAGAGGTTCTATTAGGTTCAACAAGGGACCTATTTTTTGACTGACCCATTTCTAAGCTTCTAACCTTCTAGACAAAGAAGCAAACTTAGCATTTGACGCAAAACTCGTATCTACCATATTGGTGCTACTTCTATTAACCAAGAGTCTTTTAGGGGGTTCAACACAAGACTCCCACTATTGGGATTTCTCAGCAACAACTCCTAAGAAGGTGAAGGCATCCTCAACACTTTTATTAGTGAACTCACCAGCGCACATAGACTCGACCATGGCTTTGGTTGAATAGTCTAAACCATCATAAATAATATCTACAAGTTTCATCTTATCAAATCCATGGTGAGGACACTGGGATAGGAGATCATTGAATCTCTCTAAAAACCTATAAATAGAATCTCCCTCTTGTTGTACACTAACATTAATTTTCTGCCTAACAGCTGCAGTTTTATGCTTAGGGTGGAATTTCATATAGAAAGAAGCAATAATCTCCTACCATGTTTCAATGGATTCAGATGGTAGGTTGTTCAGCCAGGTCTTGGCTTTATCTCTCAAGGAAAATGGAAACATCTTAAGTTTCAAGACTTCATCAGTAAGGTCTTTTATTCTAACTGTCCCACAAATTTCCTCAAAGTACCTAATATGAAAATAAGGGTTCTCATCATCTTTTCCTAAGAATATAGGGATCATCTGAAGAATACTAGGTTTTATCTCGAAATTAGCTGTATTGGCTGGCAATTTAATGCACGAAGCTCGTTTGGTCCTAGTTGGGAACATGTAATCTTTCAAAGTAGTCATTGCTGGCACAACTGAAGTACTAGGGGTACTTTATTCACAAAGAGACAGATTCTCAAAACTGAAGTTTTCAAAAACGGGGCTCTCAAAAGAAGAGTCTTCAAGCTCCCAGCCTTCACAAGAAGAACTACTAGGTTTGTCACTAATCAAACGACCTAGAGTGTTTCTTTTCCAAGCCAGTTCTCTAATGACTTCGGGCATACACTAGAAAAACAAAATAAATAAATAAATCCTAAAAGGAAGGGAAGTTCTATGGAAACACAAACAAGGCTGACTCCACCAAAGCAAACCTAGAGATTTCTAGCAAACAAAAAGCATGATGGCTCCACTTAGATTGTTTTCTAGACCAGCTTCTAATCCTTCGAAAGGGAATTCATTACAATCTGAGAAAACCCCTATGGAATCAATCAGAGTTTAAGTAAGATGAATAGAGGCGAGGGAAGCTGCGTGGAGCTTTGATACCCAAGGCCTCAATGCATTACAAGGCGGCGCAGTCACGCATTCAACTCACAGAAACCATCATGAACTTCGAAGTATGCTTAAAGAGTAACCAATATTTTTCGAATGACTTTCCTAGTAAGATCGTTAACCTATCGGTCTCGTTCTATTCCAAATTTTAAGCTTAGGTTCGCGTTTGGTCTCGTTTTCCTAAGGCGGGAAAAAAGGGAACGGTGATGAAATCTGAACCCTTATCTTATATGCCCAGTCCTTGCCATTTACTAAGAATTTAAAACAGCCGTATTCAAGTCCTCAGCATATATGCAAACGAAGGAATACAGTAACTTGCTGACAGGGGATTCATGAGTGTTTCGACAAACTTACCTCCCATTCCAGACGGGGGATGAACCGTTGTAGTCGACTCGGGCCACGACTCCTATATCATGTACGAACCCGAGGGGCCAAGGTGATATCGTAATCACCGTCCTTCTCTGCAAACAGTTTAATATTTAATACTACCCTTCCGTAGGGTTTAAAAAAATAAAATAATATCCAAATGTCCAAGTCCAAAGTCCAAAGAGTAAAGTGCAAAAGAAAAATAAAATTACAAGAATAGAGAAATCCTAATACAATCTAAAAAATTTACCAAACCACTTGATAAGATATTGTTCTCAGCAGGATTAGAAGTTTTCCCAAAGGTACTTCATGTGGCAGAGACGGACTCCATGCTCAACATTTTCTTGATGCACTTAGTGGGCCTGCTGTAGCTGTTGTTGATGATATGCTAGCTTCCATCACTGCTATTGTTAATCTCCTTTTAGCTGGTAAATTCCCTTCTCAACTTGGTATGTTTATTGCTAGTTCCCCTCACACACCTTTGCTTAAACCTGGAGGTGGAATTCAACCCATCGCTGTCGGTACTATATGGAGAAGTTTAGTCTCTAAAGTCGCTGCATTTACCAGTAAGTAAGGACATGACAAGTTATTTGAAAGATTTCCAATTCGGTGTTGGTGTACCATGTGGAGGGGAAGCTATTTTACACTCTGTAAACCGTATCTTAGATGAGAAACGTACTTTGAATACCATGTCTATGCTTTTGGTCGATTTTAGAAATGCATTTAATCTAGTGGACAGATCATCCATGTTGGGTGCAGTGCGTCTTAAGTGTCCTAGTCTATATAGATGGGTTCAATTTTTTTATGCTTCGCCTGCCAAGTTGTATTATGGTTCTTCCACTTTATCTTCTACGTAGGGTGTACAGCAGGGAGACCCGTTGGGTCCCCTCCTTTTTTCTTTGACACTTCACCCCATTGTGTTGAAAATCTCTCAGCAATGAAAACTCGACTTGCAGGCTTGGTATTTAGATGATGGTACCATCATAGGAGATACAATGATGGTCTCTAAGGCTTTTCACATCATCAAGAGGGAAGGTGCTGCTGTTGGGCTTGATATAAACATTCAGAAAACTGAACTTTTTTGGCCGTCCTTTGATGAGAGGAGCACTCAGGTCGGCGTTTTTACAGCTGACATTGGAAGACCATCTGTTGGGGTTAATTTTCTTGGTGGTCCTGTAAGTTTGGATACTTATTTCTGCAGTCAACTTGTTCTTGACAAGGTGCACAAGACTACTCAGTTAATGGATGCTATTCATCAACTACATGATCCACAGAGTGAGTTGTTGCTGCTTCGAAATTGTGCAGGTGTGTCTAAACTTTACTTTAGTTTGCGTACTACTGCTCCTTGTTATGTGCAAGATGCTCAGGCTGTTTTTGACACATATCTGTCCAAATACATGAGAGAATTGGTGACTGGTGATAGTCCAGGATATGGTTTGTTACAACATAGGATTGTTTCTTTACCTATACGAGATGGTGGCCTAGGAATTTATTCTATGTTCGATACTATGCAATATTGTTACTTAGCATCTTGTTCACAGACCTTACACCTGCAGGAGAATATACTACATGGTTCAGACTTTCCGGTTAAAGGTTTAGCATATCAAACTGCTTTTGACAATTTCCTTCAAGTTAGTGGTATTACATCGTCCCAGTGTTGCAATCTCATTACTGCCCCCCCATCCTATGCATGCTTTGGCAGTTCAATACTTTGCAGGTGTGACTAAGAATATGCTGTCTCTTTTCAATATGTCAAGGCGAGATTTAGCATTATGGCAGTGTAATAAAACTCCACATGCTCAGGATTATCTTCTTGCTATTCTAGCTGATGGACTTGGACAGAAAATTGGGCCGCGCCAGTTTAGTGCAGTACTTGGTTATCGTCTTGGTATTCCTTTGTTTGATGTTAATAGTTCCCGTCTTTGCTGTAATAGGGGTATGGATGTTTATGGTGATCATGCACTTCATTGTGCTAGTGAAGTTGGTTATAAGTTTAGACATGATCTTGTTAGAGATACCTTTGCGAATATTTGTTACCGTGCGAGTGTACCTTTAGGAGTTGAAGTGGCTTTGGGGTTTCTTTCTCATAATGGCGGTGATGCTAGGCCGGATGACATCTTTGTCTACAATTGGGAGGAAGGGTGTGATACGTGTTTTGATGTGACCGGGGTTTCACCTTTTGATGGGGGTGGTGTGCAAGCTTTTGCACCGGGCCTCGCCTTGGATAAAGCGGTTGAGCGAAAGAAGACTAAGTACCTTGATGTATGTAATTCCAATGGTTATAATTTTAGTACTTTAGCTTTTACTACTTTAGGTGAACTTGGTACCGAAACTATTGAATTTTTGAAACGTTTGAAGCATTACATAGCTAGGCATGATGTAAATATAAATGTTCGTAATTTTCTTTTTGTTAGAATTGGTTTAGATATTCAAAAAGGTGTTGGAGCCCAACTTGTTGCTAGGCTCCCATCTCGTTTCTTGTAAAAAAAAAATATATTACTTATATTAATAAAATAAGATTGATCTAAAAAAATAAACTTTTTTTTTTTATAATAAAAAAAAAATCTTCTTCTTTCGCTCCTTTCGCTTTGCCTTTTACTCCAAGTCTTTAAGTATTCAACAAAAGCTTTGGCACAATTTTATTTCGCTCCAAATTCCAAATTCTGTAAGGAAAAGACAAAAAACAAAAACGTAAAGAAGAATAAAAAAATAAAAACCTAAAAAAAGAAAACAAAAAAAATCTAAAAACTCTAGCATAAAGACAAGTTCGTATCGACGGCGCCAAAAATTAATATAATCTCAATAATATTGTAGTATAATGGTTCGTTGAGACTTGTGAAAGCAATGGATTTTAGATTTAATAAAACTTAAAAGTAAAGAAAACTTAGATCAAAATTGATTTCAAGATATGAGAAAATAACCAAGACACTGATTCCACTATTACACATGAATGAATGATGGTAAATAACCCAAAACTCTAATTATCTTTAAGTTCCTTATTTCTTAATTCACAAATAATCAGGCAAATTCTCAAAAATTAATTGTATCCCCTGAGCATAGATTATTTAAACAAAGCATAACCTATCTAATTGAATCACAACTAATGAAGAAAATTTTGCAAACAATTAAAACTCTGCAAAAGCAGTGATTGAGTGAATTATAAATTAGAGAAAATAAATAATTACCAATTATTCATACGTAAATAGCTTCCTCATTGCCTTGGTTGTGAGAGAATTAGCCGCTCATCATGTTGGAAACACGCTCAAAAATCATTATTATTGCTCAAAGGGTTTACAAATGATGAAAATGGGAGAAATATAATAAAAACCGGGTTTGTAATAGTTATAAGCGTTACAAACCGATCTGTTACAAAGAACGACAAAAGTTTCCTGTCACTGTTACAGTTGATTTAAGACCATCTCTGAACTACGACCCTCGTCTGTGAGTCGTTATCACTGTAGCATGAACGACTGTTCTTAGAAGTCCAATGTTCTTCGTGTTCTTCAATGGCAGCAGCAGCAACAGGTCTCTCTGGTGATCGATTTTTTCGCTCTGTTATGCTCCTAAACTCTCCCAAACTCTCTGTCCCCCTTCTATGTGATTCCACAGGCCTTTTTATACTCAACAGGCTCCAAATCTCTTGCAACAACTCCTGATAATCCTCCCATTATTTCCTCTGCAAAATAAAGGAATTGTATCCTTTTCATTCTCCATGCATGCTTCCGTCAGCTGTCAACACCCTCAAATCTCGTTCGAAATAAAATCATAAGGACTCCAACTCACTCCAGACATGCGCCATGCACAAAAGATATCCAAAAATAACTCGGAAAATCTCGAGAATAACTCAAGTACGTGCAAAGAAAAAACCTGTTTTCCTTCCACTCCACATTCTAGCCATATTTCTTCGAAATCAAATGACTTACCGTCTCTGTTTCGATTAAACAGGCTGGTCTCAACTAATTGGAACGAGAAAATCTCCTAAAATATTCTCGACTTTAATGAAGAAAAATCCTCCCATACACGTACTCCCTGTTTTCTCCCACGTATGATGATAGCCTAAGTTTAACGATTCTGATGACCATACCATGTCTGTTAAGTTTAAACAGGCCTTCCCATGAAATTTCATCCATTGAATCTCGTCACATCTCCTCCAAATTCGAAACAGCAACTCTGCAGTTTTCAAATATTTTTTCCCGCCATTTTTTTCTTCACGAGAAAGAAGAAGGTGTGCCCCTATCCAACATCCTGGGTGCCGAATAAACAATGGGTGCTAAGAATGAATTTGGGCTATACATATCCGTGGGTTCCCCTTAGCAATTGGGTTATGTAAGGACTTTCCTTACAAATTAGCACAGTAACAACTCAGAATCTCTAAGGATAGAGATTGGATTGGGGAGAACAGAAATTTTGGGAAGAAAGGACTAATTTTACTTATTAATTTTCATAATCAGTTCTACAAACAAGAAGGGAATATAAATAAGGGTTTGGTGTGCACATGTGCCGCTCACACACACACTACTAATCCTACTTAGCAGCCACTATTAAATAATAATAATAATAATAATAAAATCATTCTAGTTGAGAACTACAAATAATAATTAATTAACTACTAAATAAACTAAACAGGTAACTAGACCCCATACTCCAGGTGCCTCTTAACTGAACTTGGCAGCCCAAGGTTGGGTCCTGACAAATCCCACTCCTTCAGATTATCCTTGTCCTCAAGGATATGAAATGATCTCGATCCCGGAAGAGCACAACTGTTGCAGATTGTAGCCCTATCTTCAATATAATAAGAAATGTGAACTTTGTAAACTTTAACACCTAGGTCCCTGAAAAACTGAAGCCATTCTTCTGAATAGTAAGCATCAAGATTAGTTGTAGTTCCCCTTCAAAATTAGTTGATGCTCTAGCTTCAAAAATTATCAATACACTTGAGTAGTCTAAGCCTAATTCTAGGTCGTCCCTAGCCTTTACTGATAAGATAACTTCTTGGCTGCCGTGAATCAGCTCAGGCTTCTTATCTTCCTCAACAGATGAAGTATTTAGCTCAAGTTTGTGCATAATAAATCTACTGACGTGACCTTAAACTGATTGATGAGCTGAAATAGAAATGCGTATTAAGGATTCCTGAAATGTATTTGCTGGTAGCAAATAGTCGACCGCCATTTCTTTCTCTTCTGCTGAGATGCCATAAGATTTCGAGAGATCAAGTTGCTTGGTATTTTGTTGGTTATTCACGATAGGATACTCAACTGCCAGCCCAGCGTACTTAAACAGACTATTTCTTCTAACAGTTACGAATAGCTACTGCCAGCACCCTTGACTGAGAGAGAACCCAGTGCTACTACCAGTAGATAAGTTATGTAGTGCAGTGATCAGATTTACCGTTACCTCCTCAGGTTCAAGCATAGCTACCCTGCTGATGTGGTATTTAACTGAATTAGGTGCTGAAATCGGCAGATGAATTGAGAATTTCTGTAATGCACTAGATGACATGGAGTTGACAGCCTCGCCTTGCTCTTGTGCTTTTAAACGTGGACATCTACAGTTGATATAGTTCCTGCAACCTGTAACCCAGTATAAATGCTGCCACTCATGACATGAAAGGAACTCAGAATCACCATAGACACTTCCATCAGCTTCTATAAACCTGCTCTGGATTGTCCCAACTCTCCATTCATATGTTCCAGTCTGACTGAACACTTGATTATGATAAGAAAAATACTGTCGAGAAACAACCAAGCCAAGAATGTCACACACCAAGTAGTTCAGAATTGATATGGTTTCTTGTTTCTTAACTTGAATTGATCTAGCAGAGAGAGCTCCTTTGTTGTTAGTTAACCAGTCTTTAAGCTGCAGTCCTATAATAAAATCTTCTCCAAGGATAGTTCTCATACCTTTTATAATGCTGCCTATTAAAGTAACTATGAAGGGAAACAACTGAGCTGCATCTTATGCCTCGATAAGAATACCAAGCCAGACATCTTTAATTTTTTTCTTCCAACCACTCAAATCTACTGATTTCTCCAGCACTAGCCTTGTTGAGTATTTCCTTGATCTCAATTCTTCTTTCACAGTATTCTCCATCCCTTTATAACCACTCTTGAGACAAACAAATATCCTAGCAACCTCAAGAGTGTTGAAACAGAACCGGCCAGGACCCATATTTTTTTGCATAAATTTCCTCAAGAGTTTACCATCACTCTCCACTGCTAGAAGAATCACCATAAGAGAACAAACCTGGAGCCCATGAATTCCATCATGTAGTTTGAATAGTATAATCAATTGTGCTGACCATATACCTGTTGGAATGTAAACTTGCTTAGGAATTACGATCACTTGCAGTAACAAAATAGCCCAGAAAATATCACCTTGCTTATAGAATTCATACAACTTGCTAGAATCACTTATTATACTTTCTTCAGTAAACACACAACCCCTAATATCTTGATAAAGAATTACCCTAACAAGGAAAGTATATCTCCCCATAAGCTGGAAATCGTTTCCAGGGTCAAAAACCCTAAAACAATAATTCTGACCTTGAAAATCTAGAAATAGAGGTACACCCTTTCCATGAAAGTAGTTATAGTGATTAATGCCAAGAAAACACCTATAACTCTTTTCGAAAGGATATGTGATGGATCGTTGTGTTTACTGGCTTCCACATAAATCATCAAGGGTTCCTCATACAGAGTTTTCAAACGACTAAGTAACTCACACCACAACTGCAAGTTTAGAGAACCTCTATGACCACTGAATTTCCGTATTCTGCAAGGATGCATTTTATCAATTGGTTCATGCGCTCTCTCCAACATTCCCGCTGTGCCTTATGAATCACTACTTGCAACCATATGAACTAACTCGTGTACATTCATGCCTATGCAATTCAGTAAATGTTGAATTGAATTTGAAATTGCGGCTAACAAACCTTCCCGGACCTCTTCCATCTGAGTTGGAAAACTGACCCTTCCAACCAAAAATTCCTCAAATCATTCCTGTGAAATCCCATTCTCAGTTTCCCTTGATAATTGAAGGATTGATTCAGCCCATGGAAAAACACCTTGTTTTAATAATATAACAAACAACTTCATAGCATCACTACTGTTACCTTGCTTGACGATTAAAAACACACTTGAATTCATAAACAAGGATTCTAATTGGTACCAATGTTGAAGAGTAAGCACATAAAAATATTCATCACCATATTTCTCAATTGGAATAGCCAAACAAGAAGCAAACATCTTAATACAGAAATCAAAATTTCTCCTAGCATAATAAGAGCATATTTCACTGACTAAGATCTCTTTACCACGATCAAAAATCTTACGGCCATAATTAGGAATAAGTATAACAACACACGAAGAAGTAATTCGAGATATTTGTAAGCTGGAAAACTCCTTGAATGACTTGAATAAGTAAGAATCAATTTGATTGATGTTGTCAACAGTGAAAAACTTGCAATCATCATTTAAGTTCATATTTAACGTAGTAAAATCATTTACCTCATGAGTTGCAGCACTTTTACTTTGAAAATCCACCATAAAATTAGTACCAGGAATGAAGGTTTTACCTTCTTGATAGTCCAGAAACATTGAATTCCCATTGCTTTCCTGAAATTTAACTTCAGAACTAGCTTCATCCCGGTTCAAAAATTGTGTTCTGGTAGATCTACAGTTTCCTTCACCTGCTAGATTTGAATCTAAAGGAGTTGAAGAATGAATAGTGAAATCAGTCACTGATTTTGATTCAATGGGAATTACCTCCGAATCTGTGTCGATTTTGTGTGTAGAATCAGATGAGGGTTTGAATAAATATTCATCTGGTTTCATCTTGTTTACATAATAAACCACATCCTTCAACTCAGCAGTGAAAGCCTCCAAGGTAACCTTCAAATCAGCAAATAAATTCTTCACTGTAGCTTCTAATTCAATCATCGTTTCAGCGATTGAATTCTTCACTCCAGCTTCAAACTCAAATCTGTTGATCATCTTTGCCACTCGGTCACACAGGAATCGAGTGCTATGATACCAATCGTAAGGACTTGCCTTACAAATTAGCACAGTAACAACTCAGAATCTCTAAGGATAGAGATTGGATTGGGGAGAACAGAAATTTTGGGAAGAAAAGACTAATTTTACTTATTAATTTTCATAATCAGTTCTACAAACAAGAAGGGAATATAAATGAGGGTTTGGTGTGCACATGTGCCGCTCACACACACACTACTAATCCTACTTAGCAGCCACTATTAAATAATAATAATTAATTAACTACTAAATAAACTAAACATGTAACTAGACCCCATACTCCAGGTGCCTCTTAACTGAACTTGGCAGCCCAAGGTTGGGTCCTGACAAATTACCCCTTATCCAAAGTGGGAGTCCGAATAGCAAATGTCCTCCGGGGGTGTTCCGAGCAACTTTTCGAGCCGATTTTTCCAACAATCTTTATTTCCAAAAAATACCTACAAACACACAAAACACCATAATAAGGACAAAAACGAGTACTAACAATACGAAATATTGAGGACAAATTAGACACATAAATGCGTCTATCAGGTTGTTGATTTCCTTTGCCTCGATTTTGGAGAAGTTGTTCCTGATCTTTACGTGTGATGAAATTGGATTGTTGATTCCCTTATAATTGGCATTCAAGAGCAACGCAAGCCCCTTCATTTATAAACGCACGTCCTGCTGAAGTGCCTGCGGCAGATGTTAAAAGTATTCCTTGTCAGCTCCGTCTTGGGTTGACGTGATTCTTATGATGGCCGCTCCGTAAGTGTCTTGAGGAAATAGGTATCTTTTTTTGAGTTATAAACATGTCTGTCTGAGCCTTACGAGAACCTTTTGTCTTTCCATCAAATCAACAGTGGTAAAAGGAGACCGGCTTCTTCCAGCTATTCTAGTATCTTGCCCTGATGGTGGAGTAGAAGCGTCTCTGGTGACGGTTGGAGCTGTCATACTTGAAGAAATATTTGGGAGGCGGAAGCGGCTCAGGTTCTGGTGATCGTAGGTGTATCGTGCAGAGATGGCACGGTTTTGATCACGGAGTGCTGGAGCTATGGTGTTGTTTCGAAGGGTGAGGATGGCGCTGCTTTGGCAGGTTGTGGAGCGGAAAAGATGGCACTGGAAGGGTGCAAGATATTAGCGCTGGAAAGGATGCAAGCTGCTAGCGCTGGAGAGATACGAGCTGATAGTGCTGAAAGGATGCAAGCTGCTGGTGCTGGAATTATGCAAGATGTTAGCACTAGATCGACTTGGAATGGGCGCTAACTTGGCGTGGGCACTGGCTTGGATTTGGTATGGCACAGACTGTTTTATGGGCATGGCACGAACTGTTGTCTTGGCACGGCGCTATCTTGGTACGACGCTGGCTTGACGTGGCGCGGAGTTGTTCTTGCGGGCCCAGTTGCCTCTTTCCATACGTAGCTCAAACAGGAAATCCTTTCCTTATTCAAATTCCAAAAAGTGTTATGCTTATGAAAGGGGTTGGCTCCCCTTTTTATCTCATATCTTTGTTATCACGTCCTGGTGTTAGCGGTAGCGTGGTAGAAATAAAGTGGGCAAGCATATTCCATCTATGTACTCCAGCGTTTCTCTTTCAATTTGTTTTCTTGTTTTTTTTTTGTGTTGGTGCAAACCCTAGCCGTAGGTATGCCTGCCATAAATCTATAGAAATATTTTTCTTCTGAACTGGTGTAAACCCTAGCCATGGGTATTCCTTTCATAAACTTGTAGAAATACTTCATCATAAACAATTTCTCTTCGAATATCACCGTAGTAACGTCAGCTGCCTCATGAATAGTGACGGGTAATCATTATTATGCAAAGTAGGCACGTACGGGTAGGTGCTATTTTTTTTTGAAAGGCAAACAAAGCGCCTGGTTTATGGTTTGATTTCCTGGATTTCTTGGGTTGATACAAATGTTACCTTGAGGGTTTTGGATTATTCTTTTGGAATGAATTATTTTGGGAATGATGTTGTCTTGGTTACGATTGCAAGTGACGCAAACATCCCAGGAAAACCGTGGAATCGTGTGTTGGTAGATGACATGGGGTAAAACATAGCATAGCTATCAGTTTTATTATTCCTGTGAAAACTTGAAATAGCAAACCATGTATCTTTTCTAGGTAAGACTTACTTGGTTTTTCAGGTCTCCTGATGAAAAGGGAACCTTTCAGGTGTAAGACCGAGTTTTATGGGAAGCACCACCGTGATTGTGGAAAGTCCCCAATCGTCTCATCTGATAATTGAGTCGTCGATCCCTGGTTGGATAATTCGCTTATAATCTCTAGGCAGTCCCCAGTCATCCCTTGCCGTGTCAAGACTGGTAATCGGGTCGTCTGGTAACTGAGTCTTCGATCCTTGAGAAGATCGCCTGCTTCTACCATCTTGATGTTTGGATCGAAGCATGATATTGACGGTCGAAAATTGGCATTATAACCGAAATATCAATCTCCCACTGTGGTCGCCAATTGTTTGAGGGTGAAAACGGTTTCTGTTGATTTTGGTGGTTTCGGGTGTGTGGGTGAGAAACGAATTTAAACCCTAAAAAAAGTATTGCAAGGGAGTACTTTAGATTCGAGAGACCAATCTGTAAAAATCCGGCCTAAACAAAGAAATAGCCGTTCCAAACTTGCTTTGATCACAAAGTGAATGAGAAGGGTTGGTTTTGGGGAAGGAAGCGAAGAAAGTGTTGAGACCAGTATAGTTGATTCTGGAAGAGTAGTTGTTTTACGACTTGTATCATAAAGTGGGAAGCTAACAGATGGAGAGCTATAAAATGTTTTATGAGTGTTGTATGTTCTTGACCTGAACTTGTTGTTCGGTGGAAATAGGTAATTCCTATTTATACAAGTTGAAGTGAAACGTACTCTGGTCTCATTAAGAAATGGAAAACGGGTGATTAAATGGGAGTAGGTGGTAACCGGTAACGCCTGAAATTGATGTTCCATAAAATAAAGTGTTTCACCATTAGTCCCTGTATTTACTAACCGCCTCATCCTTACGACACTTTCTTATAACGGGCGTAGTGTACGCCGCACGCTGTAAACCGCCAAACCAATACCCAATGAGCATCCCCCAGTTTGTGACATGTGTTGATGTCTCGAGTGTTTTCGTGGAAAACATGTAGCTACGTGTGTTGTGGCCAAAGGATTTGGAATTTGTAGCCAAGTTGGTGCCGTGACCAAAGGATAGGCGTCGTAGCCAGGTTGGTGACGTGACCAAATGATAGGGGTCGTATCTAGGTTAGTGTTGTGACCAAAGGATAGGTGTCGTATCCAGGTTGGTGTCGTTACCAAAGAATAGGCGTCGTAGACAGGTTGGTGCCGTGACCAACTGATAGGCGTCGTAGCCAGTTAGGATTTTTGCGTGGCCAGGCTAGAATTTTAGCGTGGTCAGGCTAGGATTTTGGCGTGACCAGGCTAGGATTTTGGCGTGCCCACGCTAGGATTTTAGTGTTGGATCAAAGGTGGCCATGCGTTATCTAGTGACCTTGGACGGCTAAGATCTGCATCTTAGACGGAAGGGTGGTCATTGATCATTGCAACCCTTCGTTTGGTGAAAGCATGGCCGACATGGATTTAACGTGGAGTGAAGCCACTAGTAGTGTGCAGCTTGGAAGGGAAGCGATTGCGGCTGGGAAGGGAATCGCTTGAGGCTTTGTCTAAATTAGGGTTTGGTATGCTTAAACCTTAATTAGCACCATTTACTAGAATCAATTTTGAATTATCATACAGACTCAGATTTTGATGGCACTCCCCTCTATTTTGTACTGAAAAGAATTTTCTATCTCCCCACGCGGGAATATTTAGGTTTTGAGCTCGTTCGGTAGGTGAAAATATCCCGAAAGTAAAACTCAGGAAGAATTCAAGAGGGATGCTGGTAGCCAGTGGCATGGTTTGCATGCTCGTGCATGTTTTAGGCGCGAAGACGTGGCTGGCATGATTTTCCATTGGCACTGTGGTACATCTGGCATGGTCGGCATGCCTTGGCATGGAGACTGGCTGGCATGGTTTTCCATTGGCACGGTGGCGAGGCTGGCATGGTCGGCATGCCTTGGCGCGGAGACGTGGTTGGCACGGTGGTGCTGCTGGCATGGTTGGCATGCCTTGGTGCGGAGACGTGGATGGCATGGTTTTCCATTGGCACGGTGGTGCGGCTGGCATGGTCGGCATGCCTTGGCTCGGAGACGTGGCTGGCATGGTTTTCTATTGGCACGGTGGCACGGCTGGCATGGTCGTCATGCCTTGGCGTGAAGACGTGGTTGTCATGGTTTTCCATTAGCACGGTTGTGCAAATGGCATGGTTGGCATGCCTTGGCGCGGAGATGTGGCTGGCATGGTTTGCCATTGGCACGGTGGTGCGGCTGGCATGGTTAGAATGCCTTGGCGTGGAGATGTGGCTGGCATGGTTTTCCATTGGCACAGTGGTGCGGGTGGGATGGTTGGCATGCCTTGGCGCGGTAGCATGAGAATTAGGGTTTGGCATAGATGATGTCAGTCGATGTTATGGGTTCTGCCGTGGAACATGACCCATGTAAAAAAAAAAGTACCCCGGTAATTCTGGCGTAGGCATGCTGATTGATTCAATAAATGTGCTAATGGTCATAGTCACGTCATGTCAGTTGTACAGTTTTACGATTTTAACCCTAAGCTAAAAAACACCATCAACAACTGTAAGAGGAAGAAGGAGGTCGATGATAGACACATTTTTGTGTCTGAATTGCCCTCAGTGTCTCTATTGTTAGTCTCGATTTTTGTACTAAGTTTTGTGTTTTTATGTTTGTTTAGGTGTTATTGGAGAATTACACTTATGCGGAAAAAGTTGCTCGAAAAGTTCTTTTTGGACCCCCGGAGGACAATTGCTATACAGAACCTCACTTTTTCTAAGGGGCTCCCACGACTATATATAGCCCATTTATCCATCGCATCCCTTCTTCATCGTTCAAAAGTTTGTTTTGGAGGGAGAAATATTTTT
Organism: Papaver bracteatum; assembly: GCA_023529315.1. NCBI lineage: Eukaryota > Viridiplantae > Streptophyta > Magnoliopsida > Ranunculales > Papaveraceae > Papaver > Papaver bracteatum. The sequence goes on along the minus strand of JAJJWX010001102.1, from coordinate 1,175,579 downwards.
GTCACCTGCGTAGTTGCTGAATCGAGTTTGGGAAGATTTTGTGGGGATTCTTTCATGGCTTTGGACTTGTATGGGCATGTTAAGACAAAACAGGGATGGTATCTATTTCAGATTCGAGAGAAGAGGGGTTGTGTACATAGAGTTTACAAAACAGAGCAAGGAAGATTCCCCGAGTTATTTTTGGAGATTTTGTGTGGCTTGAGAGTTTACGACGTCATCTGAGGCGTGTAAGAACTCGTTTGGAGTGTTTTGGGTACTAGAAGACGCATGAGAGGTGAAGAAACGAAGAGTTATTCCTGGATGCTATAAAAAGGAAAGAAAATATTTTCTTTCATTCCGAGTAATGGAGGATTATTGTGGGTTAATGAGCAAGATTTCTTGGTGTTGTTCAATATAAATAAGTTGTTGGTGCACCACAGAGGGGTTACAGTGAGTTTGGGAGAAGAACAGGGCAATAGAAATCAAGTTGGAGAATTCTGCTGCTGATGTTATGAAGGAAGAACACGAAGAACATAATACTTCTAAAGACCGTCGTTTATCAACAGTGACAATGACAGAGAGTGTAGGGTCGTAGTGCTATAGTCACAGTGACATTTCATCTGTATCGTTCTTGCAACAGTTTGATTTGTAACATCGTTAAGTGTTACAAACCCGGTTTTATCATTTTTTTCTCCAAATTCATCATTTGTAAACCACTTTTGAGCATAAATGAAATCAACTTTTGAGTGTGTTTACATCATGATGAGAGGCAAAATTCTCGCGTAATCAAGGCAATGGATGAATCTATCTACACATGAATAATGGGTAACTATTTCATTTTCTCTAATAAAGGGTCTCCTAATGTACTTGCAATCTCAAATAAGGGTCTCCTAATGTACTTGCAATCTCAAATAAGGTTCTAATTCATACTCAGACAGAGAAAATTGATGTTATCAAATTGAATTTATAGGAATCGGCCGAGTTTCGCTCTGCAAAACGGGCGTATAAATCGGTGATCTTAAAAATAAAAAAAATTGTTCTTACAAGAGATTTTCATTTTCCGATCAGGTGGTTAAGATCCCTAAATGATTAGTGGATCTGAATCGTCTTATCGTTCTACCTAAAGATCTCAATTTCTAACGATTTCTAATGGCGAATACTTCATCATCCGCACTTAAAAACATTTGTCCTTGGTCTTTCCTGGAGGATTCAAAAGATACAACTGATACGGAGCTTCATAGAGCTGCTTTAAACAAAGACGATGATGCTGGGAAGATGAAAAAATCTTATGCTAGCATTGTGTCACCTCTTAGATTGCTCGATTTTGATCCATCAAAACTGCCTAAACCATGTTTCAATGGATCCAAGGTCTCAATCTGAATTTATGAGGAGTAATATCAAAAAGGGATTCTAGACTGCAAGAATTACTTGATTGGCAGATTGGTGTTACCTAAGGGTACAATTCCTTTGAAGATAGCAGAAATTAATGACAAGCTGAAACAGGTATGAAATATTAAACCTTGGATTATCTCCCCATTGGGTAAAGATTTCTATTATTTCAATTTCTCCTATGAGGAAAATGTTACTTATGTTTGAACAACAGGATTCTATAATATCAAGCCGGGTATTTTTCACTTGCGCAAATAGATTCCTAATTTCAATCCACATAAGCAAAATCAAACTCTAGCGCAGGTTTGGGTTCGAATTTATGACTTAAGTTATGAATACTGGAGAGCTGGAACCTTATTTGAGATTGCAAGTACATTAGGAGACCCTTTATATGTTGATAAGGCTACTCTTACTAGAAGCTTTGGGCTATATGCGAGGGTTCTAGTTGAGATTAATCTAGCAAAAACGCCTCTAGAGGAAATTCGAATCGAGAGAAATGGCTATTTTTTTACTGCAATAGTTCGTTATGAAAAAACCCCAGCTTATTGACGATTATGTACAACGATTGGGCATGTAGAAGGAAATTGTAAGAAGAAAAAACAAAAAGAGGTTAATGAAACTGATTCGTGTAAGGTAGTGGAAATTCATAGAAAGCCACACTTTAAGTAGAACCCTGAAGCTGAAACTGCAGATGCAAAAATTGGTGCACCACTAGTGACTAATATCCAAGAGGATAAAGAATCTGATGCCGACCCTATTGGGGTTTCACAACCAACCCTGGATAACTCGGTACTGCTTGTTGAGGCCGAAACAACTGACACAGTTCATATGAAGTTCCCACCGTGGCTTTAGCATGAGATGACTGAGATAACCCAAATACAAGTGTTGAGGCTTTAAAAGGAGATACGGGGACAAAAATCAGAATACTACACATATTATACAGGAGAATGACAATATAAGTGTTGATACGCTGGATGCTGCTAAGGATGATGCTTTTGAAGTGGTTCTATCCAAATATCAGAAAAAGCGTTTTCGGTAAAAGGCAAAGAAAGCGGAGCTAGCGGAATCTAAACCTTGGACTATGCGCCCAAGGAACGTCATCAACTTGTCTCAATGAGAACGCTCTTCTGGAACCTGCGTGGCTTTAGTAACTCCGACACGCAACTTGTTTTTTACAATTATTGTCGTAAATTTACTCCGGAGATTATTTTTATTGCGGAGCCTTGGATCAATTATTCGTCTATCCCTATCAACTTCTGGACTAGTCTTGGCCTGAAGTTAGTTGCAGTTAATGATAGAGGTAACCAGCTGGCGAATCTATGGTGTTTATGTGCTTCTAATGTCAATTTGGTTGTCATCAAGAACACTGTAGTTGCAGGATTTCCCACAACACATCCCTTGTAATATCTTGATAATAATCTCTTGATCTAAACTAATTTGATATTAAAATTCTAAAAATTGTAAATAGACACACGGATTTTTACATGGTTCGATCAATATGATCTACATCCATGATTCTTCACTATGATTGTTTAATTTTACATTTGATTTACATTGATAATCTCCATTAATGGAGTTCTAAATCTATTTTTGGGGAAGAAGATGATAAAGAAAAATATATTTTCTCTCTCTAAAAATCTCTCTGCAAAATATTTCTCTCTTTCCTAAAATTGTCTCTCTCCTCAAGACTCTCTCAACTCTAAAAAAAATACATCATCCTTTCCTGAATCTATTGGATCTCTATTTATAGGAAATTACATAATGGGTGACAGCTAAGTTGTCCTCTAATTTCGGATATCATTCGCGATATTATTGCAGTAACTATTCCTAAGCATCGTAACCATCGCCAGTCAATCATGTTCTTTTTGTGTTTCTTCAATCGTCAGATGTTATGTCATTATTTTGTGACACTCGCTAAGTGTTGTTGGAGAACTCGCTTTGACGCTTACAGCAATGTAGTTAATCTCGCAAGAATATTGTTGTGGCGATATTCTGGTACTACATCTTGCCTCTTTTTTCTTGAATATTGCTTGAAAAGTAATCTTTAAGAAAAAAATCTGTTGTTGTAGTAGTCTTTGATTTTTGTTGATGAAGGAACGAGCGAAAGAATACTAGACTTGAAAAGTACGTACTTGCCTCTATTCTTTTGTGAAGTTCCATATCTTTGCTAAGTAAATAAGAAGTATCAACTCTGCAAAGTATGCGAAGTATGAAGTATCTTTGAAGAAATATAAGAAGTACTCAATCCTCAAAATATAAAGAAGTATCCGTCCTTTAATGAAAATCATAAGTATTGCCTCTGTTCACACGAAATTATTACTTCATTTTTGGTAAAAATCCTTGTCCATTTTGGAAATGAATCTTGCCGAGAAGATAAAGAACATAAAATGTTTTCTTGGTAATCCATAGTTGCCTCTGTTCTTTATCTATGAAGGAAGAATCCCTGAGAAAATGTTAAATGAACGAATTTCCTCTGCCTCATTCTGCGAAATAATGACTTCTCCTGTGAAATTCTGAAATAGTCTACGAGATACTGAATGTGTTTGCAAAGTTCTGAATGTTTCTGCGAAATCATGAATAGTACCGCGATGAATAGTGTTGAATAGTGCTGCGATAAATAGTTCCGCGATGAATAGTATTGTGATGAATATTGCTGCGAGATTGTAGATAATCTTCTTGAGAAACTCTGAATAATACTTCTGAGAAATTGTGAACAATACTTCTGAAAGATTCTGATAGTACTTGCTATCTCTCTTGCGATGAGCAAATCTTTCCTGCATTCTTAAAAGAAAATAGTTAAGTTTGAAATTATTCTATTGGTCTTATTTTGCCTTCCTAATTAAAGGTCTTATTTTTCCAATTTTTCTCTTTGCGACAAAATCGCAGGACGTCTCTACATTTTCATGTAAAAACCCATTGATCTTGCCTTATCCATTTTTCTTTGAATTTTCTGCGACAATATGACAGATCTAAATCCCCTCGCGAGAATAAAGTCCCATGACATTGTCGTCTTGCGATGAAATCGCAGGACGTCTTTACATTTTCATGTAAAAATCCATTGATATCATCTAAACATATCTCTTATGGCTTGTTTCCTCTGTATAATTTACGTCACGCGACAATATGACAGGCCTAAATGTTCTTGCGATCATAAAGCCCCATGACATTGCCGTCTTAAGACACTTATCAGCTCCCTAATAGAGGGTGTCGCCCTTATCTCCACCCTGGTTGCCCCTTCAAGGAGGGCACATCGGCCATACAATACTAGCTCCTCCCATCTAGATTTTCCAACAACCAGCAGTTTTCGCAGCCTCTTATCCTTTATGCCTATATGGCTTATAGTTACAAGAATGCACCCTAAGTGGGGTTTTCTTCAGGCCAAGTGCATCATAGCCAAGACTTACCAAGAATGTCAAGGGAGTTTCGTACGCCCCGGGCACTCTTGGCTCAACCGTGTACCTCGTCTCCTTGGTCATACTTTGCACTTCTTGGAAGATATTCTCGGTCGTCCAACCAGGGTATAACCTTATATAGCTGTAAATCCAAGATCTCTCTCCCGGATAGGTTTTCTTTAACCCCAATATCTGCATGACTCAGGATCCAGCAGCGGTATAACCTTACCCCTGAATCATGTCAAGAGATACCCCCTCCTATGACGTGCTATTAGGTCTTACATTCGCCTCTTGCGAAATTTTATTCGCGAACTAGGGTGCACGCCATAAAGGTTCGTCCCATTCTTATGTCTCTGCGAAATTTTATTCGCCTTTCTTGCGATGATGCTCGCGTTTCTTCATTCTTTCATTTATGTCAATTTCTTCTTTTATTTCTCATAATCATATTTGAAGTAAATATTCTTTAAAATCATTTGAAATCTTAGAAATATTCTTTGAAATCTTGCGATTGTATCGCGTTGTTAAATCAAAAATATTTTTCTGTAAAATAAATATTCTAGAGAAATCTGTGAAATCTTGCGATTGTATCGCTCTTTGTAAATCTTAAATTTTGAAATTTTAGAAAATTTTGTGATAATTTCGTTTTCTGTAATCTTGGAAATCTTTGAAAATTTTGGAGATCTGTATATTTTTTGCTATGATTTCATTTTTTGTAATCTTTTGAAATCTTTTGAAGTCTTGCAATGGTATCGCTGTTTGTCAATCAAATCAAAAATCTTTGAAATGTTTTGAAATCTTAGAAAGTTTAGAAATCTTGCGATTGTATCGCTTTTGGTAAATTAAATCAAATTTTTTGAAATATTTTGAAATATTAAAATCTTAGAAATGTTCTTTAAAATATTGCGATAGTATCGCTTTTTATAAAATAAATCAAAAATTTTCATTTTCTGTAAGTAAAATATTCAAGGAAGTGGTACTTAGCTTTCTTGTGATTTTCTGTTGTTGCCGTCTCTCGCGAAGCATTTGATTTTCTTGTGAAATGAGAAGAAATGAGAAATGAATTCTTGATCTGCCTTTTGCACCATACCAATTGTTTTAACCCTCTCTTGCGAGATTAATTTGCGAAATTCTCGTCAACTTTCTTCATTCTTGGCGAGATAATCATCAACTCTTTTCTGACCGTCTTATAGTTTGCATACTCCTTCTCTGACCGTTTGGGCTACTTGTTGTTTGTGATAGAAAGGCCTAGTTCTGATATATTACTCCATTTCTTCGCTCCTTGAAGTTCAAAAATGAGTAAAAAGGAAAAATATGCTTGGCGAGGGACTCGAACCTGCGATACTGAACTTCTTAGCTTCGCTACTAACCATTTGCACTGGATTCTGTTTGCGATAACAAGCCCCATTTCCATCCTCTTATTACGGTTGCTCTCTGGTTTTATAGAAAGTTAGCGACAAAAAATATACATGTGCTTGGATTCGATCGCAATATCTCAAGTTTACTCATTATTCCCCTTACCAACTGTTCCAGCTTTCTGTTTGCGAAAGAAATATAAGATTTACTTAATTTATTCTTCTGTAATCGCTCTTTGCATAAGTTTACTTCTTTTGTCCTGTACGTTTACGTCTTTGTAGTTTATTTCTTTTCTGCCACTTCTCATCTTCCTTTGTGTGAACCTTGAATTCATTTTTTCTCCTTTATTCTTCTTCGTTCTTTTCCTTCGCTGGAATTTTAATTTAACTTTGACTTGCTTTCTTTGTACTTGCAACAAATCTGTGAAGTTTGTGGTTTATAACAAATCATTCTACTCGTTAACTATTTCGTAATAACTACGAAGAATGCCGCAGATTCTACTCGTTAACAAACTTGCGAAGTTGCTCTCTTTAATTTGGCCCTCTCAATCGTTCTGCTTGTTTCCTTTGGACTTGTGAGGCTTACGGTTTCAAGTTAACCTAGTTAGATGTAGACTTGTCTTCATAGATGTGGAATTTTGAGCGTTATGAAGTATTTTCTTCGTATTTATTCACCTCCTTATTTTGCTGGTCTTTGATCTCTTCCCAGGAACTGACTGATGAATTTTCGCGAAACTTATTTGTCCTGCGTGGCTTTGGAGTTTACCTTCCTTATGCATATTCGATATTTCCTCAGAATTTTTCTGCTCATGACCTGCTTTTTGTTCATGAATTTCCCTGCCCTATTCGATGACCTAGCTGAAATCAACATATCAATTCCATGAAAGCTACATGAGCCAAGATTCCTCATCTTTCTTAGCTATTTTTCATCTCGGTATTTTGATCCACGATCTGAACTCTTTCTCGCCTAAGATGATTTGATTGTTGTTCTACTTGCCGGGGCTCCACTGCCTTTAGTTCCTTCCATCCTTCAAAAGAAGGTTCTATTTCTTTCGCCTGGTATCATGGTTCGGCGATGAAAATCGCGGGAGATATTGATTTAGGTGATCTGTTTTCATTTTTGAAGATTGAGATTATTTTTTATCATTTCTTCTTATGGTAATTGCATCTCTTTGCCACCAACTGATTTTTTCTTTCGTGTTTAAAGCTTATGACCAAAAAGAGGGCATCAAATAAATCAAATAAACCACAGATGCAGATGTGGTCACGGTTCTACTCGCTGATCTTGTTATTGCGATTCTACTCGCTGCTGTTGAGTTTTGCCTGCGGTATTTGTAGTACCAGAATATCGCTATAACGTTATTCCCGCGATATTAACAACATTTCTGCGAGAAACCCAAACGTTTCTACAGGTATTAACGACGCTTTGACTAGATTGTCGCAAGATTCTTCAACAACATTTGGCGAGTGTCACAAAAGAGTGATGTAACGATTAACGATTAAAGATATGTGAAGAATAAGTCTGCTTCACGATGGTTATAAAGTTAGCGATGGTGAAGACTGAAGTTATGGCGATGAGATCGCAAAGAAGATCCGAATCAGGGGGAAATCTTAGCTGTCTTCCACTATGTAAATCCCTATATAAAGGGCACGATAGATCCAGAAAAGGATGATGCATTTTTGAGAGCTGAGAGAATTTTGAGGAGAGAGAAACTCCAGAAAGAAAGTTGTACTTCTGAGTTTTGATCTTTCTTTTAAATCTTCCTGAAAGTCAATTAATAAAAGTGTTGTTTTTCATCCACAATTATGGATTAGTTTTCATAGATTCTTGACAAGGGTGTAGTGTAGGAAATCCTGCAACTACATTTTGGTGCCCAAAACAGGGATTGAATTAACGAAAATAGAAGAAAAAGCGAAGAAGAAGATAAAAATTGTTCAAAATTAGGTGAGAAAATTGAAGGAAGAATGATCAGAATCAAAAAGGATTGTATAAAATTGAAAGGTGATGTAATAACAAAAGAAATGATTGATAAATTTCATGAAAATATCAAAGGAAGGATACATAAACGGGATTATGAAGGAAGGAAGATTATGGCAGTGAAGAAGATATCATCATTGAAAGATTGGGAAAAACAAGAAATCACATTTACAGCAGCAGAAATACCAGGAGAAGATTCAAGTCATACATCTTCATTGGTGGTCACAGTAACCACTATACCAATGACAAAGGAGAAATCGATAAAATTTGAAGAAGAATGGGATATGAATAGAACTTCAGTAGACACAGGAAGTTCTGTAGACATGATATTTTATCATACCTTCAAGAAGATGGGATATAAGGATGAAGAAATGTCTCATTCAACGTATTATGTTCATGGCTTCGGAAAGTCTATAAAAAAACCTAAAGGCGAGATAATGGTACGAATTCCACTAGGAGAAATTGAAACACGAATATCATTATGTGTGGTAGATGTGGAATCGCCGTACAATATGATACTGGGAAGACCATGGATACACGCAATTAAGGCTGTGGCATCAGCATTACATCAATGTGTTAAATTTCATATGCCTAGTGGAATTGTAGAAATTAGAGGAGATGTGAATTTCGCGAGATTGTGCTACCAAATTGAAGTAAGAAATTGTGAAGAACGTCCAAAGCTGCAAAAAGCTCGCAGAAAATTGAACAGAGAAGCAAAGAAAGAAGAGGAATTTAAAATTTACATGATAAGGGCAAAAGAAGGAAAAGGGGTACCAAGTGAAGTTTCGCGAGAAGGAGATGAGTTCGCGAGAGTCGTGAAAACGCCAACACCAATGGGAGAACCTGAAGCCAGTTATACTGCTGCTGAACCAACAAAATAAATAAATATTGGAAGTAAAGAAGAACCTAAAATGCTGAAAATTGGGACTAGAATGGAGGCAGATGAGGAAGAAAGAACTATAAATCTTTTGCGAGAATATGCAGATATCTTCGCGTGGAACATGGATGAGATGCCAGGGATAGACCCGTAAATAGAATGTCATAAATTAGAAATCAAGAAAAACATAAGACCATTTAAGAAAAGAATAAGGAAGATCGCAACAACATATCATTCTCAAATAGAAGAAGAATTACAGAAGATGCTCGACGCAGGAATTATAAGACAAGCAAAATATCCAGAATGGATTGCAAACATGGTGGTGGTCCCAAAGAAGAACAAAGGGATAAGAATATGCATATATTTTACGGATCTAAACAAGGCATGTCCAGAAGATAGTTTTTCGTTGCCAGATATTCCACAAATGGTTGAATCAGCAGCAGGAAATGCAAGAATATCATCATTGGATGGGTATAAAGGATATAATCAAATCCCTCTCGCTGAAGAAGATCAAGAAAATACTGCATTTTTTGCTCCAAGAGGATTATATTGTTATACAAAGATGCCATTTGGCTTACGAAATGCTGGTGCAACATATCAAAGAATGGTGGAAAAGGTGTTTGCAAAGTGGATCCACAAAACATTAGAAGTGTATGTAGATGATATGCTGATCAAAAGAAAAGAAGCTGAGAATCATGTGCAAGATTTGAGAGAGATTTTCGATCAAATGTGGCAATTCAATATTAAGGTGAATCCTGATAAGTGTACCTTTGGAGTAACTTCAGGGACGTTTTTGGGGTATATTGTGTCAAAAGAGGGAATACAAGTTGATCCAGAAAAGGTACAAGCAATTCGCGATATGCCAACTCCTGCGACGGTAAAAGATGTGCAAAAACTAAATGGACTCTTAGCCTCGCTAGGAAGGTTCATTTCACGATCTTCAGACAAGTGTAAACATTTTTTCGACATACTTAAGAAGGGAACAAAATTCAAGTGGACAGATGAATGCGAAAAATCTTTTCAAGGAATAAAAGAACATTTGGCGAGTATATCTATATTACAAAAAGCTGAACCGGGAGAAGAATTATTGATTTATCTCGCAACAACTCCATATGCGTTAAGTGCTGTGTTATTGCGAGTAGACGCAGGGGTAGAAAAACCAATTTATTATATCAGCAAAACATTTAATTCAGCAAAGAGAAATTATTCAAAGATTGAGAAACTGATTCTAGCATTGGTACACGCAACCTTTAAGCTTCGAATTTACTTCCAAGCGCATAAGATCAAAGTGTTAACGAGAGTGCTAATTAAATCGGTGATGAAAAATTCAAAAAGATCAGGCAGAGTTAAGAGATGGAATGCGCAAGTAGGGAATTTTAATATTCAATATGAAATTCTATCTTCGCCAAAATCACAAGTTGTCACAGATTTCTTAGCTTAATTTCCTTTAGAAGATGACGAAGCTGTAGAAGAAATGATGGATATAGAAGAAGAACATGGAGACCCAAAAGAGCTATTAACGGAACCTGACAGATGGGAAATATTAGTGGATGGATCGTCAAATGGAGAAGGAAATGGGATTGGAGTTGTTTTCATTTCACCAGAAGGAGAAAAAACAGCTTTTTCATTTAGATTGGAATTTGCGTCCACTAATAATGAGACAGAATATGAAGCTGTAATCTATGCATTGAAGTTTGCGATAGAAATGAAGTTGGAAAATGCTAGAATAACCAGCGATTCACAATTGGTTATTCGCCAGATAAAGGGAGAGTATACTACAAATGAACCATCTTTGAAGAAGTACAAAAAACTTGTTGAAGAATTGTCTGCGAGAATTCCAAAAATAAAGTGGAGACACATATCAAGAAAAGATAATAGGCTCGCAGATGCTTTTGCTTTCATATCAAGTATGATGACGAACCCACTTGCGATATGCATAAAAATTCAAACACTTTTGCAACCGGCGATAAACAAAGAAGAATAAGAGGTAGATGTAATGATGGTAGAACCTGGCGAGGAAGAAATAGGGAATAATGCTACAGATTGGCGAGCAGATCTCCATGATTATTTGGCGAGAGGAGAAATCCCCAGAAATTGATTAGAAGAACATAAATTAAAAAGTAGAGAAACCAATTATGAACTAAGAGATGGGGTATTATATCGCAGATCATTTAATGGACCATCGCTAAGATGTTTGACGAGGGAAGAAGGACAAAAAGTGTTAAAAATGTTGCATAGTGGTGATGCTGGTAATCACAACGGGGGTAGATCTTTGGCATATAAAACAAAGATGCAGGGTTATTATTGGCCGTATATGCATGAGGATGCAAAACAACTTTCAAGGAGTTGTGAAGATTATCAGCGATTTGGGAAGAAGATACATGCACCAGGAGCACCATTATCATCTTCGTCAAGCGTATGGCCTTTTGGAAAATGGGGATTGGATATTGTGGGACCATTTGTGCCTGGTTCTGGACAAATAAGATATTTAATTGTTGCTACAGATTATTTCACAAAATGGGGAGAAGTTAAGGCAGTACAACACATCCGCGATAAAGACATTTTTACGTTCATATTTGAAAATATAATTTGCATATTTGGGATCCCAGCACAGTTGATGTATGATAATGGAAAGCAATTTGAAGGGAAGAATATCGAATTGCTTCTTAATGCATTTAAGATAAAATGTGGAAAGTCAACTCCTTTATATCCACAAGCAAATGGTAAAGCTGAGGCAACTAATAAGACAATCGCAGACATCTTGAAAAAGAAGTTAGAAGGTTATCACAAATCATGGTGTGATCAAGTACATAATTCAATATGGGCATATAATACAACTAGACGAGAGGCAACTGGGATGTCACCTTTCTGTTTAACATATGGAGTTGAAGCTGTCCTGCCAACAAAGGTTGCTATCCCAACAACAAAAAGAGAGGCATGGGAGAAAAATATAAGTGCTGGCATGATTTTACATGAGTTAGATGAACTAGAAGAAAATAGAGAAAAAACTCTACAACATATGGAAAACTACCAGCGAAGATTAGCTCGCGAGTACAACAAACGAGTCAAGAAACGTCAATTCCAGCCTGGCGATCTAGTTTTGTGAGAAACACCAAAATATCAGCAAGAAAGTGGTGGAAAATTAGCGAGAAAATGGGATGGACCATACATCATTAAAGATATAATTGTAAATGGAGCATACAAATTAATGGATCCAGAGGGAAGAGATGTTGGTCAAAGACTTGATAGACCATGGAACAGATTGTTTCTGAAAAGATATTATCAGTAGCAGTTTTTGCGAGGTAATAAATACAAATGTAAGATGAAATAATTAAAAAATTCTTCTTTCAATATCAAAACTTATGCGAGCATCATCGCAAGAATAGAGAATAAAATTTCGCAGAGATTAAAAGAATGGGACGAACCTTTATGGCGTGCAACCTAGTTCGCGAATAAAATTTCGTAAGAGGCAAATGTAAGACCTAATAGCGCGTCATATGAGGGGGTATCTCTTGACATGACTCAGCGATAAGGTTTTACCGCTGATGGAACCTGAGTCATGCAGACGATGGGGTTAAAGAAAACCTATCCGGGAGAGGGATCTTGGATTTCCAACTATATATGGTTATACCCTGGTTGGACGACTGAGAGTCTCTTCCAAGAAGTACAAAGTATGACCAAAGCGCCAAGGTACACGGTTGAGCCAAGGGTGCCCGGAGCGTACGAAACTCTCTTGCCATCCTTGGTAAGTCTTGGCTACAATGCACTTGGCCCGAAGAAAACCCCACTTAGGGTGCAGTCTTGTAACTATAAGCCATATAGGCATAAAGGACAAGAGGCTGCGAAAACAACTGGTTGTTGACAGATACGGATGGGAGGAGCTAGTCTTGTATGGCCGATGTGCCCTCCTTGAAGGGGCAACCAGGGGGAAGATAAGGGCGGAACCCTCCATTAGGGAGCTGATAAGTGTCATAAGATGGCAATGTCATGGGGCTTTATGATCGCAAGAACATTTAGGCCTATCATATTGTCGCGTAACGTAATAATGCAGAGGCAACAAGCCATGGGAGCAATGTTAAGATGAGATCAATGGGTTTTTACATGAAATTGTAAAGACGTCCTGCGATTTCATCGGAATACGGCAATGTCATAAGGGTAAATTCTTGCGAGAGAATGTATACTTATCAATTGTCGCAAAGATTTTGAAAGAAACATGGATAAGACAAGATCAAAGGGTCTTTACATGCAAATGTTAAGAAATCCTGCGATTTTGTCGCAGACAGAAAAAGTTTGGCAAAATAAGACCTTTAACTAGGAAGGAAAAATAAGACCAAAAGAATAATCTTACCAATTAACTATTTTGTTTTAAGATGGCAGGAAACATTCCTTTATCGCAGAATTATATACAAGGAGGCAAATTTTTAACATCGCGGATTCCCTCAGAAATTTTCAGAAAAGTGAAATAGTATTCCACATATCGCAGATGTATTCATATTTTCGCAAGAATGCAGTAACACAATTACTTAAAGAAGATAATGAGTATTCACCATTTCAAGCAAGATAATGAAGGGCAAGAAGGGGAATAGAGAAGTAATATTACATTATCTTACTTGAAAATATTCAAAGTAAGTTAAATCGAAAGTTAAAATTCAAAAAGTTTCGAAGATTACATCACTCGTAAGTTAGAAGAAGTAAAAGAAAGCAAAGATAAAATTCAAGCCTCGCCAGACTTATTGTTTTTGTCAGATTCATCAGCATCCTTCTCACCGCGAGCTTCTTTTTCCTTGGATTCTTCATCAACGGGTACTTCTTTAGGAGGACTTTTTTCTTCTTCTTCACCACCTTGTTGATTTTCTTGAGTATTTTCTTCATCATTAGTAAACTCTAACTCTTCATCCATGGGAAGATGAATTTCATCATCATCAACCTCTAGAGGAGGGATAGAAACAGGAGAAATAGAACGGGGAAGCAAAATATCATTCACGAGAACTTCAACCCTAAGATGGACTTGGCGAAGAAGAGCTTTTTCACGATTCCTAATTTCTATATTCTTAAAGTATTCAAGATAATCAAGTCTTCTTTCTGCTTTGTCCTGAGAAATAAAGCAAGTAGAAGCAAGAGATTTATTTTCTTTGCGAACTTTATCCAATGTAGCGGTCAGATCAGTGATGGTAGAATGAAGATTTCTTTCGGATTCTGCGAGCAACAAAATAAAAAATCAGTTAGACAAGAATCTCACAAGGAACATAATATAAAATTTTATGAGAAGATCAACAAAAGAGGCAGTCAATTAACTACCTTCTTTTTGCGAGGTTAAGTTTTGGATTAAAGAAAATAAACAGTTCTCCCACTGATTCATGGCATCATCGAATTTATCGCCAACCATACCCTTCAGACGAGATTTCATGTTTTCTTCTTTGTTGCGAAGATATGAATTTTCCTTTGCTAATGAAGAATAAGATTCCTTTAACTGAGAGTATTGGTCTTGAAGTTCGCTGGCTCTTAAACTAAGAGTTAATCTACCTTTGATAAGCTTATCCTTTTCGGCAACAGATTTATCAGTTAACTCCTTGAGCTCCTTCTTAAGAGAATGAAGATATTGCTCTTGACTATTACATGTACTTTGAAGATTACTTATTTGCTGCGAGGAAATCGTCATCAAGCTTGAAAATCTATGTTTTTCTTGGGACAGGGTTTTATTCTCATATAATAAAGATTCCATCGCCAAATTAGCCTTAAAAAATAAACATGAGATGCGATCAAGCTCGCCACTCAAAAAGTTCTGCCTTTGCAATAATTGATTGTTCTCATTAGTAAGATTATTTATGCGATCAATTGAATAAGTGTACCGATTGTCTAGTCTAGTATGTTGATCTATCCAAGAATCTCTTTCAACGCGAACTTCTTCAGCAATGGATTCAGATTTGAGTCTTTCTATGAAATGAGACCGATTTGAAACTAATATATGAATCAAAAATTTAAGAAGGAATTCTAAGTACAGAAAGTATGTATATGAAACAGAAAATAAAAAAGAGCAGAGGCAAGAAAAATCACCTTTTAGCTCGTCATTTATTCAGCGAAGATTCTCGCAATCTAAGGAAGAGTTGCGGAGCATGTGATTTAAGGTATCACATTCAGCAGTTTATCTTGAAGACTTTTCCTCAGAACTTCAATCTCATTCTCTAAAGCCGCTCGTGAATCATTACGATCAGAGCCAAAATACTTAAACAGAGTCTCGCAAGCTTCCTGTTGGAGAGGGTCAGTGGAAGACTTTCTAGCATTGTCTAAAACATTTATACAAGACTTTAAAAGAAACATCAACACCTGCGAAAGTTTCACTCGATGATGGAAAGGATTTAGAAGGTGAAATAGTAGTGAGAATAAGTTGGAGATCATTTGTGATGGTTGAGTTATCGGGAGGAGTATGTGGAAAAACAACAGTTGAAGGCCGTAAAGGACTATAAGGAACCTCAGTCGCAGCAGCTTTAGAAGCTTGGTTTGTCAAAATATCAGAAGGGGTAGAGGTATGAACAGTTATATTCTCGCGAATAGGAGAAGAAAGATTTGGTTGTGATGGTGTGGGAGTAACCTTCACAGATGTTAACGGGGGCATAATGAGATTTTCCCCAAGTGTCTTAAAATGGCGAGACCTTTTGGGAGGTTTCTCAGGATTCACGTCATTCTGCGAATAATAACCCAGATAATAAACAGAGGAAACAATATTGTTATTAGAAAATAAAGGGTGTTTCTTACTATCTTATCATTCGCAGAACCTTTCTTCTTCTTCTCAGTCGGTCTTTTGCGAGGGTTAGGGTTGTGAGTAGTAGATTGTGTGTTAGAAACCTTTCCGCTAAAAAGAAGGCATAACAAAGAAATAAGAAAGATTGAAGAATTAAAATAAAAACTGGCTTAAAAATCAAGAAACAAACCTTGAGGACTCCATTAGAACAGTAGCATAAGAATATGAAAAAGAGGCAAAGTTGCAGACGGAAGATGAAGAAGATGAAGAAACATAAAAGTAAAACTAATTTTGAAGGTTAGTTCCACCTTTTATAGGCAAAGGAGAGTGGACCTGCGGAGTAGGAACGTGTCAGTAAATGAAGGGATTTACAACACGTGTAAGAAAGGCTGGAATAACGGGATCTTGTCGAGGAGAAAGTATAAAAGGGGAAGAAGTTGCGAAGAATAATAAAGAATATTAGTTCTCATGATCTTCTCTTCTTCGCAGAAAAGACATGAAAAGAGGCAAGATGTAGTACCATAATATCGCTACAACGTTATTCCCGTGATATTAACAACATTTCTGCGAGAAACCCAAACGTTTCTACAGGTATTAACGATGCTTTGACGAGATTGTCGCAAGATTCTTCAACAACATTTGGCGAGTGTCACAAAAGAGTGATGTAACGATTAACGATTAAAGATATGTGAAGAATAAGTCTTCTTCACGATGGTTATAAAGTTGGCGATGGTGAATACTGAAGTTATGGCGATGAGATAGCAAAGAAGATCCTAATTTTGGGGAAATCTTAGCTGTCTTCCACTATGTAAATCCCTATATAAAGGGCACGATAGATCCAGAAAAGGATAATGCATTTTTGAGAGCTGAGAGAATTTTGAGGAGAGAGAAACTCCAGAAAGAAAGTTGTACTTCTGAGTTTTGATCTTTCTTGTAAATCTTCCTGAAAGTCAATTAATAAAAGTGTTGTTGTTCATCCACAATTATGGCTTAGTTTTCATAGATTCTTGACAAGGGTGTAGTGTAGGAAATCCTGAAACTACAGTATTCTCTATTTGTGTTTTAATGACTTGATGAACTCAATGCATCTTGATCACTCCCCTTTATTTGTTCTTCGCTGGAGTGGTTGATTGAAAAAGATGAGCAACTTGAGTATGCTACCCGCTGGAGTGTTTTCTTGTGATATTCAAATTGTTTTCTAGGCTTTACTGATTATAGTTTCCCTTTCTTCGCCGGTAATAGTAAGAATGAACTCCTATTGTTCTTCGGTGGTAAATATCATATCTTGATTTCCTTTTCAAGAATATTTCTTTCCTCTGTTTCTGCCTAACTTTATTCTTCATCCTTTAACTTGCAGCTTTGTTATTGTATTTGTTCTCCCTTAATATTTTCCAGTATTCTCTCTCCGGGGTTCCCTTAGTTCTTGCTGAAGTGGTCCGTTGATAAAGTAGTAATCTTGTCATACCTGTGTAACTAATAAGTAGAAGAAGAATATCACAATACTGCGGCATTGTTCCCCTTCTCCTTACTGCTGACTTAGTGAAATGTGCATATTTCACGAGCTTCTCTTGAATTCTCAATTCCGACCATACTTCATTCCATACTCCAGCCAACATGCGGTACCTTGATTGGTTGCCATTGTTAAAAGCCATGAATCATTAGCAGCAATCACTAAATCCAGTCACAACAAACCCAGCTTGTACATCAGCAACAGACAAACCTCAAAAATCTGAACTAGTGACATGAATCATTGACCACCAACTGCACGAATTTCATTGTCGAGACATAATTGTTGTTGTTGTATTTGAACTCCAAGCTATTTATGTCATCGCAGAAGCTTTTCCACTAAACGGGTTTGTGAAATGGGTTTTATGGATTGTAAACCTGTAATGTAAAGAGCTTTTGCCCTGCGTCAAAATGATCATTAGAGCAAAATAACACTTGAATTCGCACTGCCGTGAAGTTGTTTCTCTCCAAAGATATCATCCTTTGTATATTGGTCTGGCTCGTGATTTCCAGTTAGCCTTGATTCTCGCAAGTTTACACTATCCTTTGTAAAGATCTATGTTTTTGCCCTTCTTCTCTCTTTCCTCTTCGTTCTTCTTCTTTTTGCCTCTCTTTATTTCTCGCAGCAACTAATGTGATTTTTTGTTTGCTTGTAAAACAGATTCTTGACGTGTTCGTAAAAGTACACTATTCTTTCATAATAAACTTTTCTTTTGCAACTACACCAAAAGAAATTAATAAATTAATGTTTGTTGTTGAATTTTTTATGCTAACAATTGGTGAGTGCGCCTCTTTGAATTTGATGAACCAAACTATATTCTTCTTTGCGTCAATAACGCAACAGCAATATCCTTGGTAGAAACTACTTCGTAAACAGAATAAGTAAAATGGACGCATAAAACCTCTATCTTCACCGCCAAACTGATGCTTTGTAACTGTAATTGACTTCATTTTGACAAAATTTCGAATCCTTTTTATACTCTAATTAAGATAGTCTTTTTTTGTCTGATCTTCTTTAAGACGTGAACTTTGGCTGAGACTTCTTTTTTTTTCCTTGAATTTTACAGATCTAGTTGAATTTATCACCAGCAGTAGCTGATTTTTCTAAACTTTCTTGAACCAACAAGATTAGGTAGTGTTTCTAGCGGCAAAATGTAGTTGCAGGATTTCCCACAACATACCCCTTGTAATATCTTGATAATAATCTCTTGATCTAAACTAATTTGATATTAAAAGTATGATTAAAATTCTAAAAATTGTAAATAGACACACGGATTTTTACATGGTTCGATCAATTTGATCTACATCCATGATTCTTCACTATGATTGTTTAATTTTACATTTGATTTAAATTAATAATCTCCATTAATGGAGTTTTAAATCTAGTTTTGGGGAAGAAGATGATAAAGAAAAATACATTTTCTCTCTCTAAAAATCTCTCTGCAAAATATTTCTCTCTTTCCTAAAATTGTCTCTCTCCTCAAGACTCTCTCAACTCTAAAAAAATACATCATCCTTTCCTGAATCTATTGG
The DNA here is from genome assembly GCA_023529315.1 of Papaver bracteatum. NCBI lineage: Eukaryota > Viridiplantae > Streptophyta > Magnoliopsida > Ranunculales > Papaveraceae > Papaver > Papaver bracteatum. Next base: position 1,156,834 of record JAJJWX010001102.1, on the reverse strand, counting down.
ATCTCTATTTATAGGAAATTACATAATGGGTGACAGCTAAGCTGTCCTCTAATTTCGGATACCATTCGCGATATTATCGCAGTAACTATTCCTAAGCATCGTAACCATCGCCAGTCAATCATGTTCTTTTTGTGTTTCTTCAATCGTCAGATGTTACGTCATTATTTTGTGACACTCGCCAAGTGTTGTTGGAGAACTCGCTGTGATGCTTGCAGAAATGTTGTTAATCTCGCAAGAATATTGCTGTGGCGATATTCTGGTACTACAAACACTAGGCAGATGATTTCGTGTAAGGCTACCGTAGGCGAAATGGACTACTATATTATTGGTGTCTATGCGGTTACTTCTTATCTTGCCCGTAGGGATATGTGTTTGACAGATTTGATGAATAATATTAAGGGCCCTTGGTGCATTATGATTTCAATGCGGTTTTGGGTGCTCATGAGAAGACTAGTTGCCCCCCTTCGTTGAGAATTTCTTGTGATGAGTTCTTGGCCTTCACGGAGACTAATGATCTTCATCATCTGGATACCAAGGGGGCGAAGTTCACATGGTCAAATGTTCGTAAAGGCAGATATCATACGGAGCTAAGGATGGACAGAGTAATGTGTAATGAGCACTGGCTTTTGTATTGGGATTTTGCAGTGTGCAGCACGCTTCCGCGTGTTAAATCTGATCATTATCCTCTACTTTTGGAGTCACACAAGGGAGATAAAACTTTCGCCTCTTCGTTCAAATTCCGAAGTATGTGGTTGAATCATCCTGGTTTAAGAGATGTGGTTGAGAATGCTTGGCAGCAACAATTTTTTGGTTGTCCAATGTATGTGCTTATTCAAAAACTGAAGCTTCTGAAGTCGGTATTGAAGCGCTGGAACAGGGAGGTTTAGGAGATATTCACATGAAGGTATGGGATGCTACAACTACTCTGGATAACATTCAGCTACGTATTGGGGAGGAGGGCTACTCAGAAGAGCTGAATTTGATAGAGGTTGAAGCTTCTAACTATTTGATGGACGCTCTTAAGATGCAGAAGGATTTCTGGAAAGATAAGTATAGACTTAAGTGGGTGAAGGATGGTGATGCTTGCACTAAATTATTTCACACCTACACGAAGATCAGAGTGGCTACCAACAAACTTACTCATCTGAAGGCGAATAATGAGTTACTGAGCTCTCATGATGATGTTTCAAACTATGTGGTTTCATACTTTCAAAATATTTATGCTGCAGATAGTGTTAATGTGTCCACGGATTTTATTTTGCGGAATACTCGGAGAATGGTGTCCCTGGATGAAAACAATTGTCTAACTGCAATGCCAGACAAGCTGAAAATTAAAGATGCGGTGGACGCAATTAATGTGAATGGTGCTCCTGGGCCAGATGGTTTCGGGGGTAATTTTTTCGTAGCGTTCTGGGATAAAGTAGGTACGGATGTGACAAATTCAGTTCAATTCTTTTTCAAAAATGGTTGGATATTCCCTAATGCAAATCCGAGTCATGTTATTATCATCCCGAAAGAGTCAGGTGCTGATATGATTGAGAAATTCCAACCCATTGCACTCAACAACTTCTATTTAAAGATTATTGGCAGGATTTTAGCTAACCGTCTGACCCCTATAGCTTCAAAGATGATTTCCCCGTAACAAAGTGCTTTTCTCAAGGATAGAGATATTTTTGACTGCATCGGTATAACTTCGGAGGCAGTAAACATGCTGGACTAAAAGTGTTTTGGAGGTAACATGGCGTTGAAATTCGATATCAAAAAAGCTTTCGACACTCTGAACTGGGAATTCCTTATTCAGGCGCTTCAAGGATATGGTTTCTGCGATACTTTCGTGGGGTGGATTCGGTCGATTCTGAACTCGGTTAGGTTGTCAATAGTGATTAATGGAAAGGTAATGGGCTACTTTAGCTGTAAAAGAGGAGTGTGCCAGGGTGACCCGCTCTCTCCAATTCTGTTTTGCTTGGCGGAATATGTACTTAGCAATGCTATAACCAATGCATTTACACAGGGTAAGATACATCACATTTCTTCTCCGAGAGGCAAAATATTTCCTTCTCATGTGATGTATGTGTACGACATCATGGTTTTCTGCAGAGGTACCAAGAGGGACATTAGGACGCTGATGGACACTTTTGAGGAGTATGGTAAGAACTCGGGTCAATTTATAAGTATGGCTAAATGTACAATGTATGCTAGCAAACATGCCTATGATAGAATTTCAGTCGTCGCATCTTCATATAATATTCCGATGGATACTCTGCCTTTTCGGTATCCGGGAGTCCCTATTTTTCGAGGTAAGCCTAAATTAATTCACTTTCGTGAGATTATGGATAGAATTAAGTTAAAATTCTCAACTTGGAAGGGTAAGTCCTTATCAATGATGGGCAGAGTGGAGATGGTTAAGTCGGTAATTGTCAGTTCAGCTGTGTACACTTTTCATGTTTACAAATGGCCTACAACTTACATTCAAACTCTTGAGAAGTGGGTCAAAAACTTTGTCTGGTCGGGCGATATTAACAACATGCATCACAATACCGTGGCTTGGGACAAGGTATGTCTCCCAGTAACTGAAGGTGGTCTTAGTATCAAGTGCATGAGGAGCATGAATGACGCTGCTCTAATGAAAATGACCTGGAAGATCATGACAGTTACCTCTACCTTTGGAGACTTCATTAAGGTTCGTTTTGTGGGAGCGCTTATAAGAAATCCTTTATTTGGTATGGTCTCAAACAACAATAGAGCATCATTCAAGAAAACTCAATCTGGTTAGTGGGGAATGGGAAAAACATCGATTTCTGGAATGATCACTGGAACATCAATATGGACCTTTCGATAGCGGATTACTTCGAGCTGGATAACTCAAATATTCAAAACTCGGTGGCGGAGTTTATAGTAGATGCAGAGTGGAGGATTCCTTCTTACATGCCGGAGTTAACTGGTCAGATTCAACAGTGGATCAAAGAAACTCTGTTTGCTCTTCACAGTGAGGATAAGCTGGTGTGGAAGGTTACTAATTCTGGTGATATTGGTATGAAAGATGCCTATAATTTTCATAGACCTAAGGAAATGGAAATGCTGGTTTACAAGGACTTATGGTCCATAAATATTCCTCCGAGTCGTGCCTGCACGGTGTGGAAGGTTCTGCATCATAGAATAGCTTCGGAAAACAACGTAAGGTACTATGGAATGGATACAGTGAACTGTTGTAATCTTTGTCACACTCCTTGCTGTGGCGAATCTCAAAACAACTTGTTCTTTAGTTGTGTGTTTGCTAATTCGATCTGGAACTGGATTATGCAAGTTTTTGGCCATCGTCTAGACTGCTCAAATGTGCACTCGATTTTTGCCTCTGTGAGAGGTTTTCTGGGATTTTCTCAAATAAGAAATATGCTTTGGATTGTTGTAGCAAGCTGTATTTGGATAATTTGGTTTAGCCGCAACAAGTTAAGATTCGAGCATCGGGTTATCTCTTCTCAACAGGCTATCACTAAGCTGTATAATCTGGTGATGTAGTCTAATAGGCATAGCGGAGGGTTTTCCTTCTACACCTCTGATGACAAGAGAATTTTGGATATCCTGGGCATAAATAAGCGGTCTCCTAAAATGCATATAGCCATTCCGGTTAAATGGCAACCACCGGCGCAAGGCTGGATTAAGGCAAACATAGATGGTTGTTCCTTAGGTAACCCAGGTCCGTCGGGATGTTGAGTGGTTTTCCGTGACTACAATGGGCTGGTGAAAGGGTGTTTAGCGCAAATTCTGGGAATAACCAACTCAATGTTTGCGGAGCTGTGGGGGGAAATCTATGATTTTCGTTTAGCGGGTATCAAGAAAATTGCAAGACTGTAGTTGGAGTGTGACTCAACTTTTGTAATACAAGCTATTAAAAATCCTGATTTAGTGCCGTGGAAGTTAAGGACACACTGGATTAACTGTTTGAAGTTCACCTCCTCGATACGGATGATTTGCACTCATGCTTTTCGTGAAGGTAACTCGGTAGATGATTTACTTGCAAAGCACGGCGCTACGGTTGAATCTCACTGGTGGACATGTCCTCCAAACTTCACTAGGCGGAACATTTCCATAGATAACTCTATATTTCCGTTATACAGATTTCGTAATATGTAACTTTTTGGTTTTGGTTTTGCTCTTTTGTTCCTTCTGCTATTGTGGAGGTAAGGCCCAGCCCCCCTCCTTCTTTTTTCTTGGTTTAATAAATTCTTCGTTTCCTTAAAAAAAAAACTTTTTAATTATAATTTACTCAATCACTGCTTTTGCAGAGTTTTTAAATGTTTACATAATTTTCTTAATTACTTGTGATTCAATTTGATAGATTATACTTTGTTTAATCAATTGATAGTCTATGCTTAGGGAATACAATTAATATTTGAGAATATGTTTGATTATTTGTGAATTAAGAAATAAGGGATTTAAAGGCTAATTAGAGTTATGAAATATTCGACATCATTCATTCATGTGTAATAGTGGATTCTAGTGTCTTGGTTATTTTTAATATTTTGAAATCAATCTTGAATTAAGTTTTCTTTATTTTTAAGTTTTATAAGTCTAAAATCTATTGGTTTCACAAGTCTCAACGAACCTTTTTACTACAACATAATTGAGAACACATCAATTTTTGGCGCCGCCGACGCGGACTTGTTTTTAAGTTAGAGTTTTTAGATTTTTATTTTACTTTGTTCTATTTTACGTTTCTTTGGTATTTATCTTTGTGCTACAGGTTTGGAATTTGTACTGAAAAGAAATTGATCCAAAGACTTGGAGTCAAAGCTAAAAGATAAAAGAAAACGAAAAGAAAGACAAAGATTTTTATTTATTTTTTAGATTTTCTTTTTAGAATTGTATTAGGATATTCTCTGTTTTTGTAATTTTCTTTTTATTTTTGCACTTTCCTTTTTGTACTTTGGACTTTAAACTTTGGGACATTATTTTTATTTTTTAAACCCTAAGGAAGGGTAGTATTAAATATAAAATGTTTGCAGAGAAGGACGGCGATATCGATATCGCATCGGCCCCTCGGGTTCGTACATGACATAGGAGTCGTGGCCCGAGTCGACTACAACGGTTCATCTCCCGTCTGGTACGGGAGGTAAGTTTGCCGAAACACCCGCGAATCCCCTGTAAGCGGGTTTACTGTATTCCTTCGTTTTCATATATGTCGAGGAAATGAAAACGACTGCTTTAATCTCCTAGTAAAGGGAAAGGACTGGCCATACAAGATAAGGGTTCGGATTTCATCACCGTTCTATTCTTGCCCGCCTTAGGAAAACAATACTTAACGTGAACCTAAGCCTTAAAATTTAGAATAGAACGAGACAGATAGGGTAACGAGCTTAATAGGAAAGTCGTTCGAAAAATATTGGTTACTCTTTTGAGCATGCTTTGAAGTTCATGATGGTTTCTGTAAGTTGAATGCGTGACTGCGCCGCCATGTAATGTGGTAAGGCCTTGGGTATCAAAGCTCCATCCAGCTTCCCTCGCCTCTATTCAACTTACTTAAACTCAGATTGATTCCAGAGGGGTTTTCTCAGATTGTAACGAATTCCCTTTCGAAGGATTAGAAGCTGGTCTAGAAAAAATCTAAGTGGAGCCATCATGCTTTTTGTTTGCTATAAATCTCTAAGTTTTCTTTGGTGGAGTCATCCTTGTTTGTGTTTGCATAAAACTTCCCTTCCTTTTTCTTTTTCTTTTGTTTTTTTCTAGTGTATGCCCGAGGTCATTAGAGAACGGGCTTGGAAAAGAAACACTCTAGGTCGTTTGATTAGTGACAAACCTAGTAGTTCTTCTTGTGAAGACGGGGAGATCGAAGACTCTTCTTTTGAGAGCCCCATTTTTGGAAATTTCAGCTTTGAAAACTTGACAATTAGTGAAGAAAGTACTCCTAGTCTTTTGGTAGTGCCAGAAATGGCAACTTTGAAAGCTTTGTTAAACCCAACTAGGACCCCTCGTCCGTCATGTATCAAGTTAGATGAAAATGAGGAAAATTATGAACTGAAACCTGGGACCCTGCAGATGCTCCCAATCTTTCTAGGGAAAGAAAGTGAAAACCCTTATTTTCATATTAGGGAATTTGAGGAAGTTTGTAGTACTCTGAAAATTAAAAACCTAGATGATGTTGCGCTGAAACTTAGGTTATTCCCATTTTCCCTGAGAGATAAAGCCAAATCTTGGATATATAGTTTGCCTTTTGAGTCAATTGAAACCTATGACCAACTTACAACTGCCTTTTTACAGAATTTTTTTCCTAGGCATAAAACATCGTCTATTAGGACACAGATCTGTACTTTTTCTCAACAAGAGGGAGAATCTTTATATAGGTATTTGGAAAGGTTCAATGAATTAATAGCTCAATGTCCTCATCATGGTTTAGAAAAGGTTAGGCTAGTTCAGATCCTCTACGAGGGTTTAGATTATTCGACAACAACCATGGTTGAGTCCTTATGCACAGGTGGGTTTGAGAATAAAACAGTTTATGAGGCAATGGCATTTTTGAATGAAATCGCCGATAAGACCCAATAATTGGAAAATAGTAAGGAACCCCAGAAAACAATTCTTCTAAGTAGAGGAAATATCAATAAGGTAGAAGGATCTTATGAGTCTGATGCTAAAATAGCAGCCATAGCCAAAAGGTTAGAAGCCTTAGAATTAGGTCATTCTAGTGGTAGTAGTGGAAGAATATAGCCTTTTTGGGAAGGCCATATTGTTGATGAGCAAGCTAATGCTCTTTATAACAACATTAGATTTGATAATCGTCAAAAGTTTGACCCTTATTCGGAAACCTATAACCCTGTCTGGAGAAACCATCCAAACCTTTCTTGGTCTAAGGGCCAGAATCAAGGTCAGTCTAGTAACTCTCAGGTTCCCCCAGGCTTTGGATATACTAAGAGTCCTTCAGCTCAGGCACAGTTTCAGAACCCTTCAGATAAAATGATTATGAGTTTAGAAGAAAATATTGCTTTGTTAACTCGTAACACTGTGCAGCTTCAACAATCTGTTGCTCAAGGTTTAGAAGAAAACAAGAGAATAGGTCAGGCTAACTCTCAGGCTATTTCCGAGTTGAAAACCCAGGTTAGTCAGATAAATGAATCTTTGAGAGAAATAGGAAGGTTTCCTAGTCAAACTCAACCCAACCCTAGTAGAATTAATGAAATATGTGAAAGACCATCCAATCATGTGAATGCTATTAAAACCCTTAGGAGTGGTAGAGTCAAAGACAACAAGGTTGACATGCCTGATAGTGAACATATTGTAGTTCACCCTTCTGAACCAGAAACCGAAGAGATTGATAGAGTCTTTAAAGAGACCGATGAGGTTCATGATAAGCCCGGATTTGTTCCTAGAGCCCCATTCCCATAGATGCTAGTTCCAACTAAGAGGGAGACCACATTTAATGATATATTGGAGGTTTTTAAGCAGGTAACTATCAACCTTCCATTATTAGATTCAATTAAGCAGATTCCCTCTTATGATAAGTTTCTTAAGGATATGTGTACACGAAAGCGTAAGCTTAGTGTCCAGAAGAAAGCCTTCCTAGATAGTCATGTGATTTCTATTATTCAGAATACCGCTACTCCTAAGTATAAAGACCCAGGGTCCCCTACCATTTATTGCACAATAGGTAAGTACTGTGTTGAGAAACCATTGCTTGACTTATGAGCCAGTATGAACTTACTCCCATACCATGTGTACCTTAAGCTAGGACTTGGTGAGATGAAACCTATACCCAGATAACACTTCAGTTAGCTGATAGGTCCGTTAAAATTCCTCATGGTGTGATCGAGGATGTTCTTATAGAGGTTGAAAAGTTTATATATCCAGTGGATTTTGTTATCCTAGATACCCAACATGTCCCTGACCCAGAGAACCAAATACCAGTGATTTTAGGTTTCCCGTTTTTAGCTACATCCAATGCGATCATTAACTGTCGAAATGGTATTATGAATTTGTCTTTTGGTAATATGACTATTGAGCTGAACATTTTTAATATTAGTAAGCTACCCTCAGAACTAGATGACTCGAACATAGAATATTAGTAAGCTACCCTCAACTCTTACCTATTTACAATTTCACGAGCATAGAGATAACAGCGTAAAACTCTGAAAACTTTCTCACTCCTTCAAACCTGCGAAGACGAGCAGAATCTATCATTCAAGAGTCGACACTGACTTTTCACGAAAACCATGAACAATTTACATAAACCCTTCATATGAACTGTAGGATCAGAATATCACAACAACAATACACTTGCGAAATCTTCATCAACAATATTATGAAGCCGTCACATAATGATCTCATAAATGACATAACAGATGACGACAGCTTAAACACGATAAAAGTATGATGATCCTGTGAAATTTAGAATGTTTGCGAAGTTAACACTAGAATGCTTGCAAAAATATCGCAAGCCAAATCCGAAATAAAGGTCAGCTTAGTTGTCATCCATTATGTAATATACTATATAAAGAGCTGAATAGGCTTAAGGAAAGAGGGATAATTTTTGGAGTGTTGAGAAAGTTTTGAGGAGAGAGAAAGTCCAAAACAGTGTTGTATTTTTGATTTCACTTCTTTTTTATAAAATTTCTAGATTCAATTAATAAAAAGTGTCGTTATTGTTCTCAAGAAATGTGTTGATTGTTATGAATTCTTATGAGGGATGTATTGTAGGATTTCCTACAACTACATAATGGCGCTAGAAACAGGGATTCGAGGTTGAAAATTGCTGAAAAAACAAGATTAAAAGATTATTATTGAGACTGTTCAAACCAAGAAGACAATGGAACAAATCAGCAAACCAGTTAAGAAAAAGATAATTAAAATCAATAAAGATAACAGAAGGATGGAGTGTAGCATAATCACAAAAACAATGATTAATAAATTTCATGAAAACATCAAAGGAAGAATACATAAACGAGATTTTGAAGGAAAGAAGATTATGACGATGGAAAAGGTTTCACCCTTGAAGGATTGGGAAAAGCAGAAAATTACGTTCACAGCAGCAGAGATACCAAGAGAAAATTTGAACCACACATCTCCTTTGGTGATAACGGTAACCACACGGAAAGAAAATGGGAAATTCGCAAAAAAAATATGGAAGAATGGGCGGTGAACAGAACTATGGTGGATATGGGAAGTTCGGTGGATATCATGTTTTATCATGCATATAAAGGAATGGGATACAAAGATGAAGAAATTTCTTATTCAACATATCATATCCATGGATTTGGAAAATCAACAACAAAACCTAAAGGAGAAATAATAGTGTGAATTTCGCTAGGAGAGATTGAAACACAGGTGACGCTATGTGTGGTGGATATGGAATCACCGTATAATATGTTATTGGGAAGACCATGGATACACGCAATTAAAGTCGTAGCGTCGATATTGCATCAATGTATTAAATTTCCTATGCCGAGTGGGATTGGTGAAATTAGAGGGGATGTTGATAGTGCAAAATTATGTTATCAAATTAAAGTGAAGCGTTATGAAGGACGTGCAAAGAAGCGAAGAAATAAGAAGAATTTAGAATTTACATGATAAGAGCAGAGTAAGGAAAAGGGATACCCAGTGAAATTCCGGAAGGAGGAAATGAATTTGCGAAAATGATAAAAGAACCAACACCTATGGGAGAACCTAAGGCCAATTACACCGCGGAAGAACCAACAAAGGAAGTGAATGTTGGAACTAAAGAAAAACCCAAAATACTAAGAATTGGGACCAAAATGCAGGCAGGTGAAGAAGAAAAAACTATCAGTCTTTTGCGAGAATACAAAGATATTTTCGTGTGGAACATGGATGGGATGCCTGAAATAGATCCGTCTGTAGCGTGTCATAGGTTGGAAATTTACAAAAGTGCAAGACCTTTCAAACAAAGAATAAGAAAAATTACGACAGCATATCACCCCCAAATAGAAGAAGAGTTACAGAAGATGCTTGATGCATGAATTATAAGACAAGCTAAATATCTTGAGTGGATAGCAAACTTGGTGGTGGTCCCGAAGAAAAATAAGGGGATATGGATTTGCATAGAATTTACTGATCTAAACAAAGCTTGTCCGAAAGATAGTTTTCCATTAACAGATATTCCACAACTGGTTGAATCAGCGGCGGGAAATGATAGAATATCTTCTCTAGATGGGTACAAAGGTTATAATCAAATTCCTCTTGCTGAAGAAGATCAAGAACATACTGCTTTTTTCGTTCTAAGAGGATTATACTGTTACACAAAAATGCAATTTGGTCTGCGAAATGCCGGAACAACATATCAAAGAATAGTGGAGAAGGTGTTCGCAAAGTGGATACACAAAATGTTTGAGGTGTATGCAGATGACATGTTAATAAAAAGTAAAGAAGCTAAAGATCATGTACAAGATCTGAAAGAAATTTTTGATCAGATGCGGCATTTCAACATCAAAGTAAATCCAGAAAAGTGTATTTTAGGGTTGCGTCAGGAATTTTTTTAGGATATATTGTATCAAAAGAAGGAATACAAGTTGATCCAGAGAAGGTATAAGCAGTTCGCGATATGCCAACACCAGCGACGGTGAAAGATGTACAGAAGTTAAACGGACTATTGGCTTCGCTGGGAAGGTTTATTTCGCGATCTTTAGACAAATGTAAACATTTCTTCAACATACTCAAAAAGGGGACAAAGTTCAGATGGACAGATGAATGTGAGAAAGCTTTCCAAGGAATAAAAGAACATCTAATGAATATATCAATTTTACAAAAGGCAAAACTAGGAGAAGAGCTATTAATCTATCTTGCGACAACTTCGCATGCATTAAGTGCTGTGCTATTGCGAATTGACGCAGGAGTTGAAAAACTGATTTACTACATCAATAAAACATTCAATGCTGCAGAGAGAAATTACTCAAAAATCGAAAAACTAATTCTGGCATTGGTTTACGCAACGTTTAAGCTTCGCATATATTTTCAAGCGCACAAAATAAGGGTGTTAACAAAGGAACCAATTGAATCAGTTATGAAGAATTCAAAAAGGTCAGGCAGGGTAGAGATGCAATGCACAAGTGGTACATTTCGAAATTAAGTATGAAATATTATCGTCACCAAAGTCACAAGTTGTTGCAGAATTCTTAGAAGAATTTTCTCTAGAAGATGATGAAGCAGTGGAGGAAATGATGGATGTGGAGGAAGAACATGGGAACCTAAGAGATCTGTTGGCAGAGCCTGATAGATGGGAAATATTGGTAGATGGATCATCAATTGGGGAAGGTAATGGAGTTGGAATTGTCCTCATTTCGCAAGAAAGAAATAAAATGGCTTTTTATTTCAGATCAGAGTTCGCATCTACTAACAATGAAATAGAATACAAAGTTGTGGTATATGCCATAAAATTCGCAATAGAAATGAAATTGGAGAATATGAGAATTACCAGTGATTCGAAGCTAGTCATTTGCCAAATAAAAGGAGAATACACTACAAATGAACCATCCTTGAAAAAATACAAGAAACTTGTTGAAGAATTGTCAGCGAAAATCCCAAAAATAAAGTGGAGACACATATCAAGGAAAAACAATAGACTTGCAGATGCTTATGCTTTTATTTCAAGTATGATGACAGATCCAGCTGCGAGATGCACAAAAATACAGACGCTCCTACCACCATCTGTAAACAAAGAAGAAGAGGAAGAAGTAGATGTTATGATAATAGAAGGTGAAGAAGAAGCACAAATACCCAATGCCGAAGATTAGAGAGCAGAACTTCATGCATATTTGGAAAAAGGAGAAACACCAAGAAATAGATTGGAGGCACACAATGTAGTTGCAGAATAACCTACAACTACACCCTCAATAGAATTAGTAAAAACTCAAGAAATTCTTGATGGTGAATGATAACTTTCTTATTAATTCTCTTAGTTGATTACATAGAATTATCAAAATGGAACTAGAATAGTTACAACTTTTTGTATTCTCTTTCCTAAGATAATTTCTTACACTCATTAAAAGAACCTCCCGAATTTTACATTTGAACTCCTATTTATAGTAAAACTTATGCAGCTGTATATGAATTGCGAAGTATCGCAATTCATCCTCGCAAAACTTCATATTTCTCCGCGCTACTTATATCATCGTATCATATTATAACTCTTTTCTCCTTTATCTATTACGATACTCGTGAACTATTATCTTGCGATATTCAGTACCTACATCTTGCCTATTCTCATGTCAATTCTACGAAGAAGAAATGATCGTGAGAACATAACCGTTACTTAGTCTTTTAGAATTTGGACACGTCTTTTGTAACTGTCTTTTTCTAGTTATTCCCTTATATAACTCCTTTATATTCTCTTCCTTTTGTTCTTCTTACTTCTGCAATTTTATCTTCTATTCATACTCTTCATTACTGTTTTCTATGCAATTTTTTCTTCTATTATATCTTCATGAGTTCTCCAAGGTAATTTCCTTCTATCTCCGTGCATTTCATTTGTTCTCCTCTTTAATTTCTGTATAATTTGTTATCTGATTTTTGTTTATTTCAGCAAAATAACTCCTCAGATGAAACCTCAACTAAAAAATTCAAGCCCTAATCCATGAAGAAGAAAATCTGAGAATCAAAAGGTAGTTAAAATACTTTGCCTTCTTTCCTGACAATATATTGTTGCCTCAGTTTTTAATCTACATTTTGATTCGCAGGTTGGCGAAAAACCAAACCCTGGTAAGAGATCTCGAGTAACTAAACCCACACCATTAATTCCGATTGATGATTTCCTTCTTGAAGTTGATAAGGAATTTTCCTCTCCTCCTCGTGAAAATTCTTCTTCACACACTCCTGCCTCTACTCCATTACCTACCTTTCAATCTCCCATCAGTGTCAATTTATCAACACTTCTTCAAGATCAACCCTCGCAAAATATTTCTTCAACTTCTTCTCTTGAAAAACAACCCTCGCAAAATATTTCTTCAACTTCTTTTCTTGAAAAACCTATCTTGTCCCCAAATCCTTTGAGTGCTATTTCTCCAAACAATTTGCAGCTTGCTCTTATTCCTTCAAATTCTTCTCCTCTTCCTCAGGAAATTCGAGATGGAATTTATTCAACTTTCCGAATGTTATCTGAGGTTTTGACCAATCTTTTGCAAGTCTACTAATGTTCGTTCGCAATATGAGTTTTGCGAAGTGCTAAATAATTTCGTCAATCCAGACATTTCTTCTTCACGTCAATCCTTGGAAAAAGAAATTGAATTGCTTCGCCAATCTTTGAAATATTCTCAAGCAGAATGCGAGGATCTCCGTAAAGAAAATTATCATCTTCAAAATGATTCTCTCGGATCGTCATGCGATTCTTCGCAAAAGAAATGATGAATTGAAAGGTATGATTACTATCTTCATATTTTCCCTTTTATTTACTTATATTCTTCATATGCTTGAAACATCCATTAAAACCCATTCCCCTTTATAGAATCCATCCAGAAATGTAGAAGATTAGTACTTCACCATGAATCATATGCAACAGAATATCGAACCAAGCATGAAAGCCTCTCAAAACAATTCTCCCATTTATCTAATCCTTACTCGTGTGCTCTTGACAACTCTGACGCTCTTTTTCAAGAGAATACTCAACTGATATATGATCGAAATTTTTTGAATGATGACATATCTCAACTTTTTTCTTCCTTAACTAAAGCTAATTTGAGAATATAAACCTTATTAGAAGAGAACAAAACCTTATCAGAAGAGAAATGTTCGTTTTTGAATACAATGATTGTTTCTTCGCAAGAATTAAAAACTCTTCAGAATAAATGTTGCGATCAAGAAAATCTTTTTTCTTTATTGAAAGGTGAACTTGAGGAATTAAAGAAGTCTTCAGATGCTGAAAGAAATTCTTTTGTTATTGAGAAGAATTCCCTTATTAATAAGAATATAGTCTTGAGTACTAAGAAGAATCATCTTGAAGAAGATTATTCATCATTAAAAAGTCTTTATGCCAAACTTGCGAAGGATAAAAATTTTCTTCTTTCTAAAGATCAAAAGCTTCAATCTGGACTTAAAGGATTAGTTGGTGATGGTTTTGATAATGCGATGAATCAAATGAAGAACTGTTGTCTATCTTTAGCTCAATATCTTACTTCGTAAAGAGAAGGTAGTCATTAAAATTTTACTACCTCTGGTATATCTTTAAATTTCGTTATACTCGCAAATTTTATCCTTTGAATTTTTTTTTATTCGCAGAATCTGAGAATAACCTTCGTAATACGAAAGCTGGATTAGAAGCCTCCTGTTCCGAGCTTCGTAAGAAAAATGCTTTTCTTTCTACCCGCTTAATCAACTCTCGTGACCGTGCTACTCGGAGATTCAACTATCTTGCTTATTCCAAAGATATCGAAGATACCAACCATCAAAAAGCTATACTTCTTGAAAGTCATCTGAAAGCTCAAGTCTTTACGAATAACATTCTCTTATCAAGAGCCTTGCCTCCTGTGAAAATTACTCCTCTGAAAATATCTGACGTTGAAGTTGCTCGTGAGCCTGATAGTGATTTCGATTATGAGAGTGATGATGAAGATTTTGATGACGAGAAAGAATCTATTCCTCAAGGAGATGTTCCTGTTGCATATTCTTCAAAGGATGATATCTCGCAAAAGTCGAAAGCTGCTAATGACCCTACTCATCTTAAAGATCCAGCACAGAGTGTTGATGAAGCATGATAACATTATTTTTTCAATTTATCATTGACTCTCATGTCCTCCTTTCTTTTGAATTCCTTCCCTTAGTTACTGTTGGTTTTCTTTTTGCGAACAATTCTGTTTTTTAAGAAGTGCATCTGATATTTTACGAAGATGATTTAACCTTTCTTAAGAAGTATATCTGATATTTTGCGAATATAATTTAACCTTTCTTTAATTAAATGTTTTCCTTATTTTGCCCCATTTGATCATATGAAGAGAAATAATATATAACTCACAGATAAAGCTTAGTATCTCCTTTTCCCCATATTATTTCTCTTTAGATGATTAAACATTGTTGGAAGTATTAGAATATCTGGCTCAATTTATCTTACGAAGTTTCAACTTGTTACGATTGTAAATAATAAATCCTCCCTTTTAAGTATAAGAAATAAAATATATGAAATATCCTTAATAAGTATACTACATATACAATACATTTGAAGAAGTATTAGAAGTACTAAATCCGTCAAATGAAGAGATATAAGAAGTATTAGAAGTACTCGATCCACCAAATGAAGAGATATAAGAAGTATTAGAAGTACTCAATCTACCAAATGAAGAGATATAAGAAGTATTAGAAGTACTCAATTCACCAAATGAAGAGATATAAGAAGTATTCAATCTGTGAATAATTACGTAACATATGACGAAGTATAATGATTACTTAACCTTCACCAAATGAAATATCCGTTGAAGAAGTATAATAAATATGAGATATTCTTGAAGAATTATAAGAAGTATTCAACTTTTGGAGAAATATTCAATATATGGAGAAGTATAAGAAGTATGTAATTCTCGTAAACTTTTACGAATATGAACTTTCTGTATTTGATTGCTATCAAAATCGCATCTTTTGTTAAGTCTTCGTTAAAATTCTTCAATGATGTTGTCTTCTTTGATAGGACTTCTTGTAAAAATTCTTCAATGATATTGACAGAGCTGTCTTCTCTTCAAAACTTCAAGATGTATATTCTTGTAAAATTTCTTCAATGATATCGATTTAAGTCTGTCTTCTTTTTCAGATCTTCATAATGTATATACTTGTATAATTTCTTAAATGATTTTGATGTAATGAATTTCATTAATTTCTGTGGTCTTATCATGCCATCCTAAGTAAAGGTCTTATTTTGCCACCTCTTTTGTAGTAAATTTTTGTATTTGCGATAATATGACAAGCCTGAACATTCTTGCGAACATACAACCTCGTGACATTATCGTCTTGCGATGAAATCGCAGGACGTTTTTACACTTTCATGTAATAACCCATTGATCTCATCTTAACTTCTTTGTTTCATTCTGCGAGTTCTTTTTGTATGTTTTCCTTCTCTCTTTTTTTTTTTTTTTTTTTTTTTTTTTAGAATGCTCGCAGAACTTCATTTATTGCACAAATATGACAAGCCTTTATGTTTTCGCAAACAAGAAGCCTCGTGACATTTGAGTCTTATAGCACGTATCATCTCCCTAATGGAGGGTGCTTCCCTTTATCTTCCCCCTGGTTTCCCCTTCAAGGAAGCGTACATCGACCATACAAGGTTAGCTCTTCCCATCCGGTTCTGCCAACAACCAGCTTTTGATCGCAACCTCTTATCCTTTTTTCCTATAGGGCTTATAGTTACGAGGTTGCACCCTATGGGGTATCTTTGGGCCAAGTGCATCATTTGCCAAGACTTGTCAAAAATGGCAGATGTGGTTCAACCTCACCCGGCACTCTTGACTCAACCGTGTACCTCGGCGCCTTGATCTTTTTCTGCACTTCTTGGGAAAGTCAGTATGCCTTAGTCGCCCAACCTAAATCCTCTTACACCGCATTTTATATTGCGTAATGTCGCTAGATTAGGTAAGAATCCAAGGTGTCTAACCCGGATAGGTACCCCATTATAGGGTTGTACCCCTAAAATTTTACCATGTACTAAGGGCCCTTGGTGGTGTTCCGGTTACCCTTAGCCACGTTTATAGGTACCCCCTTAAATGACGTACTTTAGGACTTTGCCTCTTACGAAATATAGCTTCGCGAACTAGGGTGTACGCCACAAAGGTTTGCGTGTATAAAATTTTCTGCGGCTCTCTTTCTTTTTTGGAGGCTGATCACAGATTGCGGTCTTTTATTCGCAAATTAATGAAAGTTTAATCGCAATATAAATTTTGAAACTCGTAACTTTTCCCAATTTCCTGCGAGCAAACAATATTCGTAAAAAATTTCATGAGTTTTATGTATAATACCTTTTCAAATATAGTCTGTTCCAAGGTCTACCAAGCCTCAAACCCATGTCTCTCCCTTCTGGATCCATCAGCCGATAAGCTCCGCTTCCTACAACTTCTTTAATAACATATGGTCCATCCCATTTTGGTGCTAATTTTCCTCCATTTTCTTTTTGATATCGAGGTGTTTATCGCATGACCAAATCACCTGGTTTATATTCACGTTCAATGACTCTCTTGTTGTATTCTCGAGCTAATCGTTCCTGATAAATCTTCATATGGTGCAACACCTTTTCTCTTTTTTCTTCCAAATCATCCAATTCACTTAATATTACTCCCGCACTTAAATTTCTTTCCCAAGCTTCTTTCTTTGTTTTCGGAATTACTACCTTTGTGGGTAATACTACTTCTACTCCATATGTTAGACAATAAGGAGACATTCCAATTGCTTCTCTTCTAGTTGTATTGTATGCCCAAACTGCGCTAGGTACTTGCTCGCACTATCCTTTGAGATGTCCTTCTAATTTATTTTTGATTGTATCTGCGATTGTTTTATTTGTTGCTTCTGCCTGTCCATTATCTTGTGGATATAACGGGGTTGACTTCCCACATTTTATCCTAAAAGCACTGAGTAACATCTCTATGTTCTGCCCCTCAAATTGTTTTCCATTATCAGATACTAGTTGTGCTGGAACCCCGTACCTACAAATGAGGTTCTCAAATATGAATGTAAAAACATCTTTATCACGAATATCTTTGTCTTTGCTTTTACTTATCGAGCTTCGTGAAATAATCTTTGCAACTATCAAGTATCGCCTTTGTCCAGATCCAGGTATAAATGGTCCAACAATATCCAACCCCCATTTACCAAAAGGCCAGCAGCTTGTTGAAGAAGTTAATGTGGCCCCTGGTGCATGAATTATTTTACCATGTCGTTGACATTCCTTGCATCTTAAATGCGAACAATTTTGCGTCTGTATGCATATAAGTCCGATAATATCCTTGTATCTTTGCTCTATATGCTAGATATCTTCCCCACTATGATTTCCACTTCTCCTCCATGTAACATCTTCAATATTTTTTCTCCTTCTTCGCGAGTTAAGCACCTGAGAGGTGGTCCATTGAAAGATTTTCTATATAAAATTCCTTCTCGCAACTCATAGTTTGTTGCACGACTCTTTAATTTATGTGCTTCTAGTCTGTTCCTGGATATTTCTCCTGTTGCGAGATATGCATGAATTTCTTTTCTCCAATATGCGATGTTGTTTGATAACACTCTTTCTACTTCCATCGCAACAACTTCCTCAATTTTTTTCTCTTTGTCCACTGATGGGTGCTGAATTGTCTGTATTTGGATATTTCTTGTATTTGGATTTGTCATCATGCTTGGAATAAATGCAAAAGCATCTGCGAGACGGTTATATTTTCTAGATATATGTCTCCATTTTAATTTTGGTATCTTCGCAGATAATTCCTCAAAGAGTTTCTTATATTTCTTCAAAGAAGATTCATTTGTGGTATATTCCCCTTTAATTTGACAAATCACTAACTGCGAATCACTTGTTATCCTTATAATTTCAATCTTCTTTTCTATTGCGATCTTTAACACATGCACTACAGCTTCGTACTCTGTTTCATTGTTCGTGGATGCAAATTCTAGTCTGAATGAGAATGATGTTCTTTCTCCTTCTGGTGAAATCAACACGACTCCAATTCCATTTCCCTCACTATTGGATGATCCGTCCACTAGAATTTCCCATCTATCTGGTTCTGTTAACAAGTATTTTGGATTTCCAAATTCTTCTTCAACATCCATCATTTCCTCTACTGCTTCATCTTCTTCCAAAGGAAATTCTACCAAAAAATCTGCGACGACTTGTGATTTTTGCGATGACAATACTTCGTATTTTATCTTGTAATGGTTTACTTGTGCATTCCACCTTTCTATTCTTCCTGACCTTTTTGTGTTCTTCAAGATTGATTCAATTGGGACTTTGGTTACCACTTTTATCACATGTGCTTGAAAGTATATTCGTAACTTGAATGATGCATAAACCAGGGCTAAGATTAACTTCTCCATTTTAGAATAATTCTTCTCTGCGCATTAAAGGTTTTACTAATGTAGTAAATGGGCCTTTATACTCTGCGTCTGCTGCTTACAGAATTTCACTTAGAGCATATGGAGTTGTTGCGAGGTATACCAATAATTCTTCGTCTCTCTCTGGTTTCTGTAGTATAGATGTATTTGCGAGGTATTCTTTGATTCCTTGAAAAGCTTTTTCACATTCATCAGTCCACTTGAATTTTTCTCCCTTCTTAAGTATGTTGAAAAAATGCTTGCACTTATCTCGACATTCGCGAAATAAATCTTCCAAGTGAAGCCAAGAGTCCATTTAGCTTTTGTACTTCTTTTACCGTTGCGGTGTTGGCATGTCACGAACTGCTTGTACCTTTTCTGGATCAACTTGTATTCCCTCCTTTGATACTATGTATCCCAAGAACTTTCCATACGAAACCCCCATTATACATTTCTCAGGATTTAATTTGATATTGAACTTTCTCATTTGCTCAAATATTTCCTTCAAATCTTGCACATGATCTTTAGCTTCCTTGCTTTTTATCAACATATCATCTACATATACCTCCAAAGTTTTATGTATCCACTTCGCGAACACTTTTTCAACCATACGTTGATATGTAGCACCCGCATTCCGCAAACCAAATGGCATCTTCACATAACAATACAAACCCCTTAGAGCAAAAAAGGCAGTATGTTATTGATCTTCTTCTGCGAGTGATATTTGATTAAACCCTTTATATCCATCAAGTGAAGTGACTCTATCATGACCTGCAGCTGATTCCACCCACTACACCATTTTAAGGATTTAGCAACTCAGATTAGCAACTGCATATGTGCCGTTGCAAATTTTCTGTTGCTAATAGCCGTTGCTAATTTTTCGCAACGAAAACTAGATGTTGCGAATTTCATAATCTAAACGTTATTGCTATTTGAAACTGCGGAGTACTTACGTGTGCGGTTAGATCGTGTGGGTGGTAACACCTAATTTGACACTTTGACTTAACTTGACTTAATGTGTGTGAGATATGTGTGTGAGGATCCTTCAACCCTAGTTCTAATCTTGACTTACCCTCTCTCTCTCTTTCAGTCTTTTACCTCTCTCGATCCCCTGCCGCTGCATCTTCTCTCTACCGCTTCTCTTCTTCATCAAAAAATACGAAGATTC
Organism: Papaver bracteatum; assembly: GCA_023529315.1. Classification (NCBI taxonomy): domain Eukaryota; kingdom Viridiplantae; phylum Streptophyta; class Magnoliopsida; order Ranunculales; family Papaveraceae; genus Papaver; species Papaver bracteatum. The sequence continues at coordinate 1,136,685 of JAJJWX010001102.1, read as the reverse complement.
ATTAACCAGATCTACTAAAAAATATCAAATCTTCTTACTCTCCTCATCAACACCAACTGAAAACGAAGATTCATCAATGGTTTATTGATTTTAGGTGTTGGTCATTTGGTTTGATATTGAGCTAGGGTTAACTCATGTTTCATTTAGAACTTGCACCTGAGTTCCGATGGCTTAATTTTGGTTATTTATTTTGATTTTTCTTTAAATCTGTATTTCATTTATAGCACGACTCTAGGTTTCAAATTATTTTTGTTTGATTTCTGTATTAGGGGTTTTTTCTGGGGTTTCTTCATAATGGGTTTTGTGTTTTAGTGCTAATTTTCCGAGTTGAGGAGGCCTTCTATACGGTTGGTTCCATGTAGTTTGTCTGTCACACTTTCATAGTTTTTTTTTTCAAATTTTTTCATCTTCATTTCTGCAAAATTCTTCGAATTTCAACCAATTTTCGTCAATTTTTTTTCCATAATCCTCGATTTGATCCACAAAAAACACTAAGGGTTTGAGCTTCCATATATTTCATCTTCAATCAAGTTCTTTGAAGAAAATAAAATCCGCAAAAGAAAGAAAAAAATGAACAGAGAAGTAGAGAGTTTTCAGACATTAGTTGGGAATGGATTTCATGTTATTGGTATTAATCTTTAGTTTCGTTACTTTTATTGAAGTCTGAGTCTTGTTTAATTATTTGATCCATGTGTGGGAATTCCTTGTTTAGAAGATGCACCACAGATGTTCGATAAAATGCAAATTGTAAATCCTGCATCGAAGGTGTTTGATTAATTGCATTTTGATTTATCCTGTTTTATGGTCTTAATAGGGTGGATTTGCAAGAACTTACTAGGAGGATTTGGTTCAGTGAAATGGTTATGGATATACATGGCTTGGGACCCGGGAGAAAATGTTGTCTGTCTACGGATAAGCTCTTTCGTTAAACAAAGACCAACCATGTGAAAATGATTCAGTCCTTTAAGTCTTAGTCAAACGCTGGCTGTTGCACTTATTACTTAATTACTGATTTTTTTTTAAGCATTGATTGCAAAACTTAGTTCCATGTATGATTCAAGGCATAGTTATAGTTCATGGCTTTATATGTTTGCTTAGAGTATGTACGTAGTATCTGTAGTACTAATCTACCAAAGTTAGTGTGTATATGTCATGTTAGAGAAGCTTATATGTAATGTTATCTTCACGATGGAGAAGACCTTCTACATAGGTTTATTTTTCCTCAAATAGCTAAATTAAATAGCCCTTTTCCCCAACGTGTTGCATTTTTGTGCTTTACCCGATTAATCCTTATGTCTCATGCATATCAGTTATTTCTTGACATTTAAGTATTGGGATTTTGGTATTGAGTCTTTTTTTTAGGATTCCCACTTGTATGACAGATTGTCTTCCATTAATACTGGAAACTAAACTTTTTGGTTCACCTTGCATCGATTTCAACTATGACTAGCAAGTTGTAACCATTTCCTTTAAATTATTTGCACGATATAGCTATGTCTGTACCGTCTGTTTGATGAAAGAAGAGCTGTGTGTACCTTAGAGATTTTGGACCTTTTGTCGACTTTGAAATACTAATCATTAATGGAGCAAGTGGTAGTAGTGTAGTACTGTTTATTGCTTCTTATTTCATTCTTTGTTTTCCCCAGGAAAAGGTACAAGATTAGTGGACTTTGATGAAATCATCAACAATCAATTTTGTCAAAGAGATTAGTGCATGAAGTGGCGTTGTTGGTCGTTATTATGTTTGATAAAATTTGTCGATATAGCTAATTTCTGTAAAATAGATTATGGGGTTTTGAGAATTGGGAACTCTATTTGAAACATGAAATTTTTGGGTTAATCAACATGTTGATAACATACTTCAGTTAAAACACTTTGTGATTATTCTAGGTTTTCGAACTTTGTTATGTTTGATAAAATTTGTTCATGTCACTTGTAGAATCCAAAAATTGACTTAATGTACGTTACTATTTTGGATGCAGGTTTGTAAAATTGTGGAGGGATAGAACCTAGAGGTACTCAAAAAGACTTAATGAACGCTAGATAACTGCTCTTTTGAAAGTTACATGTCCCATGGTGGTAAGCATCTTCCCAGAGATAAGCATTTTGTTTAATTTAATTCATTTTCTATATGAAATAATACAATTGAATCTTAAAAATCGACATGGATATAATTGTTAATTGTCTAAGTATGCCTGTGATCATTGGTAGACATTTCCGTATGATGAGTCGTGTTTTTTTAATTCATCGGTTTGAATTTGTTTGTTCACTTCATGTGCTTTGTTTCCTTAATCATGTCATTCTGATTTTGCAGACTGCAATGTTTAAAAGGTTGGGAGTCTGAGGAAACGATATGCAACCCAAACCTAGAATCTTATGTTGCGCTGAAGCCATGTGATCTGCAAATAGCTAAACCTTGATGTCCTACGACATATTGCAGGTAAATTAGAATTTGATGCACTTATTCATGCAATGACTTCATTGCTCTATAAAGATTTTTCGGTATGAAATTATAGCTCTGAAACTGTATTTGATAGAACTCTTTTGTCTTTGGGTTCAACTTTTAGGATTTGATCGAAGTCATTGTGTACATGAAGTTTACCAGTCTTTGTACTTAATAATTACTGGCTTTTTGTTGCTTTTGTCAGATATATTTTTGTTCATTCCTTGTGAGGATGGAAAAACTTTCCATCTGAGTTTGAGTAATTAAAGATATAAAAGGAGAAGTCCTCGGGTGAAATGATGTTTAACTCTATGAAATATTTCCGAGTTCTCTATTTTGTGAAAGAATTTGAGGTTCAATAAACTATCTTGGTACTTGTGCAGATTTGTATATCTTCTAGTCTTTTTCCTCTGGCTTGTTTGATATGTTATTAATCTTCAAACATGTTATTGTGAGTGGAAAGCTTTCGAGCAGTTCATTCAAAGTAGATGAAGTTCAAGGTTGGTACATGGCTTCTTCTGGTCAGCATGTTATCTTCCTTGAGTAGTACACTAGTATTGATTTGTGCTATGAAGTGTTAATATGGGTGATTTTGGTATTTGCAGAAATGGCTCGTACTAAGCAAACTGCTCGTAAGTCAACTAGAAAAAAGGCACGAGGGAAGCAGCTAGCTACCAAGGCTTCACTAAGTCTACACCAACTGCTGGTGGAGTTAAGAAGCCACACATATACCGTCCTGGAACTGTTGCTCTTCGGTGTACTTCCTTCTACCTTCCTTCTACCTTCATTATAGTTTATTCCTGTTCTGTGAAATCTGTAAGTACTAGAAGAGTGCTAAATTGCTGATCAGGAAACTTCCACTCCAGGGACTTGTTCGTGAAATTTCTCAGGACTTAAAGGTATGAAGATTTTGTATATCTAAAGCCAATTCTTTTGAATGGTGACTTAGCGGTTAGTACGAGTCATTGTTCCTTTTCCTTGTTCTGCTACTATAAGTTATGTGGAATGCTTACTGGGGAAGGAGTATGAAACTATCATGAATTTATTATTCTAATGCTTGTATTTTCTCTTGTTTGAATATTTCAGGATAGTTTCTTGCTTCTCCACATGCTTGTGGTGTTCAGAAGTACTCCATTGTGCCATATCTTTCCAACTACAACCAAAAGTATGTATATGTAAGATTATAATTAATCCAACAAATTTTACTGGGAACCTGCTCCACGTGAATAATTTCTCGCCTTCGTGTTCTACGTTTGTGCAGGAGTCACCAACACAGGAAAAAATTATTGTTCATTTTCTGGTTTTTCCAACAGCTTGACATGTTCAGTAGGTTAACTTACATAAATACTACTTTACCAATGTATTCTTGTCAACATTGTTTTTGGCCGAGTTTAAGTATCAACTATTTTAACCCCTTGAAGCTTATTACAACTTTTATTCTTCCTACATCTCATTTTCCAAGTATATTGTTGGGTCCTCTATGGTAGAATCCCAGGCTGGGAAGGTAGGGATGACCGTGGAGTCTGATCTCAAACTAGCTCAACTTCAGCATCAGCTTCCTGCAAATGAACTAGGCGCGCTTATGCAACTTGTTGAGGGCACTACGGGGGGAGATAATATATCTTTAAGCGTGAAGGTAAGTGTTTGATATTTAAGTTAATGTAGTACGTTTCTCCGAATCAGAGACTTTGTTTGAAGTTTGGAGTTGTATTAATGTCTGAAATGGTGATAGTTCAGTTCTTATAGTAACTGCACCATTGTCAACTCAAGTCACTTTATCTAGTTAACAATATCATTGTATGTCAAGTTACAAAAATTTGGGACTTTGATGATCATCTCAAGTAAGTTAGCTGTGATAGTTGTATACATTTGTATCAAATGCTCGGTACTTTTTGTTAACTTCAACTGAAGAATCTTTTTTCATAATATAATACAATTTTGTATCTTCTATTGTGATTCTCAACATTATAGTTTTGTATGTCCATTAAATGACATTGTAGTTTGTATATCTGTAGAAATGGGGAACTGGGTAATTGCAGGGGAGGATTGATTTCTACCAGGTCAATGAAGACTTGACCTTTTTTTTTGATGTTGCAAAGAAGTAGCAACATCGGTGATCTGTTGCTAAATAAGAACCAGAACCAATAAACTATAACCAGAACCACCAAAAGATCTCGGTTCCGGGTAGGGGTATTCCTGTAATTAGCAACAACTTAGCAACAACAATATGGTGTTGCTAATAAAAAATTTAGCAACGGCAAGCCCCGTTGCGAATTTCCGTTGCTGACCGTGATTAGCAACAGAGCTTATGTCGTTGCTAAAAATTGCGACACCGTGTTTAGCAACGGAAAAAGCCTATTGCGACCCCGTTTAGCAACAACTATGGTAGGTTGCTAATACCTTAAAATGGTGTAGTGACCATTTGTGGTATATCTGGTAATGGAAAACTGTCTTTGGGACATGCCTTGTTTAGATCAGTGAAATCTATGCAAATTCTTATTCCTTTATTCTTTTTCGGAACAATGACCATATTCGCAATCCATTCTGGATATTTTGCTTCCCTTATGATCCCTGCATCCAACATCTTTTGTAATTCTTCTTCTATCTCGTACATGATAATTTTGTGATATCTTCCTTATTCTTTGTTTGAATGGTCTTACATTTTTATCTATGTTCAATCTATGACACGCCACTGATGGATCAATTCCTGGTATCTCATCTACACTTCCTGAAGATATCTTTATATTCTCAAAAGATCAATAGTTCTTTTTCTTCTTCTTCATCCATCTTAGTTCCAATTCGCAAGAATAAAGGCTCCTCTTTACTTCCAATATTTATTTCTTTAGTTGGTTCATTGCAACATAGCTTGGACTTTGCTCCCCCATAGGTGTTGGTTCTTTGATTATTTTTGTTGGTTCCCCTTCTTTTTCTGGAATCTCATTTGGTATACCTCTCCCTTCCTTTGCTCTTATTGTATACACTCGGAATTCTTCTTCCTTTTTTGTTTCCTTCGCAAGTTTCCTATGAAGATGTTTCTTTCTTGATCTTCCTCCGCATTGCGTTACTTCAATTTGATAACAAAATTTTGCACTATCAAGATCTCCTTTTATTTCTTGTATTCCATTTGGTGTAGGAAATTTGATTCTCTGATGTAATGTTGAAGCAACACCTTTGATCGCATGAATCCACGGCCTTCCTATCAGCATGTTATATGGAGATTCCATATCTATCACACACAAGATTACATGTGTTTCGATTTCTCCTAGTAATATTCGCAGCGCGATTTCCCCTTTAGATTTTGTTGTAGATTTCCTAATCCATGAATAAGACATTTTGAATTTGTGATTTCTTCATCTTTAATTCCCATCCCCTTAAGTGCATGATAGAATATGATAAACAGAACTCCCTGTATCAACCAAAATTCGGTTTAATTTCCATTTTTCTACAGCTTTCTTATCTTCTAGCATGATCGGAATTGTGATCACCAATGGTGAAGTGTGGTTCAAGTCTTCATTTGGAATTTTTGCTGCTGAAAATGTGATTTTCCGCTTTTCCCATTCTTCTAAAGTTGTTATATTTTCTTCCTCCATGATCTTTCTTCCTCTACAATCTCGCTTGTATATTTTCCCTTCATATTACTATGAAATTCATCAATCATTGTCTTTGTGATCATATTACATTCTTCTTTTTGGCAATCTCCATCTACTGACTTCATTTGATTTTCAAATTTTCCACAATTCCCTCAAATTTAGGCTACCACAATTCTCAATTCCCTGTTTCTAGCGCCAATTATGTAGTTGCAGAATAACCTACAACTACACCCTCAATAGAATTAGTAAAAACTCAAGAAGTTATTGATGGTGAATGATAACTTTCTTATTAATTCTCTTAGTTGATTACATAGAATTATCAAAATGGAACTAGAATAGTTACAACTTTTTCTATTCTCTTTCCTAAGATAATTTCTTACACTCATTAAAAGAACCTCCCGAATTTTACATTTGAACTCCTATTTATAGTAAAACTTATGCAGCTGTATATGAATTGCGAAGTATCGCAATTCATCCTCGCAAAACTTCATATTTCTCCGCGCTACTTCCATCATCGTATCATTTTATAACTCTTTTATCCTTTATCTATTACGATACTCGTGAACTATTATCTTGCGATATTCAGTACCTACACACAAACTAAAAAACCGTGCGACAAATTATGAGCTAAGAGATGGGGTGTTGTATAGAAGATCCTTTAATGGACCATCACTCATATGTTTAACACGAAAATAGGGAGAAGAAATGTTAAAGATGTTACATAGTGGGGATGCTGACAATCATAGTGGAGGAAGATCCCTGGCATACAGAATGAAAACGCAAGGTTATTATTGGCCATATATGCATGAAGATGCGAACAAATATCAAGGCATTGCGAACATTGTCAGCGACATGGAAAGAAAATACATGCACCTGGAGCACCATTAACATCTTCAACAAGTGTATGGACCTTTGGAAAGTGGGGTTTAGACATTGTGGGACCATTTTTACCAGGATCTGGACAAAGGAGATATTTAATTATTGCTACAGATTATTTCACAAAATGGGCAGAAGTGAAAGCAGTACAGCATATTCATGACAAAGACATCTTCACGTTCATATTCGAAAATATCATTTGCAGATTTGGAATTCCAGCACAATTAGTATCTGATAATGGGAAACAGTTTGAAGGGCAGAACATAGAAATGTTACTCAATGCATTTAAGATAAAGTGCGAAAAATCCACTCCTCTATATCCACAGGCTAATGGACAAGCAGAAGAAACAAATAAGACAATTGCATATATATTGAAGAAGAAATTAGAAGGACATAATAAAGCATGGTGCGAACAGGTGCATAATGCAGTCTGGGCTTACAACACAACTAGGCGAGAAGCTACGGAATGTCACCTTTTTGTTTAACATATGGAGTTGAAGCTGTGCTACCAACAAAAGTCGTTATTCCCACAACCAAAAGAGAAGCTTGGGATAAAAACCTTAGTATAGGAATGATTTTAACCAAACTTGATGAATTAGAAGATAAGAGAGAAAAAGAACTACAACATATGGAAAATTACCAACGAATATTAGCCCGAGAGCATAATAAACGTGTCAAAAAACGTAAATTTCAACCAGGGGATTTGGTGCTGCGAAAAACACCAATATATCATCAAGGAAATGGCGGAAATCTTGCAAGCAAATGGGACGGACCTTATATAATTAAAGAGATAGTTGGAACAGGGGCGTATAAGTTGATGGACCCAGAAGGTAGAGATGTGGGTCAAAGACTTGGGAGACCATGGAACATATTATATCTAAAGAAGTATTTCCCATAAAAGATTTTGGGAAAGGGTAGATTGCGAAACAATGTATGATTGAAACAAAAGGAATATTTGCGAAAATCTTATGAAAGAGAAGTTCCAAAATTACAAACATCCAAAACAGAATGACAATGTGCGAAAATTTTGCAGAGATTAATGACATATTAGAATGGGGCGAACCTACTATGGCATGCACCCTAGTTCGCGAGATTAAAATTTCGCAAGAGGCAAATATAAGACCTAAAGTGCGTCATAGAAGGGGGTACCTGTTGCATGGCTCAGCAAAAAGGTTACACCGCTACTGGAACCTGAGTCATGGAGATTTTGGTTCAATAAAGCCCATCCAGGAGAGGCACCTTGGATTCTCAACTTAAGCATATGACTTGAGTTGAGCGACTAGGGTAATAAGGACTCACCTAAGGAGTGCAGAATATGACCAAGGCACCGAGGTACATGGTTGAGTCAAGCGTGCCCGGGGCGTCTGGAGCGTACCTTGCCATTCTTGACAAGTCTTGGCTATGATGCACTCGGCCTGAAGAAAACCCCACTTAGGGTGTTGTCTCGTAACCATAATCCATATAGGCAAAAGGGATAAGAGGCTGCGAAAACAACTGTTTGTTGTCAAGACTGGATGGGAGGAGCTAGCCTTGTATGGAATAAGTACGTCTCCTTGAAGGGGAAACCAGGGGGAAGATAAGGGCGTCACCCTCTATTAGGGAGCTGATAAGTGTCTAAAGACGCAAATGTCATGAGAATTTTTACTCACGGGAGTATCAAGACTTGTCATATTTATGCAATAATTATAAATAGGAAATAATCTAAGAGAAAAAGATAAGATGAGATTAATGGGTCAGTACATGAAAGTGTAAGGACGACCTGCGATTTCGTCGCAAGACGCCAATGTCATGGGGCTTTAGTTCACAAGAACTTTAGGCCTGTCATATTGTCGCAATAAAAAATTTAACAAAAACAAAGAGAGTTAAGGCAAGATCAATGGGTTCTTACATGAAAATATAAGAACATCCTGCGATTTTGTCGCAATGACAAGAGGTGGCAAAATAAGACCTTTAATTAGGAAGGCAAAATAAAACCACATGACAAAACAAAAAAAATTAAAAAAATTAACTATTCTTTATGCAGGAAAAATATTTTCATCTCAAGAAATATAATGAGAGGCAAGTATGGGAATTAATAAACCAAATGTCATTATCTTTCTCGCAAGCATACAAAATACTAAAAGAGCAAATGAATCTCAAAGTTGACTGAAATGCATCATTTGTAAGAGAAGAAGAAGAAGTAATTCAAGAAATTAAAACTAAAGCTCAGACTTCAGTGTTAGTTTCGCCAGAAGGAGATAGTGGACGTTCTTCACCAGCTTTATCATTTTCGCCAGTATTCTCCTTATGTAGTTGCAGGATTTCCCACAACACACCCTTTATCATATCTTGATATTGATTTCTAGATCTACATATGAAAATGGTAGTAAATTTGCTAAAGTTATAAAAGGACACTAAGATTTTTACATGGTTCGATCAATTTGATCTACATCCATGATTCTTCACTATGATTGTTTAAATTTACATTTTTTTACATTGATAATCTCCATTAATGGAGTTCTAAATCTAATTTTGGGGAAGAAGATGATAAAGAAAAATACTTTCTCTCTCCTAAAATCACTTTGCAAAATATTTCTCTCCTCTAAAAATTGTGTTCCCCCCTTTCTCTCTCCTTCTCTTCTTTTTATATAGGTATCTTCATAGTGGGTGACAGCTCACATTCAACTTATCTTTCCCATTTTTTTAGGATTTTTGCTATGCTCCTTGCTGGCTCTACTATCGTTCTCACGAGATCTGCTATCGTGCTCGCGAGATCTGCTAACGTTCTCGCGAGATCTGCTATCATGCTCTCGAGATCTGATATCGTGCTCGCGAGACTCTTTTATAACCACAAAATCTTCATTTCCTGCCTTGCTCTCGCGAGCTCCCGCCTTGTGCTCGCGAACATTATTTTTAACTACAAAACCTTCACATTTTTATCATGTTTTATGCTGTCGTTGTTTATTACGTCATTCTCTGAATTATTTTGTGACACTCGTGAAATGTTGTTGAAGAGTTTTCGGTGACGCTCGCAGAAGTGTCGTTAATCTCTCGTGAATATAATTGTGGCGATATTCTGGTCCTACATCTTGCCTCTTTTTTCTTGAATATTGCTTGAAAAGTAATCTTTAAGAAAAAATCTGTTGTTGTAGTAGTCTTTGATCTTTGTTGTTGAAGGAACGAGCGAAAGAATACTAGACTTGAAAAGTACGTACTTGCCTCTATTATTTTGAGAAGTTCCATATCTTTGCTAAGTAAATAAGAAGTATTAACTCTACGAAGTATGAAGTATCCTTGAAGAAATATAAGAAGTACTCAATCCTCAAAATATAAAGAGGTATTCGTCCTTTAATGAAAATCATAAGTATTGCCTCTGTTCACGCGAAATTATTACTTCATTTTTGGTGAAAATCCTTGTCCATTTTGGAAATGATTCTTGCCGAGAAGATAAAGAACATAAAATATCTTCTTGGTAATCCATAGTTGCCTCTGTTCTTTATCTATGAAGGAAGAATCCTTGAGAAAATGTTAAATGAACGAATTGCCCCTGCCTCTTTCAATAAAATAATCATATTCTGCGAAATAATCAAATTTCCTGCGAAATTCTGGAATAATCTGCGAAATGCTGAATGAGTTTGCTAGTTTCTAAATGTTTCTGCGAGATTCTGAAATAGTGACGTGAATAGTAACTGAATAGTGCTGCGATGAATAGTTCTGCGAGATTGTAGATAATCCTCTTGAGAAACTCTGAATAATACTTCTGAGAAATTCTGAACAATACTTCTGAGAGATTCTGAATAGTATTTGCTATCTCTCTTGCGATGAACAAATTTTTTTTCCTGTATTCTTAAAGAAAATAGTTAAGTTCGAGGTTATTTTATTGGTCTTATTTTGCCTTCCTAATTAAAGGTCTTATTTTGCCAATTTTTTCTTCTGCGACAAAATCGCAGGACGTCTTTACATTTGCATGTATTGACCCATTGATCTTGCCTTATCCATTTTTCTTTGAATTTTCTGCGACAATATGACAGGTCTAAATCCCCTCGCGAGAATAAAGTCCCATGACATTGTCGTCTTGCGATGAAATCGCAGGACGTCTTTACACTTTCATGTAAAAAACCCATTGATCTCATCTTAACATTTTCTATTTAGGCTTGTTGCCTCTATATAATTTACGTCACGCGACAATATGACAGGCCTAAATGTTCTTGTGATCATAAAGCCCCATGACATTGCCGTCTTAAGACACTTATCAGCTCCCTAATGGAGGGTGCCGCCCTTATCTCCCCCCTGGTTGCCCCTTCAAGGAAGGCACATCGGCCATACAAGACTAGCTCCCCCCATCCGGATTTACCAACAACCAGTTTTTTTCGTAGCCTCTTGTCCTTTATGGCTTATAGTTACAAGACTGCACCCTAAGTGGGGTTTTCTTCAGGCCAAGTGCATCGTAGCCAAGACTTACCAAGAATGGCAATAGAGTTTCGTACGCTCCGGGCACCCTTGGATCAACCGTGTACCTCAGAGCCTTGGTCATACTCTGCACTTATTGGAAGAGATTCTCGGTCGTCCAACCAGGGTATAACCTTATATAATTGGAAATCCAAGATCTCTCTCCCGGATAGGTTTTCTTTAACCCCAACATCTGCATGACTCAGGTTCCAGCAGCGGTATAACCTTATCGCTGAGTCATGTCAAGAGATACCCCCTCATATGACGCGGTATTAGGTCTTACATTTGCCTCTTGCGAATTTTTTTTCCTGAACTAGGGTGCACGCCATAAAGGTTCGTCCCATTCTTATGTCTCTGCGAAATTGTATTCGCGTTTCTCGCGATAGCTTCGCGTTTCTTTATTCTTTCATTTCTTCTTTCATTCTCATAACATCATTTTTTTTAAATCTTTTGAAATCTTAGAAATATTTTTTGAAATCTTGCGATTGTATCACATTTGTTAAATCAAAAATCTTTTTCTGTAAAAGAAATATTATAGAGAAATCTTTGAAATCTTGCGATTGTATCGCGTTTTTAAATCAAAAATTTTCTGTAAAAGAAATTTTCTAAAGAAATATTTAAATTGAATGTTCTTGGTTTTTTGTAATTTTGAAGTCTTTGTAATCTTGCGAGGGTATCGCTGTTTTGGAAATGAAATCAAAAAAAATTTGAAATCTTAAAAATCTTTGCGATAGTAGTTTCATTTACTGAAATTTTTGAAATTTTTTGAAATCTATAAAAAAAATTTTTGCGATGACTTCACTTTTTGTAATCTTCGAAATTTTTTGCGATGATCTCATATTTTATAATTTTTTGAAATTTTGCAATTGTATCGCTTTTTGTCAATCAAATCAAAAAATCTTTGAAATATTTTGAAATCTTTGAAATTTTAGAAATCTTGCTACTATATCGTTTTTGGTAAATTAAATCAAATTTTTTGAAATCTTTTGAAATATTAAAATCTTTAGAAATTCTCTTTGAAATATTGCAATAGTATCGTTTTTTGTAAAATAAATCAAAAAATTTATTTTCTATAAGCAAAATATTCAAGGAAGTAGTACTTAGATTTCTTGCGATTTTCTGTTGCTGCCGTTTCTCGCGAAGTATTTGAGTTGCTTTTTAACTGTTGGCATCTTCTTCGAAACTATAATCAATGCATCTCTCGCTCCTCGAGTATGTTTCCATACACCTTTGATGATGATAAAAAAAGAATCAGTTCGTCTCTCCTATTAGCTTGGTCTCGACGGGATTTTATTTTATTCTCTCGCAAAGTATTTGTTGGCGATGAAGCAATAAAGACCGTTTCTTGTCTTTATTCTTGAACTATTAATCATCTCCACTTTTGTTTTATACAATCATTATTCTATTGAACTATTAATCATTTCCACTTATTAATCATCGTTGGAATTATAATACATCCTTTGCTATGTACTCTTTCGGTTTCTCAAATTTGTACGTCTTAATTTCATCACCCTTATCAGCAAAGGTGCCACGCCCACTACCATGTGATCTGCCTCTTCCTCCAGCTCATGCTTTGCCACAATCACCTTACTTGTTCTTTCTTCCGTTGGAGTCTCAAACGTTGGCTAAACTGATGCTATCATGTTAACATACTACACTCCTTGCTTTTATTCTTCGCAGATATTTGTAGCTAGTCACTGACGTTCGCAAATTTATTACTTTATGATAGAAACTCCACTACCAATCTTCGTCTTGCGTATGATGTCCAATCTTCGCAAATTTATTTCTTACGTTCGCAAATTAACTTCGCCAGTACTTCCGCTTCTCTGTCCATTAATGATTCAAGATTGCTTTCCTCTTTCCATCGTCACTTAGCTGCTGGAAATGATAATTTCGAACTCCTCTCTTCTTTACTATGTTCTGATCCATAGGCAATGTTGGAAATGATTCAAGATGCTGCTCGCAATATTTTACCGCAAGAACGTTAGAAAAATGATGCTTCTCTTGGTTGATTGTGCTCTTTTTGGCGTCGTTGCTCGCTGTTTATCTTGTTGCTCGTTGGTTAACTCGCAAGTCACTTCATACTTAACAACTGGATGTTCGCAAAATTATTCATCCATTTTCAACAATTTAGAAAATGAAAATTACTCTCCTTTTCTTTTATGAATTTTTCGCCACTAATTTTGCAGGGGGAACGTTCTTGGCGGAATAGCTGTGAACACCAATAATGAGTTTTACACCGATTCCTGCGAAGTTTTGCACTAACATGTAAACGATTAGTAAACACTAAAAATACTAAAAGTACTTTTTTTTTTTTTGAATATAAAAATAGAAAAGAGAAAAGATTTTGTCCTGTAGAATTTTCTTTTGTCAAGAATCATCCAGTCACTCGCGCCATGATAAAAATGTATTGCGATATTTTCTTTTGGCAGCTAATTCCATGAGAGTAATAATCTTCCCATCTGCTTCTATTTGTCTTCTTTTAATTATTGCCTTCTCTGTAGGAGCAAAATATAATGTGAGTCATTTGGCTGCGAAATGATAGTTCCTACACTATGATATCATGTTAGCAACCAAGACAAGAGTGCTAAATTTAATTACGAAATGATATCATATAATTATTCTTATTATATACTATATGCTGAAATATATGATAGTTAAATATGCTAAAATAATAATTATTCTTATTATATATTTATTATTATACTATTCTTGCAATGGAAACAATGATACTATTCTTATTATATATTCATTGATTTATTATTATACTATTCTCATTATACTATACATGATGTTAAATATGGCTGCGAAATGATAGTTATTAATTTGCGTGCTGCAAAGTTGTGCATTGGTTCTCGCAAGGTGGTGATTTGGCGAGAATGATTGTTAAAATTGTCGTGACATGGAGAGAATGCATGTTTGTTTTACTTCGCAAAAATGTTGCTTCTGTGTAGTATTTTGAGAAACTCAATTAAAATAAAAATTAATTGTTGCTTTTTAAAATGAGGATTTGTCCTCTTCCTTGTGATGTAGCTTTTCAACGGATTGGCGATGACAATAGTTGGGATGTTTATTGAAGTGATCTGTTGTGAGTTCTTTGCCTCGCGAGTGACTTATTTTTCTTGACTTGGCTGCGGTCATCTAAACTTTTCAGCTTTCCCCTTTTATTTGGTTGTGTGCGTTTCTTCCTTCGTATATCTTCTCAATGATCTTCCTTTCTTCGCCTGAACATTTCTTCTTCTCGCCAGTTTAATTTTACTAATACATCTTCTTATTATTATCATACGTTTGTTCTTTACCTTGGCTGCAAACAACCAATTGATTTAATTAGTAATCTATGTAACTTTAAGACACCATTGCTACTCACAAAATTTAAAGAAGATTCGTAAATTTTTACTTTGTAAATTTAATTTGAAAGAGATAACAATCAAAATGACGATTAAAATCTAGTCTTACGGGTGTAAATTTTCGATCAAAACTCATTTTAATTTAAAGTATCAACCCAAAACCAATTTTTGTGAAAAACAAAGTTTGATAGTTAAAAAATTCAAAATCTTCCAGATCTAGATTATTAACATATATAATTAAAAAGATAGGAAGGAATTTGTCCTGTTTGAACAGTTAATTGATGCTGTTTTAGTTTATTTAAAGTTTGCTTCAAATCTTCTCCTGCTTCGTACTTTTCTGCTTCTTTTTCTCTATATACATATTTTAAATTGTTTTGGCTGTTCTTCATCGTTCTTTTCCAAAAATTTCCATATTTTCCCCTGTAGATCATAAATCCAATTAAATTCATCATTAACAATTGTTAATTTCTCTTGATCCTCTTCAATCCAACAAGCAGTTCCCTGTTTCTAGCGCCAAAATGTAGTTGCAGGTTTTCCCACAACACACCCCTTATCATATCTTGATATTGATTTCTAGATCTACATATGAAAATGGTAGTAAATTTGCTAAAATTATAAAAGGACACTAAGATTTTTACATGGTTCGATCAATTTGATCTACATCCATGATTCTTCACTATGATTGTTTAAATTTACATTTGTTTTACATTGATAATCTCTATTAATGGAGTTCTAAATCTAATTTTGGGGAAGAAGATGATAAAGAAAAATACTTTCTCTCTCCTAAAATCACTCTGCAAAATATTTCTATCCTCTAAAAATTGTGTTCCCCCTTTATCTCTCCTGCCCTTCTCTTTATATAGGTATCTTCATAGTGGGTGACAGCTCACGTTCAACTTATCTTTCCCATTTTTTTAGGATTTTTGCTATGCTCCTTGCTGGCTCTGCTATCGTGCTCGCGAGATCTGCTATCGTGCTCGCGAGATCTACTATCGTGCTCGCGAGACTCTTATATAACCACAAAATATTAATTTCCTGCCTTGCTCTCGCGAGCTCCCGCCTTGTGCTCGCGAACATTCTTTTTAACTACAAAACCTTCACATTTTTATCATGTTTTTTGCTGTCGTTGTTTTTTACGTCATTCTCTGAATTATTTTGTGACGCTCGTGAAATGTTGTTGAAGAGTTTTCGGTGATGCTCGCAGAAGTGTCGTTAATCTCTCGTGAATATAATTGTGGCGATATTCTGGTCCTACACCTTATTCAGGTCTACTCTGGCTTCTTCTTCATTTGGGTTATCACCAACAGTTGACTCAATTATTCTAGATTCTTCTTCATCTGGGACATCACCATCAGTTGTTTCTTTAAGAGGGATTTCTTCCTCATTTGCAAAATCTTCTTGAGAAAAAGCTTCTCCACCACTTTAATAATCAAAATCGCTATCAGCAGGATGAGGAATTTCATCATCATCTGCTTCTAAAGGTTCAACTGATATAGGAGAATGATACTTGAACAACAAGATGTCATTCACCGGAACTTCAGCTTTGAGATGTACTTGACAAAAAAATTCCTTTTTATGGTTTCTATCTTGAATATCCTTGAGTAGGCCAGATAATCAAACCTTCTTTCTGCTCAGTCGCGAGAATGAGCAAAGGAAGTAGCAAGTAATGCATTCTCTTTGTGAATTTTGGCATATTTAGACTCCAAGACAGAATTAGAGGAATGAAGACTTTTCTCAGACTCTGCGAAAAAATAGAATACAAAAGGTTCATTAGGATGAAGATTTCGCAAATAAATATTACACAGAGACTTGATAAAGAAAAGATAATTAAGGCAGTCAAATTTTTATGACTACCTTCCTTTTGCGAAATAAGATTTTGAGTCAAGGCCAAGCAATTATTCTCCAAGTTATCCATCGCATCATCAAATTTATCTCCAACTAAAACTTGTAGGCGAGAATGAAGGTTTTTCTCTTTAGAAATAAGAAAAGTGTTTTCCTTCGCAAGCGAAGAAAAAGATTCTTCTAGTTTGGAGTATTGTTATTTAAGTTGACTTGCCTTTACATGTAAAGCTATTCGACCCTGGATGAGTGTATTTTTCTAAGCAATAGATGAATCTGTTACTTCCTTAAGTTCGCTTTTCATTGAGCGAATAGACTGCTCTTGGTCATCACATCCTTTTCGAAGCATGCTAAATTGTTGCGAAGAGATCACCACCTTGTTTGAAAGAGTTCGCTTCTCTTGAGATAAAATTTTATTCTCATCTGATAAAGTTTCCATCTTCAGGTTAGCCTTAGTCAAAGAATAAGAGAGACGAGATATTTCATTGCTTAATAAATTTTGCTTCTGAACTAATTGGGCATTCTCTTTGGTAAGATTATCTATTTGATCAACAGAATATGTATGAAGGTTATCTAGTTGGTTGTATTGGTCCATCCAAATATATCTATCCACACGAGCCTCTTCCGCGATGGATTCAAATTGATATCTCTCCATTATTTGTTTCTAGTTTAAGACTTAAAGGACGAACAAAGGATTTTAAGAAATTGAATACAAAAGGACAAAAGTACTAAAAAATGATAAGTTAGCGAAGATAAGAAAAATTGTACCTTTTAGTTCGTTATTTTTTTTCCGAAGATTATCACGATCCAACGAGACATTCTGGAGTTTTTGGTTTTCTAGGCGAAGGGAATTACATTCTAAGGTCATCAGTTGGAGATTCTTATTCAAGACTTCGACTTCTTTCTCCCGAGCTATTTGCGAAACATTTCTATCAGAACCAAAATATTTACTCAAAATCTCGCAGACGCCAGACTTGATAGGATCAGTAGGAGACTTCTTAACATCATCCATAACATCAGATAACACTTTAAAAGCAATATGTATTCCTTCCACGGTTTCTTTACAAAAAGGAAGAGATTCAGATGAAGAAGTGGTGATGATAGAAGATGGAGGAATTGAATCATTCTTCGTGATAGATGTATAATTTGAAGGTGAGGTTTAAGGAGGATTAGTAATTGAGATTAAATAGGAGTCGACTTGAGAATCATTAACAACAGGAGAAAAGGTGGTTTTATTCGCATAATAAGAAGGGTTTCATTAACTAGAAGATCAGTCGAAGGGGTGAAATCTGAGGCAACATTTTCGCGAATAGGAACTAAGGATTCAGTTTTCGAAGATATCGCAGGAGATTTTGAAGGGATAATTGAATAAAATGGAATAGAAGTTTCAATGGTCTTAAGATGGCGAGATTTCTTGGGAGGATTGTTGGCATCTCAATCACCCTGCGAATCACAATCCAGATAATAAATAGAGGCAACAATATTGTTATTAAAAGAATAAGTGTTTCTTACTACCTTGCGATTTGCAGACTTTCTTTTGTTTACAACGACTTTGGGCTGCGAATCTTTGGGAGCATTAGGGTTTTGGACTAAAAATCTGGTATTAGAGGTGATTCTGCTGAAACAAAAATAGTATGGGAATTACATAGAGTCGAATAAAGTCAAATAAGATAACTTCAATAAACAAGATCGATTTCAGCAAAATCAGAAGAATATCTACCTTGATGACTCCATGAAAGCATTAGCAGGTGGATCTTCAAAAGAATAAAATTGCAGACGATGAGGCCTTACAGAGAGCGTAGAGATGAGAAAGACGGAGAAGTAAAAGAAGAAAATTATCCCTCTACTAGATCTCTCCTTAAATAGAAAAAATAATGATGACTGGATGGAAATGAATGTGCCGGTGAGTAGAGGAGCATTTGACAGGTGTAGGCGGTCATACTTAATTCACAGAATCTTGTCCGTAGAAGAATCTAGGAAACTGAACACCTGCGGCATTCTGAAGTACAAATTCTCATGACATTCTCCCATACGTAGAAAAGACATGAGAAGAGGAAATATGTAGGATCAGAATATCGTAACAATAACACACTTGCAAAATCTTCATCAACAACATTGCGAAGCCATCGCAGAATGATCTCAGAAATGACATAACAGATGACGAAAGCTTAAACACGAGAAAAGTATGATGATCCTGTGAAATTTAGAATGTTTGCAAAGTTAACACTAGAATGCTTGCGAAAATATCGTAAGTCAGATCTGAAAATAAAGGTCAGCTTAGCTGTCATCCATTATGTAATACACTATATAAAGAGCTGGATAGGCTTAAGGAAAGAGGGATAATTTTTGGAGTTTTGAGAAAGTTTTGAGGAGAGAGAAAGTCCAAAACAGTGTTGTATTTTTTATTTCACTTCCTTCTTGTAAAATTTCTAGATTCAATTAATAAAAAGTGTCGTTATTAATCTCAAGAAATGTGTTGATTGTTATGAATTCTTATGAGGGATGTATTGTAGGATTTCCTGCAACTACATGAACGTTCCATGATTTTATGCCACAAACACACATCATAAAATCATAAAATACAATTGTCTATCTCTAGCAATTACTCAAAGTTTGTTGTGAAAGTTCATGCTTTGAAAATAAATTTTGGTCTTCATGAAACCTCATAAAACAAAATTTTATCTACTGCAACTAAGTCATATTTACTCAAGGATTCATGTATCTCTTTCATATTAAGGATTATTGATCGTTCCTTAAACTAACGAACGAACGGGCATACGTTTTCTAAAACAACTTTCATGAAACCTACATCTTCATGCATACATATGAAATTTTGTTTTGAATAACTCATGGAAAGCTCACCACCTAACAGCAAAAAAAAAAGTTTCGAACTTACCTGGTCGGTTCCAGCCGGACGATGGTCGGTGACGCCGGCGACGGCTGTTTCCGGTGAAATTCTTCTCCTCCTTGATGAACTGCTCGGACGTGAAGGGGAGAGAGAGATGGTTGGTCACAAAAAAAAAGGGTTTCTTCCCTTTTATATTAATTTATTTCCAAAAACCTAATAAGAGAAGGATTTCCTTTTTAGGATCGGACCCGTAAATCCTAAACCGACCAAAACTAAACCTCCAGGCGTCCAAATAAGCGATGTTTCTTCTCTCCATACTCACGGGATGACACTCTATCAGATTACCAGGATCTCCACCCGAACATTTTCTCACATATGGCGTCATTTGAGTAAATTGGGGATTCTGAGAATGCCTTTGTAGACCAATTTCAACCACTGATCTACTGTCGACTAAAAATCACCATCTAGTGCTTACTGTGGAACATGACTGTCCCTCACTAAGCAGGGGACTTAATGTTGATGGTGGATTTTCAACAAAGGTCAGAACGGTAAAATCATGATACTGCATGTTTCTGACACGACTTCGGGAATGCATGTGACGATTCGTGTTTTAGGAAGTATGATGCATATGCCGCTCGATAGGCCTCTCTGTAGCATTCGATACCGGGCATTTCATCATAGCCTCTATGTAAAATAATGTAACTGGGAAGTTATCCATAATATTGAGAGCTTAACTCCTTAAGGACATCGGTGACACTCATTTTTCCCTGACTACATAGAGGAACCTGCCTCTACATGGTTCCCTGATTGGGCAGTTCTCCATAAGATTGAGAGAAATAACGCCTTCAGGACGTCGGTGACACTCAATGTTCCCTGACTATGTAGAGAGACCATGTATAGATCCAGGCGGTTCTCCATACATGATTGTTTAGACAGCAAAATGCCTTCAGGACTTCGGCAACACTTGCTATTTCCTGACTATGCACCTTCAGAACGGGTATGCCGCTTTAACTGGCTAATATCCCTTCTGCAATATATTAATTCTACCGTGACATTCACTATTGAATTCCTAAAAGATAATCTATTTTATCTCATTACTCTGAATTCATGATCGAATCCACGGATGATCTCATGGAATGGTAATGGCTACTTTCATTAATCCGATTTCATGATCGAACCCACGGCTGATATCATGGAAAGGTAATGGCTACTTTCATTACTCTGATTTCATGATCGAATCCACGGCCGATCTCATGGAATAGTAATAGTTAAATATTTCGATTCTATGGTCGAATCCACGATCCCACGAATGGTAACACTCTCTTTATTATTCTGAATCCATGACCGAATCCACGGCTGATCTTATGGATTGAAAATAAATAACTACTCACTTTTATTACTCGGTTTCATGAATTATTCTCCACTGAATTTCATGAATTAGTAATAAATACTCAATAATCGGGCATTTGTACTATCAGTGAGTAAGCCCCTTAAAATGGTGCAAGTGTACTCAACAATGATGTACGAACGAGCATTCGAAAATATGGACAAACGAGGAATCCTACACAAGACAGGAGAGAGATGATAATAATAATATTAAAATAATAAAGAAGCGCTCATGGACCGGGCTCACCGGCCGTCTGTCCATGCCCTAGCCGTGGCCGGTCCCATGCCTCTTCCATTATTTTTCCTTATTTTATTATTTTCATGAACTCATTAAAACTCCTTCATTCTAGCAACTTTCCTTGTTTGAGCAAAACTCACGTTTTTTCCGTATTTTCATAGTTTCATGAGAAATAATAATAAAAAATAGGGAAAGGTGTTGCGGGACCAGGCAACCTAGCCGGTCGGCCGTGCCCTAGCTGTGGCCGATCCCACACCTTACAATCCCTAGTCTTTCATAATTATTATTTCCCTCATCTCATGGAAATTTCATGGTTTCAACAAAACTCCTTGGTTTCATGGAATTTCCCCCGTATCATGAAAAATAATACTCCCTCCGTTTCAAAAAGACAGTCTGCTTTGACTTTGTCAAAATATTAAGGAGACCATAATACTTTACTGGACTACCCGTAGTTATTTACCTATTTTATGTTAATAAAAATGCAAGTATTAAAAACTGCCTAAATTGTTAAGAGGATAGTAAATAAGAAATAAAAAAGGAAAATTAAAAGATATCAAATTTATGGAGTATAAACTCTTTAGGAAATATAATTCTTGGAGCCAAATATATTGTCTTTTAAAAGGAATGAAGGATATATTTGTTTCCTTAATTGTACAAATTACTTTATTATATTGGATTAGGTCCCATTAATATGCATTTTTGAATATAAAAAATTAAAGGCTATAATAGAGAGTTCAATGAAAAATATTCCTATAAATAGAAGCTGGACACAATTTTGAAACTGACGGAAATGGATTAGAGGACGGTCTTTTTGAAACAGAGGGAGTATAAAAATAAGGAAAGTGTCACGGGACAGGGATCCTAGCCAGCCGGACATGCCTTGGCCATGGTCGGTCCAACACTTTCCAAACCCTTATTTTATTATTATTATTTCCACATCTCATGAAACTCCTCCGTTTGAGCAAAAATCATGGTTTCTTCATATTTTTTCAAATATTGCTCAAACCATGAAAAAGCAAAAAATTCAACATGGTCACACAACCGACTAGGCTACTCACGCCAAATAATAAAATATTATTATTTTAATATTTTCCAAATTTTGATCAAATGAGCAAAGTTCTACTTCCTCATTCGAGTAAAATCAATAATTTCAGTCAAAGATCGAACTCTTCTGAAAATCCAAGATATTGCTCAAACGCACATCAGAAAGTGCCAAAACTCTCAAGACTGAGACACGGACATGCCTCCTTGACCGACCAAGGCCGGCCCTAAGGCTTACACTAAGCCGGTCCCACACATATTCACAATTTTGACTTAATTTGCTCAATTGCTCATATTGGGTCCAAACTCTTTCCAAACTTGGAATTTGCTCAATCGACCATCATGTGATCCCACACTCCCAAGGGCCGGTTTCATTCCTTCTTGGACGGTCCCTCACTTCTTCATAAATTAGGTTTTATTACCTAATGCTCAGGCGAGCATTATTTTAATAAATGATGAAACCGACATTTTATCATCATTCTTTCACCAACTTGTTGATGGTGGATTTTAGTTCAAGGATAAAGTTGTAAAACCAAATTTGATGTGCCGACATCATACAAAGGGTAATTCCATTTGATAAGTGATGAGTACCTCTCCACTTTATTTATTCGAAGAAATTCAATAAATACTCAAAATTCACCCAGAATGGTGCATGTAGCAACAATCCCAAATATTATGTGAATTTTTTAGCATTATTAATTAATGCATGATTTGCTTAGTATTTTCCTGTGTTGTTCCTAGACGAACTCTCATTATTAGCATGACATGAAGATTGAGTGTTCACTCTCAGCAAAGTAACATGAATCTCCAAGTGCCGATTTTGAGACATGCACAAAATACCCGTACATGCTACATCATTCTCTAAAGAGACTCTTGTATCGACACGCTTTGGTTAGCCGAGTGAGCATGCTTAATTTCCTTAGACGAAATCCGGAATGTCCGTATCATTCTCAGAAACGATCACGGCAACACAAGTTGGCCGCATGATTTAACCATCCTAGCCAAACCCTAGAAGGAGCAGGCGATCACTGTGATGACCACCGGCGGGCCAACTTATGCCCCAGCCGGTCGAACACCACGCCATACTTCCCAGCGTACCAAACGCCAGCCCTAAAATAAGGTGACCGCACTGCTTTGGAAGAAGCTCGAACGAGCAAGACTGTTCAGGGCAGTCTTAAAGTCATCATGACCATCCAACTTCGCCAGCCTGGTTGGACGTATTAGATCATCATGTGAATGATCAGGGAAGTGCCAACGCACACATTGGCGGGCCCACTTCTCCCTCACCCGATCGGTTTTCTCACGTCTAGGCCATGGAGCAATGAAACGATTGCTCAAACCATGAAAGACATGATGCTTATAAGGGTCGCAGAAATTCCACTAATGTCTTAATTCGATCACAACCATCCAACTTAGCCAGCCTATTTGGATGGCTTAGATCGCATTTAGGACCATCAGGAAGGTGCACATATGTTCACCGTCAGCCCAACATGGGCCCCACATGATCGATAAGCACGACTTGCCAAACCATTTGGCCAAAGTCACACGTGCGTGACTGTTTCAAAACCCTAATTAGGGTTTGCGACAATGCACATCTGTCGTAGTTCGATCGCGACCATCCATTTTCGCCAGCCTAAATGGAGGGTGTAGATATAGACTCAAGAGGTCCCAAGGATGTCGACATGATCCCCTTGGGCCCACTTTTACGTGTGACCAGCTGACCTAGGAAGACTATGCCCTGGCACCTCGAAACGCATGCCACATGGCTTTTAAATCCTTTGCGGCAATGGGGTTTTGTTGCAAATTGATCACGACCACTCATCTTTGTTGGTCAAATTGAGTGTCCTAGATCGAACCTTCATGGGACCGAGAGGTGTAGACATGCACGCCGTCTCCACGCAAGCCTGGTCTGTCCCTCCAAAATTAGCACCCATGCTAGGATTCGATCAAACCAAAGAGAGGATGTTTGCACACCTCTAAAAACCCTAAAATCCATCAAACAGCAGCAAACATGTGCCGTAAATCATCACATCTGTCCAACATTGCCAGATTGGTCGGAAGGCTTGGATTAAAAGTTAGGCGATCAATGAAACGCCTCAATGATCACCATTCTCCACTCTGCCACAGGGAGTAAGCGACCAGATGGTGGCCCACCCATGCGGCCTCCGAACGATCACTCGAAGATGGTTGGATATGATGCTATTTTAAGACGCCTAATCCGCGACTTATTTAGTCAAGCTTTAAAACAGCGATGCTTCATGCATATCGATTGTTTTGAGCTGCTTGCTTAATAAACGATGCATTACATGCATCGAGCATACACGATACTACGTAAATATCAAATCCTAAATAGCTTAGTTATTTAACCTAATAGCACCGTATATTATTTCTTGCGGCGGGTCCCACGAATCGACCCATTCACTCGAGACATCAAACATGTCACAAACTGGGGGATACTTACTGGGGTATTGGTCTGGTGATTTACAGCGTGCGGCGTACAACGCGCCCATTATGAGAACTTGTTAGGAGGCATGGACGGTTAACGATGATGATGGAAGTAGGCAAAGACGTAATTGTGTGACAATCACCTACACGACCCCACTACTCTATCACTCCACTTCCTACGAGATGAGGGTTGCGCTCAATGACTTGTATAAATAGGTCCTTCACCTATTTTCAAAAAAAATACAGAAAAATCAAGTTGTTGTTAACACCGTATTCAGAAAACACCCAGAATTGACATCTTTCATTGTGCAAGCCAGTTCATCATTCTGATACAAGTTATAAACAACCAACACCTTCACAACCTCAACACTTCTTTGCTTCCATCCCTAAGATCAACCCCATCTCCTTTATTTTGTGACCGAAGCAAGTCTGGAATGGTCATTTCTTGGTTTAGGCCAGAATTATATAGATTGATTTCTCAAATCAAAAGCACTCCCGTGTAGTGCATTTGTTTAGGGTGTAGATTCGTTTCTCATCCATACACACCCAAATTTACCAAAACTAGTTGAAATAGTTTTTACCCATAAACACAACTGCTCAACTCGGAACCCTGGTGCACTCTCACTCGAGGCATCACATGGTCATCCTCTCTCATTCATGACATATTTTCAACAAACAATTGATCAAAAATTAGGGTTTCGAACTAACGTTTCACGAAATCATCATTCTGAGCAAGTTTAAACATTAATAAATTTATGTTGATATAGCCATCAGCATGTGGATTAATTATATAATATTTGGTAATCTGCCAATATTTTAATTAATATTTTATTGGGTCACATCACTAATAAATAATTCGTCTAATTGAGCAATACTTGCTCAATTGCTCGAATATTGATCCAGCTATCAATATTCCGTAATTTATCATAATTCGTCGAATTAAGCAATACTTGCTCAGTTGCTCGAATATTGATCCACCTATCAATATTCAGTAATTTATCATAATTCTTCGAATTGAGAAATACTTGCTCAGTTGCTCGAATATTGACCCAGCTATCAATATTCAGTAATTTGTCAGTAATCCGTCGAATCGAGCAATACTTGCTCAGCAACTCGAATATTAATCGCAACTCAATATTAACATTCATGAATCACTAAGCATTCGTCAATCATGCTCGATTCAACAAAACCTAGACACGTTGTCTAATTAGTCGACAACTGACTAACTAAATACATGTCTGCCCTACAGACTCCACGATTCTTGAGAAATTAATCACGTTACAAATGGGGGGATATCACTTAGGGTTTTGGTCTGGCGGCCTACGGCACATGTGTTCATCCAAGACGAGAAATGTGAGTAAATCGTGCAAACGGTTGAAGTAGTTAGCAAAGTAGCGGGTGCATGATCAGTCAAGTCTCCACACGACGCGAAACTGACTTTACCACGATCTCCCACTTTCCCACTCTTTCACTCAAGAAACCGTCACACTTACAGGGATCAATGTGTTCACTACTTTGAAAATATAAATAAGTCCTCGAATCCATGACTGAGAGAGGCGAAAAAATACGTAAAAATCAATAGAAAATCCACAAGATATTGAATAGATAATCCATCGTTTAAACAATAATCATTGTGTGAGCAACACTCCCTCAATCATTCGAAACTTATTTACACAAAATTAAAGAAACCTTCAACATATTCACAATCCTTGATCATCATTTATCCCACACAATTCCCAACTTCCCTCCTACAGATCAACCCATCTCCCTTTTTATAACCGAAATTACTCTGGAAGGTCCATTCACTTGGTTTAGGCCGGAGTCCTATAGATGGATCTCTCGAATCTACGCATTCCCTTTGAAGTGCATCTGTATGAGGTTTAGCAGTTTTCTCGGTTGATAAGTATTGCACGCACGCTCGTCTCTTCGCGTCCCTAAAAAACCAGCGAACCTTTTTTCCCCCATCCACAGATTGGCGACCACAGTGGGAGATTAATCTCTCGGTTGCAACATCAAACTGAAAAGGCGAGGGTACCCAAATATACCTCAAGCTATAACTTTTCTTTCCTCTAAGTCCTTTCTCCAAAAGTGATTGTCTATAGACTGAGTCAAGACAATACAACAAATAAGTTCACACTTCATGTGATTGTCTATGGATACGAGATCGAGACAATACAACAACGAAGTGTGATTACTTGATACAAAGATTCGGACTTAACCAAACTCAATAGGATTGTGTATCAAGTAAATAGGAATTAACGTTTATGCAATTTACTTGAATTATAATTGTTGATGGTGGATTTTAGTTCATGGCTAAAGTTGTAAAACCAATATTTTGTACATCCGTTCTATAGAGGATAAGGATATTTGATAAGTGATGAATACTTCTTCCCTTTATTGGTTCACCTAGAATAGAGCATGTAGCAACAATCCCCAAATATTTTGTGAATATCAGCATTACTAGTTAATGCATAAATGCCTTGTATTTCTTGTGTTGTTCTCAACAGAACTCTCATTGTTGGTGTATCATGATGACTGACTGTTACTCTCAGCAGATTAGCATGAATATCCAAGTACCAACAGTGAGGCATGCACGAAGTACCCGTACAGGCTACACCATTCTTTAACAAAGAGAATCATCTCTTGGAGT
Source organism: Papaver bracteatum (assembly GCA_023529315.1). NCBI lineage: Eukaryota > Viridiplantae > Streptophyta > Magnoliopsida > Ranunculales > Papaveraceae > Papaver > Papaver bracteatum. The sequence goes on along the minus strand of JAJJWX010001102.1, from coordinate 1,109,554 downwards.
GCTATACTAGCCCGATTGAGCATCCAGACTGTCCATATCAGTCTAGAAATGATCGCAACCATCCAACTTCACCAGCATGATTGGATGGCCCAGATCGAATCCATAATCCCCAAGCAGGTATGGAGTATTCACTACCGACCCAATGTGGGCCCCACATGGTCATCTTCCCCAAGAGGATAGCATAGCTTGCTAATACGTCCATCCAAGGCAGCGCGGATATGAAACCCTAAATTAGGGTTTGCGGCACATTACATGTGTCGCAAAACAGTCTCAATCATCCATCTTCGCAGGCATAGATGGAGGGTGTAGATATAGATTCAAAGGTCTCAGAGCATGTCAACACAATCATCATGGGTCCGCCTACACACATGACCAATCGGTCAGGATCAGCTATGGTTGGTCGTCCCAATTCGTGCGCCCAAACAAGGTAGGACGCACGGCCGATGAAACCCTAGTTAGGGTTTGTATCGATCACGAGCGTCCATCTTCTCCTGCACGAATAAAGGGTCCAGGATTAGACTAAACAGGTCCGGTGCGCACCAACATGACCATCGTGGGCCCATTTATCTCCTCACCCGATTGAACAAGGCATACCATGCCTGGTTATTCAAAATCGCACGCCCAAACTAGCGTGGTCACACTTCCCGATCACAAACTTATCTCGAGCACTCAACTTCTCCGGAAAAGTTAAGTGGCTTAGATCACAATTTCATGGGACATTCAGGTATATGCGTGAACATAAGCCTACCACCTACACGGTGAACCAATCATCCAAGACCGACCAAGCTTGGTCGTATTGGAACGCGTGCCCGAAGTTGGCACGATGCGCGGATTTTTCGGCACCATTTTTCTGTCGCAAATTGATCTCGACCACTCAACTTCTTTAGACGAATTGAGTGGTCCATATCACACTTTCATGAGACAATGAGGTATGAGCGCCTGCACCATCATGCCGTATACACACATGCACGATCGGCCTGGCCAAAATCATGTCCAAACTTGGATTCGACCAAGCTGAAGAGTGATGCTTGCGCACCTCTTCATAATCCCTAATTCCACTAACGGTCACAGATGAGCGTCTCAAAGATCATCTCGTCCGTTCAACTTCACCTGCTTGGTTATACAACCCTAGTCAGGAGTTAATTGGTCAATGAGGCGTCATGATGATTACCATCCTCCACTCTACCACACCATGTGGTCGGCCAAGGGAGGGATTGCTAGCGCAGCCTACAAACCATCACATGAAGTAGGCTGGATAATCAACAACGATGCTTCATACATGCTGAATACATTCGATGCAGTACCTGCATAGAATATACATGATACTTCACAAGTATCGACTTCCTAAATAACTTAGTTATTTAATCTAGCATTACATGCTACTGGGTCCCACGATCCACACACTCGAGACATCAATCATGTCACAAACTAGGGGATACATATTGGGGTATTGGTATTGCGGTTTACAGTGTGCAGCGTGCAACGCGCCATCATATGAACGTGTCAGGAAGACATGGACGGTTAGTGATGATGGGAGAAGTGGGCAAGACTGATCGTGTGACACTAACACAAAACTCCACTACTCCATAACTTTACTTTCTCCACTTCCCATGAGAGACGTGAATAAGGCTCAAATGACTTGTATAAATAGGTTCTCCTCCCTATTTCCAAAAAACAGAGCAAAACACATTAACCAAGGGTTAATACGAGACGTATTCAAACACCCAGAGCCTGCTTGCGTTAATCGTAAGCATGCTCATCTTTCTGTTAAAAGTCATAAATAGCTTATACCTTCACAATCTCAACACCTTCTTCGCTTTCCTCCCTAAGATCAACCCCATCTCCTTTACTTTGTGACTGAAACAAGTCTGGAACGACCATTTCTTGGTTTAGGCCAGAATTGTATAGATTGATCTCTCAAATCAAAAGCACTCCCGTGCAGTGCATTTGTTTAAGGTTTAAACTCATTTCTCATCCACACACCCCAAAATTACCAAAACCGGCAGAGATAATTTTCACCCATAAACAATTGGCGACCACAGTGGGAGATTAATCTCTCAGTTGTAAAGTAATTTCATCAATACCCAATATCATTGGTTGATCTCAATATGGTTGGTCTTAGGACTCACCAAACAATTTTAAATTCCGGTCGAAGTTCTTCCAACGAAGATGCTCTTCCTCCCAATGGCATATATGATGATGTAACCAGAAGAATCCCAACACAGATTGAGTTAGCACGGGTGTAGAAGATTCACACGAAGAACATGGACCTGATCAAATAAACGATAAATGGCATACTCGATCTCCTCATCAAGATGACATCAGAAATGAGCGGCTCCCATGTCATAGAGATTTTTGCACTGAGGACTGATTCTTACAACGATCCTCCTCAAGTCAACAGTTGTACTATGAATTAGAGGCCGGTGGACCAGGAAGCTGCTTCTCTAGTGGAAAGATTGTGCGAAATTTTACACCTCTCGAAGAATCAGCGGGGGGAGACGTTTGCTTCAATCAATCAGATAGCCTTGGACATACAGTTAATTCCTTCGCGTCCACAAGCCTCCAGAGCGCCAGAGATGTCTGTGAATAACTTTACATTTACAGAAGAAGACATGATGGCAGAAGAAGGTCACAACCAATCCCTACGCATTACTGCACGCATCAAGGTTTCAGAGTTCAAGGGATCCCTCATCGACACAGGAGCGTCTTCGAATGTGATTACCCTCAAGACACTCAGGATAGCCAAGGTGCGCCCGAACAAGATCGTATGTCAACCTACCACGATGATAGACTTTGAAGGAAACCAAACCAAGACACTCAAGACACTCAGGATAGCCGAGTTTCGGATGTTTACATGGCATTTCCGGCCGTTGTTTTCAGGCAATTCTTCTCTTCTTTCCTGCGACAATCCTAGCATACATCTAAGCATACACAGTTCAAGCATTCTTGTTGTCAAACTCTCCTTCTGTAACTTCCTGTTTCACCCCAAACTCTTCATAACAGCATCACCAGTACCCATTTACCAGCTTTGTATAGCTTCTGGCTTTCTTCACTAGCTTCAATCTCCAATAGCAACTGCTGAGCTCCTTTCTTGTTTGCAACAACAAAACTTCACTTGTTCATCATCTCTTCAGCATCAAATTCCTCTTCCCAGTCTTGTAATTTGGCTACTCCACTTCACTTCAGAAACCCAGATTCAATCTGAAACTGCCACAGCACTTCATCCTCTGTATTGCATCACCAACAACAACTCTCCATCTCCGATTCGATTACAACCACACAATCAACAGTAGTATCTTGAATTTTCTTCTTCTCATTCTTTCAATCGGACAGCAACAACTTCAACCACCAAACCCTTAAATTCCATCTTCTGATTCAAATCTCAAACATCAACCCATGAAAAACAACATTAAATCGAACCCAAACTTCATTTCTTCGTCCATCACAGGTTCATCTCAATCTTCGTTCTTTAATCACTCAGGAACACCAACACAGTTCTCAATCCATTCTCTTTCAGAAATTCACCATCATCAACCCTAAGCCGCAACACCTCATACCCGTTCTCAATCCTGATCTGATAACTAACCCACCTTTCCAATTCGATTACAATGACTAATTTCTCTCAATTTCCTCACCCGTCTCTCAATTACAGAATTATGAGCTGCAACTTTTCTTCCTTTAATTTTGAACTCTATTTATGATTTGGGAGAGAAAAGAATATATCTCAATTTAGGTTTTAAACTGAGTTTGGATTTAGACACCCAGCTGTATAACGAACCCGCTGGTAGTCCCCCTAACCTCAGATGGACTATATTTAGTCCTTCTCCAAAATAGTTGCCCCTTAACATTGACTGGGTTCCGGATAGTGTCCTCCCATGAAATGACAGATTTTCCCTTGTGCTCAAATTTGGGTGATTCCTTCTTCTTTTCTTCTGTGCGACTCCAGAGTACCTAATAGCTCAAAAACACACGTAAAATACATAATTTACAAGAAAAATAGCAAAGAAAGCATAAACTACAAGATAGTAAATTAGGTGTATTCTACACCTATCAAATACCCCCACACTTAGACTTTGCTAGTCCTCGAGCAAATCAAACTAAAACTTACAACTTCAAAGCGTTCCAGCGTCCCAAGCATCCAAAGAGCTATGAGAACATAGAGTTTCTGCATGCTAGTAATAAGAAGTTAGAAATACTAAAGAACATATTCTCATTCTTAAATGTTGAGTGAGAAATAACCACACCATAATGAGAGAACGCGTGTTTGAGAAACGATCAATAAGCATTTCGCCTCGACTTCTGCCTTACTTAAAAGGATTTTATGATAATTGCACTCAAAGAGACGGCTTTTTTATGGGTCTCACATGTGTGCAGGTAGGAATGAAGAGAGAATTCCTGCAACGCGTTGAATGGTGAGAAGGATAACTTCCAAAATTTTGAAAATCCCACATCTTTTAATATTTTGAAAAACCATTTTTCTGACGATCTCTAAGAAAAGAAATCAACCACTTATCGAGGATGAGATTACTTACTTACCTTCACATCCGATTGCCAATTATGATAACACCACTCTCACGGAATCCAAAAGAAACGTCTTCCGCTCCTTGTCTTTATCTTTTTGGTCTTCGGCTTCAACTATTGATGATAAACTTTCGAATTTCGTAGATCCTCGACAATTTGTAACCTTTTTCCTTAAAATCCTTGTCGCTTGAAACTTCCTTATAAATTTCCCTTCCCCACGGCTTATTAAATAAACAAAAACAATAATAGATATTTCTCTTGTTTCATATTTTTTTTTTCAATTTTTTTTTTTTTTAGACAAGAGAAACAAAATACAAATCAAAGTGAAAAATAAAACAATTATGGCCGTGGAAAAGTACTTTACCGCTTGATTCTTCACAACTTGTATCGTCTCGAAATCATAAACTTTAATAATTCTCACCTTTTGCTTTTCTTCTCTCTTGTAAATAAGTCTTCAACTTTGATATATAATTATGCTCATTGTATTGTAAGTCTTCAACACATATGCAAAAATCTGCTCATTGTATGTTGCTTTACTTGGATTTGAAATTTGCTCTTTTCTTGTTCCGTTGCTTGTAATACTTGAACCTTTTCAACTTTCCTTGTATATTTTGATACCGCTCCCTTGTTGTTGATTATTGTGTTTCTATGGACCCGTTGTTGTCGAGCGAGAGAATGGTGCTAAATGCAAATCGAACTACAAGAAGGAGGCTTTCATCCATAGACGTCACCCTCATGATTGACAAAAATTAGCACTCAAGAGATCAAAAATAGTGCTGAAATTGGTGTGAAGTTGGGTAGCTCACCATTCTACCCGGAACTAACGTACGGTGACACACACTCAAAAGAAAGCTTTTTAGTCAAATGGAAAAATTCTGGTCGGTGCCTCACATGATATAAAAACGGGTAGTCTCCACTAATGATTGATCAGCAACTCTAATAATGTATTCTTCTCTGCTCCTAATTTGCATCACCGGCATGATTAAATCCATTATTTAACACTCTAACAAGCAAGAAATCCGAACGTAGTTCCCTAACACTTCCAAGTTCAATTATGTCAGTCAGAATTCTCTATGTAAACATACCTAGAAGTATGCTAGTGAATCTAAAATATCTAAAAGTTGGAGTTTTTATGCAATTTTTTTTTTTTTTTAAATATGCTTAGCCACTCTCCCCCACACTTAAACCTTACATTGTCCTCAATGTAATTGAATCGTCCAAGCAAAGTCAAGGTGGAAAATCTTAATATGATATGGAACAAGAAAAATAAACAAACGAAACTCAAAGAAAATAAAAACAAAAGGATAAGAAATACAAAACCGGTGGGTTACCTCCCACTTAACGCTTGTTTTAAAGTCGACGGCCCGACATAGCTCTTGTAAGATTCACTACCCATATACTAACAATCGGAAAATTTGGGGATCCTCCCATGGTACCTGTTTTGCAAACAATAGCTTCATACAAATATTAGCACAAGAAAATAATAGTGAAATTATCGCTCGATAGAAATTTCCCCCACACTCATTCTTGTCCACACCCGGAAGTGTATAAAGAACATAGAATTTGGGAATTTTTCTGGATTCCTCTTGGCAAACCTGCATAGTGTTAGCATCAAGTGTTTCCAATGGTGGACATCTAGAAACAAAGTCATCCAAAAATACTTTCGAAGCACATACATTCAATCCAATAAGAGGTAAAGGAGAAGAATCAATATGCAAAGAGTTAGACAAACCTTGCACAATCTCTTGTATTACGGAGTCCTTTTCATTCTTAAATAATTCGAGTGAATTACTTACCTCTTGCATATCATGGTCCTCTATCAAACCTTGCAACCATTCTTCGTAATTTTCTACCTTAACTAAAGTCTTGGCATCATCATAATCATTAGCAAGTTCAATTGGGTCTTCAACGAATTCAATCAATTCGATTTCATTATCGAGCATCATCTCCTCAACATCTTCATCATCGGAATCGGGCCATTCACTAAAATGATTTTCCTCGGTATAGATTGTAGGATCTTCTTGTGAGGGTGTTACACCGTTTTCAACAATAGGAAAGTCACACCCAATCTCCTCCTTTTGAATAGGTGAAGGATCGTTATTATGATCTGGAGTTGGAATAACTTCCTCATTGTTGCAACGCTCATACACTTCCGCGGACTCATATATTTCCCCAAGGAATTTTTTCCAAGCACTAAATGCATCTTCCTCAAGCTCTACCTCTTGAATAGGTGATTTATCATTATTAAGATCAAGGCTAGATTAATCTACACTAGCGTCATCAAAAGTCTCTAAAGGTTGGTCCTTTTCAACACAATCATCTTCGCTTTCGGACTCACCATAATAAGAATATTCATCGGTTTCATTACCTTTATCCCGAAGTCGTTTAAGTTCCATATGAATGGTCTTACTAATTTCTGCAACAAGCTCTTCCGAGTCTCCATCATCTTCCAATTTGTATAACTTTTGTGCAAGTTTCCGGACGTTTACACGCTTACCACCGTTGGCTACAATAGGTTCTGTTTCCCATGACTCTTACCTTTGAATAGGTGAATGATCATAATTACGATCCGGAGTTGGGTAAGAAAAAGTATTGCAGAAATTGGTTTGTGCGACGTTCTTTCTTTCACGGTCTAGTATTTGCCGCAAGTCTTGCAATTCATTGATAATATGCATACAACTTGAATGAAGCCAATTAGAAGTATATTTATCATACCTTGGTGCTTGACTTACATACCCATTATAAGGTTGTTGATATGTATGAGAGTATCCATAAGGTTCCGTAGGATATTGATCATAGACAAAAGATTGTTTTTGATTGTATCCTAAGGATGGTTGGAAGTTGCCATAATGTTGAGGTTGAAAACCGTATTGATTGTTGTAATATGTTTGCTCTTGTCCACCATACATGGAAAATCGGTACCTAAAAAAAAAAATCTCAAAAACTAAGTTAGATATGATATAGAATCCAACAAAGCAAGAAAAAATAAAAATAAAAACAACTAAAATCACACGCTGCTCCCCGGCAACGACGCCAAAATTTAATGAGTGTCGTAACCACAACAAATTAATTAATATTTTACTACCTAATTAACAAGTAATATAGGGTAGTCAAGATCGATCCCACGAGGAGCACGAGATTCTAGTTGTCTTATAATGTCACAAAGGGGGGTATGTTTTAGATAAGTAAAAGAAAATAAAATAAACAAAAAAACTAAAAAGATAAGAAAAATCAATAAGATAAATTAGATCAAGGAATCGTTCTTCGCTGCAAAACAATGATTAAAGTTATGTTCTTTTCGACTTTTTATTAGTCACAAATTATCACCAACCATAGGTATAGCAGCTAGATCAGTGTTAACCCCAAAATCCCTTATATCACCGGATACGGAAGTTTTCGACTACCGGATTCTATTCACCAAACCACCTAGTAGTAGATCACTCAAGATGTAATTTAGTTAAACGCATTAAGATTTATGAATTTATTAGGTTGATATTAGTAGTTAGTCTCTTAGATCAAGGTCCACTTGCTGACGTTGTTTTCACACAAAATTGCTCCACGGAATCCCCCCGCATGGTCTCGTGTTTTCTACTTATGTAAAGAGTCAAGAAACGATTACTTATCCCCTAACTTTCACTAGCTATAAATCAATTAACAAATAAATTTATTTGCACACCTAAACAATCTATCAATCAATCATGAATGTATAAGCATTCCTATTAGTAAAAACAAATGATAATCATGTGAAAATCTTCAAATTAGAATTGAAACAAAACTCAAAACATGTTAAGAACTAGGAATTCATCCTCAATCAATTTAGTTACTCATATTAAGGAGTTCACACAAAGAATAAAGAATAAGAAAAAGTGTTGTGTGTGTAGAGGTGTGCAAAAGTGTGTAAAAATATGTGTGGAAGTGTGTAAAAAAGTAGAGAACTTCTCTATTTATAGGCTTTAATGTTCTTCATAGCTTCCAAGGAATAGAATCCCTTTCCTTTAGCACTTCTATTTCCAAATCCAAGCCTTTCTCAAATCTCCCATCTTCTCTTTCCATATTCAAACCAAATTCTTCATCAAATTCCAAGTCCAAGTCTTCACATCCCATGAGAGAAATCCACACAAAATTCTGTATTTTTGGCTCGCCGGAAAACTGGGTTTTTGGCCGGAAATAGGCCGGAACTCGTTACCGTCGGCCACCTTAGATTCTCTTCCGTTGAAGGAATATTCCGTCCAGTCCACCATTAGGACTAACGGTCAAACAGGTCAAACTTCAATCTTCCGTCAGTCAATTAGTCAAAGGGAGGAGAAGTCAAACTTCGATCAGTCCGTCTTAATCATGGCTTACTCGGCTGATTAACCGAGTCAGGTCGGATCGGCTCATCGAACTCGTTCTGGATCGGTCACCGTCGGCTACTGAGTCAACTCACCGGAGTGGAAAACCAGCCGAGTTTCGGCTGTTTACAGGGCATTTCTGGCCGTTGTTTTCAGGCCATTCTTCTCTTCTTTCCTGCGACAATCCTAGCATACATCTAAGCATACACAGTTCAAGAATTCTTGGTATCAAACTCTCCTTCTGTAACTTTTTGTTTCACCCCAAACTCTTCATAACAGCATCACCAGTACCCATTTAACAGCTTTGTACAGCTTCTGGCTTTCTTCACTAGCTTCAATCTCCAATAGCAACTGCTGAGCTCCTTTCTTGTTTGCAGCAACAGAACTTCACTTGTTCATCATCTCTTCAGCATCAAATTCCTCTTCCCAGTCTTGTAATTTGGCTACTCCACTTTATTTCAGAAACCCAGATTCAATCTAAAACTGCCACAACACTTCATCCTCTGTATTGCAGCACCAACAACAACTCTCCATCTCCGATTCGATTACAACCACACAATCAACAGTAGTATCTTGAATTTTCTTCTTCTCATTCTTTCAATCGGACAGCAACAACTTCAACCACCAAACCCTCAAATTCCATCTTCTGATTCAAATCTCAAACATCAACCCATGAAAAACAACATTAAATCGAACCCAAACTTCATTTCTTCGTCCATCATAGGTTCATCTCAATCTTCGCTCTTTAATCACTCAGGAACACTAACACAGTTCTCAATCCATTCTCTTTTAGAAATTCACCATCATCAACCCTAAGCCGCAACACCTCATACCCGTTCTCAATCCTGATCTGATAACCAACCCACCTTTCCAATTCGATTGCAACGACTAATTTCTCTCAATTTCCTCACCCGTCTCTCAATAACAGAATTATGAGCTGCATCTTTTCTTCCTTTAATTTTGAACTCTGTTTATGATTTGGGAGAGAAAAGAATATATCTCAATTTAGGTTTTAAACTGAGTTTGGATTTAGACACCCAGCAGTATAACCACCCCGCTGGTAGTCCCCCTAACCTCAGATGGACTATATTTAGTCCTTCTCCAAAATAGTTTCCCCTTAACATTGACTGGGCTCCGGATAGTGTCCGCCCATGAAATGACAGATTTGCCCTTGTGCTCAAATTTGGGTGATTCCTTCTTCTTTTCTTCCGTGCGACTCCAGAGTACCTAATAGGTCAAAAACACACGTAAAATACATAATTTATAAGAAAAATAGCAAAAAAAGCATAAACTACTAGATAGTAAATTAGGTGTATTCTACACCTATCAAATACCCCCACACTTAGACTTTGCTAGTCCTCGAGCAAATCAAACTAAAACTTACAACTTCAAAGCGTTCCCAAATCCCAAGCATCCAAAGAGCTATGAGAACATAGAGTTTCTGCATGCTAGTAATAAGAAGTTAGAAATACTAAAGAACATATTCTCATTCTTAAATGTTGAGTGAGAAATAACCACACCATAATGAGAGAACGTGTGTTTGAGAAACGATCAATAAGCATTTCGCTTCGACTTCTGCCTTACTTAAAAGGATTTTATGATAATTGCACTCAAAAAGACGGCTTTTTTATGGGTCTCACATGTGTGAAGGTAGGAATGAAGAGAGAATTCCTGCAATGCGTTGAATGGTGGGAAGGATAACTTCCGAAATTTTGAAAATCCCACATCTTTTAATATTTTGAAAAACCATTTTTTTGACGATCTCTAAGAAAAGAAATCAACCACTTATCGAGGATGAGATTACTTACTTACCTTCACATCTGATTGCCAATTATGATAACACCACTCTCACGGAATCCAAAAGAAACGTCTTCCGCTCCTTGTCTTTATCTTTTTGGTCTTCGGCTTCAACTATTGATGATAAACTTTCGAAATTCGTAGATCCTCGACAATTTGTAACCTTTTTCCTTAAAATCCTTGTCGCTTGAAACTTCTTTATAAATTTCCCTTCCCCACGGCTTATTAAATAAACAAAAACAATAATAGATATTTCTCTTGTCTCATATTTTTTTTTTTTTCTCTTTTTTTTTTAGACAAGAGAAAAAAAATACAAATCAAAGTGAAAAATAAAACAATTATGGCCGTGGAAAAGTACTTTACCGCTTGATTCTTCATAACTTATATCGTCTCGAAATCATAAACTTCAATAATTCTCACCTTTTTCTTTTCTTCGCTCTTGTAAATAAGTCTTCAACTTTGATATATAATTATGCTCATTGTATTGTAAGTCTTCAACACATATGAAAAAATCTGCTCATTGTATGTTGCTTTACTTGGATTTGAAATTTTCTCTTTTCTTGTTCCGTTTCTTGTAAACCTTGAACCTTTTCAACTTTCCTTGTATATTTTGATGTCGCTCCCATGTTGTTGATTATGGTGTTTCTATGGACCCGTTGTTGTCGAGTGAGAGAATGGTGCTAACTGCAAATCGAACTACAAGAAGGAGGCTTTCATCCATAGACGTCACCCTCATGATTGACAAAAATTAGCACTCAAGAGATAAAAAATAGTGCTGAAATTGGTGTGAAGTTGGGTAGCTCACCATTTTACCCGGAATTAACGTACGGTGACACACACTCAAAAGAAATCTTTTTAGTCAAATGGAAAAATTCTGGTCGGTGCCTCACATGATATAAAAACGGGTAGTCTCCTCTAATGATTGATCAGCAACTTTAATAATGCATTCTTCTCTGCTCCTAATTTGCATCACCGGCATGATTAAATCCATTATTTAACATTCTAACAAGCAAGAAATCCAAATGTAGTTCCCTAACACTTCCAAGTTCAAATATGTCGGTCAGAATTCTCTATGTAAACATACCTAGAAGTATGCTAGTGAATCTAAAATCTCTAAAAGTTGGAGTTTTTATTCAATTTTTTTTTTAAATATGCTTAGCCACTCTCCCCCACACTTAAACCTTACATTGTCCTCAATGTAATTGAATCGTCTAAGCAAAGTCAAGGTGGAAAATCTTAATATGATATGGAACAAGAAAAATAAACAAACGAAACCCAAAGAAAATAAAAACAAAAGGATAGGAAATACAAAACCGGTGGGTTGCCTCCCACTTAGCGCTTGTTTTAAAGTCGACGGCCCGACATAGCTCTTGTAAGATTCACTCCCCACATACTAACAATCGGAAAATTTGGGGATCCTCCCATGGTACCTGTTTTGCAAACAATAGCTTCATACAAATATTAGCACAAGAAAATAATAGTGAAATTATCGCTCGATAGAAATTTCCCCCACACTTATTCTTGTCCACACCCGGAAGTGTATAAAGAACATAGAATTTGGGAATTTCTATGGATTCCTCTTGGCAAGCCTGCATAATGATAGGATCAAGTGTTTCCAATGGTGGACATCTAGAAACAAAGTCATCCAAAAATACTTTCGAAGCACATACATTCAATCCAATAAGAGGTAAAGGAGAAGAATCAATATGCAAAGAGTTAGACAAACCTTGCACAATCTCTTGTATTACGGATTCCTTTTCTTTCTTAAATAATTCGAGTGAATTACTTACCTCTTGCATATCATGGTCCTCTATCAAACCTTGCAACCATTCTTCGTCATTTTCTACCTTAAATAAAGTCTTGGCATCATCATAATCATTAGAAAGTTCAATTGGGTATTCCACGAATTCAATCAATTCGGTTTCATTATCGAGCATCATCTCCTCAACATCTTCATCATCGGAATCGGGCCATTCACTAAAATGATTTTCCTCGGTATAGATTGTAGGATCTTCTTGTGAGGATGTTACACCGTTTTCAACAATAGGAAAGTCACACCCAATCTCCTCCTTTTGAATAGGTGAAGGATCGTTATTATGATCCGGAGTTGGAATAACTTCCTTATTGTTGCAACGCTCATACACTTCCGCGGACTAATATATTTCCCAAAGGATTTTTTTCCAAGCACTAAATGCATCTTCCTCAAGCTCTACCTCTTGAATAGGTGATTGATCATTATTAAGATCAAGGCTCGAGTAATCTACACTAGCGTCATCAAAAGTCTCTAAAGGTTGGTCCTTTTCAACACAATCATCTTCGCTTTAGGACTCACCATAATAAGAATCTTCATCGGTTTCATAACCTTTATCCCGATGTCGTTTAAGTTCTATATGAATGGTCTTACTAATTTCTGCGACAAGCTCTTCCGATTCGCTATCATCTTCCAATTTGTATAACTTTTGTGCAAGTTTCTGGACGTTTACACGCTTACCACCGTTGGCTACAATAGGTTCTCTTTCCCATGACTCTTCCCTTTGAATAGGTGAATGATCATAATTACGATCCGGAGTTGGGTAAGAAAAAGTATTGCAGAAATTGGTTTGTGCGACGTTCTTTCTTTCACGGTCTAGTATTTGCTGCAAGTCTTTCAATTCATTGATAATCTGCATACAACTTGAATGAAGCCAATTAGAAGTAGATTTATCATACCTTGGTGCTTGACTTACATACCCATTACAAGGTTGTTGATATGTATGAGAGTATGCATAAGGTTCCGTAGGATATTGATCATAGACAAAAGATTGGTTTTGATTGTACCCTAAGGATGGTTGGAAGTTTCCATAATGTTGAGGTTAAAAATTGTATTAATTGTTGTAATATGCTTGATCTTGTCCACCATACATGTAAAATCGGTACCTGAAAAAACAATTCTCAAAAATTAAGTTAGATACGATATAGAATCCAACAAACCAATAAAAAATAAAAATAAAAACAACTAAAATCACACGCTCTTCCCCGGCAACGACGCCAAAATTTAATGCGTGTCGTAACCACAACAAATTAATTAATATTTTACTACCTAATTAACAAGTAATATAGGGTAGTCAAGATCGATCCCACGAGGAGCACGAGATTCTAGTTGTCTTATAATGTCACAAAGGGGGGTATGTTTTAGATAAGTAAAAGAAAATAAAATAAACAAAATAATTAAAAAGATAAGAAAAATCAATAAGAGAAATTAGATCAAGGAATCCTTCTTCGCTGCAAAACAATGATTAAAGTTATGTTCTTTTCCACTTTTTATTAGTCACAAATTATCACCAACCGTAGGTATAGCATCTAGATCAGTGCTAACCCCAAAATCCCTTATATCACCGGATACGGAAGTTCTCGACTACCGGATTCTATTCACCAAACCACCTAGTAGTAGATCACTCAAGATGTAATTTAGTTAAACGCATTAAGATTTATGAATTTATTAGGTTGATATTAGTAGTTAGACTCTTAGATCAAGGTCCACTTTCTAACGTTTTTTTCACACACAATTGCTCCATGGAATCCCTCCGCAAGGTCTCGTGTTTGCTACTTATGTAAAGAGTCAAGAAACGATTACTTATCCCCTAACTTTCACTAGCCATAGATCAATTAACAAATCAATTTAGTTGCGCACCTAAACAATCTATCAATCAATCATGAATGTATAAACATTCTTATAAGTAAAAACAAACGATAATCATGTGAAAAACTTCAAAGTAGAATTGAAACAAAACTCAAAACATGTTAAGAACTAGGAATTCATCCTCAATCAATTTAGTTACTCATATTAAGGAGTTCACACAAAGAATAAAGAACAAGAAAAAGTGTTGTGTGTGTAGAGGTGTGCAAAAGTGTGTAAAAAGATGTGTGGAAGTGTGTGGAAAAGTAGAGAACTTCTCTATTTATAGGCTTCAATGTTCTCCATAGCTTCCAAGGAATAGAATCCCTTTCCTTTAGCACTTCTATTTCCAAATCCAAGCCTTTCTCAAATCTCCCATCTTCTCTTTCCATATTCAAACCAAATTATTCATCCCATTCCAAGTCCAAGTCTTCACATCCCATGAGAGAAATCCACACAAAATTCTGTATTTTAGGGTCGCCGGAAAATTGGGTTTTTGGCCGGAAAAAGGTCGGAACTCGTCACCGTCGGCCACCTTATATTCTCTTCCGTTGAAGGAATATTCCGTCCAGTCCACCATTAGGACTAACGGTCAAACAGGTCAAACTTCAATCTTCCGTCAGTCAATTAGTCAAAGGGAGGAGAAGTCAGCTTCAGTCAGTCCGTCTTAATCATGGCTTACTCGGCTGATTAACCGAGTCAGGTCGGATCGGCTCATCGAACTCGTTCTGGATCGGTCACCGTCGGCTACTGAGTCAACTCACCAGAGTGGAAAAACGGCCGAGTTTCGGCTGTTTACAGGGAATTTCTGGCCGTTGTTTTCAGGCCATTCTTCTCTTCTTTCCTGCGACAATCCTAGCATACATCTAAGCATACACAGTTCAAGCATTCTTGGTATCAAACTCTCCTTCTGTAACTTTTTGTTTCACCCCAAACTCTTCATAACAGCATCACCAGTACCCATTTAACAGCTTTGTACAGCTTCTGGCTTTCTTCACTAGCTTCAATCTCCAATAGCAACTGCTGAGCTCCTTTCTTGTTTGCAGCAACATAACTTCACTTGTTCATCATCTCTTCAGCATCAAATTCCTCTTCCTAGTCTTGTAATTTGGCTACTCCACTTTATTTCAGAAACCCAGATTCAATCTAAAACTGCCACAACACTTCATCCTCTGTATTGCAGCACCAACAACAACTCTCCATCTCCGATACGATTACAACCACACAATCAATAGTAGTATCTTGAATTTTCTTCTTCTCATTCTTTCAATCGGACAGCAGCAACTTCAACCACCAAACCCTCAAATTCCATCTTCTGATTCAAATCTCAAACATCAACCCATAAAAAACAACATTAAATCGAACCCAAACTTCATTTCTTCGTCCGCCACAGGTTCATCTCAATCTCCGCTCTTTAATCACTCAGGAACACCAACACAGTTCTCAATCCATTCTCTTTCAGAAATTCATCATCATCAACCCTAAGCCGCAACACCTCATACCCGTTCTCAATCCTGATCTGATAACCAACCCACATTTCCAATTCGATTACAACGACTAATTTTTCTAAATTTCCTCACCCGTCTCTCAATTACAGAATTATGAGTTGCATCTTTTCTTCCTTTAATTTTGAACCCTATTTATGATTTGGGAGAGAAAAGAATATATCTCAATTTAGGTTTTAAACTGAGTTTGGATTTAGACACCCAGCAGTATAAACACCCCGCTGGTAGTCCCCCTAACCTCAGATGGACTATATTTAGTCCTTCTCCAAAATAGTTGCCCCTTAACATTGATTGGGCTCCGGATAGTGTTCGCCCATGAAATGACAGATTTTCCCTTGTGCTCAAATTTGGGTGATTCCTTCTTCTTTTCTTCCGTGCGACTCCAGAGTACCTAATAGGTCAAAAACACACGTAAAATACATAATTTATAAGAAAAATAGCAAAAAAAGCATAAACTACTAGATAGTAAATTAGGTGTATTCTACACCTATCAAATACCCCCACACTTAGACTTTGCTAGTCCTCGAGCAAATCAAACTAAAACTTACAACTTCAAAGCGTTCCAGCGTCCCAAGCATCCAAAGAGCTATGAGAACATAGAGTTTCTGCATGCTAGTAATAAGAAGTTAGAAATACTAAAGAACATATTCTCATTCTTAAATGTTGAGTGAGAAATAACCACACCATAATGAGAGAACGTGTGTTTGAGAAACGATCAATAAGCATTTCGCCTCGACTTATGCCTTACTTAAAAGGATTTTTTGATAATTGCACTCAAAAAGACGGCTTTTTTATGGGTCTCACATGTGTGTAGGTAGGAATGAAGAGAGAATTCCTGCAATGCGTTGAATGGTGAGAAGGATAACTTCCGAAATTTTGAAAATCCCACATCTTTTAATATTTTGAAAAACCATTTTTCTGACGATCTCTAAGAAAAGAAATCAACCACTTATCGAGGATGAGATTACTTACTTACCTTCACATCTGATTGCCAATTATGATAACACCACTCTCACGGAATCCAAAAGAAACGTCTTCCGCTCCTTGTCTTTATCTTTTTGGTCTTCGGCTTCAACTATTGATGATAAACTTTCGATATTCGTAGATCCTCGACAATTTGTAACCTTTTTCCTTAAAATCCTTGTCGCTTGAAACTTCCTTATAAATTTCCCTTCCCCACGGCTTATTAAATAAACAAAAATAATAATAGATATTTCTCTTGTCTCATATTTTTTTTTTTTCTCTTTTTTTTTAGACAAGAGAAAAAAAATACAAATCAAAGTGAAAAATAAAACAATTATGGCCGTGGAAAAGTACTTTACCGCTTGATTCTTCATAACTTATATCGTCTCGAAATCATAAACTTCAATAATTCTCACCTTTTGCTTTTCTTCGCTCTTGTAAATAAGTCTTCAACTTTGATATATAATTATGCTCATTGTATTGTAAGTCTTCAACACATATGAAAAAATCTGCTCATTGTATGTTGCTTTACTTGGATTTGAAATTTACTCTTTTCTTGTTCCGTTTCTTGTAAACCTTGAACCTTTTCAACTTTCCTTATAGATTTTGATGTCGCTCCCTTGTTGTTGATTATGGTGTTTCTATGGACCCGTTGTTGTCGAGCGAGACAATGGTGCTAACTGCAAATCGAACTACAAGAAGGAGGTTTTCATCCATAGACGTCACCCTCATGATTGACAAAAATTAGCACTCAAGAGATCAAAAATAGTGCTGAAATTGGTGTGAAGTTGGGTAGCTCACCATTCTACCCGGAATTAACGTACGGTGACACACACTCAAAAGAAATCTTTTTAGTCAAATGGAAAAATTCTGGTCGGTGCCTCACATGATATAAAAACGGGTAGTCTCCGCTAATGATTGATTAGCAACTCTAATAATGCATTCTTCTCTGCTCCTAATTTGCATCACCGGCATGATTAAATCCATTATTTAACACTCTAACAAGCAAGAAATCCAAACGTAGTTCCCTAACACTTCCAAGTTCAATTATGTCGGTCATAATTCTCTATGTAAACATACCTAGAAGTATGCTAGTGAATCTAAAATCTCTAAAAGTTGGAGTTTTTATGTAATTTTTTTTTTTTTTTAAATATGCTTAGCCACTCTCCCCCACACTTAAACCTTACATTATCCTCAATGTAATTGAATCGTCCAAGCAAAGTCAAGGTGGAAAATCTTAATATGATATGGAACAAGAAAAATAAACAAACGAAACTCAAAGAAAATAAAAACAAAAGGATAAGAAATACAAAACCGGTGGGTTACCTCCCACTTAACGCTTGTTTTAAAGTCGACGGCCCGACATAGCTCTTGTAAGATTCACTACCCATATACTAACAATCGGAAAATTTGGGGATCCTCCCATGGTACCTGTTTTGCAAACAATAGCTTCATACAAATATTAGCACAATAAAATAATAGTGAAATTATCGCTCGATAGAAATTTCCCCCACACTTATTCTTGTCCACACCCGGAAGTGTATAAAGAACATAGAATTTGGGAATTTCTATGGATTCCTCTTGGCAAGCCTGCTTAATGTTAGCAAGTGTTTCCAATGGTGGACATCTAGAAACAAAGTCATCCAAAAATACTTTCGAAGCACATACATTCAATCCAATAAGAGGTAAAGGAAAAGAATCAATATGCAAAGAGTTATACAAACCTTGCACAATCTCTTGTATTACGGATTCCTTTTCATTCTTAAATAATTCGAGTGAATTACTTACCTCTTGCATATCATGGTCCTCTATCAAACCTTGCAACCATTCTTCGTCATTTTCTACCTTAACTAAAGTCTTGGCATCATCATAATCATTAGAAAGTTCAATTGGGTATTCCACGAATTCAATCAATTCGGTTTCATTATAGAGCATCATCTCCTCAACATCTTCATCATCGGAATCGGGCCATTCACTAAAATGATTTTCCTCGGTATAGATTGTAGGATCTTCTTGTGAGGGTGTTACACCGTTTTCAACAATAGGAAATTCACACCCAATCTCCTCCTTTTGAATAGGTGAAGGATCGTTATTATGATCCGGAGTTGGAATAACTTCCTTATTGTTGCAACGCTCATACACTTCCGCGGACTAATATATTTCCCCAAGGATTTTTTTCCAAGCACTAAATGCATATTCCTCAAGATCTACCTCTTGAATAGGTGATTGATAATTATTAAGATCAAGGCTCGAGTAATCTACACTAGCGTCATCAAAAGTCTCTAAAGGTTGGTCCTTTTCAACACAATCATCTTCGCTTTCGGACTCACCATAATAAGAATCTTCATCGGTTTCATAACCTTTATCCCGATGTCGTTTAAGTTCTATATGAATGGTCTTACTAATTTCTGCGACAAGCTCTTCGGATTCGCTATCATCTTCCAATTTGTATAACTTTTGTGCAAGTTTCTGGACGTTTACACGCTTACCACCTTTGGCTACAATAGGTTATCTTTCCCATGAATATTCCCTTTGAATAGGTGAATGATCATAATTACGATCCAGAGTTGGGTAATAAAAAGTATTGCAGAAATTGGTTTGTGCGACGTTCTTTCTTTCACGGTCTAGTATTTGCCGCAAGTCTTGCAATTCATTGATAATCTGCATACAACTTGAATGAAGCCAATTAGAAGTAGATTTATCATACCTTGGTGCTTGACTTACATACCCATTACAAGGTTGTTGATATGTATGAGAGTATGCATAAGGTTCCGTAGGATATTGATCATAGACAAAAGATTTGTTTTGATTGTACCCTAAGGATGGTTGGAAGTTGCCATAATGTTGAGGTTAAAAACCGTATTGATTGTTGTAATATGCTTGCTCTTGTCCACCATACATGTAAAATCGGTACCTGAAAAAACAATTCTCAAAAATTAAGTTAGATACGATATAGAATCCAACAAAGCAAGAAAAAATAAAAATAAAAACAACTAAAATCACACGCTCCTCCCCGGAAACGGCGCCAAAATTTAATGCGTGTCGTAACCACAACAAATTAATTAATATTTTACTACCTAATTAACAAGTAATATAGGGTAGTCAAGATCGATCCCACGAAGAGCACGAGATTCTAGTTGTCTTATAATGTCACAAAGGGGGGCTTTGTTTTAGATAAGTAAAAGAAAATAAAATAAACAAAATAATTAAAAAGATAAGAAAAATCAATAAGAGAAATTAGATCAAGGAATCCTTCTTCGCTACAAAACAATGATTAAAGTTATGTTCTTTTCCACTTTTTATTAGTCACAAATTATCACCAACCGTAGGTATAACATCTAGATCAGTGCTAACCCCAAAATCCCTTATATCACCGGATACGGAAGTTCTCGACTACCGGATTCTATTCACCAAACCACCTAGTAGTAGATCACTCAAGATGTAATTTAGTTAAACGCATTAAGATATATGAATTTATTAGGTTGATATTAGTAGTTAGACTCTTAGATCAAGGTCCACTTTCTAACGTTTTTTTCACACACAATTGCTCCACGGAATCCCTCCGCAAGGTCTCGTGTTTGCTACTTATGTAAAGAGTCAAGAAACGATTACTTATCCCCTAACTTTCACTAGCCATAGATCAATTAACAAATCAATTTAGTTGCGCACCTAAACAATCTATCAATCAATCATGAATGTATAAACATTCTTATAAGTAAAAACAAACGATAATCATGTGAAAAACTTCAAAGTAGAATTGAAACAAAACTCAAAACATGTTAATAACTAGGAATTCATCCTCAATCAATTTAGTTACTCATATTAAGGAGTTCACACAAAGAATAAAGAACAAGAAAAAGTGTTGTGTGTAGAGGTGTGCAAAAGTGTGTAAAAAGATGTGTGGAAGTGTGTAGAAAAGTAGAGAACTTCTTTATTTATAGGCTTCAATGTTCTCCATAGCTTCCAAGGAATAGAATCTCTTTCCTTTAGCACTTCTATTTCCAAATCCAAGGCTTTCTCAAATCTCCTATCTTCTCTTTCCATATTCAAACCAAATTCTTCATCCCATTCCAAGTCCAAGTCTTCACATCCCATGAGAGAAATCCACACAAAATTCTGTATTTTTGGCTCGCCGGAAAACTGGGTTTTTGGCCGGAAATAGGTCAGAACTCGTCACCGTCGGCCACCTTAGATTCTCTTCCATTGAAGGAATATTCCGTTCAGTCCACTGTTAGGACTAACGGTCAAACAGGTCAAACGTCAATCTTCCGTCAGTCAATTAGTCAAAGGGAGGAGAAGTCAGCTTCAGTCAGTCCGTCTTAATCATGGCTTACTCGGCTGATTAATCGAGTCAGGTCGGATCGGCTCATAGAACTCGTTCTGGATCGGTCACCGTCGGCTACTGAGTCAACTCGCCGGAGTGGAAAAACGGCCGAGTTTCGGCTATTTACAGGGCATTTCTGGCCGTTGTTTTCAGGACATTCTTCTCTTCTTTTTTGTGACAATCCTAGCATACATCTAAGCATACACAGTTCAAGCATTCTTGGTATCAAACTCTCCTTCTGTAACTTCTTGTTTCACCACAAACTCTTCATAACAGCATCACCAGTACCCATTTACCAAATTTGTATAGCTTCAGGCTTTCTTCACTAGCTTCAATCTCCAATAGCAACTGCTGAGCTCCTTTCTTGTTTGCAGCAACAAAACTTCACTTGTTCATCATCTCTTCAGCATCAAATTCCTCTTCCCAGTCTTGTAATTTGGCTACTCCACTTCACTTCAGAAACCCAGATTCAATCTGAAAATGCCATAACACTTCATCCACTGTATTGCAGCACCAACAACAACTCTCCATCTCCGATTTGATTACAACCACACAATCAACAGTAGTATCTTGAATTTTCTTCTTCTCATTCTTTCAATCGGACAACAGCAACTTCAACCACCAAACCCTCAAATTCCATCTTCTGATTCAAATCTCAAACATCAACCCATGAAAAACAACATTAAATCGAACCCAAACTTCATTTCTTCGTCCGCCACAGGTTCATCTCAATCTCCGCTCTTTAATCACTCAGGAACACCAACACAGTTCTCAATCCATTCTCTTTCAGAAATTCATCATCATCAACCCTAAGCCGCAACACCTCATACCCGTTCTCAATCCTGATCTGATAACCAACCCACATTTCCAATTCGATTACAACGACTAATTCTTCTCAATTTCCTCACCCGTCTCTCAATTACAGAATTATGAGTTGCATCTTTTCTTCCTTTAATTTTGAACCCTATTTATGATTTGGGAGAGAAAAGAATATATCTCAATTTAGGTTTTAAACTGAGTTTGGATTTAGACACCCAGCAGTATAACCACCCCGCTGGTAGTCCCCCTAACCTCAGATGGACTATATTTAGTCCTTCTCCAAAATAGTTTCCCCTTAACATTGATTGGGCTCTGGATAGTCTCCGCCCATGAAATGACATATTTTCCCTTGTGCTCAAATTTGGGTGATTCCTTCTTATTTTCTTCCGTGCGACTCAAGAGTACCTAATAGCTCAAAAACACACGTAAAATACATAATTTACAAGAAAAATAGCAAAGAAAGCAGAAACTACTATATAGTAAATTAGGTGTATTCTACACCTATCAGGCGTCTCTTCAGGAAAAATTCTGGGATTCCAGGTGACTGCTGAGGGGATCAAAATGTACCTATCAAAGACCAAATCTATCCTTACGATGCTGCCTCCACAAACTATAAAGAAACTCCAAAGCTTCATGGGCAAGAAAGGAGTAAGTTTTGTCTGGACCGCACTACAGTGTGAAGCGTTTAGGAAGATTCAACGAACATTGTCATCTCCCAAATCATCATAAAGGATTCACCTATTATGTCAGTCTGGAAGAAGAGATAGCCCGAGACATTTTGATATCTACTGGAGCCAACACCTCAAGGAAGAATCCTCAAGAAGATAGGCATCATCATGTAGATAAAGAATCCGCAGCTTGGGTGAATCACTCGGTCAGACTTAAGAGGAATGCTTCAGAGAAACAGTGAACATCCAAATGATTATGCCAAGATGTCCCGAATTCAGGCACTGAAGGGTCATAATAAAAATGTGACTGAACAACAAGTGGAGTAATTGTGCATCAATAGGATGGTATCTGTCAATGGTGCTTTTTCGAAGAGCATGTGCTTTAAGACACCCTTTGAACTCCATGAAGCTTCTAAACGCTCAGGTTGCAACAGCACCTGCCCTACTAGAAAAAACCAGCATGCCCGTCATAAAGAGCCTCATGATGTTTATGGAAACATACATCTCACCAACAGGCAGTGCAAGCTTTAGCCTTCTGTAAGCAGTTTCTCTGAAGAAGCAAGAGGAAGACCACCGAGTTACAACATCCTGCACTTCCAAAATCACCAACTCCGGACTCCAGTACCATATACACGACTGCCACAAAGGTGAAACAACATCCAAGATATTCCATATCTGGATTGACGGTAGCTACTTCAATGAGAAATGCTTTCAGAATTTGTTTCCCGTAGAAAAAGTAGTTGTGTTACCAATAAAGGAGTATGACTTGGGACTTTTTACCACTGCCCATCTCAAAGATGGTGAATTTAGAGAGATGCAAGCACGCTATCATTATGATTCTAAGATGGACAAAGATGAGGATATACTGTAGACAGAAGATGTAAAGACGACCTTGTGAACCTAGCGTGGAAACATCTATCAAGTCGAGAGCTCTGGATACACGCGTGCAGGGGACTGTCTCCCTCTTCTCTATTCCATGAAGAAACATCAAGAAAGCTATCGGTTCCAGAGTATCCCCCTAATAACGAGATGATCTCTAACGTTGTATGAAGAGTGTCAAGTTCATGCAAGTTTCTATCATGCCTCTTCCTTCCAGTCTCTTATGATCACAACTGCAGCTAAGAACTGTTGTTCATTTGTTGATACCAGTGCCCGAGCTTCACGATAGCAACAACCACTACGGACAGAGGTAATCCGAGCTTCTGAATATTTTATTTTCCCATGGAGAAGTAATAGAGTCACAGAGAAGAGATGGCGATATCTTTATTATGGTAAACTCACCGACCATACAAGATAAGACCATATAAATCACGCTTGGGGACTGAGGCTCAACATGAAATTCCTTCACCGTCAATCAAGGACTTCTTCAACACAAGAGAGATGGTCAATCAAGAAGCGTTTTGTAGTTGCAGGATTTCCCACAACACACCCCTTGTAATATCTTGATAATAATCTCTTAATCTAAACTAATTTGATATTTAAAATTCTAAAAATTGTAAATAGACACACGGATTTTTACATGGTTCAATCAATTTGATCTACATCCATGATTCTCTACTATGACTGTTAAAGTTTACATTTGATTTTACATTTGATAATCTCCATTAATGGAGTTCTAAATCTAGTTTTGGGGAAGAAGATGATAAAGAAAAATATCTTTTCTCTCTCTAAAAATCTCTCTGAAAAATCTTTCTCTCTCCTCAAGACTCTCTCCACTCTAAAAAATACATCCTCCTTTTCTCAATCTATTAGATCTCTATTTATAGGAAATTACATAATGGGTGACAACTAAGTTGTCCTCTAATTTCGGATCTATCTTGCGATCCTCTCGCGAACTTTGTAACCATCGTGAAACACACATGTTCTTCTCATATTTCTTCAGTCGTCAACTTCGTCATTCTTTGAATTATTTTGTGATGCTCGTGAAATGTTGTTGAAGAGTTTTCAGTGACGCTCGCAGATGTGTCATTAATTTCTCATGAATATAATTTTGGCGATATTCTGGTCCTACATCTTGCCTCTTTTTTCTTGAATATTGCTTGAAAAGTAATCTTTAAGAAAAGATCTGTTGTTGTAGTAGTTTTTGATCTTTGTTGATGAAGGAACGAGCGAAATAATACTGGTCTTGAAAAGTATATACTTGCCTCTATTCTTTTGAGAAGTTCCATATATTTGTTAAGTAAATAAGAAGTATTAACTCTTGAAGTGCTCGTGAAGTATGAAGTATCCCTGAAGAAATATAAGAAGTACTCAATCTTCAAGAAATAAGAAGTATCCGTCCTTTAATGAAAATCATAAGCATTGCCTCCGTTCTCGTGAAATTATTACTTCATTTTTGGTGAAAATCCTAGTCCATTTTGGAAATGATTCTTGCGAGAAGATAAAGAACATAAAATGTTTTCTTGGTAATCCATAGTTGCCTCTGTTCTTTATCTATGAAGGAAGAATCCCTGAGAAAATGTTGAATGAACGAATTGCCTCTGCCTCATTTGATAAAATGATCATATTATGCGAAATAATCATCTCTCCTGCGAAATTCTGGAATATCCTGCAATATGCTGAATTAGTCTGAAAATTTATGAATGTTTCTGTGAATTTCTGAACATTTCTGCGAGTTGCTGATTTTTTCTGCGAAACTATCAATGTTTCTGCGAATTTCTGAATGTTTCTGCGAGGATTTAAATGTTTCTGCGAGATTCCAAAATAATGCCTTGAATAGGGCTGTTATGAATAGTGGCGAGATTATGAATAATGCTACGAGATTGTAGACAGTCCTTTTGATAGACTCTGAATAATACTTCTGAGAAACTCTGAATAGTATTTCTGAATGATTCTGAATAGTACTTGCTTTCTCTCTTGCGATGAGCAAATCTTTCCTGCATTCTTACAAGAAAATAATTAATGTTTGAGATTATTCTATTGGTCTTATTTTGCCTTCCTAGTTAAAGGTCTTATTTCGCCAATTTTTCTTTCTGCGACAAAATCGCAGGACGTCTTTACATTTGCATGTATTGACCCATTGATCTTGTCTTATCCATTTTTCTTTGAATTTTCTGCGACAATATGACAAGTCTAAGTTCTCTCGTGAGATCAAAGTCTCATGACATTGCCGTCTTGCGATGAAATCGCAGGACGTCTTTACACTTTCATGTAAAAACCCATTGATCTCATCTTAACTTTTTCTCATTTGTCTTTTTGCCTCTGTATAATTTACGCGACAATATGACAGGCCTAAATGATCTTGCGATTTTAGAGCCCCATGACATTGCCGTCTTAAGACACTTATCAGCTCCCTAATAGAGGGTGCCGCCCTTATCTTCCCCATGGTTGCCCCTTCAAGGAGGGCACATCGGCCATACAAGACTAGCTCCTCCCATCCAGATTTACCAACAACCAGTTGTTTTCGCAGCCTCTTGTCCTTTATGCCTATATGGCTTATAGTTACAAGACTGCTCCCTAAGTGGGGTTTTCTTCAGGCCAAGTGCATTGTAGCCAAGACTTACCAAAGATGTCCAGGGTAGGTTCGTCCGTCCCGGGCACCCTTGGCTAAACCGTGTACCTCGGCGCCTTGGTCATACTCTGCACTTCTTGGAAGAGATCCTCGGTCGTCCAAACAGGGTATAACCTTATAAAGCTGGAAATTTTTAAGTACTGAATATCGCAAGATAATAGTTCACGAGTATTAAAAGGAGAAAAGAGATATAAAATGATACGATGATAGAAGTAGCGCGGAGAAATATGAAGGTTTGCGAGGATGGAGTAATTTTGCGAGTATGAGTTGCGATACTTCGCAATTCATATACAGCTGTATAAGTTTTACTATAAATAGGAGTTCAAATGTAAAATTCGAGAGGTTCTTTTAGTGAGAGTTAGAAAATATCTTAGGAAAGAGAATAGAGAAAGTTGTAACTATTCTACTTCCATTTAGATACTTCTTTGTAATCAATTGAGAACATTAATAAGAAAATTGTTATTCATCATCAAGAACTTCTTTAGTTTTTACTAATTCTATTGAGGGTGTAGTTGTAGGTTATTCTGCAACTACATAATTGGCGCTAGAAGGAGGGGGAGAAAGAATTCCTGTACCAGAAAAATGACAAGAAGAAGAAACACATCAAAACCATTAACTGAAGTAAGAAGAAGTGTAAGACTTGCAGGAGGAGAAGCAAATATAACAGGAGAACCTAGTAGAAAAAGAAGTAATCGAAGAAATCAAGCTCAACAAATAATAGATCATGATCAAGTGAGTATACACACTTGGAGAACTAATACACCAGAAGAAGGAGATAGAGAACCACAAATCAGAGAAAATGGGAGGTTGATGGGAGGAACAATTCTTGAAAGAGAAAGGGAGATGTTAGAAACATTAAGACAAGGAATCCAAAAAGAACGAATGATCGAAGCTGAAGAACGTGCCAATTTAACAAGACAAAATCAAGAATTGAGGATGGAAAATGAGATACTACAAAGAAGGAAATCTCAAAGTGTTGCAAGATCAAATGTTAGAACAGAAAGAGAAGGACAAAATTCACCGATAATCAATAATGAAAATAATATGCAAGAACAAACGCAGAATCAAGGTGAAAGAAATCAAGAAAATCGTTTCATTTTAATACCAAACCACGAACAAAGCATGGGAAATTTGCGAACAAGACCAAATCCTAGAGAAAACAATCAGAATCGAGAGGAAGAACAACAATTTATGGAAGAAACTGAGAGACAACAAGAAATACATCAAAACAATCACGAGAATGGAGTAAGAAGACATGAAGAGGCTCGTAACAAACAAAATGTTGAGTATGAAAGAATTAAGAGAAGAATTGTAAACCAACAAATAGAAGTGGAGAGGAATGAACCAAATTCTCGAATCAGAATACAAGCAAACCAAGAAGAAATAAATCACAGAAGAAGGAGAAATGAAGAAGAAGAAATTCCTGATATTCGCATGAGAAGAATGAGAAGAATAGAAAGGAAAGAACAAGAATTCCAAGATTCTATGCAACTGAACAATTATGATAATTTAGAAAGAAGATATTTGCAAAATTATGCAAATGAAAACATTAATGAAGAATATGATAGAATGCGAAGAATCGCAATGGAGGAAGCGCAAGAACGTAGAAGAAGAGAAGCTGCATTAAAAAGACCAATGGATGAGAATTCTGAGGCAAATGCACGAATCTTTCGAGAATTAGCAGAAATGAGATGGATGATAAACAATAGAAGAGGAGGAGATAGAAGGCAATTAGATGAAGCAATAGAAGAAGCTGCGAGGACTCCATTTGCTAGAGAAGTACAATTGGGAGGAATTCCACCAAAATGCAATTTGCCCACACTTACCAGTATCTTTGATGGGACTTCATGTGATATTCAGCACATTAAAGCATACATAAGATGCATGTTACAATGGGAGAATCATGATGTTGTGTTATGCAAGTATTTCACATCAAGTTTAACAGGGGAAGCTTGAAAGTGGTTCGAAGGACTCCCTAAAAACACTATTACGTCATTCAGTCATTTGCAAGCAACTTTCCTTGGAGCATATATCACAAATCATTCTTCACGGCTTGGTATTGAAGATGTATTTGGTTTAAAAAAAGAGTGGGTGAAAGTTTGAAGCATTTGGTAAGACGATGGAAGACTATGTGCAGTGATATGGCAGGGCGCGTGGATGAGAGATACTTGATTCTGTCCTTCATAAATGCGATGTTCGCAACTGAACAATTATATGTTCAAATCTTCAGAAGAAAGAATTCAATAATGATGACAGAGTTACGAGAATTGCAGGAAGAATACATTACATTAGAAGAAAAGCAAAACAATATGGAGTCATATCCAGTAACAAACACTAGCAATCAAGAGGGAGGAGCAAATTTACTTCCCAAAATAATCAATGTAGTAGCAGGTACTTCGCAAACATCCTCACAAACTTCTTCGCAAATTTCAGAAGAGAAGAAAATCAATGATAGCCAGCCAAAGATGGTAGCAATAGGCAGTAGAGATCAAGAAGAGTATGATAGAGAGAAGAATTTCTATAATCGAATAGGAAATAACCAAATTCCAAGACTAGATCAACAACAAGAAAATTATGGGGGACAAAGGCAAAATTATTTTGGACAAGGGAACCAGAGACAAAATTATAACAACGGTCAAGGAGGTCAAAGAATGGTAAGGGAAGAGATAAAGTTGCCACCTTTGAATACAAGTGTAGAAAATATATGGCAAGCAATTATCCTGGTAGAGAATATACCAACTCCATGGAACATGGGAAAGGAACCACCAATGGGTCCAAGAAGTCATGAATTTTGTTCATATCATCATTTTCATGGACATTCTACAAATAATTGCCATAATATCAAGAGGATAATCTTCCGAATGATTGATCAAGGAAAACTAAATCAATTTTTACTTAAGTAGACACAGTCGCAACAATTACCACAGGCTCCAGTCATAACTCGCAGGGAGAACACAACAAAAGAAAAAGGAGAAGAAATTCTACATATAGAAGTGGGATCAAAAGCAAGGAATGTTTTCTGTAATTCCATTGTTCATTCATATAAAACCATAGAAGATTTTCATGATAATGTGTTAAGCAGGGTATATGCGAGGGATGGTGAAGGAAAGGAAGTAATGAACATCGCAAAAATTTCACGACTTGAAGATTGGCAGAAACATGAAATTTCTTTTGAAGCCACTGAAATTACAGAAGGTTGTGAAGCACATGATAATCCATTGGTAGTAATATTAGCAATCTACATGAATATGGAGGAAAACGAAGATGATATGGAGGAAGAATCAATTGGTCTTAATAGGATTTTGATTGATACGGGAAGTTCTGTCAATATCCTCTTCTATTCTGCTTACAAAATTATGGGGGGGAAAAGATGCAGATTTAATACCTTCTACTTACAGAATTTATGGTTTTAATGGAACTTCCAACAAGACCAAAGAAGAAGTGAGCATGCGAATTCCATTAAGTGGAATGCGAACTGAAATTCTGTTCTGCGTTGTTGATGTCGAATCACCATACAATGCTTTGATAGGAAGACCATGGCTTCATGGAATTCTAGGCGTAGCTTCCACTCTACATCAGTGCATAAAGTTTCCTCATATGAAGGGTATTGGAGTTATCAAGGGTGATTGGGCTGAGGGAAAGAAATGTTACGATACAGAAGTAGAAGTTTGCGAAGGGAAAATTGCTGAGAAGGAAAATTGGAGAAAAAGAGCAAAGGCTGTGAAAAGAAGTGAAAATTTAATGGCAGAGGATTAAGGAAAAAAGAGAATAAAGTTACGATGATAATCATACAAGAAATTTACGATGATAATAAGGAATTGTGATTTGAGAAGAAAGAATAAGGAAAATAATAAAACAAGAAGGTAATCAGTACATTTGCTCGTGGAAATGAGGTATGTGACAAAACAAAGTTTTTATTTCGTGATAAATTTTACGAATATTGTTTGCTCGCAGGAAATTGGGAAAAAATTACGAATTTTCAGAATTTATATTCCGATTAAAATTTCATTAATTTGCGAATAAAAGACCGCAATCTGTGATCAGCCTCCAAAAAGAAAGAGAGTCGCAGAAAATTTTATACAGGCAAACCTTTGTGGCGTACACCCTAGTTCGCGAAGCTATATTTCGTAAGAGGCAAAGTCCTAAAGTACGTCATTTAAGGGGGTACCTATAACGTGGCTAAGGGTAACCGGAACACCACCAAGGGCCCTTAGTACATGGTAAAATTTTTGGGGTACAACCCAATAATGGGGTACCTATCCGGGTTAGACACCTTGGATTCTCACCTAATCTAGCGACATTACGCAATATAAAATGCGGTGTAAGAGGATTTAGGTTGGGAGACTAAGGCATACTGTCTTTCCCAAGAAGTGCAG
The DNA here is from genome assembly GCA_023529315.1 of Papaver bracteatum. NCBI lineage: Eukaryota > Viridiplantae > Streptophyta > Magnoliopsida > Ranunculales > Papaveraceae > Papaver > Papaver bracteatum. The sequence continues at coordinate 1,079,084 of JAJJWX010001102.1, read as the reverse complement.
AAAACGATCAAGGCGCCGAGGTACACGGTTGAGTCAAGAGTGCAGGGGGAGGTTGAACCACATCTGCCATTTTTGACAAGTCTAGGCAAATGATGCACTTGGCCCAAAGATACCCCATAGGGTGCAACCTCGTAAATATAAGCCCTATAGGCAAAAAGGATAAGAGGTTGAGATCAAAAGCTGGTTGTTGGCAGAACCGGATGGGAAGAGCTAACCTTGTATGGTTGATGTACGCTTCCTTGAAGGGGCAATCAGGGGGAAGATAAAGGGAAGCACCCTCCATTAGGGAGCTGATACGTGCTATAAGACGCAAATGTCACGAGGCTTCTTGTTTGCGAAAACATAAAGGCTTGTCATATTTGTGCAACAAAAGAAGTTCTGCGAGCCTTCTAAAAAAAAAAAAAGAGAGAAAGAAAGAAAGAAAAGAATAAAGAACTCGCAGAACATAATAAAGTTAAGATGAGAACAATGGGTCACTACATGAAAGTGTAGAGACGTCCTGCGATTTCATCGCAAGACGGCAATGTCATGGGGATTTATGTTCGCAAGAATATTTAGGCCTGTCATATTGTCGCAACAATTCCTGAAGAGGCTAAAATACTATACAAAGAAGTTAAGATGAGATCAATGGGTTTTTGCATGAAAGTGTAAGAACGTCCTGCGATTTCATCGCAAGAAGATAATGTCACGAGGTTGTATATTCGCAAGAATGATCAACATTGTCATATTATCGCAAATAAAAAAATTCACTACAAAAGAGGTGGCAAAATAAGACCTTTACTTAGGAAGGCATGATAAGACCACAGAAATTAATGAAATTCATTGCATCAATATCATTGAAGAAATTATACAAGAATATACATTATGAAGATTTGAAGAGAAGACAGCTTCGTCAATACCATTGAAGTAATTTTACAAAAAGTCCTATCAAAGAAGATAACATCATTGAAGAATTCTCACGAAGACTTAACAAAAGATGCGATTTTGATAGTAATCAAATACAGATAAGTTCATACTCGTAAAATGTTACGAGAGTTAAATATTTCTTATACTTCTCCATATATTGAATATTTTTCTACAAATTCAATATTATTTATACTTCTTCAAGAATATATCATATTCATGATACTTCTTCAATGGATATTTAATATTGCGAAGGTTAAGTACTTATTATACTTCTTCATACAATTCTTATACTTCTTCATATATTGGGCAATTCTTCATGAATTGAATGCTGATAATACTTCTTCAAAGATATTTTATACTTCTTATACTTCTTAAGGATATTTCATATTTCGTATACTTCATACTTCTTATACTTCAAGGGGAGATTTATTATTTACCTCGCAACATTCCACAAAAGGCAAAAGGCTCATATTTCTTATACTTCAAAGGGAGGACTTTTTATTCATAATCACAATCAGACAAAACTTCGTAAGATAAATTGAGAAGGATATTTTAATACTTCCAGCAAGAGTTGATCATCTGAAGAGCAATAATAAGGGGAAAAGGAATACTAATCTAAGTCTTTAAGATATATTATTTCTCTCCACATGATCAAGTTATGCGAATAAGGGAAACAAACATCAAAGAAAGATTAATTCAAATTAAGCTTTGAAAAAGAAATTGTTGGATTAATTCAAAGTGCAATCAAGAAGAAAGTGTTGCATTGAAAAGAAACAGAACAGACATACAAAAAGAGTGAAGTCACAGAACAGATATACAAAAAAGAGTGAAGTTATTTTTCAGGCGATCTATTCCCATCAAAATGATCTTCTTCTTCAACTTCACTATCATTTTCAACTTCGCTTTCAGAGATTTCCATATATGGAGTATCTTCAGGAATTTCTTCAGAAAGGAGCGTATGGTACTTCTTGAGAGGAATTTCATTATCTTCGCAAATCTTGCGAGTCATCTTAGCTCGAAAACGCTTAACATATAAACTATGGTTATCTTTGGGAAATTAGAAGTTTGAGATCTCAAGTCAGAAATTTTCTTATTACGATTAGCAAGCATAGTTTCCAGATCATTATTCATCTTCGCATAATTTTCTGCAGCAAGGAGAGAAATTAAGGAATTGGTTAGCAAATTACGAAGGAAAAGTAACCAAAATAATTATTGCAAAGAATTTACCTTCTAGTTTCTTCATATCATTACGAAGAGAAGAATTTTCAAGCTTTAATTGATTATTCTCCTCAAGAAGAGAAGAATTATCAATTGCGATGCTCGCAGATTGTGAATTATATTCGTGACGGGATATTAATTCTGCGTTATCAATATTTAAATCTTCTACTCTTTGACGGAGATTTGAATTTTCAACCTCTAACTTCCTACAACGATTCAAAGTTTTCTTCTCAGCAATAGAATGACGTCTTTCCCAATCACAAGCAGCTGCACAACTAACTCTTCCAACCTAAACAAGAAAAAAGGGGGTTAGAAATCAACAAAATAAGGGAAATAAACAAGGAATAGAGAAGAAACTTACCATGCTACCTAAAGCATATAATGAAGCAGGAGAAACGAATCTTGAAATTCCTTTGAGGGAGTTATTATCAATTACAGTAGGAACTTTACAAGCCTTCGCAATAAGTTTGCGAGCATTCGCTGTAGGAGAATTTCCTAATCCACGAGAAGAATGAAGGAAAGCCTCAGAGATGCTAACCATTGCTGAGGAAAAAGTTTCTGGGATACTATAATCTTCATTTCCACCTTCATCAACATCATTATCATCATCTCCTCATTGTCAGAAAGGGTGTCGGAATTATAACTAAAGTCCTTCTCAGGAAATTTATCATCTTCATCACCAAGATCTTCCTCAATGTTCTTATTAGAAGAAATTACATTGGAATGAGATTTGGTTGAGAGTATCTTCTTTTTCCTCCTTTCGTAAACAACATCTTGAAGTTTTCTTTTTCCTTTGCGAATAGCATCATCTTGACTACCAGAAGCTTGGGTAACCTTCGCAGAACGAAGAGTTTGTTGTCTTGCAGTAAGCCTTTTAGAAGAAGTAGAACTCTTATTTTCACTCATGAGAATCTCAGGAAGAAGTGGAACCTGTAAATTCAAATAAGGATAAGAAACAGAGGCAACAATATATTGTTTAGAAAAATACAAGAATGTTTCTTACCTCATTTGAAATTAAAGGGTAACAAAAAGATAAGGAGATGGAAGTACATACATTTCTAAAAAACCCAAGGTTGATAATAGCGGTTATGAATGTTCGCAGGAAGTTCTACTATCCCAGTAATATAAGAACCTGATAATATTAAAGGGTACTTATACCAATCTTCATCATTAGAACGACGAGGTGTCTTATTATTTCCTGAAGCATAATCAATATCGTGCATGAGAAGATCATCTGCTGCGATATTAGCTTTACGATGAAGACGAACACCCCAACGATTATCTTCTTTCCTCGCAGGAATTAATGTGTAATTTTTGAAAAAACCCTCAACTGTATAATTCGCAGCAACAATCTCTATATTTTCAAATCCAGGTTTTCTAAGATCAACTGAATACAAAGATTTCCCAAAAGCGGCACGATTTGCGAATTCAACTAAGAGGCGAATACAATCACCAGTCAATTGGTAAATGGCACAAGAAAAATTGGGGTGGGAAATAATTTCGTAGAATAAAGGAAAGTTAACATCATAAAGAGGAAGAGGAAGACATGCGAGGATTTGACCTCGTGAGATTAAAATTCTCTGATCATCCCAAACATAGTTGGTAAAGAGCTTCACACAGAGAGAAGATTTATTATCATAACCTTTAATCTCAGAAAGAATAAGATCTCTATCAGCAAGTTCCGCATTAATTTGTTCAATAGTTTTCTTCTTTGGTGCCATTGAATATAAGAGGGAAAATAGAAAGGGAAAAAGATAGAAGAGATTGCAGAGGCAGAAGTGATGAAGAAGATGAAGATAATAAAAAGAAAAAACAAAGGATAATATTTATAAGAGAGTTTGATGAAAATAAAAACTCATTAATACGAGTAAGCGTGAACGGTTGAAAAGAACGGTTACGAAGAAACGTGTCAGAAAGATAAGGGAAAAGTAAAAAGACGTGTTGCGAACTTGATGGGTGGTAATAACTACACTAAATTTACGAGAATAGGGATTCTCATGACACTTCTTCTTCATAGAATTGACATGAGAAGAGGCAAGATGTAAGTACTGAATATCGCAAGATAATAGTTCACGAGTATTAAAAGGAGAAAAGAGATATAAAATGATACGATGATAGAAGTAGCGCGGAGAAATATGAAGGTTTTCGAGGATGGAGTAATTTTGCGAGTATGAGTTGCGATACTTCGCAATTCATATACAGCTGTATAAGTTTTACTATAAATAGGAGTTCAAATGTAAAATTCGAGAGGTTCTTTTAGTGAGAGTTAGAAAATATCTTAGGAAAGAGAATAGAGAAAGTTGTAACTATTCTACTTCCATTTAGATACTTCTTTGTAAGCAATTGAGAACATTAATAAGAAAATTGTTATTCATCATCAAGAACTTCTTTAGTTTTTACTAATTCTATTGAGGGTGTAGTTGTAGGTTATTCTGCAACTACAAAATCCAAGATCTCTCTCCCGGATAGGTTTTCTTTAACCCCAACATCTGCATGACTCAGGTTCCAGTAGCGGTATAACCTTATCGCTGAATCATGTAAAGAGATACCCCCCTTATAACGTGCTTGTAGGTCTTACATTTTCCTCTTACGAAATTGTATTCGCGAACTAGGGTGTACGCCATAAAGGATTGTCCCATTCTTTAAATCTCTGCGAAATTATATTCGCGTTTCTCGCGATATTTTCACGTTTCTTCATTCTTTCATTTCTGTCAATTCTTTATATAATCTTGAATAATCTCGCGATTACACTTGCAACTCTGATAAAAATTTGTTTTGCTCATTTATGTGAGTTGAACTATTCTTTAAAATCTTTTGAAATCTTAGAAATATTCTTTAAAATCTTGCGATTTTATCGCATTTGTTAAACCAAAATTCTCTTTCTGTAAAATAAATATTCTAGAGAAATCTTTGAAATCTTGCGATTGTATCGCGTATTTTGGAAATTTGAAATTTTAGAAATTTTGGCGATAATTTCGTCTTCTGTAATCTTTTGAAATCTTTGAAAATTTTGCGAGGGTATCACTGTTTTGGAAATGAAATCAATTTTTTTTTTTTTTGAAGTCTTAGAAATCTTTGCGATAGTTTCATTTATTGTAATCTTTGAAATCTTTGAAATTTTTTGCGATGGTCTCATTTTTTATAATTTTTTGAAAATTTTGAATTCTTGGCGATTGTATCGCTGTTTCTCAATCAAATCAAAAAATCTTTGAAATATTTTGAAACTTTGAAATTTTAGGAATCTTGCAATTAAATCGCTTTTGGCAAATTGAATCAAAAGTTTTTGAAATGTTTTGAAACATTACAAATTTTAGAAATGTCCTTTGAAATATGGCGATGATATAAACCAAAAAATTTCATTTTCCGTAAGTAAAATATTCAAGGAAGTGGTACTTAGATTTTTGGCGATTCTCTATGGTTGCCGTCTCTCGCGAAGTATTTGATTTGCTCGTGAAATGAGAATAAATGAGAAATAAACTCTTGACTTATCTCTCACACCATGCCAATCGTTCTAACCCTTCTCTTGTTAAATTAACTCGCGAAATAATCTCCCGCCTTCTTCTTATCATTGTCTTTCTTTAATCATGGCCATTTATCTGTGCATCATGTTTTCCGTAATTTGAGATAATTTTGTAGCTTTGCTTAGTTCTTCGATGTACTTCCACTTCATTTCTTTTGGTCTTTATTTAAATTTTTGTCCTCGCCATAAATATCATCTTTACTCATGTTAAACTTCACCTTTTTGCTTCCGTCTAAGTTGTTCTTACTCTTGCTCGCGAAGAGAATATTTGCTAAGAGAAATATTTGCGATGTTGAAGTATTCCACGAATTGATTTCCTTACACTAGTTATACATGCGAGCTATTTTCTCCAAATCTTCTCATCTCATGTTCTTTCCTAAGTGCATTTTTGGTGAGTTGTATTCTTCTTCACTATGTTCTCATCCTGCAAAATAAATTTTGGTCATTTTTCCATCATGCTGGAACGATGCTACTCGCTGGAATGATGCTTATCCATCCCTGTAAAATTTCTTATCAACATACAGATAATGAGACAACTAAAAAATAATTAATAATTGCTCCAACTGCAACTAAAATAATTAACTAAGATAATTAATGGCGGAGTGATGCTTCGTAGTGTAGTTAACTAAAATAATTAACTAAGATAATGGGACGGTTGGAACAATTAGGTGTAGTAAGATAATGAAGAAGAATCCTACACTAATTCGCCACCTACTTATGCCTTTTCATCCTGTTAGCACCTATTGATGCTCGTCACCTAATGTCTCTTTAATTCGTGAACTAATGTCTTTTTAATTCGTGAAAATAAATGTTAACAGTTAAGCCATCTGTCTCCATTCGTCCTTTATACTTAACAACTGGGTGTTCGCAAAGGAAGAATGTCCAAAAATATTTGTTCACGAATTTTGTTCTCATGAGGGGGTCCACGAACTGGTTTTGTCAAAACTTTTCTTCTTGTCCACGCAGGCATTTGGGAAGAAGACAAAGAATTGTCACTGCATATTTTGCATACCATCATTTCATTCTTCTCCACGTCTTTCTTTCCTTTCATTTTTTTTGCTCTATCTTCGCGCATGCTGCGAAGTTTTGTCACTATATATTATATTTCTTTGCAGAATGTTCCTCCATTGTCATCTGCCAAAATAATATCATTTTCGCAAAAATGTTACCACTGTGTACTCTTCCTTATCGCCAGTTCCATTGATAAGCCTTCTCCAATGTATCTTTTTTTCATACTTTATAAGATGCAAAGCATAATTAATTTCTTCACACCGTCCGTTGATCTCTTCGTGCCATAAAAGTTTTGCTCTACTTTTCACTATTAATTCTTGCTTCTTTTCACGAGCAGCTCGTGGGATCAATTTCTCACTATTAAATTCTTTCACTATTCCATTGCTCTACTTTTCTTAGTCCTTTGCTGGCAGCTTTTAGTTGCCTCGTGCTTCTAAACTTTGAACTATGTGAGAAGAACTTATATTGGCCTAAATGTTGACGAGGTGAATTCTTTTCATTGTTTATTTGGTACGTTGTTGACGTTCGTGATTACTGGTGTGGACTATTCTACCGATATCTTAGGCAAGAAAAATTCTGACATTGTTCATGGCTAATATCTTGACGTTGTGAACTAATATCTCAGGTCCCATTCATGCGTTCATTTTGCACGTTTTTGAAGTTAATCTTTTCTTCACATCTTCGTATCTGAGACTTTGCCCTGTGGAATTATTTGTTGGTGTAACCTCATTTTATTTCTTCGCTATTGTTGGTGAAGTATTTGGTGAATAAATCTTTAGTCTTCTTCCTTTATCTACTGTGCTATCTTTGTCCTTTGTGCTTTCTCCTCCGTTGGAATCTTAATATCGCAAAAGAGAAATTTCGCTGGAATTTCTGATTCCTTCATCTGTAACTTCAATCACAAAAATCATGTTCACATTAGTTGTCAAAATTATGATTAAATTCAAGGTTTATGGACGTAAATTTATGATCAAAACTCTTTTGAATTAAAAATATCAACTAAACAGTAATTTTTGTGAAAAACAAAGATTAATAATTTAAAATTCAAAATCTTCCAGATTGATACTATGAACATATAATTTAATAAGATAAGAAATAATTTGTCCTATTTGAACAATTAATTGATCCAAATTCATTAGATTTCTCCCTGCGAAGAATGAAAACTTTCTTTCGAAATGTAAATCTCTAATCAACTGAAAATCTCAAAATTTGACATTTTTAGAAATTCATTAAACAATTTTGTAAACAAAGTTTGGTTACTACAAATTTATAGCAAAACATTTTTACATTCAAGACTTCCATAATAAATCAAATTTCTACAAAAAGCAAAGTTTAGATTTTACAAAAAAATTATTTTTTTTCAATTTGTGTTTTGAAATTACCAAATCTGAAAAATGAAACAAAGAATAAGAAAAGTGAGAAAAAATTTGTCCTTTTTGATGATTTGTTGACACAATTTTGCTGATATTTTATTCATCCGCTCCTTAATATATATCCTTCTCTTTATTTGTTGTATAATCATGATATTTCATTGTAGCTTTCCATATTTGGTCTTGAAACTTTTAGATCCAGTGAAATCTAATTCTAATGATCTTAATCTAAACGCGCAATCTATTTTCCATTTCCCCTTAGTCGGCGCCAAAATGTAGTTGCAGGATTTCCCACAACACACCCCTTGTAATATCTTGATAATAATCTCTTAATCTAAACTAATTTGATATTTAAAATTCTAAAAATTGTAAATAGACACACGGATTTTTACATGGTTCAATCAATTTGATCTACATCCATGATTCTCTACTATGACTGTTAAAGTTTACATTTGATTTTACATTTGATAATCTCCATTAATGGAGTTCTAAATCTAGTTTTGGGGAAGAAGATGATAAAGAAAAATATCTTTTCTCTCTCTAAAAATCTCTCTGAAAAATCTTTCTCTCTCCTCAATACTCTCTCCACTCTAAAAAATACATCCTCCTTTTCTCAATCTATTAGATCTCTATTTATAGGAAATTACATAATGGGTGACAACTAAGTTGTCCTCTAATTTAGGATCTATCTTGAGATCCTCTCGCGAACTTTGTAACCATCGTGAAACACACATGTTCTTCTCATATTTCTTCAGTCGTCAACTTCGTCATTCTTTGAATTATTTTGTGATGCTCGTGAAATGTTGTTGAAGAGTTTTCAGTGACGCTCGCAGAAGTGTCATTAATTTCTCGTGAATATAATTGTGGCGATATTCTGGTCCTACACATTTAATTTGTAAGGGGAAACCAAAATGAAGAATAGGCCGCTTCAACGCTTCCTCCAGCAGAAGCCGCTTCAATGTTCTCTCTAGAAGAAAGCGTTTCAGTTCTCTTTTAGAAGAAGGCGTTTCAGCTCTCTCTCTATAAGAAGAAGTCGCTTCAACACTTCAACACTCTCCGGGACCTGTTCGCTCCAGAATCTGCTTCAATGCTCTCTGCAGGACCCACATCCACATTTGAGCACATAAGGTTCATTTTTTAGCAAAGCAAGCAAGCACGCAGTGGGTCGCACGTTTGAGCGAAGAAGACGGCAAGGTCAAGGCAGCAAGGCCGGTGTTTGGTCAAGATAGCATGGTCGGTGTTTTAAGGATGACGCTCGAGCAAGCACATCAACCGTACGGGCAAAGCAGGCACATGACAGGGACGACGTCTGAAACATGTACACGGTGGACCCATGTTTGATCGAAGCATGCACATCTGCCCATGTTCGAAGCAAGCATGATCACATCAGGTCCCACGCTCGAACGAAGCAGGCATAACAAGATCGATCGAAGCAGGCAAGACCGACATTCGAGTGGAACAAGCACGAAGCAGTCTCTCGACCGAAGCAGGCATAGCAATTTCGATCGAAGCAGGTAAGACTGATATCATGCTAGGAGAACACTCGCCTTGACGCCTCTTGAATGTGACATGCTCCAAGGACAGGACGACTCGTCTCTCCTGGTAATATCTAAACTTTGTCTCAAAAGTTTTATCTTTATTTGTCACCATCTAATGCCTACCCCACAATAGTGTGACAATTATGCGCTAGGCAGGGGACTTAATGTTGAAGGTGGATTTTAGTTCAGGGCTAAAGTTGTAAAAACGATATTTTGTACAGCCGTCCTACAGAGGATAAGGCTATTTGATAAGTGATGAATACTTCTTCGCTTTATTGATTCACCTAGAATGGAGCATGTAGCAACAATCCCCAAATATTCTGTGAATCTCAGCATTACTAGTTAATGCATAAATGCCTTGTATTTCTTGTGTTATTCTAAGCAGAACTCTCATTGTTGGTGCATCATGATGACTGACTATTACTCTCAGCAGAGTAGCATGAATATCCAAGTACCAACAGTGAGTCATGCACGAAGTACCCGTATAGGCTACACCATTCTCTAACAAAGAGAATTATCTCTTGGAGTGCTATACTAGCCCGATTGAGCATCCGGACTATCCATATCAGTCTAGAAATGATCGCAACCATCCAACTTCACCAGCATGATTGGATGGCCAGATCGAATCCATAATCTCCAAGCAGGTATGGAGTATTCACTACCGACCCAATGTGGGCCCCACATGGTCATCTTCCCCAAGAGGATAGCATAGCTTGCTAATACGTCCAGCCAAGGCAGTGCGGACATGAAACCCTAAATTAGGGTTTGAGGCACATTACATGTGTCACAAAATAGTCTCAATCATCCATCTTCGCAGGCATAGATGGAGGGTGTAGATGTAGATTCAAAGGGCTCAGAGCATGTCAACACAATCATCGTGGGCCCGCCTACACACATGACCAATCGGTCAGGATCATCTATGGTTGGTCGTCCTAATTCGTGCGCCCAAACAATGCAGCCGGTGAAACCCTGGTTAGGGTTTGTATCGATCACGAGCGTCCATCTTCTCCTGCACGAATAAAAGGTATAGGATTAGACTAAGCAGGTCCGGTGCACACCAACATGACCATCGTGGGCCCATCTATCTCCTCACCCGATCGACCAAGGCATACCATGCCTGGTTATTCAAAATCGCACGCCCAAACTAGCATGGTCACACTTCCCGATCACAAACTGATCTCGAGCACTCAACTTCGCCGGACAAGTTGAGTGGCTTAGATCACAATTTCATGGGACATTCAGGTATAGGCGTGAACATAAGCCTACCACATACACGGTGAACCAATCGTCCAAGACCTACCAAGCTTGGTCATCTTGGAACGCGCACCCGAATTTGGCATGATGTGCGGCTTTTGCGGCACCAGTTTTCTGTCACAAATTGATCTCGACCACTTAATTTCGTCGGACGAATTGAGTGGCTCATATCACACATTCATGAGACAATGAGGTATGAGCGCCTACACCATCATGCCGTCTACACACATGCACGATCGGCCTGGCCAAAATCGTGTCCCAAGATTGGATTCGACCAAGCTGAAGAGTGATGCTTGTGCACCTCTTCATAAACCCTAATTCCACTAACGGTCACAGATGAGCGTCTCAAAGATCATCTTGTATGTTCAACTTCACCTGCTTGGTTATACAACCCTAGTCAGGAGTTAATTGGTCAATGAGGCGTCATGATGATTACCATCCTCCACTCTACCACACCATGTGGTCAGCCAAGGGAGGGCTTGCTAGCGCAGCCTCCAAACCATCACATGAAGTAGGCTAGATACTAAACATCGATGCTTCATACATGCTGAATACATTCGATGCAGTACCTGCATAGAATACACACGATACTTCACAAGTATCGACTTCCTAAATAACTTAGTTATTTAATCCAGCATTATATGCTACTGGGTCCCACAATCCACACACTCGAGACATCAATCATGTCACAAACTGGGGGATACATATTGGGGTATTGGTCTTGCGGTTTACAGTATGCAGCGTGCAACACGCCATCATATGAACGTGTCAGGAAGACATGGACGGTTAGTGATGATGGGAGAACTTGGAAAGACTGATCCTGTGACACTAACACAAAACCCCACTACTCCATCACTCCACTTTCTCCACTTCCCATGAGATACGTGAATAAGGCTCAAATGACTTGTATAAATAGGTTTTTCTCCCTATTTCCAAAAAACATAGCACAACACATAAACCAAGGGTTAATACGAGACGTATTCAAACACCCAGAGCCTGCTTGCATTAATCATAAGCATGCTCATCTTTCTGTTACAAGTCATAAATAGCTTATACCTTCACACTCTCAACACCTTCTTCGCTTTCCTCCCTAAGATCAACCCCATCTCATTTACTTTGTGACCGAAACAAGTCTGGATCGACCATTTCTTGGTTTAGGCCAGAATTGTATAGATTGATCTCTCGAATCAAAAGCACTCCCGTGTAGTGCATTTGTTTAAGGTTTAAACTCATTTCTCATCCACACACCCCAAAATTACCAAAACCGGCAGAGATAGTTTTCACCCATAAACAATTGGCGACCACAGTGGGAGATTAATCTCTCATTTGTAAAGTCATTTCATCAATACCCAATCTCATTGGTTGATATCAATATGGTTGGTCTTAGGACTCACCAAACAGTTTTAAATTCCGGTCGAAGTTCCTCCAAAGAAGATGCTCTTCCTCCCAATAGCTTATCTGATGGTGTAACCGGAAGAATCCCAACACTGATCGAGTCAGCACGGGTGCAGAAGATTCACACAAAGAACATGGACCTGATCAAAAAAATGATAAACGGCATACTCGATCTCCTCATCAAGATGACATAAGAAATGAGCGGCTCCCATGTCACAAAGATTTTTACACTGAGGACTGATTCTTACAATGATCCTCCTTAAGTCAACAGTTTTACTATGAATTAGAGGCCGGTGGACCAGGAAGCGGCTTCTCTCGTAGAAAGATTGTGCGAACTTTTACACCTCTCGAAGAATTAGCGGGGGGAGACGTTTGCTTCAATCAATCAGATAGCCTTGGACATACAGTTAATTCCTTAGCATCCACAAGCCTTCAGAGCACCAGAGATGTATGTGAATAACATTACATTTACAGAAAAAGACATGATAGCAGAAGAAGGCCACAACCGGTCCCTAAGCATTATTGCACGTATCAAGGTTTCAGAGTTCAAGGGGGGCCTCATCGACATAGGAGCGTCTTCGAATGTGATTACCCTTAAGACACTCAGGATAGCCAAGGTTCTCCCGAAAAATATCGTATGGCAGCCTATCACGATGACAGACTTTGAAGGAAACCAAACCAACACGTACGGGATTGTCCCTTCGATGTATCATCAGTGCCCGAAGACTATGCTGAATAAAGAAGTCGTTTGAATTCCTGTATCGCTGTCTCCTTACGCACCAATATGTGTAGTGGAGTTATTTGAACCAAGAGAAGCTCCGCGGGAAGAACCATACAAAGTTTATTGCATCCCACTCCCCACGTGGGCATTAATCCAGGAGGAGGACCGAGTTTCATATCCTCACGATGCATCTTTGATGACAAGGCGTTCTTCTTCGTCCGGTGAAGCAGTAACCCGCGTTCACACTAAGAGGGAGACTGATGCCCAGTATCCCCACCCAGTTGAATGCTACAAGAAAGACAAGCCACAATAAGAGGTGCTGGATGTTCCACGACATCTGAAAGATGGCACCAACTCCATGATTGAAGAGATTGACGATGAGGAATCTCCTAGGCCTATCTACATCATCTTGACCTTGTGTAGGCATTCATATAATCTCCGATACAAGCCAGTCAAATAATCTCTGAGGCAATTCAGGCACGTGATCAGGTATTGCGCGAATTCCAGAGACTTGAACGAATGCTACACCAAAGACAATTTTCCTCTACCTAACATCGACATGTTAGTAGCTTCCACCAGTGGACACATCATGTTCTCCTTCATGGATGGATATAGCGGCTACAATCAGATAAGGATGTATGAGCATGACGCGAGTAAGACAGCTTTTTGAACTCCTCTCGAAAATTTTATTATACTGTAATGCCATTTGGTTTAAAAAATACCGGTGCAACGTATCAACGCGCTACGACGGAAATCTTACACGACATGATGCATAAGCAAGTTGAAGACTACGTGGATGATATAGTGCTCAAATCAAAATCTCGGGCAGCCCACACAGGAGTCTTATGACAAGTGTTTGAGTGCCTTGAATACAAGTTGAAGATGAATCGTTTGAAATGCGCTTTCGGCGTCTCTTCAGGAAAATTTCTGGGATTCCAGGTGACTGCTGAGGGATCAAAGTTGACCTATCAAATACCAAATCTATCCTTATGATGATGCCTCCGCAAACTGTAAAGAAACTCCAGAGCTTCATGGGCAAGAAAGGAGTAAGTTTTGTCTGGACCGCACTATAGCGGGAAGCGTTTCGGAAGATTCAACTAACATTTTCATCTCCCAAATCATCATAAAGGGTTCGCCTATTATGTCAGTCTGGAAGAAGAGCGAGCCCGAGATATCTTCATATCTACTGGAGCCAACACCTCAAGGAAGAAGCCTCAAGAAGATAGGCATCATCATGTAGAGAAAGAATCCGCAGCTTGGGTGAATCACTCTGTCAGACTTAAGAGGAATGCTTCAGAGAAACAGTGAACATCCAAATGATTATGCCAAGAGGTCCCGAATTCAGGCACTAAAGGGTCATAATAAAAATGTGACTGAACAACAAGTGGAGTAATTGTGCATCAATAGGATGGTATCTGTCAATCGTGCTTTGTCGAAGAGCATGTGCTTTAAGACACCCTCTGAACTCCGTGAAGCTGCTAAACGCTCAGGTTGCAACAGCACCTGCCCTACTAGAAAAAACAAGCATGCCCGTCATAAAGAGCCTCATGATGTTTGTGGAAACATACATCTCACCAACAGGCAGTGCAAGCTTTAGCCTTCTGTAAGAAGTTTCGCTGAAGCAGCAAAAGGAAAACCACCGAGATACAACATCCTGCACTTCCAAAATCACCAACTCCGGACTCCAGTACCATATGCACGACTGCCACAAAGGTGAAACAACGTCCAAGATATTCCATATCTGGATTGACGGTAGCTACGTCAATGAGATACGCTTTCAGAATTTGTTTCCCGTAGAAGAAGTAGTTGTGTTACCAATAAAGGAGTATGACTTGGGACTTTTTACCACTGCCCATCTCAAAGATGGTGAATATAGAGAGATGCAAGAACGCTATCATTATGATTCTAAGATGGCCAAAGATGAGGATATATTGTAGAGAGCAGATGTAAAGACGACCTCGTGAACCTAGCGTGGAAACATCTATCAAGTCGAGAGCTCTGGATACTCGTGGGCAGGGGACTGTCTCCCTCTTCTCTATTCCATGAAGAAACATCAAGAAATATATCGGTTCCAGAGTATCCATCTAATAACGAGATGATCTATAACGTTGTATAAAGAGTGCCAAGTTCATGCAAGTTGCTATAATGCCTCTTCCTTCCAGTCTCTTCTGATCACAGTTGCAGCTAAGAACTGTTGTTCATTTGTTGATACCAGTGCCCGAGCTTCACGATAGAAACAACCACTACGGACAGAGGTAATCCGAGCTTCTGAATATTTATTTTCCCATGGAGAAGTAATAGAGTCACGGAGAAGAGATGGTGATATCTTTATTAGGGTAAACTCACCGACCATACAAGATAAGACCATATAAATCACGCTTGGGGACTGAGGCTCAACATGAAATTCCTTCACCGTCAATCAAGGACTTCTTCAACACAAGAGAGATGGTCAATCAAGAAGCGTATAATTTTCAAGGGGAAACCAAACTGAAGAAGAGGTCGCTTCAACTCTCCCTCCAGCAGAAGAAGCTTCAATGTTCTCTCCAGAAGAAGGCGTTTCAGTTCTCTCCAGAAGAAGATATTTCATCTCTCTCTCTCCAGAAGAAGAAGTCTCTTCAACACTTCAACACTCTCCGGGACCTGTTCGCTCCAGAAGCTGCTTCAACGCTCTCTGCAGTACCCACATCCACATTTGAGCACATAAGGTTCATTTTTTAGCAAAGCAAGCAAGCACGCAGTGGGTCCCACGGTTGAGCAAAGAAGGAGGAAAGGTTAAGGCAGCAAGGCCGGTGTTTGGTAAAGATAGCAGGGTCGGTGTTTTAAGGATGATGCTCGAGAAAGCACATCAACCGTACGGGAAAAGCAGGCACATGATAGGGCCGACGTATGAAACATGTACACGGTGGACCCATGTTTCATAGAAGCATGCACATATTCCCATGTTCAAAGCAAGCATGCTCACATCAGGTCCCACGCTCGACGGAAGCAGGCATAGAAAGGTCGATCGAAGCAGGCAAGACCGACATTCGAGCGGAACAAGCACGAAGAAGTCTCTCGACTGAAGCAGGCATAGCAATGTCGATCGAAGCAGGTAAGACTGATATCATGCTAGAAGAACGCTCGCCTGGGAGCCTCTTGAATGTGACATGCTCCAAGGACAGGACGACTCGTCTCTCCTGGTAATATCTAAACTTTGTCTCAAAAGTTTTATCTTTATTTGTCACCATCTAATGCCTACCCCACAATAGTGTAACCATTATACGCTAGGCAGGGGACTTAATGTTGAAGGTGGATTTTAGTTCAGGGCTAAAGTTGTAAAACCGATATTTTGTACAGCCGTCCTACAGAGGATAAGGCTATTTGATAAGTGATGAATGCTTCTTCGCTTTATTGATTCACCTAGAATGGAGCATGTAGCAACAATCCCCAAATATTCTGTGAATCTCAGCATTACTAGTTATTGGATAAATGCCTTGTATTTCCTGTGCTGTTCTCAGCAGAACTCTCATTGTTGGTGCGACATGATGACTGAATTTTACTCTCAGTAGAGTAGCATGAATATCCAAGTACCAACTGTGAGGCATGCACGAACAGGCTACACCATTCTCTAACAAAGAGAATCATCTCTCGGAGTGTTATACTAGCCCGATTGAGCATACGAACTGTCCATATCAGTCTAGAAATAATCGCAACCATCCAACTTCACCAGCATGATTGGATGTCCCAGATCGAATCCATAACCCCTAAGAAGGTATGGAGTATTCACAACCGACCCAATATGGGCCCCACATGGTCTTCTTCCCCAAGAGGATAACATAGCTTGCTAAAACGTCCAGCCAAGGCAGCGCGGACATGAAACCCTAAATTATGGTTTGCGGCACATTACATGTGTTGCAAAATAGTCTCAACCATCCATCTTCGCAGGCATAGATGGAGGGTGTAGATGTAGATTCAAATGGCTCAGAGCATGTCAACACAATCATCGTGGGCCCGCCTACACACATGACCAATCGGTCAGGACCAATTATGGTTGGTCGTCCCAATTTGTGCGCCCAAACAAGGCATGATGCATGGCCGGTAAAACCCTAGTTAGGGTTTGTATCGATCACGAGCGTCCATCTTCTACTGCACGAATGAAGGGCCCATGATTAGACTAAGCAGGTCTGGTGCGCACCAACATAACCACCGTGGGTCCATCTATCTCCTCACCCAATCGACCAAGGCATACCATGCCTGGTTACTCCAAATTGCATGCCCAAACTAGTGTGGTCACACTTCCCGATCACAAACTGATCCCGACCACTCAACTTCGCCGGACAAGTTGAGTGGCTTAGATCATGTTTTCATGGGACAGTCAGGTATAAGCGTGAACATCAGCCTATCACCTACACGCTGACCCAATCGGCCAATACCAACCAAGCTTGGTTGTCTTGGAATGCGTGCCCGAAGTTGGCACGATGCGCGGCTTTTGCGGCAACAGTTTTCTATCACAAATTGATCTCAACCACTCAACTTCTCCGGACGAATTGAGTGTCCCAGATCACACTTTCATGAGATAATGAGGTATGAGCGCCTACATCGTCATGCCGTGTACACGTATGCATGATTATCCTGGCCAAAATCGTGTCCCAAGCTTGGATTCGATCAAGCTGAAGAGTAATGCTTGCGCACCTCTTCATAAACCCTAATTCCACTAACGGTCGCAGATGAGCTTCTCAAAGATCATCTAGTCCGTTCAACTTCACCTGCTTGGTTATACAACCCTAGTCAGGAGTTAATTGGTCAATGAGGCGTCATGATGATTACTATCCGCCACTCTACCACACCATGTGGTCGGCCAAAGGAGGGCTTGCTAGCGCAGCCTCCAAACCATCACATGACGTAGGTTGGATACTCAACAACGATGCTTCATACATCTTGAATACATTCGATGCAGAACCTGCACAGAATACACACGATACTTAACAAGTATCGACTTACCAAATAACTTAGTCATTTAATCTAGCATTACTTTCTACTGGGTCCCATGATCCACACACTCGAGATATCAATCATGTCACAAACTGGGGGATACATACTGGGGTATTGTTCTGGCGGTTTACAGCGTGCAGTGTGCAACGCGCCATCACAAGAAATTGTCAGCAAGACATGGACGGTTAGTGATGATAAGAGAAGTGGGCAAGACTGATCGTGTGATAATAACACGCAACTCCACTACTCAATCACTCCATTTTCTCCACTTCCCATGAGAGACGTGAATAAGTCTAAAATGACTTGTATAAATAGGTTCTCCTCCCTATTTCCAAAAAACAGAGCACAACACAGAAACCAAGGGTTAATACGAGACGTATTCAAACACCCATATCCTGCTTACATTATTTGTAAGCCTGCTCATCTTTTTGTTATAATTCATAAACAACCTACACCTTCACAATCTCAACACCTTCTTCGCTTCCCTCCCTAAGATCAACCACATCTCCTTCACTTTGTGACCGAAGCAAGTCTGGAACGGCCATTTCTTGGTTTAGGCCAGAATTCTATAGATTGATGTCTCGAATCAAAAGCACTCCCGTGCACTGCATTTGTTTAAGGTTTAAACCCATTTCTCATCCACACACCCCAAAATTACCAAAACCGACAGAGATAGTTTTCACCCGTAAACAATAATAAAAAAATTATAATGCGAAAATGTAAAGTAAATGACACATCAAGATTTTGTTAACGAGGAAACCGCAAATGCATAAAAACCCCTGGACCTAGTCCAGAATTGAATACTCTCAGGATTAAGCCGTTATACAAAATAAACCAACTTCGTATAGTTGAGACCAAACAACTAAACCTATAGTTCACCTAGTTACGTCTGTATCCCCACGCCTCCAACCTATAAACAAGTCACATACTTGGACCAATTCATTTGGTTGATATACCAAACAGTAAAGGAACAACAAATCTGTTTGGTATCAACTCTATTCAATCAAATGATGTGAGTTGCATAAAGGCTCTTCTGTTTATCTTAACATAAACTCTTTTTCCAAGTTCCAAGATCTATCTTATGTTCAATCACCAAAAGGTTATCGTTAAGATTTTGTAATCAATATCTCTAATCCCAAGGAAATATATTGATGCCGATCTTCACAACTATTCAATCAAAATACCACAAGGATAAATAGATTATAGTTGGATCCTCTATTATTGAAACAAGTATTGTGCACACCAAAGATTATATAACCAATTCAGAAATCTTCTATCTCTTATTTGTCTTAAAATCTTCTTAGATCTTCAATAAACACCTGTACACAACTACTTGAATCTCTTGTGATCAATCACACACAGAACGGAGTCTGTTGACAATGGATTATCACAAGATCATTTTTAGATCTAACAACAGTATAAAGATCCCCGTCGAAACCTTGAACTAGCTTGAGTGAATCTTATATCAGAAGAGAATATTCTCAAGCATGAACAAAATAGGTGCAATCAAAGTTCAACCACCATTAGTCAATCAAATCAATATGAAAACTAAAGATAAACCTCAATTATCTAGTTTCACACCAATGGTACGCACTAGAGCTTCTCAATCCCAAAGAAGACTTTAAACTAAGCGGCCGTAAGAGATTTTTCCTAATTAGGTTAGTCTCCCCTCAGAATAGGCGGCTTCACCAGTAATAGTACAACAGAGGAAGTTTACTGTAACGAAGGATTAGTTTGCTAAAAATGCAAACTCAAAGTATTTATCGACGAGGAAGTTTGGACACCAAGGAATTTCCAAAACCAAAAATATTCTCAAGATATTCAATATTATTCTAAATTCGGTTTTCATAATTCCTGAGAATGCACTATCCAAATTTATAATCAAAATCTCCTTGGAAAATATTTAACTAGTAAATGCACATTACTAATTCTTATTTTCCATCTACAATTAAAAACCATAATTAAAAGATTCTTAACTTATTTGAATTCGGTCTTGGGATTTACTTCCTTCTTAGCTGTTAAGGAATATCTTTTTGAATAATAAAAGATACACATTAATGCGCGTGTTCAAAGTGTGTTGACATCTTTCCTCTTGTAAGTCCTTTTTCATACTTACTCACTTGAAACAAATTTACCACACTTCCAAACAAGTTTAGAATTGGTTCATCTGACTTTCAATAACTATGTGATTGATCAAGTAACACTCAATCACAAGTCATGGGTGTAACGGTTCTACCAAAACAAGTTTCGGTTCTACCTCCATGTGAGTACTATGCATAGTCACACTATCTTACTAAATTAATTTTCAGTTGACTAGGTACTAGGATCGATTCCCTTTATATATTTGGTATCTAAATTATATGTGTTACACATGTCCATAGGATCAGTTCCCCTTTGCCTAAAGATGTGTTGCACATGTTCATAGGATCGGTTCCCCTTTCTACTATAAAGATTGCTGCACCTCATACAGGATCGGTTCCCCTTGTGATGTACATCACCTCTTACTAGGATCTGTTCCCCTCTCCCAAATTTGGTCAGACACACAAACCTGATCATACCCCAGGTGATTACTTAAGATCGGTTTCACTAATAAAGTCATACCAATACATAAGTCAGGCCTCATGTGAATAGTTTTACCAAGAACACAAACAAATATTGAGCGGTTATACTAATCACACATATTGGTCATTCATAAGATATAAAATGAAGAACAGCCCCAATAACGCCTGGCGATTTCCTTTTCGGTTCACAACACATATCATGAACTTACTTTCTTAAAACACATGTAAGAACATTGTTTCCTAGGATAAAATCCTCACCTCATACCCATACATAACCATAATAGCATTCATACAATTATGTTGATGTCTTATATACAAAGTTTAATGGTTAAGCAATAAACCTCATATTGTATTCCTTAATACTATGTCTATCTAGAGTGTTCATGCTTCACATTTTTATGTTTTCAATATGCACGACTTGAAAGATACGTTAGGGAATGAAACAGTTCAAGTCAAATATCACTAACCTCAAGTGGAAGGATGATGTTGTGGTTTTATCTCCGTACTTCTTCACTTCTTCAAGTGTTTTCAATACTTGTAATGTCTCATCCTAATACTTTCAAGCTAACCTGTACGAAGTTGACTCTAGTACATTTAAATCAAGCGACTCTTAAATGAGTTTTGGTTCACTAAAATATGACAACCACACTTGACATGCCAACGCTTGGTGGGTTCAACCGAGCTATGCTATAACAATCTCCCCCTTTGTATATTTTAGTGACAAAACTCTTACAATCGTATGGATAAACAAATTACAATAATTCATTACACATACGCTTGATTCCTGAATTCAATAACACATAACCTGCATTAATTCAATCCTTAAAATGTCATTGTTGACATTATAATAACAAAGCTCATACTCCCCCTAAAGGTGAGATAGGTAGATTTTCGATCTGCACGTCTTTGTTATACCAATCATATGATATGTTACTCCCCCTTAGTCTGTGCTTTTCTTCTTTCGATAGAAAAACGTTCAAGCAGCATTGTCCTCTTCTCTAGTGACACCAATCAATATAAAATTGATACCAGCATCACATGTTTACTCCATATATATCTCCCCTTTTTGTCACAAAAAGGACAAAGAAACGAAAAAATAAAGGACAACACGAAAAGGATCTTACAAATCTCAAAATAGACTTGCAACCTGTTGAGTCAAGCACGAGGATTCCACATACCATTTTTGATAACCAATATCAAAACCGAAACTACAAAGTAATTATGTTTTGATAAGTTATCATGGAAATAATTTCCCGAAGAAATTTTCCCAACTAGTTTAGAAAACAAAAAATCAACAAAGCAACTTAGTTCCTTTGCTAAACCGATTGTATAAATACAACCGCTTCATTCGATAAGACCAAAACAAAGATAAACTCCATTTTTCTCATCAGGTTCTAATTATCCATATAACTAGACCTTTAGATTTTAAACAATCTAAATACTAGGTTAGTTAACTAGCATTTCCTTGTTTAGGCATTCATCTAGACTTAAATAACTGAAACCTCCACTTTCATAAGTCTAACTAAGATCAGAATTAACTTAGTTTATCTTATCCAGAATCGAATTGGACTAAACAACTCATCCCATCAATATATTCATTCGTTAATCCATAAATAATTCATACAAACCAATAAATCAACTTGCATAATTATTCACCTCAACCAGAAGCAATTGAAACAACATATAAAAGTTCCACTATTGCACCGAAATTTTGTAAGCCTAAACAATTGATACTACACAATAAAGCAAAATAATAATTGTTTTACTTAACTGGAAGCAATTGAATTAACATAGACATTAAAGCATCGCAATTTCACCAAAATTTTGTAAGCATAAACGATTGATATCACACAACAAAACAAGATAACAATAGTTTTACTTAACCGGAACCAATTGAATCACACATACATCCACACATTCATAATGGAATAAACACATCAATTGTACCGACAATTTTGTTTAAGCAAAATCAATATATATATATATCAAATAAAAATAGACTTTTCTTAAACATGAAAACAATTAACTAACATGATTGTTACCTCAATTTTGTATCCAACTTCTCCAATATGATCGCATCTTCTTCTACCAGGGATAATTGATATCAAAATACCATTATGTTGTCATCCTTATGCAAAAACAAAAGAATAACAACAACCAACCTTTACCAGAGAAAGGTTGAAAATCGGTTTTAACAATTGCAAGCAAAAGTTAAAAACCGTCGAAACACATATGCTTTTATGCTAAACCAAAACCGATTCAACATATTGTGACTTTTCACATATTGTTTATACATGAACCCCTCATGATCCTTTGATAAAGTCTACCAACATGGGCTAGAACTTAATCCTGCCAAATCAAAAAGTCACGCAAACCATAAGGGTTCACAACATATTATGAGATCGAATATCAAGGTAATAAAACCGAAATCAAACATCCCATAAACATCCATAGCAAATAAATAAAGCATTCAAGCATAAGCTATGTAAATCAAAAACTATCACAAAAAAAATTGTAAATTAAATAACTTTATTCATAATAGACTTATACAATCAATGAAATAAATCAAAAACTAATATCTATTTTAGCTTCATTTTTGAAATTCTAATTTCAAACTTGTAGTGTTTCTTCCAATGTTGAATCCTGATCAGAGGATTTTATCGGATTCCAATCATCTTCTATGATTACTAGTCTTGATTCAAGACTAACAACATTGTCATTGACTTCTTTAATTTCCTTTGACAAATCCTTTTCCATGTTCTTTACTTCACATAAAATTAGATCTAATTTTAGTGAAAGATTCTTGAGAAGATTATCATTGAGAGAAGAGATCTCTCCATTGGAAACATCTTGTTGAAGCTCTTTAGAAGAATCAGAATCGTCGTCATTATACTCGAGATGAAGTTTCTTATTGGGAAACAAGATAGTCCAGACCTTTTTGGATTTGCGAGAGTTGCAAATAGAGGTAGACATTCTGTCAAACCTTTATGAAAAAGAAATAAGAGATCTTTCTTCTTATAAGTCGTAGAACTTCTTCAAAAATATTGAGAATATTATTTCAATTAAATTCTTAACCGAAAATTAATTTTTAGAAATATTTTTTCCCAAATATTTACACGCACATCCTTAATGTAACAAGTAAGAATCTATGACAACCAGTCAGGTTTTCACCTTTTGGTTCTTGAATTTTATTCCTTCGAAGATTTCAACATTGACTTCTGATGCAAGATCTTGACATCCAAGAAACTGATTTCTCCTGTGAGAAAATATATTTGATCTATATTTAGATCTTAAATTTTTAGTTTTATACAGTCTCTCTCTCTGTTTAGTATCATGACATTCCCTTTGATAATGCCATCTTTGTTTGCACAGGAAGCAAACACCAGATTTATTACATTTCCTAGATTTAGATTTCATAAATCTATTTCATCTTATCCCCTTGTCACTTGATGCATTCATGTCAGATGATGATTTTTCAATACAATTGAGTCTATCTCTTAGTTTCTGATTTTCTGCTATTAGCTTCCTTATCTCATCTTGACAACATTTGATATCAAGAATGAGTTTAGACATTTCAACCTTTTCGGAGTATTGAGTTGACTCGATTTTCTTCACTCGCTTATTAAATTTTTCTTTATCATTCTGAAAACTCTGATTGAGTTGAGCAAGTGATTATTTTATTTTAATGATGTCAGATTCAAGAAGATGAGTTCTTTTATCTTTACATGGAAATATTTCTTTAAAAATCGAAGGGTTAAACTCCTCTTGAGTATCTAGATTTGGAACACTTTCAGATTCATAGACTTCTGCAATGGTTGCAACATGATCCACCTCATCACTTTGATCATTCCTATTAGGAAAATAATCAAGTGTAGCATTATAAGCTTTTCTTTTCCATTGTGTATTCTTAGTTGAAAAATCTGGAGAGATATGACCGAAACCTCTACATTTGTAGCACTGAGGAACATTATCATTAACATCTCAGGTGTCTTCACCTTTTTGTGAAGAAATTTTTTCCCTTTTAACACCGGTAATTCTCTTTTTCAATGTCTCATCAATTTTTTGAATCGTTGAGTAAGAAGAGACAAGTGATGATCTATCTCAGCTTCATCTTCAGTAGTTTGATCTTCCTGGTCTTCGGAGATTTCCGAATATTGGGTTGAAATCCCTTTTATGGATTTGTAGGACAAATTGTCTCCTTGTTTGGACACATTTTCTTGATAAAAAAATCTTTAGTTTTTCTACTAGAGAACTTCTAGATAGAGAAGAAAGATCTTTAGCTTCTATAATTGCATGCTTCTTAGAATCGTATCTTGGAGGCAACGATCTGAGAATTTCGCACATTGTATCTTTTTTAGAAATAGTCTTTCCAAGAGAGAAAGAGGCATTAATTATCCCAGATAGTTTAAGATGAAACTCTTCAAAAGAGTCATTGTCATCCATTCGAAGGTTTTTCCAATCAGATGTAAGGGTTTGAAGTCTAGCTTCTTTCTCTAAAGTGTTTTCTTCGAACACGATTTGAAGATTATCCCAAGCTTATTTCAAAGTTTGACATATTGAAACATGATGTTGTATATCACGGCTTACAGCATTTATTATAGTATTCAAACCATCTGAATTCTGCTTAGCTAGTGCCTTTTCTTTGTTTGAAAAATCTACTAGGTGTTTAAGCTCAGTATCCGAATTTTCTATGTTTGGAATAATATAACCATCGACAACTAATAGCCAAGTTTTAAAGTCTCTTGATTGAAGAAAATATCACATAGCAGATTTCCAACATAGATAGTTTGTTCTGTCAAATCTTGGTGGTACGTTAATTGAAGTCGATTCATGAGAATTCGAGTTCATTCTTAAAGGATGGATCGCACGAAATACAGATTGTTAGATATTTTGGTGTTTGCCTGCTCTGATACCAATTTAAAAGGCGAGTGTACCCAAATATACTACAAGCTATAAATTTTCCTTCATATAAGTCCTTTCTCCGAAAGTGATTGTCTATAGACTGAGTCGAGACAATACAACAAATCGGTTCACCCTTCGTGTGATTGTCTATGGATACGAGATCGAGACAATACAACAACGAAGTGTGTTTACTTGATACAAAGATTCGGACTTAACCAAACTCAATAGAATGCGTATCAAGTAAATAGGAATTAACGTTTGTGTAATTTACTTTAATTATAATAAAACAATTATAATTCAGAAATATAAAGTAAATGACACAACAAGATTTTGTTAACGAGGAAACCACAAATGCAGAAAAACCCCGGGACCTAGTCCAAAATTGAATACTCTCAGGATTAAGCCGCTATACAAAATAAACCAACTTCGTATAGTTGATACCAAGCAACTAAACATATATAGTTCACCTAGTTCCGTCTATATTCACATGCCTCCAACATGTAAACAAGTCACGTACTTGGACCAATTCCTTGGGTTCGTATTCCAAATAGTAAAGGAACAACAAATATGTTTGGTATAAACTCTCTTCAATCAAGTGATGTAAGTTGCACAAAAGCTCTTCTGTTTATCATAACATAAACTCCTTTGCTAGGTTCCATTATTTATCTTATGTTCAATCACCAAAAGGTAATCGTTAATATTTTGCAATTGATACCTCTAATTCCAAGGAAATGTATTGATGCCGATATTCACAACTATTCTATCAAAATACCACAAGGATAAATCGATTATAGTTGGATCCTCTATTACCGAAACAAGTATTGTGTACACCAAAGATTATATAACCAAGTCAGAAATCTTATATCTCTTCTTTGTCTTCAAATCTTCTTAGATCTTCAATAAACACCTGCACACAACTACTTGAATATCTTGTGATCAATCACACACAGAACGGAGTACATTAACAATGGATTATCACAAGATCGTCTTTAGATCTAACAACAGTCTAAAGATCCCTGTTGAAACCTTGAACTAGTTTGGGTGAATCTTATATCAGAAGAGAAGATTCTCAAGCATAAAAAAACTAGGTGCAATCAAAGTTCAACCACCGTTAGTCAATCAAATCAATATGAAAACTAAAGATAAACCGCAATTATCTAGTTTCCCACCAAAGGAACGCACTAGAGCTTATCAATCCCAAAGAAGACTTTAAACTAAGCGGCTGTAAGAGATTTCGCCTAATTAGGTTACTCTCATCTCCGAATAGGCGGCTTCACCAGTAACAGTACAACAAAGGAAGTTTACTGTCACGAAGGATTAGATTGCTAGAAATGAAAACTCAAAGTATTTATAGACAAAGAAGTTTCGACACCAAGGAATTTCCAAAACCGAAAATATTCTCAAGATATCCAATATTATTCCAAATTCGATTTTCATAATTCCTGAGAATGCACTGTCCAAATTTATGATCGAAATCTCCTTGGAAAATATTTAAATAGTAAATGCACATTACTAATTCTTATTTTCCATATATAATTAAAAGATGCTTTACTTATTTAAATTCGATCTTGGGATTTACTTCCTTCTTAGCTGTTAAGGAATATTTTTGAGCAATAAAAGATACACAATAATGTGCGTGTTCAAAGTGTGTCGACATCTTTCCTCTTGTAAGTCCTTTTTCATACTTACTCACTTGAAACCGATTTACTGCACTTCCAAACAAGTTTAGAATTGGTTAATCTGAATTTCAAGAACTATGTGATTGATCAAGCAACACTCAATCACAAGTTATGGGTATAACAGTTCTAACAAAACAAGTTTCAGTTCTACCTCCATGTGAGTATTGTGCATAGTCACACTAGCTTACCAAATTTTCGGTTGACTAGGTACTAGGATCGGTTCCCTATATGTATTTGTTATCTAACTTATATGTGTTGCACATGTACATAGGATTGGTTCCCCTTTGCCTAAAAACGTGTTTCACATGTTCATAGGATCCATTCCCTTTCTACTATAAACCTTGTTGCACCTCATACAAGTATCGGTTCCCCTAGTGATGTATTGCATCTCTTACTAGGATCGGTTCCCCTCTCCCAAATTTGATCAGACACACAAAACATATCATACCCCTGGTGATTACTTAAGATCGATTTCACTAATAAAAGTCATACCAATACATAAGTCAGGCCTCATGTGAATAGTTTTACCAAGAACACAAACAAGTCATAAGCGGTTATACTAATCACACATATTGGTCGTTTATAAGATTTGCAATGAAGAATAGCCCCAATAACGCCTGGCGATTTCATTTTCGGTTCACAACACATATCATGAACTTACTTCCTTAAAACACATGTAAAAACATTATTTCCTAGGATGAAATCCTCACTTCATACCCATACATAATCACAATAGCATTCATATGATTATGTTGTTGTCTTATATACAAAGTTTAATGGTTAAGCAATAAACCTCATATTGTATTCCTTAATAATATGTCTATCTAGAGTGTTCATACTTCGCGGTTTTATGTTTTCAATATGCACGACTTGAAAGATACGTTAGGGAATGAAACAATTCAAGTCAAATATCACTAAACTCAAGTGGAAGAATGATGTTGTGGTTGTAGCCACATACTTCTTCAAGTCTTCGCAATACTTGTAATGTCTCATCCTAATACATTCAAGCTAACCTATATGAAGTTGACTCTAGTACATTTAAATCAAGCGACTCTTAAATGAGTTTTGGTTCACTAAAATATGACAACCAATCTTGACATACCAATGCTTGGTAGGTTCAGCCGAGCTATGCTCTAACACAAACTCTCACAAAATTGTTGGTCTTAGGTCTAACTCAACTATTCTGAATTCCGGTCAGAATCTTTCAAATGGAAATGCTCCTCCTTACAACATTCTATCTAATGGCACAATCGACACAAAAATCCCGACATTGATTGAGTTGGCACGAGTACAAGAGATTCATACAAAGAACATGGACCTGATGAAAGAGACGCTGAATAATATATTGAATTTCCTCGTCAGACTGGCATCTGATTTGAACATCGCTCCTTCTCAAGGAATCCCGACACCGTTGGCTGATCCATCAACCGATGATCATCCTCGAGCCAACAGCTTTACCACTTATGAAAAGCAGGTGGAATAGGAGGTCATACATTTAATTGAGAATCTATGTGAACTCTTGCATTTCTCCAGCGATCAATGTACGAGCACGTTTTCCGCACTCAATGAAATATCATCCGATGCACGAATAGTTCTGTCGTCTCTGGTGGTTGAACAAGTGTCCATGGTGTCTAAACATTCGATCAACAATATCACCTTCACTGAGGAGGACCGAATGACGGAAGAAGGACATAACTGAGCCTTGTTTGTGACTGTTTCAATCAAGGATTCCGAATTCAGGAGGGTCATCATCGATACGGGCGCTTCTACAAAACTCATCACTATGAAAACTCTTAAGGAAGCTTAAATTCCAAAAAGCAAGGTTGTTCATCATCCCATATTAATGACGGGTTTTGAAGGGAGCCAGAGTCACACATACGGATACATCTATGTGGATTTGAAAGTAGGACCGATTTAATCCACTGTTAAGTTCCACGTGATCGAGAAAGATCTTGATTATCACATGATACTCGGACGACCATGGCTCCATGATAATAAAGTTGTTCCTTAGACGTACCATCAATGTATGACATCTTTGCTCAATAAAAAAATTGTCTGCATTGCAGCTTCAGTGTCTCCTTATGCTCCGGTTTGTGATGCTGAGTTCCTGGAATCACCAAAGAGCACCCCCGAACCTCCAAACAAGATCTAAGGTACTCCATTCCCAAGTTGGAAATCTATTAAGAGAACTGACAAATCATCAATAGATTCTAAATCCGTCGAACCATCCACCACACTGCTCAAGCGTCATCAAGGTCATGGTACGACTCATAAAAAATCCAACTTTATTATTGATTATGATGCGGAAGGGAGAGTCATTTATCTCTGTCGAAAATATTAGCAATTAATAGGGGAGGTCGATGAAAAGTATCCTCGCCCTGAAGAATCATGCCAGAGTGACCAATCACCCGATGAAGAAATTCGAGATACACCACGACAGCTGCAAGATGGCACGGACTCCACAACTGACGATCTTGAGACTATCAACATCAGACCAGATGAAAACCCAAGGACGATTTTAATCAGTTCTGCTCTCTCACCATAGGAACAAGAAGGATTGATATGTCTGTTGAAAGAGTACCAAGATATCTTCGCCTGGACGTATGAAGAGATTCCCGACCTAGACGAAAAATTAGTCACTCATCATATGCACATCACTCCATGTTCCAAACCTGTCAAGCAACCGACCAAGTAGTTCATGCATGATATTGAGGAACAAATCAAAGTCGAAATCCATAAGCTGCTAACAGCAGGGTTCATAAAACCTATTCAACATCCAACATGGATGGCGAACATTGTCCCAGTCAAGAAGAAGAATTGTCAAATCCGATGTTGTGTAAACTTTAGGAACCTGAAAAAATGTTCCCCGAAGGATGAATTCCCTTTACCAAACATCGATTTTATCATTTATGCAACCAGCGGCCACGACATGTTTTTGTTCATCGACGGTTACAGCGGATACAACCAAATCAAGATGAACGAACATGATGCTAACAAGACCGCGTTCCAAACTCCCGTCGGAAAATTTCATTATACAGTGATACCCTTCGGCTTGAAGAATGCATGAGATACTTATTAACGAGACATGACCGCAATATTCCATGACATTATGCATAAGCAAATGGAAGATTATATTGACGATGTGGTGGTAAAATTGAAGACTCGAGCATCCCACCTAGACATCCCGAGACAAGTCTTCGAAATATGCAGAGAATATAAACTGAAGATAAATCCTCTGAAATGTGCCATTGGTGTCTCTTCTGGAAAGTTTCTTATATTTCTGGTCACTGCCAAAGGAATCAAGGTCGATCCAGACAAGACGAAATCCATTACTACCATGCCTCCTCCACGAACTGTGAATTAACTTTAGAGTTTTATGGGAAAGGTAAATTATATTCGACGTTGTATTCCTGGGTTGGATAAACTCATTGCTTTATTCACTCCTCTGCTGAAGAAAAGAGCAAGTTTTACATGGACGGATATTCAACAAGAGGCATTTCAGAAAATACATGAAATACTATTTGTTTATGGGTGAAAACTATTTCTGCCGGTTTTGGTAATTTGGGATGTGTGGATGAGAAATGAGTCTAACCCTTAAACAAATGCACTTCACAAGAGTGCTTGTAGATTTGAGAAATCAATCTGCACAAATCCGGACTAAACCAAAAAATGGTTGTTCCAGACTTGTTTTGGTTACAAAGTGAAAGAGATGGGGTTGATCTTAGGGTGGGAAGAGAAGAAGGTGTTGAGATTGTGAAGGTGTTGGCTATGTATGACTTGTATCAGAAAGCTGAACTGGCTTGCATGATGTAAGCTATCAGTTCCGGTGTTTGAATACGATTGTATCAACACTTGTTTCTGTTGTCTTGTCTTGTTCCTACTTGGAAAATAGGGAGGAGAACCTATTTATATAAGTCTTTAAGCCTAACCCTCGTATCTCATGGGAAGTGGAGAAAGTGGAGTTATGGAGTAATAGAGTGATGTGTTAGTATCACACGACCAGTCTTGCTCACTTCTTCCATCACCACTAACCGTCCATGACTTCCTGACACGTTCTTGTGATGGCGCGTTATGCGCTGCACGCTGTAAACCGCCAGACCAATACCCTAGTATGTATCCCCCAGTTTTTGACATGATTGATATCTTGAGTGTGTGGATCATGGGACCCACATAAAGTAGCATGTAATGTTAGATTAAATAACAAAGTCATTTAGGAAGTCGATACTTGTGAAGTATCGTGTGTATTCTATGCAGGTACTGCATCGAGTATACTCATCATGTATGAAGCATCGTTGTTTGAGCATCTCAAAATTGCCTCATGTCCAGCCTACTGGAGGTTGCGAAAGTGAGTCCTCCCTTGGTCGACCACATGGTGTGGTAGAGTGATGGGTGGTGATTACCATGACGCCTCACTGACCAATTAAATCCTAACCAGGGTTGTATAACCAAGCCGGTGAAGTTGGACAGACGAGATGATCTTTGAGACACTTATATACGACCATTGGTGGAATTAGGTTTTCAAAAAATGTGCGCAAGCACCACTTTTCAGCTTGGTCGAATCCAAGCTTGGGACACGATTTTGGCATGGACGATCGGGCATGCGTGTAGATGGCATGCTGGTATACATGCTTATACCTCACTATCCCTTGAAAGTGTGATCTGGGCCACTCAATTTGTCCGGCAAAGTTGAGTGGCCGAGATCACTTTGCGACAGAAATCTGGTGCCGCAAAAGCCGCGCATCATGCCAACTTCGGGCACGCGTTTCAAGACGACCAGGCTTGGTCGGTCTCGGCCGATTGGTTCGGCGTGTGGATGGTAGGCTGGTATTCAAGCATGTACTTTATTACCTCATAGAAACGTGATCTAAGCCACTCAATTTGTCCGGCGAAGTTGAGTGGTCGAGATTAGTTTACAATTAGGAGGTGCGACCACGCCTGTTTTGGGCGCGCGAATCGAGGTGTATAGCCAAGTTCGGTCTTGGCCGATTGGGTGTGTAGATAGGTGGGTATGCATTGATCGTGTTGATACTTACCGGACTTTCTTAGTCTATTCCTGGACCCTTAATCCGAGCAGGAGAAGATGGACGCTCATGATCGCGACACAAACCCTAGTCAGGGTTTTTTCGGCCGTGTGTCACACCCAGTTTGGGGCGCACGAATCAGGATGACCAACTATAGTTGGTCCTGACCGATCATTCAGGTATGTAAGTGGGCCCATAGTGATTGTGTTGACATGTTCCTCCCCCTTTGAATCTACACCCTCCATCTATGCCTGCGAATATGGATGGTTGAGACTGTTTTGCGACACATGTATTGTGCCGCAAACCCTAATTTAGGGTTTTTTCATCCATACTACTTTGGATTGGACGATTTGGCAAGCTATGCCATCCTTTAGGGGAGGCCTACCATGCGTGGCCCATGTTGGGTCGGTAGTGAATATTCCAATACCTTTTTGTGGTCATGGATTCGATCTAAGTTATCCAATCATGCTGGTGAAGTTGGATGATTGTGATCATTTCTGAGACTGATATGGACAGTCCATATTCAAATATGCTCAATCGGGCTAGTATAGCAAACTCAAAGATGTATGCTCAATCGGGATAGTATAACACACCGAGAGATGTATGCTTAATCGGGATAGTATAACACACCGATAATTACAGCATGTACGTGTATTTCGTACATGCTTCATTATTAATGCTTGGAGGTTCGTGTTGCTCTGCTGAGAACAACACTCAATCGTCATGTCGCACCGATAATGAGTACAGGAAATACATGGCTGGTCATGCATTAATTAATAATGTTGTAAATTCACAAGGTATATGGGATTATTGACGCATGCTCCAACCTGGATGAATTTCGTGTATTTAATTCACAGAATACTGGGATTATTTCCACATGCTCCATTCTAGGTGAATTAGTAAAGTGAAGAAGTATTCATCACGTATTAATGGATTTATATTTTGCAAGATGTTAGCGCATAATTTTGGCTTTTATAATTTTAGCCTTAAATAGAAATCCACCATCAACATTAAGTCCCCTGCCTAGCACGTAATGGTTACACCATTGTGGGGGTAGGCATGAGATGGTGAAAGTTAAAAAAAAAAGCTTATGAGACAAAGTTAGATGTTACCAGAAGAGACGGGTCATCCTGTCCTTGGAGCATGTCACGTTCAATAGGTGTCCAGGCGAGTGTTCCCCTAGCATGATGTCGGTCTTGCCTGTTACGCCTGTTTCGTTCGTGGGGCTACTGCGCCTGCTTAATCGAACGTGGGCTTGATGTGTCTGTTTTGGTTAATCGTGGGTCCGCTATGTCTACTTGATCGAACGTGGGACCCGATATAAGCATGCTTGATTCGAACATGGGAAGATGTGCATGCTTCGATCAAACGCGGGACCACCGTGTACATGTTTCAAACGTCGGCCATGTCATGTTCCTACTTTGACCGTACGGTTGATATACTTGCTCGAGTTCCATCTTGCTACTTTGACCGAACACCGACCCAGCTAGCTTGGCTAAACACCGGACTTGATGCTTTGACCAAACACCGACTGTAGTACCAGAATATCGCTACAAAGCTATTCTCGTGATATTAACAACATTTCTGCGAGAATCCCAAACGTTTCTACAAGTAATTAACGACACTTTGACGAGATTATCGCAAGATTCTTCAACAACATTTGGCGAGTGTCACAGAAGAGTGATATAATGATTAACGATTAAAGATATATGAAGAATAAGTTAGCTTCACGATGGTTATAAAGTTGGCGATGGTGAATACTGAAGTTATGGCGATGAGATCGCAAAGTAGATCTGAATTAGGGGGAAATCTTAGCTGTCTTCCACTATGTAAGTCCCTATATAAAGGGCACGATAGATACAGAAAAGGATGATGTATTTTTGAGAGCTTAGAGAATTTTGAGGAGAGAGAAACTCCAGAAAGAAAGTTGTACTTCTGAGTTTTGATCTTTTTTGTAAATCTTCCTGAAAGTGAATTAATAAAAGTGTTGTTTTTCATCCACAATTATGGCTTAGTTTTCATAGATTCTTGACAAGGGTGTAGTGTAGGAAATCCTGCAACTACATATTGGCGCCCGAAACAGGGAATGAATTAATGAAAATAGAAGAAAAAGTGAAGAAGAAGATAAAAATTGTTCAAAATTAGGTGAGAAAATTGAAGGAAGAATGATCAGAATCAAAAAGGATTGTAGAAAATTGAAAGGTGATGTAATAACAAAAGAAATGATTGATAAATTTCATGAAAAATATCAATGGAAGGATACATAAACGGGATTATGAAGGAAGGAAGATTATGTCAGTGAAGAAGATATCATCATTGAAAGATTGGGAAAAACAAGAAATCACGTTTACAGCAGCAGAAATACCAGGAGAAGATTCAAGTCATACATCTCGATTGGTGGTCACAGTAACCACTATACCAATGAGAAAGGAGAAATCGATAAAATATGAAGAAGAATGGGCTATGAATAGAACTTTAGTAGACACAGGAAGTTCTGTAGACATGATATTTTATCGTACCTTCAAGAAGATGGGATATAAATATGAAGAAATGTCTCATTCAACGTATTATTTTCATGGCTTCGGAAAGTCTGTAACAAAACCTAAAGGCGATATAATGGTACGAATTCCACTAGGAGAAATTGAAACACGAATATCATTATGTGTGGTAGATGTGGAATCGTCGTACAATATGATACTGGGAAGACCATGGATACACGCAATTAAGGCTGTGGCATCAACATTACATCAATGTGTTAAATTTCCTATGCCTAGTGGAATTGGAGAAATTAGAGGAGATGTGAATTTCGCGAGATTGTGCTACCAAATTGAAGTAAGAAATTTTGAAGAACGTCCAAAGCTGAGAAAAGCTCGCTGAAAATTGAACAGAGAAGCAAAGAAAGAAGAGGAATTTAAAATTTACATGATAAGGGCAAAAGAAGGAAAAGGGATACCAAGTGAAGTATCGCGAGAAGGAGATGAGTTCACGAGAGTCGTGAAAACGCCAACACCAATGGGAGAACCTGAAGCCAGCTACACTACTGTTGAACCAACAAAAGAAATAAATATTGGAAGTAAAAAAGAACCTAAAATGTTGAAAATTGGGACTAGAATGGAGGCAGATGAGGAACTATAAATCTTTTGCGAGAATATGCAGATATCTTCGCGTGGAACATGGATGAGATGCCAGGGATAGACCCATCAATAGCATGTCATAAATTAGAAATCAACAAAAACATAAGACCATTCAAGCAAAGAATAAGGAAGATCGCAACAACATATCATTCTAAAATAGAAGAAGAATTACATAAGATGCTTGACGCAGGAATTATAAGATAAGCAAAATATCCAGAATGGATTGCAAACATGGTGGTGGTCCCAAAGAAGAACAAAGGGATAAGAATTTGTATAGATTTTACGGATCTAAACAAGGCATGTCCAAAAGATAGTTTCCCGTTGCCAGATATTCCACAAATGGTTGAATCAGCAGCAGGAAATGCAAGAATATCATCATTGGATGGGTATAAAGGATATAATCAAATCCCTCTCGCTGAAGAATATCAAGAACATACTGCATTTTTTGCTCCAAGAGGATCATATTGTTATACAAAGATGCCATTTGGCTTACGAAATGCTGGTGCAACATATCAAAGAATGGTGGAGAAGGTGTTTGCAAAGTGGATACACAAAACGTTAGAAGTGTATGTAGATGATATGCTTATCAAAAGCAAAGAAGCTGAGAATCATGTGCAAGATTTGAGAGAAATTTTCGATCAAATGCGGCAATTCAATATTAAGGTGAATCCCGATAAGTGTACCTTTGGAGTAACTTCAGGGAAGTTTTTGGGGTATATTGTGTCAAAAGAGGGAATACAAGTTGATCCAGAAAAGGTACAAGCAATTCGCGATATGCCAACTCCTGCGACGGTAAAATATGTGCAAAAACTAAATGGACTCTTAGCCTCTCTAGGAAGGTTCATTTCGCGATTTTCAGACAAGTGTAAACATTTTTTCGACATACTTAAGAAGGGAACAAAATTCAAGTGGACAGATGAATGCGAAAAGGCTTTTCAAGGAATAAAAGAACATTTGGCGAGTATATCTATATTACAAAAAGCTGAACCGGGAGAAGAATTATTGATTTATCTCGCAATAACTCCATATGCGTTAAGTGATGTGTTATTGCGAGTAGACGCAGGAGTAGAAAAACCAATTTATTATATCAGCAAAACATTTAATTCAGCAGAGAGAAATTATTCAAAGATTGAGAAACTAATTCTAGCATTGGTACACGCAACCTTTAAGCTTCGAATTTACTTCCAAGCGCATAAGATCAAAGTGTTGACAAGAGTGCCAATTGAATCGGTGATGAAAAATTCAAAAAGATCAGGCAGAGTTGAGAGATGGAATGCGCAAGTAGGGAATTTTAATATTCAATATGAAATTCTATCTTCGCCAAAATCGCAGGTTATCGCAGATTTCTTAGTTGAATTTCCTTTAGAAGATGACGAAGCTGTAGAAGAGATGATGGATATAGAAGAAGAACATGGAGACCCAAAAGAGCTATTAACAGAACCTGACAGATGGGAGATATTAGTGGATGGATCGTCAAATGGAGAAGGAAATGGGATTGGAGTTGTTTTCATTTCACCAGAAGGAGAAAAAATAGCTTTTTTATTTAGATTGGAATTTGCGTCCACTAATAATGAGACAGAATATGAAGCTGTAATCCATGCATTGAAGTTTGCGATATAAATGAAGTTGGAAAATGCTAGAATCACCAACGATTCACAATTGGTTATTCGCCAGATAAAGGGAGAGTATACTACAAATGAACCATCTTTAAAGAAGTACAAAAAACTTGTTGAAGAATTGTCTGCGAGAATTCCAAAAATAAAGTGGAGACACATATCAAGGAAAGATAATAGGCTCTCAGATGCTTTTGCTTTCATATCAAGTATGATGACGAACCCACTTGCGAGATGCATAAAAATTCAAACGCTTTTGAAACCGGCGATAAACAAAGAAGAAGAAGAGGTAGATGTAATGATGGTAGAATCTGGCGAGGAAGAAATAGGGAATAATGCTACAGATTGGCGAGCAGATCTCCATGCTTATTTGGCGAGAGGAGAAATCCCCAAAAATCGATTAGAAGCACATAAATTAAAAAGTAGAGCAACCAATTATGAACTAAGAGATGGGATATTATATCGCAGATCATTTAATGGACCATCGCTAAGATGTTTGACGAGGGAAGAAGGACAAAAGGTGTTAAAAATGTTGCATAGTGGTGATGTTGGTAATCACAGCGGGGGTAGATCTTTGGCATATAAAACAAAGATGCAGGGTTATTATTGGTCGTATATGCATGAGGATGCAAAACAACTTTCAAGGCGTTGTGAAGATTGTCAGCGATTTGGGAAGAAGATACATACACCAGGAGCACCATTATCATCTTCGT
Source organism: Papaver bracteatum (assembly GCA_023529315.1). Classification (NCBI taxonomy): domain Eukaryota; kingdom Viridiplantae; phylum Streptophyta; class Magnoliopsida; order Ranunculales; family Papaveraceae; genus Papaver; species Papaver bracteatum. The sequence continues at coordinate 1,041,557 of JAJJWX010001102.1, read as the reverse complement.
CAAGCGTATGGCCTTTCGGAAAATGGGGATTGGATATTGTGGGACCATTTGTGCATGGTTCTGGACAAAGAAGATATTTAATCGTTGCTATAGATTATTTCACAAAATGGGGAGAAGTTAAGGAAGTACAACACATCCGCAATAAAGACATTTTTACGTTCATATTTGAAATTATAATTTGCAGATTTGGGATCCCAGCACAGTTGATGTCTGATAATGGAAAGCAATTTGAAGGGCAGAATATTGAATTACTTCTTAATGCATTTAAGATAAAATGTGGAAAGTCAACTCCTTTATATCCACAAGCAAATGGTCAAGCTGAGGCAACTAATAAAACAATCGCATATATCTTGAAAAAGAAGTTAGAAGGTTATCACAAATTATGGTGTAAGCAAGTACATAATGCAATATGGGCATATAATATAACTAGACGAGAGGCAACTGGGATGTCACCTTTCTGTTTAACATATGGAGTTGAAGTTGTCTTACCAACAGAGGTTGCTATCCCAACAACAAAAAGAGAGGCATGGGAGAAAAATATAAGTGCTGGTATGATTCTAAATGAGTTAGACGAACTAGAAGAAAAGAGAGAAAAAACTCTACAACATATGGAAAACTACCATCGAAGATTAGCTCGCGAGTACAACAAACGAGTCAAGAAACGTCAATTCCATCCTGACGATCTAGTTTTGCGAGAAACACCAAAATATCAACAAGAAAGTGGTGGAAAATTAGCGAGAAAATGGGATGGACCATACATCATTAAAGAGATAATTGGAAATGGAGCATAAAAATTAATGGATCCAGAGGGAAGAGATGTTGGGCAAAGACTTGATAGACCATGGAATAGATTGTTTCTGAAAAGGTATTATCAGTAGCAGTTTCTGCGAGGTAAGAAATACAAGTGTAAGATGAAACAATTAAAAATTTGTAGGAGCGGAATATCGCAACAATATTCACTTGCGAATAATTATCAAAAGATGTTTGCGAAGTGAAGTTGCGAAGGTTCGCAGGATAATTCTCAAGTCCGAAGTTGAAGGAAAGATTAGTTGTTAACATTTTGTAAAATCATATAAATAGCCATTTAGGCATGAGAGGAAGGGGGGATAATTTTTAGAGAGAGGAATAATTTTAGGAGGAGAGAGAAAAATGTTAGGAGAGATTTATTTTCTTTATCATCTTCTTCCCCAAAATTCTAGAGCTCTAAATATTCTTTAATGGAGTCTCAATTGTAAATTATGTAATTACATACAATCACTAGTGGAGAACCGTGGATGTAGATCACATTGATCGAACCACGTAAAAATTCTTGTGTCTCTTTTATAATTTTAGTATTTTAATTCTCATTTTCATATCAAATAAATTATATCATCAAATCAAATTAGTAGAATCTCATGGGGGTGTAGTTGTGAGATAATCCACAACTACAAAATTCTTCTTTCTCTATCATAATTTATGCGAACATCATCGCAAGAATAGCGAATAAAATTTCGCAGAGATTAAAAGAATGGGATGAACCTTTATGGCGTGCACCCTAGTTCGCGAATAAAATTTCGTAAGAGGCAAATGTAAGACCTAATAACGCGTCATATGAGGGGGTATCTCTTTACATGACTCAGCGATAAGGTTATACCGCTGATGGAACCTGAGTCATGCAGACGATGGGGTTAAAGAAAACCTATCCGGGAGAGAGATCTTGGATTTCCAACTATATATGGTTATACCCTTGTTGGACGACTGAGAATCTCTTCCAAGAAGTGCAAAGTATGACCAAGGCACCGAGGTACACGGTTGAGCCAAGGGTGCCCGGAGTGTACGAAACTCTCTTGCCATCCTTGGTAAGTCTTGGCTACAATACACTTGGCCTGAAGAAAACCCTACCTAGGGTGCAGTCTTGTAACTATAATCCATATAGGCATAAAGGACAAGAGGCTGCAAACACAACTGGTTGTTGACAGATCCGGATGGGAGGAGCTAGTCTTGTATGGCCGATGTGCCCTCCTTGAAGGGGAAACCAGGGGGAAGATAAGGGCGGCACCCTCCATTAGGGAGCTGATAAGTGTCATAAGACGGCAATGTCATGGGGATTTATGATCGCAAGAACATTTAGGCCTGTCATATTGTCGCGTAACGTAAATAATGCAGAGGCAACAAGCCACGAGAGCAATGTTAAGATGAGATCAATGGGTTTTTACATGAAATTGTAAAGACGTCCTGCGATTTCATCGCAAGACGGCAATGTCATAAGGGTAAATTCTTGTGAGAAAATGTATACTTATCATATTGTCGCAAATATTTTGAAAGAAACATGGATAAGACAAGATCAAAGGGTCTTTACATACAAATGTTAAGAAATCCTGCGATTTTGTCGCAGACAGAAAAAGTTTGGCAAAATAAGACCTTTAACTAGGAAGGCAAAATAAGACCAAGATAATAATCTTACCAATTAACTATTTTGCTTTAAGATGGCAGGAAACATCCCTTTATCGCAGAATTATATACAAGGAGGCAAATTTTTAACATCGCGGATTCCCTCAGAAATTTTCAGAAAAGTGCAACAGCATTCCACATATCGCAGATGTATTCATATTTTCGCAAGAATGCAGCAACACAATTACTTATAGAAGATAATGAGTATTCACCATTTCAAGCAAGATAATGAAGGGCAAGAAGGGGAATAGAGAAGTAATGTTACATTATCTTACTTGAAAATATTCAAAGTAAGCTTAAATCGAAAGTTAAAATTCTAAAAGTTTCAAAGATTACATCACTCACAAGATAGAAGAAGTAAAAGAAAGCAAAGATAAAATTCAAGCCTCGCCAGACTTATTGTTCTTGTCAGATTCATCAGCATCATCAGCATCCTTCTCACCACGAGCTTCTTCTTCCTTGGATTCTTCATCAGCAGGTACTTCTTTAGGAGGACTTTTTTCTTCTTCTTCACCACCTTGTTGATTTTCTTGAGTATTTTCTTCATCATTAGTAAACTCTAACTCTTCATCCATGGGAAGAGGAATTTCATCATAATCAACCTCTAGAGGAGGGATAGAAATAGGATAAAGAGAACGGGGAAGAATAATATCATTCACGAGAACTTCAGTCCTAAGATGGACTTGGCACAGAAGAGCTCTTTCACGATTCCTAATTTCAATGTTCTTAAAGTATTCAAGATAGTCAAGTCTTCTTTCTGCTTTGTCCTGAGCACTAAAGCAATTAGAAGCAAGAGATTTATTTTCCTTGCGAACTTTATCCAAGGTAGCGGTTAGATCAGTGACAGTAGAGTGAAGATTTCTTTCGGATTCTGCGTGCAACAAAATAAAAAATCAGTTAGACAAGAATCTCGCAAGGAACATAATATAAAATTTTATGAGAAGATCAACAAGAGAGGCAGTCAACTGACTACCTTCTTTTTACGAGGTTAAGTTTTGGATTAAAGTAAATAAATAGTTCTCCCACTGATTCATGGCATCATCGAATTTATCGCCAACCATACCCTTCAGTCGAGATTTCATGTTTTCTTCTTTGTTGCGAAGATATGAATTTTCCTTTGATAATGAAGAATAATATTCCTTTAACTGATAATATTGTTCTTGAAGTTCGCTGGCTCTTAAACTAAGAATTAATCTACCCTTGATAAGCGTATCCTTTTCGGCGGTAGATGATTCAGTTAACTCCTTGAGCTCCTTCTTAAGAGAATGAAGAGATTGCTCTTTACTATTACATGTACTTCGAAGATTACTTATTTGCTGCGAGGAAATCGTCATCAAGCTTGAAAATCTATGTTTTTCTTGGGACAGGGTTTTATTTTCATCTGATAAAGATTCCATCGCCAAATTAGCCTTAAAAAATAAATATTAGAGGCGATAAAGTTCGCCACTCAAGAAGTTCTGCCTTTGCAATAATTGATTGTTCTCATTAGTAAGATTATTTATGTGATCAATTGAATAAGTGTACAGATTATCTAGTCTAGTATGTTGATCTATCCAAGAATCTCTTTCAACGCGAACTTCTTCAGCAATAGATTTATATTTGAGTCTTTCTATGAAATGAGCCCGATTTTAAGCTAATATATGAATCAAAAATTTAAAGTCTAAGTACAGAAAGTATGTATATGAAACAGAAAAGCAAAAAAAAAGCAGAGGCAAGAAAAAATCACCTTTTAGCTCATCATTTCTTCTGCGAAGATTCTCGCAATCTAGAGAAGAGTTGCGGAGCATGTGATTTAAGGTATCACATTCAGCAGTTTTATCTTGAATACTTCTCCTCAGAACTTCAGTCTCATTCTCTAAATCCGCTCGTGAATCATTACGATCAGAGACAAAATGCTTAAACAGAGTCTCGCAAGCTTCCTGTTGGAGAGGGTCAGTGGAAGACTTTCTATCATTATCTAAAATGTTAGACAATACTTTAAAGGCAATGTCAACACCAGCGAAAGTTTCGCTTGATGAAGGAAAGGATTTAGAAGGTGAGATAGTAGTGAGAGCAAGTTGGCGATCATTTGTGGTGGTTGAGTTATCAGGAGGAGTATGTGGAAAAATCACAGTCGAAGGCCTTAAAGGACTATGAGGAACCTCATTCGCAACAGCTTTAGAAGATTGGTTTGTCAAAATGTCAGAAGGGGTAGAGGTATGAACAACGATATTCTCGCGGATAGGAGAAGAAAGATTTGGTTGCGATGGTATGGGAGTAACCTTCACAGATGTTAATGGAGGCATAATAAGATTTTCCCCAAGTGTCTTAAAATGGCGAGACCTTTTGGGAGGTTTCTCAGGATTCACGTCATTCTGCGAATAATAACCCAGATAAGAAACAGAGGCAACAATATTGTTATTAAAAAATAAAGGGTGTTTCTTACTACCTTATCATTCGCAGAACTTTTCTTCTTCTTCTCAGTTGGTATTTTGCGAGGGTTAGGGTTGTGAGTAGTAGATTGTGTGTTAGAAACCTTTCCGCTAAAAAGAAGACATAACAAAGAAATAAGAAAGATTGAAGAATGAAAATAAAATCTGCTTAAAAATCAAGAAACAAACCTTGAGGACTCCATTAGAACAGTAGCAGAAGGATATGAAGAAGAGGCAAAGTTGCATACGGAAGATGAAGAAGATGAAGAAACAGAAAAGTAAAACTAATTTTTAAGGTTAGTTCCACCTTTTATAGGCAAATGGGAGTGGGCCTGCGGAGTAGGAACGTGTCAGTAACTGAAGGGATTTACAACATGTGTAAGAAAGGCTGGAATAACGGGATCTTGTCGAAGAGAAAATATAAAAGGGGAAGAAGTTGCGAACAATAATAAAGAATATTAGTTCTCATGATCTTATCTTCTTCGCAGAAAAGACATGAGAAAGAGGCAAGATGTAGTACCAGAATATCGCTACAACGATATTCCCGCGATATTAACAACATTTATGCGAGAAGCCAAAACGTTTCTACAAGTAATGAACGACACTTTGACGAGATTATCGCAAGATTCTTCAACAACATTTGGCGAGTGTCACAGAAGAGTGATATAATGATTAACGATTAAAGATATATGAAGAATAAGTTTGCTTCACAATGGTTATAAAGTTGGCGATGGTGAAGACTGAAGTTATGGCGATGAGATCGCAAAGTAGATCCGAATTAGGGGGAAATCTTAGCTGTCTTCTACTATGTAAGTCCCTATATAAAGGGCACGATAGATCCAGAAAAGGATGATGTATTTTTGAGAGCTGAGAGAATTTTGAGGAGAGAGAAACTTGAGAAAGAAAGTTGTACTTCTGAGTTTTGATCTTTTTTGTAAATCTTCCTGAAAGTGAATTAATAAAAGTGTTGTTTTTCATCCACAATTATGGCTTAGTTTTCATAGATTCTTGACAAGGGTGTAGTGTAGGAAATCCTGCAACTACACCGACCTTGCTGTTTGCTTCGCTTGAACGTGGGACCCGATGTTGTAGTTGCAGGAAAACCTACACTACACCCTAGATAAGAATTTACAGAAATTAACACATATTTGAAGATTAAGAACAACACTTTCTTATTTGATTCTCAGAAATGTTTACAAGAAATGGAAGAAATCAAGAATACAACCTCTCTCTTGAATTTTCTCTCTCTTCAAGACTTTCTCAACACTCAAAAATATATCATCATCTCTCTGAATCTACTGGGTCTCTTTATATAGGTTAGTTACATAGTGGATGACAGCTAAGCTGTCCTTTAATTTCGGATCTGACTCGTGATATTATCGCAGTAGTTATAATGTCAATTCTCGCAAGCGTTGTAACCATCGCAGGACAATCATTCTCTTCTCGTGTTTCTTCATTCGTCAGCTATTTCGTTACTCTTTAAATTATCTTGTGATACTCGCAAAGTGTTGTTGAAGAACTCGCGGTGGTGTTCGAAGAAGTGTTGTTAATCTCGTAAGAGTAATATCATGGCGATATTCTGGTCCTACATCTTGCATGTTCTCATGTCTTTTCTGCGAAGGAGGAAATATCATGAGAATTAGAATGCCGCAGTTGTTCATCTTTTCGCTTTTTACTGTTCTGACATATTTCTGCATCTATTGCCAGATTTATTACACGTGTTTTTTTTTCTTCCATTCAACTTCTGACACGTCCTTTTCAACCGCTGCATTCCAACCGTTCACGTCTCTTCCTTATATTAATTGCACTTATCTTCTCGAGATTTTTTTTACCTTCTATATATATCTTCTTCACTCTTCTCTTTTCTTCTTTTTACTTCTTTCTTCCTTCTCTCCGTAATCTCTCTGCAAATTTATTGTTCTTCCTCAAATTCCAGATCCGCTATTGTTACATTTTTTCTTTCGATATTTTACTCTTTCAATATTCATTCCCATACTAAAAATGGTTGCAGCTGGTCGTAAATATGTGATTACTTCCGAGAAGATTCAAAAAGAACTTCAAGACAAAGGTTTTACTTTATCCACCATTCTCAATCAAAATCCTAAGTCTGAACTTTCTGTTCCATTATTTTTTGATCTTCCATGTAACCATGAGAAGATCATAGTCTCGCTAGGCCAGCTTGAGGCTGGTCTTCCCATTCCTCTCTATGACCCAGAACTTCCTTTATTCTATGAGATACTCTCTTACGCGAAGTTCTTGCGGGCGGTATATCAGTTGAGTGGGGATTGTATTCGCTTAATGCTTGAGTATGCTACTCATGGTGCTGGTAAAGAATCTCGCTACCTTGATACTACGAAGAATCCTAAATTTAAATATGTTCCAATTGTTCCCGCGAAGTATAATGTGGAGAACTTCTTCGCAAATTACGATATAATCCCCATGAAGAAGGACAGCACTTGTTGGGGTGTCCACTTACAAAAGAAGGATGACATCGCTGAAAATAAAGTTCTTATATTAGATATCGATTGGCATACAGGTAATAATCAGGGCCCTCGCCACTCCAGTGATGACAAATGGTTTATTTTTCCATTATGCCTAGAGGGTCCCTACATCTCCGGTCCTCATGCATTGCCTGCGAATCTCGCAGAATATCAACCGTGGGTTTTCAACTGGCCTGAAAGGAATAAAGAGGTATATTCCCTCAAAATTTTTGCATAATTATCATTATTATCTTCCTCATGTTTTCATACTCTCGCTGACTACTCCAATTTTTCCAGATTAACAGGCTGAAACTTAACTACCAGAAATTTGGGAAGCCCAGCACCTTTTTAGCCCTTAAATCTCTCACAGATGAAGTAAGAAATATTCCTTTATGGTTCTTAACAATATATTGTTGCCTCTATTTCTTATCTTTATCTGTGTTCGCAGGTTATTGAAGAAATAGAACCTGTGAAGATTGTGAAAACTAAGGGGAAAGACAAAGATGTTTCTCGTAAGGAGAAATCTACTATTCCTCATAAAGAGAAGTCTACTGCTCCTCGCAGACAAGAAAAGAACAAACCAATTCTCTTCTTCTTCAACTCCTCAATCTAATGAAGAAAATTCAAGGGATGATTCTGATAATGACAACTATGATGATGATTTTGATGATGATATCCCTTCCGCAATGGAATCCTCCCAATCTGAATCTTCCATGGCCCAGCTATCTAAAATTTTTGGCGATATTACACATGGTATCACAAATGATTATGGAAATGAAGCTCTTAATGGGGTATCCCAGGCTCTTGCCAAGATCTGCAATGCTCCCATACTGGTTGATAATGAATCCCTCCAAGGAATCTCAAGATCAATAACTACCAGTCTCTTAAATTCTCTTGGTATTCTGGTATGTTTTCATTTCTTCACCACATTTATGTATTCATTTCCTTGCCAAGATTTAATTTAAATTTTTCCTTCGCAGACTAGAAGATCTTCCTTTGATGTTGCCTCAGACTTGGAGAAGAGGCGCGCATCTTTTCACAAGAAGAATACCATTCTTCGCAAAACGAATGTGGAGTTGGAATCTGAGTCCGCTAGTCTTCGCGGGAAATTGGAATCTGGGGCTGCTGACCTTCAAGAAAAGATCAATCGAATGGAAACTGAACTTTATTCCTCGCGAGATTAGGTCGCAAGCCTCCAAGCTGCGAACGATCAACTTTATGGTAAGAAATCTTTCCCTTTTTCTTTAACCTTGTATTCCTTTGCATTATTTCTTATTTTTATTCTTCGCAAATGTTTACGGCCTTTCTGACGAAGTTGTATTCCTTCGTTCCTTTCCAAACCCAATATACAATGATACTCTTCTAAATCGCCTTAATGAATCCTTAAGTAACTATTCAAATGAACAGATTAATTCCCTTTCTGTAGATAATCTTAGATCCAAATTTCATCTTTTAGCAATTGATCACAGATCTAGTTTGAGAGCGTCTAATACATCCAAGCATTAATATCTTAACTCTAAAGAAAAAATCAAGATTCTAAGAGCCCAAAAAAGTGATCTTATAGATAAAAAAGATCGCATCTCTAGGCAAGGAGCTCAAACTTTAGCGTATTTTCATAAAACCCTTCTTGAATTCCAAATTGAAAGAGATAAAATTATCCGCGAGAGAGAGAATCTTGTTGAAAGAGAAAACCAAATTCGTTCCCATCTTCTTATTGATAATGATGACAAATTTTCCTGGAATGCAAAGATTCTTGACAATGCCAGAGCTAACGTAGGTGTAGATGTTAGCCTTCATGTTGAACAAGCGGCCTTAATTAAAGACTTGATTTTTGAAAGAGAAGGTTGTTAATTGTTCTTCCTTTTTAATTTCTTTTCTTTTATAGTTTTTTGCAAAATTTCCAACTTGTTATTATATACTCATAGAGTTTGAAAGAGATACTCTGAAAGAATTGGAGAACTTGAAGCTGATAAGAATCAACTCGCAAAGACTCTTGCCGCTCGTAATGAGAAATGTTCAAAATTGAAGACCCAATTAAAGATTACTGTTACCAATTTTAGTAATCTTCTTGTTGGTGTTCGCAATGATTCTGCTAAGAAGGTCTTCGATGATCATAACATTCCTCATTTTTTGTATCCTTTCCTCGCATAAGAAGTTCCAAAGAATACTCTAAATCTTGTTATCTCTGACAGTGAAGCTGAAGAATCTGGCGGAGATGAAGGATACATCGAAGATGACAGTGAAGAAAAATAAGAAAAATCTTGCGAGGATGATGATGGATCTAACTAGTTTTGTTTCCTCTTTTTAATCTCCTTGTAATATTTGTACATTTATCTCCTTCTTCTTGTGATATTACTGCAAGGTTCCTTGATGTATAAATTTCTTTTGCTTCTATCTGTATAAATTAGAAAACAATTCTTTTCTGCAATATAGTTAATCAACATGATTATTAATCTTTAACTATTTGTGTAAATGTATCATATAATAATGTCTACGTAAATTTATCATATAATGATGAATAACAATTTTATCATTCTGTTCATTCCCATACTTGCCTCCGTTATTCATCTGCAATATGAAAAAAATTGAGTAGAGCTTAGATATTAGTTGTGAATAAAATCTATTTAAATATTTTTACCTCTATCTTTGCGATAATATCGCAAGTCTCATTATCTATGCGTCAATATCGCAGTCATTCAATCTTGATTTCTTGTGGTCTTATTATGCCTTCTTAGTTAAAGGTTTTATTTTGCCACATTTTGTATTGGCGACAAAATCGCAGGACGTCCTTACACTTGCATGTAAAAACCCATTGATATTGCCTTATCTGCGTTTTGTCACTTTCTCTGCGATAATATGACAAGTCTAAGCTCCATTGCGAGAACAAAGCCTCATGACATTGCCGTCTTGCGATAAAATCGCAGGACGTCCTTACACTTTCATGTAAGAACCCATTGATCTCATCTTATCTTTTTCTTATGGCTTGTTGCCTCTGTATAATATTTGTCACGCGATAATATGATAGGCCTAAATGTTCTTTCGAACATAAAGCCCCATGACATTTCCGTCTTTAGACACTTATCATCTCTCTAATGGAGGGTGCCTCCCTTATCTTCCCCCTGGTTTCCCCTTCAAGGAGGGAACATCAGCCATACAAGACTAGCTCCTCTCATCCGGTCTTAACAATAACCAGCTGTTTTCGCAGCCTCTTGTCCTTTATGCCTATATGGCTTATAGTTACAAGACTGCACCCTAAATGGGGTTTTCTTCGGGCCGAGTGCATCATAGCCAAGACTTTCCAAGAATGTCTAGGGTAGTTTCGTACGCCCCGGGCACTCTTGGCTCAACTGTGTACCTCGGAGCCCTGATCATACTATGCACTCCTTAGGAGAGACCCTCGATCATCCAAACAGGGTATAACCTTATATAGTTAGAAATCCAAGGTACCTCTCCTGGATGGGTTTTCAATAAACCCAATCTCTGTAACTCAGATTCCAGCAGTGGTATAACCTTATCCCTGAGCCACGCAAAGAGATACCCCCTTATATGATGCACTTTAGGTGTTACATTTGCCTCTTACGAAATTTTATTTGCAATCTAGGGTGTACGTCATAAAGGTTCGTCCCGTTCTTATATTTCTCTTGCGAGTATTGCAACTCTGATGAAATTTCTTTTTTTTTGATCTTTTCTTTATTTGCATTTCAACTCTTGTATAATTTTTCAATTTCATCTTTTTTATTCAAACGAAATATTCTTTTGAAACATTTTCTTTAACAAATCATTCTTAAATTTCATCATTTTACCTTTCTACTTACTACTTTCTGCTTCTGACCTTTTGTTGCGTTTTGTTATTTTCTCTCCATCTGCGAGACGCTCGCCATCTACTATTTGCAGCTCATGTTGATTTCGCAGTGTTCCTTCCTCTCGCCGCTCTATTGTATCAACCATCAGCTTATCACCTCTTTGTTTTTTCTTGATGTTATGTTTCCAATTTCTATTCCTCGTTGCTCTTTCTTCACAAGATTCCATGTCAATTTCATAACATTTTCTTCCCTCAATCAAATCTCCCTTTATAACTCCAACACCATTGGGATGTGGAAACTTAATGCACTGGTGATAAGTTGACGCTACACCTAAGATTCCATGTAAACATTGCCTTCCAATCAAGGCGTTATATGGTGATTCTATGTCAACCACGCGAAATTGAACTTTGGAAGATAACCCCTTTAACGGAATCCGCATAGTAATTTCCCCTTTGGGCTTGTTGGCAGTACCATTGAAACCATAGATCTTATAGGTTAACGGTATCAGATCCTCGTCTCTTCCACCCATGGTTTTGTAAGTATGATAAAATAAGATATCAACTGAACTTCTAGTATCTATTAGAACTCTGTTAATGGCCCAAGAATCTTCAGTTTCACCATCATCATTTTCTTCTTCTACTTGTTTTGGATTTATTTCTAATCTTACCACCAGTGGGTTGTCATGCATCTCGCCAGGCTCTGGTACTTCTTGTGCAGTGAAATAAATAGTTTGCTTTTGCCACTCCTCTAATGGCGAGACTCTCGCAATATTCATTATCTCTCTTCCATCCGCATTTCTCGCGAAGACTCTGCTTAGAACGTTGTCGTGGAAATCCTCAATAGTCTTGTATAAATGTATGATGGAATTACAGAACAAATTCTTCGCCTTGGCTCCAACATCTATCACAAATGTTTCTGCTCCTTTTACAGTATTCACTCTGTGAATATCTGGTGCCGGTGGTAACTGCTGAGATTGAGGATGTCCTATTAGAAAATGATTTAACTTTCCCTGATCAATCATCCTCAAAATTATTTTTTTTACATTCCTACAATCGTTTACTGAGTGACCATGAAAGTGATGGTAAGGACAAAATTCTTGATTTCGATTATTTGGATGTGGCTCTTTTCCCATATTCCAGGGTGATGGTATATTTTCCATCAAAATGATAGCTTCCCAAATTTTTTTCTATACTAGCATTTAGAGGTGGCATCTTAATTTCTTCCCATATTATCTTCTGACTCCCTTGCCCTCTAAAATTATTTTGCCTCTAGCCACCATAAGTCTCTTGCGGCTGATCAAGTATTTGAATTTTATTATTTCCACCGCGATTGTAATAATTCATTTCCCTTTCATACTCTTCTTGATCTCGACTTCCCATGGCTACTAATTTCCGCTGGTTATCAATCACCACTTTCTCTTTTCATGGATGCGAGGTGCTCGCCACATTATTAATCATTTTAGGAAGTAAACTTCCGTTTGCCGCTATTGAGCTGGTGTTTGTGACTGGATATGATTCCATCTCATTTTTTTTCTCCTCCAAAGCAATATATTCTTCTTGTAGTTCTCGCAGCTCAGTCATTGTGATGGTATTATTGACTCTGAAAATTTGAACATATAGTAGATTGGTTGCGAACATAGCATTAACGAAAGATAAAATGAGGTATCTCTCATCCACTCTACCAGCCATTTCACAGCATATTGTTTTCCACCTTAATGTTAAGTGCTTCAGACTCTCGCCAACCCTTTGTTTTAACCCAAACACATCTTCAATTCTTGGACGCGCAGAATTGTTACATATGTATGCCCCAAAAAATGTGGTTTGTAGCTGAGTGAAAGAAGTTATAGTATTCTTGGGTAAACCCTCAAACCATTTTAGCGCCTCGCCAGTTAAGCTTGATGCGAAATATTTGCACAACACAGCATCATGATTTTCCCACAGTAGCATATATCTCACATAAGCTTTGATGTGTTGAATGGCACATGTAGATCTACTAAAAATACTAGTTAATGCTGGCAAGTTGCACTTTGGGGGTATTCCTCCTAATTGTACTGCTTGAGTGAATGGAGTTTTTGCAGCTTCTTCAATCACCTCATCAAGTTGCCTTCTGCCTTCTTCTCTTCTATCATTTAACATTCCCCTCATTTCTGCTAATTCTCTTAAAACTTGTTCATTCCCAACTAAATTTTGCTCCATTGGTCTTTTCAGTGCAGATTCCCTTCTCCTGCGTTCTTGCCTATCTTGTGTTGCGAGAATTTGATTTCCGTCTCCATTACTTTCTTCTTGTCTTTCTCCGCTATCTTCTCTTACATTTCTTTCGCGAATACACACACCATTATATCTCTCATTTTATCTTCTGCGATTTTCGTCTGCTCTTCTTTGCACCCTATCGTATTCTTCGTTAATATTACCATTATTACGGTTCTGTTCACGTCTTCTTTCTCGATTGTCATGATTATTTTGGCGAATTGCCTCTTGAAATTCTTTCTCTTCTACCTCTGCACTCAATCTTTCCATTTCACAAGCTAAGCGTGCTTGTTCAGCATAATGTATTTCGATTTCTCTTTCAATTATCTGTTGATTTCTTAGAGTTTCTCTTCCATGCAATATCCTTCTTCCTTTCTCTTGATCTTCTTCGCCATCTTGGTTATTTCGTGCCTGACGCTGTCCATTCTCCTGCCTCCTGTTGTTTTGTTCATTTTGTTGAATTTCACCTTGTGGTATGTAACGATCTTCCCTTATTTCTATCCTTTCACGATGTCCTCCATTTGGATCATAATTTTGTTCTTCAATATTTGTTATAGGTGATCTTCTTCTTATCTTACTTCTGATTGTTCTCGAATTTGATCTTGTTGTGCTTCTTGACCTTCTATTTTGTAACCTCAAGTTTTCAATTCTCAATTCATGGTTTTTCCTTGCCAAATTTGCACGTTCTTCCGCCTCTAACCTCCTTTCCTCTTGTATTTTTTAACTTAAAACCTCGAATGTTTCATTTTCATCACCTCTGTGTATTAATCCTCCATTTACTTATTGGTTTCTTCCCTCTTGTCTTTCATCTCTTAATTGTTGATCTTATGGTTCTTCTATTGAATCTGATCGCCAAGTATGCACGCTTACTTTATCATAATACACAGCTCTATCTTGTATTGGTATTTGCTGATTTGGCTGTTGAACCTGATTTTCTCCATCATTCCTTGTTCTATTTCTTCTTGTTCTTATTCTTGAGGATTCTCCCATTTCATTTTTTTATCCTCCTGCAAGTCTTTTACTCCTCCTTACGGTTGTTGGTGGTTCTGATGTATTTCTTCTTCTTCTAACCATTTAATCTTAGTAAACTATTGGATATTGCGTAGGATCTTTCACTAATTTTTCCAAATTCCTTCCAATCACAATGTCAATTTTTATCTTTTTCTTCAAATAATCATCAATTCATCCCTGTTTCGGGCGCCAAAATGTAGTTGCAGGAAAACCTACAATACACCCTTGATAAGAATTTACAGTAATTAACACATATTTAAAGATTAAAAACAACACTTTCTTATTTGATTCTCAGAAATGGAAGAAATCAAGAATACAACCGCTCTCTTGAATTTTCTCTCTCTTCAAGACTTTCCCAACACTCAAAAATACATCATCATCTCTCTGAATCTACTGGGTCTCTTTATATAGGGTGGTTACATAGTGGATGACATCTAAGCTGTCCTTTAATTTCGGATCTGACTCGCGATATTATCGCAAAAGTTATAATGTTTATTCTCGCAAGCGTTGTAACCATCGTAAGACAATCATGTTATTCTCGTGTTTCTTCATTCGTCAGCTATTTCGTCACTCTATAAATTATCTTGTGATACTCACAAAGTGTTGTTGAAGAACTCGCGGTGGTGTTCGCAGAAGTGTTGTTAATCTAGCAAGAGTAATATCATGGCGGTATTCTGGTCCTACAGATGTGAGCAAGCTTGTTTTAAAAAATGAACCTTGTGTGCTCAAATATAAATGTGGGTCATGCAGAAAGCGTTGAAGAAGCTTCTGGAGCAGTCCCGGGAGAGCGTTGAAGTGTTGGAGCTGAAACGCCTTCTTATGGAGAGAGAGCTTTGATTGGGGACGGCTGTGTCTTCTTCTACCAATCTGGGGATGGGATCAAGTAGGACCCACCGCGTGCCTGACTGAACATCGACCCTGTGTTTCGACTGAAAACCGGCCCTGCTGCGTGCGCCTGTTTTATTCGAATACCACTCTTGTGACTTTGATCAATACCAGACTTGAAACTTGAGAAATACCGGACTTGTGACTTGATCAACACCGGACTTGAAACTTGAGCAATATCGGACTTTTGACTTGATCAACACCGAACTTGAGACTTGAACAATACCGGACTTGTGACTTGATCAACACCGGACTTGAGACTTGAGCAATACTAGACTTGTGACTTGAGCAATACCAGACTTGTTACTTGATTAACACCGGACTTGTGACTTGAGCAATACCGGACTTGTGACTTGATCAACACTAGACTTGAGACTTGAGCAATACCGGACTTGTGACTTGATCAATACCGGACTTAAAACTTGAGCAATACCGAACTTGTGACTTGATCAACACCGGACTTTAAACTTGATCAACACCGGACCTGAAACTTGAGCAATATCGTACTTGAAACTTGAGAAATATCGTACTTGTGACTTGATCAATACTGGTGTTTGGACCTAATACCAGACTTGTGTACTCCAACGTAAATGTGTGTTCTGTCGTGTGTGACTACACATTTCACGTGTTTTTATACAAGTACTGACTCATGTCTTTTATTGTAGAATGAATAAAATAACTCATGTTGAGATGTCTTCTGGGGATAATGCTGGTGCCAAGTCAGGAGGTGTTGACAGCTTCAAAGATATGCCGAACATTGATGATGAGTTGTTCACCGCGCCCTTTCAACTATATGAAAATATCCGTTCCACAAGATAACCCTTCTCCTATGGACTTCAAGGTTTTTTCATGCTCCGTTGGGACCTCATGAAGGATGGATGAGACGTATGTTGAGCAATGAGTACATCAAAGATAAGAGCGCAGATTATTGATGTAACTTGAGTGTTGAAATGACTCGAGAGGATGTTGAAAAAGCGGGGGTCTAACAACCACACCCAATATTTGGTTCGGCAATATGTATGGAACAAACTTCAATATAATCTCAAGAATAAAAACTCAATTGAGAAATAATATTAAAGAGATTTATCTCCTTCTCAACACAATCAATAGTTAAATATAAGCAAGTCCGTAAACCTGATTTTAGTGTGAGGTTTCTTGAAACAAGCTTTTGTGTTAATCACAACCTATTCAATATCCACCGTGTATAAACCTTTTTAAGCAACAATCACTAAAAGAATATTTCAACACGGTGTCTACTTGAAACAGGGTTAGTCCGGACTGGTCTAACAATGTGAAAATAACAAAATCAATTGTTCAAGATTAATCAAGACTTATCCAACAAACAAGGTCGGATTTAACAACTATGATTGATTAATGTACAACATGTATTATTTCAATTATAAATATAATAATATAATGCGGAAAATGAAATAACACAGACACCAGAAATTTTGTTAACGAGGAAACCGAAAATGCAGAAAAACCCCGGGACCTAGTCCAGAATAAACACACACTGATTATAAGTTGTTACACCAATTTCCTACTACCTATTCGGACTAGATGTAATACCTTCTTCAGCTGTATTATTACAAAACTCCTAGTAGAACATCGATTCTCTTTAGGAACTCTTCACACAAATCTTCTAGCAGAACCCAAGGCTCTATTTATAAGATACAACAACACGATTGATATGATTCAATATTTTTTTTACACAAAACACAAGTTTGATTTCCCTTTAGATGTAAATCAAGGTTTTGGAAATCTTGTAGATCAGGGTTTTAACTTACAATCAGTATGCGTACTCACAAGAAGTCCGTGAACCTGATTTTCGTAAGTGAACTTGGGTGATTCCAAAGATCAATTTCCAAGTTCAGAAAACCCTAATAATTCTACAACAAGAACAACTAGATAAATCTAGAGATATCTTGTTTAAAACTTCTCAAGCATTTTTACGAGATGCCTCAATAGAAGTTTTTCTTTCTAGTCTCTGATTTCGACTAACAAGTGTTGGTATACAATCGGAAACTGAAGTCTATCAAAATCTAGGGTTTATGATCAACAACTCTAGAATGGTTTTATATCAGAAGAGAAAACCTTATAATATAGAAGAGGTTAAAAACCTAGATTACAAGTTGTATAATCAATCACAAAGACTAGATTCAACTTGGCGTTGTGATCCCCAATACAAAGACTTTTATCTCACTCTTGTTCACGAAGAACATAAGACATGGAAAACTACCTTATGAAACTAACACCAGTTTTCCAAAGGGGATGAAAACCGTGTAGACTCATGAACCCTTTATTTATAGTGAACAATAGCTTGGAAGCTAAGCAAATAACTTATTTAGCTATTTTCCATTTACAAGACTCTACTAAAAATAGGAGTCTTTCCCAAGTTAAAACTCTTGCCAAAATAATTAAATAAATAACTTATTTAGCAAAAATTATATTTATGTGAATAAATCACATTTTAACTTAGGAAGGAATCATAAACACTTTAATATGGTAATCAAAAGTGTTTGTACCAATATCTAACTTGCCTAGATAAAAAAAAATCACCAACATGACCAAAAATCCCTTTTAGTCACGTACTGGGCCCAAGTTCGCGGACCAAGTTCGGGACTCAAGGGCCCTGTAGTTGCAGGAAATCCTACAACTACACCCTCAGTAGAATTCATAAAACTTTAAGAAGTTCTTGATGAAAAATGATAATTTACTGATTAATATTCTCAACTTATTACAAAGAAGTATGTTAATGGAACTTAGAACAGTTACAACTTTCTCTGTTCTCTCTCCTAAGACTTTTTATAATACTCACTTAAAGAACCTCTTCAATCTAGCATTTGAACTATTATTTATAGTGAAATCTGTACAACTGTATATTACCTGCGAAGCATCGCAACCTCTGATCGTAAATTTATTCTATATTCGCAAACCCTTCACACTTCTCCCATGTTTCTTCTATTATCGCATTATCTTGCGACACTCTTCTCTTGTATTTGTTACTATGTTTGTAACCTTATATCTTGCGATATTCTGTCCCTACATCTCGCCTCTTCTCATGTCAGTTCTGCGAAGAAGAAATGTCATGAGAATTATTATTCTCGCAAATTTAATATAGTTATCATCACCTCTTATATTCGCAACACATATTTTCTCTTTCATTAAATATTCGACACGTGTTTTCGTAACCGTCCTTCTCAACCGCTCACGTCTAATTGCATTGATGAATTTCTATCTTCATCAAACTCTCTTTTTATAAATACTATCTTTAATTCCTCCTTTTATTCTTTTATCTTTTTCATCTTCCTCATTACGTCTACTTCTGCAATTTTTTCCTTCTTTCCTCTACTACTATTTCTTGCCTTTTTTATTTTTTTTGTTCTCTGTTTTCTATCCTTCATCTAATGGCTCCGAAGAAAAAAACTGTGGAACAACTTAATGTAGAGCTTGCTGATAGAAATCTCGTTCTTTCTGAAATTGATGGTCATACCAATAAATCACATCTCTGTATGGAACTCTTTACTGATCTCCATTGGGATGATCAGATAATTTTAGTCTCACGAGGACAAATCCTCGCAGGTCTTCCTCTTCCTCTTTATGATGTCAATTTTCCTTTATTCTATGAGATTATCTCCCACCCAAATTTCTCACAAGCCATTTATCAATTGACTGGGTATAGCATTCGCATTCTGGTTGAGTTCGCAAACCATGCTGCTACTGGAAAATCTTTATACCCAATCGAACTTAGGAGACCTGTATTTAGAGATGTAGAGATTATCGCTGCAAATTATACAGTCGATAATTTCTTTAAAAATTACACATTAATTCATGCGAAGAGGGAAGATAAGCGTTGGGGTGTTCGTCTTCATCGTAAAACTGATGTCGCAGAAGCTGATCTTCTTATGCATGATATTGATTATGCTTCTGGAAATAATCAAACTCCTCACCATTCTCATGATGAAGATTGGTACAATTATCCTTTAGCATTATCGGGTTCTTACATCTCTGGGATAGTAGATCTTCCTGCGAATCTTCATGATCGTAACTATCAACCTTGGGTTTTTTCTTGGCCTAATAGAGATAAAGATGTATGTATCTCCATTTCCTTATCTTCTTGTTATTTTTCTTCTTTTACTAATCCTTTTGCAATATTTTTCAGGTGAATGAACTTAAGGAAAGTTACCTTAAAACTGGGAAATCCAGTACTCGTGAGGCTTTCAAATGAGGTAAGAAACATTCTCATATGTATTTTAAACAATATATTGTTGCCTCTGTTTCTTATCCTTATTTGAATTTGTAGGTTCTTCCTGACTTCCCTGGGGCTGTTGTGAGTAAGAACAAGAATTCAACTTCTTCTGAAGCGCTAACTACGAGACAAAAAACACTTTGCTCTGCGAAGAATATCAAGACTTCTGGTAATAAAGAAAATGTTCTTCGCAAAGGACAAGGGAAACTTAAGGATATTGTTTCTGCGAAGAAGAGGAAGAGACTCCCACCCAGTTCTTACTCCAATGTGATATCCTCTATCAAGGATTTTGACGAAGAACAAAGTGATGAAGATGATAGGCTTTCTGAGAAAGATCTTAGTTCTAATTCTGATACTAATTCTGATAGGAGGAATGACGATGATGATGATGAAGAAGATGAAGACTGCAGCAATGTGGAAACTTTAGAGTCTGCAATGACTCGATTGTCTGAGGCTTTTCTCAACTCTTCTCGTGGATTAGGAAAGTCTCCTACTGCGAATGCTCATAGGAATATTGCGAAGGCTTGCGAAGTTCCCACTGTAATCAACAATAATTCCCTTAATGGAATTTCAAAATTTATTTCTCCTATTACATTATACTCTTTGGGGAGTATGGTAAGTTTCTCTTCTATTCCTTGTTAATTTCCCCTACTTCATTGATTTCTAATCCCTTTTATTTTCTCAGGTTGGGAGGGTTAGTTGTGCAGCTGCTTCAGATTGGGAAAGACGTCATGCAATTGCTGAGAAGAAAACTTTAAGTCGTTGTAACAAACTGGAGGTTTAGAATACAAAACTTCTCCAGAAAATAGAGGATTTGAATATTGATAATGCAGAATTAAAATCCTGCTGCGAAGATAATGCGCAATCTGCGAATATCGCAACTGGAAATTCTTCTCTCCTTGAGAAGAATAATCAACTGGAGCTTGAAGTAACTTCTCTTCGTAATGATAAGAAGAAATTAGAAGGTAAATTCGCAAATCTTGATCATTTTAACTCCACAATTTTCTAATCAATTCCTTAATTTATTCCCTTACTCTTTATTCTCTTATTTCTTACTTATCCTTTTTCTTTGTAAATGCTGAAGAAAATTATACGAATAAGATTGAAGAGCTGGAAGCTACTCTTCTTTAACGCGTAATCGAAAGATTTCTGATTTAAAGTCTCAACATCAAATTTCTCAAAACAACCATGGCTTAAACATCAAACGCTTCCGAGCTATGATGACTCGCAGGATTTGTGAAGACAATCAAATTCCTCTCACTGAGTATCAAAAGCTCATTTCTGAAGAAATCCCTGATGATACCCCAGATTTGGATATCTCTGATAGTGAATTTGAAGATGATATCTCCGAAGAATAAAGAGAAGATCATTTTGATGAAGATAAATCTCCCACAGAGTAGATTTATTCCTTCCTGTATATTTTCTTCAATTCTTTTCGTCTTTTCTGTTTGAGTACAATATTTTCTTTTTTCCTGCACTTTTAATCAACCAGCAATTTTCTTTTCGCAATTTAATTAGTACCAATGTCTTAATTTTGCGATGATGAGTTGATATTTCTTTAATTGAATGCTTTCTTTACTTGCATAACTTGATCATATGAAGAGAAATAATATATTTTGAAAACCTAGCTTAGTATTCCTTTTCCCCTTATTATTTCTCGTCAGGTGATCAATTGTTGTTATAAGTATTAGAATATCTGCCTCAGTTTAAGTTGCAAAGTTTCAGGTTGTTGCGAAGTAAATAAGAAATCTCCCCCTTGAAGTATAAGAAGTATGAAACCTCCTTGAATAATTATGAAACATTCTTGAAGAAGTATAAGAATTATGAAACATCCTTGAAGAAGTATAAGAATTATGAAACATCCTTGAAGAAGTATAAGAATTATGAAACACCCTTGAAGAAGTATGAAAATTATGAGACATCCTTGAAGATGTATAAGAAGTATTCAATCCTTGAAGAATTTAATGAGTATGAAATATCCGTCCTTGATTGCGAATAAAGTTTCCTCTTTTGGTAGGAATTCTTGATACATATTCTTGTTGAGAATATAAAGAATCTTCAATGACATTGACAGAATTGACTTCATTAGTTTATGTGGTCTTATCATGCCTTCCTAAGTAAAGGTCTTACTTTGCCACCTCTTTTGTGATAAATTCGCAGGACGTTGGTGCACTCGCATGCCTCAACCCCTTGACTTTATCTTAACAATATTTTTGTGTCTACGATAATATGACAAGTCTGAATATACTTGCGAATATACAGCCTTGTGAGATTATCGTCTTGCGATGAAATCGCAGGACGTTATCACACTTTCATGTAATAACCCATTGATCTCATCTTAACTTCTTTGTATTTAATTCTGCGAGTATATATATTTTTTTATTTTTTTATTTATTTTACTTGCAGAAATACGATTATTGAACAAATATGACAAGCCTTTATGTTCTTGCGAACAAAAAGCCTCGTGACATTTGCGTCTTATATCATGTATCAGCTCCCTAATGGAGGGTGCTGCCCTTTATCTTCCCATTGGTTTCCCCTTAAAGGAAGCATACATCGACCATACAAGGTTAGCTCTTCCCATCCGGTTTTTCCAACAACCAGCTTTTGTTCGCAACCTCTTATCCTTTTTGCCTATAGGGCTTATAGTTATGAGGTTGCACCCTATGGGGTATCTTTGGGCCAAGTGCATCATTTGCCAAGACTTGTCAAGAATGGAAGACGTGCTTCAAACCCATCCGGCACTCTTGACTCAACTGTGTACCTCGGCGCCTTGATCGTTTTCTGCACTTCTTGGGAAAGACAGTATGCCTTAGTCGCCCAACCTAAATCATGCTACATCGCAAGATTATGTTGAGAATCCAAGGTGTCTTACCCGGATAGGTACCCCGTTTTTTGGTTATGTACCCCATAACGCTCATTTACTCAGGTTCCGTGGTGGTGTTCTGTTTCCCCTGAGCCATGCTTATAGGTACCCCCTTAAATGACGTACTTTAGGACTTTGCCTCTTGCAAAATGTTGCTTCGCGAACTAGGGTGTACGTCACAAAGGTTTGCCTGTGTAAAATTTATGCGGATTTCTTTCTTTTTTGAAAGATGATCACAGTTTGCGGCTTTCTTTTATGAAATATGATCGCAAATAAAAGCTTTCTCGGGTCAAGAACTTCCGTCAGTTCGCGGACTGGGTTCACGGACTGCACCTGAGCTTCAACTTCAGCAGATATTCTCGGGTTCGAGAACTTATGCCAGTTCGCGGACTGAGTTGACTGCTCACGTTCCGGTTAAACTTGATCAACAATGTTCGCAAACTTCGGTTCGAGTGCTAAAGACTTATACATATATGTGTTTCCACAATAATATTTATTTCCCACCATGGTTATATAGTCTAAACTCTCATTTCAGTCATTGAAACATTCTCAGAGGGCATTATATAGTTTTTATTCACAAACTATTTTTCGTCAGAGTGATTTCCAAAGTGATTGAAACATAACATGACTTTTGTCACTAGGTAAAGATGAATTCGTCTAAAGCGAAAGTTTACCAACATAATTTGTGCGCCCCAATTATTTTGCAATCCTCAACGTATTTATAAGGGCTATTTGGCGAGGATGCACTTTCAACACAATTAAGTTGTGTTGAGGTGAACAGAATCTTTCTCACCACAAGTATTTGAAACAAAATCATGCACGGACTCTAGGAATTTAAGAACTCCCTTAAAACTTTCAATAACTGTTTCATACCTTTTTAAGATGTTATCCCTTGTCTAACTCTTGTCTGGGAGATCCTTCTTACTTGTTGCTTTATTTATCTTCATTGGTACCCATTTCTGAGTAAATTTTGGAGCAACGTATTTCTTTTTCTCCCCAATGTAGTTTTGAAACTTCTTCGGGGGAATATTAGAAGAACTGATTTTTTTCTCCAGTTTGGAACATCAAATCTTGTCTTCTTAACTTAATCAGATCTGGATTTATCTCGTTTAAGAAATCTGCAATTCCTTTGCAAGTGTAGTTGCAGGAAATCCTACACTACACCCTTGTTAAGAATTTATGATAATCAACTCAAATTTGAAGATTAAAACGACACTTTACTCTTTAATTTTCAGAAATGTTACAAGGGATGTAAGAACTCAAGAATACAACCTTTCTCTTGGAGTTTCTCTCTCCTCAAGACTCTCTCAACTCTCAAAAAATGTATCATCCCTCTCTGAATCTATTGGAATCCTTTATATAGGGAATTACATAGTGGATGACAGCTAAGTTTTCCTCTTATTTCGGATTTACTCTGCGATCTCATTACGGTAATTATAATGTTCATTCTCGCAAGCTTTGTAACCATCGCGGGACAAACATTCTTTTCTCATGTTTTATTCAATCGCCAGCTATTATGTCACTCTTTTGACTGCTTTTGTGACACTCGCAAAGTGTTGTTGAAGAGCTCACGGGGATGCTCGCGGGAATGTTATAAATCTCGCGAGAATATCATTGTAGCGATATTCTGGTATTACATCTTGCCTCTTCTCATGTATTTTCTGTGAAGAAGAGAAGATATGAGAACTGTATCTTTTATAATGCCGCAACTGTTTACCTTTTTGCATTATTCTCCTTTGACACGTCATTTTAAACCGTTGTGATCTAACCGTTCACGTTCTCTCGTTGCATTAATTGCGTTTATCTTCTCGAAAAAAAATTTCTTCTATAAATACTCCTTTCATTCTTCCCTTTTCCTCTTTTTACTTTCTTCTTCTTTCTCTGCGTAACTTCTCTGCAAGTTTACTGTTCTTCCGCAAATTGCGCATCTGCTATCGCAGTGATTTCTTTCTTGTTTTTCAACCTTTTCCTTCATTTCCATACTCAAAAATGGTTGTTGCTGGTGCTAAAAATTTGGCTTCTTTTGGTGAGATGCGAGATAAACTTAAAAGAAAAGGTTTTACTTTGTCCACAATTCAAGATCAGAACCCTAAATCCGAACTTTCTCTCAAATTATTTACTGATTATCAATGTTCTCGCGGGAAAATTATAGTATCGCTAGGTCAACTTGAAGCTGGTCTTCCAATTCCTCTCTACGACCCAGAACTTCCATTATTCTATCAAATAATCTCTCACGAGAAGTTCTCGCGAGCAGTATATCAGCTGGGTGGAGATTGTATTAGGTTACTGCTTGAATATGTTTCTCGCGGTGCTGATAAAGGATCTCACTACCCTGAATCTGCGAAGAATCCTCAATTTAAAGATGTTCCAATTGTCTCTGCAAATTATACTGTGGAGAATTTCTTTGAAAACTACAAGATAATTCCTATGAAGAGGGATAGCACTTGTTGGGGTGTTCGCTTGCAGAAGAAAGAGAAGATCGCTGATGATAAAGTTCTTATGCTAGATATAGATTGGCATACAAATAATAATCAAGGTCCTCGCCACTCCAGCAATGACAAATGGTTCATCTTCCCTCTAACTTTAGAGGGTCCATATATCTCTGATTCCCATGCACTACCTGAGAGTGCCACAGAGTATCAACCATGGGTCTTCTACTGGCCTGAAAGAACTAAAGAGGCATGTTCTCTCCAATTTTTTGCACAATTATTATCCATCATCTTCCTTATGTTTTCATATTCTCGCTAAATGACTTCGATCTTTTCCAGATTGACAGGATGAAACTCAATTACCAGAACTTTAGGAAACCCAGCACTCTCTTAGCTCTCACAAATTAAGTAAGAAATATCTTTTCATGAATTTTAACAATATATTGTTACCCATATTTCTTATCTTCATCTGTGTTCGCAGGAAATCTAAGAATTAGAACCAATAAAACCCGCGAGAACCAAGGTGAAATCTGTGAAATCTTCAGTTGATCGCAAGGGGAAATCTACTGCTCCTCGTAGTGAGGAATCTGACAATCCTCCCTTAAAGAGAAGAAAAACCCAACTCTCTTCTTCTTCAACTCCTCAACCTATTCCAGAAAATTTAAGTGTTGATTTTGACAAGGACAATAATGATGATAATTTTTGTGATGATCATGACGTTCCTTCCATAAAGGATTCTTCTTCTTCTGAGTCTTCAATGGATCAATTATCCAATATTTTTGGCGATACTACACTTGGTATCCCAAATGAGTATGGAGATGAAACTATTAATGGAATATCCCAGTCTCTCGCCAAAGTCTGCGATGCTCCCATATTAGCTGATAATGATTCCCTTCGCGGGGTTTCAAGATCGTTGACTCCAAGTCTCTTAAATTCACTTGGTATCCTGGTATGTTTCCACTTGTTCATCCTTTTTATGTATTTATTGATATTTTTTGCCAGATCTTGACTTATATAGTTCTATCGTAGGTTGGAAGAATTTCTTTTGTTGTTGCTTTTGATTTGGATAATAGACGTACTATTTATGAAAAGAAAGCTGATAATCTTCGCCAGGATAAAGAAAAACTAGAAGTTGAAGTTGCTGAGCTTTGCAAGAAAAATAAGCAGTTGGAGACTGAAGCTTAAGTTGATAAGCAAAAAATCTATGATCTTGATAAAGCTAATCAACAACTATATGGTATGATTTATTTCTTTTCTATTTTAATTCTTCTTTCCTTATTGTAGCTTATTCAAGCAACCATTTTTAATTTGCAGATGTTTATGGTCTTACTGATGAGGCTACATTCCTTCAATCTTTCCCTGAACCTGTAGATGAGAATACCCTTCTTGCTCACCTTAATAGTTCTCTAAGTAATTTCTCAGATGATCAGATTAGATCTCTCTCTATAGATGAACTTAAATTCAAACTTAATCTCTTAAAGATTGAGCACAGATTTAATTTAAGTTTAACCAATAAGTCTAAACACCTTTATCTTAATTCAAAGGAATAAATCAATAGATTAAGAAGTAGGAATAGTGATCTTATTGACGAGAAAGATCGTGCTGTTAAAAATGGCACCAAGGCCCTAGCAGATTTCCATAAAACTCTTCTGAATACTCAAATGGAAAGAGATAGTCTTATCGGTGAGAACAAAGATCTTCTTGCGAGATAAGCTCAAGTTCGCTCTCGTCTTCTTATTGATAGCGATGATGAGTTTGCTTGGGCTGCGAAGGTCCTTGACAATGCTAGAACTAATTTAGGCATAGATGTTAGTCTTCATATTGAACAAGCAGCTTTAATTAAAGATCTGATTTCTGAAAAAGAAGTTTGTTAATCATTCTTCCTCGTTAATTATTTGTTTTTATTAGTTTTCTTTGTTAAAATTTCTAACTTGTTGTTATATACTCGCAGGAGCCGAAAAGAGATATTCTGAAAGGATTGGAGAATTAAAGCTGAAAAGAATCAACTCGCAAATAGTCTTACTGCTCGCAATGAGAAGTATTCACGGTTGAAAGAATAATTTAGAATTACTACTGCGAATTTTAATAGCTCTCTTGTTGCTGTTCGCAATAATTCTGTTAAATTGGTTTGTGATGATCATGATATTCCTTACTCTACGTACCCTGATCTTGCAAAGGAGATTCCAACAAAAACTCCAAATCTTGTTATTTCTGATAGCGAGACTGAGGATTCTGGCAAAGATGAAGGTAATGATGATAATGATAAAGAAAAATCTGGCGAGGAAGAGAAATCTGACGAAGATAGAGATAATAATGATAATGATGAAGAAGAAGAGAAATCTGGTAATGAGGAGAAATCTAAAGAAGAAGAGAAATCTGATGAAGGTGGTGATGGATCTACTTAGTTTTTTTTCTTCTCTTTATCTTCCTTGTAAATTTTGTATACTTATTTCCTTCTTCTTGTAATATTGCTGCACTTTTGTCCAACCTGTTACGAGTTTCTTCTGTATGAATCAAAAAACAATTCTTTTTCTACAAATTAATCAATCAATATAATTATTACCTTTTAATTATATGTATAAATGTATCATAATATCTATGCAATTTTATCATATGATGGATGAATAATAATTTCATCATTCTATGCATTCCCATACTTCCCTCTATTATTCATCTGCAATATGAAAAAATTGAGTAGAGATTAGATATTAGTTGTAAATCAAATTAAATTTTCCTCAATATCGGCGATGTTATCGCTAGCAACAATTGCATAACTTTATGATCTATGAGTAAAATCTCAAATCTCATAAATTCTGCGAGCATTATCGCAATAATCTTATGGTCTTATTATGCCTTCCTAATTAAAGGTCTTATTTTGACACATTCTTTTCTTTCTGCGACAAAATCGCAGGACGTCTTTACATTTGCATGTATTGACCCATTGATCTTGTCTTATCCATATTTTTTCAACATCTCTGCGACAATATGATAAGTATAAACTCTCTTGCAAGAATTAAACCTTATGACATTGCCGTCTTGCGATGAAATCGCAGGACGTCTTTACACTTTCATGTAAAAACCCATTGATCTCATCTTAACTTTTCTCTTTTTTCTTGTTTCCTCTGTATAATTTTCGTCACGCGACAATATGACAGGCCTAAATTTTCTTGCGATCATAAAGCCCCATGACATTGTCGTCTTTAGACACTTATCAGCTCCCTAATGGAGGGTGCCGCCCTTATCTTCCCCCTGTTTGCCCCTTCAAGAAGGGCACATTGGCCATACAAGACTAGATCCTCCCATCCATATTTTCCAACAACCAGTTGTTTTCGCAGCCTCTTGTCCTTTATGCCTATATGGCTTATAGTTACAAGACTGCACCCTAAGTGGGGTTTTCTTTGGGCCGAGTGCATCATAGCCAAGACTTGCCAAGGATGGCCAGGGTAGTTTCGTACGCCCCGGGCACCCTTGACTCACCTGTGTACCTCGGCGCCTTGGTCATACTCTGCACTCCTTAAAAGAGATTCTTAGTCGTCCAACCAGGGTATAACCTTATATAGTTGGAAATCCAAGATCTCTCTCCTGGATAGGTTTTCTTTAACCCCAACATCTGCATGACTCAGGTTCCAGCAGCGGTATAACCTTATCCCTGAGTCATGTAAAGACATACCCCCTTATATGACGCAGTAGTAGGTCTTACATTTGCCTCTTGCGAAATTGTATCCGCGAACTAGGGTGTATGCCATAAAGGTTAGTCCCATTCTATTAATATCTGCGAAATTTTATTCGCGCTTCTCGCGAGTATTGTAACTCTGATAAAATTTCACTTATTTGATCTTCTTTCTTCTTGTAAAATTTTGCAATTCTTTAAAACAGAGTACTCTTTTCAATTACATTTTCTTCAAACAAATCATTCATAAGCTTCTCTAAATTTAATCATTTTACCTTTTTACTTACTATTTTCTATTGTCGCCTTCTTATTGCGCTTTGCTATTTTATCTTCATTTGCTAGCCGCTCGCCTCCAACCATTAATTTGTCACTTCTTTGATCTCGCAGTATTTCATCTTCTCGCTGTTCTATTGCATCAACCATTAGTTTGTCACCTCTTTGTTTCTGTTTGATGTTGTGTGTCCAACTTCTATTCCTCGCGGATCTTTCCTCACAAGTTTCCATGTCAATTTCATAACATTTCTTGCTTTCTCCCCAATCTCCTTTAATGACTCCAACTCCCTTTGAATGTGGAAACTTGATGCATTGATGATAAGTTGATGCCACACCTAATATCCCGTGCAACCATGGTCTGCCAATCAAAGAATTATAAGGTGATTCAATGTCAACAACACAGAATAAGATTGTAGAAGATATTCCCTTTAATGGAATTCGCATTGTAATCTCTCCTTTGGGCTTGTTAGCGGTACCATTAAAACCATAGATTTTATATGTTGATGGTATCAGATCTTCGTCTCTTCCACCCATGGTTTTGTAGGTATGATAGAATAAGATGTTAACTGAACTCCATGTGTCTATTAGAACTCTGTTGATGTCCTAAGAATCTTCATTTTCATCATCATTTTCTTCATCTTCTTCTTTTATCTGCTTTGGATTTATTTCTAACCTGACCATCAATGGGTTGTCATGCATCTCGCCAGGCTCTGGTACTTCTTGTGCAGTGAAATAAATAGTTTGCTTCTTCCATTCTTCTAATTGCAAGGCTCTCACAATATTCATTATCTATCTTCCATCTGTGTCTCTCGCGAAGACTCTTCTTAGAACATTATCATGGAAATCCTCAATAGTTATGTATGAATGTACAATGGAATTACAAAAAAAATTCTTTGCTTTAGCCCCAACTTATATTACGAATGTTTCTGCTCCTTTTACAGCATTCACTCTGCGAATTTCTGGTGCTTGCGGTAATTGCTGAGATTGTGGATGTCCTACTAGAAAGTGATTTAGCTTCCCCTGATTAATCATCCTTAAAATTATCCTCTTTACATTCCTGCAATCATTTACTGTGTGACCATGAAAGTGATGGTAAGGACAAAATTCTTGACTCCAATTATTTGGATGTGGCTCTTTTCCCATATTCCATGGTGATTGTATATTTTCCATCAAAATGATAGCTTCCCAAATTTTTTCTATACTAGAATTTAGAGGTGGCATCTTAATTTCTTCCCATATTATCTTATGATTACTTTGACCTCTAAAATTGTTTTTCCTTTGACCACCATATGTTTCTTGTGGTTGATCAAGTCTTTGGATTTTGTTATTTCCTCCGCGATTGTAATAATTCTTCTCCATCTCATACTCTTCTTGATCTTGGCTGCCCATAGCTACTAACTTCTGTTGATTATCAATCACCACTTTCTCTTGTTGTGCCTGCGAGGTGCTCGCCACATTATTAATCATTTTAGGAAGTAAACTTCTGTTTGTTGCTACTGAGTTGGTGTTTGCGATTGGATATGATTCCATCTCATTTTGTTTCTCCTCTCAAAGCAATGTATTCTTCTTGTAGTTCTTGTAGCTCAGCCATTGTGATAGTATTTTTGATTCTGAAAATTTGTATGTACAGCAGATTGGTTGCGAACATTGCATTAATGAAAGACAAAATGAGATATCTTTCATCCACTCTCCCAGCCATCTCACTGCACATTGACTTCCATCTTATGGTTAAGTGTTTCAAGATCTCGCCAATCCTCTGTTTTAATCCAAATACATCTTCAATACCTGGCCACGATGAATTGTTGCTTATATATGCTCCTAGAAATGTAGCTTGAAAATGATCAAAAGAAGTTATAGTATTTTTTGGCAATCCCTCGAACCATTTTAATGCCTCGCCAGTTAAGCTAGACGCAAAATACTTGCACAATACAGTATCATGATTCTCCCACTGCAGCATACACCTGACATAAAACTTAACATGCTGAACAACACAAGTAGTTCCATCAAAGATACGGGTTATTGTTGGAAAATTGCATTTAGGGGGTATTCCTCTTAGCTGTACTTCCTGAGCGAAAGGGGTTCTCGCAGCCTCTTCAATTGCTTCATCAAGTTTCCTTCTGCCTCCTTCCCTTCTATTGTTTATCATTCCTCGCATTTCTACTAATTCTCTCAATATTTGCTCATTCTCAGCTGAATTTTGCTCAATTGGTCTTTTTAATGCAGTTTCCCTTCTTCTGCGTTCTTGTATTTCTTGTCTTGCGAGATTTTGTGCGTCTTCTTCTTTATCGTCATCCCGTATTTCTCTGCGATTTTCTCTTTCACCTTCCTCTTGGAATTGCAGCTGATTATGCTGTCTATCTTCTTCTCTGCGAATTTCTTCATTTCTCATCATTTCTATTCGATGTCTTTCTATTCTCCTCTGTATTCTATCATACTCCTCCTGAATATTATCATTGTAGCGATTTTGTGTACGTCTCCTTTCTCGATTTTCATGGTTATTTTGTCGTACTGCCTCTTGAAACTCTTGTTCTTCTACTTATGCCCTTAATCTTTCTCTCTCGCAAGCTAGGTGTGCTTGTTCAGCATAATGTCTCTCAATTTCTTCCTCAATTATTTTTCGATTTCTATGAATCTCTCACCCATGTAATATCCTCATACCTTCTTCTGGATTTTCTTGACCATTTTGGTTGTTTATTCCCTATTGATTTCTATTGTTACGTCTATTATCCAAAGCTTTTCCACGCGGATTATAGCGATCATCAATTATCTCTTCTTCTCTATGACGTTGTTCTTCATTTGGATTTTGAGTTCCTTCTCGAATATTTTCTCTAACATTTCTTATTGGGGAATTTTTCCTTGGTTCTTCTCTTAATGACCTTGAACTTGATCTAACAGTACTTCTTGATCTCCTTCTTTGTAATCTTAAATTTTCCACTCTTAACTCATGATTTTGTCTTGTTAAGTTTGCACGTTCTTCCGCTTCTAATATCCTTTCTTCCTGTACTCTTTGTCTTAAATCATCTGCTATTTCATTTTCACCTTCTCCATGAATTAATCCCTCAACTACTTCTTGATTTCTTCTTTCTCCTCATTCATTTCTTAATTGTCGATCTTCTGCTTCTTCCATCGAATCTGATCTCCAAGTATGCACACTCACTCTATCATAATCCACAACTCTATCTCGTATTGGTGTTTGTTGATTCGGTTGTTGAATTTGATTTTCCCCTTCATTTCTTATTGTATTTCTTCTTGTTCTTACTCTTGAAGATTCTCTCATTTCATTTGTTCTTCCTCCTGCAAGTCTTTTACTTCTCCTTACGGTTGTTGGTGGTTCTAATGTATTTCTTCTTCTTCCAGCCATTAATTCTTATTAAACTGTTGAAGATTGCGTAAGATCTTTTTAATAATTGTTCCAAATTCCTTCTAATCACAATGTCAATTTTTACCTTTTTCTTCAAATATCCCTCAATTCATCCCTGTTTCGGGCGCCAAAATGTAGTTGCAGGAAATCCAATACTACACCCTTGTTAAGAATTTATGATAATCAACTCAAATTTGAAGATTAAAACGACACTTTACTCTTTAATTTTCATAAATGTTACAAGGGATGTAAGAACTCAAGAACACAACCTTTCTCTTGGAGTTTCTCTCTCCTCAAGACTCTCTCAACTCTCAAAAAATGTATCATCCCTCTCTGAATCTATTGGAATCCTTTATATAGGGAATTACATAGTGGATCACAGCTAAGTTTTCTTCATATTTCGGATTTACTCTGCGATCTCATCGCGGTAATTATAATGTTCATTCTCACAAGCTTTGTAACCATCGCGGGACAAACATGCTTTTCGCATGTTCTCTTCAACTGTCAGCTATTATGTCACTCTTTTGACTGCTTTTGTGACACTCGCAAAGTGTTTTTGAAGAGATCACAGGGATGCTCGCATGAATGTTATAAATCTCGCGAGAATATCGTTGTAGCGATATTCTGGTCTTACAGCAAGTGACCTAGTTTTCCACAATAAAAGCAATGTTTAGTGTAATGGAAAAAGTTATGTTTAGTGTTACCTAAATGTGTATGTGCTTTCTTTGGAACTTGACATGATTTCCTCTTGTCGTTATCAGCAGTTGATCGAGATACTTTATTTTTGTCAACCGTGGAAGGTTTTAATTGAGAAGAATCTTTAGCTTTGACAAATTTTACCTCTTTGAAAATACTAGGAGCGTCTATTCCTTCATAGCCCAATACCCGTGTATCACGATGAATTCTACATGCTCCCAATATCGAGGTTAATTTATCTGAGATGCTATTTCTAGACAAACTCTCTTTTAAGCTCGAGTTTTCTTCTTCCAAACTTTTGACCTTCTCAAGCGCAATAACTAGATCATTGTTTGATGATTCACATTGAACTTTGATATCTCCTCATTTCGTATCAAATAACAAGCTCATCTCGATGTTCTCCAAGTTATCTAGCTTTGCTTGAAGAATGATTTTCCGATCTCGACCTTCGGCATTTTCTTCTTTAAACTTTCGTATTTCGTTGAGATAATCTCTTGCACCACTAGAATAAAGTTGGTCTTGCAAGTCTTTATTCCGACTACGAAGTCTTTCATATTTAACTTTCTCACTGAAAATGGTGCTTTCAGCTTCCGAGAGTTTCTTCTGACATTCCTTAAGAAGATTATTAGCAATTGGATCATCATGGAACACTTATTCGTCAGAATCAGAAACAGTATCCGAAATAATTTTTCCAGAAGCTAATGCAACCTCGCCTACCAACTTTTGAGGATTATAAAATTCAGGTCCATCATCAAGAGTGGATGTTGCTGCATATGCTGATTATCTACGACTCCAGCCAGGACATACTGAATACAAGTGCCCGAAACCACGACAGTTATAGCATTATACATCATCATTAGGAGATATTGCACCTTTAGAAAAATTCTTTTTCTTGTCTCTCAAGATTTTTCTAAATTGTCGTGGAGTAACATTCTTAGTATCTGGCGAACCAGATTTATCCTTAGAGGATTCATAATTGTTTGCAACTTTAAAAGAAATCACCTCCTTTTTAGATGCGTGTTCATTATCAAAGATATTTAACTTTCCAACAAGAGTATCTCTGGAGAGTGTAGAAAAATTGTTTTCTTCTTCAATGGCATGTTTCTTAGAGTCGTATCTTGACGGTAGAGACCTGAGAATTTTGCACACAATAACTTTTTTTGGAATAGTTCTTCCTAATGAAAATGAGGCGTTAACTATTTGAGAAAGTCTTTGGTTAAACTCATCAAAGGTTTCATCATCAGACATGCGAAGGTTTTCCCAGTCAGAAGCTAAATTTTGAAGCCTTGCTTCTTTTTCTGCGGCATTCCCTTCGAATACGGTTTCTAAGATATCCCAAGCATCTTTAGACTTATTACACGTAGTAACGTGGTGCTGAAGATCTGGGGTAATGGCATGGATGATAGCATTTAATCCATCAAAATTTTGCTTTGCAGCAAGAATCTCAAGATCACTATATTCACCAATATCCTTTGAAACAGTTACATCGTCTACTGTGACTGATAGAGGATCATAGCCATTAACAATACGAACCCATGATTGAAAATCTCGCGATTGAATAAAGGAACGCATAGCAATTTTCCACCATAAATAGTTCGTGCCATTGAAGACTGGTGGTACGTTTATGGAGATAGCACCTCCGTCCATAACAATCAGATTACTTTAAACACAGACTTATGAGGTCTTGTCGTGTTTTCCTGCTCTGATACCAATTGAAAAAGCGGGGGTCTAACAACCACATCCAATATTTTATTCGGCAATCTGTATGGAACAAACTTCAATATAATCTCAAGAATAAAAACTCAATTGAGAAATAATATTAAAGAGATTTATCTCCTTCTCAACACAATCAATAGTTAAACAGAAGCAAGTCCGTAAACCTGATTTTAGTGTGAGGTTTCTTGAAACAAGCTTTTTTGTTAATCACAACCTATTCAATATCCACCGTGTATAAACCTTTTTAAGCAACAATCACTAAAGGAATATTTCAACAAGGTGTTTACTTGAAACAGGGTTAGTCCGGACTGGACTAACAATGTGAAAATAACAAAATCAATTGTTCAAGATCAATCAAGTCTTATCCAACAAACAAGGTAGGATTTAACAACTATGATTGATTAACGTACAACATGTATTATTTCAATTATAAAGATAAATAATATAATGCGAAAAATGAAATAACACAGACACCAGAAATTTTGTTAACGAGGAAACCACAAATGCAGAAAAACCCCGGGACCTAGTCCAGAATAAACACACACTGATTATAAGTTGTTACACCAATTTCCTACTACATATTCGGAAAACCAATTTCCTTCTTCAGCTGTATTCTTACAAAACTCCTAGCAGAACACCGATTCTCTTTAGGAACTCTTCACACAAATCTTCTAGCAGAACCCAAGGTTCTCTTTAGAAGATACAACAACACGATTGATATGATTCAATATTTTGTTTGCACAAAACACAAGTTTGATTTCCCTTTAGATGTAAACCAAGGTTTTGGAAATCTTGTAGATTAGGGTTTTAACTTACAATCAGTATGCGTACTCACAAGAAGTCCGTGAACCTGATTTTCGTAAGTGAACTTGGGTGATTCCAAAGATCAATTTCCAAGTTAAGAAAACCATAATAATTCTACAACAAGAACAACTAGATAAATCTAGAGATATATTGTATAAAACTTCTCAAGGATTTTTACGAGATGCCTCAATAGAAGTTTTTCTTTTTAGTCTCCGATTTCGACTAACAAGTGTTGGATGATTGTGATCATTTCTAAGACTGATATGGACAATCCAGATTCAAATATGCTCAATCGGGCTAGTATAACACACCGAGATATTTATTCTCAATCGGGCTAGTATAACATACCAAGAGTTGCAGCTTGTACGGGTATTTCTTACATGCTTCATTATTAATGCTTGGAGGTTCGTGTTGCTCTGCTGAGAACAACACTCAGTTGTCATGCCGCACCGATAATGAGTACAGGAAATACAGGGCTGGTCATGCATTAATTAATAATGTTGTAAATTCACAGGTTATATGGGATTGTTGCCGCATACTCCAACCTGGATGAATTTCGTGTATTTAATTCACAGAATACTGGGATTGTTGCCACATGCTCCATTCTAGGTGAACTAGTAAAGTGAAGAAGTATTCATCACTTATTAATGGCTTTATCTTTTACAAGATGTTAGCGCATAATTTTGGCTTTTACAATTTTAGCCTTAAATAAAAATCCACCATCAACACTATTATCACCTGCTGTCATGAAATCTCCGGTGCAATGACGACCATTAATAATTTACACATCATCCAGTGATTTTGCTATTGGAGCAATCCTCGCCTAAGAAGATGAAGAAGGCATCGAATGCCCGATCTATAACTTCAGTCGCATAATGAGGGATGCCCAACTTCGATACCATAAGTCTGAAAGAGTGTGTCTAGCATTGGTTCACACAATTCATAGATTCAGGCATTATCTTCTATCAAACAGAGTTTTTTTGGTGGCCAAAGTTGATCCTATAAAGTTTTTATTGTCGAAACCTGCTTTGATTGGAAGACCGATAAAGTAGTTACTCTAGGTGACAGAATTTGACGTAGCATGCATTCCACCTAAAGCAATCAAGGGACAAGCAGTTGCAGACTTACTTGTTGCTTTTCCTGGAGAATACATCACAATGATACATGTAGATGTGCCCGGTGAATTTCCATAGATCCCAATCATTCAAGAGGAAACATGGCTTTTGTATTTTGATGGATCCGCTACTCCGAGTAATGATACTGGTGGATCATGAGTTGTGTAGTATCTCCATACGGTGAAGTCTTCTCACATTCCTTCAAATTAGATTTTCATTGCACTAATAATTCGGCACAATATGAAGCTTTCCTCTTAGGATTGTCCTTGGCCAAGCAAGCAGGAGCAATGCATCTGGAGATAAGAGGAGACTCAAAGTTGATGGTCAATCAAATGAATGGCATCTACTCTCTCAAAGAAGTAACATTCCCTTTATTCATGGATGAAGCACAAAGACTATTAACTCATTTATTTGGTGCAACAATTGTGCATACTGGCCGCATCAACAATAGACACACTGATTTCCTAGCGACTCTTGCATCCAAGCTGCATTTTAAAGGGTCAAAGAAATCCATCACTATGCAAAGATGTTATGTATCATCTACCTGTATTACTCAAGTTGAGGATACTCAATCGAGAAACTAGCGAGCGCCCATCATTCATGAATTGAGCAGTTCTCTTACTGAAGGGAAAATCAACCTCAAAAAATTGAAAAACTTTTTTCTGCTATATGGAGCATTATATTATCGCAATCTTGATGGATCCTTGTCAAGATGCCTTGGAGATGAGGAAGCAAGCGAGCAACTCAAACACATACATGAAGAAATATGCAGACAAACCTTAGTGGTCACACTTTACAGAAGATTTCAAAGACTTGGGTACTATTGGCCCTCCATGGAGGCTCAGTCGAGAAACTTACAAGGGTCATGTCCCAATTTTCAGACACCGCCTCACCATTTGGAGGTTCTAAAAATTCACCACACTGGGGACTAGAGAGAACCTTACATAAAATATCTTCGTGACAACGATCTTCCGTCAGAGAAGAAAGGAGGGATCAAACTCATCCAGAGGGCCAAACAATTTGTCTACTTGGAAGGGATTTTGTATCGCAAAAGCTTTGGTGGGACCTCCTGAGATGCTTAGCCCAGCATGAAATTCTTACAATCTTTAAAGAGATGCACGAAGGTGAGCACCAAGGAAAGAAGAAATTATTTCTCCAAATTCATGAGAAATATTATTGGCCAACCATGGAAGACGATGCGACTGCCTATGTTCGGAGATGTCATCAATGCCAAATTCATGGTAACATCATTTACACTCCTTGTCTTCCATTACATTCTGTGAGCAGTCTGTGGCCCTTCTATAGCTGAGGACTGGATATCATTGGAAAAATCAATCCAGCATCCTCGAAGCAACATGAATACTTTATCACAGCAACAGAGTACTTCACCAAATGGGTCGAGGCTATTCCTCTTCGAAGCACCACTGGAGTCACAATTACAGCTTTCATCAAAGAGTACATCATATGCAGGTTTGGCATTCCTAAACATATCATCACGGATAATGGAACTCCTTTTTCAAACAAACATGTTGCATAATTACTCGAGGAATACGAAATCAAACAGATTTTCTCCACACCATACTATCCCTAAGGAAACGGATAAGCGGAGAGCACCAACAAAACCTTGATATGGATTCTTAGTCGAACAGTTCATGATAATCTACGAACGTGGCATGAAGAATTGCGCATGGCTTTTTGGGCCTGCCGAACTGCACTAAGAAGTTCTATCGGGACTTCACTGTACTCTATCTCATATGACGCTGATGCTATCCTTACAGCTGAGATCAAGATTCCCTCTGCAAGAATCGCAGGGGCCAGTGGAGTGCAATGGGATGAATATGAAGTGTCTAATTCAAGAATTATTGAATTGGACATGCTCGATTCAAGAAGGGCCAAGGTGGAAAAATACGTGGAAACCTACAAACAAAGGGTTCCAAGGCATACAACAAAATGGTAAGACCTCGAACATTTCAAGTAGGAGATTTGGTTTTGAAAACAGCAAAACATATCCAACAAGGCATGTCCGCTCCCAAGTTATCTCTGAAATGGGAAGGTCCTTATGTGATCATCAAGGCAGTATCCAGCGGATATTACAAAATCTTAGTTCTTGATGGAGGAGTGGAAGGAAACATTATCAATGTCAAGTGGCTCAAGGCAAATTATGCTTAAATGATTAGTAAACGATTATATGTTATTTCTATTCTTTCAAAGGGTGCAATATGCTCATTCATTCAAAGTTCAAAATTTTCATGAATCTCACAACATTCTTCTAATCATATGCTTTATTAAACAAATCTCAATCTCACGAAGAAAAAAAATAATCTCTCTCAAACGCTCACTCAGAGAAAACCATCCAACAACAAATAGTTTTTACTGAAAGCCATGTCAATCCTCCTCTAAAAAATTTCATTCCTCACTCTCAAATCCTGGACATCTTTCTCAACCTTTGCCGACTCCAGAGCAAGTGCCTTTTCCTCTTCTATGATGGAGGATATAGCAGAAATCATGTTTGCAGCAGCAGCCGCCCTATTAACCTTGATGATCTCGAGTCGACGACGAATCCATCTTATGTTAAAGCACAAGATCTCACAGTTCTAGATCATATCATCCCATCTGTGCAACTCTTCATTCTTAACATCTCGCAAGTTTGTCTTGATCATTTCATCAATAACGGGAAATAATCCAGCAACTGTGGTTAATAGAGTTGGAGGAAAACCTCTCTGTACTTCGGTAGTAGCAACATGCCCGTATTTATTCCAGATCTTTGTGTAAAGAGATGCATAACACTTGGGAACGATGAAACCACCGACTAGTTCATTGTATAGGAAAACGTTAACCATGGGAGTATCGAGCGGGAGTCCAGCCGCTAGGTATTCACGAACAGGAATCCTGGAATCAACATCTATAGAATTCCCTGAGTTCTCGTTAGCATGGTTTGCGCTATCACCATTAGCAACAACCACTGATTTCCCATTCTTCCTCTTCCTAGCTTCGACAACAACATGAACGTCAACCTACAACAACAAGGTATTCAACTTCAGTAAAATCATAAAAATGCTCGATCGGAGGAAATATTCAGTCAAGAACTCACGGATCCTCTTCAACACGAGCAAAACTATAACGGGCGGGAGCTTTAGTAGTCCGTTTAGGCATTAAACTGTAATAGGAAGAAGGAGTTCGATTCCCCTTATTGCCCTACAACAGATCATTTTTCTTCAGTCAGCCATTACGACTACATGAAAATAAAAAAAAGCGACTTACCGAAATGGACGCCCCAATCTCATGGTTTGCCAGAGATCTGTTTTGAGAAGTACTGCCACTGGACATGATGATGAGAGGTATGATCGTGATCAAAATTTCTTATGATACTCTATGGCAGAGGAAGATGTATCGTATATAAAACCCTAGGTTTTGAAAGTCAAAACAGAAGACCGTGGATACTTATCTTCTACGAATGGTCAAATCAGTTGCGATTTTTATTGAGACTTCGAATCCCAAACTAGATTTTGTTGGCAATATGGAAGAGAAATGAGATATTGGGGACTGACAATCCAATTGGTAGATACTTTGACTGATTTTATGAAATCATGTTTCCTTAGTTTGCTCGTGCAGTCATGCTTGCAAATATCACGACTAATTTTCACACACATGGATATGAGTTCATTCAATTGAAAGCATGAAAAGAATGGGGTAGAAATAGGAAAAGGGATTGTTCAAAAAAAAAATCTCTAAATATCTTTATAGTAAAACTGCTCAAATAAGAAGATAATGTCAATTTTAACAGAAAATAAATAATCTTAGAGATATTCGCGAGCAAGACTAATCGTCAGAATCATCGGATTCGTCGTCATCATCATCGTTGTCGAATTCATCGTCATCATCATCATCCTCAGACTCTTTCTCGGAATTACCGTCTGAATTGGAGAATTCTTCTTCTTCAATATTGTCATATATTGTATCCCAGTAGTCTTATTCATCACGTTCATCTTGGAGATCAGCCTCAACCATTCGTTCAATCTCCTTGTGCGGTGGGTATGGCCTACTTTTGCGTTCCA
Organism: Papaver bracteatum; assembly: GCA_023529315.1. Taxonomy (NCBI): domain Eukaryota; kingdom Viridiplantae; phylum Streptophyta; class Magnoliopsida; order Ranunculales; family Papaveraceae; genus Papaver; species Papaver bracteatum. The sequence goes on along the minus strand of JAJJWX010001102.1, from coordinate 1,001,057 downwards.
TTGGCTCCCATATGGGTTCCTCTTCTTCAGCATCTGAGCCTGAGGCTATACCATCAAGATGACATCAGAGTTTATCCTCATCTTATAATATTTTCCGCTGAATTCTGCGCCTTTTCTCTATCGGCTATTATCTCCTCCCTGGATTTCCTCTTCAAGAGTTCATCACGAGCAGCTTTTAGATTGTTGAAAGGCATGTTATTTTCCATCTTCTTAGCATGAGCCGTCTTGGCACGTAATTTGGCCGCAGAAATATTATAATCCTCTTCAAAAGAGCTAGAAGAAGAATCATAATCATAGTCACTACTGCTGAAAGACATCATTATCTGGAACCAGAAGCGCACAATTGCAAATATACTAATATCGGATTCACAACAAAAATGGTAATCCTCAACTCTAAACTATTTACAATTTCACGAACTTAGTGATAAAAGCGTAAAACTCTGAAAACTTGCTCACTCCTTCAAACCTGCGAATACGAGCAAAATCTATCATTAAAGAGTCGACACTGACTTTTCACGAAACCATGAATAATTTACATAAACCCTTCATATGAACGTTCCATGATTTTATGCCACAAACACACATCATAAAATCATAAAATACAATTGTCTATCTCTAGCAATTACTCAAAGTTTGTTATTTGATTTTTCATAAGAATAAAAAAAAAAAAAAAAATATACGTGAGTTAATAAAAAACCTTATATTTGCTCAATCGAGCGTTCGTCTATGAATTTTTGCAAAATTACACATATTCCAAATAAAAATTTGAAAGTTAACATATAAATTTTATCATGAACTACAGGCCTTTTCAGAATTCCTGTAACTCTAAGGATCGCTATTTATTACTTTAACTACGAATGAACCTACATTCCTAAAAGTATTTGTGAAAGTGCATCTTTGAAAATAAATTTTGGTCTTCTTGAAACCTCATAAAACAAAATTTTATCTACTGCAACTAAGTCATATTTACTCAAGGATTCATGTATCTCTTTCATATTAAGGATTATTGTTCATTCCATAAACTAACAAACGAATGGGCATACGTTTTCTAAAACAACTTTCATGAAACCTACATATTCATGCATACATATGAAATTTTGTTTTGAAAATCTCACCACCTAATAGGGAAAAAAAAAAGTTCGAACTTACCTAGTCGGCGCCGGCCGGAATTTGGCCGGACGATGGTCGGTGAAGCCGGCAACGACTGTTTCCGGAGAAATTCTTCTCCTCCTTGCTGAACTGCTCGGACCCGTAACCTAATAAGATAAGGATTTCCTTTTTGGGCTCGGACCCGTAAATCGACCAAAACTAAACCTCCAGGCGTCCAAATAAGCGGTGTTTCATTTCTCCATACTCACGGGATGACACTCTATCACATTACCAGGATTTTCACCCAAACATTTGCTCGCATATGGCGTCGTTGGAGTAAATCGGGGATTCTGAGAATGCCTTTGTAGGCCGAGTTCAACCACTGATTTCTTGTCGACTGAAAATCACCATCTAGTGCTTACTGTGGAACATGACTGTCCCTCACTAAGCAGGGGACTTAATGTTGATGGTGGATTTTCAACAAAGGTCAGAACCGTAAAATCATGATACTACATGTTTCTGACACGACTTCAGGAATGCATGTGACGATTCAGGAGTGTTCGACACCAGGCATTTCATAATAGCCTCTATGTATAATAACGTAATTAGGAGGTTCTCTATAAGATTGAGTGCTTAACGCCTTTAGGACGTCGGTGACACTCATTGTTCCCTGACTACATAGAGGAACCTGCCTCTACATAGAAGAACGATTTGGCGGTTCTCCGTAAGATTAAGAGCAATAACGCCTTCAGGACGTTGGTAAAACTCACTGTTCCCTGACTATGTAGAGAGAACGTGTATAGATCCAGGAGGTTCTCCATATATGGTTGTTGAGATGGAAAAACGCCTTCAGGACTTCGGCAACACTTGTTGTTTCCTGACTATGCACCTTCAGAATGGGTATGACGCTTTAACTGGCTAATATCCCTTATGCAATAGATTAATTCTACCGTGACATTCACCATTGAATTCCTAGAAGATAATCTATTTTATCTAATTACTCCGATTTCATGATCGAATCCACGGTTGATCTCATGGAATGGTAATAGATAATCTCATTACTCCGATTTCCTGATCAAATCCACGGCTGATCTCATGGAATGGGAATGGCTACTTTCATTACTCCGATTTCATGATCGAATCCACAGCTGATCTCATGGAATGGTAATAGTTAATTACTATGATTTTGTGGTCGAATCCACGATCCCACGGAATGGTAACACTCGCTTTATTATTCTGAATCCATGGTCAAATCCACGGCTGATCTTATGGATTGATAATAAACAACTACTCACTTTTATTACTCGGTTTCATGAATCATTCTCCAATGAATTTCATGAATTAATAATAAATACTCAACAATCGGGCGTTTGGACTATCATTGAGTAAGCCCCAAAAATGGTGCAAGTGTACTCAACAATGATGCACGAACGAGCACCCAAATGCACGAACGAGCATTCGAAAATATGGACAAATGAGGTATCCCACACAAGACAGGAGATAGAATATAATAATAATATTAAAATAATAAAAAGGCGCTCATGGATCGGGCCCACCGGCCGGCCATGCCCTAGCTGTGGCCGGTCCCATGCCTTTTCCATTATTTTTCTTATTTTATTATTTTCATGAACTCATGAAAACTCCTTCAATCTAGCAACTTTCCTTGTTTGAGCAAAACTCACGGTTTTTCCATATTTCATGGTTTCACGATAAATAATAATAATATAAAATAGGAAAAGGTGTTGCAGGATCAGGTAACCTAGCCGGCTGGCCATGCCCTAGCTGTGGCCGGTCCCATACCTTACAATCCCTAGTCTTTCATAATTATTATTTCCCTCATCTCATGGAAATTTCATGGTTTCAACAAAACTCCTTGGTTTCATGGAATTTCCCCCGTATCATGAAAAATAATATAAAATTACGGAAAGTGTCACGGGACCGGACACCTAGCCGGCCGGACATGACTTGGCCATGGACGGTCCCACACTTTCCAAACCCTTTTTTTTTAATTATTTCCACATCTCATGAAACTCCTATGTTTGAGAAAAAATCACGGTTTCTTCATATTTTTTCAAATATTGCTCAAACCATGAAAAAGCCAAAAAATCAACATGGTCACACAACCGACTAGGCTACTCTTGCCAAATAATAAAATATTATTATTTTAATATTTTCCAAATTTTCCAAATTTTGATCAAACGAGCAAAGTTCTACTTGCTCATTCGACCAAAATCAAGAATTTCAGTCAAAGATCGAACTCTTCTGAAAATCCAAGATATTGCTCAAACGCACATCAGAAAGTGCCAAAACTCTCAAGAATGAGACATGAACATAATGGTGACACGGGAATGCCTCCTTGGCCGCTAAGGCTTACACTAATCCGGTCCCACGCATATTCACAATTTTGACCTAATTTGCTCAATTGCTCATATTGGGTCCAAACTCTTTCCAACCAATTTGGAATTTGCTCAATCGACCATCAGCCGGTCCCACACTTCCGAGGGATGGTTTTATTCCTTCTTGGATGGTCCCTCATTTCTCCATAAATTAGGTTTTATTACCTAATGCTCAAGCGAGCACTATTTCAATAAATGATGAAACAAGCATTTATCATCATTTTTTCACCAAATGTTCAACTGGGAACCCTGGTGCATGCTCATTCGAGGCATCATATGGTCGTCCATCATCCCGCATGGTCGGTCCCTCTCTCATTCATGACCTATTTTAAACAATTAGTCAATTGACGAACAATTGATCAAAAATAGGGTTTCGAACGAACGCTTCATGAAATCATCATTCTGAGCAAGTTCAAACACTAATAAATTTATGTTGATCTAGCCATCAACATGTGGGTTAATTATATAATATATGGTAATCTACTAATATTTTATTGGGTTACGTCACCAATAAATAATTCGTCGAATTGAGCAATACTTTCTTAGTTGCTCGAATATTGATCCACCTATCAATATTCAGTAATTTATCATAATTTTTCGAATTGAGAAATACTTGCTCAGTTGCTCGAATATTGACCCAGCTATCAATATTCTGTAATTTGTTAGTAATTCGTCGAATCGAGCAATACTTGCTCAGCAACTCGAATATCAATCGCAACTCAATATTAACATTCATGAATCACTGAGCATTCGTCAATCATTCTCGATTCAATAAAACCTATACATGTTATCTAATCAGTCAACAACTCACTAACTAAATATACATCTTCCTTGAAGACTCTACGATTCTTGAGACATCAATCACGTCACAAATTGGGGGATATCACTTAGGGTTTTGGTATGGCGGCCTACGACATGTGTGTTCATCCACGACGAGAAATGTGAGTAAGTCGTGAAAATGGTTGAAGGAGTTAGAAAAGTAGTGGGTGAACGATCAGTCAAGTATCCACATGACGCAGAACTGATTTTACCACGATCTCCCACTCTTTCACTCAAGAAACCGTCACACTTACAGGGATCAATGTGTGCACTAATCTGACAATATAAATAAGTCCTTGAATCCATGATTGAGAGAGGATAAAAATACGGAAAAATGCACAAAAAATCCACGAGATATTGAATAGACAATCCATCGTCTAACCAATAGTCATCGTGTGAGAAAAACTCTCTCAATCATTCGAAACTTATTTACTCAAAATTGCATAAACCTTCAACACGTTGACAATCCTTGATTATCATTGATCCCACACAATTCTCAGCTTCCCGCATAAAGATCAATCCATATCCCTCTTTGTGACCGAATTGACTCTGGAATGATCATTGATTTTGTTTAGGCCAGAGTCCTACAGATTGATCTCTCGAATGTCAGCACTCCCTTTATAGTGCATTTGTATGAGGCTGAGTAGTTTACTCTATTGAGGAGTCTTGCATGCACGCTCGTCTCTTCGCTTCCCAAAAAAAATAGCGAATTGTTTTTCCCCATCCACACAAGTTAAGACCATTTAACGGTGGAGATTAATTTCTTAATTTCTAAGTAGGCTTAGCTTGAATCTTAAATCAATATTTCATCTAATGGTGAATATTGAATGCTTTATTACTAAGCTATATTATCTTTGATTGTAAGCAACCCTAATTTAAAATAATATATATGAGAGAACTTTAGCAACTGGAAAACCTAATCCAGAAACTTTCATGTGTCCTAGTTGCAAACTAGAGTTTATTCTCCTTTAACCTGGGTTTTTCCAAAACCATATTAGGTTAACGACTTGAAGACTTTATTTGGGATTCGTAAATCCAGATCCAACTATTTTCTCTGTAATTGCGTATTCTAATATTACTTGTTCTATCGTATTGAGTTTTATCTTCTCTAAGATTCACTCAAGATTTATCTCTGATGGGTAAGATATAAAAAGTAATCACAACAGTTCTTCATCTCAGACTCTTGTGATTCCACAATAACTTTTTTCATTATTCAGTTGGGTAATTATGAGGTGATTGATATTTCTAGGATGCTCTTTGGGAGTATAAGACCGGATTATCATTTGGTTCCTATTCACCTTGAATTATATCAAATGATGGAACAAAAACCGAATAAAAAATAGACATATATGTGGGAGACATATTTGTTTATAATTCTTCGACTTGGGGTCGTAACAACTCTTAGTTGTGGGTGATATCAGCTAAGGAAATCAAGCGCGCAGAATATGGCATGGTTCTAGAGGCATAAGGAACGCGACTATACCTTAATTGGTGTGAGACTTGGTTAGGGCTCAACTATATTCTAGTCCGAAAAAGTTTGATTATACCTTATTAGGGCAAATCATCTTGTATGTTCTTTACGAGTTTGTTTATTATAAGTTTGTCTCTTCGTTTTGTTATCTAGGCTTCTTATGAGAATTTATTCTTACTTTTAATAATGATAAATAAGGTTTGGAATAGTAAATATTGTGATTACACATAGTTATTTCAACGATTTTCATCTTGCAAAGTTTTTAGATTTATTTATTTAAATTCTAAGTTATTTGGAAGATGAATTTTGCAGTATTTAATCTTTTGATTTTATATATTAGAATTGATTATGATATGTATGCCTTTATGTTCATGAACTGTGAAAGTATCTCATAATTGCTCAAAAGTTAAGTCTATTATGTCTTTATGCAAATATTGATAAAAGATAGAATGAACTTTTGAAAATTCCGCAGTATTGATCTTTCTCTGATCCACTTTTATGTGAAAGTACTATATAGATCCCTAAGTTTTCTTATGTTGAGCATTTCTTGTTAAATTAATTATAAAGTTTCTCTTGTGATTAGTTTAATCGATGATATTTTGGATATTAACAAATCGCGTCCAAAGAAATCCTTCTTTTCTTATAAAAGTAAGGTCGCTCATGTTTTTCTCTTGGGAATGACATCAAATGGGGGATAGTTCTTAATTGAACTTGTGCTTAATTTTCATATCTTTGTGGGGTGCGGCTATGAAATGTTGTAGGATTTATCTTGTATCTTTATGAACTCCTTGATGAATACACTAAGTTTTGACTATGTGAAATCATCGAAACAAAGTTGATATGTTCTCTTTTATTCATGAATTATCTCTTTGATAATTTCATTATGATCCCGTAGTTTTCGTACCTTTGCCAATTTATATTGACAAAAAGGGGGGGAATTATTTGGTAGTTCACACTACATACATATGGCTTACGGATCATTATGTAAGGGGGACTGATACATATCACCATGGTATTATTTCAAAGTTGTGATGAGATTGGACTTTGATTCTGTATAATAATACTATGACATTGTATAACAATGATTGAAAACATCCATTTTCCTATTGTTATGGCTACGGATCTTCAACAACAATGATGTTGAGTTGAACACGTTTAGAATCGCTGAAGTACTTGGAGTAGCGAAGGATTCAAGGAATGCTGAAGATCCAAGGAAATCAAATATGATGGATGAGAAGCTACAAAGTTTATTTATTTTTTAATCCATATGTATTGATAGTTTTGTCTCTAAAATTGACAACGGGGAGATTGTTAGAGCACTGCTCGGTCGAACTCGCAAGCGTTGCTATCTCAAGCTTGTTTGTCGAGTTTAGTTGATCAAAACTATATACTTGATTTCTAGTCTACTTATAGCTATGTCTTGGATTAGGATAGAATGTGTAGTTGAGCTTTAGACTCCACGGAGTTCACCAATTGAAGACGAAGATCTACTGAGGAGCTTGGAGGAACTTCATCAACAAAAGGTATGTGAATACTAAAAATTATATATCACACAAATGTCTATTCTATTATATCTTCTAATGAGACTAAGTAGTATAGCTATATAGACTTTTACATATACACATTTGATATTTCGAGCTGAGTTTATCTTGCTTATATATTTCTCGAAATATATGTTAGAAACTTTTTTCTTTAGCTATGTTCATCATATTCTTGATGAGTTTAGTTGTAAATAATTTGTTTATTGGAAACTAAATGTTAAGTCAAAATATGATCATGTGTAAATTACCTTGAACATCTTACATGATTTGTGTGAGACAGTCATTTGATGTTAGATTGAGAAGTTTTGTATTGATCATTGGATCACTTGAAAATTACTTCAAGCTAATGGTATGTGTGAGATTACCATTGTTGTCTTCCATGGATGTTTTAATGATTGAAATGAGAGTTTAGAACAATTACCCATGTCTGGATGCAACATGGTATGCATACCTAGTATGCGAACTATTTTGTAACGTTTCAGGTCTGGAACTCTTGTTTGCGTACCTAGTATGCGAATGGATTCACCTGAGAAGGTCCAAAACTCTTGTTTGCATACTTATTATACGCACAGGTTTACCGGAGTTAGGTCCGGGATGGTTTTTCTCGAACCAGGTTTGCGAACGTCTTGACTAGGCCAAGGTCTGGAGCTGTTGTTAGCGTACCTAGTTGGCGAACTTAGTGGTTAAGTTCTAAAATCGGTAATGTATGATTTTCATACTCATGAACTAAAATATTAATGATTTTTATGAGATAGTGAACAATTGAACAACTCTATTTGAAACACAATCAGATTCATTTGATAATCTTTCAGAATTAATTGCTCATCATATTTGATCCAGAAGTGTTAGATGAATATGGTTAAGAAAAAAGTGTTCATATAGCTAACTTCGGTTAAATGTTATTGAGCCAAATCAATATACATGTTTAGGTATGGTTACTTATACCTAAAAATAAGTATATTTTATTTGTGTGTAATAAGCTAAGACCATCTAACGGTGGATATTAATTTCTTAATTTCTAAGGAAATTTAGCTTGAATTTTAATCAGGATTTCATCTAACGATGAATATTGAATGTTTTGTTACTTAGATATCTTAGATTTGATTGTAAGAAACCCTGATTTGAAAGACTATATAAGGCAGAACTCTAGAAACTGGAAAACCTAATCCCGACACTTTCTTGTGTCCTAGTTGCAAACTAGAGTCTATTCTCCTTTAACCTAGGTTTTTCCAAAACCATATTATGCTAACGACTTGAAGACTTCATTTGGGATTCATGAAACCAGATCCAACTGTTTTATATGTAGTTGCGTATTCTGATCTTACTTGTTCAATCGTATTGAGTTTTATCTTATCTAAGATTCACTCATGATTTATCTCCGATTGGTAAGATAAAAAAAGTAATCACAAAAATTCTTCGTCTCAAACTCTTTTGATTCCGAAATAACTTTTTTATTAATCAGTTGGGTTATTGTGAGTTGATTGATATATCTAGGCTGCTCTTCGGGGGTATAAGACCGGATTATCAATTGGTTCCTTTTCACCTTGATTTTTAACAAAAATACGGAACAAAAGCCGAATAAAGAATAGACATATATATGGGAAACAAGTTGTGGGTGAGATCATCTAAGGGAATCAAGCGCGCAGAATCCGATGTGGTTCTTAAGGCGTAAGGAACGTGACTGTACCTTAATCGGTGTGAGACTTGATTAGGGCTCAACTACATTCCAGTTCGAAGTTAACTTGTAGTGGGTTAGTGTCTGTAGCGTCTTAATACAGTGAGGTGTTCAAAGCTAGACTAGGTCCCGGTTTTTTTTTACATTTGCGGTTTCCTCGTTAACAAAATTTCTGTTGTTTGTGTTATTTCTGTAGTTGCGGGAAATCCCACAACACACCCCTTATCATATCTTGATAACAATTTCTAGATCTAAATATAAAAATGGTAATAAAAAGTGCTAAAATTATAAATAGACACCAAGATTTTTACATGGTTCGATCAATTTGATCTACATCCATGATTCTCCACTATGATTGTTTAAATTTATATTTATTTACATTGATAATCTCCATTAATAGATGAGTTCTAGATCTAGTTTTTTTGGGAAGAAGATGATAAAGAAAAATACATTCTCTCTCTAAAAATCTCTCTCTTTGAAAAGTATCTCTACAACTTACAAAATTGTCCCTCCTTTTCTCTCTCCTGCTCTTTTCTTTATATAGGTGTTTATATAGTGGATGACAGCTCACATACAACTCATAAACTCTCAAGCTCTGTTATGTTCTCTCAGGATGTGCTACATTCTAGCGAGCTCCCGCTACATTCTCTCGAGATTCCGCTACGTTATCGCGAGCCTTCTCTATAACTTCAAAAAATCTTCACATCTTTCTCGTGTTTTATGCTGTCGTCTTCTGTTACGTCATTCTTTGAATCATTCTGCGACGCTCGCAGTGTGTTGTTGAAGAACTCGCAGAAATGTTGTTAATAATTTCGCAAGAATATTTCTGTGGCGATATTCGGATCCTACATATTGCCTCTTTTTCCTTGAATATTGCTTGAAGAGCGATCTTTAAGGAAAAATCAGTTGTTGTAGTAGTCTTTGATCTTTGTTGATGAAGGAACGAGCGAAATAATACTGGACTTGAAAAGTACGTACTTGCCTCAATTCTTTTGTGAAGTTCCAGACCTTTGCGAAGTAAATAAAAAGTATCAACTCTTGAAGTATGCGAAGTATGAAGTATCCTTGGAGAAATATAAGAAGTACTTAATCCTCAAAATATAAGAAGTATCTGTCCATGAATGAAAGTCATAAGTATTGCCTCTATTCTAGCGAAATTATTACTTTATTTTTGGTGAGAATTCTTGTCCATTTTGGAAATGATTCTTGCCGAGAAGATAAAAAACATAAAATGTTTTCTTGGTAATCCATAGTAGCCTCTATTCTTTATCTATAAAGGTAAAATCCTTGAGAAAATGTTGAATGAGCGAATTGTTTCTTTATTCTTATCTTGCCTCTACCTCATGATAGTATAATCTCTTCAAGATGTTTTTAATTGTGAAAAATAATTGAGCGAAATAACCACATTCTGCAAAATAATCACATTCTGCGAAATTCTGACACATTTTGCAAAATTTTGGCTCATTCTGCGAAATTCTGAATAATCTGCGTATTTATGAATAGTGCTCATTAAATAGTTCTGCGAATAGTGTCTTGGGAGATTCTGAATATTACTCTTGAGAAATTCTGAATATTACTCTTGAGAAATTCTGAATATTACTCTCATTATATTTCTCGCAAAGAACAAAATTTACCTGCATTTCACGGAAATAATTAATGTTTGCAATTATTCAGTTGGTCTTATTTTGCCTTCCTAGTTAAAGGTCTTATTTTGCCAAAAAATTTGTTCTGGCGACAAAATCGCAGGACGTCCTTACATTCACATGTAAAGACCTGTTGATCTTGCCTTATCCGCGCTTTGTCAATTTCTCTGCGAAAATATGACAGGCCTAAGTTTCCTTGCGAAGACAAAGCCCCATGATATTGCCGTCTTGCGATGAAACCGCATGACATTTTTACACTTTCATGTAAAAACCCATTGATCTCATCTTATCTTTTTATTATGGATTTTTGCCTCTGTATAATATTTGGCACGCGACAATATGACATGCCTAAATGTTCTTGTGAACGTAAAGCCCCATGACATTGTCGTCTTTAGACACTCAGCTCCCTAATGGAGGGTGCCGCCCTTATCTTCCCCCTGGTTTCCCCTTCAAGGAGGCGTACATAGTCCATACAAGACTAGCTCCTCCCATCCGGTCTTAACAATAACCAGTTGTTTTCGCAGCCTCTTATCCTTTATGCCTATATGGCTTATAGTTACGAGACTGCACCCTAAGTGGGGTTTTCTTCGGGCCGAGTGCATCATAGCCAAGACTTTCCAAGAATGTCTAGGGTAGTTTCGTACGCCTTGGGCACCCTTGGATCAACCGTGTACCTTGACTCCTTGGTCATACTCTTCACTCCTTAGGAGATACCCTCGGTCATCCAACTAGGGTATAACCTTATATATATAGTTGGAAATCCAAGGTACCTCTCCTGGATAGGTATCTCTCATGGAGATAGACCCCACCTCTCCATGACTCAGGTTCCAGCAGCGGTATAACCTTATCCCTGAGCCATGCAAACAGATACCCCCTTATATGACGTACTTTAGGTCTTACATTTGCCTCTTGCGAAATTTTATCCGCGAACTAGGGTGTACACCATAAAGGTTCGTCCCATTCTATTAATCTCTGCAAAATTTTATTCGTGTTTCTTGCGATATTTTTGCGTTTCTTTATTCTTTCATATATTCTTCCATTCATTCTTTCATTTCTGTTGCTATCGTCTCCTGCGGAGTATATAGTTTGCTTGCGAAATTGGCATCCTTGAAATGTAAAAATGTAATTATCGCAGCAACAAAAAAAAGAAGTATGAGAAATGAAACTTGAACCCTTGATCTGCTTCTTGGATTTTCTCTCACCATACTAAGTGTGCTAATCCTCTCTTGCGTAAGAATCGAATACTTTGCGAATTTAACATCTATATGAAGTAAATGAACATCATCTGTGAAGGGCAAAAAATTTGTATGCAAAAGGAGAGATTTGAACCCCTGTCTTCTAGTTCGCAAAACCTCTCTTCTGACCATTTGTGCCATGTGTTGTGCGCGAAACAAACGCACAGTGCTGTAACTTTATTGCATTTCTTCGTCTTTAGGATTTCTAAAGTTTGCGAAAAATTAAACTTGATGAGGGATTCAAACCCCTGGTACTGAACTCCCTTTCTTCGCTACTGACCCTATGTACTGGATTCAATTGTTCCAGTTTGCTGTTTGCGATAGCTTCGCAGACATTATTTCTTCCATAGTCCCTTGGATTCTATTATGTCCATGATTCTTCTATCACGTCCATGCGATGGATTCTCAGACTTGAGGCTGCGATGACGCCTTTGGTAATAATAATTTTTCTTTGGCTGTTAGGTCAAATATCTGCGTATTATTCCTTTCTTCGTTGCTGGCAATACTACTATACGTAGTTCCTTATTGGATGGATTTCTTAGGTTGCGTTCTCGCAGATTTATATCATTATCCATGGGGTATCGTTATCTGGTTTATCTTCACATGAGATTATGAAGCTTTGTTGTGAACCCTCACTTTATTGCTGAATTTTCGGTGAATTGAGCTGCGATTTTACGAAATGGTGTTGTACTTGTAAATTCTTTCTTCATTATTGATGGATGGTATTACACTTGACTCTTCACAAATTTTTCCCTTCACAAAGTATCTCTTCTAGTGTGCTGAAGCCGGATCCCTTCTTCGCTGGTTCTTCTCTAGTTCAGGTCATTGTTCTCTTCGCCGATTTCATCTTCGCAAAACTGATGTATAAATTTTCTTAATGCATGCTTCTATACGATTTTGTTTCTTTAAAGTCTGCTTCGCTAGCACTTTAAATTTTCCATTCTAATATCCTTTAGGTACCTGTGTCTCATGACGCAAGTAAATAATTGATCACAAAAGTTTTTATTTCAAATGCATTGTTGCACACGAGAAAATCAGGATTCAATTCTAACTATTATAATTTAAGAGATGAGTTAAGGATATTCCCTTTTAATGTATTATCTGCGGCATGAAGGACTGTGCTTCTGATTATGATCATAGGTCAAAGTGTATAACTACTTCGATATAGATGAACTAACAAAGCAGCATATTTTATTCCTTATCCTCCATTAACAACTCATGCATTTCCATTATCTGTAGCTATTTGCTTCGCGAAGTTTATGCACCTGTAGTGTGCTATATAACCCCAATGAGTGCTCTTAACTCAATCTAGTTTTCTTTTGCAAGTTTATTTACTTCGCAAGTTGACTTCATCTAGTTGGATTGGTCTCTTCCCAGTTGGGTGGTAATTTTGCTTCGATCTACTCTTACTTTGCCTAAATTGATGATGAAGTTACTTCTCTAGTATCTCATGTTCTGCTATCTATTGAAAGTCATCACCTCCCATAATCTTCGCCGGAATTGTCGATGTATAAATAAGTAAACTTGAGTTGAGTATCTTTCTTCCTTGCCGCTGTAAACTTCGCAGATATCATCTCCATTACCACACCGATGTTTAATCATTCATTGCCTTCACTTGGATTTGATATGTGTCATGTCTCTGCTTAAATTCGTCCTGACGAAGTGATTACCTCCTAGTATTTTCTTTCGCTAAAATTGTTGACCAAGTTCAGGCTCCTGTATGTTGTTCTTTTATCATGTCTTTTCGTTTATAATTTTATCTCTTCACCTGCTTCCCTGTTGGCAATGATTTTCTTTGTATAATCAAGTGACAGTCCTTGACCTCCCATCTGCTGATGATGACGAGAATGGCTTCTTGTTTTCTCTAGATTGAATTCCTCCTCATGCTGGGTCTTGCAACCATCTCTCCCTGGAAAGTTTCTGCGAGTTTTTAATTGTTCCTGCGAATTTCTTGTGGTGGTATGTCTAGTTGCTGAGGTTGATGATAGAGTTGGTTGCCGAATAGCTGATGATGCCATCTGTTACATTGTCCTTCTTCGCTGTTAGCTTATTCTTTGTTTGTTTAGTCCATTATTTTTATGATGTTGTGTCTCATGGTTGGTGGATGTTGGGGCTATAGTTCTGCAGCGAGTCTGTGGTTGACAGCTTGTACTTCATTTGAGAATTTTCTGTTTGGTGCTATTACTTTGCTCGCAGAGTCTCCTCTATTTACGTTGTTATGGTCCTTATTGTTGGTGTGATCCTATTGCACGTGTACCACTACAGAGTCCATGTTTAGATGCTTTACTTTCCTGTAGAGTTTCCTTGCCATTAATAACTCTTACTTAGAGAATTCATGCCGCAAACGATTAATCAACTCAGCGAATTAAACACACATTTTTATTTTTATTTTTATTTTTTGAATTGGCATCATAATATGGAAGATTATCATCTTGATTTTGTAAAATTCACAGATTCAATCTAATTTTAAAGTTCAATGATTCCAAAACTCATTAAATGGTTTTATAGAATATGGTTTACTACTTTTGAATCTACCCTCAGAATTTATTTTGATTTGAAAATTCAAAAGAAATATGAATTTTCATAAAAACAAAGTATAATCATATATGAAATTTTGCCCAAACTTTTGTTGTAGATCATCAAATCTAAATATTAAAAGCAAAACTAGAGAGATAAGAGAAGAATTTTTCCTTCTGAAGCTAAATGTCGGTGAAGACTCTGTTAATATTATGAGAGGTGTCATCTTCCAATCTACTCTCATTTGCCTTCTTTTAACTATTGGTGCTATTCGTTGTCTGAAAGTGTGCGGAAATCACTAGAACTCCCATATTTTCCCTTGTATATCACGGATCTCATTGAATTCATCACCAACAATTGCTAATTTCTTTGAATCTTCCTTAATCCAGTAAGCAGATCCCTATTTCTAGCGCCAAAATGTAGTTGCAGGAAATCCCACAACACACCCCTTATCATATCTTGATAACAATTTCTAGATTTATATATAAAAATGGTAATAAAAAGTGCTAAAATTATAAATAGACACCAAGATTTTTACATGGTTCGATCAATTTGATCTACATCCATGATTCTCCACTATGATTGTTTAAATTTACATTTTATTTACATTGATAATATCCATTAATAGATGAGTTTTAGATCTAGTTTTTTTGGGAAGAAGATGATAAACAAAAATACATTCTCTCTCTAAAAATCTCTCTCTCTCTGAAAAATATCTATACCACTTACAAAATTGTCCCCCCTTTTCTCTCTCCTGCTCTTCTCTTTATATAGGTGTTTACATAGTGGATGACAACTCACATACAGCTCATAAACTCTCAAGCTCTGCTATGTTCTCTCAGGATCTGCTACATTCTAGCGAGCTCCCGCTATATTCTCGCGAGCCTTCTCTATAACTTCACAAAATCTTCACATCTTTCTCGTGTTTTATGTTGTCGTCGTCCGTTACGTCATTGTTTGAATCATTCTGCGACGTTCCCAGTGTGTTGTTGAAGAACTCGCAGAAATGTTGTTAATAATTTCGCAAGAATATTGTTGTGGCGATGTTCTGATCCTAGAATTTCTTTTCCTCATTATATTTGTTTATACAATTAAAATATCACAAGTTGTGCGTAGTTCAATCAGTTTATAAATGCGACCTTATTTGAGAAATATCTCGACAGTCCGTAATCTCAAGGCGTTTTTCAGGGCCTGCAATCCCAATATTGCATTTCTTTCGGAGACTTTTATTAATGAGGTAACTGCTTATAACTTCTATAGTTCCTTAGGATTTGATAATTTCAGATATATCTCTGATGTTGGTAGAAGTGGTGGTAATGTTGTGTTATGGAACAATAATATCGATTTAGAGGTCTTAAGTGCTGACAAAAACGTGATCCATTGCCGCATTCATCAATTGGATGATAAAGATTGGGACTTATTACGTGTGTATGGTCCTCCTAATAGCATCTCCAATGCAAGGGGTGAAGGTCTTAAAATAGCATGACACATAGGATTTAAGACCTTTCCCACCAAGTTTTCATCTCCAACACAAGGGTAAAGGTCATAGAGATAGATGACATGGCCAAGTGGGGGTAATGGAGAAAGTAGAAATAAGACTTTCTTCATGACCTTGGGTCTTAGGTCCACATCATCACTTTGTCTCTAAATTCAAATAAAAAGGTGTGGGTAAGACCTTGAAGATTGGAAATGGACTTTAGGTCAAAAATTTTATCTTTACTTATTTTTGTCTTTACCCACTAAAAAAAGGTGATAACAAGACTTCCACCTAGGATGACCTTGACCCTTTGTATCGGAGATGCTCCAACCATAATCATAGAAATAATTTATCATTATATCCTTTTAAAATGCAAGTGGTTTATGCCCAGGTGTACTCAACTTTGTATGGAGATTGGTGAATCGGGTACTAGCATTCACAATAACATTGCTTTATTCTTTAGCGAAGCCGACACAACATACTCATTCTGTAAGACATCCACGAAAACATTTATTCTTTAATTGTTACTATTAAAGTCTTCTAGGATTCTGGAAAATATTCAATATTTCTATTGCTAGACATCATTGGTTAATCGTTTGAATTCGGTCATAATTTTAAGCAGAATCGTGAAGCAGTTTCCTTAATCGTGAAGCAGTTTATAAGCAGAATTATTAACCGTTGAAGTATTATGAGTAAAATTACGATGAGTGTTATTAATATCAATGATGAGGGGGTGGTAAGCGCCCACTAAAGTAACCACCTTTGGTCTACCATATGATCTATGCAGATGAGGCTCTCTTCAACTCAAACTATGATAGTGCTTCATTAGTGATGTGAATGCATAATTGTAGTACGAATAAATACGCTTAATTGCGAGTTTTCAGGTAAATTGTATTATACTACACCAATTGAGGACATATACTTTAGGATCATTAGTATGAAGCCTAGTTAGCAATTCGCCGAATCATTCGCGAATTTTTACGTACCTTACGTTCCCGCACTGAACGGCCGTCCTAATGAAACTCCGACTCATGTTCGTGAATTTTCTGAGCCTCACGAACTATATGCGACTTTTGCGAACCGAATTAGAATTCTGCGTACTGAAACAGCGGAATATGCTCTGCTCAAGAGTAACCCAATTGTTATTGGGCCAACTAATAACGCCTTTTAAGGCCCAACGCTCTTTTTTTAGATGATTTTTTATGCTTTTCTAAAAACTGTTCATGCAAAGATTCGAAGCCCTGTCATGCAGCTAACTTAATCGTCTTCATTCCACTGAACTACTGGCTCATTGGTGATAATTTTGCATACGTTTTAGATATATGTTATATTTGTACACAAATCAGGCTTTTCCTAAGTACTTATTCTTTTATTCGTATTTAATGCATAACGAATTTAGTATGCCGAATTTATATCTCCAAAACGAATTATACGCGTACGTATGCCGTCTCGAACTATTAGCGAATCACGAACCGTTGACCGGATTGTTGACCGAATTTACCTTCCGTCGAAACGAATAATACACGTACGTATGCCGTCCCGAATGTTTTCCGTATCCCGAATTGCTAACTAGGGTATGAAGTATGATTGAATGTAATGTATTTCTAATCGATTGATGAACATATTTGGTGATGGACGATGAAATCTCTAACTAGTATTTTTTTTTTCCTCTTATTCATATCGCTTTTACTTTAAGTAGTGTACAAAAGTTTAAAGACAACAAAACACCTTGGTTACTATGAAATTTGATGACAAATAATAAAATTTTTTCTACTTCTTATGAGACGTTGTCTTACTTGCTGCTGTACTTGTTATTGTAGGAAGTATAAGAGCTATTTTGTAAGGTTGACAATCCATTAATTAGTCAGCTATCGTTAGAGTTGAATAATGACAATACCAAGGGAATGAGATGCTTATGACATTTGTTCTTATTCTCTCGAAGCTGAAGTATAATGTTTTCAACTTTGGCCATATCTAATTAATGACTTGGTCTACCAAAATTCATACAATGAGATAGTTTGACTGTGATACCACCTTATTAATGGTGATATTAGTTGATCTCCATGGAAGATTCGAGGTCTATTACATGATACACAGCATCTAAGGTTGTAAAAATACCCACTGGCCCGACCAAACTTGTCGAATCGACCCAAAAAACCCGATCCAATCTGAAACCGAAAGATCCTAAAACCGTGGACAATATAATTGTTTTAAACCCAAGCTTGACAAGGTGCTTTGTAGTTCAACAATTTTTTCGACCTAGCCGACCCCAAACCGACCGCGGATTTTAGGGTTAATATTATTTATCGACAAACTATATATATATATATATATATTGATTAGATCACCCTAAACTAAATTTTTCGGAATCTCTCTCTTGAAGAGCCTCAGAGTAGAGCTTGGGACTGCAACAACCTTCTTCTCTTATTCTTATTTGATTGAATCAGTAATCCAAGAAACTAGCAGTATACTTTGTTAGAGCATTCCTCGGTTGAAACCACCGAGCATTGGTATGTCAAGTTTAGTTCCAAAACTCAGAGTTGCTTGATTTGATTACCAAAGTCAACTTTGTTAGGTTAGACTAGGAACATAGAAATACTGATACTTACTCTTGTTACTGACGAATAACCTGACATATCGAAAATAACGAAGACATCATCCTTTAGTTCGAGGTTAGTAACTACATAATTGACTTATTCCATTTCTACCTTCAAGTCAGTGTTTACCGAAAACATGACATACGAAGTAAAGTTTGCAATGACTTTAATATTGGTGACTTTGTCATTATACTATGATCAAAGTATCAAGGAATCGTATAATAGTTGTTTATACAACTTGAGTATATGGAGTTACAAAGTAGAGTATATCTATGGACTTCGTATTATCGACATTAAACTAATTAGTAGTTCGTTATTATTTAGTGTCTTGAACTCTGGTATGAAGCCATACCTTGTAATTACGTAATTGAAGGAAGTAAACTTGCAAAACTTATTTTGTAGTTGAAAGGTGATTGAATGATCTATTTTAAGGACCGATCTCTAATAAGGATATGTTCTAAGGAGCCGAACCCAAGTAAGGATCTCAACGAGGACTAATCCCTAATAAGGATTTAAACTAGAACCGACCCTAAGGATCCAAGTCTGGACCGATCCTTAGCGAGGATTTAAGTTAGGACCAATCATATATGTCTAGCAGAACTTTTCACTTTCGATAAGTCTGTTATCTTTGGGTTTCTGCGGACATAGAGGTGCACATAAGTTAGCCTGGGAATTTTCATAAATGTCTATTGATCGTTGTCATATGCATCAAAAATAATTACACTTTCTTACTACTCAAAATATAAATATAGCAAGGGCAAGAAAGGATCGTTCCCACAGAGAGGTCTAGGTTGTCGTTTGTTTTGGTTTCCTATAAGTAACAAGGGGGGATTTTCTGATTTTTATATATTAAAATAAAAGAAAAACAGAGAAAAGTAAACAAATAAATTCAAAGATGTAAAGATATTGGTTAAGGATTTTGTTTTCATTCACTAGCATGCTCTTGTCATAATAACCATAATTGATATTTAATCTCTCATAATCAAAGTCCCTAGGATACCTTGATCGCAAGAATATCCCGCTAATTTCCTTTTGTCATCAACAAACACATTAAAAGATGCGAGTATTAGTTATATCTAAGAGAACAACCTAACGTGTAAAAGCGCTAATCAAGTTTAATTCCCTAGATGCATTAAGTTCTATGAAATCAGGCCAATCAAAACAATTGAACGTGGAAAGCGCACTAATTCAATTTAACAAAGGTCATGGTTCACATATGGTTACTAGGATATATCACTACAAGCAATAACCATATTTGTGCTACTTGTATTCAAGATGTATCACTTTTACGTATGAAACGCCCTAAACTAGCATTAGATGTGAATACGAGTTCAATCAATTGGCTACTCAACTAAACAAATATTCAAATCATACATGGCGATATATATAGTGAATCAAGATCTATAATTATGAGACAAAACTAATATATTGAATCAAAGAATCATGTTATGTGAAATCCAACTAATCCATAACCAGAAGAAAATTAACTACTCATGCTCATGGAGTTCATCACAAGAAGGAAGAGAAAGCCTATCATGTTTCTAAACCCTAGAAAAAAAGTAGAAGTTGAGATAATCCCATATCCCTAATGGAGATGTCTTCTTTTTATAGATTTTGTTCACCTTTAAGTCGTGCACCCATCTGCCAAAAGTTAGTCGCACAAACAACCCATGAGTGAAGCCCAATTAGAACAAGTTCATGTCTATCTGAATTGGATCGGAAGTCACTGAGTTAACTCACCAGGTCATCCGAATTATATCTGTAGTTGATCAATTCCGGCCGATTCCAGGCTATTACAATCCTTCTTCCCTGCAGTTTCATCCTAACATACATCTACACTTCCCATTACTACTTCAGGTCAGACTATTCACAATCCAGTACCACCAATGTTGAAGCTTCTAACATCTCAGCTCTACCCAATTCCATTGAGTCACAGATGCAACTCACAACCTATTCCATTGTTCAATTCATTACCACCACCATCTGTAGCTTCATCTCAGCCAGCAAACAACCCACAACTTTTCAATATCCTTCTTTAGATCAATATCAGCACTAGTTTCTTCCATGCACATCCCCTTCATTCCAGAATCACCACCAGTTCGATCTCTGAATGCAGCTGCTATCATTCAAGCTCTCGCAAACTCATCTAGCAACCAATACCAGCTGTAATTCACATACACGCAGCCTAAAGATACATCTAGTGTCTCAATTCAGTCACTCCATTTGTAGCTCTGACACAGCCATTCCATTGCAGCAGCACAACAACCATTCTAGACCTGCAAATTGCATTTCAGATTCATTAACCCAGATCTCTGTAACATGACTAGAACTTCAGTCATGAAATTGCTAGCCTTGCCAAGTTCCCTAACATTCATCTATTCATTCATTCATTCTTCACAACTTAGGCCAACTCCACAAACATTCATTCATGTAATAGATTTGTATCACTGCTTGTATTAAACCCAGTCTCCATTATCTTCTTTCCATGAACTCCCATTCGTTCTCTGCTTCTTGTAAACTCAGCTTCAGTGCAAATCCACGTCCTAGTTTCTCCAAGCAGCAACATTAACTCCTCACTCTTGCCTCCTGATTCCACCAGTTTGCAGCTTCATTACCAACATCTCCTTCACTGAATTTCACCTGCAGTCTGTACCACTTCATTCACATACATTTCAGTCAACATCCTTCTCCATGCCTGCAATGCCTCCTATAATACCTCATGCAATACCTGTAATTAAAGCTCATACACAACATCAGTGTCAGCTTCTTTCTTGTATTCTATTCTAGCTCATTGCGGGTTGTAAGCGTGAGCATTCTCCTTCCTAAATGACAGCAGCAACTCGAACTATCCCTATTATCTACATCCAAGCAACCACCCTGCAATTCTAAATACCAGCACCGCAAATATCGAACTCATTTCAGTCCCTTGTTTCACACCACCACCAACATCACCATTACCATATCAGTTCAAGTAGCAGAACCTCAATTCCTTCCCTGATGTAACTATAACCACTGGACCACCAAAGACATTTCCTAAGTTACACTGCACAAACACCAACATTGCCATAATCCATTGTTACCACCAGAACCATTGCAATCAAACCAACAAATCCTCTTGCAGTTTAGCTCAACAGCTGCAATCAAAATTCCTGCATTTCACCAGTTCAAGATATATACCTCATCGTCAAGAAAAAATTCCATCTGCTTAGAAAGGCTAGTGTTTATTCTAAATTGTTCAAAAATCTCTAAAAGTTGGAGTTTTGATATGCAAATATTCAAAATAAGAAAATAAAGATAAAAGACTTGAGAAATAAAAAGATAGAGATAGATACACAAAACCAGTGGGTTGCCTCCCATTTAGCGCTTGGTTTAAAGTCGTCAGCCCGACTTGCAAGACGAATTCCCCATACACCAATAATATGAAAAGTTGGGGATCCACCTATAGCACCTGTTTTGCAAACACTAGCTTCGCACACATATTAGTAACATAAAACATAAATGAAGCTATTAACCGATAAAAGTTTCCCCCATACTTATTCTTGTCCACACTTGGAAGTGGGCAAAGAATATAGAATTTAGGAACTTCCACGGTTTCTTGTTCAAAACATGCATAGTATGAGAATCAAGTATCTCTAATGGCGGAAATCGAGATATAAAATCATTCAACAATATTTTTGAAGAACATACATTCAAACCAATAAGAGGTAAAGAAGAAGAATCAATATGCAAAGGGTTAGACAAACCTATCACAATCTCTTGTATTACGGAATCCTCTTCATCCTTGAAAAACTCAAGTGAATTATTCACCTCTTGTGTATCATGGTCCTCTATCAAACCTTGCAACCATTATTCGTATGTTTCTTCTTTAACCAAAATCTTGGCATCAACATCATCGTTATAATCATTCACAAGTTTAATTGGTTCTTCCACAATATTGGTTATACCGGTTTCATTCTCAACATACTCCTCTTTGTTGTAAGGTACATACTCCACTGCGGATTCAAGTCTCACCATAAGGAACTTTTTTAGAACACTCATTGCATCATCCTCAAGCTCTACCTTTTGAATAGGTTCTTGATCGTTATAAAGATCAATGCTTGAGTAAGCTACACTAGTGTCATCATATTCCTTTTCAACTTCACCTTGATCACAAAAAGACTCCATTGTACACTCCTCGGGGATGTCACCATAAATTGGTTCAAGCGATGTATTTTCATAGTCATCGTCACTATCATAGTTAACATAAGATTGGCTACCACTTCCCAAAGATTTGTCTTTTGCAGAATTTTGCATGTCCTCTTTGTATTCTTCAATGCCTTCTCTTAAATTGGAAATACCTTTTTGAAGCTCTTGGAGTGATCCATCCAAATTTTGAAAATAGTGTTCCATTTGTTGGTAAAGCTCGTTCGACAAGGATAAAGTGGAATCACTTACTTCAGTATTGCTAGGCCAATTATCTTCCCTTTGAATGGGTGAATGATCATAACTATGATCAGAAATTGGGCCAAACATACTATGAGCAGATTTGGTCGATGAAATTGGTTCCACGCTTGGTTGTATACAAACTGACTCCATGCCCACCATGAATTATTGCATCTAATCTAACAAACTAGAAGAAATATGAATAAAAGCATAACTATTCTCCCCTCCTTTTGGTTGCTCACTTACATACCCGCCGTAAGAAGGTTGGAATATATTAGAGTAACTAAAAGGGTACGTGGAGTATTGACCATAACAAAAGGATTGGTTTTGATTGTACTCCCCAAAAGGGTGATAGTTGTCATGTTATTGAGGTTGAAAGCCGTATTGATTGCTCCAATGTGCTCCGTCCATGAGGAACAAGTACCTGAAATAATATTCTCAAACCAAGGTTAAAAACCAGGAAATAAAACAAAAACAAAACAAAAAACAAAAATAAGAAACCAAAAACAAGTGACAACCGCAGCCTCCCCGGCAGCGGCGCCAAAATTTGATCGTTGTCGTATGCGTCAAAAATAATTACACTTTCTTACTACTCAAAATATATATATATATATATATAGCAAGGGAAAGAAAGGATCGTTCCCACAGAGAGGTCTAGGTTGTCGTTTGTTTTGGTTTCCTATAAGTAACAAGGGGGGATTTTCTGATTTTTATATATTAAAATAAAGCAAAACAAAACAAAGAAAAGTAAACAAATAAATTCAAAGATGTAAAGATATTGGTTAAGGATTTCGTTTTCATTCACTAACATGCTCTTGACATAATAACCAGAATTGATATTTAATCTCTCATTATCAAAGGCCCTAGGATACCTTGATCGCAAGAATATCCCGCTAATTTCCTCTTGTCATCAACAAACACATTAAAAGATGCGAGTATGAGTTCTATCTAAGAGAACAACCTAACGTGTAAAAGCGCTAATCAAGTTTAATTCCCTAGATGCATTAAGTTCTATGAAATCAGACCAATCAAAGCAATCGAACGAGGAAAGCGCACTAATTTAAATTAACAAAGGTCATGGTTCACATATGGTTACTAGGATATATCACTACAAGAAATAACCATATTTGTGATACTTGTATTCAAGATGTATTACTTTTACGTATGAAACATCCTAAACTAGCATTAGATGTGAATACGAGTTCAATCAATTGGCCACTCAACTAAACAAATATTCAAATCATACATGGCGATATATATAGTGAATCAAGATCGATAATTATGAGACAAAACTAATATATTGAATCAAAGAATCATGTTTTGTGAAATCCAACTAATCCATAACCAGAAGAAAATTAACTACTCATGCTCATGGAGTTCATCACAAGAAGGAAGAGAAAGCCTATCATGTTTCTAAACCCTAGAACAAAAGTAGAAGTTGAGATAATCCCCTATCCCTAATGGATATGTCTTCTTTTTATAGCTTTTGTTCACCTTTAAGTCGCGCACCCATATGCCAAAAGTTATTCGCTCAAACAACCCATGAGTGAAACCCAATTAGAACAAGTCCATGTCTATCTGAATTGGATCGGAAGTCACTGAGTTAACTCACCAGGTCGGCCGGGTTATATCTGTAGTTGATCAATTCCGGCCGATTCCAGGCCATTACAATCCTTCTTCCCGGCAGTTTTATCCTAACATACATATACACTTCCCATTACAACTTCAGGTCAGACTATTTACAATCCAGTACCACCAATGCTGAAGCTTCTAACATCTCAGCTCTACCCAATTCCATTGAGTCACAGATGCAACTCACATCCTATTCCATTGTTCAATTCATTACCACCACTATCTGTAGCTTCATCTCAGCCAGCAAACAACCCACAACTTTTCAATATCCTTCTTAAGATCAACAGAAGCACTGGTTTCTTCCATACACATCCTCTCTATTCCAGAATCACCACCAGTTCGATCTCTGAATGCAGCTGCTATCATTCAAGCTCTCGCAAACTCAGCTAGCAACCAATACCAGCTGTAATTCACATACACGCAGCCTAAACATACATCTAGTATCTCAATTCAGTCACTCCATTTGTAGATCTGACACAGTCATTCCATTGCAGCAGCACAACAACCATTCTAGACCTGCAAAATGCATTTCAGCTTCATTAACTCAGATCTCTGTAACATGACTAGAACTTCAGTCATGCAATTGCTATCCTTACCAAGTTTCCTAACATTCATCTATTCATTCATTCTTCACAACTTAGGCCAACTCCACAAACATTCATTCCTGTAATAGCTTTGTATCACTGCTTGTATTCAACCCAGTCTCCGTTGTCTTCTTGCCATGAACTCCCATTCGTTCTCTGCTTCTTGTAAACTCAGCTTCAGTGCAAATCCACGTCATAGTTTCTCCAAGCAGCAACATTAACTCCTCACTCTTGCCTCCTGATTCCACCAGTTTGTAGCTTCATTACCAACAGCTCCTTCACTGAATTTCACCTGCAGTCTGTACCACTTCATTCACCTCCATTTCAGTCAACATCCTTCTCCATGCCTGCAATGCCTCCTGCAATACCTCATGCAATACCTGTAATTAAAGATCATACACAACATCAGTGTCAGCTCCTTTCTTGTATTCTATTCCATCTCATTGAGGGTTGTAAGCGTGAACATTCTCCTTCCTAAATGACAGAAGCAACTCGAACTATCCCTATTATCTACATCCAAGCAACCACCCTGCAATTCTAAATACCAGCACCACAAACATCAAACTCATTTCATTCCCTTGTTTCACACCACCACCAACATCACCATTACCATATCAGTTCAAGTAGCAGCACCTCAATTCCTTCCCCGATGTAACTATAACCACTGGACCACCAAAGACATTTCCTGAGTTGCACTGAAACACAAACACCAACATTTCCATAATCTATTGTTACCACCTGAACCATTGCAATCAAACCAACAAATCCTCTTGCAGTTTAGCTCAACAGCTGCAATCAAAATTCCTGCATTTCACCAGTTCAATCCCATAACCTGTGAAACCAATAACACCACCTGAATATCACCAGAAACTTCTTTTTCTTGATTCACATCGAACCTGAAATACCCATTTAAGTTCATACTGCACATATGTAACTGTACTAGCCAGCACTCACAGCTCCAAATCTCTAACTGCAGCTCAGTTCAACCACCACTTCAAATCCCATTTCAAACATTCATCGACACCAGAACTGAAAACCCATTTTATCTAAATTTTATCTTCTTCAACTCAACAGCAGTGAACAACTCTTCCACCCGACTTCCATCTCTTCTACTCAAATACCAGCAAACCCATAACAGTTATACCATCATTAGATTCAGAAACCCTTTTTCTTCTTTAACTAACTCCTGAATCTCCCTTCTCAATTCAATGGCAAGTTCATCATCTCGAATCCAATCCCAAACTTCTTGTTCTTCGATTGCAAACCCATATTGAACATCAACAGCAGCATAAACTTCTTCTAATTCATGACCAGAAACCCTAATTTATTCCACAGAAAAACAGATCTTCTACTGCTCTAATATTCCTCTCCTTGATGTGAATCGATGGCAGCACTCACATCCTCGATTCTACTTCGAATTCTTCTTAATATCATCTCAATTTCTCCCTTCAATCTCGAACTCACCATTACAACGACTTCTTCTCTAATCATTAAGTGCAGACAATAATACAGACAATAATGAGAAGAAATAAACTCTTCTCTGAATTCCAGGGTTAGGTAGTAGCCAAAATGGCTTTGGGAACCCACAAAATGATAAGGACCACCAAATATATATGGCTTGTCGGTTCCAAATAACCGACAACACAAATCTCTAATCAACTCAACTGTCGGTCACAGGCAACTGACAATTTTCTTCACCTCCTTAAGCAACATAGCCTGCTCCAAACGTAACTCGCATATGATTTGATCTTTTTGCTCTTTACGCTCCAAGTGTATGTTTTCTCTTTCTTTTGCTCATAATGACTCCATTGCACCTAATAAACTCAAAATCAAACATAAGAGCCACAATTCACAAAGGCAATAGCAAAGAAAGCATAAATACTAGATATAAAATTAGGTGTTTTAGACATCTATCATCTACATAGTGATTTGAACATGTGATAAGCTCTAGGGATAATGGGTAAAATGCCCCAAAATGGGGGGTCACCTTGTCAAAATACCCCGGACGTTTTGAAATACGTTAGTTTAGAATTAAATAGTCAAACTGGTCCATATTGACTGGTCAACGGAATATGAAAATATCCATTGTACCCTTCGACGATAATTACTATGTACCACACATGTGGTCGACACATGCACTGCTAATCTTATCTTCTCACTTGATCGAGTTTCAGCCATAGAAACAATTTCAGAGAAAGAGAGATCGACAAACAAAGAGAGATCGAGAGACAGAGCAGAGAAAATAAGAAAGAGTTGGATCGAGAAGAGACGAGAAGATATATGAGAAGTGAAAACGTCCGTCATCAGAGCTAACTTCTGAAACCAACCCGCATGCCTTTGTTAAGTTCTAAACAGAGGGAAGAACAAGTAAGTTCTTAAAACCATAGTTTTGTTTTAGTCTTACTTTTTTCGAATGCGTGGTTGTTATTTTCGAATAGCCGTTTTCATTGAACGGTCATCAAATTGAAATTTGGGTTTCAGAGGAAGGAAATTAGGGTTTATAATTTTGGGATTTTTCAATTTTTTTGTAGATGAAATCAGTTTGTGTGGGTTATATTGTATCATAAAGGTCTGTTCATAGTAGAATTCTTATTAAGAACTGAAGTAATTAACTTAGGTTAATAGTTAATAGTTCTTACTAATCCGTGTCTTGACTCTTGAGCATATATATGGATGTGTCTTTCGGAGTAATCTGATACATATATATCTACATACTTAGACAAATTGATTTAATTCAATGTTTTGTTTTTCCTATTTAATTAATGGAAATAATATTACCTGCTTCCCATCCTCATGTCTTGATTGCATGCATTTACATACTTATTATTGATACTGTATCTAGGTACCTTCCTCATATTAATTTGTTTTAAATGTTTAGGAGTATCTAATATGCTTGATTCCATTGGAAAAGTCGTATTAAATCCATATGCTCCATATCTAGACTGTTATGATTGATTATTGCACTGTGTTTATGGGGACCCAATGCTGCAATTAGTGGCTGTTTGATTTTGTTTGGTTGTTAGTTTAGTGGCACTGGTACTTTTGATTTGCTCTTGACTGTATTGACGTGCGATTTTGATAATTTTGTTGTTTGGCTAATTTGTATTAGCCTTGACATGGAAAATGAATCTAGCAATAATTTTACTTATACAACACATTGCTACCTGAGTGATATATGTTCCAAAGTGGGACGAGAATGCCTTCCGTGGTAAAATATGCCCACTGAGATTTCAGTGTCTTAGTGGGCATATTTTACCACTAGTGTTCCTGTAGAAACATACTTTTAGGTCTTCTATCATGAACCATCCCGTGTGTGTAATGTTCTTGAAAACTAAAATTTAAGTAGGTCGCTCTTTTTCTTGTGTAAGTGATGGATGTCATTTGATATGTGAATAATTCTCTAAAGTTCTTATAGTTTGCACATATTTTTTTTATGACTTTCTTTTCATGGGTATTGGCGACTTTTGTATGATTAGAATGGGGGCGTTAAGTGCTTGAAATGTGTTAAAACTATTGGATTGAATGTTAATGTGTTGTGCACCATATGTTACTTTGAATTCTTTCTCTTATCTTACGAATCTAGATGTTTCATTTATGTATAGGTGTAATCTGTTCGCTAGTTTGTAGTGTGAACTTTAAATTATATATTTGTTGGTAAGTGCAGTTACCACCCTTGATTAATATTAATAGAACGTATTTTTCCATGATTAATATTAATAGAACGTATTACCATCCTTGATTAATATTAATAGAACGTATTACCACCCTTGATTTAAAATTAATAGAACGTATTTTTCCATGATTTTATGTACCATGCTAGCTCTGTTCTGATATGAGGCACCGGTTATATCTTGTATACTGAATGGGGGTCACCTGGCAGAGAGAAATCAGCAGTTCGTGCAAGGACTCAACATAAGAGACCTACCTCTTTTGCTCCAATTTTCGCCTGTTACCTGCTCGACGAAAGTTCTGCAGAATGCATTAGTTCGCGCAAGGACACAACAGAAGCAGCAAGGACCTGAACCCCTTTGTTGCAAGATGCCGAGTCATTATAGATACTCTTAATCCTAATTATGCTTCTTTCTAAAATTATTGAAATTGAACTTTCCATTTTAACACTTGAGCTAGCAGCCATTATGGTTGATGCAAGGAAAAATCCAATATACTGTACATTGATTCCGGATCACCCCAATTTATAGAAGTCCAGGTTAGGAACAAGATGACCATTATAAAACAACGGTTGGGATCTTTGGTCGTCCATTTTCAATCCTTGGACACGTGTGGCAATCTAATAAATTAGGACTATGTGGTCATTTCCGAAGAAGTCAATGGTAAGGTCAGTAAAGTTACATGTAACATGTGCGTGTCATGTGACTCAAACTTTAAAGGATAACTGTTGGATAAAACTACAACGTGGCACACATTGGTTCAATATAGTTCACAAGGATATATCTGTAATTTTCTCCCACGTGAGAGCACACATGTGTGCGATTTTGACTAGTTAACTATCTTTAACGACAAAACTAATAGATTGGGGCATTTTGGCAAGGTGACCCCCCATTTTGGGGCATTTTTCCTAGTATCCCTAAGCTCTAATATCTTAATGTTAAGTATTTTCCTTTGATACTCAAGGCATGCTCATGAAATAAATTTTTAATATCTTTTAAATATGAAAATTATATGCTCACCATATCCCAGAGGTTTGTATATTTTTAGTTACTATATTATTAAAATATATGGATGGCTGGTAGCTAATATTAGTTGCCATCTATGAGAGATATCGTTTTAATAGTTGGAAAACAGTTGGTATTTGTTAATTTCATAAATGAATCTACATTTCATATCTTAAGGATTTTCGGAATTGACAATACCTTATCTTCGAGTCAATCCTTCGGTCATACCCTACAAATAGTGGACCTTTTATTCTTGTAAACTCATCCATCGACACATATCTTAATTGATTATTGGGAAGCCAACTTGAGAGATAGGATAAATATAGTTAGTTGAAACATCTTGTGTTTCCCTCATTCAAAGTCTTATTTGGTATCAAGAAGCTTTTAGTATTGTTGTTCGTGGGAAACTAAATCTTATTGTTATTTTAGTTTTTCGATTATTCATTTGACTAAGAACTAACGGTATAGTTGTCCTTGATATATCAAACTTGTTTGTTATATGGTCCTTCTCTTATGATATATAAGGTCACTCAAGTTTGTATGAGGATTTTACTATTAAGATCACGTGATTCAAGGTCTACAGATAATATTGTTGATCAGTCTACGTTAATAGACTTTATTTTGTGTGGGTTGATCAATAATGGAATCAAATTGTTTGCAACGGTTACTTTGAAGATTAAAAACTTGATGACTTTTCTTTCTGGTTTCTGATTTTTGTGATTCTTCTTGCACACTTGATTCTTTGGGGATCCAAAGCACTTTATCTTGATAGACATAAATCTTGTGTAAATATCAAACAAACTATCTAGTTGCTGCTTTTTGTAAAGTTGCTTGGATAGAGCTTGTTCACTGAAATTGATTCTTTCGATGGTTAAATTATATTTGGAAGGAACATTTGGGGGTATATTTATTCCCAATACCACGACTTGAATGTAGTTTACATAAACTACCACAAGCTCAAAAAAAAAAAATTGGACCAAGCCGAAGGGTATCTTTTGATTAGTACCTTTCGTATCCATTAGATTAAAGTACTAGTGTATTTACTTTTAATTATAATAAAACAATTATAATTGCGGAAAGTAAATCACACAACAAGATTTTTTTAACAAGGATACCGCAAATGCAGAAAAACCCTGGTACCTAGTCAAGTTTTGAATACTCTCATAATTAAGTCGTTATACAAAGAACAAAACCAACTTCGTATAGTTGAGACTAAGTAATCTACCCCTTGTTACTTAGTTCC
Organism: Papaver bracteatum; assembly: GCA_023529315.1. NCBI lineage: Eukaryota > Viridiplantae > Streptophyta > Magnoliopsida > Ranunculales > Papaveraceae > Papaver > Papaver bracteatum. Next base: position 970,043 of record JAJJWX010001102.1, on the reverse strand, counting down.
CTCAGTATCCCTGCGCCTACAATCGTATGTCCAATGCATGAGAATCCAAAGATAGAAACAACTACTTTGAGTTTCTTTACCGATGTAAAATCTTAAGCACTCAACTCCTTTTGACTGTATTCCAAACATTAAAGGAACAAAGTTGTTTGGTAACCACTATATCAATCTTTATGTAAAGATATATTTATTTTTGACAAAGGCTCTTCCGTTTAAACAAGTAAACTCCTTGGTTGGGTAAGATCAATCAAGATCCGAAATAATTATATCTAGATTCATAACTATCAGATTCGGATATTGAAGAATACCACCAAATGATAGTTTCCGATCAATATGACTACTTGATCAAATTTATCAAAGATAAATTAGATCTTAATCGGATCCCTTCCAATCAAGATGTGTGCCTAAAATTGTATCACAAGATGCGAAACCGATCATAAAAAAGCTTCTTGTATTCAATTATACCTGCACACAAAAACTTGATTCCGCTTATGATTGATCACGCACAAAACGGAGTTTGTTAACAACGGATGATCACAAGTAGTCTTCAGATTAAAAAAAAAACAGTTCTGAAAATCTCATCAATACTTTGATCTAGTTTGAGTGACCTTATTATGGCAGAAGAGAAGGATCTCAAAAATAATTAAACTAGGTGCAATCAAATTTCAACAATCGTTATTCAATCAAATTAATAATCGAAAACTAAATAACAATTATCTTGTCTAGTTTCCCACTAACGGTACTTGCTAGAGATTGTTGATCCCAAATAAGTCTTTAAATGAGCGGACGTAAGAGATTTCTCCTAATTAGGGTACTTTCCTCTCCGGTATAGTATTACAAGTAATACTAGTATTCGGCTCCACCGGAAACAATGAAGTTCGCCTGGATAAGGATCGTTTGTAAGAAGAATAAACTTCATTATTTATAGATCAAGGTTGTTTGGACAACAAGGGAATTCAAAAACCGAAAGATTCTCAAGATATGTAATAAAGTACCTAATTTCGGTTTTCATATTTCCAACTAACATTCAACCTGTAATTATGAAATCTCTCTTTAGAAAATATCTAATATTACTTTATCACTTAACTAATATAGTTTTTCTAGAGATATGTTTTGCTTGCTGGAAAATCAAAAACATATAATCTGAAAATCTTAATCAAAAGATTCTCAATATTTCAGTTTGGGATCACCTTGAGTATCAAGGAATATCTTTGAACAATCAATGATAAAAATTATGTACATGTTCATATTATGTCGACATCTAGAATTTTCCTATCTATCAAACCCTAATTCCAAACTCACACAAAATCCTAAAGTGATATGTAAATATTGAAAAGCAATTAAGATCTGTTTTACCAAGTCTCCAATATAGGTAGGGATTGGTTCTACCATGACTCCCAACAGTATCTAGGATCGGTTCTACCAAAATTCCCAATATAGTTAGGTATCGATTCCACCATGATTCCCAACAAAAGCTAGGATCGGTTCTACAAAGTATCCCAAGATAGGTAGGGATCGGTTATACCTTTACTCTCAACATAAGTTAAGATCGGTTCTACTAGAATTACCACATTAGGTTTGAATTGGTCATCCAAAAGATCTTCATAGAAAACCGGACCAAAACACCTATTGAGTTCTTTTCGATTACGAAGCAAGTTTGTATATGTACTTCCTTTAAACCAATATAATAAAACATGGTTTTCTATGATGAAATCACACCTATATCGATCGAATACACAATCAAGTAACAAGTACGTAGATTATGTTGATGTCTCATTTACGAAGTTCAAAAGATAAACGTTATACTTCGTAACTCATATACTTCCTTGACACTTTGATCATACTAATATGACTAAGTCTAATACAGAGTATCATATAACCTCGCATGTTATGTTTTCAATCTTAAACAACTTGAAATAAAAAATTGGAATGGAAACAAGTCAAGTCAGTATCCCTAACCTCAAGTGGAAGGATAATGTCTTCGTTGTAGTCGACACGTCTTCATGTTCTCCAGGTTTTCAGAGTAATACTTATGTCTCAACATTCCTAGACTTTATAGTTTAACCTAAATGAAGTTGACTTTAATTAATTTTAATCAAGCAACTCTAATTGAGTTGTGATACTAAAATATGACAACCAACCTTGACATGCCAATTCTTAGTGGGTTCAACCAAGAAATGCTCTAACACCTCCTAAATCCATTAGTGTCAGCACATGCAACCATGTTTAACTTTCAAGAGGAAATCCACTAATTCTCTATGTCTTGATTTTTTTAAATAAATCTCACCTTCATCCTCAGATAAATCTTCCCGGCGAGACCTTTTCAAAATACCGGGACTTGCGATATTCCAAACATTATCATTGTCTCTTTTGTCAACTAAAGTTGAGTGTGTACTCACATCATCTAAATGATTACTGGAAGAAGGTTTATTTCTCTCTTGTTGCTTAAATATTTTATCGAATTTTTCGAAATTGATTCCATTTAGCTCTCTTCGTGAAGAACACTAGCATCATCGTTCTTTTACTCCGCTACTGGTTTTAAGGCAACAATTATTGTGTTCGAAACATTACATGGATGGGTGATACTACCACTTAAATCTTGCTGCTTAGGACCTTGATTCTTCATAGAGTATTATTGAATAACCTTATTCATCTTTTGCTTCTTTTGATTCTTGGCATTCGATACTGAGCTTATGGCTCGGTTTTTGCGTTTGAAGAGCATACTCAATTACCTTACAATGTTGGAAATATACAGGGACTTTAATTTTCATATGTGAAATATGCCATGAAAGCATATCCATATCTTTCCACTAAAACTCTATCATGCAAGTGCCCGGATAAACAAATTTCAACCTGAAACCTTGCATAGTGACTATATATATGTGTTCCTAATTATTACATTATATGCATACAAAGGAGTTCTAACTACACTTGCAATTTCATAGAGTGTTCCACTCCTCAATATTCAAGACTAACGCCAGAAATACGAACACACACCTGCATTAAAGATCATCGTATGTTATTGGGATTAAAATATGGATTCTATATCTGAAAATGAATTATATCTAGCTTGAAGTAAGATGTATCGGCTGCTCGAACTCGTCTGAGATCATCTGCCAAGTTGATTAGAAAACAAAAGAAACCCTTCCCTAAAGGAACAATACTCCACAAAATATTACTGTGTCAAATTATGCGATCGAAGCTTAGTTTTAACATCATCAGTTGTTAATGGTATTATACCCTTGGGTAAAAAACTATGACCAAGCAAACTATTCTTACGATCTCAACACCCTTCTTATATTCATCTTCAGATATCCTAACTAAAAAAGTGGGGGTACAACAACCACACCCAATATTTCGTTTAGAATTCTGAATAGCCAAACTCCAATATATTTTTAAGAGAATCAACTAGACAGTTAGACTCAATCTATAGAAAAGTATATCAAAGACTTTAATATCTCTATCTCTTAATTCAATCCGCAATCAGCAAATAGGAATTTGCGAACCCGATTTAATATAAGAGAAATAACTTGAACGGTACTAAATACCAATGTTCAAGGATCAATCAACAACCAAAGGTTGGATTTACTAATTGATCGATACAACGCACAACCTGCGATAATTCAATTACATAACATAATATAATGCGGAAAAGAAATAACACAGACACCAGAATTTTGTTAACGAGGAAACCGCAAATGTAGAAAAACCCCGGGACCTAGTCCATCTTTGAACACCACACTGTATTAAGCCTCTACAAACACTAGCCTACTACCAATGAACTTCGAACTAGAATGTAGTTGAACCCTAACCAATCTCACACTGATTCAAGGTACAGTCGTGCCCCTTACGTCTTTTATCCCAGCAGGATATTACGCACTTGATTCCCTTAGATGATTTCTCACCCATAAGTAAGAGTTGTTATGACCCAAAGTCGAATACTTGATAAACAAATATGTCTCACACGGAAAAGTCTATTGGAATAGATAAATCTGTCTCCCACAGAAATACTTACGATTTTTGTTCCGTTTTTTGATAAATCAAGGTGCACAGGAACCAATTGATAAACTGGACTTACATTCCTGAAGAACACATAGTATTATCAATCACCTCACAATAATCTTAATCGTATGGTAGCAAAACAAGATATTGTGGGATCACAAACTATGAGACGAAGATGTTTGTGAATATTTTTAATCTTGCCTATCGGAGATTAAATCTCAAGCAAATCTTAGAGAAGATAGTACTCAATATGATAGAACAAATGAAGATCAGAACACGCAATTACAGAGAAAATAGTTGTCCTGGCTTCAGAATCCAAATGAAGTCTTTAAGTCGTTAACCTACAGAGTTTCGTGAAAACCTAAGGTTAAAGGAGAATCGACTCTAGTCGCAACTAGTATCACACAGGAGGTGTGGGGATTAGGTTTCCTAGTTGCTAGAGTTCTCCTTTATATAGTTTTCAAATCAGGTTTGCAATATAAGTTACCTTGGTAACAAAGCATTCAATATTCACCGTTAGATGAAAACCTGATTAGATACAAGCTAATATCTTTCAACTGTTAGATCGAACTTAGCTTGTTATACACAAATGAAATGTACCCTCGTTTAGGTTTATGTAACCATACCTAAACATGTACATCATGTTGGCTCAACAGTAGTTAACCGAGGTTAGCTATATGAACACTCTCATATCAACCTTATTCATCTTAACCATAACTAGTTCAAATGACTCAAATGAAACTAGTTAAAAAGTTGTTTAATTGTTATATTCTCATAGAAGTATACAATAACACAATTGAAGAAAAACCGGTTTGATTCACTTGAATCAATTCATGAACATTATATCCACAGTTTGCAAAGAATGCATTCCTTATTATATAAATATATTTGTTCATGTTACAACCAATTTTAGAACTTTAACCATTCAAGTATGCAAGCGGGTACGCATACTTGAAATAGCCGGACCAAGTTTGGTTTTCGACAGTATGCGAACGGGTACACATACCTCCAAACCCAGCAGAAATTTTCGGCCACAAACCTTACGTCAATATGCGTAAGGTTACACGCACTTAGGTTCCCGAATTTCTCAAACCAGTAGGTACACATACGGGTATGCATACTATGGTTCCCGGACACGGATCACATATATGCAAGAGTGCACAACATGTTTATAATCTAATGTTGGTTAAGTGTTCTAAACTCTTATTTCAATCATTGAAACATTCTTAGAGGTTGAAAATATCCGTTTTCACACACTATTAGCATCAAAGGAATTTTCAAGTTATTGAAATAATCATAACGAAACATTCCAAGTCTACATCAAATGATTGTATCACACAAAACAATTTTAAATATTACTCAGCGATTTTCACATGATCATCTTTTGACTTTCTTCGAGAATATAATATGAACTTGGTTGAAGCGAAAGCTTACCAACACATATTTTAAGAAATATGTAAGCGAGTTAAACTTATCTCGAAATCTCAAATGTGTAGATAGTAATACGACTTTAATCTCAATATAGGAGATAGAGTAGAAATAGACTTTCCAAGTGATAGATATGAGTTTCAGCCTCCACATACCTTTTGTTGATGAAGTTCCACAAGGTCTCCTTAGTAATTCTACATCTTCAATTGATGAACGCCGTGAAGTCTAATTCTCAACTACACAATCTATCCTAGTCCGAGACATTATAAGTATAATAGAAATCAAGACTTATAGTTTCGATCACTAACATTGACAAACAAGCTTGAGATAAAAACGCTTGTGAGTTCGACCAAGCAGTGCTCTAACAATCTCCCCCTTTGTCAATTTTAGTGACAAGACTATCAATACATATGGATTACAAAATAAATAAACTTTGTAGATTCTTATCCAAATGCTTGATCTCCTTGGTTCTTCGACATTACTCGAAATCTTCATCACTTCCAAGTACTCTAATGATTCCAAATGTGTTCAAATCAGCATCATCGTCGGTGAAGATCCGTAGCTATAACAATGAGAAAACAGTTGCTCTTAATCATTGTTATACAGTGTCATAGTATCATTATACAGCATCAAAGTCCAATTATATCACAACTTTGACAACAATATTATGGTGATATGTATTATTCCCTCTTAGTCAATACTTCATCTCAATATGAAAACCACTCCCCCTTACATAATGATCTGTAAACCATATGTATTTGTAGTGTGAACTACACATTAATTCTCCTCCTTTTTGTCAATATAAAGTGGAAAAGGTACGAAAACTAGTGGGATCCTCATGAAATTTTCATAGAGATACTACATGACCAAAATAGAATAACATACCAAGTTGTTTAGATGACATCAAATAGCCAAAACTAAGTGCATTCATCAAGGAGTTTATAAAGATACAAGATAACCCCTACAATATTCCACAGCCGCAATCCCCACAAAAATTTGGCAATTAAGCACAAGTTTAATTAAGAATCTCCCCTATAAAATGTCATTCCCGAAAAAACAACAAGAGCGACCTTACTTTTACAAGAAAATAAGGATTTCTTTGGACATAAACAAATCACATGAAATATGAATTTGTATCCAAAAATCACAATTGAATTATCCACAAGGAAGAAAATTAATCCAATTGGCCATGCTCAACATAAGAGAACTTACGGAGCAACAAAATACATACACAAATATGTGGATCAGGGAAAGACCAATACTGCTGAATAATCAAAGATCCATTCTATTTTTCATCACTATTTGCACAATGACATATAATAGACTTAATCTTTGAAAACAAAAGTTTATCATTTCTTCCACCAATATTTGCATAGTGACATAAAAATCTTAACTATTGTGGTCAAAAGTTCATTCTATCTTTTTCAATACTTTCATATCGACATACAATAGATTTAACTTTTGAACAAGTATGGAACAGTCAAGGTTCACGGACGTAAACAACATATCCCATAACAATTTGCAATATATAAAACCATAAAGATTAATACTGCAAAAATCTTCTTCCTAATAAACTTTAGAATTTTAAAAAATAAATCTAAAAACATTGCAAGATGAAAAAAGTTGGCAATAGCTATGTGTACTCACAATAATGGCTATTCCAAACTCTAGTTATCCTTCTTAAAAAGGCAAGAATAAATTCTCAAAATAAGTTATTCTAGACAATAATAATAAAAAAAAAAACACTAAAAAAAAAAAGGATCACAAGAAAAAAATCAGCGTTCACGAACAGAAGCTTCATAGGTTTCAAGACCTTCAAGCTTGTGACAGATGGTATCGTCTGCATCTTCGGATAAGATATTTTTCTTGAGACGATCCTTAACATGTGTTTTCATGAGAACAAGGTCAGAGATAACCTCTCTTAACTCAGTTCTTAACATATCAAGGTTTTTTAAAGTATCTACAAGAAACATTTTTGCATCGTTAAACTGACCGACAAAATCTTGAACATCTTCAGCAAAAATCTCTTCTACATCCTCAATGTCTGAAAAAAAAATTAGCAAATTGGGAAGAGGTGTCATTAACTTCCACAAGAGTTCTTTTATCCTCTTCTTCGAAACCACGACCCTTATCAAGAAAACCTTTTGCAAAGTTACAAGTTCCCAAAAGAGATGCCATTATGGACAAGAAAAATAACCTGGAGTACACGTACTCAATGTTTGATCGATTCAAATCACAACCTGTGATATTTCAATTCTATAAATAAATATAATGCGGAAAAAAATAACACAGACACCGGAATTTTGTTAACGAGGAAAACCGCAAATGCAGAAAAACCTCGAGACCTAGATTTGAACACCACACTTTATTAAGCCGCTACAGACACTAGCCTATTACCAATGAACTTCGGACTGGACTGTAGTTAAACCCTAATAAATCTCACAGTGATTCAAGGTACAGTTGCGCTCCTTACGTATCTGATCCTAGAAGGATACTACGCACTTGATTCCCTTAGTTGATATCACCCACAACTAAGAGTTTCTATGGCCCAAAGTCGAAAACTTGATAAAAAATATGTCTCACAAAGAAAAGTCTATTGGAATAGATAAATATGTCTCCCATAGAGATACCTACAAGTTTTGTTCCGTCTTTTGATAAATAAAGTTGCACAGAAACCAATTGATAAATCAGACTTATATTCCTGAAGAACAGCCTAGTATCATCAATCACCTCACAATAATCATAATCGCATGGTAGCGAAATAAGATATTGTGGAATCACAAACGATGAGACGAAGATTTTTGTGACTACTTTTTATCTTGCATATCGGAGAATAAATATCGAGCCAATATTAAAGAAGATAGTACTCAAATATGATAGAAATAGCAAGATCATATCACGCAACTACAAATAAAATAGTTGGGTCTGTCTTCATAATCCCAGTGAAGTCTTTAAGGGTTTCATGAAAAACCTAAGGTTAAAGGAGAATCGACTCTAGCTAATACAACTAGTATCATACAAGAGATGTGGGGATTAGGTTTCTCAGTTGCTAGAGTTCTCTTTTATATAGTTTTCAAATCAGGGTTTGCAATCTAAGTTACCTTGGTAACAAAGCATTCAATATTCACTGTTAGATGAAAACATGATTAGATTCAAGCTAATATCTTTCAACCGTTAGATCGAACTTAGCTTGTTATACATAAATGAAATGTATCCTCATTTAGGTTTGTGTGTACACCATGTTGGCTCAACCGAAGTTAACCTAGGTTATATATATGAACACTCTCATATCAACCATATCCATCTTAACCATAACTAGTTCCAATGACACAAATGAAACTAGTTAAAGAGTTGTTCATTTGATATATTCTCATAGAAGTATACAAGAACACAATCGAAGCAAAATTGGTTTGATTCACTCGAATCAATTCATGAATATTATATCCACGGTTTGCATATATATATTAGTTCATGAACAAACCAATTCTAGAACTTTAACCACTCAAGTATGCAAACGGGTACGCATACTTAAGTAGCCGGTCTGAGTTTGGGTTCGCCAGTATATGAACGAGTATGCTTACTTAAGTACACTTCCGAAACCCAGCATAAATTATCGGACGTATACCTTACGCAAGTATGCATACCTATATGTGTACTTGGTACACAGAATTTCACAACTACAAGTACGCATACGGGTATGCATACTTTAGTTCCGGTCATGGATCACATACATGCAAGAATGCACACTATGTTTATAATCCAATGATGGTTAAGTATTCTAAACTCTATTTCAATCATTGAAACTTTCTTAGAGGATGACAATAGCCATTTTCACATACTATTAGCATCAAATCAAATTTTTAGATATTGAAATAATCATAACAAAACATTCGAAGCCTACATCAAATGATTGTATCACACAAACCACGTAAGATGTTACTCGACGATTTTCACATGATCATCTTTTGACTTTCGTCAAGAATATAAGATGAACTTGGTTGAAGCAAAAGCTTACCAACACATATTCAGAGAAATATGTAAGCGAGTTAATATCAGCTCGAAATCTCAAATGTGTATAATCGAAAACCATAAACGATGTTTATCTCAATATAGGAGATAGAGTAAAAATAGACTTTCCAAGTGATAGATGAGTTTCAGTCTCCACATACCTTTTGTTGATGAAGTTCCACAATCTCTCCTTAGTAGTTCTTTATCTTCAATTGGTAAACGCAGTGAAGTATAATGCTCAACTACACAATCTATCCTAGTCCGAGATATCACTATAAGTAAACTAGAAATAAGGACATATAGTTTTGATCACTAATATTGACAAACAAGCTTGAGATAGCAACGCTTGCGAGTTCGACCGAGCAATGCCTTAATAGTTTATAATCCAATGTTGGTTAAGTATTCTAAACTCTTATTTCAATCATTGAAATATTCTTAGAGGACGACAATAGCCGTTTTCACACACTATTAGCATCAAAGAAATTTTCAAGTTATTGAAATAATCATAACGAAACATTCCAAGTCTACATCAAATGATTATATCACACCAACCATATTAGATGTTACTCGGCGATTTTCACATGATCATCTTTTGACTTTCGTCAAGAATATAAGATGAACTTGGTTGAAGCGAAAGCTTACCAACACATATTCAGAGAAATATGTAAGCGAGTTAATCTCAGCTCGAAATCTCAAATGTGTATAATCGAAAACCATAAATGACCTTTGTCTTAATATATGATATATAGTATAAATATACTTTCCAAGTGATAGATGAGTTTCAGTCTCCACGTACCTTTTGTTGATGAAGTTCCACAAGCTCTCCTTAGTAGTTCTTTGTCTTCAATTGGTAAACGCTGTGAAGTATAATACTCAACTACACAAGCTATCCTAGTCTTATACATCACTATAAGTAGACTAGAAATCAAGACTTATAGTTTTGATCACTAACATTGACAAACAAGCTTGAGATAGCAACGCTTGCAAGTTCGACCGAGCAACGCCTTAACAGTTTATAATCCAATGTTGGTTAAGTGTTTTAAACTCTTATTTCAATCATTGAAACATTCTTTGAGGATGACAATAGCCGTTTTCACACACTATTAGCATCAAAGCAATTTTCAAATTATTGAAATAATCATAACGAAACATTCCAAGTTTACATCAAATGATTGTATCACACAAACCATATTAGATGTTACTCGGCGATTTTCACATGATCATCTTTTGACTTTCGTCAAGAATATAAGATGAACTTGGTTGAAGCGAAATCTTACCAACACTTATTTCGAGAAATATGTAAGCGAGTTAAACTCAGCTCGAAATCTCAAATGTGTATAATCGAAAATTATAGTAATACGACTTTTGTCTCAATATAGGAGATATAGTAGAAATAGACTTTCCAGGTGATAGATGAGTTTCAATCTCCACATATCTTTTTTTGATGAAGTTCCACAAGCTCTCCTTAGTAGTTCTTCGTCTTCAATTGATGAACGGCGTGAAGTCTAATGCTCAACTACACAATCTATCCTAGTCCGATACATTATAAGTAAACTAGAAATCAAGACTTATAGTTTTGATCACTAACATTGACAAACAAGCTTGAGATAGCAACGCTTACGAGTTCAACCAAGCAGTGCTCTAATACTAACAAAAAGATGATTTTCTTTTATGCAGGATTTTGAAAATTGATAGGAATTGAAATCAAGATTTTGAACTTTAGCAGCAAAAGAAATAGTTGTTTTAGGTTTTGAAACAATGAGTTTCTAACTAAAAGTTTGGGGATTGAGTTAGGGTCTAGGAACATCACATCATCACTAAGATGATGATTGCCCCATTGATGAAAACGAAAGGGAAACATCGAAAACCTAGAGTCGCATGGAGTCCTCCTTTTTTTTTTTTTTTTTTTTACTTATCTCCCAAATTTTCGTTCCCTCTGGATATGATCATCAATTTACTTACATTTCTTAGATTAAATTTTATCACTTACATTTCTTATATTAAAATTTTATCACTTACATTTCTTAATCCTTAAAAGAGGTTATGTTAGAAATATGCATATGAAAACATTTACTAATTTTGGGACACAAAAAATAACCTGGCTTGATTGGGGTATACCCAGATTAATTGGGGTATACCTAATGAGACAAAACCCAAGGCATTTTGAAGTAAAAGAAGCCACCACTTAACCTTATATTTTCTAAATGGATAATATGCCCTTGTTTAATTAACACTAAAAATTATGATTAGGTTAATTAATTGAGTTTAGATTAAAATTTTCAAATTATGAATTCAGTAGATTAAGCCTTTAATCCGTCTTATGAGTCGATTTCGATCAAAAAAATTGGTTTTGAAAATGTGAAAGGTCGGCAAGGTCGACTTTTGAATAAGGTGCCATCTATGTATCGCCGGCATGGTCGACGTTTAAATGAGATGCTGACCAATTTTAGACGGCATGGTCCTTGGATGAAGAAAACGCCGACCCTTTTTACCCCGGAATGGTCTTTAAATGATGATTACGCCGACTATCTTGGGCCAGCAATCTTACGATCGGCATGTAAATATTTCCTACAATGCCGGCTATCATATAGTCGGCATGAACATAATTTATAACACTACCGTCTGACCTATAGTCGACATGATAAGGATTTATAACCTTGTCGACATGTACTTATACCAAACATAAAACAGAATATGGGAAAAATGTAATTCACTTTAATGCAATTTTGGTTACTACATTGATTGAAACATAAAACCTAACTCCTTGTCGACGGAAAAATGAATGCACTTAGCATGTGCATAAAGCCTTTGAACCCCTAGGCGGCCCTAGTTGACGAGTTATAGTCTTGTGAAGGTTTACATATAGCTCTACCCACAAAACTTACACTAAAACCATCAATCTTCGTTGGAGGAATCCCATTCATTTCCGGCCTGCATGAAGTCCGGGGCATACTCTGGGATTTTGGATACCATGAATTCATAGCTTGCGTCGAGTGCGAATGTTCCCCCTTTTCCTCCAAGCAGCGCGCTTTGACGACTTCATGCTACAAAAACAAAACACAAAGTTACTTTGTTAGTGGTGTTTAGTAGGAAGATCAAACAACATGCATCACATAAAATAAACCACAAAAAAACTTACAAATTGTTCAATGGACAAGTTGAAGTTGGTAGCGTTGAAAATCCGGGGTTGGAGAGCTAAAACAGCAAGTATCTCATTTTCGATGACTAGGTTCCGATCATGGACTTGTTGAACACTTATTCCATTAGGATTCCTAAAATATTGCCTAAATTTTTTGTGTACCCTAGCCCAAAAGGTTACGGCATCCACCCTTACCGAGGACTCATGCCTAACTCGAGTTTCCATGTACCACGCTTGGGTGATTTCCAAATATTCATTTGGATCAAATGATGCCATTGTTGTTTGTAGAAAACTATTGGGTGACTTAGATGGAGTGTATGATGATATGAGCTTTGGAGAGTATATGGAACTATTTGTGTGTTGTTTTGTAGAGAGAAGTAGTGTATTTATAGGATGGTGCCCAAATTTGGCCGTTATAGTGCCCCAAGTACAAGTCAATCAGCTGTACTTGCAAAAATTTGAATTTTGAACTTGCCGGCTCGGTTTTTGTTTCCCCAATATGCCGACTAAGTATGGCCAGAAGGGTCGTAATTTCTTACCCTGCCGACCTTATTATGATTTTAGGCATTAGGAGATCATTTTCTTCTGTATAACCGTCGAAAAGGTATTTGGTTATTAGTTTTCCGGCAAGAATATAGCCAGCAAGGTTGCATTCTATAACCATGCCGACCTTATTATGATTTTAGGCATCAGGAGAAGGGTTTTTCTGCAACACATAGTCGGCAAGGTAGATAACATAATACTTTGTTGGCTATTAGACATCTAGGAAGGTTTGAATCTGATTACCTTGCGGACCTTGGTATGCAAATAATTTCTGCTATCAGGGCCAGTAGTCTGATAGTTCACAACCCTGCCATCCCTGGTAAAGTCGGCAGGGTAACTTTAAAAAAAGCATGTCGGCTGAACTATTGAAACCTTACATGGCTAAACAAACCATTCATTTAACAACTAGAAATCCAACATTTTTTGTCCAAAATACGAAAACATGTCTCATAAACCTTAAAAAAAACATATGTCCAACCATTAACTTTAATATTTGTCTACCATAACATAAAGAAATGAACTAGAAATGCACTCATTTACCACCACGACCACGACCCCGTTTAGCATCATGACGACCACCACCACTACCACTACCATCACCAAGGGAACAATCCCTATTTTTGTCAGAATTCATCCTGGCTTGTGCTTCCCACCTGGCTTTTTATTCCCTCTTTACTTCAGCATCAGCTTTCTTGAACAATTCATAGGCATCCTCATTGACATGATTGCTAGCATAGTGAATATGCTTGGTTTGCTCTTCAATCGACAAAGGCTCTCATCTTTCTCTCGCGCAACACAACACCTTCACAAAGGTCTTCAAATGCTCCTTTTATTTTCAGTTAAACAACAAACAATTAATAGAATGATTCGATAATATAATCTTAAAATAGTAAGAGCAACTCTAAAATACTTACAAAGAACTTAGGAGTTGTTGCTGGGTCCTTCGCTGCCATTTTCCTCTTACGAGCCAATTTTTCAACAGTTTGTTCCCTAATCACAGTAGGTTGAGCCCATCCCAAGTACCACATCATGTATTTCTCATGAGCTTCATGAGCTTCGGTCACCTCGTCCAAAAGACTCGTATCGACTTTATGGTCACGTCTTCCGTTCCAATGATCTTTAACTAGCGCTGGAGCGTAAGTGACGTTAATAGTTTTTTGGGACGTGCTGTAGTCCTCCCTTAACACTTTAAAGAATGTCTCAGTATTGAAATGGGGTTGTTCTTGGACGTAACCCAATTGTCGCATTACACGGTGTGGATCGTACATTGAAAATCCATGGGAGAACAACAAGGGTCTGTAATATAATGCAACATCATGTGTCCTTTGGATTAAACATTGATTTCTAACATCTCGATACAGATCATCATCCATAGTCAATTTGTCCAAGGAGATTCGCACGTTGATAAGATGTTGTGGCATATCCTTATCCTGAGCACCCTTAAAACTGTATCTTTGTCCTATTGGCTTATCAATCGTAATCTTGTCATTCACTTTGACGTAGGAGTTGGGAAGTGCTCATATATCCAAACCTATGTAAACACAAAGTTTAGTAAGAATCAAACATTACAAGCATTTTGCAAATATAAATGATTTACACAATAAATTACCTGGAAGAGACATATATTGTCATTAACTTACGCAGTTAGTTCCCTTGAAGCCTTTGTCAACTCATTGTTCAAGAAGGCGACCACCGTAGTACCCCAAGAATACTCATGCATTTTATCTAAGGGATCCAATAGTTTCATATACTTAGTGTCGACCAAGCTTCCAGAACTGTCGGGGAACTTACATTTACCCAGGACGTAGAGCAGATAAGCTGACGTGGTTGCATTGATTCGCACCAAGTCCACCCTTCCTTCCTTATCATAGATTTTTTTGGTCCCAGATAATGTATCCCTCAACTTCTTCAGATTAAACTTCTTACTTAGATGACCCTCCTTCATCACAAGCATAGACTCCGTCTCAACCTGATTCCAACCGAATAATTTTTTGGTCAATTTGAAGATGTCCTCCCAAGAAATGTCATTATCGGAGCCCTCACTGATTTATTTTCCCTCAACCTCGAGGCCTATAATTTGATGAGCATCATCGGGAGTTATATCCATCTCACTGAATGGGAATAACATTGTATCAGTCTCTTCGTAGAACCTCTCACAGAATGCAGATACGGTAACTCTATCATACTCAATATTCGAACTCTCCACTGCAGGCCACAACCCGGAGTTCTTGACAATCGCTTTCACCTCGTTACATTTATTATCAAGGTCCCAGTTCTTAGTCACTGAATATGAAACTTGGTGCCTCAATAGACGGATGGCATGCTTGTGATCCTAAATACCAAAAACTCAAAATAAAAAGAAATACAAACACTTGACGCAAATTTAAGATAGATAAGATACACTTTTTTAGAGCATTTCTCGGTCGAACTCGCATGCGTTTCTATCTAAATCATGTTTGTCAATGTTAGTGATAAAAATTATAAGTCTTGATTTCTAGTTTACTATAGCTAAGGTCTCGGACTAGGATAAAAAGTGTAGTTGAGCTCAAGAACTCCATGGAAATCATCATACAAGATGAAGGACTACTCAAGGAACTGGTGGATCTTCATCGAATAAAAGGTATGTATAGACTTGAACTTATCTATCACTCACAAGTCTATCTACTTTATCTCCTATCTTGAGACAAAAGTCGTATTACTATATATATTGAGATTATACACATTTGATATTTCGAGCCGAGTATATCTCGCCTATCTATTTCTCAAAATATGTGTTGGTAAAGCTTTCGCTTTATCCAAGTTCATCTATACTTAGTGACGACAGTCATGTTAAGTTTCAATCACTTTGAAAATTGCTCTGACTAAAAATTATTTGTGAATAACAACTATATAACACTCTGAGAATTTTTCAATGATTGAAATGAGAGTTTAGACATTTTAACCAATGGAGGATATAAGCATTGTTGTGGAAACACATATGTGTATAAGTCCTTATTCCTTGAACCAAAGTTTGCGAACTTTGTTGATCAAGAGAATCGGAGAAGTGCATGAGCTTCAGTCCACGAACCCAGTCCGCGAACTGGCGAAGTTCTCAAACCTGAGAATTTCTGCTGGAGTTTGTGAACTCCATCCGGGAACTTAAGTCCGCTAACCCAGTCCTTGAACTTGAGTAGGTTATGTCTAAAAACGATATTTGTGAACTCATCTCTATATACTAAGGAATGCTATTGCAAACAGTAGCTATATAGTTCATAAACCGATTCGAATTAATAAAATCGTTTTTGCTTCAATTGTGTCTTGTGTAGTACATAAAGATCTAATAAATTGAACAACTCTCTAACTAGTTCATTTGAGTTATTTGAACTAGTTATGATGAAGAAAAATATGGTTGATATGAAAGTTATCATATGGATAACCATTTGGTTAACTATTGTTGAACCAACTAATGTACAAGTTTGGGTACGGTTTTCACAAGCCTACAAACGTGTATTACATGTGTGAATAACAAGCTATGTTTTCGATCTAACGGTTGATAAATATTAGCTTGAATCTAATCAAGTTTTCATCTAAGGGTGAATATTGAATGCTTTGTTACTAAGCTAACATTGATTGCAAACCCTGATTTGAAAGACTATATAAGGGAGAACTCTAGCAACTGGGAAACCTAATCCCCACACCTTACGTGTGATACTAGTTGTGCTAATCTAGAGTTGATTCTTGTAGTACCAGAATATCGCTACAACGTTATTCCCGTGATATTAACAACATTTCTGCGAGAAACTCAAACGTTTCTACAGGTATTAACGACGCTTTGAAGAGATTGTCGCAAGATTCTTCAACAACATTTGGCGAGTGTCACAAAAGAGTGATGTAATGATTAACGATTAAATATATATGAAGAATAAGTCTGCTTCACGATGGTTATAAAGTTGGCGATGGTGAAAACTGAAGTTATGGCGATGAGATCGCAAAGAAGATCCGAATTAGGGGGAAATCTTAGCTGTCTTCCACTATGTAAATCCCTATATAAAGGGCACGATAGATCCAGAAAAGGATGATGCATTTTTGAGAGCTGAGAGAATTTTGAGGAGAGAGAAACTCCAGAAAGAAAGTTGTACTTCTGAGTTTTGATCTTTCTTGTAAATCTTCCTGAAAGTGAATTAATAAAAGTGTTGTTGTTCATCCACAATTATGGCTTAGTTTTCATAGATTCTTGACAAGGGTGTAGTGTAGGAAATCCTGCAACTATATTTTGGCGCCCGAAACAGGGAATGAATTAACGAAAATAGAAGAAGAAGCGAAGAAGAAGCGAAGAAGAAGATAAAAATTGTTCAAAATCATAAAGTAAATCGGTGAGAAAATTGAAGGAAAAATGATCAAAATCAAAAAGGATTGTAGAAAATTGAAAGGTGATGTAATAACAAAAGAAATGATTGATACATTTCATGAAAATATCAAGGGAAGGATACATAAACGGGATTATGAAGGAAGGAAGATTAGGGCAGTGGAGAAGATATCATCATTGAAAGATTGGGAAAAACAAGAAATCACGTTTACAGCAGCAGAAATACCAGGAGAAGATTCAAGTCATACATCTCCATTGGTGGTGACAGTAACCACTATACCAATGAGAAAGGAGAAATCGATAAAATCTGAAGAAGAATGGGCTATGAATAGAACTTTAGTAGACACAGGAAGTTCTGTAGACATGATATTTTATCATACCTTCAAGAAGATGGGATATAAGGATGAAGAAATGTCTCATTCAACGTATTATGTTCATGGATTTGGAAAGTACATAACAAAACCTAAAGGCGAGATAATGGTACGAATTCCACTAGGAGAAATTGAAACACAAATATCATTATGTGTGGTAGATGTGGAATCGCCGTACAATATGATATTGGGAAGACCGTGGATACACGCAATCAAGGCTGTGGCGTCAACATTACATCAATGTGTTAAATTTCCTATGCCTAGTGGAATTGGATAAATTAGAGGAGATGTGGATTTCGCGAGATTATGCTACCAAATTGAAGTAAGAAATTGTGAAGAACGTCCAAAGCTGCGAAAAGATCGCAGAAAATTGAACAGAGAAGCAAAGAAAGAAGAGGAATTTAAAATTTACATGATAAGGGCAAAAGAAGGAAAAGGGATACCAAGTGAAGTTTCGCGAGAAGGAGATGAGTTTGCGAGAATCATGAAAACGCCAACACCAATGGGAGAACCTGAAGCCAGCTACACTGCTGCTGAACCAACAAAAGAAATAAATATTGGAAGTGAAGAAGAACCTAAAATGTTGAAAATTGGGACTAGAATGGAGGCAGATGAGGAAGAAAGAACTATAAATCTTTTGCGAGAATATGCAGATATCTTCGCGTGGAACATGGATGAGATGCCAGGGATAGACCCGTCAATAGCATGTCATAAATTAGAAATCAACAAAAACATAAGACCATTTAAGCAAAGAATAAGGAAGATCGCAACAACATAGCATTCTCAAATAGAAGAAGAATTACAGAAGATGCTCGACGCAGGAATTATAAGACAAGCAAAATATCCAGAATGGATTGCAAACATGGTGGTGGTCCCAAAGAAGAACAAAGGGATAAGAATTTGCATAGATTTTACGGATCTAAACAAGGCATGTCCAAAAGATAGTTTTCTGTTGCCAGATATCCCACAAATGGTTGAATCAGCAGCATGAAACGCAAGAATATCATCATTGGATGGGTATAAAGGATATAATCAAATCCCTCTCGCTGAAGAAGATCAAGAACATACTGCATTTTTTGCTTCAAGAGGATTATATTGTTGTACAAAGATGCCATTTGGCTTACGAAATGCTGGTGCAACATATCAAAGAATGGTGGAAAAGGTGTTTGCAAAGTGGATCCACAAAACATTAGAAGTGTATGTAGATGATATGCTGATCAAAAGCAAAGAAGCTGAGAATCATGTGCAAGATTTGAGAGAGATTTTCGATCAAATGCGACAATTCAATATTAAGGTGAATCCCGATAAGTGTACCTTTGGAGTAACTTCAGGGAAGTTTTTGGGGTATATTGTGTCAAAAGAGGGAATACAAGTTGATCCAGAAAAGTTACAAGCAATTCGCGATATTCCAACTCCTGTGACGGTAAAAGATGTGCAAAAACTAAATGGACTCTTAGCCTCGCTAGGAAGGTTCATTTCGCGATCTTCAGACAAGTGTAAACATTTTTTCGATATACTCAAGAAGGGAACAAAATTCAAGTGGACAAATGAATGCGAAAAAGCTTTTCAAGGAATAAAAGAACATTTGGCGAGAATATCTATATTACAAAAAGCTGAACCGGGAGAAGAATTATTGATTTATCTCGCAACAACTCCATATGCGTTAAGTGTTGTGTTATTGCGAGTAGACACAAGGATAGAAAAACCAATTTATTATATCAGCAAAACATTTAATTCAGCAGAGAGAAATTATTCAAAGATTGAGAAACTAATTCTAGCATTGGTACACGCAACCTTTAAGCTTCGAATTTACTTCCAAGCGCATAAGATCAAAGTGTTAACGAGAGTGACAATTGAATCGGTGATGAAAAATTCAAAAAGATCAGGCAGAGTTGAGAGATGGAATGCGCAATTAGGGCATTTTGATATTTAATATGAAATTCTATCTTCGCCAAAATCACAAGTTATCGCAGATTTCTTAGCTGAATTTCCTTTAGAAGATGACGAAGCTGTAGAAGAGATGATGGATATAGAAGAAGAACATGGAGACCCAAAAGAGCTATTAACAGAACCTGACATATGGGAAATATTAGTGGATGGATCATAAAATGGAGAAGGAAATGGGATTGGAGTTATTTTCATTTCACCAGAAGGAGAAAAAACAGCTTTTTCATTTAGATTGGAATTTGCATCCACTAATAATGAGACAGAATATGAAGATGTAATCCATGCACTGAAGTTTGCGATAGAAATGAAGTTGGAAAATGCTAGAATCACCAGCGATTCACAATTGGTTATTCGCCAGATAAAGGGAGAGTATACCACAAATGAACCATCTTTGAAGAAGTACAAAAAACTCGTTGAAGAATTGTCTGCGAGAATTCCAAAAATAAAATGGAGACACATATCAAGGAAAGATAATAGACTCGCAAATTCTTTTCCTTTCATATCAAGTATGATGACGAACCCACTTGCGAGATGCATAAAAATTCAAACACTTTTGCAACCGGCGATAAACAAAGAAGAAGAAGAGGTAGATGTAATGATGGTAAAATCTGGCGAGGAAGAAATAGGGAATAATGTTGCAGATTGGCGAGCAGATCTTCATGCTTATTTGGAGAGAGGAGAAATCCCCAGAAATCGATTAGAAGCACATAAATTAAAAAGTAGAGCAACCAATTATGACTAAGAGATGGGGTATTATATCGCAGATGATTTAATGGACCATCGCTAAGATGTTTGACGAGGGAAGAAGGACAAAAGGTGTTAAAAATGTTGCATAGTGGTGATGATGGTAATCACAGCGGGGGTAGATCTTTGGCATATAAAAAAAAGATGCAGGGTTATTATTGGCCGTATATGCATGAGTATGAAAAACAACTTTCAAGGCGTTGCGAAGATTGTCAGCGATTTGGGAAGAAGATACATGCACCATGAGCACCATTATCATCTTCGTCAAGCGTATGGCCTTTTGGAAAATGGGGATTGGATATTGTGGGACAATTTGTGCCTGGTTCTGGACAAAGAAGATATTTAATCGTTGCTACATATTATTTCAAAAAATGGGGAGAAGTTAAGGCAGTGCAACACATCCGTGATAAAGACATTTTTACATTCATATTTGAAAATATAATTTGCAGATTTGGGATCCCATCACAGTTGATGTCTGATAATGGAAAGCAATTTGAAGGGCAGAATATCGAGTTGCTTCTTAATGCGTTTAAGATAAAATGTGGAAAGTCAACTCCTTTATATCCACAAGCAAATGGTCAAGCTGAGGCAACTAATAAAACAATCACAGACATCTTGAAAAAGAAGTTAGAAGGTTATCACAAATCATGGTGTGAGCAAGTACATAATGCAATATGGGCATATAATATAACTAGACGAGAGGCAACTGGGATGTCACCTTTCTGTTTAACATATGAAGTTGAATCTGTCCTACCAACAGAGGTTGCTATCCCAACAACAAAAAGAGAGGCATGGGAGAAAAATCTAAGTGCTGGCATGATTTTACATAAGTTAGACGAATTAGAAGAAAAGAGAGAAAAAACTCTACAACATATGGAAAACTACTAGCGAAGATTAGCTCGCGAGTACAACAAACGAGTCAAGAAACGTCAATTCCAGCCTGGCGATCTAGTTTTGCGAGAAACACCAAAATATCAGCAAGAAAGTGGTGGAAAATTAGTGAGAAAATGAGATGGACCATACATCATTAAATAGATAATTGGAAATGGAGCATACAAATTAATGGATCCAGAGGGAAGATATGTTGGGCAAAGACTTGATAGACCATGGAACAGGTTGTTTCTGAAAAGGTATTATCAATAGCAATTTTTGCGAGGTAAGAAATATAAATGTAAGATGAAATAGTTAAAAAATTCTTCTTTCTCTATCATAATTTATGCGAGCATCATCGCAAGAATAGCGAATAAAATTTCGCAGAGATTAAAGAATGGGACGAACCTTTATGGCGTGCACCCTAGTTCGCGAATAAAATTTCGTAAGAGGCAAATGTAAGACCTAATAGCGCTTCATATGAGGGGGTATCTCTTGACATGACTCAACGATAAGGTTATACCGCTGCTAGAACCTGAGTCATGCAGACGATGGGGTTAAAGAAAACCTATCTGGGAGAGAGATCTTGGATTTCCAACTATATATGGTTATACCCTGGTTGGACGACTGAGAATATCTTCCAAGAAGTGCAAAGTATGACCAAGGCGCCGAGGTACACGGTTGATCCAAGGGTGCATGGAGCGTACGAAACTCTCTTGCCATCCTTGGTAAGTCTTGTCTATAATGCACTTGGCCTGAAGAAAACCCCACATAGGGTGCAGTCTTGTAACTATAAGCCATATAGGCATAAAGGACAAGAGGCTTCGAACACAACTGGTTGTTGACAGATCTGGATGGGAGGAGCTAGTCTTGTATGGCCGATGCGCCCTCCTTGAAGGGGCAACCAGGGGGAAGATAAGGGAGGCACCCTCCATTAGGGATCTGATAAGTGTCATAAGACGACAATGTCACGGGGATTTATCATCGCAAGAAAATTTAGGCATGTCATATTATCGCGTAACATAAATAACGCAGAGGTAACAAGCCACGAGAGCAATGTTAAGATGAGATCAATGGGTTTTTACATGAAATTGTAAAGACGTCCTGCGATTTCATCGCAAGACGGCAATGTCATAAGGGTAAATTCTTGCGAGAGAATGTATACTTATCATATTGTCGCAAAGATTTTGAAAGAAACATGTATAAGACAAGATCAAAGGGTCTTTACATGCAAATGTTAAGAAATCCTGCGATTTTGTCGCAGACAGAAAAAGTTTGGCAAAATAAGACCTTTAACTAGGAAGGAAAAATAAGACCAAGAGAATAATCTTACCAATTAACTATTTTGCTTTAAGATGGCAGGAAACATTCCTTTATCGCAGAATTATATACAAGGAGGCAAATTTTTAACATCGCGGAATCCCTCAGAAATTTTCAGAAAAGTGCAACAGTATTCCACATATCGCAGATGTATTCATATTTTCGCAAGAATGCAGCAACACAATTACTTAAAGAAGATAATGAGTATTCACCATTTCAAGCAAGATAATGAAGGGAAAGAAGGGGAATAGAGAAGTAGTATTACATTATCTTACTTGAAAATATTCAAAGTAAGCTAAATCGAAAGTTAAAATTCTAAAAGTTTCGAAGATTACATCACTCGCAAGATAGAAGAAGTAAAAGAAAGCAAAGATAAAATTCAAGCCTCGCCGGACTTATTTTTCTTGTCAGATCATCAGCATCATCAGCATCCTTCTCACTGCGAGCTTCTTCTTCCTTGGATTCTTCATCAGCGGGTATTTCTTTAGGAGGACTTTTTTCTTCTTCTTCACCACCTTGTTTGATTTTATTGAGTATTTTCTTCATCATTAGTAAACTCTAACTCTTCATCCATGGGAAGAGGAATTTCATTATCATAAACCTCTAGAGGAGGGATAGAAACAGGAGAAAGATAACGAGGAAGAAGAATATCATTCACGAGAACTTCAGCCCTAAGATGGACTTGGCGAAGATGAGCTTTTTCACGATTCCTAATTTCTATATTCTTAAAGTATTCAAGATAATCAAGTCTTCTTTATGCTTTGTCCTGAGCAATAAAGAAATTAGAAGCAAGAGATTTATTTTCTTTGCGAACTTTATCCAATGTAGCGGTCAGATCGGTGATGGTAGAATGAAGATTTCTTTCGGATTCTGCGAGCAACAAAATAAAAAATCAGTTAGACAAGAATCTCACAAGGAACATAATATAAAATTTTATGAGAAGATCAACAAAAGAGGCAGTCAATTGACTACCTTCTTTTTGCGAGGTTAAGTTTTGGATTAAAGCAAATAAATAGTTCTCCCACTGATTCATGGCATCATCGAATTTATCGCCAACCATACCCTTCAGACGAGATTTCATGTTTTCTTCTTTGTTGCGAAGATATGAATTTTCCTTTGCTAATGAAGAATAAGATTCTTTTAACTGAGAGTATTGGTCTTGAAGTTCGCTGGCTCTTAAACTAAGAGTTAATCTACCTTTGATAAGCTTATCCTTTTCGACGGCAGATGATTCAGTTAACTCCTTGAGCTCCTTCTTAAGAGAATGAAGAGATTGCTCTTGACTATTACATGTACTTTGAAGATTACTTATTTGCTGCGAGGAAATCGTCATCAAGCTTGAAAATCTATGTTTTTCTTGGGACAGGGTTTTATTCTCATCTGATAAAGATTCCATCGCCAAATGAGCCTTGAAAAACAAATATGAGAGGCGATCAAGCTCGCCACTCAAAAAGTTATGCCTTTGCAATAATTGATTGTTCTCGTTAGTAAGATTATTTATGCGATCAATTGAATAAGTGTACAGATTGTCTAGTATGTTGATCTATCCAAGAATCTCTTTCAACGCGAACTTCTTTAGCAATAGATTCAGATTTGAGTCTTTCTATGAAATGAGCCCGATTTGAAACTAATATATGAATCAAAAATTTAAGAAGAAAGTCTAAGTACAGAAATTATGTATATAAAACAGAAAATAAAAAAGAGCAAAGGCAAGAAAAATTCACCTTTTAGCTCGTCATTTCTTCTGCGAAGATTATCGCAATCTAAAGAAGAGTTGCGGAGCATGTGATTTAAGGTATCACTTTCAGCAGTTTTAACTTGAAGACTTTTCCTCAGAACTTCAATCTCATTCTCTAAAGCCGCTCGTGTATCATTACGATCAGAGCCAAAATACTTAAACAGAGTCTCGCAAGCTTCTTGTTGGAGAGGGTCAGTGGAAGACTTTCTAGCATTGTCTAAAACATTAGACAAGACTTTAAAAGCAACATCAACACCTGCGAAAGTTTCTCTCGATGAAGGAAAGGATTTAGAAGGCGAAATAGTAGTGAGAATAAGTTGGCGATCATTTGTGATGGTTGAGTTATCGGGAGGAGTATGTGTAAAAACAACAGTTGAAGGCCGTAAAGGACTATAAGGAACCTCAGTCGCAGCATCTTTAGAAGCTTGGTTTGTCAAAATATCAGAAGGGGTAGAGGTATGAACAGTGATATTCTCGCGAATAGGAGAAGAAAGATTTGGTTGCGATGGTGTGGGAATAACCTTCACAGATGTTAACGGGGGCATAATGAGATTTTCCCCAAGTGTCTTAAAATGGCGAGACCTTTTGGGAGGTTTCTCAGGATTCACGTCATTCTGCGAATAATAACCCAGATAAGAAACAGAGGCAACAATATTGTTATTAAAAAATAAAGGGTTTTCCTTACTACCTTATCATTCACAGAACTTTTCTTCTTCTTCTCAGTCGGTCTTTTGCGAGGGTTAGGATTGTGAGTAGTATATTGTGTGTTAGAAACCTTTCCGCTAAAAAGAAGACATAACAAAGAAATAAGAAAGATTGAAGAATGAAAATAAAAACTGGCTTAAAAATCAAGAAACAAACCTTGAGGACTCCATTAGAACAGTAGCAGAAGAATATGAAGAAGAGGCAAAGTTGCAGACGGAAGATGAAGAAACAAAAAAGTAAAACTAATTTTGAAGGTTAGTTCCACCTTTTATAGGCAAAGGGGAGTGGACCTGCGGAATAGGAACGTGTCAGTAAATGAAGGGATTTACAACACGTGTAAGAAAGGCTGGAATAACGGGATCTTGTCGAGGAGAAAGTATAAAAGGGGAAGAACTTGCGAAGAATAATAAAGAATATTAGTTCTCATGATCTTCTCTTCTTCGCAGAAAAGACATGAGATGTAGTACCAGAATATCGCTACAACGTTATTCCCGCGATATTAACAACATTTCTGTGAGAAACTCAAACGTTTCTATAGGTATTAACGACGCTTTGACGGGATTGTCACAAGATTCTTCAACAACATTTGGCGAGTGTCACAAAAGAGTGATGTAACGATTAACGATTAAAGATATATGAAGAATAAGTCTGCTTCACGATGGTTATAAAGTTGGCGATGGTGAAGACTGAAGTTATGGCGATGAGATCGCAAAGAAGATCCGAATTAGGGGGAAATCTTAGCTGTCTTCCACTATGTAAATCCCTATATAAAGGGAAAGATAGATCCATAAAAGGATGATGCATTTTTGAGAGCTGAGAGAATTTTGAGGAGAGAGAAACTCCAGAAAGAAAGTTGTACTTCTGAGTTTTGATCTTTCTTGTAAATCTTCCTGAAAGTGAATTAATAAAAGTGTTGTTGTTCATCCACAATTATGGCTTAGTTTTCATAGATTCTTGACAAGGGTAGTGTAGGAAATCCTGCAACTACATCCTTTAACCTTTGGTTTCTTCTTCTAAACCAGGTTAACGACTTAAAGACTTCATTGGGATTACGAAGCCAGACCGATACTACTTTTATCGTAGTTGTGTGATTTGATCTTGTTATTTCTATCGTACGAGTACAATTGTAATAATTGGCTTGATATTTCTATCTTCGATAGGAAAGATATAAAAGTAGTCACAAAAATATTCGTCTCATCGTTTGTGATTCCACAATATTTTTTTCACGGCATCGATTAAGACTATTGTGAGGTGATTGATAAAGCTGAGATGTTCTTCGGGAATATAAGTCTGGTTTTATCAATTGGTTCATGTTCACCTTGATTTATCAAAATACAAAACAAAACTTATAGGTATATTCATGGGAGACGAATTTATGTATTATTGTAGACTTTTCTATGTGATACAGATTGGTTTATTAAAGTCTTCGACTTTGGGACGTAACAACTCTTAGTTGTGGGTGAGATCAGCTAAGGGAATCAAGTACGTGGTATCCTACTGGGATCAGAGGCGTATGATCATAACTGTACCTTGGATCAGTGTGAGATTAATTTTGGTTCAACTACAGTCCATACCGAAGTTAGCTTGGAGTAGGCTAGTGTCTGTAGCGGCTTAATACAGTGTATGTTTAATCTGGACTAGGTCCCAGGTTTTTTTTTGCATTTTTGGTTTCCTCGTTAACAAAATTATGGTGTATGTGTTATTTTATTTACCGCATTATATTGTTTATCTTTATAATTGAAATAATACAGGTTGTGCGTTGAAGATCAATCAATTAGAATATCCAATCTTTGGTTGTTGATTTATATTGATTGACACTTGGATATTGGTCTTTGGTACCATCCAAGTTATTCCTTGTATTTGATTAAGACTCATTGATTTCTATTTGCTTTAGTAAATCAAAATAGAAGAGAGATAATAACTCCTTGAGATATTTCTATCTAGATTGAGGCTGACTGTCTAGTTGATTCTCTAGAAAGAAACTCGGAGTTTGTCCATACAGATTGCTAATTCGAAATATTGGGTGTGGTTGTTAGACCCTCGCTTTTTCAATTGGTATCAAAGTAGGCAAACACGTTTAAGACCTTATAAGTCTGTGTTTGTAGCGATCTGACTCTATGGACAGAGGTGCTATCTCTATTAACGTACCACCAGTCTTCGATGGCTCGAATTACTTATGGTGGAAAATTGTTATGCGAGCTTTTCTTCAAGCGCATGATTTTTAATCATGGGTATATGTTGTTAATGGCTATGATTCTCCCATTGTGGTAGTTGGAGATGTAAATTTTCCCAAGAATATTGGTGAATACACCCCTGCCGAGATACTTGCTGCAAAGCAAAACTCTGACGGTTTGAATGCCATCACACATGCCATTACCCCAAATCTTCAGCACCATGTGTCGAATTGCACTAAGTCGCAAGAAGCTTGGGATATCTTAGAAACAATATTTGAAGGTAATACCAGTGAGAAGCAAGCTAGGCTTCAAAACCTTAATTCTGATTGGGAAAACCTTTGTATGGCAGATGAAGAAACATTTGATGAGTTTAATCACAAAGTGTCTGAAATTGTTAATGCATCCTTTGCATTGGGTAAGACTATTCCTGAAAAGAACATTGTGATAAAAATTCTCAGATCGCTGCCATATAGATATGATTCTAAGAAGCATGCCATCGTCGAAGGAAATTACCTTGACACACTTTCCAGAAATTCTCTAGACGGAAAGTTGAAGATTTTCGATCTTAAACTTGAACAAAGAGAGAAACATCATCTTTCTGGAAACCATGTTGTTGCATCTGATCTTAAGTCTCGACGTCCTAAGTTGATTGACAAAAGGCGTGAGAATTGCTTTAATTCGACTATGTCACTGTTTATACAACAGCTTAATAAATCTCTTAAACAGAGTAAAAGAAAGTCTTAAAAGAAAAGGCAGTCAATCAAGAAAAGTGTTCAGAAAAACTATACTAATAATTCTTGTTTCAAGTGCTACAGAAGTGTTCATGATACTTCTAAATATCCTGATACATAAATGAGTGAGATAACCAAAGCATGGATGCCTACTCTTGACTACTGTCCTGAGGATGATATCTGTGATGATTCACTCAATATTTTTGCTGATAATCATGTATATCCTCCTAATAGTCCAAATTTGAAAAGGCGAGGGTACCCAAATATATCTCAAGCTATTACTTTTCCTTCCTATAAGTCCTTTCTCCGCAAGTGATTGTCTATGGACTAAGTCGAGACAATGCAACTAATCGGTTCACACTATATGTGATCGTCTATGGATACGAGAACGAGATAATACAACAACAAAGTATGTTTACTTTATACAAAGGTTCGGACTTTACCAAACTCAATAGGATTCACGTATCAAGTAAATAAGAATTAAAATTTTTGCAATTTACTTTGATAATAATAAAAAAATTATAATGCGGAAATATAAAGTAAATGACATAGCAAGATTTTGTTAATGAGAAAACCGCAAATGCAGAAAAACCCCAGGACCTAGTCCATAATTGAATACTCTCAGGATTAAGCTGCTATACAAAATAATACCAACTTCATATAGTTGAGACCAAGCAACTAAACCTATAGTTCACCTAGTTCCGTCTGTATTCCCACGCCTCTAACCTATAAACAAGTGACGTACTTGGACCAATTCCTTTGGTTCGTATTCCAAACAGTAAATGAACAACAATTTTTTTTGGAATTAACTCTCTTCAACCAAGTGATATGACTTGCGCAAAGGTTTCATTGTTTATCTTAACATAAACTCCTTTTCCAGGTTCCAAGATCTATCTTATGTTCAATCACCAAAAGTAAATCGTTAAGATTAAGCCAATCAACACTTTTAATCCAAAGAACTGTGTTGATTCCGATCTTCTCAATTAATCAATCCAATATACCACAAGGATAAACCGATTATTAATTGGATCCTCTTTTACCAAAACAAGTAATGCGCACACCAAAGATTATAAAATCAAGTCAGAAATCTTTTATCTCTTATTTGTCTTCAAATCTTCTTAGATCTTCAACAAACACCTGCACACAACTACTTGAATCTCTTATGATTAATCACCCACAGAACGGGGTCTATTAAAAATAGATTATCACAAGATCATATTTAGATCTAACCACAGTCTAAAGATCCCTGTCGAAACCTTGAACTAGTTTGAGTGAATCTTATATAAGAAGAGAAGATTTTCAACCATAAACAAAACAGTTGCAATCAAAGTTCAACCACCGTTAGTCAATCAAATCAATATGAAAACTAAAGATAAACATCAATATCTTGTTTCCCACCAACGGGTCGCGCTGGAGCTTCTCAATCCCAAAGAAGACTTTAAATTGAACGGCCGTAAGAGATTTCACCTAATTAGCTTACTCTCCTCTCCGATAGGCAGCTTCACCAGTAACAGTACAGCAGAGGAAGTTTACTGTCACGAAGGATTAGTTTGCTAGAAATGAAAACTCAAAGTATTTATAGACAAGGAAGTTTGGACACCAAGGAATTTCCACATTAACCCAAATTCGGTTTTCATATTTCCTGTGAATGCACTGTCCAAATATAATGATCGAAATCTCCTTGGAAAATCTTTAACTAGAAAATGCACATTACTAATTCTTATTTTCCATATATAATTAAAAACCTTAATTAAAAGATTCTTAACTTATTTAAATTCGATCTTGGGATTTACTTCCTTCTTAGATGTTAAGGAATATCTATGAACAATAAAAGAATACACATTAATGCGCATGTTCAAAGTGTGTCGACATCTTTCTCTTGAAAGTCCTTTTTCATACTTACTCACTTGAAACCGATTAACCACACTTCCAAACAAGTTTAGAATTGGTTCATCTAACTTTCAAGAACTATGTGATTGATCAAGTAACACTCAATCACAAACCATGGGTGTAACGGTTCGACCAAAATAAGTTTCGGTTCTACCTCCATGTGAGTAATGTGCAAAGTCACACTAGCTTACCAAAGATATGCCTGACTAGGTACTAGGATCGGTTGCCACATATATTTGGTATCTAACTTGTATGCACTGCACATGTCCATAGGATTGGTTCCCCCTTGCCTAAATGTACTGTACCTCTTCATAGGATCGGTTCCCCTTTCCCAAATTTGGTCAGACATTCACAAACCCGATCATACCCCAGGTGATTACTTAAGATCGGTTTCACTAATAAAAGTCATACCAATACATAAGTCAGGCCTCATGTGAATAGTTTTACCAAGAACACAAACAAGTCATGAGCGATTATACTAATCACACATATTGGACGTTCATAAGATTTACAATGCAGAACAGCCCCAATAACGCCTAGCGATTTCCTTTTCGGTTCACAACACATATCATGAACTTAGTTTCTTAAAACACATGTAAAAACATTGTTTCCTATGATGAAATCCTCACCTCATACCCATACATAATCACAATAGCATTCATACGATTGTGTCGATATCTCATATACAAAGTTTAATGGTTAAGCAAGAAACTTCATATTGTATTCCTTAATACTATGTCAATCTAGAGTGTTTATGCTTCGCAGTTTTATCTTTTCAATATGCTCGAATTGAAAGATACATTAGGGAATGAAACATTTCAAGTCAAATATCACTAACCTCAAGTAGAAGGATGGTGATATGGTTGTAGCTCCATACTTCTTCAAGTCTTCGCAATACTTGTAACGTCTCACCCTAATACTTTCACGCTAACCTATACGAAGTTGACTCTAGTACATTTAAATCAAGCTACTCTTAAATGAGTTTTGGCTCACTAAAATATGACAACCAAACTTGGCATACCAATGCTTGGTGGGTTCAACTGAGCTATGCTCTAACAATCTCCCCCTTTGTCAATTTTAGTGACAAAACTCTTACAATCATATGGATAAACAAATTACTATAATTCATTACACATACGCTTGATTCCCGAATTCAACAGCACATAACCTGCATTCATTCAATCCTTAAAATGTCGATGTTGACATTATAATAACAAAGATCATACTCCCCCTAAAGGTTAGATAGGTATATTTTCAATCAGCACGTCTTTGTTATCCAAATCATATGATATGTTACTCCCCCTTAGTCTGTGCTTTTCCTCATTCGTTAGATAAACGTTCAAGCACCATTGTCCTCTTCCCTAGTGACACCTATCAACATAAAATTGAAACCAGCATCACATGTTTACTCCATATATTTCTCCCCCTTTTTGTCACAAAAATGACAAAGGAACGAAAATATAAAGGACAACACGAAAAGGATCTTACAAATCTCAAAATAGACTTGCAACCTGTTGAGTCAAGCACGAGGGTTTTACATACCATTTTTTATAACCAATATCAAAACTGAAACTACAAAGTAATTATGTTTTGATATGTTATCATGGAAATAATTTCCCGAAGAAATTTTCCCAACTTGCTTAGCAAACCAAAAATCAATTAAGAAACTTAGTTCCTTTGCTAAACCGATTGTATAAATACAACCGCTTCATTTTATAAGAACAAAACAAAGATAAACTCCATTTTTCTCATCAGGTTCTAATTATCCATATAACTTAGACCTTTATATTTGAAACAAGCCAAATACTAGGTTAGTTAACTAGCATTTCCTTATTTAGGCATTCGTGTAAACTTGAATAACCGAAACCTCCACTTTGATAAGTCTAACTAAGATCAGAGTTAACTTAGTTTATCTTATCCGAATTGGACTAAACAACTTATCCCGTCAATACATTCATTCGTTAAGCCATAAATAATTCATACAAACCAATAAATCAACTTGCATAATTATTTACCTCTACCGGAATCAATTGAAACAACATATATCATTAAAGTTCCACTATTGCACCAAAATTTTTTAAGCTTAAACAATTGATACCATATAATAAAGAAAAATAACATTTTTTTACTTAACTATAAGCAATTGAAATAACATAAACATTAAAGAACCGCAATTGCACTAAACTTTCATAAACCTAAACGATTGATATCACATAACAAAACAAGATAACAATAGTTTTACTTAACCTGAACCAACTGAATCACACAAATATCCACACATACATAATGGAATAAACACATCAATTGTACCGATAATTTTGTTTAAGCAAAAGCAATATATATATCTAATAAAAATAGGCTTTTCTTAAAACATGAAAACAATTTAATAACAAGATTTTTACCTCAATTTCGCATCCAACTTCTCCAATATGATCGCATCTTTTTCTTCCAAGGAGAATTGATATCGAAATACCATTATGTTGTCATCCTTATGCCAAAAACAAAAGAATAACAACAACCAACCTTTACCAAAGAAAGGTTGAAAATCGTTTTTAACAATTGCAAGCAAAAGTTGAAAACCGTCGAAACACATATGCTTTTATGCTAAACCAAAACAGATTCAACATATTGTGACTTTTTCACATATTGTTTCTAAAGGAACCCCTCATGATCCTTTGATAAGGGCTACCAACATGGTCTAGAACTTAATCCTGCTAAATCAAAAAGTCACCCAAACCATAAGGGTTCACAACATATTATGAGATCGAATGTCAAGGTAATAAAACAGAAATAAAACATCCCATAAACCAATTTGATATACACCATCAAGTATTGCAATTACCTCTATCTTGTAGGGAATTAAATTTCGAAACCAACGCAAAAATAATGAGGTCATTCTGTGTTCGGATGAAGAAGTTATAGGAAAAATAATTTTACACTTCTTCGTATAGGGACCTCTCACTACGATCAGTTCCCTATAATTAAAACTGTGATGCACATGTGCATAGGAAATCTTCCCCCAATAACAAAACTTGATGCACATGTGCATGTGATATCTTCCCATTTTGCACCGATCATTAGGATTGGTACCCCAAGTGTTACTTATGATGGATCACAACAGTAAACTGTTTTCGACATAACTTTTGCATACGATGTCCGAATTCAGTGATTTTTGGCTCGTTTTGACCAAAACAGCTAGGTCTACACATATATGATCAGTAGATATCAATATCATACACTCACAACTAACGTTGTTTTCAAAACCCAAATATAGATAGAGAGAGTATGAGTATAGAAGAAAAGAAATCTCCTAAAGATGTTAATTAGTCATATAAGAATCGATAGATCATGTGCTCAGTTTCATGTGCTTCCTCACCTTTCAAAATTGAGCACCAAGGTGAGCATGCACATTCTAACACAACTAGGTTGTGTTAAGTTTGGTCTTGTCTTGTTCGTCACGAGTGACTAAGACAGAATCATTCTTGACCTCTTGCTTGGTTTGTTTTCTCTTGTTCCATCTCTTGTTTTTATTCTTTGACTTTTGAAGAAGAGTGTCATTGTAAGACTCCTAAACTTTTTCTCAGGTTAGACTTAATTCATTTGGCGAACTATGTAGGGGGTTTTAATCTTGATATATGTTCTTTTATAAACTTAGGGTGTTTCTCTCCATGGATGTTGGTTACCCTAATTTAAAGTTTGGGTGTTTTACACTAAGAGAGTGCTGGGTTTTTTAAAGTTCTGGTAATTGAGTTTCATCCTGTCAATCTGGAAAAGATCGAAGTCATTTAGAGAGAATATGAAAACATAAGGAAGATGATGGATAATAATTGTGCAAAAAATTGGAGAGAACATACCTCTTTAGTTCTTTCAGGCCAGTAGAAGACCCATGGTTGATACTCTGTGGCAGTCGCAGGTAGTGCATGGGAACCAGAGATATATGGACCCTCTAAAGTTAGAGGGAAGATGAACCATTTTTCATCGCTGGAGTGGCGAGGACCTTGATTATTATTTGTATGCCAATCTATATCTATCATAAGAACTTTATCATCAGAGATCTTCTCTTTCTTCTGCAAGCGAACACCCCAACAAGTGCTATCCCTCTTCATAGGAATTATCTTGTAGTTTTCAAAGAAATTCTCCACAGTATAATTTGCAGAGACAATTGGAACATCTTTAAATTGAGGATTCTTCGCAGATTCAGGGTAGCGAGATCCTTTATCAGCACCGCGAGAAGCATATTCAAGCAATAATCAAATACAATCTCCATCCAGCTGATATACTGCTCGCAAGAAGTTCTCGTGAGAGATTATTTGATTGAATAATGGAAGTTTCGGGTCGTAGAGAGGAATGGGAAGACCAGCTTCAAGTTGACCTAGCGATACTATAATTTTCCCGCGAGAACATTGATAATCAGTAAATAATTTGAGAGAAAGTTCGGATTTAGGGTTCTGATCTGGAATTGTGGACAAAGTAAAACCTTTGCTTTTAAGTTTATCTCGCATCTCACCAAAAGCAGCCAAATTTTTAGCACCAGCAACAACCATTTTTGAGTATGGGAATGAAGGAAAAGGTTGAAAAACAAGAAAGAAATCATGCAGATGCGCAATTTGCGGAAGAACAGTAAACTTGCAGAGAAGTTACGCAGAGAAAGAAGAAGAAAGTAAAAAAAGGAAAAGGGAAGAATGAAAGGATTATTTATAGAAGAAGAAATTTTTCGAGAAGATAACGCAATCAATGCAACGAGAGGACGTGAATAGTTAGATCACAATGGTTTAAAAGGACGTGTTAAAGATTGAATGGAAGAAAAAATACGAGAAGACAGCTGGCGAAGGATACAGAAACGTGTCAAAGGAGAAGAATGCAAAAAGGTAAATAGTTGCGGCATTATAAAAGATACAGTTCTCATATCTTGTCTTCTTCGCAGAAAAGACACGAGAAGAGGCAAGATATAAGACCAGAATATCGCTACAACGATATTCTCGCGAGCATCCCCGTGAGATCTTCAACAACACTTTGCGAGTGTCACAAAAGCAGTCAAAAGAGTAACATAATAGCTGACGATTGAAGAAAACATGAGAAAAGCATGTTTGTCCCGCGATGGTTACAAAGATTGCGAGAATGAACATTATAATTACCGCGATGAGATCGCAGAGTAAATCCGAAATAAGAGGAAAACTTAGCTGTCATCCACTATGTAACTCCCTATATAAAGGATTACAATAGATTCAATGAGGGATGATGTATTTTTTGAGAGTTGAGAGAGTCTTGAGGAGAGAGAAACTCCAAGAGAGAGGTTGTATTCTTGAGTTCTTACATTCCTTGTAACATTTCTAAAAATTAAAGAGTAAAGTGTCGTTTTAATCCTCAAATTTGAGTTGATTATCATAAATTCTTAACAAGGGTGTAGTGTAGGATTTCCTGCAACTACACTTAAGAACTTAGAATTCTTTCAAACTGAAACATGGGTATTTACTGCTCATGATGGTCTTGTGAAATATCAATTTGGATGGTTGTTTTAGAATGGTTGGTGTTGTTGATGTTGTTAATGTTAAAACCATTAAGATGACTTGTATGTTTCTTGTTTGCTCGTATCTCTTTAAACACAACCGTTGGAATGTGGAGAACTTTTAGTATGTAATGGTTATATTACTCATGAATATACCATGAAAATTTTAAGAAGATCGGATCCCAATAACTAATGCAATTATGGGATGAACTATGACTGCGTTCTGCAGATTTTGAATCTTTAGCAGCCGACAAATCTTAGTGTTCCTCATTTTTCATATGTCGGATGAAGTTTAATTTTTAGTATGTTGTTTAGCATTTTGTAGGTAACTTACTGTAAAATTTTCAAGAGGTTCTGATCATTTTAGGTACCCCAAATCATGATAAAAGCGTGACTGAATGTCAGGTTGTGAGATGTATATCTTTCAAATGAACCTTTAGAAAAAAGCTGATTTTTTTACATGTAGTTGTACCCTCAGTGACCAAGACAGTGTGTAAATTTCAAGACAATCAGGTAACATTTTCTACTGAAATACTTGAATGAATTAAGACAGCATTTTGTAAAACGGGAATCCATAATTTCCCACTCATCCTTCCTTATCTTGCTGGGTGGTCAATGGATTAAGATAAAAACTTTCGTTGTTTATTCTTTGCGTTTTTACTAATGTCCAGTAACATGAGTCTCTAATTTGTGGTAATATGGTACGGAAGGGTTATCCGTACTATGTATGGATTGTTCTACTCTATGTATGTGGATGCTTATGTACTTGCTCACTTAAGCTTGACTTTATAACATGTGAGACCTTGAAAGTTAGACCCCCGTGTTTCTAATATGTAGAGCACAATTCATTTTTGTTTAAGGCCATATAACGAAGCATTTTCTTAGAGAAACTTTTGTGGCTTGGCTAAATGTATTGTTATGACTCCGATAATGTAAGAGTTACCTATGAGACACATTTTATTGTTCACTAGCTTGAAACCCGTGCTACGCACCGGGAATCATGTGAGTTGGCCACCATTAGGTGAGGCGGGCCTTCGCCCCGCACCCGTCCCAAAAGGGATCCCAACTAACAACTGCAGTGTATAATGAAAACATCAATTATCATTTGGAACCAAATTACCCACATTTAAAGCGTTGGAGATTAAGAAGTATTCTTAAAGAAAATACTTATGAAAAACTATGACAATCTTTGAAATTCAGTAAGTAGATCAAGGCATTGACAACTTCAGTACTCCAGAGATGATTGGCAAGGTTGGATTTGAAGTCTGCTGCTGAAAGTAGTACTACAACTATTATCAATCTTGCTAGATTTTAAAATACATACACAATATCTCTTGGTTAACCAATATCTTTCTTCAAAAATGATGTACTTGCATTAAAAATCAAGCAGTTAACTCAACTACTCTTCCAGGTTCCAACTCCATGTAGTTAACTGAAAAATTACATTCACCATATAGTTGTATCAATGTATGATATCAAAGACACTAAACAAAATGATATAATAATATAAAATAGATTGATGTACTCCAGGTTATGCAAAACATATGAAGAGCTTACCGTTGAAGGTGATGTAATCAATAAATTTACCTATATATATTTATTTAAAAATCATATACTTGCTTCAAGAATCAAACGACCAAGTGAGCTATTCTTCTAGGATCCAACTCCTTGTAATTCAATGAAAAATCAGACTCACTAAGTAGTTGTATCAATATATGATATTAGACACTAAAAAAGAACGATATTAATATAATATAGATTGCCAATTTTGAATAGTGCAAAACATATGAAGTGCTTCCCATCAAAGAAGATGTAATGCAGGAAATGCACTGATATGCTTTCTCCATAAATCGGTCATATACTTGCTGAGAATCAAGTTGCCAAATCAACTGTTCTTCAAGGTTCCAATTTCTTGTAGTTAAATGAAAAATCACACTCATTATATATTTGTATTGATATCTGACATCAGAGAGACTAAACAAACACGATATATTAATTTTCAATAGATTGTTAACTCTAAATAGTACAAAGAATATGAAGTGATTCCCGTCAAAGAAGATGTAATCAAAGAAATGTGATATCTTTTTTTTTCGGGCTCCAACTCCATATAGTTAAATAATGAAAAATCACACTCATTATATATTTGTATTGAAATCTGACATCTGACATCAGAGAGATTAAAAAAAACACGATATATTAATTTTCAATAGATTGTCAAATCTAAATAGTATAAAGAATAAAGAATATGAAGTGATTCCTGACAAAGAAGATGTAATCAAAGAAATGCGATATCATTTTTTTTGGGCTCCAACTCCCTATAGTTAAATAAAAAAATCACGCTCACGATATAGTTGTATATCAATATTTGATATTAGACCATAAAAAGAAAATTAATATAAAATAGATTACTAACTTTAAATAGAACAAAGCGTATGAAATGCTTCCCGTCGAAGATGATGTAATTAAAAAAATTCATGATATATATTTTCCCAATAAAATTATTGTTACAACTTCCCCCTAAGAAAATGATGATGAAAAATTTGTAGTTGCACGTATCTTTTGTTAATCCTCCAACCAAACTCATTTCTACCTAACAAAAAGTGAAGATGAAAAGTGATAGCTTCGCATTTCAAGTAAACAGTTGTTATGGTGCGACGCCATTGCATAGATATGAGAGAATATTATCGTCGTTGAATGTATTATTTTGTAATACCCCTCTACCAAAAATTACTATACTAATCAAGAAGTCTTCAAGGTAGTGTAAGATTTTAACCTAATCCCAGTAATAGTTCCAAATATTAATCCCGGTAAGATTTCACCGTGCACGACTATCTAAGTATGTATTACATATTCCTCAACAGGCGAACCCATCAAAACCAACATGCAATCACGTCATACATTTCACCCTAATCACACTACTTTTCTTGATTATCTATTCCTTAGAAGAGTCATCTCCTAACTTGTAAAGTTGTATATATGTATATACCAGCAATTTAGTAATATACAATTGTTCTCAACACTATAAATCTCTGAATATGAGTTATTACTCACAAATTGCTATCAAATGATAAATTCATTCTTTAAAAATTAAAGAAAAAAATATATAAATTACATGGAACTCCATGTAAGCATCCAAGTAATACTTAGTAGTTACTGTTATTCCACACTCTTCACAATTCCATTATTAGACATACTTTGATTGTGGCACCCTGAGATGCTGCTAGGGTACGATACATATGAATGCAAAGGTCGTGATGCTGCAAGACGATTTGGTTGCAAGGACCTCTCTATACGGATCTTAGGGTTAATTATGCCGATAATGAAGGCTCTCTTCCTATCCCAGTCTTTGTTTTGGGGGAAAGTTAAAATTAAGGTGTATAATTGAGTAATTTGTAAGAATTATGAGATAACAATTAAAACTAAATTTAAGTATAATTTAGTTTAGATGTAAAAAAGAAAAAGTTAAGGTTTATATTTTAATTTTGGGGAAAAGTAGTATTATTAGTAAAAATATTAAGATATATTTAGTAATTTTAGCTTTTCATTTTAGCTTAAACTTTTTGGGCTATAGTTAATAAAAGTGTGGGCTATATTTAAGAGAAGCCTTTTCAAATATCTGTGACAAAGGAGACACAAAAAAGAAGTTACGATTTAGCAACTGGATTTAGTAGATAGAAGCCAAATATGCAACTTGATGCACGTTTAAGCATATATACCGCCAAATTCATATTTGATATTGACAAAAAACGTTATAACTACTTATAAGTTATAACTGATATTTTATTGTTTCACCTTCACCTTCAAGCACAGATACTCGGCGCTGGACATCTTCTGGATTTGAGGGGTAAGCACCTAGAAGAAGTTAAATGAATATCCTTTTAAATAGAAAAGAGTAAGCACTGATTTTTTTAAACAAACTTGATGGAAAACAACAAAATTGTACTCTTTTTCTTATGAGAGGCAGCAACATATGTCAGATTGGCTGAAGGAATAGTAATCTTGGATCTTGCAATTTGACAAAAAGAGCCTTTAGCGAGCCTTAAACAATCTGATACATCTTTTGCCCATATACACCTATACACTGGCGCAAAAAAAAAAAACAGTTTTCACTTATTCATAATTATTATGCCATATGCGGGAGCCAAACCCTCAATTGCATGGTAGAAACCATGTGCTCCGGAGCTTGAATAAGATTAACAACTACAGTACAATTCAATCTGTTTGTATAAAATATTTAGTAACATGAAGGTATAGCGTGAAGAGATTGTACTTGCTACTCTTCTTTCATTTATACTAATAGCAGGTGTCTAATCTATAATGTTGTGTTAAAGTCATCAGTCCACATTACCAAATGTTTATAAAAAAACTCATCTAAAGCTTACCTTGATCAACTTTCCTTCCTTAGCTTGAAAAATAAAAACATAACACAATCTGATGTCACCGTTGAGTGCTTAGAGTTTTTCCAATGGCATGTGTATGGAGATAAATGTCAAAATCCACCTAGGATGCACATCCATTTTCTCTAAAATTATTCTCCAACCACGACGTCTTAAACCAATGTATAGATGACTTTGAGTACACAATGTCAAGGAGAATGTCTAAAACTTGATATTCTCCTTGATATTGTCTGCCATCCTAGTCAACTTTTAATTAATTGAATTGACTTTAATATATTAACTAACCATTTTTAGCTTTAGAAAAATCTTAATTATGGAAAATAAAAATTATACTAATTAATTGAAGGTTATATGCAATACTGTTGGAGATTGATTTTTTTTTCTCCCTAATTTTAAGGAAAAACAGATCGGGGATGTTTTATTTGTGTTTCCATATAGGAAGCACACACAATGACCATTGTAGAAGCTCTTACATAGGCCTCAAGAAAATGCATGCATTACTCAAATTACTCAATAAGGAGATTCTTAATCGGTAAAAGTCATTCTAAATATAATAAATAAAAGAAGAATGAAATGATAGTGCCCTAAATAATTGTATTGAGACGGACTCTTAACTATAGCATGGCCTCGTACATCCCATGATAAGAAGTATGTAAACGATATCTGGCTAAAACGATATGGCCTCTTAACTGTAATCATATCTGGGTTATATTGTATTAGGGGAGACAATAAAATTAGTCTAAAATTACAACTGAATTTTAAGAGAAAATGATACAACCAGTTGAGATTTTAAGACATCTTTGAAAACCAATGACTAATTACATCTGCACGGGCAGTATTTTCACTTGTTGTATCCTGAATGACCCAACCACCCCCACCTTGCCCTGGGACATGATTATAAGAGTAAGCTCCACCAATAAAATTATCTTACCCTGCACTAAGTTTCTTGTATAACCATGAAACCAATCTATCATTAGGTCATTAGGTTTTAGATAGTCTTCGTCACCATTGGGATTCTGAAAGTTGTTCTAGAGAAATGAAAGCATGTATATCATAAAGTTGCTGCAAAGTTCTTATGTAAAAGGCCGAGTCATTTTGATCAATTAGGTCGTTAAATTCTTTTCTTCCTACCAATAAAAACAACCCAAGTATCTGAGTGCGTGGAATGAACCGTCCTCCACTAATTGTTTTTTTGTCCATTGTTCATTAGTTGAAACCATTGTAGCTAATAGATGGACTATGTAACTTTACGTTAGCATTTACTATATCTTTTTTGTCTTTCGGGCACAACATGGATAAAATGTAAAAACTAAACGACGGTTGAAAGGTGACCTGATGCCAAATCGGAGGGTTAACTGTATTTATGGATGGAGGAACTAAAACACCAACCCGGTGCCCCGCGATACCACATTACATTGATGATACTATGAGATCAATATTTATAAAAATAAAGCAATTTGAGGAGTAATAGTAGATAAGTTTTATCATTTTTTATAAACGTTGCATAATCAATGCGTTTTTAGATATTTTTTTGCTAAATGAATCACCAGCAAAACCAAAAAATAATAATGCAGAAAGCTATAAATGACAACATACGAAGGGATTCAAGGGAAGAACCGATACATACGGTACCATTAACTAATATTAACAGTTTGGTTCAACTGGTGGTCCAAAAATGGAATCATAAATAATGCAATGAAGAAAGCATATGAACAAATCAATGGATAATTTCCACAAAACATGACAAAATAAGATAACTATGCCAGGAAGTTATGGAAAAAGAAAACTAACCAGAGAAAATCAAAAATAATATCAAGGAAAATGAAAAATGTGTCGATATAGAAAACCCACCCATATCCTCTTCCAATTCATTCATATAACAGGGGACTAAAAGGAAGGAGAATATATCTTGGGTGGTTTTGTAACATAAACCACAAAAAATGCACTATGCAAGGGCGCTTCAAATAGGAAAAATCCCAACAACAATCATATTTGTAAGCGGAGTCTCTCCAACTCTCATTTGTTAATTCCCGCAATTCCATTGACATGTAAGTACACATCCGACCATAAAAGGGTATTAATCTCAAAGGATTACATGTTGGTGCTCTAACAGGGACGTCCAAGCCAAATCATGTCCCTGAAGGCGGCTATCCTAGTTTCGGAAAAACTCTTGAGCTCTAATGTTTACCTATAACAAAAAGTGAAATATGAGGATTAAAATAGAAGAAAACCTATGGAAAACTAAGCAAAAATATCAAGATTAATTTCATTACACCTGATATCAGTATTCATGCATGAGCTCCCATTGCCACAAGGCTCGCAACTGTTGATTGCCAACCGATTCCATTTTCGCTGGTACAAGTGACATGCAATGCAAAATAAATAACAAAAATGAGTAGACATCAAAATCCTAAGTTGCAAAAAAACAACAAAAGAAAAAAATTAATAAAATCATGGAAGTAAAAAGAAATTTGCAAAAAATAAATTCGAGGCTTGGATTTGTGCTCAAGCATTTTTATATGGGAGAGTATATTATTTTTGGAATTAACAAACAATGTTAGATGTTGTTAGTTTTTCTTTTTTTAAGGGGATCTTTTTAGATGTTTATCATTAATATTAAAAATTAATATAGTCATTTCTAGATTTTTTTTCCTTATAAAAGATTCAAAAAATATAAATCTTATTATTTTATTTCATAAATATATTGGATTAATTTTTTTATTACAATTATTATTGTACGAAATTAATAAAGTAGTTTTTTTTTTGGAGTTTTTTATAATATAATCATTTCTAGATTTTTCCTTACAAATGATTATAAGATTATAAATCTCATCAATTTATCCATAAATATGTGAAATTGATTTTTTTTTATTCTAGTCATAAATGTACTAAATTAATATAGTATTTTTTTTATTTTTTGGATTTTCTATAATAACTATATGAATTATAAAAGATTCAAATAATATAAGTTATATTATTTTATTTCATAAATATGTGGAATTTGATTTATTTTTTTATTTTAATCATAAATGTACCAAATTTAATATAGTACTTTTTTTTTGGAATTTCTATAATAACTACATGAAATTATAAAAGATGCAAAAAATATAAATTATATTATTTTATTCCATAAATATGTTGAATTGATTTTTTTTTTTTAATCATAAATGTCGGAAACTAATATAGTAGTTTTCTTTATTTTCTGGATTTTCACAATAAATGCACGAAATTAATATAGAAAATTTTCTAAATAATGAGGGTCGTCCGTCGCGTGTGTCCCAACAATCCATCCAATCTACACTGCACATTGTCAAATCAACACACCATATCTACCGAAATTTCATCCAACGAATACGAATGGTTTCTCAATTATCCAATGAGAGCGTGAGGTTTCGGTAACCAACCAATAAGAGGGAGAGTAAGCTGTACCGGTAATATTTTTATTCTGGAGTGAGGGATGATATTAAATTTTTAGGTTGTTGATATTACTGCAATGTAATTGTTGTTGAGATGTTGATTTATGCTTAAATCTTTTTGGACACTATTAAATTAGCTGTGAACTCACTGTGCTAGATCTAGTGTAGAGTTTGGGGTAGTTTTGAATTGAAATTATTCCTTCAGTTTATGTATAGATGGGATGGACGGATGAGATGATGAAAAAGCTGATATGCTTATGCTCCACAATTAGTTGGATGATATGCACAAGATAGACACAAAGATTAAGGTGGAGTTACTTTTGCTTGAGCAATCACTTGCAATAGAGTAGTGCTTCCTAATTAAATAGCGAGGTTGCTTTTCAATCCACTAACATGAATTGCTTAAATTGTATATTGTGTGTCATGCAGTATAAATGTTTTGTTAAATGAACTATGAATATGATTTGTGGATTTGTGGAAGTTGGGACAAATGAAACCCATCCGTTATATGTATTCATTTCAGACTTATATTTTGGAAATGTTTGACTT
The DNA here is from genome assembly GCA_023529315.1 of Papaver bracteatum. NCBI lineage: Eukaryota > Viridiplantae > Streptophyta > Magnoliopsida > Ranunculales > Papaveraceae > Papaver > Papaver bracteatum. Next base: position 926,223 of record JAJJWX010001102.1, on the reverse strand, counting down.
CGGAACAGTATTTTAAGTTACGTACTTGTCAGGAAACTGTTGCTGAGTAAAATGTTAGAGATAATTGCTGCGGTTAAGGGTAGTTCATATTATCTAAACAAAATTGACGAACTACGGTCGTGCTTGATCCCTTCGAGCAACAAAGAGAATACGTAGGCAGCTGCTATGCGGTTCAACACAAATCCGCACTGTTGTTCATATCATTTGAAAGTGGTGGTTGCAGTTTGACATGATTGCAACCTTGACATTGGCAATTGGTTATATATATTGTTAGAATCGGCAATCGGCCGTATAAATTATTGGAGTTGGCAACTGGCCATCTCCCGTTTTTGGGCAATTGGCCGTCTGTCATTTTTGGGCAATTTCCCCGTGTTGATTTTGGCAACTGGCCGTCTGTTTGGGCAATTGGCCCATGTTGATTTTGGCAACTGGCCGTCTGTCGTTTTTGGGCAATTGGCCCGTGTTGATTTGGGCAACTGGCCGTCTGTTTAGGCAATTGGCCAGTGTTAATTTTGGCAATTGGCCATCTACCATTTGGAAAACTGGCCAACTCTAATTTTAGGCAACCGGTCGTCTCTTAGTTTTTTGAAATTGGAACCCTTGTCGAATTTTATGAGTATTATGGTATGGAACATATGCTCATAGAATTACGACCTTGAGACTAATGATATTTATACAGTGTGTAGGATTAGACGAAATTTTTATTTTAGTGGCGTATTAGAGAGTCGCAGCTTTCCAAGCGATCCGTAATCCGACCCGCTGGAAGAAAAAATATCTGATCCGTCACAGTCATTATCACAACCTTTACTAGTACAAGAGATTTCATATATAATGTGTTTCTTTAGCCTTTCAACAAGACTCTTGTAATTATTGTCACCAACAATTAACAGCTGAGAGTCCTTCTTGTGACTAACTTTTAGTCCCTTCTTGACTAAGGAGGACTTAGGAACCCATTTAGAGTTGGGTTTCGCATGAGCATCTTTCTCCTTCATACCGCTAGGATCAATGTCCTTTTGAATATCTTGCGAAACACCCTTTCTCCAATTTGGAATATCAGACCTTGTTTTTGCATTTAAAAAGTCATTTGTCTTTGTATAATTGGATCTTTTATGAAATGACCTTGTCGAGTGATATGTAAAATTTGAATTATCATTATAATAATTCTTTTGCCTAAAATTAGGACAATACAGATCTGAGTTCTTATGAGGAGAAAACTTAGTCAATTCGTTTGATACAATAGAAAGTGAATCTTGCATCTTACGAACATTGCATCCCCGTTGCAAGTGTCCTTTATTACCACAATAATAACCATGCTTAGTATAAATATGCGAAGTATGAATTTTAATGTTACCTTTTTGTGGATCCTCTTGCATTGGAGATCGACGAGTTTTCTTTTTCTTCTTCTTATCCTTGTTCAACGTTGTTGCTTTCTTAACATTAGCAGAAGTGATCTCTTTGATTGCTGCTGGTTGAACACAATTCTTAGGCTTGACTGGCTTTACTTCTTTACAAGAAATAGTATCACTTTTGTCAAGAGTGGATATCTCTGGTTGAGAAGAATTAGTAGCTTTAACAAATTTTACATCTTTGTTAATATTTGAAGCATCTATTCCCTTATAGCCCAATCCTCGTGTATCATGATAATTTATACTTGCTTCTAACATTGAGGTTAAATTGTTTGAGCTAACATTAAACCTTTTAAGGTCCAAAATTTCTTCTTCCAACATCTTGATTTTATCACGAGCACCAGCTAAATCATCCTCAAGGTGTTTTTCTCGTGAGAGATATTCACCTTCTTTCTCTTCAAAACTCTTTTGTTGAGAGTTAATCCTTGCATCAGACTCAACAAGTTTTTCTTCAAGACCTTGTATTTGTTGAGAAGTATCTTCCCTAAAATTCTTGTGATCTTGATGCATCCTTTCATATTCAATCTTAATTGTTTTAAAAGCATCCTGATTTTTCTTACTTACCTCTTCATAAATAAGCAATTGTTGTGAGTATTCTTCTTTCAGCAAGTTATTCTCTTCATTGAGATTTTCAAACTTTAAAGTTAAATCTCGTTCTATTTCAAGTGTTGAAAGAAGATCATTAGAACAAATAAGAAACTGTTTGTTCCATTCCTTTAGTTCAGAAGTTTTTATACTTGATCTTTCATCAGAAATCTCCAATATAGAACTCAAAGATATCTCGTTATCAAAAAGAGATTTTTCGGAGTCTGAATCATTGATTATGAATACAGGGCTTAACTTAATCTCCTCTAGAGAGCCTTCAGACTTATTCTCATAAGACCAGGTAGAACTTGATAAAGAAGCTCCTTTTAAGAATTTCTTAAAGTCAAAACTTTGAACGTCTTGCGATACGTTAAATGAGTCTTTCTTTAGTTTTCTCTCTCGCTTAACTCTACTTTGACCCATATCTTATAGGTTGGATCGCATCAAATATAGATTGTTAGACCTTTTCGTGTTTTCCTGCTCTGATACCAATTGAAAAGGCGAGGGTACCCAAATATACCTCAAGCTATTACTTTTCCTCCATATAAGTCCTTTCTCCGAAAGTGATTGTCTATGGACTAAGTCTAGACAATGCAAATAATCGGTTCACACTTCGTGTGATCGTCTATGGATACGAAATCGAGACAATACAACAACGAAGTATGTTTACTTGATTCAAAGGTTCGGACTTAACCAAACTCTATAGGATTTACGTATCAAGTAAATAGGAATTAACGTTTGTGCAATTTACTTTAATTATAATAAAACAATTATAATGCGGAAATATAAAGTAAATGACACAGCAAGATTTTGTTAACGAGAAAACCGCAAATGCAGAAAAACCCCGGGACCTAGTCCAGAATTGAATACTATCAGGATTAATACGCTATACAAAATAATGCCAACTTCGTATAGTTGAGACCAAGAAACTAAACCTATAGTTCACCTAGTTCCGTCTGTATTCCCACGCCTCCAACCTGTAAACAAGTCACGTATTTGGACCAATTCCTTTAGTTCGTATTCCAAATAGTAAATGAACAACAAATCTGTTTGGTGTCAACTTTCTTCAACCAAGTGATATGATTTGCGCAAAGGTTCACTTGTTTATATTAACATAAACTCCTTTACCAGGTTCCAAGATCTATCTTATGTTCAATCACCAAAAGGAAATCGTTAAGATTAAGCCAATCAACACTCTTAATCCAAAGAAATGTGTTGATTCCGATTTTCTCAATTAATAAATCCAATCTACCACAAGGATAAACCGATTATTAATTGGATCCTCTTTTACCAAAACAAGTATTGTGCACACCAAAGATTATAAAACCAAGTAAAAAATATTCTATCTCTTCTTTGTCTTCAAATCTTCTTAGATCTTCAATAAACACCTGCACACAACTACTTGAATCTCTTATGATCAATCACACACAGAACGAAGTCTGTTAACAATAGATTATCACAAGATCATCTTAAGATCTAACAACAGTCTAAAGATCCCTGCCGAAACCTTGAACTAGTTTGAGTGAATCTTATATCAGAAGAAAATATTCTCAAGCATAAACAAACTAGGTGCAATTAAAGTTCAACCACTGTTAATCAATAAAATCAATATTAAAACTAAATATAAACCGCAATATCTTGTTTCCCACCAACTGGTCGCGCTAGAGCTTCTCAATCCCAAAGAAGACTTTAAATTGAGAGGCCGTAAGAGATTTCACCTAATTAGATTACTCTCATCTCCGATAGGCGGCTTCACCAGTAACAGTACAACAAAGGAAGTTTACTATCACGAAGGATTAGTTTGCTAGAAATGCAAACTCAAAGTATTTATAGAAAAGGAAGTTTGGACACCAATAAATTTCCAAAACCGATAATATTCTCAAGATATTTTTCCATATTAACCCAAATTCGGTTTTCATAATTCCTGTGAATGCACTGTCCAAATATAATGATCGAAATCTCCTTGGAAAATCTTTAACTAGCAAATGCACATTACTAATTCTTATTTTTCAAATATAATTAAAAATCTTAATTAAAATATTCTTAACTTATTTAAATTCGATCTTGGGATTTACTTTCTTCTTAGCTGTTAAGGAATATCTTAGAACAATAAAAGAATACACATTAATGCGCGTGTTCAAAGTGTGTCGACATCTTACTCTTGCAAGTTCTTTTTCATACTTACTCACTTGAAACCGATTTACCACACTTCCAAAAAAGTTTAGAATTGGTTCATATAACTTTCAAGAACTATGTGATTGATCAAGTAACACTCAATCACAAACCATGGGTGTAACGGTTCTACCAAAACAAGTTTCAGTTCTACCTCCATGTGAGTACTGTGCATAGTCACACTAGCTTACCAAAGATATGACTGACTATGTACTAGGATCGGTTCCCACATATATTTGGTATCTAACTTGTATGCACTGCACATGTCCATTGGATCGGTTCCCCCTTGCCTAAAAACGTGTTGCACATGTTCATAGGATCGGTTTCCCTTTCTTCTATAAACCTTGTTGCACCTCATACAAGGATCAGTTCCCCCTTGTGATGTACTGCACCTCTTCATAGGATCGGTTCCCCTTTCCCAAATTTGGTGATACATTCACAAACCCGATCATACCCCAGGTGATTACTTAAGATCGGTTTCACTAATAAAAGTCATACCAATACATAAGTCAGGTCTCATGTGAATAGTTTTACCAAGAACACAAATATTTCATGAGCGGTTATACTAATCTCACATATTGGTCGTTTATAAGATTTGCAATGAAGAACATCCCCAATAACGCCTGACGATTTCCTTTTCTGTTCACAACACATATCATGAATTTACTTTCTTAAAACACGTGTAAAAACATTGTTTCCTATGATGAAATCCTCACCTCATACCCATACATAATCACAATAGCATTCATACGATTGTGTCGATGTATCATATACAAAGTTTAATGGTTAAGAAAGAAACTTCATATTGTATTCCTTAATACTATGTCTATCTAGAGTGTTCATGCTTCGCGGTTTTATGTTTTCATATGCACGACTTGAAAGATATGTTAGGGAATTAAACATTTCAAGTCAAATATCACTAACCTCAAGTGGAATGATGATGTTGTGGTTGTAGATTCGTACTTCTTCACTTCTTCAAGTCTTCGCAATACTTGTAATGTCTCACCCTAATACTTTCAAGCTAACCTATACGAAGTTGACTCTAGTATATTTAAATCAAGCGACTTTTAAATGAGTTTTGTCTTACTAAAATATGACAATCAAACTTGACATACCAACGCTTGGTGGGTTCAACCAAGCTATGCTCTAACAAGATTATTCCATGATAAACAATCTTACTTCCTTAGAAGTGTTTCAACTAGAAAAGGAAGTTTTAGTTAAAAGAATTGAAAATCTGGAACGTCAACTATCTAAATTAAAATTGGAGATGATCAGTTGTAATCATGATTCTTATCAAAACTTTTCAATTATTCCGTTGAAAAGTTGTATGCAAAATTCTCCTGATTCTATACCATTCTTAAGTCACCTTGACAATAAAGATAGTATAGAAAATCACAAGAACGTATCTAATCTTGTGGATTCCTCTTGTGATTATCAGGTTCATTTGTGGCATTAAGAAACAGAATAAACTTTCTTCTATAAAAAGTTGTTTACAGAAGAAGAAAGAGAAATCTCATACAAAACCCTCCGCCCTTGTAAAAAGAGATTTCTAAAAGAATGCATAGTTTACGAAAATCAACAATCAAAATGTTCAAATCTATGCTAAAGGAAAGAAAGGATGATGTTCATAACTCTTCCTCCTTAAAGTCAAGACAGAAACAAAGTATAAATAATCCATTCCCTCAAAGGAAGTTCCCCAGTCCTGGAAAGGATTGGAACATTTACAGTTTGTAATATTGTATTAAAGATTTTTTATCTATCCCTCTTAGACAAAAAAATCATAATCTTCAAGAGAGTTGTGATAAAATATTTATGTTATTAATTCTTTGAGGATAATCAACATTATGTTAGGGTTTTGGTCAAGGGTTATTTTGGAAGTCTCCTTTCCACAGTTTCCTTTAAAGTAAAAGTTTTTATCCTTAGCATTTCATCTATCTCTTCCATCATGTCCTCTTCAAGTCTTTCAAGCAAAGAAAGTGATGTTTGGACTGTTTTCTTTCCACTAAAGAAAATACGATTCGACTCTTCAGATAATATTATGATCCCTGATAGTCACGGTTCCTCTCTGGATGGGAACATCTCTATTTTCCATTTTGAAAAGCTCTCCTTAACCATGAATCTAGTCTTGGAACAAGTTCGTGCCCTGAAAAGTGAACTAGAAACTTCTTCCAAGAGAATTGAAGAAAAGATGAAGAATTTAGAATCTAGAATTGATACGATCGAAGATGAGCTTGAGGAATACAGAGAATATGAGAAGAGTATTCAAAGTAAGTGAAATGTTTTCCTAGTAAATCTTATATTTTTCTTATTTTGTTTAGAAGAATAACTAGAGTTTGGAATAACCATTATTGTGATTACACATATCTATATCCAACGTTTTCATCTTCTTGTTTTTAGATTTATTGGTTTAAATTCTAAACTTGTTTGGAAGATGATTTTTGAAGTATTAATCTTTATGATTTTATATATTGCAATATTGTTATGGGATATGTGTGTTTACGTCCGTGAACTTGATTGTCCCATACTTTATCAAAAGTAAAGTCGTTCATGAATTGATATGCAAGTATTGATGAAAGAATGAATTGATTTTTGACAAATACAAAATTTAAGCCTATTATGTCAATTTTTGATGGAAGATAGGTTAAAATATTTTGTAATTCAAAGATTATGTCTATTGTATGTCATTGTGCAAATAGTGACAGGAACATAGAATGAATCCTTGTGTATTCTGTAGTAATTGATCTTCCCTGATCCATGTATTACTGTGAGGCTCCGTATTGCGTCTTATATTGAGCACTAGACAACCAAGTTGATTACTTTTGTGATTAGCTTAGTTGTATTCCGTAAGGTACTTTATGTCGAGCACATTGAATTAAATTAATCATCTTGTGTGGTTATTTAGTTATGAATCCATACATATTTTCTTATGTTTGAGCGTTTTTGACTAGGTTGATTATTTTCATGATTAACTTAGTCATTGCTCCATAGATTTTCTTATGAGAGTATAATAAACGATTAAATTGATTACTTTTGTGATTAGTTTAATTGTGTATTCCGATTAGATTAATTATGGGTTCTCTTGTGATTAATCTAATTGAGTTTTTAAGTCTCCATAAGTTTACTTGTGTTGAGCATATTCGGTTACATTTGTAATTGAATATTTTTGGATTCAAATTCATACTTCTATGTGATTTTTTGTCCAAAGAAATCCTTCTTTTCTTTTGAAATTAAGGTCGCTCTTGTTGTTCCTTAGGGAATGACATATTATGGGGGAGAGTTCTTTTTGAACTTGTGCTTAATTGCCAAATCTTTGTGCGGAGTGCGGCTGTGGAATATTATAGGGGTTATCTTGTATCTTTATAGACTCCTTGATGAATGCATTTATCTTCGTCTTTATGATTGCATCTAAACAAGATGATATATGTATTTACCTTTGGTAATGAAACATCTCTTACGGAAATTTCATTAGGATCCCGTTCTTGTACCTTTTCCAATTTTATTGACAAAAAGGGGGAGAATTAATATGTAGTTCATACTACAAATACATATGGTTTTCGGATCATTATGTAAGGGGGAGTGGTTTCCATGTGAGATGGAGTATTGACTAAGGGGGGGGGGGGTGACATATCACCATAGTATTATTGTCGTAGTTATGATGCAATTGAACTTTGACGATGTGTAATGATACTATGACACTGTATAACAATGATTGAGAACTCTTGTTTTCTCGCTGTTATAGATATGAATTTTCAACAACGATGATACTAAACTTACAACCTTTGGGATCATTGGAGTACTTGGAAGTGACGAAGATTTCGAGTAATGTTGAAGATTAGACATGTGGAATAGGAGCTACAAAGTTTATTTATATATTTTTTGTATTCCATATGTATTGATAGTTTTGTCATTAAAATTGACAAATGGGGAGATTGTTAGAGCATTGCTCGGTCAAACTCGCATGCGTTGCTATATCAAGCATGTTTGTCAATGTTAGTGTTCAAAACTATAAGTCTTAATTTCTATTTTACTATAGCTAAGGTCTCGGAATAGGATAGAAAGTGTAGTTGAGCTCAAGAACTCCAAGGAAATCATCATACCAGACGAAAGACTACTCAAGGAATCAGTGGATCTTCATCGACTAAAAGGTATGTGGAGACTTGAACTTATCTATCACTCACAAGTCTATCTACTCTATCTCCTATCTTGAGACAAAAGTCGTATTACTATATAGATTGAGATTATACACATTTGATATTTCTAGCCGAGTATATCTCACATATCTATTTCTCGAAATATGTGTTGGTAAAGCTTTCGCTTTAGCCAAGTTCATCTTTACCTAGTGACGAAATTCATGTTAAGTTTCAATCACTTTGAAAATTGCTCTGACGAAAAATGGTTTGTGAATAACAACAATATAACATCCTCTGAGAATGTTTCAATGATTGAAATGAGAGTTTAGATAATATAACCAATGGAGGATATAATCATTGTTGTGGAAACACATATGTGTATAAGTCCTTATTCCTATAACCAAAGTTTGCGAACTTTGTTGATCAAGAGAACCGGAGAAGTGTGTGAGCTTCAGTCCGCGAACTGGCAAAGTTTTCAAACCCGGGAATTTCTTTTAGAGTTTGTGAACTCCATCCGGGAACTTAAGTCCGTGAACCCAGTCCGCGAACTTGAGTAGGTTATGTCTAAAAACGATGTTTGTGAACTCATCTCTATAAACTAAGGAATGCTATTGCAAACCGTGGCTATATAGTTCATGAACCGATTCGAGTGAATCAAATCATTTTTGCTTCAATTGTGTCTTGTGTAGTACATAAAGATCTAAGAAATTGAACAACTCTCTAACTAGTTCATTTGAGTCATTTGAACTAGTTATGATGAAGAAAAATATGGTTGATATGAAAGTTATCATATGGCTAACCATTTGGTTAACTATTGTTGAACCAACTAATGTACAAGTTTGGGTACGGTTTTCACAAGCCTACAAACGTGTATTACATGTGTGTATAACAATCTATGTTTTCGATCTAACGGTTGATAAATATTAGCTTGAATCTAATCAGGTTTTCATCTAACGGTGAATATTGAATGCTTTGTTACTAAGCTAACATTGATTGCAAACCCTGATTTGAAAGACTATATAAGGGAGAACTCTAGCAATTGGGAAACCTAATCCCCATACATTATGTGTGATACTAGTTGTGCTAAGCCAGAGTAGATTCTCCTTTAACCTTTGGTTTCTTCTTCTAAACCAGGTTAACGACTTAAAGACTTCATTGGGATTGTGAAGCCAGGCCGATACTACTTTTATCATAGTTGTGTGATATCATCTTGTTATTTCTATCGTACGAGTACAATTATAATAATTGGCTTGAGATTTCTATCTCCGATAGGCAAGATATAAATGTAGTCACAAACATCTTCGTCTTATCTTTTGTGATTCCACAATAAAAAAATTCGCTGCCTCGATTAAGACTATTGTGAGGTGATTGATAAAGCTGAGCTGTTCTTCAGGAATATAAGCTAGTTTTATCATTTGGTTCCTGTTCACCTTGATTTATCAAAAGACGGAACAAAACTCGTAGATATATTCGTGGGAGACCAATTTATCTATTATCGTAGACTTTTCTGTGATACAAATTGGTTTATTAAAGTCTTCGACTTTGGGGCGTAGAAACTCTTAGTTGTGGGTGAGATCAGCTAAGGGAATCAAGTAAGTAGTATCCTGCCGGGATCAGAGGCGTAGGAGCATAACTGTACCTTGGATATGTGTGATATTTATTGGGGTTCAACTACAGTCCAGACCGAAGTTAGCTTGGAGTAGGCTAGTGTCTGTAGCGGCTTAATACAATGTATGTTTAATCTGGACTAGGTCCCGGGGTTTTTCTTCATTTGCGGTTTCCTCGTTAACAAAATTCTGGTGTATATGTTATTTCATTTTCCGCATTATATTATTTAGCTTTATAATTCAAATAATACAGGTTGTGCGTTGAAGATCAATCAATTAGAATATCCAAACTTTGGTTGTTGATTTATATTGATTGACACTTGAATATTGTTCTTTAGTACATCCAAGTTATTCCTTGTATTTGATAAAGACTCGCTGATTTTTATTAGCTTGAGTAAATCAAAACAAGAGAGAGATAATAACTCCTTGAGATATTTCTATCTAGATTGAGTCTGACTGTCTAGTTGATTCTCTAGAAAGAAACTCGTAGTTTTTCCATACAGATTGCTAATTCGAAATATTGGGTGTGGTTGTTAGACCCCCGCTTTTTCACACTTAAATAAAAAAACAAAGACGGATCGAGATTACTTACAATAGTATTTTGGATTTCACATGCCCGTGAGTCTTTGTATCCAAAAAGAACATTTCCACTATCTTCTGGGGTCCCCTTTAGAGCCTCTCCTGGTTTCAGTTTAACCTTCAATTGAAATAAAGGCATGTGGGAATTAATTGGTTTAGTGATTACCCTTTTCTTCTTTCCGGTTGCACTAGTAATTGCATCTTGGATTTGTTCCCCAGCTTCTTCTTCTTCTTCTTCTTCCTCTGCCTCTTCAACAATTTCATCTTGGATATCCTTACCTTTATCTCCATTACCATCATCATCATTACCTCTTCCAACAGGTGGCATGCCTTGATCACCATCATCATCATCATTGTTACCTCCTCCAGCAGCCGGAGTTCTTTCATCAACATCATCATCATCATCATCACCTCTTCTACCAGATGGAATTGATTGGTCTTCATCTGGAGTCTTGTCTGAATCACTAGGTTTTGATGGTGATTTAGAATCATTCGGTACACAGATCTTGAGTGTTCCCGTCATAATGTATTCCCCTCGATGTATTGAAGTAAAGAGTTTATCACCAATACGAGGAGGTCTTGAAGGACTAAGAGCTTTCAGAGTTTTCTTCTTTGCCTTTTACAACCTGAACAAGAACAATTAAGAAAAAAATTATAAGTCATCAGGGTCAACATATACAACCAATCCGGCGGACCAAGGTCGGAAGGGTGGATATCTAAACAACATGCCGGCTAAACAACGGTCGACAGGGTTTTATTCCAATAACATTCCAGTTTTTAACAACTATGAACACAGGGTTTTCAACATCAATAGTCAGCAAGCTCTATAATAAAAATAACACCGTCTAACATAACTCTGGCACGGTCGTATCCAAATAACATTCCGACTTTCATAATTTAAGGCATCAAGAGATACTAAAAAAATGAAATACAATCGGTAAGGTAAAAAATGTATAACCGACCCGGCAAGATCTTTAACCTAAGACCCTGCCGGCGGAACCCTAAATATGAAAAGCCGGCAAGGTCGTGGAACAAATACCTTGTCGGCCAAATAACTGCAAATTCAAACATTCGATTTTTCTGACCTAATTTGACATGCAAAAATAGATATTGAAGTACTAGAGTGAGTTTAAGTAAGCCCTTACTTTCTTAATCGCACCATTTCTTCCGTTTGACTGACTTCGATTTCTACTTCTTCAATCTTTTTTTTTATTCACTTTCTTTTGAACCAAACTTGCAATTCCAGGGTTATACTCATTGGGTTTTCGATTAGCGTCTTTCATACGACTAGCCCTATGTCGTGGCGGATCCATGTTTAAAGATTAATCTTAATTTTTGAATCGATGATCCACTCGATTTAATCGTCGAGTTTTGATGGTGGTGGTGGGGGAGGTCGGTATGGTGGTGGATGAGAAGAAGAAGATAAGAAGGAATATGAAATGAAAATAAAAAAACTGATTTAATAGAATTATAAAGGGCAAGGGTAGTATTGTAACTTCACCCATTAGGACTCCCCCTTAGCCCTTAAAAAGAGTCCACTTAAAATTGGGTATACCCCAATCAAGCCAGGAAAAATAAGTCAATTATTTCAGGATAAAGAGAACAATAAAAATTTATTTGATTGGAATTCAAAATTATCATATCGTGTTGTAGTTGTAATTTATGGATTAGAACATAATAATATAAGAATATGAAAAGGCGAGGGCACCCCAATATACCTCAAGCTAAAACTTTTCCTTCCTATAAGTCCTTTCTCCGAAAGTGATTATCTATATACTGAGTCGAGACAATGCAACTAATCGGTTCACACTTCGTGTGGTCGTCTATGGATACGAGATCGAGACAATACAACAACGAACTATGTTTACTTGATACAAAGGTTCGGACTTAACCAAACATAATAGGATTCACGTATCAAGTAAATAGGAATTAACGTTTGTAAAATTTACTTTAATTATAATAAAAAAATTATAATGCGGAAATATAAAGTAAATGACACAGCAATATTTTGTTAACGAGGAAACCGCAAATGCAGAAAAACCCCGGGACCTTGTCCAGAATTTAATACTCTCAGGATTAATCCGCTATACAAAATAAACCAACTTTGTATAGTTGAGACCAAGAAAATAAACCTATAGTTCACCTAGTTCCGTCTGTATTCCCATGCCTCCAACCTGTAAACAAGTCACGTACTTGGACCAATTCCTTTGGTTTGTATTCCAAACAGTAAAGGAACAACAAATCTGTTTGGTATCAACACTCTTCAACCAAGTTATATGAGTTATGCAAAGGTTCCCTAGTTTATCTTAACATAAACTCCTTTGCCAGGTTCCAAAATCTATCTTATGTTCAATTACCAAAAGGCAATCGGTAAGATTAAGCCAATCAATACTCTTAATCCAAAGAAATGTTTTGATGCCGATCTTCTCAATTAATCAATCCAATCCACCACAAGGATAAACCGATTAGTAATTGGATCCTCTGTTACCCAAATAAGTATTGTGCACACCAAATATTATAAAGCCAAGTCAGAAATCTTCTATCTCTTCTTTGTATTCAAATATTCTTAGATCTTCAATAAACACCAGCACATAACCACTTGAATCTCTTGTGATCAATCACACACAGAACGGAGTCTGTTAACAATGAATTATCACAAGATCGTCTTTAGATCTAATAACAGTCTAAAGATACATGTAGAAACCTTGAACTAGTTTGAGTGAATCTTATATCAGAAGAGAAGATTCTAAAGCATAAACAAACTAGGTGCAATCAAAGTTCAACCACGTTAGTCAATCAAATCAATATGAAAACTAAAGATAAACCGCAATATCTAGTTTCCCACTAACGGGTCGCACTAGAGCTTCTCAATCCCAAAGAAGACTTTAAATTGAGTGGCCGTAAGATACTTCACCAAATTAGATTACTCTCCTCTCCGATAAGCGGCTTCACCAGTAACAATACAACAGAGGATGTTTACTATCACGAAAGATTAGTTTGCTAGAAATGCAAACTCAAAGTATTTATAGACAGAGAAGTTTGTACACCAAGGAATTTCCAAAACCGAAAATATTCTCAAGATATTTTTCCATATTAACCCAAATTCGGTTTTCATAATTCCTGTGAATGCACTGTCCAAATATAATGATCGGAATCTCCTTGGAAAATCTTTAACTAGCAAATGCACATTACTAATTCTTATTTTCTATATATAATTAAAACCCTTAATTAAAAGATTCTTAACTTATTTAAATTCGATCTTGGGATTTACTTCCTTCTTAGATGTTAAGGAATATTACTGCGCGTGTTCAAAGTGTGTCGACATCTTACTCTTGTGTGTCCTTTTTCATACTTACTCACTTGAAACCGATTTACCACACTTCCAAACAAGTTTAGAATTGGTTCATATGACTTTCAAGAACTATGTAATTGATCAAGTAACACTCAATCACAAACCATGGGTGTAATGGTTCAACCAAAACAAGTTTCGGTTCTACCTCCAAGTGAGTACTGTGCATAATCACACTAGCTCCAAAGATACGAATGACTAGGTACTAGGATCGGTTCCCCACATATATTTGGTATCTAACTTGTATGCATTGCACATGTCCATAGGATCGGTTCCACCTTTCCTAAAAACGTGTTGCACATGTTCATAGGATCGGTTCCCATTTCTTTTATAAACCTTGCTGCACCTCATGCAAGGATCGGTTCCCCCTTGTGATGTACTACACCACTTCATAGGATCGGTTCCCCTTTTCCAAATTTGGTCAAACACTCACAAAATCGATCATACCCCAGGTGATTACCTATGATCAGTTTCACTAATAAAAGTCATACCAATACATAATTCAGGCCTCATGTGAATAGCTTTACCAAGAACACAAACAATTCATGAGCGGTTATACTAATCACACATATTGGCGTTCATAAGATTTGGAATGAAGAACAACCCCAATAACGCCTGGCGATTTCCTTTCGGTTCACAACACATATCATGAACTTACTTCCTTAAAACACATGTAAAAACATTGTTTCCTAGGATGAAATCCTCACCTCATACCCATACATAATCACAATAGCATTCATACGATTATGTTGATGTCTCATATACAAAGTTTAATGGTTAAGCAAGAAACTTCATATTGTATTCCTTAATACTATGTCTATTTAGAGTGTTCATGCTTCACAGTTTTATATTTTCAATATGCACGACTTGAAAGATACGTTAGGGAATGAAACAGTTCAAGTCAAATATCACTAACCTCAAGTGGAAGGATGATGTTGTGGTTGTAGCTCCATACTTATTTACTTCTTCAAGTCTTCACAATACTTGTAATGTCTCACCCTAATACTTTCAAGCTAACCTATAAGAAGTTGACTCTAGTACATTTAAATCAAGCGACTCTTAAATGAGTTTTAGCTCACTAAAATACGACAACCAAACTTGACATACCAACGCTTGGTGGGTTCAATCAAGCTATTCTCTAACAGAATAAACTCCCCTAAATAGGGTTTGTTTATATTAGAAAAACAATGATGCAAAACTTGATAGGCTTGGCAGGGTAAATTTGGTCCCTGTAACGGAGAATAGGAATATGGCCAAGGACCAAGGTTAATGATGCATTGGCCGTTGTCCTCTATCGGAGCATCCAAACCAAAGGCATTCGACTTGCAATTACATCTTTGCATGTTTGAATCAAGAAAGAATCAAGCCACCTTGAAACGCTTAGGTTGGGATTTTTTATTGACAACAAAACCATAAAACCTTGAAACTCTCAGGTTGTTTTTTATGAACCGTCATTTGGGACATACCCAAAAAAATTGGGGCCTCTTGAATAAGACAAAAACAGGGTTAGAAATAGTGTTTCTAGGGTATCCCTTATCCAGCAATTTTTCATAAATGCTAAAATACCCTTGAATGATTAGTGTTTAATTAATATTAATTAGTTTTTAATGATTATAGTTAGTGTTAGAGCATTGCTCGGTCGAACTCGCATGCGTTGCTATCTCAAGCATGTATGTCAATATTAGTGATCAAAACTATACATCTTGATCGGTCTAGGATAGTTAAGTATAGTTGAGCTCCAGACTCCATGTCAATTATCTTACGAAGACGAAGAACTACTCAAGGAACCAGTGGAACTTCATCCAACCAAAAAGGTATGTGAAGACTTGAACTTATCTAGCCGAGTTTACTCGCCTATCTTTTTGTCGAAATATGTGTTGGTAATCTTTCGCTTTAACCACCTTTCATCTTTACCCGTGACGAAAGTCATGATGACGTTTCAATCTTGAAAATAACTTTGATGACGATAGTCGATTCTTTATGTGTAACGACTATTATAACATTATAGAAGAATATTTCAATAGTTAAAATGTAGAGTTGAGATTACGTAACCACCTATGGATATAAGAATATATAGTGTGTTCGCACATTAGTGTATAAGTCCATGTACCGTAAACCGAGTGCGTGCATATATGTGCATGCGGTATTGGTGAAGGAGACAAGTTGGGTACGTGTACCCATACGCATACTGGCAGGAGTTCACGTCCGTGAATTTATGCTAAATGTGGAGTTTACAAACTTCCAAACCAGTCACCTTAGGTATGCGTACCCATAGAAGTTTTTCATCCGAAAATATCTGCTGGGTTTTCAATCCCAATTCCGGTAAAGCTAGAGTACGCATATCCGTACGCGTACCCAAGCTGATTATATTTCTCAAATCAGTTGTTCATGAACTTCTCTCATCATCACTAACCGTGATGTGTTAGTGTCACATGACTAGGCTTTCCCACTTCTCCCATCATCACTAATCGTCCATGACTTCCTGACACGTTCTTGTGATGGCGCGTTGTGCGCTGCACGCTGTAAACCTCCAGACCAATACCACAGTATGTATCCCCCAGTTTGTGACATGATTGATGTCTCGAGTATGTGGATCGTGGGATCCACAAAAAATAGCATGTAATGCTAGATTAAATAACTGCGTTATTCAGGAAGTCGATACTTGTGAAGTATCGTGTGTATACTATGCCGGTACTGCATCGAGTATATTCAGCATATATAAAGCATCGTTGTTTGAGCGTCTCAAAATAACTTCATGTCCAGCCTACTTCATGTGATGGTTTGGAGGTTGCGGAAGCAAGTCCTCCCTTGGCCGACCACATGGTGTGGTAGAGTGACGGGTGGTGATCACCATGACTCCGCACTGACTAATTAACTCCTGACCAGGGTTGTATAACCAAGCCGGTGAAGTAGTACGGACGAGATGGTCTCTGATACACTCATCTGCGACCATTGGTGAAATTAGGGTTTTGGAGTAGGCGCACAAGCACCACTCTTCAGCCTGATCGAATCCAAGCTTGGGATACGAATTTTGGCTGGCCGACCATACATGCATGTAGATGACATGACAGTGTAGGCTCCCATACTCCATTGTCTCACGAAAGTGTGATCTGGGCCACTAAATTCGTCTTGCGAAGTTGAGTGGTCGATATCAATTTGCGACAGAAAACTGATGCCGCAAAAGCCTCACGTCGTGCCAACTTCAGGCGCGCGTTCCAAGACGACCAATTTTGGTCGGTCTTGGACGATTGGCCTGGCATGTAGGTGGTAGGCTGGTGTTCACGCCTATACCTGACTATCCCGTGAAAACGTGATCTAAGCCACTCAAATTGTCTGGCAAAGTTGAGTGGTCGAGATTAGTTTGCAATTCGTGAAGTGTGACCACGCTAGTTTTGGCGGACGATTTGGGATAACCAGGCATGGTATTCCTTGGCCGATCAGGTGAGGGGATAGATGGGTCCACGATGGTCATGTTGGTATGACCGGACCTGTTTAATCTAATCTTGGACCCTCCATTCGTGCCGGAGAAGATGGACGCTTGTGATGCTCAAAAACCCTAATTTTGGGCTTCACGGTTGTGCGTAATGCTCTATTCGGGCGTACGAATCGGGATGACCAACCATGGTTGGTCTTGACCGATCAGTCAGGTATGTAGGCGGGCCCACATTGATTGTGTTGACATGCTCTGGGCCCTTTGAATCTACATCTACACCCACCATCTATACCTGCGAAGATGGATGGTTGAGACTGTTTTGTGACACATGTAATGTGCCGCAAACCATAATTTAGGGTTTTCGTCCATACTGCTTTGGTTTGGACGTTTTTTAAAGCTAGGCCAATATTTCGGGGAGGCCGACCATGTGGGGCCCGTATTGGTTCGGCAGCGGATATTCCATACCTGCTCGGGGGTTATGGAATCGATCTAGGCCATCCAATCATGTTGTTAGAGTTGGATGGTCGTGATTATTTCCAGACTGATACGGACAGTCTGGATGCTCAATCGGGCTAGTATAACACACCGAGAGTGGCTCAATCGGGCTAGTATAACACACCGAGAGTTGCAGCCTATACGGGTATTTCGTATATGCTTTCATTATAATGCTTGGAGATTCATGTTGCTCTGTTGAGAGCAACACTCAGTCGTCATGTCGCACTGATAATGAGTATAGGAAATACAAGGTTGGTTGCGCAATAATTAATAATGCTGTAAATTCACAGGGTATATGGGATTTTTGCTACATGCTCCAACCTGGATGAATTTCGTGTATTTAATTTACAAAATGAGGTTGTTGCCACATGATCCATTCAAGGTGAATTAGTAAGTGAAGAAGTATTCAACACTTATTAATGGCTTTATCTTTTACAAGATGTTAGCGCATAATTTTTTGGCTTTTACAATCTTAGCCTTAAATTAAAATCCACCATCAACATTAAGTCCCCTTCCTAGCATATAATGGTTACACTATTGTGGGGTAGGTATGAGATGGTGACAAATTTGTACACTGAAATGACCAAGTTAAAGTGAATGCATATTTACCGGATAGGTCGACATCGTCAGGCGTTGCCCTGGGAGTCCTGATTAGGGTTGTGAAGGAAGCAGGATTTGACCCGGTGAGTCGCTTTGGTTTCCTTTGTACATATATGGGCAGAGCTTGGTCCCTTCCTTGGGTCAGGTGTACTCCTTTTCATCATATGGCAGCTTTCCTCAGATGTATGCGATAAGCATCGTTGATTTCTATCCCGAAATAGTAGCCTTCATAGGTGGAAAGTAAAGACTTCTTTTCTCCCGGGATTCTGTAACTTGCGAGATTATAAAGAATCATCTCACGTAGTTATTCCTTCTATATCTCAGGTACTACTCCACACTTATCTGATCTTCTGATTGACTGATTGATTATTTTATTTTATTTTATAACTTTTTCTTCTTTGCAGTTTATCATGAAAAAGGTGGACGACCATCCTGTCACCATTCCAGAAAGAAGCTTCGAAGTTGACAAGCCCGAAACCCATGCGCACGAAGAAGTAATGTCTAAGATCAATCTTCCACTTCGCGAAGTCGGCCGTGCTATACATGGGATATCTATTTTGCACTTTCGTATTTCCAGGGGATGCATCTGTGCACTTTCAGTTGCGATTGACATGGAGGAGCGGTGGAGGCGCGAGGAAGAGTTGCAAGCACCAGTAAGCACAAGGGCAGAGATATTTGCAGCACGGTTGAAGAGACGGAGGATTGAGCATAAACGACCTCTGAATGAAGATAAATGCAATTACCGAATCCAAGATGGTGTGATAATTCTCGATTCCGACACAGACGAACCTGAATGTTTGAAAGCAATCGGCACGACTCCTGATGTTGCTGTGACCTTTGATGCTCCTACTGATGATGTTGGGATGGAGTGCGTTGCTGCATAAACGTCTGATGTAGCTGAGGGAGATCCGAAGGGAGGAGCATCACAAGCGGAAATGTATGATACAGAAGCTGAGGTAGATCCGAAAGGAGGAGAATCAACAGGTGATGGCGTTGAAGCAGAACTTGACGGTAGTGCAGGCGCGGTCGACCCTCTTGACGACTAAAACCTCTTTTTTTTTTCCCAAGTATATTCCGTAATTTATGAACATCTTCCTTGGTTTCAGTGGCAGCCGAGTTCAAGGTTTTCTTCTATTTGATTGTTTGAATAAATGTTTTTGCTTTATAGCCCTTTGTCATGTGTTCCTGATGCAAGATCTTCCTGGCCTTGCTGGGGTGAGTGGCACAAAGCTCCTTCCCTTTCCGCGCACATCTTTTCCCTCAACTCTTTTTCGGATGTTTTTGCTTAGGGTTTCTTTCCTGACCTGCTCTAGTGGGTTGATTCAGGCTGGACTTTGTGTCTTTAGGGTAAAGGGGTTCTCAGACGGAAATAACACTTCAATTAATTTGAAAATTGAAACCCTAATTATGAATGCACGTATTTCAATCATTTTCTAAAGGAATTACAAATATGATGTGAAATTATAAAGGGAAACATGCCGGAGGAAGTAGCACAGCGTCTCAAAGTGTGTAGGATGCTGGAAAGTGATAGTACAGCGTCTTAAGTACGGTAGGGTTTGAGACACCGCGAGTGAATTTTTACGCCTTCTAACCTGTTAGCGTTTATGAGTTTGTAGTAGCCGCCTAGGATGACATCTTCTACCAAGTATGGTTCATCCTCCTTCTCGGTGGGTGAATCAGGTGAGGTAGTCATTTTCACTGTAATGTTTCCGACCTTGAATGCGGTTGTCTTCGTTACTAGGTCTCCAATTCCAAATGGGTTTGGACGTGTACACATCAGGGTCTTGGTTTTGTCGTCTTTCATTTATGTGTGTGGCAAGCTAACTTTTGATCTAACGGTTGAAAGATATTATCAGGTTTTTCATCCAACGGTGAATATTGAATGCTTTATTACCAAGGTAACTTAGATTGCAAACCATTATTTGAAAACTATATAAAGGAGACGTCCAGCAACAGGAAAAACTAATCCACACACCTCCTGTGTGATACTAGTTGGTTTTTCTAGAGTCGATTCTCCTTTAATCGTAGGTTTCTTCTCGAGACCCTGTCGATTAACGACTTGAAGACTTCATTGGGATTGTGAAGCCAGACGAAACTACTTCTCTTGCAGTTGAGCATTCTGATCTTACCATTTTATATCATACGAGTTCAATTAAATAATTGTCTTGGGATTATATCTCCGATAGGGCAAGATAAAAAGAAACCACAAACATCTTCATCTCATCGTTTGTGATTCTGCAATATCTAGTTTCGCTACCATACGATTTAGATTATTGTGAGGTGATCAATAATTCTAGGATGTTCTTCGGGAATATAAGTCTGGGTTATTGATTGGTTCATGTTCACCTTGATTTTGTCAAAAGATATAACAAAACTCGTAGGTTTATCTGTGGGAGACATATTTATCTATTATCGTAGACTTTTCTGTGTGATACATATTTGTTTATTCAAGTCTTCGACTTTGGGTCGTAGCAACTCTTGGTTGTAGGTGAGATCATCTAAGGGAATCAATTGTGTAGTATCCTGATGGGATCAGAGACGTAAGGAGTGCAACTGTACCTTGAATCATTGTGATATTGATTAGGGTTCAACTACAGTCTAGACCGAAGTTAGTTTGTAGTAGGATAGTGTCTGTAGCGGCTTAATACAGTGTGGTGTTCAATTTGGACTAGGTCCCGGGGTTTTTCTGCATTTTTGGTTTCCTCGTTAACAAATTTTTTGGTGTTTGTGTTATTTCTATTCCGCATTATATTTTGTTATATAATTGAAATATCACAGGTTGGGCGTTGTATCGATCAGTTATGAAATCCAACCTTTGGTTATTGATTGGAAATTGATTGATCCTTGGATATTGGTCTTTGGTACCATCCAAGTTTATATCTCTCTTGTATTGGATAAAGACTCGCATACTTCTATTTGCTTGAGTAAAGATCAAATTGAGAGATAGAGATATTAACTCCTTAATATAGTTTTTATTAAGATTGAGTCTGACTGTCTAGTTGATTCTCTTAAAAGTATATTAGAGTTAGTCCATACAGATTGCTAATCGAAATATTGGGTAAGGTTGTTAGACCCCCGCTTTTTCAGTTAGTGTTAGTGTTAATTTAGGATAATATTTTTCTTTTTAAAGATATTGAATGAGTTATTATAAAAGAAGAAGAAGAAGAAGAAGAAGAAGAAGAAGAAGAAGAAGAAGAAGAAGAAGAAGAAGAAGAAGAAGAAGAAGAAGAAGAGGAGGAGGAGGTGTACAGAAAAAAAAAATATTTGAGATCTTTGTGACTATTGATAGATATGTGATCCAAATACGAGTGAGGAAGGTGAATCTTCATCACATAAAACTAAGAAAATATATATCAATTACGATAGAGATCCGGAGGTGGCTTATTTGTTGGATTTTGAAAACGATTTTACCCAAACTCAACCTCAAACTCAACTTTTTTATTAAGCTCAAGATGATGACTTTGTGGAGCCAAATCCCGAAGATGAGTACATGGATGAGGAACCCAATGCTAATAATACATAGGTATGGTTGTAGACGTTGTTTAATGTCCGTTTTGTAGCTTGAATTCATCATAAGATTGAATTTTTATAAGTAGTTCGGCACAACAGGGTAAGGTTCGGCACATAATTTGGATATCGAACCTTGATAAATAAGAACAGTTCGGTTTTACGATTGAATTCATTAAAATCCGAACCGTCATTGAATTATTTTCGCGCCAAATAAATTCTATGGTTCGGCTTATAAATGTTGTTCTCATATAAGCCGAACCTTCCAAAAAATATTTCTGAGTTACAGTGTAGTGTTCGTCTCACTCATGTTTCAGTCGAACATTGTTTTATTATTTAGATAGATTTTAAGTCTGGTGGTTTGGCTTATAATGTTAGTTCCTAATAATCCGAACCTTTATATGTTTAGTTGTTCGGATTTCAAGTATGATTACGAATGAGCCGAACTTCATAGCTCGGCTTTCAAAGAGGATTACGAATGAGCCAAACCTAACCCTGAACGTATGAGTTTTTGTTTTCTAAGCTTGTGATATTGTTGTAGATTATTCTATGGAGGATCAACCACCGCATGTTGATATCATTCATGAAGATACTAGAGATCACTTCCAAACTGACTTGGTAGGTAATTTAATTTATGTTTTTTATTAATTTTCATGTATGTTGTATTCAAAATCATTAATAAAACTTAACTTTTGTGCTTGTATCCATGTAGACGTGGAAAACTCGGGATGAAGTTGTTCAATGGGCTGAGGAACATGGTTTGAAAATCAATTGCGTACTAGTTAAAGGTAGACAAAGCCGAAAGGAGCGGGTTGAGATAGTTTGTGAGAGAGGCAGAAATAAAGTAAGCAAGAAGAAAAATGGTGACGTGTATATTGGGAAGACCGGGAAAAAGAATAAGACTAAAACAAGGAAGATAAATTGTCCTTTCAAGATCGTCTTCAATTGGAACTCAAATGAAAATATTTTCACCATGAATAAAGATATGGATTGACGTCATAACCACCCACGTCCGAAGGATCTTCATGGACATTATAGAGCCGGAAGACTCAAAGCTCATGAATATGCGGAGGTAGATAAAATGACATGAGCACGTATGGCACCCTCTAAAATCCTTAGAAAATTGAAGGCGGATGATAAGAATAACAAGAGTACATTACAACAAATCTATAACGTGAGAAGTACTTTGAGAAAGAAGGATTTGCAAGTTAGGTTGGTGATGCAACAATTATTATGGTTGGTGCAAAATAAGAACTATGCTTTCCAAAAGAAATTGGATGATTTCGGCCATGTGACGCACCTTTTTATTGCCAATACGGAATGCGTAAAGTTGGCGTTATGCTTCCCACAAGTTCTCATATTGGATTGCACTTACAAAACCAATAAGTATGAGATGCCCTTGATGAACGTTATTAGGCATACGTCAACCAAGTCACCTTTCACCATTGCTTTTTGTTTTTTAAAAAATGAGTTAAAAGAAAGCTATGTTTGGGCATTGGAACAAGTAAAGTTAATCTTCCAGGTGGATGCTCTTACAAGGGTCACGGTAACCGACCAAGAGGCGGCATTGATGTTTTCTAAAGAAGATTTCTAAATTACCTGATGGAGAACGAGAAGTGAAGAACAAAGAATTCAAGAAAGCATATGAGGCTAATGGAAGGACGTGGGCCTGTTTCTCCAACGATTGGGATGCTTTGCAATGGTCAATCACCGAAGAAGTGTATGAAGAGAATGTTGCAAAACTCACTGCGAATTGAGGCGTAAAATATCCGGAAATTATTATATATTTAGGCAAGCAATTCTTGGATACCAACAAACATATATTTTTTAGTGCATTTAAAACCACCACAAGCACTTCGACAACCAAGATACAAGTATGGTAGAGTCGGCTCACTATCGTTTGAAGAAGAATCTATTTGGGTGCGTAGACACGTTCATTAAGGTATTTGACGCAATGGAAGACTATTTCATGAGTGATGTTCTATGATTTTAACTGTTTTTCTCCGACTTGGTTCGGCTAGAGAAGAGGAGAGGAACCAAAGATGTTCTTCGGTGTTTCTAATGCTTTGACCCCAACGAGGATTGTTTGCTTTTATATCACCTTAAGGGCAGTTTATTAATTTATGTGTTTATAGAATTTTCTAATACCTTCCAAATAGTTCGGCTCTAAACGAAATTGGCAATTTATGCCGAACTTATTACTTAGAGAATTATCGAGTGCCAGCAGATTAGTTCGGATGATACGCAATACACATTTTTAAGCCGAACATATTACTTAGAGTATTATGGAATGTCACCAAATTAGTTCGGTTGATACGCTTTACACAATTATAAGCCGACCTTTTTACTTGGAGTATTATGGAATGTCAGCAAGTTAGTTCGTCTAATACGCATTACGTATTTATAATACAAACCTGATACTGTAACTTAGATATTACCATTGTACTCAAAGCATAATATTTCGGCTTAGACAATTAAAATCATAATAGCCGAACCTTGTTAAAATTAGGTTCGGCATAATTGCATAAACCTAAAAGCTAATTTTAAGCCGAGTTTAGTCATGAAAATTGAGCTACAGTGTGTAAACTTACCTGAAGCATGGTGAAATAACCTCAAATATTTGTACTTGTTAACCAAGAGGCAGTTCCAAGTTGCTCGAATAGGAAAGAAAGGACCGCGGTTCCCCAAGAGTACTTGTAGCAACTTTTTAAATCACTTAACAATAGAAGATATTGAGCATTCACCTTGTTCCCACTGTTATCGGGAAATATAACACTTCCTAAAGTATACAACAAATAAGCGGTAGCAGTGCGCCTAGCTGTGACCTCGTCCATAACCAACTCTCCCTTTGACATTTTCTCATTTGTGTCTCCAAAATACTTTTTCAAAGCAGTGAACTTGATTTTCTTCAACTTCTTTGTGCTAGAATCCACAAACTTCACCTCTTTAGCAGCGCATGCAAACTCCAATTCTGTCTTGTCTTTTGGACAACCTAGAGTTTCCTCCGCCAACTTATACAACTCATCCCAAGTCATTTCATAAACCTCAAATTTCACACTTTTCCCCTTCATTCTAATACCACTAATCTTCTATGCATCATCAGGAGTTTTTGACATCTCGCCAAAGGAGAGATGAAATGTGTAAGTCTCCAGACAAAATCTCTCACAAAAGGCTGAGTTTTTAACTGCATCAAATTCCTCATGTGCATAGAAAATAGCTGGCCATAAACCAGATCCTTTTACTAAATCCACCACCTCAAGAGCCTCTTTGAAAATATCCCAATATGCGGCGCTCTGGTGTCTAAGTACGCAGACTGCATCCCTGTGATCCGAAGTCTCATAAATTTTCTCTGCCCATGACTCCTTGTAGCCAATCAACACTCTTCCACCATCTTCCGGAAGACCATTGGGAAAACCATTCTCGTGAGCATGTATCACATTATCATCACTAGGAATGTGCTTACATGTCTCCCTTGATGTAACAACTTTTTGCTTCCCTTTATCTTGTTTTTGTTGTGTTTCTTGTTGTACTTATTCTTGTGGTTCTTTCTCTTCATCGTCATCATCCTTATCTTCATCACTATCATCCTATTTTTGTACAGGCAAAGAGCAAGTCGTGTCAGTTACCATTTCCCCTGCATGCAAGTTCTTAGTACCACCACCTCGAGGTTTGGGAGTTTTTGAATTAGAAGGAGTCACTACCATTGTTATCCTTTTAAGCTTCTCTTTGAATTTTCCCGGATGGGTGCTAAAAAAATGATACACCTTAATTAATTTTCCAAAAAAAAAATGATTTTACTAAACAATGTGATAAGTTACCTATAAATGGACAAGTTTATAGGAAGTTATTAGAGTAAAGTTCGGCACATTCGATATTTATCAAAATGAGCCGAACAATGTAAGATGGATTACTAAATAAACGTATTCAAGTTTGGCTGATTATCATAAAAATTAATTATAATCCGAACATGGTTAAGATAAGTAGGTTCGGCTGATTCGATATTCAAAACACGACAAATTTTTCAGACGAACTGTTCTTCGTCTGTAGAAAAAAAACAAAGTTCGGCTGATAAATGACAGCCGAACACTACTCTGTCATTAACTAAAACGCGAGGAATCATCGATTACATTTCATGAAATCAATGAAATACGAAAAAAAAAAAAACAAGCAATGGGTTTGTGGGAAATACCTTTTTATGTGCAATTTTATGGAATCAGGGTCTATTTCTCGCTCTCTAACACCAATTAATCCACTATCCTCCTCATCTCCATTTTTTCCAAAAACCCTAGATTGAGATGCTACAGAAGCAACACCAGGATTCGGCGTCCTACCTCTAGCACATCGCTTATAACGAGGTGCCATATATGGGTTTAATTGAGAACAGAATAGAAAAAATCAGATTTTGAGAATAAGATAGGGGGAGTTCGGTTTCTGTTTTTGGAGAAGAAGAGGAAAAGAAGGAGTTTTTGGTTTTTAAAAGTTTAATTTTTTTTAAAAAATAAAGAAATTAAGTAATGGTTAATTAATGGGTAACTGTTAATTAGTGGGAGGGTATTAATTAGTGGATGGTTAATTAGTGGGAGGGTTTTAGGATTAGAAGTTAATTTAGTGGAAGGGTAATAATGTAATTTAAACTATATAGGGGTATTATAGTAACTTAAGAATCATTATAACACCCCTTATCACCTTGCATTGGATGGCATAATAAGTCTTTATGCCCCTAAAAATTTGGGTATGCCCCAAATGAGGGTTCTTTTTTATTGACAAGAAAACAATAAAAAATAGAGCTGGCCAACCGGTCTGATGTTGGGCTTTTTTAGTGACAAAAAAACTAAAATTAAAGAGAGCCCAACCGGGTTAAAATCGGGGACCTCTTGATCTGTAAGATGCTCTACCACCGAGTTATGGACCCAATTGTTCGCTTTTGCGTAAAAAAACATTTTAATACAATCAGATGTATATCCTATCTGAAAAGTAGGCATCATGCTCGGTGTAGATGCATTTTACTACAAACTACATCCAAAGGATAGAAATGTACGACTCTTCTCAAACGAAAGTAAACACTCAATCATGAACACAAGATATACGTGGTTCGGTATGATTACCTACGTCCACGGGGTGAAATGATGAATCTTATTACTTCACGGTGTTACAAAGGTGTTGCTCTTAGTGGGATTTCCTTACAAGATGAACTTACTTCTCATTCACTTCTTTCTAATGCTAACTCGGGTTTCTCTCTCCTTTCTCTCCCAAAAATTACAACCTGCCTCTCTAGAATACAAGTCCCGTTATTTATAGGAGAACGTTTATACAACGAAGTTAGAATGTTGACCCTGTTACATCTAATTAGTTGTTCTGTGATCGGGCCGACTCACGTCGTCTTGTGCGGTCGATGCATCTTGGCTCCTCGCCTGTATTTCGTTCGAGCCAATCTCTTATGGTCCTCTGTTTGACGCGATGTCGGCTGTCTCGATAGTCGCCCTTATGATCAGCCGATGTGTTCCACACTTTCATGCATGTTTGACTGTAGCTCCTCGTTTGTCCCGTCCCGCCTTATCTTGTCAGCTTTATCAGAAGTCTGGGTCAAGTCTTGTCCGACATTATTACGCCCGATCCACGTGGCTTCCTTAAATCTCGCGCTCTTTAATCTTTGCTCTATACTTCGCGTTTCTTTGTATTTGGGTGCACTGGGTCTAGGATGTTGCCACCTGGATCTGTAGATAATTTACACCTACATTTATTCCCCTTCTTCCACCCGTGTGGGAGGCACAAGTGGAAGAACATCGTCTTAACCGCCCATGTCCTCGCTCATGCCGCTAATCCCGCCATGCAGCGCCCCACTAATTTCCACTTTATAACTGGTAACCGTCAGCGTCGGTTACAAAGTTTCTTCTTTAAATAGCCCGCTCCTTTCTTCCTTCTTCTTCTTTGCCCTTCTGTTCTGCTGCTGTGGTTTTCTTCCAAGTTTCTTCATATCTTACGCTTCTCAAAAAACCCTAGCTTTCTTGATTTTCTTTCGTCCTTTTCTCCTCATCGATCGTTACGATAGGCTTTGTCGCCTCATATTTCTTTGTTGAAAACCGAGTTCTGCATTATCTTCGTTAATGGATTCTTCTCCTTCCATGGCTGAAAATAGGTCTGTTGATGATGTTTTTTCCGAGTTTGATGTTCCCCCCTTGCTTCTCTGTTTTTGCTTGAGAGCCCTTCTAGGTATGATGATCGCGCGATGAGATCTATTTTTGCTGATAGCTCTTCTTCTATTTCGTGCAGGTCCAAGAAATGGGTGAAAGATCTTTCCGATGAAGAGTTCATTGAGCAGTTGAAGGAGATGTACGATCTTCAAAATTACGAAGTGACCCTTCTCTCTGGCCGAAACGGTAGTTTGAAGAAAACCGATATGAAGAAGCACGAGCAATCGGCTAATTGTGTGGTCATCACCTTGGGTCAGCTGTATCTAGGCCTTCGTCTTCCCTTATACAACCCTGATAGCCCATTTTATTACGAGATTTTGTCCCAGATTCGGCCTTCTTGTGCTTTAGCTCAATGGACTGGCAATACTTTCCGAATTATGAACGAGTGGAGGGATCACCGCGATGGTCATGGTTCTACTTCCGAGTGGTCGACCTACAAGCCCGAGGACGCTCCTGAGTATACCGTTGCCAATTTCCTTGTCAACTATCGAGCTGGTACTTCGACCTTGGGCGATCTTGATGGGTTTGCTGCAAGTCCTCATCGGGTCAAAACTATGCCCGAGGGTGTCGAAAGAATGATGCTGGATGCCGATCCTATCGGCCATGGTTCCAACAAGCGAGCCCGACATTCTAATGATCCGACCTATCCCCGAGTTCCGCTTCTTATCCGAGGTCATATCCTTCATGGTGACTTCCCGTCGCCTACTTTTCCCGCCGAGCCCTATTCTTTCTGGGTGTTTAATGATGACAAGGCCGATAAGGTACGCGCTTTTCTTGATTTCTATCTTGTTAGCTTCGGGCGTCAGTTAGTCATTTGTTGTTGTTTGAAAATCTCAGGTCAGTTCCACAAAAACTATCGGGTCTAGGAAAATAGGTGCTGGCACAAGGGTTGAGGAAGACCAGGGGAAGGTAACAAACATAATGATTCCCTTATAAGTACATGTACTTGCCCCTGTTTTTTGCCTTCACATGTTCTGACTAGACACTTGTGCAGAAACACCCGAGGCGCGATGATGATGACGTTGACGATGTCGACCCTACTCCGCTTAGGCGTAATCCTGGTAGAGGTAAAGAAATTGCTAAGCCACCGCCGAAAATGAGCCCCCTCATTGATCTTTCCGATGAGGATGAGTTGTTTGGAGAGACTGTGTCGGGTGACAAAGTCGGTGAACAAGGTGTGGGAGACCAGCAGGAGCCCTTGGAGACGCCCGCCGTAGAGAAGGTTGTTACTAGTGTTCTGGTAGAGCTTCCCTGTGTGCCCCGGTTTACTGAGGGATCGTCTTCTAGCGCCGAGACTTGCTTCACTGTTTCTGGCCCGATCATGAATTCCTTGGGTGCGCTTACTTCCTCCGACTTTGGGAAGTATACTGGTGAAGAAATGTTGAATGATGTACCCTGTTATGGCGAAATCGCCTTGACACTTGACACTGTGGTGAGCGACTCGGTTCTGTATAGTAATGCCCCACTTCTGATTTCTGTCCTTAGTGTCGCTTATGATGCAAACTCGTTTGTTTGTGTTAGATCATGAACCGTGTACGCTTGGATGTCGCCAATCGCCTTCGAGATAAACAGTTGATAGAGTCTCTCCAACTTCAACTTCAGAATGAGAAGGGTCGCGCGAACGCGCTGGAGATCAAACTTGCCGATGCTCAAGGTATATGATTCTTCATGACTTGTGTTGATTGAGTTTATCGTGCCAGTATCCTGAGTCGGGTATCCTTCTTCTTAGCCGAGGTATCTAGTATAGGTATAGACGCTACTTCGGAGTTTAGGATTCTGAAGAGAAAATGGGATATTGAGAAATACCTTGTGGAAAATCTTCGTCAACGAATGGAAAACAAAGACGACAAAATAGACCATCAAATTGAGGAGATTGCAAGTCTTGAGGACGAGTTAGAACGACATCGCCGGTTTGATTATGATCCTTCCGAGATGGACAATTTACGGGCTCATTTGGGATCTTCTCAGCGTCTTGCTGCCGAAAAAACTGCTTTAGTCACGAGTTTGGAGCAAAGGGTAAACGCTCTTCAATTACAGAATCGAGATTTTCACGAGGACCGCCGACGAATATTGAGAGATAAGGATGTGGTGGAGCGAGCTAACAGCGATTTACTGGGACGAGTGTGTGAATTTGATAAAGTTATGGGCGATTTAGAGTGGAGTAGATCGCATCTTGTGGTTCTCCAAGCGTCGCGTAGTCGGTTAATGAATGATTGGGCCGAGCATAAGAAATATTTCCCTAGTAACGAGTTCAACGAGCAACATTATTACGAATTAACCATGAAGTTGTCCAGGACCGAGGATGAGTTGTCCAAGTCGGTAGAGTCGCTTCAGTCGGTGTTACCCGCCCAGTCAGGTCTCTTAGCCGATGTGTTGAGGCCATTTTTTAGATCCAGATCGCGCTTTATTCTTGCAAAAATGTTAAGTTGTATCCGATGAATAACATCCTATATTTGTGGTTTTGTAGCCGCGCAAAAACGTTCGCAGGAGCTTGATCTGGAGGTTCGCCGATTAAAATAGGTCGAGGTCGATTTGGGCTTCAAGCTAGCTGAGGCTGAGGAAAACGCTTCCCAGATTACCCAACAACTCGAGGATGAACGGGTCGCCCATGCGGAGGAGTTAGATCAGAAAGTTTAGGCTGGCATTATGGACTGGGTGGAGAAGAAGCGGCTCGAGGTCGCGCAGAGGAAGGCCGGCGCGGATCCTCCCAAGGTTTAAGCTTTCTTTTTGTGGTGCTGCGTCACTATGTTGCCCCTTCCATCGGGTTGTAAATCTCTCTAAACACTTCTCCCCTTTTTAATTTCTGCTACCTCGCTTGTTCGTTTTAATGGGGGTGCTGCGTCACCGATGTTGTTTGTTTCATTTCCGCTAAACTTTTCATTTCGTATGTCCGCGCGATGCTTTCCATACTTTGTTATCAGACGCTTGGTGTTATCGATTTAGCTTTTGTTTCTTATGTTATTCTGGCGATTATTGATTGATATACCATGCGATCGATGTGGTTTTCGTTTTGTATGCTGCTCCTATGGGCGTTGGTTGTTGCACGACATGATCGATTTGTTTCTTGTTCCGCATGTTGCCCCGACCATTTGTTGATTAACGCACGACGTTATTTGTTTCGCTTTTGTTCCTGGTGTTATGCCCTGCAATTTTTGCTTTTATATGTTAGAACTCTAACCATTTCTGTCGAACACACCCAACAAGGAGGGTCATCGGGCCATATGCCATGTCCTGATCGTGGTATCTCATCACTATCTCTTTGGATTCAGTGGAAGGGTATCATTCATCCTAGTTCTAGGCCCGATGGTCCTGAGTGGTTATCGATCAACCGATCTCGGGCAAGTGGACACGCCCACTTGCGATGGTGGTGACCTTTCAGATGTAAGTAGGCCACCTAGCTGAGTATACCTCGCGTCTAAACAACCTTTGGAACTAGTTTCCAACCACTAGACCCTTAGGCTACCTCGGCACTTGCACACTGCCACTTCCCCGAGTTCGAATAGCCAGGCGACTGTAAGGAACCTCGGAACTTCCACACTGGCATTGCCCCGAGTACGAATGCCCATTCGAGTGTAAGTCACCTCGGCACTTCCACACTGGCTTTGCCCCGAGTACTAATGACCATTCGAATGTAAGTCACCTCGGCACTTCCACACTGGCATTGCCCCGAGTACGAATGACCATTAGTCGCTTGTGCCCTATCCCATACCCCTCACGGTTTCACAGAGATAGAAGACACGTTTGCTTACCGTTTTTTCTCGCATTGCCCGTCAAGGATGATAGAGTTTCAGGAATCGGATGTTCCATGGTTTGAGCTCTCTTGTTCCGTCGAGTCGCAGTAGTCTATACGATCCCTCGCCCGCCTTAGATTCGATTATATATGGCCCGCCCCATTTTGGTGCTAGTTTCCCGCCTTTTTTGTCGCGCTCCTATTCAGATAGAAATTTCAATACCTGTTGCCCGGGATTAAACTCTCTTGGTCGAACGCGCTTGTTGTACTCCCGTTGTAACCTCCTTTGATAATTTTCCATTTTTTGTAGCGCCATTTCTCTTGTTTCTTCCAAGTCGTCAAGTTTAGCCAAGATCAGATCGGACGACACGTTTCGCCTCCATGCTTCAGTTCTTGTGGTAGGTATCATTGCTTCTGTTGGTAGAATCGCCTCGGTTCCGTAGGTAAGCATAAAAGGGGAGAACCCCGTAGCTTCCCTCCGTGTGGTTCTGAATGCCCATATGACGTTATATAATTCCTCGCACCAGTTGCCATATTCCCCGTCCAGTTTCTTCTTCATGTTATCGGCGATGGTCTTATTAGTGATCTCGGCATGCCCATTGCACTGGGGGTAAATCGGGGTAGCTTTGCTCTTCCTGATGTTGTAAGTGTTAAATAGAAGATCAATGTTCTTGCCCTGTAGTTGTTTTCCATTATCAGAGACGATGGCATCCGGGACCCCGAAGCGACAAATGATATGTTCCCAAATGAACTGAAAAACATCTTTGTCTCGAATATGCCTCAGTGGTGCCGCCTAGACCCACTTGGTAAAATAATCCGTAGCCACGATCAAATACTTCCTTTGCCCTGTTCCTACATGTAACGGCCCGACAATGTCCACTCCCCATTTAGCAAAAGGCCACGGACTTATGATCGAGTTTAACGGTACGCCGGGAGCATGGATTTTCTTCCCGAAACGCTTAAATTCTTCACAATCTCTTGCCATTTGCTTTGCGTCCTCGTTCATATACATCCAAAAGTGTTTTTGCCTTAGCCGACAAGCTTCTTCCCGAGCTGTGATTTCCAGCCGCCCCATAGTGTAGCTCATGTATGATTATATGGCCTTCTTCCCTGCTTAAGCATCGTAGGAGTGGACCTAGGTAGGAATTCCGATATAAGATCCCCCCCCCATTAACTCGTAGGCGGCCGATTTACTTTTGATCTTGTTCATCTCGGTCCGACTCTTAGGTAGCTCACCCGTCTCTAAGTATTGATGTATCGGCTTTCTCCAGTCGCCTTCTTTGTATCTCTCGGCTGTGTTAACGGCCACCTCGATCCGTGCTTCTGGTGTTTCAGGGATAGACGGGTTAAGTAGCCTCATAACGCGTATCCCTTCAATGCTCGGGTCTACTAACTGTGAGGCGATGTATGATAGAGCATCCGAGTGTCTGTTATCCTTTCGGCAGATGTGGCGGAATTTAATATCTGGGATTTGCTTGATGTAAAATTGGGCGAGCTCCCAATATTTTTGCAGCACCGGATCGTGTGTAGCGTATTGGCCCGTAATTTTCCGGATCACTAGTCAGTTGAACCTCATGCAGCCCCATTTCCACAATTATCCGTAAGGCATGGATCACCGCCTCATATTCGGTGACGTTGTTCGTTGCCTTGAATTCTAACCTTAACTAATGCACAATCTTCCTCCCCTTTGGCATGGTGAACACCAACCCGAGACCCGATCCGTCTTTGTTAGATGCCCCATCAACAAATACTTCCCATCGTGTTGGGCTACTAGCGGCTAGCAGGTCCGCCGGCCCTTCTTGTTCTTCTGTCATTCCCGGTATATCTTCTACCTCGTCCTCATCACTGAGGGGGAAGTCTGCCAAGAAATCGGCCACTACTTGTCCTTTGATCGCGGTTCTTGTCTCGTATATCACATCATATTGTTTGATTATGGCTCCCCACTTGAAGATTCTCCCCGATCGCCCAGCACTATCCAAGACCGCTTCGATAGGCGATTTGGTGAGCACCCGTATTCGATGAGCTTGAAAATATGTTCGTAGTTTAGAGGCAGCAAAGGCTAGCGCGAGCACCATCTGCTCCATTCTAGTGTAGTTCTTCTCGGCCGGACTTAAAGTTTTGTTGGCGAAGTATACCGGCTTTTCCACGCCCATCTCTGTTTTAACCAATACCGCACTTATGGCATAGGGTGTCGCGCCTAAGTATAAAGTGAGAATTTCTGACGGCTCAGGCCTTTGAAGAACCGGGAGGCTAGCTAGATGTAGCTTGATACTTTGAAAAGCTTCTTCGCTTGCGTCCGTCCATCGGAATTTTTCTCCTTTCTTCAAGATGTCGTAAAAAGCCTTGCATTTGTCCGATGATCGTGACACAAATCGTCCCAATGCGGCTATGCAACCGTTTAGTTTCTGCACGTCTTTCACCGTCGCAGGAGATGGCATGTCAAGGACGGCTCGTACCTTTTCGGGATCCGCTTCTATTCCCCGGGAGTGATGATGTAGCCTAAGAATTTCCCGATGTGACCCGAAGTCACACTTGGCAGGATTAATCTTCATCTTGTGTTTCCTCATTGTTTGAAAGATCTCTCGAAGGTCTCGGACGTGGTTTTTTGATTTCTGACTCTTAACTAACATGTCGTCCACGTAAACTTCTATGGTATCGTGAATCTTGTCTTCGAACATATCGCCTACCAATCTCTGGTACGTAGCCCCAGCATTCCTAAGTCCGAATGGCATCTTGGTGTAACAATACAATCCTCTTGGAGTGAAGAAGGAGGTGTGTTCCTGGTCCTCGGGCGCCAGTGGTATTTGGTTGTATCCCATGTATCCGTCCATTAAAGTCTTCGCCTCGTATCCCACTATTGATTCTACTAATTGATCTATACTGGGAAGGGGGAAGCTGTCTTTCGGGAAGGCCTTGTTCAAGTCGCTGAAATCAATACATATTCGGACTC
The DNA here is from genome assembly GCA_023529315.1 of Papaver bracteatum. Lineage (NCBI taxonomy): Eukaryota > Viridiplantae > Streptophyta > Magnoliopsida > Ranunculales > Papaveraceae > Papaver > Papaver bracteatum. The sequence goes on along the minus strand of JAJJWX010001102.1, from coordinate 891,489 downwards.
CCCCTTTCTTTTTTGGTACCAATACCATGTTAGATATCCACTGTGGGTAGTGGGACTTCCTTATTATTCCGGATTCTTGTAACTTCTTCAGCTCGACCTCGACCGCCGCTTGCAATTCTGGCGCGATACGCCTCATTTTTTGTCTAACCGGTTTGAACTTCGGATCAATTTTTAAGTGATGACAGCAGACCTTTGGGTCAATACCCTCCAAATCATGCACTTCCCAAGCGAATGCCTCCAGGTTTTCTTTTAATAGCGTCGTGAGTTTGCTGGTTTCTTCGTCCGATAGTAATGCCCCGATCCTCACTACTTTAGGTTCCTCTATCGTTCCCAAGTTTACTTCTTTAGTCGGCTCGACTGTCGAGAAGTTTGATTTGGTCTCCCTGACTGGGGATGCTTCCTTTAATTGCTATAAAGGGTCTTGTTCTCGCGTTTCGTGTGCCAGGACCGCTTGAGAAATCGCCTCCTCCAATTCTTTTGATGCCTTCACTTCCTTTTCTTTTTTCTTTTCTTGCCTTTGCCGAGCTCGTCGTCTCTCATTTATTTCTATATCAACTTTCATGCATTGTCGTGCCGCCTGGGAGTCGCCCATAACTTCCGTTATTCCCTTGCAAGTCGGGAACCTTAACCTTTGATGGTAGGCCGATGCTACGCCCTTTATCCCCGCAACCCATGGGCGCCCGATAATGGCCTCATAAGGTGAAGCGACGTCGAATACACAGAAATTGGTTAGTGTGTCGAGGTAGCCACCACCATCTGAAACTCTTAAAGTTACTTCGCCCTTCGGGATGGTTACTGTGCCGTTGAAGCCGTAGATACGGTATGTGGATGGGACGAGCATATCGTCTGAGAGTTTCATTCTTAGAACGTGTCGTAGAACAGCACCTCGACTGAACTTCCGCTATCCACAAGAATCCTTCTTACTCCGCACTTTTCAATCAACAGTGTGATGACCAGTGGATCGCTGTGTGCCTGTCCGTTTGCTGGGACATCCTTAGCCGAGAACGAAATGGGCACCGTCATCCAGGGTTCCATGGGAAGAGACTTGGCTACGCTGAATATCTCTTTACCGCCACGATCCCTTTTATGGATCCTAGTGGTGATTACTGGGCCGAGAGTGTAGTTTTGCATAGCCGAATATGAAATGGTGTTTACGAATTGGTTCGCCCTATCGATGCGGACTTGATGAACTGGCGCATCGGGTGTTTCTTCCGGCCGAAGGGGGTGGCGGACATACTGCCTCAAATATCCATCGCGGATTAGGTGTTGAACAATATCTTTAACCTCTCGACAGTTATTGGTGGAATGGCCCTTATACTGATGGTAGTGACAGTATTCGGGATGATCTCGGGTCTCTTGGAACTGTACCCCCCTCGATGTTGGGTAGTTGATGTCGCTCCTCTTCTCAACTTCCTTGAACACCTATTTCAAAGAAGCGTTTAGTGGGGTATACGATCGGGCTTCCTGCTTTGGCTTCTTCCCTTTGGCCATCCATTCCCTCTTCTCACTGTTCCTCGGGGGAGGGTCCGATCTTTTTTCTGATCGCATGATATGGTCGTCCGTGACCGTTTTAGTTTCAAATCGACTTCAAGATCGGCTTCTTGTACTCCTCTATCTCTTGATTCGGCCTGAATTTCTTCCAATGCGATGTAGTGTTCTTGCATTCTTCTCATCTCCTTTAAGGTTTTAGGTTTTTCAGAAAACATGGCAATCCAAATGGGGTCTGATCTCCCCAACGCGTTTTCAAACCCAAAGATGGCTTGGTCCACCGGTACCTTCCCAATTTCAGTACACAGTTTCCTCCATCTGTCGGTCAAGGTTCTCAATGGCTCTCTGAATCTTCGGGCGAGGGTAAACAGTTTTTTCATTCTTGGCCGAGGTCGACTGTTATGCATATAGGTCTCAAGGAAGGCCTCGACTAGCGCATCGTACCCGCTGATCGAACCAGGCGCGAGCGAATAAAACTAATCTCGCGCCTCTCCCTCCAAACTAGCTGGAAAGAATTTACACATAACTACCGGGTTACTTCTCCATTGGATCAATGACATGGTATACATCTTAAGGTGTTCGGTCGCATCGCCAGTTCCATCAAATCTAGAGGGGAATGAAGGTAAAGTACACTTAGGTGGGAACGGCATTTGTTCCAATTCTTGAGAGAAAGGTGTTTTCTCGGCTTCACTCATAATCTCGGCCAGCTTATCCTCTTCGCTTCCGCCCGAAAGTTCCTTGATTTTTGCTTCCAACTCCTTAATCTTGGCTTGAGTTGTCTGATCTTGTCGCCTGTCCCTTCCTCGCCTTTCTTCATCGATGGACGAGTCCTCGGGTGGTCCATATCTCTGCGTTGGGGGAACCGAAGGTAATGGCGGCTGACCTGACTGATTGGGCTGATTAATGTTACTTTGCCCCATCATGGGTGGCAAGTGATCGGATCGGCCATGATAACCCGATGTTCCTCGGCTTGACGACCCTCTTGATCTGGTCCGTTGGTTCCTCAGTTGGTAGTTCTCATACTCCAAGGCTAAATTCCGTTGCTGGAGTTCCCTCAGTGCCACTTCTTGTCTCCTCTGACTCTCCAAAATGGCCAACAACTTCGGGTCCGTACTCTCATGACTGGAATGTCCATTGGGTTGGTGTGGCCGAGGTTGTAATGGTGCTGATGTGGGTGGTGGGGGCGGTATTGGATTGGTTATATGATTGACAGCTTGAACGGTTGTCGGGACGATGTCACTTGCTATTGCTCGCCCCAACCGAATCTGCCTAAGACGCTCTTGTTCCCTTCCCAAAGCTTCCTGGTGTTCAATTTATAGCCTCGTCGATTGCCTCTGAGCTCGCGCTGCAAGTGCTTCCTCATCGTCATCGGTGTCTGAAGCTGTGAGTCCATCGACTTGATCGACTCTTCTCTGAGTTAGTATAATCTGGTGCAGAGGTAAGGTGTTATCATCCCGCCCCAAATCTACTTCCTCGCCTACAACAGGAATCCCTCGCGCAACTGCATGAGATTCCTCGGGCGGTGGTTGTCGACTGTTCCCTTTCCTCGGCCCCGTTATCCCTGCCTGCATACTGATGCTAGTGACCGTACGATTCCTCAACATCCTTATCGTCCCTGAAGTGCTAGCCATTAGTTACGTCGCGTGATAAGCCGAGTATCGCCCGTACCTACGTCAGCAAATACGAAAAAGAACCCCTTACTTCGACCTGATTTTTCTAACAAAATGCACAGACAAAAAGGCGAAACGTTCGACTCTACGACTCATGTCACTATGCAGGGTCAACTTTGGTTATCGTGGGTTCCGTTTATCTACCCTATTTTGGTCTTATCTTTGAATCTGTGGTTGTACTCACTTCCCGTCACTATCACTCCGTACGACGTCGCTCTCTGTACTCGACCTATGCATTTAAGTTGGTTTGTCCTTTGTTCTACATGCTCCAAATCATTGATCGTATGCACGTGATGCTTAGAAAGTACGTCAAGTAACCCCTAGAATTAATTTGAACTTGTACCAACTCCACTTTCTCGAGATTTAATTATGACCTTTCCGACGACTTACGCTACACCGTCAGCTAAAAATTATACAAGGTCAACAGTTCATTACACGATGAAACATCTAAAAACGCTAACTTTTGGTAACTCCGAGCACCCAACTTCTTACCGCAGCTAAAAACAACTCGCTTAACGCTAACAAACACACAATTATCAAGAACAAACAGTCGTCCTTCAACAGATTCTTCACGTAGCTTCTAACCCGAATCGTTAGTCGCCGGGTGAGCTCGTGAAGTTTCTCTGTCGATCAAACTGTTGAAGATGCTAAGAAGATACTGCTACTACTATGACTTTAAATGCTCAGTAAATGACTCAAAACAACCATTACTTGACCAACAGAGTTCATCGTAGCTTCTACTCCAACACATTAACGTGTATTGAGGAGCATGATCGTCTCACGAAGACTTTAATGGCAAGGTATCCGGAGATCTTAGTCGTGTCCCCTTAGTCGGCGCCAGAATGTAGATGCATTTTACTACAAACTACATCCAAAGGATAGAAATGTACGACTCTTCTCAAACGAAAGTAAACACTCAATCATGAACACAAGATATACGTGGTTCGGTATGATTACCTACGTCCACGGGATGAAATGATGAATCTTATTACTTCACGGTGTTACAAAGGTGTTTCTCTTAGTGGGATTTCCTTACAAGATGAACTTACTTCTCATTCACTTCTTTCTAATGCTAACTCGGGTTTCTCTCTCCTTTCTCTCCCAAAAATTACAACCTGCCTCTCTAGAATACAAGTCCCGCTATTTATAGGAGAACGTTTATACAACGAAGTTAGAATGTTGACCATGTTACATCTAATTAGTTGTTACGTGATCTAAGCCGACTCACGTCGTCTTGTGCGGTCGATGCATCTTGGCTCCTCGCCTGTATTTCGTTCGAGCCAATCTCTTATGGTCCTCTGTTTGACGCGATGTCGGCTGTCTCGATAGTCGCCCTTATGATCAGCCGATGTGTTCCACACTTTCTTGCCTGTTTGACTGTAGCTCCTCGTTTGTCCCGTCCCGCCTTATCTTGTCAGCTTTTATCGAAGTCCGGTCAAGTCTTGTCCGACATTATTACGCCCGATCCACGTGGCTTCCTTAAATCTCGCGCTCTTTAATCTTTGCTCTATACTTCGCGTTTCTTTGTATTTGGGTGCACTGGGTCTAGGATGTTGCCACCTGGATCTGTAGATAATTTACACCTACACTCGGCAACCGAGAGGGGCAGATCAAGGGAACCCGATGTGTCAAGTGCAGATCCCTTAGGAGCGAGGGTTGCGCTGTTATGGGCTAAGCAGTTGAAAGTTAAACTAAAGAGTCATTTTCAGTCAGAAACGGGAAACCAAATATCAATTCGAACAATTATTTTCTGGAGTAATTCAAGGATACTTTCAGTTTTGCAGATCACTTTATTGTACTCGCTAAAGCCAGAGAGGCCCAGAGGATTTTCCAAACCGCAGGTGCCTGGCAAATGAATTTCTATTTGGTTAGATCGGTTAGATAACATGCTCCAACATGTTTTGGTATGTTGAACAGATCTAAAACAAAGCGCTGATTTCCGAACAGAAAAAGTAAGTGTAAAGTCGTTATGGTCTATGAGAAGCCCTCCTAACGGGTTGGACAACTTCAACTCGTTAGATTTTAACTTAGTCTCCGGAAAAATTTATACTTCTTAAGAAATCTACTTTTTCTAAAAGACATTTTCTTTGCTGTCAAATTCAAATTATGTATTGTTGAGATGACTTCTTCTCCAACGAATGATTCTAAGCTTTACGTGTATAGCGCATGTACAAATAATTCGAAATGCAGTATAGGTACACAAATTGTGTCCCAATACCAAGTGGAACTGTCCATATCTCCCTTGCGTGCGCATGCTCATGACTGATTGAACTTTTTGGCTTCTTAAGTAATTCGTACATGAGTGTGTAGCAGTGCACAAAAAGGTTTGTGGGCTACGCAACTTAAATAGAATATACGGACCCTACACGGCTACACCTAAAGTTGCCCAAACTGTCCTCTTCCGTACTAAATTTGGCATTTCTCAGGAAAGCTCTTCTTAGCTTATGATGCTATACAAAAGTGGCTCTTCCATCTTAATTTTTAACCAAGCTATTATAAGAAAAAACTATTACGGCCACTCCGAGAACTTCCACACCTTAAGCGAGAATCATACAACTAAACCAAATAAACATTTTTGCAAGTCGATCGTACTATTTTAACAATTTGCCAGCACACATTGTTCCTCGCCATGGTGTTAGCACTCCAAAATCAGAAGAACATGCATGTATTTAGAATAGGTAACCATGCCATGTACGGTGAGTTGATTCTCTGACAATTAGTGGGCAATTTTCAATCACATGATGAGCTTACATTTAGTGAATGATAGAAACAATGAATTGGCAATATTGATGTAGTTGGCTATTATATCCATCAATATTTTTGATTAATGCCACTGATAAAGCCACCAAATTAAAATTGGTAAGATATTTCTTCTTAGATAATGTCAGTATCAGCTTTTACCCTTCCAGTACCCTTATATATTGTTTTCGCTTTGACTGCTTGATCAAAACTTCTTCAATTACTTTCAAATAACCGCGCTTGGAATAATATATAGCAATCACTCCTGCTGTACTGCATTAGTTTCTTTTTACAGTTGCCATGGCATTCGCATTAGTCGTTGTAATTAAAAACAATGTAAAGAGAAAATAAACGAAAGCAACAAACAGTATAGTGTGCTAGCAGCTTAGCCAAATGTGTCTAGCTAGGAGCCTCAAAAGCAAGTAACTGTGATCTAATTTTTATATTTTCCCTGAAGATTCAAGTTAATGTAACAGGGCTTTTGCGTGCTATGCATATTTTTCAACAACTCCAACCGAAAGAAACCAAGTCTAAATTTTTATAGCGTAACAAAAGAAATCTCCTCTATAGTCCCAGCCCCAGGTACAACGAAAGCAATAATGTGTTTTTCTTGAGAATTATTTTCAATAATTCCTAACAAAAAACCTACTCTGGCAATTTGTTTTGTTATCAGTGCTGACTGCATCCATGGCCATAAATGGTTAACAAACCCTAAACTTTTTGATTCTTCAGTTCTAATTTCTAAAAAGTCGACAACTACAATTTGTTTGATGTCAACCTGGTATCTTCCTGGACCCATTAAGATTCACACTTTTATCCTATGAATGCTAGTTGTATCTAATATGCATGTACTACTCGAAGTTGCATATTTGTTAGGGTCTGAGAGTGATTTCAGTGTAGAAGATGAATAATGAAATTCACATTCTATGTGATCTGCAGTAGTGAAAAGCCATTATACAGTGCCAACGCCGCAAAAGCAAACACCTATACTTAAAAGGATTTCAGAGAGTTTGTGTGTGCTTCTTTTGTAACCCCGGACTTGGATGTCTGGACTAGGCGAATAAAGTTAGTTCAAGTTGGCAGCCGGCAGGCCTTTTCTTAAAGCTAATTGATAGATGAAGTAGTGTTTTCTTCTATTCTCTTTTTTCATTACAGGAAAGGCTATAAACTTATAAAGAACGTGAAAGAGCACGAGTTACGGTTCTTGATCAAATTCAAAACCACAACCTATTCCATTTTTAATTTTCTGTTCTGTGCTCTATGAACTAAAAAGCCTTCAGGCAATCTATAACTTGAAATTATTTATAACATAGTTCCAGATTTACATCTGGTACTTCAAGAAGCGGCCTGCTTTTTTTTTTTTTTTTTTTTGAGTAGAAAGGTTGATATATTAAAAAATAAAAAAGGCCTGAGCCCCCATTTTATGTGTTTCTTACATTATCTGCAATTGATGATCACTTTCCAGTGAGTTACAAGCTCTTTGAAAGAGTTAAATGGAAACCATTTTTGATTTGTGCCCCATTTGTAAAGTAAGAGCTTTACTTCAGTAATCACCATTTCAGCTTCTCTTGGTCTCTTGTGAGCCATGGTCCTTCTATTCCTTTCATCCCAAATGGCCCAACATATTGCAAATATTACTAAAGGCCAAAGTTTTCTGCCTCTGTTCCTTCCTTTGCGAAATTTCCAAGCTTCCAATTGAGTTATAAGAGTTTCTCCTTGAACCCATCTAATATCATATCCTCTGAGAAAAGAGTTAAATGGAAACCATTTTTGATTTGTGCCCCATTTGTAAAGTAAGAGCTTTACTTCAGTAATCACCATTTCAGCTTCTCTTGGTCTCTTGTGAGCCATGGTCCTTCTATTCCTTTCATCCCAAATGGCCCAACATATTGCAAATATTACTAAAGGCCAAAGTTTTCTGCCCCTGTTCCTTCCTTTGCGAAATTTCCAAGCTTCCAATTGAGTTATAAGAGTTTCCCCTTGAACCCATCTAATATCATATCCTCTGAGAAAATAGTTCCACACTCTGGAGGCATAAGCACAACCCACACTGCAAGAAGCGGCCTGCTTGAAATTAATCTTGCTCTCTCCACATGGAATTTTCTTTTCTTGCTCAACCCACACTGCAAAAACAATGCCGCATGCACCATAGCACTTTTGAACAAACCGGCAAGCTCAACTGTCAATGCAATGCCATCTCTCTTTTTCATGATATTTGCAAACCATTCGATGTTAAAAAAAACTGTGCATTTTCTGCTTGTGTTGGCCACAGTGCCAACAGATCTGTACGGACCTTATCATGAAGGAAGCTACCTAGTCTGGCACTAATCAGGCTAGCTTATACAGCAGGGGAGACATATGACAGAGATAATGCCTTTTGCTTTAGATAGTCAGACTTGATACAGTTTTAGGTTTTTCTCAGACCTTAGGTGGTTTTTAAACATTTCTCCCATATCTCAACTCTCTAAAGAAAATCAATGAAACAGTTGTCTCTTCCATCTTAACCCTAAACCATGGAATATACTGCTTTTCTTCGGGTTTCAAAAAAAATATACATTTACCTTTCATTAAACCCTAGAATTAAAGGTTAGTTTTAAAGACACTTGATCTAAACAGACTAAAGAAACTTTCGTTAAACCCTAGAATTAAAGGTCAGTTTAAAAGAAACCTGATCTAAGCAGACTAAAGAAACGAACTAGCAACAAAAAAAAAAAAATGTCAGAAATTTGGATGACAAAAAAAGAGCTATGGACTCTATGAACCCTAATTAACAATATGTCTCATAAATGAAATTCTTCTGTTAGCAATATACTTCAATAACTCAAAACACCCATCACTTGTTGGAAGGATCAGCCGACCACAACAACAAACAATCAAATAAGAACACACAAGAAAACTAACAGTTAAAGTAAAGTTAGAATCTGCAGCAACTGGCTAAAACGTAACAAATAAATCTGATTTTACAAGTTTTCCGAACGAAAACATGTACTTGTGGAGGGAGGTGTATATATGTGCGTGATAATTAGGTTGTTGTTTTCTTGATTAGGGTTTCGGATCGATTTTGTGCGGCCAACAGCGGGTGAAACTGCACGCATGATCTGATCTTCTCTTCTTGTAGAGTAGTTTAGATCATGCTGGCAGCTTCAACTGCTAGTGTTGCACTACCACCACCACTATATAGTATGTATCTAGCTAATCCAGAAAACTTAGCTAGGGTTAGGAATTCTCCATGAAAATGAAAACCTTCTAAAACCAGCTTCTTTCTAGCTAGTTTGAATTGAGCAAAAGTGAAGTGATGAGGCATATATTTATATAGAGGGGATGATGTTAAGGGAGTATATAGTAATTCTGGTTATTATTTTATAAGGAGTAGTAAACAATAAAAAGAAAGTAATGGTCCCCTGAAAACAAGTCTTCATCAACTTATCATTTCTCTCAAAAATGAAAACAAATTCATAATTCTTAATATTGTCATACTACCCACTACCTCAATGAAAATAGACTAGGTTAAGTTTTTCCAGAAATTATTTACAGGAACTTTTAATGTTGTGGGGGACCTTTATTTACCATGATCATCTCTCTCTTCCAGGGGACCATTTTCAACTTGCATATAGTTTCCTAATTAGCTCTTTTCAAGGTTACAATCAAAAGAAGAAATATAAAAGAAAACATCCCAAGCTTAATTATTTGACGTAACAATCTCCATGTACTGTATTATTGGTTGTAAAGTAGGATTGAATGCATGGTATATTTTACTTTAGTTAATTTGGTACTATAAACCTAAAAAATAAATAAAATTGAAGAGAAAAAAATGAGTGGTGAAATCGGTAAGCAAGTCGGATGCATGTAATTGATATGCGGAAACAAGTGCAATATACGGAAATAAGTGGTACACTCCAGTCACTCCACGGTGAGTATAAATTTGGGTTGTGATTTCCCAACTATAGATGCCATCAACTAAAATGAGATGGAATGCGTATAATTATCTCGATTTTTTCATTAAATTAAATTACTCATTTTATGAATATTTTTAAAATATTTTATTTAGAAAACATAAAGTGTGATTAACACAATAATGTTATTCATATATATTGAGTCCTTAAACAATAATTTTGTGTTAAGCTACTAGACTAAAGAAACACATCACTTCAAATCACAGTTTTAGTCTCTGACACAGTACAACACGACGTACAACACACTTTTTAATGTACTGTGTTAAGTTTTACATGTACTTTTACACCTCTATATCTAAATATTAGAACATGGAAATTTGTGTTTATTAAACAATATATGGTGCAATTCGTTTTGTTCAATCATATGCAATGATCTCCTAAGGAGTTGAAGCTTTAATTTCACATTATTCGTAATTGGCGCCTTCGTAATTATATGTTTTATATATAGACTAGATTTGTGCCCGTGCTACGCACCGGGCATTTTTTTTCTTTCAATCATACTTTTGATTTGGCGTGCGCGGGGCTTCGCGCCGTCCCGTGGCGATTTTCGAGACCCTTTTTTATGCATTGAATAGGTGGAGAAAATATAGGAAACATATGTAGATTTTATTTGTTTTTCCATTTATTTCCGCAGAAAATATGTGGGTTAACCTGAAGAACCCTGAGCATAATTAAACAACAAACAACGAATACATAAATACCTATTATGAACACGTTGAAAAATATTGTACATACACAACGTCATCCCGAATTGTGTGAAGGTGGTTCAGCATTAGGCCTGTAAAGAATTTTAAGCAGTTTAGGAAGTACTAAATCTAGCTAGCTACGCATGTTAAAATACATAAAGAGATAAACCCAGATTGATAAATCTATGGTTGAATTAGTTTTTAGAATTTTGATTCTAAGCGTATAAGCTTATATTCATAGTATGCAGTTTTACGTGTTTTTGTTGACGCTAATTATATGTAATTGCGGATACATACGGCAATAAACTTGGTTCTTGAGGAAAAAGCCGTTCTCCCGGTCTGCTTTCTTTAAAAGCTCTTGCGGAATGTTGGAAACAATAGTTTTCCTACATCGACATAATAGTCTCCAGATGCAGATGCAAATTAAGCTTCTCTTCACAAAATCTTATAGGGCTGTGTGTAGGAACCTTGAAGTAAATTATTACCACAAATGAAAAATCATGAAACCACTAAAAAATTATCACAAATGAGCTTTTTCTTTCTGAAACTCTTATTCCATCTTTATGGAACATACAAAGAGGGAATTAAAAACTAAAAGAGCAAAAATACAAAGTTAATCATATTTCACAATCTCTTATAATGTTACATACAATGTTAACACGACATTTGATTTTCTAAAGAATCTTTAACATAAAAATATGCAATCGATCTCTTCCATTAGGAATGATAATAATAGTAGTCGCCTGTATGCAATCAATCTCTTCCAATCAGTCTCAAGATACTACACTCAATTCTATATATATAACATACTCATTACATGAAGGTAGTATTCCTATCTTCCTACCTTTTTGTCTCATCTCATCTCTCACCAACTCATACCAAATCACGACAAACCAAGCTTCCCAATGAAACACTAATCTAGTAGTTTATGTAATCTATAGACGACAGATGCTAACACGGTTTCCATATTATGGACTTCACAGTTTAGGAATCCTCTTGTTTAGGAATTCTTGTATTACACGATCTGTAAAGAAATTAAGAATAAGCCGTGTATTTAAAATAGATAGGTAGTAGAGAATTGAAGTGTTGTCCACCGATTATTAATTGTGAAACAAACGATTTTTATTTTATTTTATTTTTTCTAAATGATTTGGTTTGGCACGGACTCCTCAATCGACTTTTTTTTTTTGTCAACGAATTCCTTTTTAACATGAATTCCTTTTTAAGAGTTTCCCCTTTTAAAAGTTTCACGTTTTTTTTTCTTTTTTATTAAATTTGTTTAACTGTTTGGAGGTGAGTTTTGTCCGCCCTTACTAAAGTAAAGTTAAATATAGGTGTAAACATGGTGTAACTAAACAATTCAAGTGTAAATTTTAACATAAGTATTGTTTTCCTACCTTTTTTTTCAACACCGTTACTAACGGACAGTTAAGTATTTGATGTATCCAAATTTTAATTATTACAACCAATAGAGTTATGCCAAGTGTCATCACCATAACTTCTGTATTAGAAAAGGCCTTTCTAGACCAATAGGAAGCGAGGGTTTCATCACCGTTTAATATGAGAGCTTTATTTATCAAGGCCTTTAAGGGGGAAGATGGAATCAGGGAGATGGAATTTTTCAGCTATGTAATCAACATGCATAAAGGTTCTTTTAAGAAATTGACCTGCATAATCAAGGTATTCTGAGAATATATGCATGAAATTAAGCTTTTGAGATTTGATTTGCTGGTAGTCATCCAAGTGGAGGGAATAATCTCCTCATAATTGTTAGTTTTTTACTATATTTTGTTTTGCAAATAAAGCCTAACTTGGAATACTAGCTTGTTATCTAGCCTAATTTTAACATTCCATTCTCACTAATGATTCTTATTATATGACCCCTTTGTTTCAGACACGGAACATAAGGTATCAAATAAACATCTAGGGAGGCTCAACCTACGCATGGATGTAAATGGCGTACTTGTAAACACTAAACGGTCTACCAATTTAGTTTGGGAAGAAGGCTTAGTCCTATGGGTGCTAATCTAGCTGCTAGATTAGCAATCCACGTCAGCTAGGGTGACCTACTAAGTCCTATGGGAGTGCTAATCTAGCAGCTGGACCACCGTCCAGCGCTGTTTGGTTCAGCACTTTAAATCTCAGCCATTAGATCAAATTTTGTGATTTTTGTGAGCACTGAACCAAACAATACTCATGTCACTTTTTGAGCGCTGAACCATTCAGCGCTTCAATCTCGCTGCTAGTTCAGTTGTGAGCACATTCTAGGAGAGAGAATTAGTGTTAACTTTTAGGTCACTTTTTTTTTTTTTTTTTAATTGCAATACTTAATTGTTAATCTAGCAGCTCAATTTAGCCCATAGGACTTAGCCGAAGAAGGAGAAGAAGACCGAACCACAACAAAAAGATATTCGAAACAAGAAGAAAATCCGAACGACCCTTCACATATGGATGTAACGAAAGGAGGGGGATACGGGGTTAAACTCCAGTGATAACATTCCCCAAAAAGGATGCACTAGATGTTTTTGTTTAACTAGGGTGAAATGGGCGATGATATGAATCCAAAACTCGTCAACACCAAAGTGCATGGGATTTTTCTTTCTTTGCGTAGCGAGCTTGTAGGCAGCGGAGCAGATTTTTAAAAGAAGTTTCTAAAAAGAAAAATTGGGAGAGTCAAAACTAAAAGATATAAAGATAAAAGAGAAATATATTATTGAATAATATAATTTACATTGAGAACTCATAAGGTATATATAGCGATACCGTAACTTGATATACAAGAATAATACTTATAAATTAATTCATACTAAATATATCAAATACTAAATATAACCTTAAATAATAAAACTTTCCATATAATTTATTATTATCAATCCTATACTCTAACAGGGAGGGAGGGGCAAGTAGTGGAAAAATGAAAATCTTTAACATGTTAGGTTCACATTGCTCTATTGCTCGGCATTGTTACAACTTACGACCTTCACATTTCTATAAATTTTGGAGTAAGTTAAGGTTGGGAAATGGCATGAAAGTCGGTTAAGAAAAAAAGATTCAAATTGATCGAAGAGGAAATGCCCGTTACAAGTTAAACAAACTAGACATACATTTATGTTTGCGAATGATCTTAAGTCTCATGGAAACTGGCATCTAATATGACCGCAACCGCAACAGTAGAAAGATATATCGAGATAGTTTTGTTTAGTTCCTAAGTTTATTCTAGCTGGCAGTGGGGGCAAAAATTAAATATAAGTTTTACCTTAAAGGTAGTGAAAATGTAACATGCGAGAGAAGTTAGTCATAATGACTGAATGACACTCTTCATGAAATATAGATCGGAAGGAGGAGTAGTAGTTTCAGTTAGAGAGAGAGGGAGAGAGATTTGGCATCTCATTAGTCATTTGGCAGTGCTAGTGATCTGGTTTTAGGTGCTAGCTAGCTAGGGCGTGGTGGTGTTTCATAGTAGAGTGGTCCAATAACTATATATTTTATATAGAGAGAGAGTAGAGACTGAGGAGAGTAAGAGTCAGAGAACAGTGGGGACCATTGATCTCTCTGTCCCACTCCCTTCCTCCTCCTCCTCGCTGGCTTCCTTGTTCTTGCCTTGGATGCATTGATTCCATGTACAATATTATCCAAGAGCAATAGAATGTGAATGCTCCTGCGCATGGTGACCCAACTAGTGATTTATCTTAAATCACATCATTCATCCTACTGTTACCATCTTGATTAGGTTTCGAAGTTTCTGGATATACCCCACGTCATGAATATGAGCAAGTCCCATGGAAGTGGCATGAAACCTTAGACCCGTATACTCATACTTTGCACATTTGAAATAATTTTCTAACGACTCTTTTATGCTCTTTCATGGGCAAGGGATTCCTCATTAACATATATATACTCCACTTGCGGACACAATCTCATGTCTGTAAAAGGTGCCAAAGGCCCCGAGGGGAAAGGAGGCGTGGGGTTCATCCTAGTGTCCTCTTATAGACTAGCCCCTACAAAACTCTAGACCTAGACCTGCTCTCTGTGATCTTTGAGCTACAACCTCAACTCTCTGTTTCTGTTTTTTTTGCTTACCACAAAAGGTTATCTTTCTGTTTTGCTTACCAAGAAAGGTTATCCTTCTGCTGGTTGTCATATTGTGTTTGGGAAGGTAAAAACTTCCATCTCAGAACAGCTTTATCTTCCGAGTGAGAATAAAGTTATAGTCAAAATTGCAAAATTGACTTTGACTATATGGAGACGATGTTTTCTCTAGTTCATTTATCTTTGTGCTTCTCGCATATGATGCAAAATTGCAAACAATATTCAGACTGTACATATAGAATTTTTAAGACCTTTCCTACAACTTGCATCAATCAAATCAAATAATATAAAAACTACAGCAACTTATTACAGGAAAATTTCCTCGGTATCAGATAATTAACCTGGTAGGTAAAAGTAGAACATTTAAGACCCCCCTAACTCTTCCCAGATAAAAATTACTCTGTAGTCTGTATAAAAGCTTATATAGTTTACAATTACATGACTATTGTTCTTACAAAGACGGTGGAAACTAACCTAACTTGTGACTAACACGGGGAGCAATAATTTTATATTGCTGACACCCTAAAATTAAAAGCTACAAAATTTTGAGCGAATAAATTAAAGGGAGGGGGGGTGGGACAAGACAGTTGGTAATGTTGAATAGATCTCAGGTCAAGCAGAGGACGGTGCAAGATTCGCGAAGTTCTGTGGCTGGGGATGAATCGAACCTAGAGCAGCTGATGGTGTGTAGTTCAGTTGAGATGCTGCATCTGGAGTTTTAGTGCTGGTGCTGGTGCCAAAGGTGCCAGAGCTGGTGGGTTCCAGACGAGGTTGACGTCAAAAGTTACAAGGTTCTTGAATAGGGAGCAGGTTTGTTGTGATTCTGGATACCGTCATCGCTTTTTTTCTTCTTACTTCTCAGATCTGACAAAAGACGCTGTTTGAGCTTGCAACATTTTGTAGATGCAACTAGCTGTTGGACGCTCTTTAGGATTTCGCCGCGTACACTGATGAAATAAGTTAATGAGGAATTTCAAAGAGTCTACTTCAGCTTTTATTCCTCCTTCAGCCTTTATTTCCAATGATGATCTATCCATCTCAAGCTCATCCGATGATGACAAAGCCTCCAATTCATCTGTAAGCTGTGGCCGACAACCCATCTGCATCAATCAAACACAGCCATTAATTACCTAAGATTCCACAAATTCAAGTTTTACAACACGTTTGAAATTTGATATTATTATTAATTTCAGCCAAGGTGGAGGACCCATCTGCTTAAATCAACCACAATCACTTCTTTAGGGCATCATTGGTGTCTCATATCTAGCATTGTTAATTTCTTCGACTAAGATCTTGTTTTTGTATTCCCCTTGAATTTCTCAACCATTTCAATTCTCTCCATTAACAGACGCTTTACCCATATCAACACAAGGGAAAGGGAAAAGGAAGAAAAAAACCGAGGAAAGACGAAATTTGACATGCACCTGAAGTAGATCATGGATTCTCGACTCTGATAAACCTGCATATGGAATGTTCAGGGTAAGCAATTCCAAGAGCAGGCACCCATATGACCATATATCAACTTCCTGCAAAACAAAGAACATGAACCCAGAAAAAAAAATGAGAAGAATCCCATGGAGAAAGCCTATTCGAGAATGATAACCAACATTATTTTTGATCCAAAGATGAAAATTTAAAGCATAATAAGACACTCACCAGTCCGTACATATTCCCTATGTGCATTGCCTGTAGCACCTCGGGGGCCATCCAACGAGGTGTCCCAACACAAATATTAGGTGGAGGTATCCCAACATGCGCGATGCAACATGTGTGTAAAGAAGACCGTAGAGGAACTGCTCTATCAAAGTCACAAAGTTTGATAAGAGGCACCCTTCCATCAGCTGTTGGTCTATCCACGTCAATCAGAATGTTTTCACTTTTAATGTCCCGATGAATGATGTGCTTCGTGTGCAACTCAGCCAATGCACAAGCAACATCCGTAGCAATAGATAGTGTCCACCCCACCGCAACACGGCTTTCACCATTTTTTGAAAGCTTCTCTAAATAACTCTGAAATGCATAGGAATAAGAAATTGAGTGCGAATGCGCAAAGAAAAATATGTAAAAACCCATAAAAAGCTAAAGTTAAGCATAATTACCTTCAGAGAGCCCCCTTCAAAGTATTCCATCACAATTGCAGATTTCAATAAACGCTGCTTTTCATTTCCATCTGCTGACTGAATCCACTCAGACCAGATCTGATGCCCATAAATGTCTATAATACATGGGTGTTTCTTCAAAGCACATAACATTCTTACTTCGCCTAAACAAGTATATTCAAAGTTTCTTATTTCCTCAACTGTGGCACCACATGTATCTAAAGTCCGTACCTGTAACAACCCAATAGCTCAGTTAGCACCTCTGACTAACTCGACACTAGGAAGTTCACTAGTGACAGTGATGAAGAGCTACAAATAACACAATCATAACAGAACAGATTAAATCAAGCAGTTAGCTAAATTGACCACATGCAGTGGAATGAGTGTAAAGATGTTAAATGTAAATAATGGGTGATGGTTCGAAATTACAAACAGAGAAACAAATCACACCTTTGCCACAGCTTGAACAGATCCTAATTTGCAGCGAACAAGAGAACTCAATGCCACTTGTTTGACTTCATCGGAGAATGATATGGAAGGGAAGGAGTAATCTGAGTTTGTGATATCTTCACTTGACAGAGAAAAATCAATCCTACGCATGGGAATATACCTAAAACAACAAGCTAATAAGTCAGACGAATCTTGGAGTACCAGAAGAAAGCCATCATAAAATGTATCCTACTCCTTGCAAAAACATATCCAAGACAATGATACCATATTCAGCAAACAGATGCAAATCATATACAATGGAGTACAACAATGGAGTACAAAAGTAAGTTAACCCAACCAAAAATAACTTTTTCCAACAGCCATTTAGATATTTGCCTTTTTGGTTTGTAAAATGCACATGTGTCATCTTGTAAGGGAATGCTTAATACAAAATTTAAATGCCTAAGCACCATCACAGTACAACATAATTTGCTATGGACATAACTATCACAAGAAATGATGTGTGCACCACAAGACCAACCACATAAGGATAATATAAAATTAGTCGTACATCAACAACTAGCCTAAGTCTAAGATAGATAACATAAAAAATTCAAGAAAAATGCATACAGTGCTACAGACAATTGTTGGAAGTAAACGACGTCCAAACCAGCAAACAGAAAAAATATCTCATCTCCCGAACTAAAGCTTGAATGGGATTATATAATTGAAATTAGTAAAGAGATCAGTGGGGGGAAAAATACCGACCTACAAAAGAATTCTGGATCAGTTTCTACTCTTATATCAATTGGACAACATGCATCCACAACCATCCGCACCCACGAGTCATCCCTCCTGACAAGAACGGTGTTCCAGGCATGTGGCATGAAGTCGAGATATCCCCGCACGAGCTCGCAAGGAATGGGTGGATCCACTCGATCACATAAATACTGAAAGTGTATGAATATCGGTCAGCATCTTAGTCAAAATTGCAAAAAGGGTAAGGAGAGATGTAGGGAATGAGTGGTAACCATAAGTTGAGACTTGGTAGAGTCTAAAAATAACTTAAATCAAACATAACTGCAAGACTTACCTTCAACAGCACTGCTCTGTGTCTACACACACCCCAGCGCAAAGCCCCAATCGGGACGACACTTGAATTGCGTGCTTGCTTGATAGTTTGTAAAGATTTCTCACAAAGATCAGTGAAGTTAAAAGTTTCCGCAGCACATGTACTCTGTTTAGAAGAGGTTTCAGCATTCTCACTATTCCCAGTTGGGCAAGTGCAAACAAACGGCTTTTGGTTATAATTAACACCAGAAGCAGATCTTCGTGTCATTCTTATAAGATTACTTCTATCAATGCCTCCAAACCAATCTGAAACCAATAAAGCAAGAAGTGATGCTCTCTGCAAGTTATCAACAGCACCATTTGGCTGCTTCGATGGAGACAGCAAAGCATTGGCAGACTTCACAATCACATCCAACTCCTCGTCCCTGTTTCTGGAAGTCACGACCAATTCAGCAAATTAATGCAATGAAAGTCATAATTCATAGCATAGACATAGATCAAAACTTCCAACAATAAATGAGCAACATATGAAAACTAACCTATCAAGAAGAATTACTTCACGTGAGCTGAGACAAACATGATGCTCATAATTTTGTAATGACCTAAAGGGACGATCACGTCCTGCATCATAGAATCCATCAGGTAGACGATCTTTTATGCTACAATATGACTCGGTGCTGTATTTCATTGATAAGTTCAAGCATTCATCGAAAGGCCTACGTGATTTGCTCGGTTTGGGATTATCAGGAAACCCATCAGAATGCCTTTTTGAAATTGAACTATTTTTAGAAACCTCTGAAGCTGAATCTTCATCCTCCCTACCTGTCTTACTAAAGTTACTAGCAGACACTTCTTTACGCTCACCGCTATGGTCACAATCACACTCTTTATTATTACCAATAGAGTCGACAATGATGTTATCATCCTCTGTTGATTCATCCTCTTCACCTGTCTTATTAAAGTTACTAGCAGACACTTCTTCAGGATCGCCATTATGGTCACATTCACACTCTTTATTATTATTAATAGAGTCGACAACAATATTATTATTATCATCCTCATCTTGAATAACCAAAGGCCGGTGATAGTCTTCACCAGTATCATCAAGACCTTTTACCAAGTCAGGTGCACTATCTATGATGGAACTTGACTCGCTTATAGACTCAGATGCTCCAACAGGTAGCTTGCGTTTCTCACATTTGGAATCAAAATGATCATCCTCGCCAGTAAGTACCCGTTCAGTAGTTCCAGCGATATATTTCACACTGCCAGACTCACTCTCTACAATAGAACTTGATTCGGACATGGACTCCGATGCAACAGCAGGTAGCTTACAATCTTTGCATTTCACATCCACTTTCATCTGCTGGTGATCGTCATTTCTCCAATTTCTAATGCTGTTCAGACGGTCTTGACGAGCTCTTTGTTGCAGATCATCACGCCGTTTCCACCCTTTTCCTCTTCTCCTTACTGCAGAAGATCTATTCTTTGATAAGGCCTCAGATGACACACTAGATACACAATGGGAACCTGACATCAAATTTGCCTATCAGAAATCAGTATAGATTAGGCGATCGAAAGTAAAATCAAAATAAAAAGTTCAGTGTCTCTCACCATTATACAAATGCCTTCCCTCAACCTCCTGAGTCGGAACCTCGTCATCGACTTCAATCAAATCGCTAATGAATTCATCGTTGCTCGTGTCTTTGCCATTTCCTTCCAAATTGCAGCATATCCATGAAGGAATTTGACAACAATTGAGAAGCTTATTGTACTTAACAACAGTAAAGAATAAAGGCAACAAAAGAACATGTCAGATTCAGAATATTTGAACATGAAGGTGCAGAAGACGTATAGATAAACTAACAGATGGGCAATTATATATCTTTCACCAACAAGTTACACTAGAATCTAGGATGCAAAATAAACCATCAAGTTTAGCTTCAAAATAATTAGAAAGTGAGGGATAAATATTAACGCACTTGAAACAATGAAAGCTAGGGAAGAAACTGGAAGAAAAAATCCCTACAAGCAACCACAAATTAACCTGACATTTTAAAAGGTTTAGAAAGTTAACAAATGCACTCTGTAATTTAGTTTATAAGCTTTAGTCAATACCTGGAGGCTCAATGTCCGGAGGTTTTGCATGGGGTAGAGATTTAAAGATCCCAATGATGTCAGCTTATTATTTGAGACGTCCAAAGTCTCCAACATCTGCAGACGGGAGATATCCGAAGGCAGTTCTTCCAGTTTGTTGTTTGCAATCTTCAATGTTTGCAGGGAAGTTAGAGAAGTAATCTCACTAGGCAAATGTTTTAGCTTATTGAACGAAAGATCTAGATCCTCCAGATTAGTAAGACAACCAATCTCCCCAGGAAGGTATCTGAAGAAAAAAACATATGCAGCAATTAAAATTTGTTAATACAAGTGTAAACCCATCAAACTACAATGCTCTACTACACCTCCAAAGTACAAGTTAAATGAAGGCATTACAGAATTGCCTAGATTTTTTGATTTCTGATTAGACATAAGGAATAGTTAATAATTAAAGAGGAAGGATCCCTTCACACTTTTACTATCACACTATCTCACACTTTGGACGTTATTTTTGTGAATACAAATCAAATTGTAATGGATTTGAAGCTAATATTTTGAGTATATGTTCCTCTTACCAAGTTCTATATGTCTACCAAATATCATCACATTCCGAAATATAAAACTTCATGATCTTCCATTCTTAATTTTGACGGCCAGAAATCCGTTGATTTTTAACGGTTCATTTTCAAAGTAATGGATGGTGGTCTTATACGTCTCGGAATACGCTCATTTTCGGTAAGAATGTAGAGCTATCTAACAGTAACATATCCCCAAAATATTGACTTCGAATCCGTTATAGTTTGGTTTTTATTCGCTAAAATGATGCCCAACGTGTGAGATAATGTGATAATAAATGTGTGAAGGGATCCCTCCTCAATAATTAAATCGATAAATGATAAAAAATAATACTAGTGCTGAACTTTGTCAATGCATTGATTAAGGAATTTAAGGATGAGTCACAACTGTGTTACACAAAACGACATGTTTATGAAAACAACTGTACACTTCAATTAAAACCAAATGTACCACTGGTTAGATGCCTCAGCAAAACAAATATATATCCAGTACATGATCCAGCACTTACGTTGACTATATCATAATAACAAATTAGTGAACTCTAAAAACTAGGCACCATAACTAAGTTTTTCGATTTCTTTATATACTACAGAAGGCGCCAGCAAGCTATTCCAGAGATGAGGTTAATGTCAACCGAAACTAATGCAAGGTGGTTGCTTTAAACCACAAAGCTACAGTGAATCTTACGGAGCGTCTCTAATTGATCAAAACAGCTTACACTGTTTACTTTATTTCATTGCTCTATAATCCAATATTGTTGAAAGTGTGAGTTTTTTTACTGTTTGATTGTGAATTTTCATGAACTCCTAACCCTCCAGAGAGAACTCTAACTAAGAATAACACTTATTTTATATGAAAAGACCTTACAAGTTAACATTTTTATGACCTAATACCATCAAAACAACTTCAAAAATAACCAAAATCACCATAACAAACAAAATAGTACCTGATATTGAAATGACAAACTGTAAGCTTCGTCAAGCCCGTAAGATTCGCAATCTCACTCAATAACGGAAACGATGAAGGCCTGGCAGGTACTTTACATAGCTCAAGTTCCTTCAAAGCTTTCAATTTCTGTAACTGCAAACCTGATAACTTAGGTGATGAAATCTTCACTTGTAAACATTCTAAGCCAACTAATTCCCCAGTTTCCGAAGGAAATAAATTTATCTCATTCCCAAAAAATTTCAATGTCTTCAAACCTCCATAACCTCGAATTGACTTGGGAATTAAATTAAAAACATTCTTATACACAAATAAACCCTCAACAGAACTCTTCGAAGGTGAATCTAACAATGATATCTCCCATGTTTTATCCGTTACATCTTCTGCACTTTCAACATCTAAAGCAGCCCCCTTTGGTAGAACTTCTGATACGACCTCGGCACATGACTGAGCAGGAACAATTTCTAAACCCTCTGATGCTTGCATTGGATAAAACTAGAGTTCTGCTTTCGGGAGAGATTAAGAGAATAAATTAATTTAGGGTTTAGTTGCAGAGGGTAAGAAGAAGAGGAGGGGGGAAAGCGTGTTGAAAGTTTTGTGTGAAACCCTAGATTGGGAACAACGAAGATACGGTGATCTATAGAATATATACGGTAGATTTGAGTCATGATACAACTGACTAATCACAAAATAAGAAAGTTACTTTCAACGGTCCCGATTATGATCTTGTTTAAAAAAGCTAATGTAATCCGATAGAAGTAACGGGGAATGGTATGTCGACTTGATTTAGGAGTTAATCCAGACCGGTAATCTCAGATAGGATACGCTCGAAACGGATAGATATTTAGAACAAAATGATGCTTACGAATAAAGCGACTACAAAAAGTACCTGGAGTGGACTAATGAGTATGAGAATGGCCAACTTTGACCAAACATTTCCATGATCCAAAATGAATTTTAATGTAGGAATTTGGCGTGGTTATTTTGCCCCAAGACTACTTTGTGTCCCAAAACCATGAATAATAGGAGAAGAAATGAGCAAACTAGATTTTCAAGTGTAATGTAGTGTCAATTTTGTTGATTTCCGCTAAGATTACTTTGCATTAATGAAAATCTTTAGTAATAATTGATCAATTTGCAAAATATGTGTTATTATGGTTATGGATTTTCAGTATTTTACCACGGCATAAATGCAATGTATCACTTTAAGGATATTCACTTAATATCGCGTTCTTTTCTTTTTTTTTACTTGTTCTAGGTTTTTCGTTACTAGCAAGTGAAATGTTTTTTTCATTGTTCCTTTTTATTTCTTTAGCAATTTGTTTATAGATTATCAAACCTTCTTTGAAAACATCTTTATATCACATCGTACAAAGAAATAATTTAAGATTAATCGGAATTTATTTGACTTTTTATCAAATTTATACAATTAATACATTAACACTCTGATAGTAACTAGTTTGATTTTCTTTTTCATAAGCTACACATACTTTTTATGTCCAACCAGAAGTTGAAAGCTACCAGATTAATTTTCAAGTTTTATAATATGAGGTTTAGATGTGGCTGGGATCTGATCAGAGCCCAACAATAACAAATTCTTATCATATTTAAAACGACTAAGTACTTCTTACATATTTCTTGATATTTTATTATATGAACATAATTGCTTAAACATTATAAAAGAGTTTTAGAACCAACCGAGTGCAACATTCACCAACGTTGCCAATAACAACTCATCTTAAGATGCTGAAATCTAAGCTTAAACTCTGGAATAATGAAGTATTTTGCTATATTCAGAACAATACAAAAAACAAACTAGGAGATAAAAACAACTCAACACCCAAACTAGAGGATTTGGTAAATTTTATCTTAAAAAAAAAACTACAAAGGAAAAGAGTAAGGATAATATAATAAACAGAGTGTGTATATACTTACAAAAATTAAATAAAAGAGATGAGAAAATAAATAAAGTCTTGGGTAACTCATAAAGGTATAAACCATCCCTAACTCGACAATCACTCATTTAGCGCTCATAAGATTTGGTCATAGTCAAGATGTCCTTAATTGTTTGGATTTTGGTTTTGTGAACCAGATGGCTTATAAATTATCTTAGAGTTATTAGAGCATTACTCAGTTGAACCCACCAAGCGTTGGCATGTTTAATTTACTTCCAAAACTCGGAGTCGCTTGGTTTGATTACTAAAGTCAACTTCGTTAGTGTTAGAGCAATGCTCGTTTGAATATGTGGGATTAATTCGGTGGTTAAAGTTTGACCTTTTGTCAAACTTTATCTTGTGTAAAGCTTGTTCCTAAAGTTTAGGAACTTAGGGGCCAAGTAAGAAAACTTGTTTCCAAAGTAAAGTTTTCTTAAGGGCCAAGTTTGTTTTCTCTATATATAGGACTAGAATTGTAGGTTTGTATACATCCAACCTAGAAGAGTGGTAAATCCTTATGCTTAGGATTTTTGTCTCTTTGGTAGGAAGGTCAGTATCGCTGTGAGAGTAAAAACTTGTAGAAAGAGGATTTTGGTGTTCTAGTGTTTAGGGTTTTGGGCTTTGCCCTAAACCAAGTTTATAGTGTTTCCATGTTTCTCCTCTGTTACTAGCAACTGTGAAGACGGTGTATAAGAGAAGACACGAGGCTGATTTGACGAATGGTTTAGAGACTTGGTCTCTATGGTTTCTTCGATGGTGATCTCGGGTATGTCTTGTTAACTCTTTGGTCTTGTCTTGGTGATAGGTGTGATAAACACCTAATTTTATATCTAGTATTTACGCTTTCTTTGCGAGTTTTCTTGTAAATTATGTATCTTATGTTTTGTTTTTGAGTATTTAGGTACTTTGGAGTCATTTGGAACAAAAGGAGAATAAGCAGCGCGAAAGTCTCATCTCACATTCAATGGATATTAGAGGCGGAAATTATTTCTCATTATTTGCTTTTATTTCTTCATCTCTGTCTGAAAAGTTTGTCGGCTTTAGTGATGCAATTTCTGTCTGAAAAGCACGACAACTTTAGTGATGATTCTCATTGAAGAGAAGAAGTAGATTTGAAAAGTAAGAGGTTGCTGTTAGCGGAGGACTCGAAAGAAGGAGAAATCACCAAATTTGGGCAAAAGGGGAAACTGTTTTGGGAGGAGTGCTAAAATACAACCAGTAATGGTTAAGGGGCTTCTAATTCAGCTATCCCTTATCAGAAGCAACCGGGTGTCTTAACTCAACCCTAAATCGAGAACCAAATCTCAAAATCATTCTCAATGATTATGAGCGGAAAGAAATGAGATAGGGAAATAAATACAGCTACTGTTGCTGGTCGTGCCTGAGAAAGTTGAAGCTGAGAGATCGAGAGCATCAGAGAGGAAAGAAGAGAAATCAGAAATGGGTATTGAATATAAGGTTTGCTATTGTTAAAATTCAGTGAAGAAGGAATAGTTCTTGTCATTAGTGTGATGAATGATAGAAGTTTGAGAAGGGTTTGGAGATCGTAATATGAGAAGATACAGGTGGTACATAGCTCATAAGGAAAGGGTTAATCTTGGCTCGAGTTGGACAGAGATTTGGCAGAGAAATTGGTTGAGAAAGAACCTAGCTTGCTGCCATTGACAGTGGGAAGTACAAGGCAACAATTGAGTCACTAAATGAATAAATGTATGGGTCTTGCCGTGTGTGAAATTGGGTTGCAGGGAAGGAGCAGAGATCGTCTCAGAAGCTTGCATTTGTATCAATAGAAGAATGCAATCGTACTGTTTGAGAAACTCTCAGTCACGACAAGTTGTTGTACCTGGTTGCCATCAGCCAACCATGGGCTTGAGGGTTGTTTTCCAGGTGGTAGGAGCATCACGGAGCAGTAATGAGTGTCAGACATGTTCGAGTGTGGGATGAGCAATGATGGAAGCTGGTATTGATACTTAGGCTGGTTATGGTTTGTTGCTGCGAGGAATGGTGTGCCGCCTAAAGTCAGAGCAGAACTGGTCAGTGTTGTTCTTGTTGGTGAGATTGAAGTTTAGAACAAAATGGCTAATGAATTGCGGGTGACAATTTGAGCTGGTTCGATCTCGAGCGCTGATAGCAGTGGCGCTTGACTTGGAGGAAATGGAACTGAATGGTGGTTTCATTAGATATGGAGGATGAGAGTTTGGTGCGGTTGGGCACTTGAATCTGGAGAAGCTGGCAAAGTGATGTAGTGAGAATTTGGCACATTCAGATGAAGAAATGAATGAATGCTTGCTTAGATGAATGTTAGGAACATGTACCCAAATTGCAGGATGGCAGTATAGTTCACCATATATATTGGTGCAGCTGTTATGGCGAGGTCAAGGCGTTTGAAGTCACAGGAGACAGCGGAGTTGAATGAAGCAGCCATGGTTGTTGTGGGTTGTCGCTGTCATGGTATTGCAAGAGATGGCATCGAACTGACGATACTCGAATGGAGATGGACAGGAAAAGAGAAGGAGCTGGTGGTGTTTCCATTCTCTTGGTTGTGAATTGAAATACAACAATACAGGGAGAAGACGTAAAAATGGAGAGGTTGAATGAGTTGCAGGTTATTGCAGCTGCATTTGTAATGAGAATCAGCGGGAATTGATGGAGCTCGAGTCTGGCGATGCAGGGACCAACGAGTAGCTGAATTACAGGGTATGAAAACAATGGTGGCTGCTGCGTTATGGGTTTGTCTCAGTAACTTGCGACGATGGAAAACGGAGTTAGTTGGCTGAACTCGGTGCACTGGAGCAGGTGGTTATGCTGCTGGGATCAAGCAAGAGGTGTTGAGTTGGTGTATGTGATGAATGGATAGGCAATGGTGGAGATTAAATGCAGTAGCAGCAATCTGGTGTTATGAATGAAGTTGCAGCAGTGAACCAGTGAGTGGCTACAAGATTCAATAGGTATTGGTATGATGGTCTATGCTTTGAATGCAGTGTTGCTGTGTCGCTGCTCCAATGGACTGAGAAGGTAAAGCTACAGTGGTGATGAATGAAGGGTTAAGCTTAGATGAATGCTTAGGAGTTAACATTGCAGGATGGAATTACAGGAAAGTTTGTCAAAAGTATGTGGCTGGAGGAATGTTGTTCAAGGTTGTGAAGTGCAGCCCTAGTTGATATACAACTGAAGCTTGCTGGTAGAGCTTTTGAATGTGAAAAGTGCAGGTGGAGGTTGCAGAAGCAATGTAAATGCATGAACTGGAATGTAGAGTTGGCGGCTAGGTTGCGGCAATTGTGGCAATTCAGAATAAGGGTTGGAGGTTTAGGCAGCTGGTACTGGTAATGAAGCTAAAATGGCCGAGAAGATATTGCAGGTGGAATAGGTTGGTATGTTGGTGGTGCAGGTAGCATTGCAGTGAGTCATGGCTCGATGCGAAGGGAGTGTGGCAGTATTATGGCAATGGCTAAGTGACGCTGCTGCGATGCAATGCAAAGAGAAATAGCTGATGGAGCTGTGACAGTGGATGTGCTACGGATAGCCAGGGAAGTTACAGAATGCATCAGCTATTGCTCTTAGAGATGGCATCGAACTGCCGATACTCGAATGGAGATGGACAGGAAAAGAGAAGGAGCTGGTGGTGTTGCCATTCTCTTGGTTGTGAATTGAAATACAATAATACAGGGAGAAGACGTGAAAATGGAGAGGTTGAATGAGTTGCAGGTTATTGCAGCTGCATTTGTAATGAGAATCAGCTGGAATTGATGGAGCTCAAGTCTGGCGATGCAGGGACCAACGAGTAGCTGAATTACAGGGTATGAAAACAATGGTGGATGCTGCGTTATGGGTTTGTCTCAGTAACTTGCGACGATGGAAAACGGAGTTAGTTGGCTGAACTCGGTGCACTGGAGCAGGTGGTTATGCTGCTGGGATCAAGCAATAGGTGTTGAGTTGGTGTATGTGATGAATGGCTAGGCAATGGTGGAGCTTAAATGCAGTAGCAACAATCTGGTGTTGTGAATGAAGTTGCAGCAGTGAACCAGTGAGTGGCTACAAGATTCAATAGGTATTGGTATGATGGTCTATGCGGTGAATGCAGTGTTGCTGTTATGCTGCTCCAATGGACTGAGAAGGTAAATCTACAGTGGTGATGAATGAAGGGTTAAGCTTAGATGAATGCTTAGGAGTTAACATTGCAGGATGGAATTACAGGAAAGTTTGTCAAAAGTATGTGGCTGGAGGAATGTTGTTCAAGGTTGTGAAGTGCATCCCTAGTTGAGATACAACTGAAGCTTGCTGGTAGAGCTTTTGAATGTGAAAAGTGTAGGTGGAGCTTGCAGAAGCAATGTAAATGCATGAACTGGAATGTAGAGTTGGCGGCTAGGTTGCGGAAATTGTGGCAATTCAGAATAAGGGTTGGAGGTTTAGGCAGCTGGTACTGGTAATGAAGCTAAAATGGCCGAGAAGATATTGCAGGTGGAATAGGTTGGTATGTTGGTGGTGCAGGTAGCATTGCAGTGAGTCATGGCTCGATGCGAAGGGAGTGTGGCAGTATTATGGCAATGGCTAAGTGACGCTTCTGCGATGCAATGCAAAGAGCAATAGCTGATGGAGCTGTGACAGTGGATGTGCTGCGGATAGCCAGGGAAGTTACATAATGCATGAATAATGCTGCAGAAATTGTGCGAAAACGGGGTGAAAAAGGCACGCCGGTGAGCATAGTTCCGGTAATCGGATTTCAGAGGTTAAAGTGTCGATTGTAATATTTCAGTGAATCGTGAGGCGGGTATGAGTCAAATTCAAGAGTTGGCCGCCGGACATATGAGCTACGCATCACGCTTTTGGGTACGTTTTCGCAAGAATAGAAATTGGATTTAGAAGGGTTTTGCAAATGTTTGAAATACAGGAAAGCAAAGTTGAGATACTGGAAGTGCAGAATTACTTGGTGATAGTTTCAGATGGCAAAAGTGATCGGAGAAAGTTTTACGGCGACCGGATTCCGGCGATGATGTCAGCACTCCGGCGACCAGTTTTGGACCCGAAAATTCCAGAGACATATTTCTCACACCTGGGCTTGGTGGACTAGTAGATGGACGTGGACTTGAATATTTTGAAGACTTTGACCTATTTTTGGAAAGCAAAGGGCTATAAAAAGAGAGTTTCTACAACAAAGAAAAGGAGGTTTTATTCTATTCTTGGAGCTTTTGCAGAGAACTACTTCTAGGGTTTGCAACATGCTACGGTTTTTCTTTCTTCTTGTTATGAACTCCATTAACATGAGTGCTTAATTTTATTATTGGTTATGGAATAATTGGATTTCACATAATATGGTTTTTGATATGATAAACTAGTTTTGTCTCCATATTTTATCGATTATGATTCACAATTAATATTGTTATATGATTTGAATGCTTGTTTGATCGAGTCGCGAATCGGTTGAGTTTGTTTTCATCTCTATTGCTAGTTTAGGGTTTATTATACGTAAAAGTGATATTCCTTGAATACAAGTAGCATAAATATGATTATGGTTTGTAGTGATATATTCTTATGATCATATGTGAATCGTAACCTTTGTTAAATTGAATTAGTGCGCTTTCCACGTTCAATTGCTTTGATTGGCCTGATTTCATAGAACTTAATGCATCTAGGGAATTAAACTTGATTAGTGCTTTTACACGTTAGGTTGTTCTTTTAGATAGAACTCATACTCGCATCTTTTAATGTGTTTGTTGATAATAAAAGGGAATTAGCGGGATATTCTTGCGATCAATATATTCTAGGGCTTTTGATAAAAGTTGAGATTAAATATCAATTCTACTTATTGCTTTGAAAACATATTTGTGAATGAAGATGAATCCTTAATCAATATTCTCAATACTTTGATTTGTTTACTTTTTATTATTTTGCTTTTATTTTATTTTAGTATATAAAAATTAGAAAAATACCCGGTGTTTTATATAAGGAACCGAAAATATATTGACAACCTAGACCTCTCTGTGGGATCGATCCTTTCTTGCCCTTGCTATATTTATATTTTGAGTAGTGAGAAAGTGTAAATTATTTTTGACGCATACGACAGCGATCAAATTTTGGCGCCGTTGCCGGGGAGGCATTCGGCTTGTTATCTAGTTTTTTGTTTCTTTTTAATAGTTCTGTTCGCATACTTTTTTGCTCTGTTCGCATACTGCTTTTTGTTTCTTGTCTTGTTTCTTACTTGTTTGTGAGAAGTGTGTTTCAGGTACTTTACCGAAATACAAACAAGAAGAAGCAATGGGTGACGCTGCAAATCGTACACTCAGGGACTTGGCTTCTCACAAGCTAGATACACAGCAGGGTTGCATTCAAACCAACTCTACTTTTGAGATAAAGCCGGGATTGCTTAGAGAATTACCAAAGTTCCATGGCATGGTGAATGAAGATCCAAACAAGCATCTTATGGACTTCCACACCATTGTCATGGCCGTGCTTCCAGCGGATGTTGAGGCGAATGGTGCAATGTTGAAAGTTTTTCGATTCTCTTTGGTGGATAACGCTAAGGATTGGTTATATTATTTGCCTCCCGAAAGTGTCACAACATGGAATGGGATGAAGAAACTCTTTCTAGAGAGATATTTTCCAGCATCAAAGGCTACTCAAATTCACAAGGAGATTTGCGGAATGAAGCAACATATGGGAGAATCTTTATATGATTGTTGGGAACGATACAAGAGATTGGTGGCAAGCTGTCCTCATCACCAATTCAGTGACGCGCTGATTATCCAATACTTCTATGAAGGACTACAATCGAGTGATAAGAATCTTATTGACGCTGCAAGTGGTGGTGCACTTATGAACAAGACGGTGACACAAACTCGAGAGTTAATTGAGAGTATGGCAGCAAATTCTCAACAATTTTCAATTCGTGGGTCAGAACCATCTATCAAGGAAGTTAATCAAGTTGGCGAGATTATTGAATTACGTCAACAAATGAACAATATGATGGCAATGATGTAACAAATTGCAGCAGTGGTTGTAAAACCATCACGCCAAACTTATGAGAACGTAGAGCATGTCAATGCTATATTCTCAACTCAGCCGTATGGTATTTACTCCAACACTTACGAGCAAGTTGCAAGTGCAAGTTCTGTTTCCAGCCATCCAAGTGAGTTCCAACAACAAGTGAAACAACCACAACAAGGGCATAATCCAGAATTGGAGAAGATGGTTACTTTGGTGGAGGCTCTAATGTCCGTGGTGCAGCAAAATCAACAACTAGCGATCTTAAATCAGCAGAAAACGGATAATGCAATTAAGGAGTTGCAATCACAAGTTGGTCTACCGCAACAACAACAATTCCAACAACAACAACCACCTGAAAATCAAGGGTCCAATATGGAAGAGTTGCTGAAATATTTTATGCAAAGAACGGAGGGTGTGGTCCAGGATTTGCAAACACAAGTAGGTTCAATGGCCAAGGAGATTAATCAGTTGCATGCACAAAATGGTGAGAAACTCCCTTCCCAACCTCTTAACTCAAGTGAGGGTGTCAATGCTATTAAGTTGGGAAGTGGTACACAATTTGTGCAACCCAAAGTTACTAATTCGGGTGAAGAAGAAGCGCCAAAGGAACCAATTTTGGAGGAAAAGAACGCAGATTTTCCCCAAACTCCCGAGGTAACTAAATCAAACTCTAAACCTCTTGTTTCTACTTATGTTCCTCCTCTACCTTTTCCTGACAGGTTCGCTAAAGCTAATGAGAAGGTGGAACAAGATAGGGATATTTGGGATGTTTTTAAGAAGGTCCAAGTGAATATTCCACTCATTGAAGTAATTAGGCAATCTCCTCGCTATGCAAAGTGTGTAAAGGAATTGTGCACTAACAAGCACAAGCTAACCGGTAATGAGGTAATAAGTGTGGGGGAGAATGCTTCGGCGTATCTTAAAAAGAAACTCCCACCTAAATTGAAAGATCCCGGTAGTTTCACTATTCCATGCACAATTGGTAAAACACGGTTTACAAAAGCTATGATAGATTTAGGAGCTTCCATTAATGTTATGCCTACTTCCATTTATGATGCTTTAAATCTTGGTCCTCTTAAGGAAACCGGCATAGTTATTCAACTTGCCGATAGATCTAACGTTTACCCTAAAGGGATTGTTGAGGATGTTTTGGTGCAGGTAAAAGGACTAATATTTCCAGTGGATTTCTATGTTCTATACATGGGTAATGTGAATTCATCCTCGTCTACACCGTTACTATTGGGTAGACCATTTTTGAGTACCGCTAGAACGAAGATTGATGTTTACAATGGCACCTTGACTATGGAGTTTGATGAAGAAGTCATTCACTTCAACATTTTTGAGGCGAGGAAACACTCAAGTAACATACAATCAGATTTCCATAATGTGTTGGACGCCGGATAAGGCGTAACAAACAAGGAGTACGTCGGGCTGACGACTTTAAACCAAGCGCTAAGTGGGAGGCAACCCACCGGTTTTGTATCTTTACCCTTATCTTTTTATTTTTATGCATTAGTTTTTATCTTTATTTTCTTTGTTTTTGCATATCATTTGCGGAATTTCCCACCTTGAACTCTCTTTGGATGATTCAATTTTACATTGAGGACAATGTAAAGTTTAAGTGTGGGGGAGCATTTATATGTTTGTATAGTTTGTTTTAGTTGTTTTAGTGTGTTTTTTAAAAAATCAGAAAAATGAGAAAAATAGAAAACCAAGAAAAAGATTCGTGCTTTTTGAACTCCGAAATCTAGAAACTTGTGCCTTTAGGATGACACCATTAGTGGATGGAACCATTGTGAATGCAGGAGTTGAGGAACCAATTAACTATAAAGGGGACGAACATAGCTCATAATCATAAATACAATGATAGTTGTTACCATATCTCGGAATATCACCATATCGCATTCTATTTTTATTTTTCCATATTTATCTATTGTTCTCTAAGTGCTTTGTGGGTCACTAAACATCGACGTGTTATTACTGCTAGGATGAAATAGAGTGATTGAGTTACTAGAAAGAAAAAAAAATGAAAAAATATATGAAAAAAAAAAAAAAAAGACCGACTAATTAGACCAAAACGGAATAGAATGACACTTGGGAATATCAGTATGTGTGAAACGTAGTCCATGTCTCCATCGCCTAAACAAGCGTGGAATGAAGGATCCAAGGCAACTATCATGTATTTGCTGACAAGAATCATGCGCTTGGATCCAGTTTGATCCAATCATGTTGTCTAAAAAAAAGTAAGTAAAAAAAAAAGTGAAAAAGAAAAGAAAAAGAAAGGAAAGTATTATATTAGTTGAATAAAGTCACCCCTGGTTCCCTTGTATATGCTAGTGAGTTGATGTAGCATTCAAACCAAGTAGCTCAATCCAATAGGAATAGGTTCATCTTGGCAGTGACCTTCAGACAGATATGGGAAACATCGAACACTTGTAAACATTCACCAACATCTACATCTATATCCATCTTCTTAATCTTTTCATTGTGATTGTGGTTTGTTAGTTTCCGAGTATTGTGGCTTGTTCGACTATCTAATTAAAGCTTTACTAATATATGAATTGAATTTGTGCAAGGTACCTCCTCCTGTAGTCATTTTGGATTCGTTCAATGATTTGTCACAAATAGACGGAGTTTGAAATATAGGCTTTGTAGGCAGACCTCTTGTAAACCTTCACGAGACTAAAACTCGTCCACTAGGGACACCTAGGGGTTTAAAGGCTTATTATTTATGCTTAAAGTGACCGTAGCCTCTACGAGACAGAGTTGTATGTATTATTTTAGAATTATTTTGTTTGATTTGCTCGAGGACTAGCAAAGTCTAAGTGTGGGGGAATTTGATAGGTGTGATAAACACCTAATTTTATATCTAGTATTTACGCTTTCTTTGCGAGTTTTCTTGTAAATTATGTATCTTATGTTTTGTT
Source organism: Papaver bracteatum (assembly GCA_023529315.1). Lineage (NCBI taxonomy): Eukaryota > Viridiplantae > Streptophyta > Magnoliopsida > Ranunculales > Papaveraceae > Papaver > Papaver bracteatum. The sequence goes on along the minus strand of JAJJWX010001102.1, from coordinate 857,805 downwards.
TTTGAGTATTTAGATACTTTGGAGTCATTTGGAACAAAAGGAGAATAAGTAGCGCGAAAGTCTCATCTCACATTCAATGGATATTGGAGGCGGAAATTATTTCTCATTATTTGCTTTTATTTCTTCATCTCTGTCTGAAAAGTTTGTCGGCTTTAGTGATGCAATTTCTGTCTGAAAAGCACGACAACTTTAGTGATGATTCTCATTGAAGAGAAGAATTAGATTTGAGAAGTAAGAGGTTGCTGTTAGCGGAGGAACTCGAAAGAAGGAGAAATCACCAAATTTGGGCAAAAGGGGCAACTGTTTTGGGAGGAGTGCTAAAATACAACCAGTAATGGTTAAGGGGCTGCTAATTCAGCTATCCCTTATCAGAAGCAACCGGGTGTCATAACTCAACCCTAAATCGAGAACCAAATCTCAAAATCATTCTCAATGATTATGAGCGGAAAGAAATGAGAGAGGGAAAGAAATACAGCTACTGTTGCTGGTCGTGCCCGAGAAAGTTGAAGCTGAGAGATCGAGAGCATCGGAGAGGAAAGAAGAGAAATCAGAAATGGGTATTGAATATAAGGTTTGCTATTGTTAAAATTCAGTGAAGAAGGAATAGTTCTTGTCATTAGTGTGATGAATGATAGAAGTTTGAGAAGGGTTTGGAGATCGTAATATGAGAAGATACAGGTGGTACATATCTCATAAGGAAAGGGTTAATCTTGGCTCGAGTTGGACAGAGATTTGGCAGATAAATTGGTTGAGAAAGAACCTAGCTTGCTGCCATTGACAGTGGGCAGTACAAGGAAACAATTGAGTCACTAAATGAATGAATGTATGGGTCTTTCCGTGTGTGAAATTGGGTTGCAGGGAAGGAGCAGAGATCGTCTCAGAAGCTTGCATTTGTATCAATAGAAGAATGCAATCGTACTATTTGAGAAAATTCCTGAGAAACTCTCAGTCACGAAAAGTTGTTGTACCTGGTTCCCATCAGCCAACCATGGGCTTGAGGGTTGTTTTCTAGGTGGTAGGAGCATCACAGAGCAGTAATGAGTGTCAGACATGTTCGAGTGTGGGATGAGCAATGATGGAAGCTGGTATTGATACTTAGGCTGGTTATGGTTTGTTGCTGCGAGGAATGGTGTGCCGCCTAAAGATGTAGAGCAGGAACTGGTCAGTGTTGTTGCTGTTGGTGAGATTGAAGTTTAGAACAAAATGGCTAATGAATTGCAGACAATTTGAGCTGGGTTCGGTCTGAGCGCGGTAAGCAGTGGCGCTTGACTTGGAGGAAATGGAACTGAATGGTGGTTTCATTAGATATGGAGGATGAGAGTTTGGTGCGGTTGGGCACTTGAATCTGGAGAAGCTGGCAGTGACAGGTGAGAATTTGGTACATTCAGATGAAGAAATGAATGAATGCTTGCTTAGATGAATGTTAAGAACAGGTACCCAAATTGCAGGATGGCAGTATGGTTCACCATATATATTGGTGCTGCTGCTATGGCGAGGTCAAGGCATTTGAAGTCGCAGGAGACAGCGGAGTTGAATGAAGCAGCCATGGTTGTTGTGGGTTGTCGCTGTCATGGTATTGCAAGAGATGGAATCGAGCTGCCGATACTCGAATGGAGATGGACAGGAAAAGAGAAGGAGCTGGTGGTGTTGCCATTCTCTTGGTTGTGAATTGAAATACAACAATACATGGAGAAGACGTGAAAATGGAGAGGTTGAATGAGTTGCAGGTTATTGCAGCTGCATTTGTAATGAGAATCAGCTGGAATTGATGGAGCTCGAGTATGGCGATGCAGGGACCAACAAGTAGCTGAATTACAGGGTATGAAAACAATGGTGGCTGCTGCGTTATGGGTTTGTCTCAGTAACTTGAGACGATGGAAAACGGAGTTTGTTGGCTGAACTCGGTGCACTGGAGCAGGTGGTTATCCTGCTGGGATCAAGCAAGAGGTGTTGAGTTGGTGTATGTGATGAATGGCTAGGCAATGGTGGAGCTTAAATGCAGTAGCAGCAATCTGGTGTTGTGAATGAAGTTGCAGCAGTGAACCAGTGAGTGGCTACAAGATTCAATAGGTATTGGTATGATGGTCTATGCTTTGAATGCAGTGTTGCTGTTATGCTGCTCCAATGGACTGAGAAGGTAAAGCTACAGTGGTGATGAATGAATGGTTAAGCTTAGATGAATGCTTAGGAGTTAACATTGCAGGATGGAATTACAGGAAAGTTTGTCAAAAGTATGTGGCTGGAGGAATGTTGTTCAATGTTGTGAAGTGCATCCCTAGTTGAGATACAACTGAAGCTTGCTGGTAAAGCTTTTGAATGTGAAAAGTGCAGGTGGAGGTTGCAGAAGCAATGTAAATGCATGAACTGGAATGTAGAGTTGGCGGCTAGGTTGCGGCAATTGTGGCAATTCAGAATAAGGGTTGGAGGTTTAGGCAATGGTAATCTGGTAATGAAGCTAAAATGGCCGAGAAGATATTGCAGGTGGAATAGGTTGGTCTGTTGGTGGTGCAGGTAGCATTGCAGTGATTCATGGCTCGATGCGAAGGGAGTGTGGCAGTATTATGGCAATGGCTAAGTGACGTTGCTGCGATGCAATGCAAAGAGAAATAGCTGATGGAGCTGTGACAGTGGATGTGCTACGGATAGCCAGGGAAGTTACAGAATGCATCAGCTATTTCTCTTAGAGATGGCATCGAACTGCCGATACTCGAATGGAGATGGACAGGAAAAGAGAAGGAGTCAGAAAAGCCGCCATTCTCTTGGTTGTGAATTGAAATACAACAATACAAGGAGAAGACGTGAAAATGGAGAGGTTGAATGAGTTGCAGGTTATTGCAGCTGCATTTGTAATGAGAATCAGCTGGAATTGATGAAGCTCGAGTCTGGCGATGCAGGGACCAACGAGTAGCTGAATTACAGGGTATGAAAACAATGGTGGCTGCTGCGTTATGGGTTTGTCTCAGTAACTTGCGACGATGGAAAACGGAGTTAGTTGGATGAACTCGGTGCACTGGAGCAGGTGGTTATGCTTCTGGGATCAAGCAAGAGGTGTTGAGTTGGTGTATGTGATGAATGGCTAGGCAATGGTGGAGCTTAAATGCAGTATCAGCAATCTGGTGTTGTGAATGAAGTTGCAGCAGTGAACCAGTGAGTGGCTACAAGATTCCATAGGTATTGGTATGATGGTCTATGCTTTGAATGCAGTGTTGCTGTTATGCTGCTCCAATGGACTGAGAAGGTAAATCTACAGTGGTGATGAATGAAGGGTTAAGCTTAGATGAATGCTTAGGAGTTAACATTGCAGGATGGAATTACAGGAAAGTTTGTCAAAAGTATGTGGCTGGAGGAATGTTGTTCAAGGTTGTGAAGTGCAGCCCTAGTTGAGATACAACTGAAGCTTGCTGGTAGAGCTTTTGAATGTGAAAAGTGCAGGTGGAGGTTGCAGAAGCAATGTAAATGCATGAACTGGAATGTAGAGTTGGCGGCTAGGTTGCGGCAATTGTGGCAATTCAAAATAAGGGTTGGAGGTTTAGGCAGCTGGTACTGGTAATGAAGCTAAAATGGCCAAGAAGATATTGCAGGTGGAATAGGTTGGTCTGTTGGTGGTGCAGGTAGCATTGCAGTGAGTTATGGCTCGATGTGAAGGGAGTGTGGCAGTATTATGGAAATGGCTAAGTGACGCTGCTGCGATGCAATGCAAAGAGCAATAGCTGATGGAGCTGTGATAGTGGATGTGCTGCGGATAGCCAGGGAAGTTACAGAATGCATGAATAATGCTGCAGAAATTGTGCGAAAACGGGGTGAAAAAGGCACGCCGGTGAGCATAGTTTCGTTAGTCGGATTTCAGAAGTTAAAGTGTCGATCGTAATATTTCAGTGAATCGTGAGGCGGGTATGAGTCGAATTCAAGAGTTGGCCGCCGGACATATGAGCTACGCGTCACGCTTTTGGGTACGTTTTCGCAAGAATAAAAAATTGGATTTAGAAGGGTTTTGCAAATGTTTGAAATACAGGAAAGCAAAGTTGAGATACTGGAAGTGCAGAATTACTTGGTGATAGTTTCAGATGGCAAAAGTGATCGGAGAAAGTTTTCCGGCGATGATGTCAGCACTCCGACGACCAGTTTTGGACCCGAAAATTCCAAAGACATATTTCTCACACCTGGGCTTGGTGGACTAGTAGATGGACGTGGACTTGAAGATTATGAAGACTTTGACCTATATTTGGAAAGCAAAGGGCTATAAAAAGAGAGTTTCTACAACAAAGAAAAGGAGGTTTTATTCTATTCTTGGAGCTTTTGCAGAGAACTACTTCTAGGGTTTGCAACATGCTAGGGTTTTTCTTTCTTCTTGTTATGAACTCCATTAACATGAGTGCTTAATTTTATTATTGGTTATGGAATAATTGGATTTCACATAATATGGTTTTTGATATGATAAACTAGTTTTGTCTCCATATTTTATCGATTATGATTCACAATTAATATTGTTATATGATTTGAATGCTTGTTTGATCGAGTCGCGAATCGGTTGAGTTTGTTTTCATCTCTATTGCTAGTTTAGGGTTTATTATACGTAAAAGTGATATTCCTTGAATACAAGTAGCATAAATATGATTATGGTTTGTAGTGATATATTCTTATGATCATATGTGAATCGTAACCTTTGTTAAATTGAATTAGTGCGCTTTCCACGTTCAATTGCTTTGATTGGCCTGATTTCATAGAACTTAATGCATCTAGGGAATTAAACTTGATTAGTGCTTTTACACGTTAGGTTGTTCTTTTAGATAGAACTCATACTCGCATCTTTTAATGTGTTTGTTGATAATAAAAGGGAATTAGCGGGATATTCTTGCGATCAAGATATTCTAGGGCTTTTGATAAAAGTTGAGATTAAATATCAATTCTACTTATTGCTTTGAAAACATATTTGTGAATAAAGATGAATCCTTAACCAATATTCTCAATACTTTGATTTGTTTACTTTTTATTATTTTGCTTTTATTTTATTTTAGTATATAAAAATTAGAAAAATACCCGGTGTTTTATATAAGGAACCGAAAATATATTGACAACCTAGACCTCTCTGTGGGATCGATCCTTTCTTGCCCTTGCTATATTTATATTTTGAGTAGTGAGAAAGTGTAAATTATTTTTGACGCATACGACATCGATCACTTGGGTTGCAAAAAGAGTATGTAATGGTCTTTGATTTAATGGAAGTTTTTCTGGTGGTGTTGGCCGTGGATGTAGCCTGTAAAGGTGAACCACGTATATCTTGTGTTGTGGTTGTGTGTGCTTCTTTATCTTCTGTCTCTTTCTTATTATTTCTCACGTGTTTGGTTCAAATCACCAATTTCCCTTTGTGATCTTGTGTTCCGCTGTGCTCAGGGTGCCAATTTCCCCAACATAATCCATAAGTATTGCTATCTCAAGCTTTTTGTCAATATTAGATAATCAAAATTATTTCTGGATTTTTAGTCTACTAAGTTAAGTCTCGGACTAGGTTAGAATTCGGTAGTTGAGTATCTGACATCACCCACGATGACTAAAGATCAACAAAGACATTTGAAGAATTTATGTATCAGGTATGTGAAGATTGAACCAATCTATACTCGTTATCTTTAAAAAAGCGGGGGTCTAATAACCTCACCCAATATTTCGATTAGCAATCTGTATGGACAACTCCGAGTTGTTTTCTAGAGAATCAACAAGACTCAATCAATAGAAAATATCTCAAGGAGTTATTATCTCAATCTCTCGATATGATTTACTCAAGAAAATATGATTCACCAGTCTAATCAAAGAGAGATAACTTGGATGGTACCAAAGAACAATATCCAAGTGTCAATCGATTTAAATCAACAACCAATAAGGTCGGATATTCTAATCGATTGACCAACGCACAACCTATATTATTTCAATTATATAACAAAATATAATGCGGAATAGAAATAACACAGACACCAGAATTTTGTTAACGAGGAAACCGCAAATGCAGAAAAACCACGGGACCTAGTCCAGATTAAACATACACTATATTAAGCCGCTACAGACACTAGCCTACTCCAAATTAACTTCGGTCTGGACTGTAGTTGAACCCCAACCAATCTCACACTGATCCAAGGTACAGTTATGCTCCTACGCCTCTGATCCCAGCAGGATACTGCGCACTTGATTCCCTTAGCTGATCTCGCCCACAACCAAGAGTTGTTACGACCCAAAGTCGGAGACTTTAATAAAAAAATATGTCTCACACAGAAAAGTCTACGGGTAATAGATAAATTCGTCTTCCACGAATAAACCTACAAGTTTTATTACGTCTTTTGATAAATCAAGGTGAACAGGAACCAATCGATAAAACCAGACTTATATTCCCGAAGAACAGTTTAGTTTCATCAATCACCTCACAATAAACTTAATCGACGCAGTGAAGAAGATTATTAAGAAATCACAAACAATGAGACGAAGATGTTTGTGACTACATTTATCTTGCCTATCGGAGATAGAAATCTCAATCCAATTGTTACAATTGTACTCGTATGATAGAAACAACAAGATCAGATCACACAACTACAAGAAAAGTAGTATCAGTCTGGCTTCACAATACCAATGAAGTCTTTAAGTGGTTAACCTGGTTTTAGAAGAAGAAAACCAAAAGTTAAAGGAAAATCGACTCTGGCTTAAGAAAACTAGTATCACACAGAATATGTGGGGATTAGGTTTCCCAGTTGCTAGAGTTCTCCCTTATATATTCTTTCAAATTAGGGTTTGCAATCAATGTTAGCTTACTAACAAAGTATTCAATATTCACCGTTAGATGAAAACCTGATTAGATACAAGATAATATCTCTCAACCGTTAGATTAAAAACTTTTCTTTCCATACACACATGTACTTGACGTTTTGAGTTCGTGTAATCGTACCCAAACGTGTACAATGGTTGGTTCAATATTAGTCAACCAATTGGTTAGCCAAATGATAACTTTCATGTCAACCATATTTTTCTTCATCATAACTAGTCTAAATGACTCAAATGAACTAGTTAGAGAGTTGTTCAATTGCTATGAGATCTCATGTACTACACAAGACACAATTGAATAAAAAACGATGTGATTCACTCGAATCATTTCATGAACTATAAAGCCACAGTTTTCAAAAGCATTCCTTAGTAGTTTAAGATAAGTTCACAAACAATGTTTTCAGACATAAGCTCTTGAGTGAAGTCAATAAACTCCAGCAGAATTTCTTGGGATGAGAACTTCCGTCAGTTCGCGGACTGGGTTCGCGGACTGCACCTGAGCTTCAACTGCAGCAGATATTTTCGGGTTTGAGAACTTACGCCAGTTCGCGGACTGATTTGCTGCTCACGTTCCGGCTCCACTTGATCAACAAAGTTCGCAAACTTCAGTTCAAGTGTTAAGGACTTATACATATATGTGTTGCCACAACAATTTTTATATCCCACAATGGTTATATAGTCTAAACTCTCATTTCAATCATTGAAACATTCTCAGTGGACGTTAAATATTTGTTATTCACAAACTATTTTTCGTCAGAGCGATTTCCAAAGTGATTGAAACATAACATGACTTTCGTCACTAGGCAAAGATGAACTTGGCTAAAGCGAAAGCTTTACCAACACCCATTTCGAGAAATAGATAAGCGAGATATACTCAGCTCGAAATGTCACATGTGCATATTCTTAGTCTATATAGTAAAACGACTTTTGTCTCAAGATAGGAGATAGAGCAGATAGACTTTTGAGTGATAGATAAGTTCAAGTCTCCACATACCTTTTAGTCGATAAAGATCCACTGGTTCCTTGAGTAGTCCTTCGTCTTGTATGATGATCGCCATGGAGTTCTTGAGCTCAACTACACTTTCTATCCTAGTCCGAGACCTTAGCTATAGTAGACTAGAAATCAAGACTTTATAGTTTTGATCACTAAGATTGAAAAACATGCTTGAGATAGCAACGCATGCGAGTTTGACCGAGCAGTTCTCTAACAATCTCCCCATTTGTCAATTTTAGTGGCAAAACTATTAATACATATGGAATACAAAAATTATATAAATAAACTTTGTAGCTCATATTACACATGCCTAATCTTCAACAATACTCGAAATCTTCGTCACTTCCAAGTAGTCCAATGATCCCAAAGGTTGTAAGTTTAGCATCATCGTTGTTGAAAATCCGTAGCTATAACAATGAAAAAAGCATTGGTTCTCAATCATTGTTATACAGTGTCATAGTATTATTACACAGCGTCAAAGTCCAATTGTATCACAACTTCAACAACAATACTATGGTGATACTTCACTCCCTCTTAGTCAATACTCCCTCTCGCATGGAAACCACTCCCCCTTACATAATGATCCGAAAACCATATGTATTTGTAGTATGAACTACAATTAATTCTCCCCCTTTTTGTCAATAAAATTGGCAAAGGTACAAGAACGGGATCCTAATGAAATTTCCGTAAGAGACATTTCATGAGCAAAGATAAATATTCTATCATCTTGTTTAGATGCAATCATAAAGCCGAGGCTAAATGCATTCATCAAGGAGTTTATAAAGATATAAGATAACCCCTAAAAATTCCACAACCGCACTGCACTCCGTACAAAGATTTGGAAATTAAGCGCAAGTTCAAAAGAACTCTCCCCCATAAGATGTCATTCCCAAGGGAACAACAAGAGCGACCTTAATTTCAAGAGTAAACAAGGATTTCTTTAGACTCAACAAATTGCATACAAGTATGAATTTGGAATCCAAAATATTCAATCATATTAACCAAAGAGAACCAAGATTAATTTGACTAAATATGCTCAACACAAGTAAACTTATGGAGACTTAATTCATTGATTAGATTATTCACAAGAGAACCCATAAATACTCTAACCGGATTACACAATTAAACTAATCACAAAGTGATCAATTTAATTGACCACACTCGACATGAGAAAAATCTATGGAGTGCTAACTAAATAATCACACAAGATGATTGATTTGGTTCATTTGGGCTCAACATAAGAGATTATGGAACCCCGACTAAGATTATCATAGGAAATGACAACCTTAATCGTACATGTACTCAACATGAGAGAACTCATAGAATACAAACTAAATAACCACACAAGTTGATTAATTTAGTTCTTAATGCTCAACATTTTGCATCTTTATGGAACAACCAACTATGCCAATAAGAAATCGACTTAGTCGTATCGTGCTCAACATAAGATACAAGATGGAACCTTCACGGTAATACATAATAATATGGAACAATTAAGCTCTATACCGTGGATTACAAAACAAGGACCTATTCTATTTTTCCATCACAAAGTGACATATTAGACTTTATCCTTGAACCACAAAAGATTTTAACCTATCTTACATCAACAATTGACAATATAGGCTTAACTTTTGTGTTTTGCCAAAAGTCCATTCATTCCTTTATCAATATTTGCATACCAATATGTGAACGACTTTACTTTCGACAAAATATGGGACAATCAAGTTCACGGACGTAAACACACATATCCCATCAAAATATTGCAATATATAAAACCAAGAGATTAATACTGCAACCATCATCTTCCAAACCAGTTTAGAATTAAAACCAATAAATCTAAACACAAGAAGATGAAATAATTGGATATAGCTATGTGTAATCACAATCATGGATATTCCAAAACAATAGTTATTCTTATAAATAAAACAAAAAACATAGAAGATTTACTAGACATTAATACCTTTGAAGAGTTTATTATCGTTCCCGAACTCCTTGTCGTCAACAGCCATTGGAACATAGGGTTCATTAAGAAAGGAGTTTATATCGATGAACCTTTTTGGTTGTTGTTGTCGAACCAGGGCCTTCTGAATCTTATGAGTCTTATACACAAAATCCTTTATTTGTTGAATATCCTTACGCAACTCCTTCAACACTTCAAGAACATCAGAAAACTTCTGAGAATTTAAAGGAACAACCATTGGTTTCCTCATATTCCTTCTTTTTATTTTCAAGTTTGGAGACAATGGAGATTTTTCTTTTTCCTTCATGATTGATGGCTTAACAATCACATTACCTTCTTTTCCATCGCAAGACATCATTCTTGGAGCGTCCATCAACGAATGGTTTTTGTGAGAGGAATTCACAATTAGCTCAACAAGTAGTCTAGTGATAAAAGGAGGTTTTAGATAAGGAAAAGGAATGTAGGGTTTGAAACCTAAAATAGGTTCGTGATAAGTGCATAATTCATATGATTTTAGTGTCCATTCCATACTTGCTTTAGCTATTATTCTTGCATATTTTCGTATTATTACTCTTGTTTTCTCTTATTTGTCTTAATTAGGTGAATCATCCACAAAAGAGCTATAAATTTCTTAAAAGATCTATGAAGATAAGTATTCCAAGTATCCAAGTTCCCAAGTCCAAGAGAAGTGGAAGAAAGGCGACGAAAAGGTGCAAAACGTTCATAATCAAGACTCAGGATAAAGACCAAGCTTAACTCATTCAAATTAAGGATTTCTTATCACCATATTGAATATAATTGAAGTATAAAAATAATGCAAAAAGAATTAGGTCATTCGGAGTTCGGATGAAGAAGTTGTGGACAAAACAGTTTTATTAAAAACCGAAGAAAGTGCAGTCCGCGAACTGAGTTTGCGGACGGGGTTCACAGACTTATTTCCGAAAATATCTGCTAGAATTTGAAGTTTGTGGACTGGGTTCACGCACTTAGGTATTGGGAAACGTGTATTCACACCTTGGAAGGCCTAAGGGCACGTTTGGGGTCGTTCGTTCGTGTTCTCGGGTCGGGTTCCTAAACCTAACTAAATACTTGGAAGCCAAGCAATGTAAACCTATAAAAAGGTATTAGGTCATAGAATCGATCATCTCATATTATATTTTTGTTCTTCATTAATATTTTAGGGTTTACCCCTTTAGGGGGAAACCGGGTAATTGTGTAATCATGAGAAACTAAATCCTTTATTGATTAAGGATGAATTCAATGTTCCAAGTGTGAAGCTTCATTAATAATACAAATCTATTGAGAGTTTTTATCATCATCGTTTGTCTTTACCATATATCTAGGGTTTATGAGTGATTCTTATATTGATTTGGGAGGCCTACTAGATCAGTATATTTATTGCTCTATTGCTAGTGGAAGTTATGAGATAAGTAATCGTCGATTAACTCTCTACACAAGTAGAAAATGCGAGACCTTGCATGGGGTTTTGTGGAGAAATCGTGTGTGAAGACAACACCAGCAAGTAAACCTTGATCTAAGAGTTTAACTACTGGGATCAACCTAAATTCACAAAGCCTAAGGCGTTCGATTGGATTACACCTAGAGTGATCTACTACTTGGTGGTTCATTGGATAGAATCTGGTAGGCGAGAACTTCTGTATCCAGTGATTGAAGGAGTTTTGGGGATAGCACTGATCTAGATGTTATTCTACGGTTGGTGATGAATGGTTCTTACAAACAATAGATAAGTATATTAATCCAGCTATCACTTGGTAACGGCGAAGGATTCCTTAATCATAAACATTAGAGAAGTTACATAGTAGGCAAGTGAGCAATTTGTCTTTCTATTCATCTTGTAAACAAAAATCCCCCTTTGTTATTTACTTTATCTTGTTATTTCAAATAACCTACCAATTACACAGCTCTCTGTGGGAACGATCTCTTACTACCGCTATATTACCAGTTAATTAGTGGGAAATATATTTATTAATTTGTTGAGCCTAAGACATCCCATACAGTTCGTAAACGATCAACTCTTATCCCCATCAAGAGTAAAGTTGTCGATAATACCCTTTTTCTTTTGTTTGATAGACAAAAAATAAGAAATAACTAAGAAAAAAAGAACAAGACTTTTCTTAAAACCTGAGAGTTACAAAATCATTGTCTCTTTTGATCAGGCACATGAGACAAGATTTTAGAAACAACACAATTAAGTTGTGCTATGGTGAACAAAAATTTGTCCACCAATTTCCTTTTGAAAGGAATCCATAGACCTCTGTCTATCAAAACGATTTGACCATATTTTCTTTTCACATGGTCTTGATTTTTCCTTGGAAACTAACTTATTAGACGAAGATAAAATCTTACATACCTCTGCGGTCTTCTGAGTAAGTTTGAGCTTTCTTGCTAGATGATTTGCTCTTCGTTGAAGTTTGTTGACGTGTCTTTGCATGTGTTTGAACTTGTAACACATCGATAGTTCATGACCTTTTAATGAACAATATGAGCACGTCACACTTGGATAATAATCAGGCTTCTAAATTGTGCAGGCGGCTAGGCACATAGTGGATCCTGAGATATTATAAACAGTGTTTCCAAGAAAATGGTCAACGTTTTCTTCCAGAACAGTTGGATTATCTTCTAAAAGAATATCAAAATTGATATGTGTATTGCTACAATTATCAAAATCAATATTTTCACCAAGAAGCGCAACACTTGATTTCTCATCTCCATTTGAGTCATAGTCGTCAGACATTGCATCAAGAGTTGCAGCAAGACCTTTGTTCCCAGTGTATTTTCTCCGATTTGGACACTCGTTTGCAAAATGACAAAATCTTTTACACTTAAAGCACTGAGGCATATCATCATCATCAACTTCATCATTATCCCTGTTTTTAGGGGGAACACGATTATGAGGTTTGACTGATGCCTTAGGCTTATCTCTGGAGAACCATTTACTTCTCTTCAATAGAAGGTCCCTAAACTGTCTTGTGATCATCGAGACCGATTTTTCAAGATCTTCATCTGATGAATTTATCTCAGAGTGATCATCTTCAAAGATATACACTTTTTTACTTTTATCAAGTAATTTAGTGTCCTTTAGTGCTTTGAACGCAACATCCTTAGCCTTGGATGAGAGTTCGTGATCAAAGATCTTAAGCTTTCCAACCAGCGTGTTTTTGGAGAGAGTATCTAGGTTATTTCCCTCAACGATGGCATGCTTCTTAGCATCGTATCTAGATGGCAATGATCTAATAATTTTCATCACAATTTCCTTTTCAGGAATAGTCTTACCCAATGCAAAAGATGCATTAACAATTTCAGACACTTTGCGATTAAACTCATCAAATGTTTCTCCATCTGTCATACGAAGGTTTTACCAATCGGAATTAAGGTTCTGAAGCCTTGCATCCTTTTCACTAGAGTTTCCTTCGAATAGTCTTACCCAATGCAAAAGATGCATTAACAATTTCACATGAGTTTCCTTCGAATACGGTTGCTAAGATATCCCAAGATTCTTGCGACTTAGTGAAATTAAACACATGGTGCTGAAGATTTGGGGGAATGGCATGTATGATCGCATTCAAACCATCGGAGTTTTGCTTTGCAGTAAGAATCTATGCAGGAGTATATTCAGCAATATTCTTTAGAACATTTTCTCCTTCTATAGCAACGGGAGGATCATAGCCATTAACAACATATACCCATGATTAAAAATCACGTGCTTGAAGAAAAGCTCGCATAGCAATTTTCCACCATAATTAATTAGAGCCATCGAAGACTGGTGGTACGTTTATTGAGATAGCACCTCTGTCCATAGAGTCAGATCGCTACAAATACTGACTTGTAAGGTCTTTAACGTGTTTACCTGCTCTGATACCAATTGAAAAAGCGGCGGTCTAACAACCTCACCCAATATTTCGATTAGCAATCTGCATGGACAACTCCGAGTTGTTTTCTAGAGAATCAACAAGACTCAATCAATAGAAAATATATCAAGGAGTTATTATCTCAATCTCTCGATTTGATTTACTCAAACAAACATGATTCACGAGTCTAATCAAATAGAGATAACTTGGATGGTACCAAAGACCAATATCCAAGTGTCAATCGATTTAAATTAACAACCAATAAGGTCGGATATTCTAATCGATTGAACAACGCACAACCTGTATTATTTCAATTATATAACAAAATATAATGCGGAATAGAAATAACACAGATACCAGAATTTTGTTAACGAGGAAACCACAAATGCAGAAAAACCCCGGGACTAGTCCAGATTAAACATACATTGTATTAAGCCGCTACAGACACTAGCCTACTCCAAATTAACTTCGGTCTGGACTGTAGTTGAACCCCAACCAATCTCACACTGATCCAAGGTACAGTTATGCTCCTACGCCTCTGATCCTAGCAGGATACTGCGCACTTGATTTCCTTAGATGATCTCCCCCGCAACCAAGAGTTGCTACGACTCAAAGTCGAAGACTTTAATAAACAAATATGTCTCACACAGAAAAGTCTACAGGTAATAGATAAATTCGTCTCCCACGAATAAACCTACAAGTTTTGTTCCGTCTTTTGATAAATCAAGGTGAACATGAACCAATCGATAAAACCAGACTTATATTCCCGAAGAACAGCTCAGTTTCATCAATCACCTCACAATAAACTTAATCGACGCAGCGAAGAAGATTATTGAGAAATCACAAACAATGAGACGAAGATGTTTGTGACTACTTTTATCTTGCCTATCGAAGATAGAAATATCAAGCCAATTATTACAATTGTACTCGTACAATAGAAAAAACAAGATCAGATCACACAACTACAAGAAAAGTAGTATCAGTATGGCTTCACAATCCTAATGAAGTCTTTAAGTCGTTAACCTGGTTTTAGAAGAAGAAAACCAAAGGTTAAAGGAGAATCGACTCTGGCTTAAGAAAACTAGTATCACACAGAATATGTGGGGATTAGGTTTCCCAGTTGCTAGAGTTCTCCCTTATATAGTCTTTCAAATCAGGGTTTGCAATCAATGTTAGCTTACTAACAAAGCATTCAATATTCACCGTTAGATGAAAACCTAATTAGATACAAGCTAATATCTCTCGACCGTTAGATAAAAAACTTAGCTTGCAATACACACATGTACTTGACGTTTTGAGTTCGTGTAACCATACCCAAACGTGTACAATGGTTGGTTTAATATTATTCAACAAAATGGTTATCCAAATGATAACTTTCATATCAACCATATTCTTCTTCACAATAACTGGTCCAAATGACTCAAATGAACTAGTTAGATAGTTGTTCAATTGCTATGAGATTTCATGTACTACACAAGATGCAATTGAATCAAAAACGATGTGATTCACTCGAATCATTTCATGAACTATAAATCCACGGATTGCGAAATCATTCCTTAGTAATTTAAGATAAGTTCACGAACAACATTTTCAGACATAACCTCTTGAGTTCACGGACTGAGTTCGCGGACTCAAGCTAACCGGTTGCAGTTAATAAACTCCAGCAGAATTTCTCGGGATGAGAACTTCCGTCAGTTCCCGGGCTGCACCTAAGCTTCAACTTCAGCAGATATTCTCGGGTTCGAGAACTTACGCCAGTTTGCAGACTAGGTTCACGGACTGAGTTGCTTCTCACATTCCGGTTCCACTTGATCAACAAAGTTCGCAAACTTCGGTTCAAGTGTTAAGGACTTATACATATATATGTTTCCACAACAATGTTTATATCCCACAATGGTTATATTGTCTAAACTCTCATTTCAATCATTGAAACATTCTCAGAGGACGTTATATAGTTGTTATTCACAAACTATTTTTTGTCAGAGCGATTTCCAAAGTGATTGAAACATAACATGACTTTCGTCACTAGGCAAAGATGAACTTGGATAAAGCGAAAGCTTTACCAACACCCATTTCGAGAGATAGATAAGCGACATATACTCAGATCGAAATGTCACATGTGCATATTCTTAGTCTATATAGTAAAACGACTTTTTTCTCAAGATAGGAGATAGATTAGATGGACTTTTGAGTGATAGATAAGTTCAAGTCTCCATATACCTTTTAGTCGATGAAGATCCACTAGTTCCTTGAGTAGTCCTTCGTTTTGTATGATGATATCCATGGAGTTCTTGAGCTCAACTATACTTTCTATCCTAGTCCGAGACCATAGCTATAGTAGACTAAAAATCAAGACTTTATAATTTTGATCACTAAGATTGACAAACATGCTTGAGATAGCAATGCATGCGAGTTTGACCGAGCAGTGCTCTAACAATTTTACCATTTTATCTATTAAGACTATGTCGTATGACTTCTAGTAGATTTACAAAGAAGAAATTCCGAGTCAAGCTTGTCTTGTTAAAAATATCGAAATATGATTCTAGCATAGATGTTCAAAGGATATTGACAATATTAGTTCGGCATAATTTATTTTTTGAGAATTAATTTGTGGATCAATTAAAATAGCCCATACAATTAATTTTATCATTGGGAATGTTTCAAACATCATAAGAGAGAGATTCATGAACTTCTGATATTTCTGTTCAGGGTAGGTTGGAAAGCCTTTTGCAAACCATAGATATCTGATTTCAGAAATACAGGAAGGTTGGCGAACCTGTTCGCAAACCTCAAGTTCAGTTGGGAACAACTCACGAACCAGGTTGGCAAACTGTTGTGAACTGGATTTCTTTATGTTGGTATAAAATGCTAAGATTGGAGAACCCGGTTGGAAAACTGTGTCCATATGAGTTCTCGAGCCAAGTAAGGGTTAGCAAACCCGGTTCATGAACCGTAGGTATTGGACTCATGAACTAGCCTCATGGTTGGAAAACCATCTCACTAACTGTCCCAGTAAACTTAGCAGATACTCAAAAACCTATTTTTTTAAATATGTTTACACATTTCTATGACTCTCTTAAAAACTTTTAAAGACTTCATTAATCACTTAAATACTTATGTGTGTGCATCATGATTGAACTCTTGAGTATTTTAATGAACGTTATATTTCTTATTGTTCAAATGGAATATTTTCCAAAACCGAACAGTCACTATACACGGTTCCAGAACATGACCACTATGTATATCTGTTATTGTATTTTTAAGACCTAAAATTGTTTGATTGATTTTCATGTTATCTTAGTTTGAATTCTAAGAAACCATCAGTCTTGAAAATTTATAATATAGAGATGCTCTTTTAGCTGGGAAATTCAATCCTTGACACTTTCCGTCCTAGATGATCTAAAGTCGTCCTCTATGAACCTAGGTTTCCTCGTTAAAATATAATTGGGTTTACGATTAAAAGACTTCACTTTGGGGATTTGTGAATCCAGGTCCGACTATATTTTACCTTGATAGTTCGTGAATCCTGATCTTGGTTTTCTGTTATCGAGGTTTTCATAGTTTATTTCAGGCAAGATAGATAAAAATCACAAAGTTCTCTTCATCTCAAACTTTGTGGTTTCTCAAGATAGATATATGATAAATGATCTTAATTGATCTTTTGAAGGTTTTTTTTAAGAGGTGGTAAAGAATCTAGGCTGATCTTTGGGAATCGTAAGTTCCGGATCTGTGAGGTTCACTAGCTTTTCTATGGCAAACATATTTTCACACCATGATATATATATATAAACGGGAATCAAATAGGCTTATCTGTTATAGGTATATTTGTATAAAAAGTTTTCACTGCGGCTGAAGTAACTCGTAGGCTATAAAAGATGTCAGCTAAGGGAAACAAGTGCATAGAACCTTGCGAGATTTCAGAGATGTAAGGAGCGCGGTTTTAGTTAAATCTCTTGGAGGGTTTGATTCGATCTCATCTACATTCCAGTCTAAAGTCTAATAATAGGCTAATGTCTGTAGTTGATTAATACGTCTTGGTTTTCAAATCTGGACGAGGTTCTGGGTTTTTTTTGCAGTTGTGGTTTCCGATTGGATTATTTTGATACGACTAGATTGATCTTGGATATTGATCTTTGGGATCATCCAAGTACTCTTATTAACAATCAGGTTCACAGACTCAGTGCCTCTTATATATTGATTGAGAAGAGGTAGAGATTTAAACTCTATATACATATCATCAAGGATCTTTAAATTGGTATACTCGATATTGCATTAGGTTTTCTCTATACAGGTTGTCGAACGAAAAAGTTGGTGGCACACTTGGTACCCCCGCGTTTTCTGTTAGGTTATACTAAGAATATATATGTTGATGTTAGAGCATAGCTCGGTTGAACCCACCAAGTGTTTGTATGTCAAGTTTGGTTGTCATATTTTAGTGAATCAAAACTCACTTAAAGAGTCGCTTGATTATGTACTATAGTCAAATTCGTATAGGTTAGCTTGAAAGTATTAGGATATGAGACATCACAAGTATTACGTGAAAACTTGAAGAATGTGAAGAAGTACGGAGCTACAACGACAACATCATCCTTCCACTTGAGGTTAGTAATATTTAACTTGAACTGTTTCATTCCCTAATGTATCTTTCAAGTCTTGCATATTGAAAACATAACTGCGAAGCTATGAATGATTATACTCTAGTTAGATGTAGTATTAAGGAATACAATACGAAGTATAATGCCTATATTTTGAACTTCGTATATAAGACAACGACATAATCGTTTGAATATTGTGATTATGTATGGGTATGAGGTGGAGATTTCATCCTAGGAAACAATGTTTTACATTCGTTTAAAGGAAGTAAATTAATGAACTTGTTTTACGAATCGAAAGGGAAATTGCTAGGCTTATTGGTATTATTATTCACAACATATCTTTTGAACTACCAATATGTGTGATTATTATAACCGCTCATGACTTGTTTTATGTTCTTGGTAAACCTATTCACAAGGCCTAACTTTTGTATTGGTATGAATTTTATTAGTGAAACCGATCTCAAGTAATCACCTGAGATGGTATGATCAATTTAGTGTTATTGGTATGACCAACTCTAGGCAAAGGGGAACCGATCCTAGTAAGAGGTGAAACCGATCACAGGAGGGAAACGATCCTTGTATGGGGTGCAACAAGTTTCTAGATATTGAGAATTGATCCTATGAACATGTGCAACACGTTTATAAACATTGGGAAATGATCCTATGGACATGTGCAACAAATACAAGTTAGATACCATATATATGTGGGAACCAATCCTAGTACCTAGTGAACCGAATTTTGGAAAGCTAGTGTGACTAAGTCCAGTACCGACATGGAGGTAGAACAGAAAGTTGTTTTGGTAGAACCGTGAAACCCATGATTGGTGATTTATAGGATAATCAATCACATAGTTCTTTGAAGACAGACAAACCAAATCTAAACTTGTTTAGAAGTGTGGCAAATCGATTTCAAGAGTGTAAGTATGAAAGATGATTTACAAAGTAAAGATGTCGACATACTTTGAACATGTGCAGTAACACTTATCTTTTATTGTTCAAAGATATTCTTTAATAGCTAAAGGAAATCCCGGAACGAACATAAATTAAGAATCTTTTAATTAAGGTTGTTAGTTTTGCATATCTTTAGAAAATAAAAATTAGTTATGTGCATTTACTAGTTGGAGATTTTCTAAGAGATTTTCGGTCATTATTTGGACAAAGCATTTCCAGGAATTATGGATACCAAATTTGGAATATATTCCATATCTTGAGAATATTTTCGGTTTTGGAAATTCCTTGGTGTCCAAACTTCCTTGGTCTATAAATATCAAAAGTTTGCATTTCAAGCAAACTAATCCTCAGAGCCAGCAAAACTACCTAGTTGTGTTGTTACTGATGGATCCACCTATTCGGAGAGGAAAGTAACCTAATTATGCGAAATCTCTTACGGACACTCGGTTTAAAGACTTCTTTGGGATTGAGAAGCTCTATTAGTACTGTTGGTGGGAAACTAGATAAATGTGGTTTATTATTAGTTTTCGATTGATTTGATTGACTAACGGTTGTTGAACTTTGATTGCACCTAGTTTGTTTATGCTTGAGAATCTTCTCTTCTGATATAATATTCACTCAACCTAGATCGAAGTTTCGACGGGATCTTTAGACTGTTTGTAGATCTAAATACATCTTGTGATAATCCATTGTTAACAGGCTCCGTTCTGTGCGTGATTGATCACAAAAGATTCAATTTGATTGTGTGAAGGTGTTTATTGAAGATCTAAGAAGATTTCAAGACTCTGAAGATTTCTAATTTGGGTTCATAATCTTTGGTGTGCACAATACTTGTTTCTGGTAAAGAGGATCCAACTATAATCTGTATACCCTTGTGGTAGATTGTATTGATTAGTTTAGTAGATCGGTATCAATACAATTCTTTGTGATTAAAAGTATTGATTTCAAAATATTGATAATTACTTTGGTAGTTGTTATTGGATAAATCTAAGGACCTGACAAAGGAGTTTATTGGGATAAACGGAAGATCCTTTTGTCGAACTCATATCACTTAGTTGAAAAGAGTTGTTACCGAACAGATTTGTTGTTCCTTTACTGTTTGGGATATGAATCAAAGGAATTATTCCAAGTGTGTAACATATTTACAAGTTGGAGGCGCAGGTATACAGACGGAACTATGTGAACTATAGGTTTAGTTACTTGGTATCAACTATACAAAGTTGGTTTGATTTTGTATAGCGGCTTAATCCTGAGAGTATTCAATTCTGGACAAGGTCCCCGGAGTTTTTCTGCATTTGCGGTTTCCTCGTTAACAAAATCTTGCTGTGTCATTTACTTTTATTTTCTGCAATTATAATTGTTGTTATTATAATTTAAAGTAAATCACACAAACGTTAATTCCTATTTATATGATAGCAATCCTATTATTTTTGGTCAAGTTCGAACCTTTTATCAAGTAAACATACTTTATTGTTGTATTATCTCGATCTCATATCCATAGACGATCACAGGAAGTGTGAACCGATTAGTTCTATTGTCTCGACTCGGTCCATACACAATCACTTTCGGAGAAAGGACTTATAGGTGGAATTTTTTTAGATTGAGGTGTATTTGGGTACCCTCATCTTTTCAGTTGAGACTTGCTCTGATTACTCATAAAGACTTGAAGATGTATTAGCATCAACGAAGATACCAACCTTTTGTTAGAGCATTGCTCGGTCGAACTCGCATGCGTTGCTATCTCAAGCATGTTTGTCAATGTTAGTGATCAAAACTATAAAGTCTTGATTTCTTGTCTACTATAGCTAAGGCCTCATACTAGGATAAAAAGTTTAGTTGTGCTCAAGAACTCCATGGCGATCATCATACAAAACGAATGACTACTCAAGGAACCAGTGGATCTTCTTCGACTAAAAGGTATGTGGAGACTTGAACTTATCTATTACTCAAAAGTATATCTACTCTATCTCCTATCTTGAGACAAAAGTCTTATTACTATATAGACTAAGATTATACACATATGATATTTAGAGCTGAGTATATCTCGCTTATTTATTTCTCGAAATATGTGTTGGTAAAGCTTTCGCTTTAGCCAAGTTCATATTTACCTAGTGACTAAAGTCATGTTATGTTTCAATCATTTTGAAAATCGCTCATACGAGAAATAGTTTGTGAATAAAAACTATATAATGTCCTCTGAGAATGTGTCAATGATTGAAATGAGAGTTTAGACTATATAACCGTTGGAGGATATAAGCATTTTTGTGGTAACACATATATGTATAAGTCCTTATTGCTTAAACCGAAGTTTGCGAACTCAACATACAAGATCAGTCCGTGAACCCAGTTCGCGAGCTGGCATAGTTCTCGAACCCGAGAATTTCTGCTGGAGTTTGTGAACTCCGTCCGGGAACTTAAGTCCGCGAACTTGAGTAGGTTATGTCTAAAACGATGTTTGTGAACTTATCATAATAAACTAAGGAATGCTATTGCAAAACGTGGCTTTATAGTTCATGAATCGATTCGATTGAATCACATTGTTTTTTCTTTGATTGTGTCTTGTGTAGTAGATAAAGATCTAATCAATTGAACAACTCTCTAACTAGTTCATTTGAGTCATTTGGACTAGTTATGGTAAAGAAGAATATGGTTGATATGAAAGTTATCATTTGGCTGACCATTTGGTTAACTAGTGTTGAACCAACTAATATACAGGTTTGGGTATGGTTACACGAACCTAAAATTGTCTAGTACATGTGTGTATGACAAGCTAAGTTTTTGATCTAACGGTTGATAAATATTATCTTGAATCTAATCAGGTTTTCATCTAACGGTGAATATTGAATGATTTGTTACTAAGCTAACATTGATTGCAAACCCTGATTTGAAGACTATATAAGGGAGAACTCTAGCAACTGGGAAACCTAATCCCCACACATTCTGTGTGATACTAGTTGTGCTAAGCTAGAGTCGATTCTCCTTTAACCTTTGGTTTTCTTCTTCTAAAACGACTTAAATACTTCATTGGGTGTTGTGAAGCCAGACCAATACTATTTTTCTTGTAGTTGTGTGATCTGATCTTGATGTTTCTATCGTACGAGTACAATTGTAATAATTGGCTTGAGATTTCTATCTCCGATAGGCAAGATATAAAAGTAATCACAAACATCTTCGTCTCATCGTTTGTGATTCCATGATATCTTTTTTTTGCTTCGTCGATTAAGACTATTGTGAGGTGATTGATAAAACTGAGTTGTTCTTCGAGAACATAAGTCTGGTTTTATTGATTGGTTCATGTTCACCTTGATTTATCAAACAACGGAACAAAACTCATATGTTTATTCGTGGGAGACGAAATTATCTATCTTGTAGAGTTTTCTGTGTGATACATATTTGTTTATTAAAGTCTTTGACTTTGGGTCGTAGCAACTCTTGGTTGTGGGTGAGATCAACTAAGGGAATCAAGTGCGCGGTATCTTGTGGGATCATAGGAGTAGGAGCATAATTGTACCTTGGATCAGTGTGAGATTGGTTGGGGTTCAACTACAGTCCAGACTGAAGTTAATTTGGAGTAGGCTAGTGTCTGTAGCGGCTTAATACAATGTATGTTTAATCTGGAGTAGGTCCCGAAGTTTTTCTGCATTTGCGGTTTCCTCGTTAACAAAATTCTGGTGTCTGTGTTATTTCTTTTCCGCATTATATTTTGTTATATAATTGAAATAATACAGGTTGTGCGTTGTTCAATCAATTAGAATATCCAACCTTATTGGTTGTTAATTTAAATTGATTGACACTTGGATATTGGTCTTTAGTACCATCCAAGTTATCTCTCTTTGATTAAGACTCGCATATTTTATTTGCTTGAGTAAATCAAATTGAGAGATTGAGATAATAACTCTTTGAGATATTTTCTATTGATTTAGTCGGACTGTCTAGTTGATTCTCTAGAAAGTAACTCGGAGTTGTCCATACAGATTTCTAATCGAAATATTGGGTGTGGTTTTTAGACCCTCGCCTTTTCAATTGGTATCAGAGCAGGCAAACACGTTCAAGACCTTATAAGTCTTTGTTTGTGGCAATCTGAGTCTGAGGACAAGATCTCTTTTGCACATACCAAAATTTCTCCTAAAACTTTTGATTATGTCAAGTGTCTTAGAAACACCTCAAAGGATTATTCCTTAGTAGATTCTTCTGAATCCCGAGGTAGAAAGAATGTTCAATTTGATAATGACATTTCTTCCTCTCATGAGGCATGTGACACTCTGGCAAAAGGAGCTCACCAGAATTTCAAAAAATACAGCTGAGATTGTTGACTTCGATGATCATGATTAGCTCATTGATGAATTTGAAAAGTCTCTTGATCGAGAATGTGATCTCTATAACATCATTAAGTCCTTCTCTAAGAACATTGAGAAACTTCTCCAAGAAACTACTCTTCAACGTGAAAACATTAGTACTCTTGAGGATATTGTTAAGGAGGACTCAATTAGAGAAAAACGTTTGCTCAAGACCATTCATTAGATCTCAACAGACTTCATGTTGAAAAAGAGAAACTAAGTGCATCTCTTACTCTAGCCCATGAACAGTGTAAATCCTTGAAAAATGAAAACTTGGTCTTAAGGAGAAATTCTTCTATAACTAATTCTCATGAATTACCGCATACGAAAAAGTGTTCTCGAATAGAAGATTGTGTCAAGAAAAGTTTACATAACTTACAATCCTCTCATATGGCTATGAAATTAGGACAGGTGCCAATTATTGCTTCTCCTCCACGAACCTATACTTTTTGTGGGAAAAAGAATCACTATACTATCCATTGTTTTGCTAGAAGGAAACAAATTTCTTAGCTTCATAATTTGCTTCTCTTCACTGTCAATGGAACAAACAGTCGGACGACTACTGCAGTGATTCACATGCCCACGGAAAACCAGAAACCTTATAAAAATGATCTCTACTCTAGAAATCATTATAGGGCTCAAGTGCATTCTGGCATAAGTTCTTGTGTTGCTAATAAAAGCATTCCATGTACTTATAAGAATGTTTCTGGTAAATCTAAGTCTAGAAAATGGATTCCTATCTATTCTGATCCTCTTAAACCAATTGTAAGAGGTCCTAGATTTAGTCTTTTTGATAAGTATACTAATCGGGAAGTGTCTCACCTCTCTGGAAAAAGCACATGTCAAAGACAGAAGGATAGAAAGGAACAATGTTCATTTAATGAGCTAAAGGCTCATACTTGTGTGAAGTAATCACAAGATTGAATGTCTCACATACAAAAAAACCTAGTTGTGAGAGAATTAAATAGGTATACTCCACAACAAAGTGACTCTAATTATCCAGCTAATCTCTTATCGTTTTTAGAAGGATAATTGGTCAAACACTAATTCGTGAGTATTTTTCCTTTTCCATATCTAGACTTATCTTTGAAAAGTAAAAGTGTAGTTTCTCTTCCCTGTAGAGCTTTGTGAATACTCATTTTACGGGTACACGTACGGTTTCAAGTTATCTTTTAAACCTATCCCGTACCTAAATCTCTCGAGTTTTTCTTATATATACCTATCCTATTGAGTTAATCATATTACTCTAGGTTTCATATTGTCAATGGCTTCTCCTTCTTCCTGCTCATTGGATTTGCATAAAGACGTCATTGATAAGGTAGTATATTGCAAACTCGATAAAGAGAAGGAAACACTTGTTCAATTTGAAGGTTCCTTTTCTCAATCCTATGATTCACTTTCGGATATAGAAGAGATTGAAGATATTTCATCAGATGTAGTTCTAGACTTCCTAAAGGAATTTAAGTAAGCAAAGCAGCAACTTGTTGATATAATGAAGTGTCTTGATGTGGTAAGAACTGAGTTGAAAAAGGTTAAGTATGACCTTGTTCTCATGAAAACCCGTATTAGAGAACTTTCCAATAAGGATATCCTCTTCAAAGGTACAGAGGATGCTGCCATTCACAAGCTCCAAGACCTTAAGACTCAAGAAGGTCCCGAACTATCTATTTGACCCTAGTTCATTGTGGCATGGAAGTATCTTTTAGTTTAGTCTGTTTGATTTGTTTTGCCTAGTAAATCTTCTATTTTTATCTTTTGTTTAGAAGAATAACGATTATTTTGGAATAGCCATTATTGTGATTACACATAGCTATGTCCAAAGTTTTCATCTTCTTGTTTTTAGATTTATTGGTTTAAATTCTAAGCTTGTTTGGAAGATGATGGTTGCAGTATTAATCTTTATGGTTTTATATATTGCAATATTTTTATGGAATATGTGTGTTTACGTCCGTGAACTTAATTGTCCCATATTTTGTCAAAAGTAAAGTCGCTCGTGAATTGATATGCAAATATTGATAAAAGAATGAATAGACTTTTGGCAAAACACAAAAGTTAAGCCTATATTGTTAATCATTGATGTAAGATAGGTTAAAATCTTTTGTGATTCAAGGATTATGTCTATTGTGTGTCATTGTGCAAATGGTGATGGAAACATAGAATGAATCCTTGTGTATTCCGCAGTAATTGATCTTCCCTGATCCATTTTTTGTGTATTACTGTGAGACTCCGTATTGTGTGTTATGTTGAGCACTAGACAACCAAGTTGATTATTTATGTGATTAGCTTAGTTGTGTTCTGTAAGGTACTTTACGTCGAGTATATTGAACTAAATCAATCATCTTGTGTGATTATTTAGATATGACTCTGTAAGTTTGTATCATGTTTGAGCATTATTGACTGGGTTGGTTATTTTTATGATTAACTTAGTCATCGCTCCATAGATTTTCTTATGTGAGTATAAACGATTGAATTGATTACTTTTGTGATTAGTTTAATTGTGTATTCATGTTGCATTAATTATGAGTTATCTTGTGAATAATCTAATCGAGTTATTAAGTCTCCATAGTTTACTTGTGTTGATCATATTTAGTCAAATTAATCTTGGTTCGCTTTGGTTAATATGATTGAATATTTCTCGTTGGATTCCAAATTCATACTTGTATGTAATTTGTTGAGTCTAAAGAAATCCTTCTTTTCTTTTGAAATTAACGTCGCTCTTGTTGTTCCCTTGGGAATGAAATTTTATGGGGGAGAGTTCTTTTGAACTTGTGCTTAATTGCCAAATCTTTGTGGGGAGTGCGGTTGTGGAATATTAGAGGGATTATCTTGTATCTTTATAAATTCCTTAATGAATGCATTTAGCTAAGGCTTTATGATTGCATCTAAACAAGATGATATAATTTACCTTTGGTCATGAAATGTCTCTTACGAAAATTTCATTAGGATCCCGTTCTTGTACCTTTGTCAATTTTATTGAAAAAAGGGGGGAGAATTAATATGTAGTTCATACTACAAATACATATGGTTTTCGGATCATTATGTAAGGGGGGGTGGTTTCCATGTGAGATAGAGTATTGACTAAGGGGGAGTGAAGTATCACCATAGTATTGTTGTTAAAGATGTGATGCAATTGGACTTTGACGTTGTGTAATAATACTATGACACTGTATAACAATGATTGAGAGCCACTTCTTTTCTCATTGTTATAGCTATGGATTTTCAACAACGATGATGCTAAACTTATAACCATTGGGATCATTGGACTACTTGGAAGTGACGAAGATTTCGAGTAATGTTGAAGATTATACATGTGGAATAGGAGCTACAAAGTTTATTTATATATTTTTTGTATTCCATATGTATTAATAGTTTTGCCACTAAAAATGACAAAGGGGGAGATTATTAGAGCATTGCTCGGTCGAACTCGCATGCGTTGCTATCTTAAGCATGTTTGTCAATGTTAGTGATCAAAACTATAAAGTCTTGATTTCTAGTCTACTATAGATAAGGTCACGGACTAGGATAGAAAGTGTAGTTGAGCTCAAGAACTCCATGGCGATCATCATACAAGATGAAGGACTACTCAAGGAACCAGTGGATCTTCATCGACTAAAAGGTATGTGGAGACTTGAACTTATCTACCACTCAAAATTATATCTACTCTATCTCCTATCTTGAGACAAAAGTCGTATTACTATATAGACTAAGATTATACACATATGATATTTCAAGCTGAGTATATCTCTCTTATCTATTTCTCGAAATATGTGTTGGTAAAGCTTTCGCTTTAGCCAAGTTCATCTTTACCTAGTGACGAAAGTCGTGTTATGTTTCAATTATTTTGTAAATCGCTCTGACGAGAAATATTTTATGAATAACAACTATATAACATCTTCTGAGAATGTTTCAATGATTGAAATGATAGTTTAGACTATATAACCATTGGAGGATATAAGCATTGTTGTGGTAACACATATATGTATAAGTCCTTATTGCTTGAATCGAAGTTTGCGAACTTTTTTGATCAAGTGAAACCGGAGTAGTGCGTGAGCTCAGTCCGCGAAATCAGCATACAAGCTCAGTCCGCGAACTGGGGTAGTTCTCGAACCCGAGAATTTCTGCTGGAGCTTGTGAACTCCGTACTGGAAATTAAGTCTGCGAACCCAGTCCGTGAACTTAAGTCCGCGAACTTTGCAAACTGTGGATTTATAGTTCATGAATCGATTCGAGTGAATCACATTGTTTTTGCTTCAATTGTGTCTTGAGTAGTACATAAAGATCTAAGCAATTGAACAACTCTCTAACTAGTTCATTCGAGTCATTTGGAATAGTTATGGTAAAGAAGAATATGGTTGATATGAAAGTTATCATTTGGCTAACCATTTGGTTAACTAGTGTTAAACCAACTAATGTACAAGTTTGGGAACGATTACACGAACCTAAAATCGTCTAGTACATGTGTGTATGACAAGCTAAGTTTCGATTTAACGGTTGATAAATATTAGCTCGAATCTAATCAGGTTTTTATCTAACGATGAATATTGAATGCTTTGTTACTAAGCTAACATTGATTGCAAACCCTAATTTGAAGACTATATAAGGGAGAACTCTAGCAACTGGGTAACCTAATCCCCACACATTTTGTGATACTAGTTGTGTTAAGATAGAGTCGATTCTCCTTTAAACTTTGGTTTTCTTTTTCTAAAACCAGGTTAACTACTTAAAGACTTCATTGGGATTGCGAAGCCAGACCGATACTACTTTTATTGTAGTTGTGTGATCTGATCTTGCTGTTTATATCATATGAGTACAATTGTAATAATTAGCTTGAGATTTCTATCTCCGATAGGCAAGATATAAAAGTAATCACAAACATCTTCGTCTCATCGTTTGTGATTCCACAATATCTTTTTTTTGCTTCGTCGATTAAGACTATTATGAGGTGATTGATAAAACTGAGTTTTTCTTCGGGAATATAAGTTTGGTTTCATTGATTGGTTCATGTTCACCTTGATTTATCAAAAGACGAAACAAAACTCATAGGTTTATTCGTGGGAGACAAATTTATCTATCTTGTATACTTTTCTGTGTGATACAGATTTGTTTATTAAAGTCTTCAACTTTGGGTCGCCGCAACTCTTGGTTGGGGGTGAGATCAACTAATGGAATAAAGTGCGCAGTATCCTGCTAGGATCAGAGGTGTATGAGCATAATTGTACCTTGGATCAGTGTGAGATTGGTTTGGGTTCAACTACAGTCCAGACCGAAGTTAATTTGGAGTAGGCTAGTGTCTGTAGCGGCTTAATTCAGTGCATGTTTAATCTGGACTAGGTCCCGGGGCTTTTTTGAATTTGCAGTTTCCTCATTAACAAAATTTTGGTGTCTGTGTTGTTTCTTTTCCGCATTATATTTTGTTACATAATTGAAATAATACTGGTTGTGCGTTGTTCAATCAATTGGAATATCCGACCTTATTGGTTGTTGATTTAAATTGATTGACACTTGGATATTGGTATTTGGGACCATCCAAGTTATCTCTCTTTGATTAAGACTCGCATATTTTATTTGCTTGAGTAAATCAAATTTAGAGATTGAGATAATAACTCCTTGAGATATTTTCTATTGATTTAGTCTGACTGTCTAGTTGATTCTCTAGAAAGTAACTCGGAGTTGTCCATACAGATTGCTAATCGAAATATTAGGTGTGGTTGTTAGACCCCCGCTTTTTCACCTTTAGCTATAGGTTGGTAATTACAACATCCTTCAGCTCTAATAACCATTAAAGACATGGACCACATCCATTCTAAGATTTTTTTTTTTTTTTTAAAACATGAAGGATGTATTCAGAATTACATGGTAAAATATAGTATAATTCAGTGGGGGTCTTACTAAAACCAATATTATTGTTACATGAACAATTAAGGTTCGTGATGGACTTAAATGCTTTGTGTGTGGATTTTATGCTGACCAGTTTGAGACTGACATTCTGAAATGTTACATAAATAAAAGGCGGGGTTATAGGCTTTTCACAACCAAACAATTACACCTAAGGTTTGGGTTGTTTGCAAGAGAAAATGTTAGAATATGAAAGATTCGTACAATCAATATTTAAGATGATTAATATAGGAGGAGAATCAGAGTTGTTAAACGTCTCTTTCCAAAATCAACTTTCTCGTGTCAGGTGCGCTCTGATTTAGTTTAAACTTGTCATCAAGAAACTTTCCAAACTCTAGTTGTGAAAAATATTTTCATCACAATAATACTCACTCATCCAAACATATTGCATTGGTTACAAGTCGTTACATATATAACCAAATGATCAAAATCTGTTTAAAACTATCCACATGACAATATTACAAAATGAAGTCATTATGGGTTGAACCCGCAGTATGCGCAAATTTTATTTCCTTGGCAATTTGTTCGCATTTTATCACACCTTCTTTAAAAACATCTTTATATCATCGTACAAGGAGATAAATAAAAATTTATTAAAATTTCTAATAAATTTATGAAATTAAGTCATTCATACAATGACATTGGTTTGAGTTTTTGTTTTGTTACTTATTTTAATTTTTTATGATAAGTTAGTGTTAGAGCGTTGCTCGGTTGAACCCGCAAGTTTTGCTATCTCAAGCTTGTTGTCATTATTAGTTGAACAAAACTATATCTTGATTTCTAGTCTACTAAGTCAAGTCTCGGACAAGGTTAGAATTTGTTGATAGTTGAGTATCAGACATCACCCTCAAAGATCAACTAAGACATTTGGAGAACTTCATTATTCAGGTATGTGAAGACTGAACCATTCTATTTTACTCATTATCTTACCGTTCTATCGTATGAGACTATGTTGTATGCCTTATAGTAGATTTATTGCGAAGAAGAAATTTTGAGTCAAGCTTATCTTGTTAAACATCTCGAAATATTATTCAAACATAGATGTTCAAAGGTCCTTCCGATATGAGTTCGAAAAAATCTATTGTTGAAGAATTAATTTGTGGATCAATTGAAAATTGCCCATGCAAATGATTTTATCATTTGGGAATGTTTCAAACATCGAAAGAGAGAAATTCATAACTTATAACATTTCGACTAAAGGTAGGTTGGCGAACCAGTTCTCAAACCATAAGTATATGGGTTTCATAAATACAGGGAAGGTTCGCGAACCAATTTGCAAATCGTAAGTTCAGTTGGGGACAGTTCACGAACCATGGTGATCTGAATTTTTCATGTTGGTGTAAAAGACTAACAGTAGGTGAACCCAGTTCATGAACCGAGCCTATATGAGTTCTCAAGAAAAGTAGGGTTGGCGAGACCGGTTTACAAACTGTAGCACGTTGACTCGTGAACTATTGCCTTATGATTCACGAACCATTTTACCAGTAGTCCCAGTAGAATTTCGTAGATGCTCAAAGACTTATTTTTGAAATATGTTTAGCATTTCTATGACTCTCTTAAATACTCATATGACATAATTGATCACTAAAACACTCGTGTATGTATTTCATGACTAAATTCTTCAGTTTTTAATTGAACATCAAATTATTTTTAGTTTGTAAGGCATATTTTCCAAAGAACAATCATTGTACACGGTTCTGTAACCGGACCACTTTGTATATTCTTCTATGTGAATTTAAGATAATTTTCCACATGCTTACCTAAAACCCTTATTAGAGTTCATCTAAATAGATAAAGTGTTTGCCTGAATCTCAAGTTGTTTTAGCTTGAATTTTAATCAACCCTCGGTCTTGAAAAACTATAAATAGAGATGCTTTTTCAACTGAGAAAATTAATCCCTAACGCTTTGTGTCCTAGTTGATAGCTAAAGTCGTCCTCTTTTGACCTAGGTTTCCTCCGAGAAACACAATTAGGTCTATGAATGAAAGTTCGCTTTGGGATTCATGAAGTTAGGTCCGATTATCTTTATTTTGATACTTCATGTATCCCGATCTTGCTTTTCTGTTATCGAGGTTCTAGTAATCTCTTTCAGGCAAGATAAATAGAAATCGCAAAGTTCTATTCATCTCAGACTATGCGATTCCTCAAGATAGATATATTACTATTGTTAATTGATAATTTGAAGATTATACTTGAGAGTTGGTAAAGAATCTGGGATTCTCATCTAAGTGAATGTAAGTGTTACAAAATTGTGAGGTTTGCTAGATTTATCTATTGCAAATAGATTTCCAAGCTTGATCTTTGACCTAACGGGAAATCAAATAAGCTTATTTGTTAGAGGAAGATTGGTAACTAAAGTCTTTATTTAGGTTGAAGCAACTCCTAGGTTGTAAAGGACATCAACAAAGGGAATTAATTGCGTATAGCCTTGTGAGGTTCAATAGACATAAGGAGCGCGACTGTAAATGAATTGCTTAGAGAGTGGATTGGGTCCCAACAATATTCCAGCACAAAGTCTGATAGTATCTAGGCTAGTGTTTGCAGTATGTTAATTCAGTTTGGTGTTCAAATATGGACGAGGTCCCGGTTTTTTATGCTATTGCGGTTTCCTCATTAACAAAACTTCTTGTGTCTTATGTTTTTCTCTTTCTGTATTATATTTTGTATCTTTACAATTGGATTTACACAAGTAGGATGTATTCAATCTTAGTAGATATGTCTATATAATTATGATCGATTATGAGACTTGTTTCTTGTTAAATTCGTATTTGAAATATAGATGTGTTTATGGGTGAAAACTGTTTCAGCTGGTTTTGGTAAATTTGGATGCGTGTGGATGAGAAACGAATCTAGACCCTAAACAAATACACTACACGAGAGTACTTTAGATTCGAGAGATCAATCTGTACAATTCTGGACTAAACCAAGAAATGGCCATTCCAGACTTGCTTCGCTCACAAAGTGAAAGAGATGGGGTTGATCTTAGGAATGGAAGCGAATAAGGTGTTAAGATTGTGAAGGTGCTAGCTGTTTATGACTTGTGTCGGAATGTTTAACTAGCTTGCACAATGTAAGCTATCAGTTCTGGGTATTTTCTGGATACGTTGATAATAACTTGGTTTTCTGTGTTGTTTGAAAATAGATCGAAGAACCTATTTATACAAGTTATTTGAGCGCAATCCTCCTCTCATAGGAAGTGGAGGAAGTTAAGTGATGAAGTAGTGGGGCCGTTTAGGGATGGTGATCGTCACACGATCACGTCTTTGCCCACTTCCCTCATCACCGTTGACCGTCCATATTTTCCTGACACGTTCTCGTAATGGGTGTGTTGCACAATGCACACTGTAAACCTCCAGACCAGTACCCCAGTAAGTATCCCCCAGTTTGTGATATGTTTGATGTCTCGAATGAGTGGGTCAAGTCATGGGACCTGCCGCATAAAATAGCATATGGTGCTATTAGGTTAAATAACTAAGTTATTATGGAATTGATATACATAAAATATCGTACGTGCTCGATGCATGTAATGCATCGCTTTTAAGCAAGCAGCTCAAAACGATCGATATGCATGAAGCATCGTTGTTTTAAAGCTTGATTGGATAAGTCGCGAATTGAGCGTCTTAAAATGGAAGCATGCCAGACTATCTTTGGGTGATCGTTTGAGGGCTGTGTAAACAAGCCATCACCTGGTCGATCACTCCTTGGGAAAGAGGGGCGGCTGGTGGTTATCATGCTGCTTTGCAGGTTTACTGGAAATAAATCTACATCGTTTAACTATGCATGTAAATCTAGACGGACAAGATGATTTACAGCAGTTGTGCATCGCCGTTAATGGAATTTAGTGTTTAGGAACCATGCGCCGTCCCTACTTTGGCTAACCGAATCCAAGCACTGAGGGCTAATCCATATGGGCCGATCAGACATGCATGGAGACGGGCTGCCGGCGTGCATGTGTACACCTCTTGGTTCATAAAAAATCGGATCTAGGCCACTCAATTCGACCGGCGGAAATGAGTGGTCAATATCAATTTGCGACAGAAATATATTGCCGCAAAGCACGAATTAGGGTTTGAAGGTCGTGTGGCCTACCACCTTTTGGGCGTGCGTTTCAACGCATCTGGCCATGGTTTGGACAGGTCGTTCAACCACATGTAAAGGTGGTCCAATGGTGGACATGTTAACACCTTTGGGACCACTTGAATCTGTATCTACACCATCTGTTTAGGCTGGCGAAGATGGATGGTCGTGCTCAATTTTCGACAGAAGCATGTTGCCGTAAACCTTAATTAGGGTTTTGAGACAGCCACGTTCACGCAAGTTTGACCAAGCGGTTTTGCATGTCGTTGGCTTCCCTTGGGAAAATCGATCACGTAGGGACAATATTGGGCTGTCGGTAAACTTATGTGCACCTTCCTGATGGTCCAAAATGCGATCTAAGCCATCCAAATAAGCTGGCTAAGTTGGATGGTCATGATCGATTTAAGACGCTAGTATATTTCCGCGACCCAAATTAGGGCTTAGAAGCATCACTCCTGCCATGTTTATGGCAGTCGATTCATCGCCCTATGTCCTTGTAGTGTGGGCAAGCCGTTCGAGGGGAAACTGGGGCCGCCAGTGTACGTGATAGCACTTCCCTGATCACTCATGGGATGATCTAATCCGTCCAACCAAGCTGGCGAAGTTGGGCGGTTGCGATAATTTTAAGACTGTCTTGGACAGTCCATGCTCGATCTAGCTTCTCCCAAACAACGCGACCACCCTACTTAGGGTTGGCGTTTGACAACGCTAGGAGACATATGGGTGATGTTCGGTCGGTTAGGAAATTAGTGGGCCCACTGGTAGTCACCACGACGATTGCCTACTCCTGCCAGGGTTTGGCTAGGCTTGTCAAATTGCGCGGCCAACTTGTTTGGCCGTGATCGTCTCTGAGACTGATATGGACAGTCTAGATTTCCCTTAAGTAAATTAAGCATGCTCGATTGTCTTCTCTTTTTCAGAGAATGATGTAGCCTGTGGGGGTATTTTGTGCAGATCTCAACACTGGCACTTTAGGAGATTCATGCTACTCTGCTGAGAGTGAATACTTAATCGTCATGTCGTGTCAATGATGAGAGTTCGGCTGAGAACATAGCACATAAAATACTAGGAAAATTATGCATTAATTAATAATCAATTAATAATGTTGGTGTAAAATAGAATTCACATAATATTTGGGATTGTTGCTGCACGCACCATTCTGAATGAATTTCATATATACATATACTGAGTTGTTCAACACATGCGTAAAGAAAGAGGTTTTAGCACTCGTTACTTTCAAGTGGCCTTCATTCCCTTGCAGGATCACAATGCTAAATATAGGGTTTTACAATTTTGACCCTAAACTAAAAACCACCATCAACAAGATGACAAGTTAATTACTTGGCAGAATTCCGATTGGATTATTTGGATATTGATTTTTGAGATCTTCCAAGTACTCTTCTTAACAATCAGGTTCACAGACTCCATAGTCTATAAATTTTGATTGGGAATAGATAGAGATATAAAATTTACATACATATTGTCAATGATCATTAAGTTGGTCTACTTTCCCTTGTATTAGGTTTTGTCCATACAGGTTTCCGAACGAAAAGTTGGTGTGTATCGCTCACAAATCAATATTTTTTAACAAGTAGACATGCAAACTCTGAACCAGGCCTAATGGTCTTTACGGACACTATCCAATAATCAGTTGATTTTAAACTGGAGAGGATATTTAAAGAGCATGAAGACAGATTCAAGATTCTTATAAATAAGCCAAAATCATACCCGACATATATTTTTAAAGATGGTCCACTGTCAAGAGAAATCAAAGAGTGTCGGCTCCCAGAAAATTTTCACTTACCTAACTTCAAAGGATTCAAAGGGGATACCGACTCAAATGAGCATGTCTTTCACCGCGAATAACAAACGACTCTTTATCTTAAGAACACGTACATCATGGCACACTTCTTCCCAAGTATATTAGAAGACAACAGAATAGTATGGTTCAGATGCTTTCCATCCAATTCATTTCATAGCTTCAATGACATCAAGGCTCTGTTCATTCAAAACTATTCATGCAACATAATACAAACATATATCTTAGAGAATGTACTAAGAATTGCGCAACAACCAAATGAAAGTTTCAGAAACTTCTAAAGGAGATTTAAAGCAGCAGCAGCACCACCACCTGTGGATAAATCTCAAAAATATTTGTGCATTCTTCAAGAACGATCTGCAGAAGGGTAAAATCAGGGACTCGTTTACAGGAAAATCACTAAAATATCTTGAGGAGGTTTACCATAAAGCTAGAAAATGGGTCGGGAGAGAACAAGACCAAGAAATGTCACATGAGGCAGCTAACCACGAAGTTATTTCAGCTGAACAGCACTCAGGTGATACAAGGACCTATTCCCCAAGATCACCAGATCAATCCTTGAAAAAGGAAACTACATAGCTGACTCAGTAGAAAAATTGCTAGAGGAAAGAAAAAACGGAAAAGGAAAAACTCAAGACACCAGAAGTTTTGTTAACGAGGAAACCACAACTTCGAAAAACCCCGGGACCTCGTCTACGTGATTTAGTTACATTTGCGCTCCTTATATCTCTTGAACCTCGCAAGGCTCTACGTAATTGATTCCCTTAGCTTACTTCATCTACATCCTAAGAGTTGGTTCAGCCGGAGTGGAGACTTTTGATACCAATCTGCCTCTAACAGATAAGTCTATTTGATTTTCCTTTAGATCAAAGATCAAGGCTTGGAAATCTATTTACAATAGACAGAGCTAGCAAACCTCACAAATTTATAACACTTACATTCACTTAGATGAGAAACCTATATTCTTTACCAGCTCTCAAGTACAATCTTTAACTTATCAATTAAGAATAGTTTTCAGATATCTATCTTGAGGAATCACAAGGTCTGAGATGAAAAAAAATCGTGATTCCTATCAATCTTGCTTGAAAGAGATTACGAAAATCTCGATAACATAAAAGCAAGATCAGGATACATGAACTATCAAGGTAAATAGAGTCGAACCTCGCTTAACAAATCCCCAAAGCGAAGTCTTTTAGTTGTAAACCTAATTATGTTTCTCAGAGGAAACCTAGGTCTATAGAGGACAACTCTATAATCAACTAGTATATAATGTGTCAGTAATTGATTTTCCCAGTTGAGGAGCATCTTTATTTATAGTTTTCAAAGATTAGGGGTTGCTTAGAATTCAATCTAAGATAACTTGAGAATCAAGCAAACACTTTTAGGTCTTGAAAATACAATATAAGAGTATACACTATGGTCCGGTTACAGAACCGTGTTTAATGACTGTTTGGTTTGCCAAGTATGCCATAGAAACTAAAAATAATTTGATGTTCATTAAACACCTAAAAATTTAATCATGATACACACACATAAATATTTGAGTGATCAATAAAGTCTTAGAAGTGTTTGAGAGAGTTCTAGTTGAAAAAGTTGGGGTCTAACAACCTCATCCAATATTTCTCTTAGCAATCTGTATGGACTAACTCCAATATACTTTCAAGAGAATCAACTAGACAGTCAGACTAAATCTTAAGAAAAAGTATATCAAAGAGTTATATCTCAATTTATCAACTCAATCCGCAATCAAAAAAATTGGAATTTGCGAGCCTGATTGAATTTAATAGAAATAACTTGAACGATACCAAAGGCCAATGTTCAAGGATCAATCAATTTCAATCAACAACCAAAGGTTGGATTTACAAATTGATCGATTCAACGCACAACCTGTGATATTTTAATTATATAACAATATATAATGAGGAAAATAAATAACACAGATACTAGAAATTTTATTAACGAGGAAACCGCAAATGCATAAAAACCCCGGGACCTAGTCCATATTTGAACACTACACTATATTAAGCCGCTACAGACACTAGCCTATTACAAGATAACTTCGTACTGGAATGTATTTGAACCCTAATCAATCTCATACTGATTCAAGGTACAGTCGCGTTCCTTACGTCTTTGATCCCAGCGGGATACTACGCACTTGATTCCCTTAGCTGATCTCACCTACAACTAAGAGAGCCAAAGTCGAAGAC
Organism: Papaver bracteatum; assembly: GCA_023529315.1. Classification (NCBI taxonomy): domain Eukaryota; kingdom Viridiplantae; phylum Streptophyta; class Magnoliopsida; order Ranunculales; family Papaveraceae; genus Papaver; species Papaver bracteatum. The sequence goes on along the minus strand of JAJJWX010001102.1, from coordinate 820,300 downwards.
TTGGTAAACAAATTTGTATCACACTAAAAAGTCTATTTAATAGATAAATCTGTCTCCCACATATAAACCTACGAGTTTTGTTCTGTTTTTTGATAAATCAAGGTGAACAGGATCCAATTGATACACCGGACTTATATTCCCGAAGAACTGCCTAGAAATATCAACCACCTTATAATAATCTTAATCGATTACCGAAACAAGATATTGTGGAATCACAAACGATGAGATGAAGGTGTTTGTGACTACTTTTCAATCTTGCATACCGGAGATAAATCTCGAGCAAATCTTAAAGAAGATAGTACTCAATCACGATATAAAATAGCAAGATCAGAACATGCAACTACAAAGAAAATAATTGGGTATGGCTTCACAATCCCAATAAAGTCTTTAAGTCATTAACCTACAGGGTTTTGTGAAAAAACTAAGGTTAGAGGAGAATCAACTCTAGCTTATGCAACTAATATCACACAAGAGGTGTGGGGATTAGGTTTCCCAGTTGCTAGAGTTTTCCTTTATATAGATTTCAAATCATGGTTTGCAATTTAAGTTACCTTGGTAACAAAGCATTCAATATTCACCGTTAGATGAAGACCTAATATCTTTCAACCGTTAGATCGAACTTAGCTTGTCATACACAAATGAAATGTAACTTCATTTAGGTTTGGGTAACCATACCTAAATGATAGGGTGTAGAATGCATTCTATTTATTATCTATTGGTTATGCTTTCTTTGCTATTTTTCTTGTAAATTATGTATTTTACATGTGTTTTTGAGCTATTAGGTACTTTGGAGTCGCACGGAGGAAAAGGAGAAGAAATAATCCAAAATTGAGCAAAAAGGGCAAAGCAGTCATTTTACAGGAGAGAACACTATTTGGAGTCCAGCTAAAGCTAAGGGGCAGCTATGTTTGGAGAAGAATTAAAGAACATCCAGCTATGGTTAAGGGGTTACCATCTCGGGTATCCCTTATCAGTTATCAGTGGGTGTGATTATCATTTGGTAGCCCTTATCCAGAAAAGGTGTGAGTTGTTAGCACCCAATCTTGGGGTGGATCTTATCTAATGGGGTGTACCATCTAACCCCAAGCCACCCTAACCCTATATCGAGAGACTATTTCAGTTTCTCAGAAATTATGAAACAGACCTGAAATTGAGAAAAGCGCGTCTGCTGCTGTTGAAATTGAGAAATTCAGGGGATGGAAGCTCGAGAGATTGAGAGGGGAAATCAAGCAGAAAGAGAGCTATAATGATCCTGATGTTACCAAGAACAAGAATAGAAGAAGTTGATGATTTAATTAAGAGTTTTAGAAGCTAGGGTTTCAGAATGTGCTGAGATGAAATCGGAGATGATAGAAGAGATCGATGAGATTCAATGGGTGTTTGCGGTTGTATGACACTGTACCTGAGTTGGGTATTGTTTTGATTGTGAAAATTCAAATTAACGGAAGAATTCAGAGAATAAGAAAAATGGATTTTGCTGTGAATCGAGAAATTAGGGTTCATCTTTAATTGAAGAGAAGAAGCAGTAAGAAATGGATTAGATGGGTTCGAGTGGTAATACAGGACAAAGGAAGAATGGTTTCATCTGGTATTGGTCATGGTTAATCTGATTTCAACAAAAGAGGAATCGAGCTCGTTCTTGAGATGTTATGATACACAGGTGATGAGACTTGTTGGTGTTGTTGAAATCGAGTACAAGAAAAGGGAATTGGGTCTGATTTTGTTGCGGTACAGAGAGGAAGCAGAAATTGAATGAAAGGGAACTTAGATGTATGTGTTAGGTTCTTAACAGGTGAAGAAGTAAAGGCCTGAATTCGGCCGGGAAAACACCCAGAAACAGACGAAGCTCTGTCGGATTTTGTACTCCGGCGAGTTGACTCATGCCGGCGATGAGCCGATCTGACCCAGTGACTCGCTAACCCGACTCGGTTAATCAGCTGAGTAAGACCGAGTTAGACTGCTGACTCGATATCTGAATACTCTTCCCTTGACCCGCGGACTAACAGTTTGACTGGCGGTTGACCTGTTTGACCGTTAGTCCTAACGGTGGACCGTGACGGAATATTCTCGTACCGGGAGAGAATCTCATGTGGCCGGCGGCTACGGATTTCGTCATGTTTCCGGCCAAAAACCCAGTTTTCCGGCGAGCAAAAGTTGCAGAATTTTGTGTATATTTCTCTCATGGGATGTGAAGAGTTGGACTTGGAATTGGATGGAGAATTGGGCTTGAATTTGGAAAGAGGAGATGGAAGATTTGAGAAAGACTTGGATTTGGAAGTTGAGCTACAAAAGGAAAGGGATTATATTCCTTGGAAGATATGGAGAACATTGAAGCCTATAAATAGAGAAGTTCTCTACTTTTCTACACATATACACTTCCACACTTCCATACACATTGATACACTTTTACACACACATCACTTTTCTTTTCTTTATTATTATTGTGTGAACTCCTTAGCATGAGTAACTAAATTGATTGAGGATGAATTCCTAGTTCTTAACATGTTTTGAGTTTTGTTTCAAATCTACTTTGAAGTTTTCACATGATTATCGTTTGTTTTTACTAATAGGAATGTTTATACATTCATGATTGATTGATAGATTGTTTAGCTGCGCAACTAAATTGATTTGTTAATTTGATCTAAAGCTAGTGAAAGTTAGGGGATAAGTAATCGTTTCTTGACTATTTACATAAGTAGAAAACACAAGACCTTGCGGAGGGATTCCGTGGAGAAATTGTGTGTAAAAACAACGTTAGAAAGTGGACCTTGATCTAAGAGTCTAACTACTAATATCAACCTAATAAATTCATAAATCTTAATGCGTTTAACTAAATTACATCTTGAGTGATCTACTACTAGGTGGTTTGGTGAATAGAATCCAGTAGTCGAGAACTTCCGTATCTGGTGATATAAGGGATTTTGGGGTTAGCAGTGATCTAGCTGCTATACCTACGGTTGGTGATAATTTGTGACTAACTTGTGTAGCTCTTCAGAGAGGGGTTGGTAATTTTGTTTTTCATAGAATAGGGGTAGCTCTTCAGAGAGGGGTTGCTACACAACTTGTGTCTCGTGTGCCAACTAACTTCTTGAAAGAACCTGTCTTGGATTGATGCACTTAAAAATTACTTTGTAGTTTCGGTTTTAAAAAAAATAAAATTATTACAAATAAGAAGTGGAAAAGAACATAACTTTAATCATTGTTTTGCAGCGAAGAAGGATTCCTTGATCTAATCTCTCTTATTGATTTCCTTTATATTTTTTTGCTTTATTTACTTTTTGTGACAATTCAACCCCCCTTTGTGTGACAATTTTACAACTAGAATCTCGTGCTCCTCGTGTGATCGACCTTGACTACCCTATATTACTTGTTAATTAGGTAGTAAAATATTAATTAATTTGTTGTGGTTACGACACGCATACAAATTTTGGCGCCGTTGCCGGGGAGCATCGGATGATTTTAGTTGTTTTCTTTTTAATTTTTGCTTTATTCTTGCTTTGTTGGATTCTTTATCGTATCTAACTTAGTTTTTGAGAATTGTTTTTCAGGTACCGGTTTTCCATGTATGGTGGACAAGAGCAAGCATATTACAACAATCAAAACGGTTTTCAACCTCAATATCATGGCAACTTCCAACCATCCTTAGGATACAATCAAAACCAATCTTTTGGATATGATCAATATCCTTCGGAGCCTTATGGATATTCTCATACATATCAACAACCTTATGACGGGTATGTAAGTAAACAATCACAAGGATGGACGGATAATTACACTTCTAATACATTGTTTTCTAGTAATGTGCAGACGGAGAGTTGGGAATATACTCCTCTTCATCGTGTTTTTCCTTCACTTTTTGAGGATATACAATCTAGAAACTCTATACACGGTGGTAAGCGTGTTAATGTCCGTAAACTTGCACAAAAGTTATACAAATTGGAAGATGATGGAGATTCGGAAGAGCTTGTCGCAGAAATTAGTAAGACCATTCATATGGAACTTAAACGACGTCGGGATAAAAGGCTATGAAACCGATGAAGATTCTTATTATGGTGAGTCCGATAATGAAGATGATTGTGTTGAAAAGGACCAACCTTTGGAAACTTTTGATGACGCTAGTGTAGATTACTCAAGCCTTGATCTTAATAATGATCAATCACCTATTCAAAAGGTAGAGCTTGAAGAAGATGCATTTAGTGCTTGGAAAAAATTCCTTAGGGAAAGATATGAGTCCGCGGAAGTGTATGAGCATTGCAATAATGAGGAAGTTATTCCAACTCCGGATCATAATAACGATCCTTCACCTATTCAAAAGGAGGAGATTTGGTGTGATTTTCCTATAGTTGTAAACGGTGTAACACCCTCACAAGAATATCTTACAATTTTTACCGACGAAAATCACTTTAGTGAATGGCCCGATTCCGATGATGAAGATGTTGAAGAGATGATGCTCGATAAAGAAACCGAATTGATTGAATTTGTGGAAGACCCAATTGAACTTGCTAATGATTATGATGATGCCGAGACTTTGGTTAAGGTAGAAAATAATGAAGAATGGTTGCAAGGTTTGATAGAGGACCACGATATGCAAGAGGTAAGTAATTCACTTAAATTTTTTAAGAATGAGGAGGATACCGTAATACAAGAGATTGTGCAAGGTTTGTCTAACCCTTTGCATGTTAATTCTTCTCCTTTACCTCTTATTGGTTTGAATGTATGTGCTTCGAAAGTAATTTTGAATGATTTTGTTTCTAGATATCCACCATTGGAAACACTTGATGCTAACACCATGCAGGTTTGCCAAGAGGAAACCATGGAAGTTCCCAAATTCTATGTTCTTTATACACTTCCGGGTGTGGACAAGAATAAGTGTGGGGGAAATTTCTATCTAGCTATAACTTTACTATTCTTTTCTTGTGCTAATATTTGTATGGAGATATTGTTTGAAAAACAGGTACCATGGGAGGATCCCCAAATTTTTCGATTGTTAGTATATGGGGAGTGAATCTTACAAGATCCAAGTCGGGCCGTCGAATTTAAAACAAGCGCTTAATGGGAGGCAACCCATAGGTTTTGTATTTCTTATCCTTTTATTTTGCTTTTTATTTTTGTTATTTATTTTTCTTGTTCCATATCATATTAGGATTTCCCACCTTGACTTTGCTAGGAGAATTCAATTACATTGAGGACAATGTAAGGTTTAAGTGTGGGGGAGTGGCTAAGCATATATTTTTTGCATAAAAAAAAAAAAGAGAATTTTTTTTGCATAAAACTTTCAACTTTTAGAGATTTTAGAGTCACTAGCATGCTTCTAGGTATGATTACATAGAGAATTCTGACCGACATAATTGAACTTGGAAGTGTTAGGGAACTACGTTCGATTTCTTGCTTGTTAGAGTGTTAAATAATGGATTTAATCATGCCGGTGATGCAAATTTGGTGCAGGGAGAAGTGCGTTATTAGATTTGATGATCAATCATTAGTGGAGACTACCCATTTTCATATCATGTGAGGCACCGACCAAAAAATTCTTCCTTGACTAAAGAGCTTCTTTTTAGTGTATGTCACCGTACGTTAATTCCGGGTAGAATGGTGAGCTACCCAATTTCACACCAATTTCAGCACTATTTTGATCTCTTGAGTGCTAATTTTTGTCAATCATGAGGGTGACGTCTATGGATGAAAGCCTCCTTCTTGTAGTTCGATTTGTAGTTAGCACCATTCTCTCTCTCGACAACAACGGGTCCATAGAAACACCACATTTATGAACAAGGGAGCGACATAAAAATCTACAAGGAAAGTTGAAAAGGTTTAAGGTTTGTAAGCAACAATGGAACAAGAAAAAGAGCAAATTTCAAATCCAAGTAAAGCGACATATAATGAGCAGATTTTTACATACAAGTTGAAGACTTATTTACAAAAGCGAAGAAAATCAAAAGGTGAGAATTATTGAAGTTTATGATTTCGAGACAATACAAGTTGTGAAGAATAAAGCGGTAAAGTACTTTTCCACGGCCATGGTTGTTTAATTTTTCACTTTGTTTTGTGTTTTGTTTCTCTTGTCTATGAAAAAAAAAATGAAAAAATGAAAAAAAAAATGAAAATGAAAAAGAAAAAGAAAAGAAAAGAAATATATATATATATGAGACAAGAGAAATATCTATTATTGTTTTGTTTTGAATAAGCCGTGGGGAAGGAAAATCTATAAGGAAGTTTCAAGCGACAAGGAGTTAAGGAAAAAGGTTACAAATTGTCAAGGATTTATGAAGTTCGAAAGTTTATCATCAATAGTTGAAGCCGAAGACCAAGAAGATGAAGATAAGGAGCGGAAGACGTTTCTTTTGGATTCTGTGAGAGTGGTGTTATCATAATTTGCAATCGGATGTGAAGGTAAGTAAGTCATCTCATCCTCGATATAAGTGGTTGATTTCCTTTCTTAGAGATCGTTAGAAAAATGGTTTTTCAAAATATTAAAAGATGTGGGTTTTTCAAAATTTCGGAAGTTATCCTTCCTACCATTCAACGTGTTGCAGGAATTATCTCTTCATTCCTACCTGCACACATGTGAGACCCATAAAAAAGCCGTCTTTTTGAGTGCAATTATAAAACCCTTTTGTGAGGCAGAAGTCGAGGCGAAATGCTTATTGATCGTTTCTCAAAAACGTGTTCTCTCATTATGGTGTGGTTATTTCTCACTCAACATTTAAGAATGAGAATATGTTCTTTAGTATTTCTAACTTCTCATTACTAGCATGCAGAAACTTTATGTCCTCATAACTCTTTGGATGCTTGGGACGCTGGAACGCTTTGAAGTTGTAAGTTTTAGTTTGATTTGCTCGAGGACTAGCAAAGTCTAAGTGTGGGGGAATTTGATAGGGTGTAGAATTCATTCTATTTATTATCTATTGGTTATGCTTTCTTTGCTATTTTTCTTGTAAATTATGTATTTTACGTGTGTTTTTGAGCTATTAGGTACTTTGGAGTCGCACGGAGGAAAAGGAGAAGAAATAATCCAAAATTGAGCAAAAAGGGCAAAGTAGTCATTTTACAGGAGAGAACACTATCTGGAGTCCAGCTAAAGCTAAGGGGCAACTATGTTTGGAGAAGAATTAAAGAACATCCAGCTATGGTTAAGGGGTTACCATCTCGGGTATCCCTTATCAGTTATCAGTGGGTGTGATTATCATTTGGTAGCCCTTATCCAGAAAAGGTGTGAGTTGTTAGCACCCAATATTGGGGTGGATCTTATCTAATGGGGTGTACCATCTAACCCCAAGCCACCCTAACCCTATATCGAGAGACTATTTCAGTTTCTCTGAAATTATGAAACAGACCTGAAATTGAGAAAAGCAGCGTCTGCTGCTGTTGAAATTGAGAAATTCAGGGGATGGAAGCTCGAGAGATTGAGAGGGGAAATCAAGCAGAAAGAGAGCTATAATGATCCTGATGTTACCAAGAACAAGAATAGAAGAAGTTGATGATTAAATTAAGAGTTTCAGAAGCTAGGGTTTCAGAATGTGCTGAGATGAAATCGGAGATGATAGAAGAGATCAATGAGCTTCAATGGGTGTTTGCGGTTGTATGACACTGTACCTGAGTTGGGTATTGTTTTGATTGTGAAAATTTAGATTAACGTAAGAATTCAGAGAATAAGAAAAATGGGTTTTGCTGTGAATCGAGAAATTAGGGTTCATCTTTAATTGAAGAGAAGAAGCAGTAAGAAATGGATTAGATGGGTTCGAGTGGTAATACAGGACAAAGGAAGAATGGTTTCATCTGGTATTGGTCATGGTTAATCTGATTTCAACAAAAGAGGAATCGAGCTCGTTCTTGAGATGTTATGATACACAGGTGATGAGACTTGTTGGTGCTGTTGAAATCGAGTACAAGAAAAGGGAATTGGGTCTGATTTTGTTGCGGTACAGAGAGGAAGCAGAAATTGAATGAAAGGGAACTTAGATGTATGTGTTAGGTTCTTAACAGGTGAATAAGTAAAGGCCTGAATTCGGTCGGGAAAACACCTGAAACGCACGGAGCTCGTCGGATTTTGTACTCCGCGAGTTGACTCGTGCTGGCGATGAGCCGATCTGACCCAGTAACTCGCTAACCCGACTCGGTTAATCAGCTGAGTAAGACCGAGTTAGACTGCTGACTCGATATCTGAATACTCTTCCCTTAACCCACGGACTAACAGTTTGACTGACGGTTGACCTGTTTGACCGTTAGTCCTAACGGTGGACCGTGACGGAATATTCTCTTACCGGGAGAGAATCTCAGGTGGCCGTCGGCGACGGATTCCGGCCAAAAACCCAGTTTTCCGACGAGCAAAAGTTGCAGAATTTTGTGTATATTTCTCTCATGGGATGTGAAGAGTTGGACTTGGAATTGGATGGAGAATTGGGCTTGAATTTGGAAAGAGGAGATGGAAGATTTGAGAAAGACTTGGATTTGGAAGTTGAGCTAAAAAAGGAAAGGGATTCTATTCCTTGGAAGATATGGAGAACATTGAAGCCTATAAATAGAGAAGTTCTCTACTTTTCTACACATATACACTTCCACACTTCCATACACATTGATACACTTTTACACACTCAACACTTTTCTTTTCTTTATTATTATTGTGTGAACTCTTTAGCATGAGTAATTAAATTGATTGAGGATGAATTCCTAGTTCTTAACATGTTTTGAGTTTTGTTTCAAATCTACTTTGAAGTTTTCACATGATTATCGTTTGTTTTTACTAATAGGAATGTTTATACATTCATGATTGATTGATAGATTGTTTAGGTGCGCAACTAAATTGATTTGTTAATTTGATCTAAAGCTAGTGAAAGTTAGGGGATAAGTAATCGTTTCTTGACTATTTACATAAGTAGAAAACACAAGACCTTGCGGAGGGATTCCGTGGAGCAATTGTGTGTAAAAACAACGTTAGCAAGTGGACCTTGATCTAAGAGTCTAACTACTAATATCAACCTAATAAATTCATAAATCTTAATGCGTTTAACTAAATTACATCTTGAGTGATCTACTACTAGGTGGTTTGGTGAATAGAATCCGGTAGTCGAGAAATTCCGTATCCGGTGATGTAAGGGATTTTGGGGTTAGCACTGATCTAGCTGCTATACCTACGGTTGGTGATAATTTGTGACTAATAAGAAGTGGAAAAGAACATAACTTTAATCATTGTTTTGCAGCGAAGAAGGATTCCTTGATCTAATCTCTCTTATTGATTTCCTTTATATTTTTTTGCTTTATTTACTTTTTGTGACAATTCAACCCCCCTTTGTGTGACAATTTTACATCTAGAATCTCGTGCTCCTCGTGGGATCGACCTTGACTACCCTATATTACTTGTTAATTAGGTAGTAAAATATTAATTAATTTGTTGTGGTTACGACACGCATACACTAAACGTGTAGACTTAGTCGGTTCAACAATAGTTAACCAATGCTTAGCCATATGAGCACTTTCATATCAACCTTATTCATCTTCACCATAACTAGTTCAAATGACTCAAATGAAACTAGTTAGAGAGTTTTTCAATTGCTTAGATATCATAGAAGTATACAAGACACAATTGAAGCAAAATCGATTTTGATTCACTCGAATAAATTCATGAACATCATAGCCATGGTTTGCAAAACATTGCATTCCTTATTATATAAATGTTTTAGTTCATCAACAAACCGAAACCTACTTAAGTATGCAAACGGGTACGCATACCTAAGTAGCCGGACTGAGTTTGTTTAAGCCAATATGCATACGGGTACACATACTAATTCACATTCCAAACTCCATCAGAAATTCACGGAACCCAAACTTCCGGTAGTACGCTTATAGGTACGCATACCTAGATTCCGGACTTTAAACAACAAACCAGCACGCGTACAAGTACGCATACTTAGGTTCCTGGTTTTAGATTTATACACAAATATGAATACATACTATGCTTATATCCAAACATGGTTACTTGTTCTAAACTCTCATTTCAATCATTGAAACTTTCTTAGAGGATGGCAATAGTTGTTATCCATAAACTATTAACATCAAAGCGATTTTCAAGTTATTGAAATAACCAATGTGACTTTCGTCAAGAGTAAAGATGAACTTGGTTAAAGCAAAAGCTTACCAACACATATTTCGAGAAATAGATAAGTAAGTTAAACTCAGCTTGAAATATCAAATGTGTATAATTTAAGTCTATATAGCAATACAACTTTTGTCTCAAAATAGGAGATATAATAGATAGACTTTTGAGTGATAGATAAGTTCAAGTCTCCACATACCTTTTGTTGATGAAGTTCCACAATATCCCTTGAGTAGTTCTTCTTCTTCATTCGATGAACGACGTGGAGTCTAAAGCTCAACTACACTTACTATCCTAATCCGAGACTTAGCTATAAGTAGATTATAAATCAAAACTTATAGTTTTGGAAACTAAACTTGACAAACAAGCTTGAGATAGTAACGCTTGCGAATTCGACCGAGAAGTGCTCTAACAATCTCCCCCTTTGTCAATTTTAGTGACAAAACTATCAATACATATGAAATACAAAATAAATAAATTTTGTAACTTCTCATCCAAATGCTTGATCTCCTTGGTTCTTCAACATTACTCAAAATCTTCGTCACTTCCAAGTACGCCAATGATTCCAATTGTGTTCAACTCCGCATCGTTTTTGTTGAAGATCTGTAGCTATAACAATGAGAAAATATTATCTCTCAATCATTGTTATACAATGTCATAGTATTATTACATAATATCAAAGTTCAATTGTATCACAACTTTGACAACAATACTATGGTGATATGTATCACTCCCCCTTAGTCAATACTTCATCTCACAAGAAAACCACTCCCCCTTACATAATGATCCGTAAACCATATGTATTTGTAGCGTGAACTACACATTAAGTCGCTATACAAAATCAAACCAACTTCGTATAGTTGAGACCAAGCAACTAAACCCATAGTTCACCTAGTTCCGTATGTAACCCTGCGCCTCCAACTTGTAAATAAGTCACGCACTTGGAACAATTCTTTTGGTTCATATTCCAAATAGTAAAGGAACAACAAATCTATTCGGTAACAACTCTTTTCAACCAAGTGATATGAGTTCGACAAAAGGCTCTTCCATTTATCCCAATAAACTCCTTTGTAAGGTCCATGGATCTATCTAATAACAAATATCAAAGTAATTGTCAAGATTTTGCAATCAATACTTTGAATCACAAAGAATTATATTGATGCCAATCTACTCAACTAATCAATCCAATCTACCACGAGGATAAACCAATTATAGTTGGATCCTATTTACCCGAAACAAGTATTGTGCACACCAAAGATTATGAACCCAAATCAGAAATCTTCAAAGTCTTCTTTTTCTTCAAATCTTCTTAGATATTCAATAAACACCTACATACAATCAACTTGAATATCTTGTGATCAATCACATACAGAACGGAGTCTGTTAACAATGGATTATCACAAGACGTATTTAGATCTACAAACAGTCTAAAGATCCCCGTCGAAACTTCGATATAGTTTGAGTGAATCTTATATCAGAAGAAAAGATTCTCAAGCATAAAAAAACTAGGTGCAATCAAATTTCAACAACCGTTAGTCAATCAAAACAATAGAAAACTAATAATAAACCGCAATTATCTAGTTTCCGACCAACGGTACTAATAGAGCTTCTCAATCCTAAAGAAAACTTTAAACCAAGCGGTCGTAAGAGATTTCGCCTAATTAGGTTACTTTTCTCTCCGAATAGGCAGCTCCACCAGTAACAACATAACTAGGTAGTTTTGCCGGCTTTGAGGATTAGTTTGCTCGAAATACAAACTTTGATATTTATAGACCAAGGAAGTTTGGACCCCAAGGAATTTCCAAAACCGAAAATATTCTCAAGATATGCAATATATTCCAATTTGATTTCCATGATTCCTAGAAATGCTTTGTCCAAATAATGACCGAAAATTTCTTATAAAATCTCCAACTAGTAAATGCACATTACTAATTTTTATTTTCTAAAGATATGCAAAACTAACAACCTTAATTAAAAGATTCTTAATTTATTTTTGATCCGGGATTTTCCTTTACCTATTAAGGAATATCTTTGAACAGTAAAAGATAAGTGTTATTACACATGTTCAAAGTATGTCTACATCTTTACTTTGTAAGTCTCTTTCATACTTACACTCTTGCAATAGATTTGCCACACTTCCAAACAAGTTTAGAATTGGTTCGTCTGTCTTCCAAGAACTATGTGATTGATTATCCTATTGTTTGTGGGAGAAAACTACTTCTGCCGGTTTAGGTAATTTTGGGTGTGTGTGGATGATAAGTGAGTTTAAACCTTCAACAAATGTGCTGCACGATGAGCACTTTGATTCGAGAGATAATCTATACAATTCTGGCCTAAACCGAAGACACGGCCGTTCCAGATTTGTTTCGGTCACAGGTGAAGGATGTGAGGTTGATCTTAAGGAGGTAAGCAAAGAAGGTGTTGAGAGTATGAAGATGAAGGCTATTTGATGACTTGTTAATAGAAGGTTGAGCAGGCGAGAAAATGCTGCAGGCATGCTCTGGGTGTTGAATACGATGGTATTAACACTTGGTGTTCTGTGTTGTTCGAACTTCTATCTTTGGAAATAGGGAGGAGAACCTATTTATACAAGTTGATAAGCCTTCATTATGTCTCTCGTGGGAAAGTGGAGGAAGTGGAGTGATGGAGGAAGTGGAGTGATGGAGGAAGTGGAGTTGTGTGTTAGTGCCACACAGTTGCTTGCCCACTTCTCCTATCATCGCTAACCGCCCATGTTTCCCTGACACGATCTTGTGATGGCGTGTTGCATGCGCCGCACGTAAAACTGCCAGACCAATACCCCAGTTTGTATCCCCCAGTTGTGACGTGATTAATGTCTCGAGTGTGGGATCGCGAGACCCACAGAAATAGGGCAAATTGTGAACCGTGAACTTGGTATAACATCGCATGCAGCCATCTTCAGGTGACCGTTTGGAGGCTGTATAAACAAGCCATTCCTTGGTCGGTTACCCTGTGAATAAGAGTGATGGATGGTGATCATGGTAATACCTTGTTTGCTGGTTGATTCGTACCCTAAGTTATTCGTCCAAGCCTGAAAAGTTGGACGAACGAGATGGTTTGCAACCCTACCTGCGATCGTTGGATGATAGGCGCGCATGCTGCCTCTTTCAACCCAAACGTTTGCATGCTAGGAGAGTTCCAATGGAGGAACCGATCAGCCCTGCATGGAGGCGGTACAATGGTGTTCATGCCCATGCCTGCTTGACTCGCAAAGATTTAATCTGAGCCACTCGACTCAGGTGTCAAAGACGAGTGGTCGAGATTAGAACTTATGGAGGGGCCGTGACATGCCACCTTTGGGCGCGCGTACCGAGGAGCTTGACCATTTTCGGTCTTGGAAGATCATCTAGGCGTGAAGTCGGGCCCACGACGGTCATGCTAGCATGCTCGGTTTCTTCTAAGTCTCCATCTTTTCCTTTCGTCCAAGCCTGCGAAGATGGACGCTCGAGATGTTTCTGCGCCGCAAACCCTAATTAGGGTTTTGGACCGGCCACTTTGGGTGATCGGTTTTGGGTTGCGTGCGCCTCCTTTGGGGAGACCGACCATGTATGCAACATCTTGGGTCGACAGTGAGCATGTACATGCTTGCTCTATGACCCTGGGCGCAATCTAAGCCATCCAACTATTCCTGCGAAGTCGGATGGTCGTGATCGTTTTGGATCTTCTCAACCTGCGTAAGGCGTTAATCTAGCCTTGTTTGAGCAATCGTTTCTTGCACCACGGCTTGCCTATGAGGGAGTCGGTCATGTAGGTAGAAAATGGTCCCGCAAATGGTGTACAATCACTTCACTACTTGTTTTAGGGTATAATCTAAGCCGTCCAATTATGCCTGCGAAGTTGGATGTTCACGATTAAAAGGAACCCTAGCCGTGCGTCATGCTCACTTTGAGCGCACGTTTTGGAAGGACCAACTGTAGTTAGCCTTGACCGTTTGGTCATGTATGAAGGTGGGTCCGCGGTGATCATGGTAGCATGCTCAGGACCCCCTGAATCTATATCTACACCCTCCATCTATGCATGCGAAGTTGGACGGATAAGATATATTTCTGAGTTTGTTTTCAGCAAGTGAGACTATCATGGGTAGTCTTGCATGCGTTCGACGGGGCTAGTATAACCTGCCGTCAAGTAGCCTACGGGTGTTTGCATGTCGAACACAAGGCTTTAATTAAAGCATTAATAGTAATGTTGTATACCTACAGAAAACCGGGATGGTTTCCACATGCTCCGTCGGGATGGTTGCCACATGCTCCGTTCTGGGTAGGTTTTAATTCTCAGGGATGGTTGCACATGCTCCAATGAATTAGTATGGCGAGAAGTATTCATCGCCTGAAGGATTTATCCTTTGCAGGACGTCAGCTTACAAAAATTGGTTTTTTACAATTTTACCCTTTAAATAGAAATCCACCATCAACATTAAGTCCCCTGCCTATCATGCAATGGTTACACTATTGTAGGGTAGGCATGAGATGGTGATAAATATACGTAAAATAAATAAAGGTAACTAACCTTGGAAGGCAGCCGCTAGTGATTGTCCATGTGAACACACCGTCGCAGGCATGAAACCTTGGGTGGGCCGGTTTCCCTTCTTGGTTTTTTGGAAGCAAAAAGGAATCCTTCTCTAATTAGGATTCTTAAAATTTTTGCTTATAAAAATGGAGAACCCTTTTTCGTTTTTCCTTCACGATTTTTTTTTTCCGAGTGGACGTCCAGCTCTCTTCCACCTGCTTCCGTCGTCACTCCAGCCGCCGGAGTTTACCGTTGCTAGTTTTGTTGTCGTCGGCGCCGTTAATCAGGTACGTGCAAAATAAATAAATTTGGAAACCCTAATTATTTAGGTAGTGTTTCTTTTGCACTTTTAGAGGATTGTAGGTGTAACAAAACATACCATAATTGATTCCTTTACCGCCTGCCAGGATTGCGTAGTAAAAGAAAGCATAAACATGTTGCTCGTTCCCTTTATCCTTGCATGTCAAAACCCAGGTTGTAGCTTGATAGAACCGCTGCCTTGAAATTGTAGACATGATAACAAACTGTAGAAAATATGTTGACATGTTGACTTAGCTTTAGGGATGCGCATGCAAACTTTAGTGCCCGCCTGTGTGATTTTGAGGTACTATTGCGCTTGCGTTTATCGAAATCGCTGTAGAATCCTCATATAAACTCGGATTTTGACGGTCCGCATATGTATCCTCAAGCCCAGAAAATTTCCAAACTTTAGCAAAGAAGATTTTTGAATTTTGAGCGTGTTTAGGGGATAAAAATCGCGAAATAGTAAACTTCTAGGAGGTTTTCAGAATTTTTCAGGTTGCGTGTCTTATGATGTTTTGGTCACCCCTCCTTGCTATTCCATCCGATTGTCGTGAAATTTTGATATGTTGTAGGTAACTTCCATATGAATAGGATGGCATATAACATAACACTATATTCCATACCCATTGCTCCCAGTTCATAATCGAACACAGGGTAGTGTAAATTTCCCTCAACTGAGTTTGTCTGGAGGACACTTGAACCATCCTAATCCCATGTAATCTCCGTATTAGGTGCCTAAAAACGAATTTGGTAATCACGAGAATCTTTTATTGCTGTATGACTCCTTGGAAACATGCTAACAGTTCCAATCTTATTGCAGTTGATCAATGATGAACGCGAAGGATAATGTTGTGAAGGGAGGTGTCGACTCTTTTAGAGATGTGCTAAATATAAATGATGGAATGCTTACCAAGTCTTTTCCAAACGTCAGGAGGCACCCCAGACATAATATAATCCTTATTACTGGTTCAGAAAGTGAAGAGGGTCTACCATCGTCTTTAGCAGGCGTGATGAGGCTTTGTCTCCAGAAGAAAGAATATCCACCTTCCCCTATTGACTTCAGAATTTGTCAGAATCCACTTGACTCATACGAAGGATGGATGTGGCGCATGTTGGGTAATGAAGGGATTAGGTACAACTTAACCATGGCGCGAATTCTTGATACTATTAAGGCGTCTGCAATTCTTCATGTCAAGAAGGATATCCCAGGTTTGGTCGCTTTTGCTGCTCGATGGCGTCCTTCTACGAACAAAACTTTATGCACGTGGGGTGAAATGACTATCACTCTTGAGAGCATGTATGCATTAATGAGCCTTCTTGTCGCTGGTAGTCTTAATTGCAAACTGTCTGAAGACGAAGACATCATCTATCAGGCTATAATTCAGAAGGTGAACGAATACGATCAGTTGGAGAAGAAGCCGAAATGTTTCTACACTTGGTGGGTAAGTGAATGGTCTTCCACGCAAGGTAATGATGATCTTAGCACAGCTGCATTCTTGTCCTTGTGGTTTTCCAGAGATATTCTTGATGACGGCTCCGGAACGAAAACTATTAGAAAGAAAATCATCGTATTCGCCATTAAGCTAGGAAAATGTATAACTCTCCCTTTGGCTTCGTTATTCCTAGGCTCGCTGTATGGTCACCTGAATTATTTAGTGGAGGAGATGTATATTTCCAACGGGTACATGAAGGTGGATACATATGTGCATGTCGCCTTTCTTCAGTCATTTTTGTGGGAACACTTTAAGGATTACGTTCCCACTCCTACAACCTCAGTCCCCAGCTTGTATGGTGATTCAAGAATACTTCGTTGGAAGAATAGACGTCCAAAAGATGGGGTGAGGCTTGTAGATTTGCTCGATAGTGTGAGTTCCATAGACTTTCGTCCTTGGGGGCCGGTTCATCCTTCCGCCATCGTCCCTGTCATCGAGCTGCCGCCTGAGGGGAGAGATATGAGCCCTGAAGAAGTTGTTTTCCTGCGGAGCTGTATACCGGGATATGTTCCTTCTTTTTGTGATGACATGCTAAGCATTATTCCATATAATATTGATAGAGCCGCTCGCCAAATGGGTTTTGATCAAGGTGTCCCATTTCGTCGTCCCGCAACGCCTTCAGAAGAACTTAAGTCATCATGCCTCGATGTTGATGTTTTCTCGCCGGAGCTGAAACTTCCTTTTCCTTCCCCGGGGATAAAGCCGGTAGCTACTTCTGGTTACAAAGATTTTTGGAGAGGGCAATTACTGCTTTTTAAATCGTTTGCTAGCGAAACGGTAACTGACCTTCGTGATAAACCTCTTGATGACGTCTTGGCTGGTCATAGGCGATTGAAACCCCTTCTAGGGAAACGAGGCAGGGTTAACGCCACCTACTGCAATCTTAAGTCCAAGAAAAAGAAGCAAGCATGTAGTCCAGTAATTCTCAACTCTTCCAATATGTAGGTATTCTGAATTCTTTATGCTTAATTTTCAGTTTCGACTTCCATGAGCAGCTTTTACTAATCCTTGTTGGTGATCAGAGGATTCCTGGAGAAAATGCCTTTGTCGCACTGGCCCAAGTTTACAATGAGGAGCGTGGAGGCAACGGGAAGTCTGGAAATCTTCATGCTGAGAAGCCTGGTAATAATGACCTTCATGTAGAACAGTCTGGAAACACTGATCCTCATACGGAGAAGTCTGGAAACATCGATCTTCATGTAGATGAGTCTGGTAACACTGATCCTATCATATACAACGATGAAGATGGTGCAAGCTCGATTGAAGAGAATGCATTTCAGAGCGGTAATTTTAATGAGCTTGTAGATGAGGCCGTGTCAGCAATCTAGACCAGCACTTCAAGGAGTTTGGAAGGGACATCTACTGCGATGGTTCCTTCTAAAGAGATGTTGTCTCCAGCAGTCATTCCTGGTGGTATGTTCGACCTTCCCTTTGATAATCCACGTCCTGATCATGTGTTGGTTGGAGGGTTCAGCGTGCCGGCCCAGTTTGAGGAGTTGTACACCACAATATGGAAGAAATATGGCCATATTGCTACCACCACGAAGCTGAAGAGTCGTCTTGCTTTGGTAAATCGCGTTCAGGAGGCCTTACCCTCTATTCGGGAGATGAGTGTCGCAATTGGTCGTGATTTTTATGAAGACGTGATGGAAGACTGGAAGTTCCACTTGGACGTGTTTGCGCAGTATGACTTCAATGCTCCTTGGTTCTTCAAAGGGTTTCATGCAATTTAGGAGATTCAGAAGAAGCAAGGTACGGTGCTTTCCACTGAATGCGTCGTTCTTCAGAAACAAAAGGTTGGTAGGTTGGCCGAGGAGTTGAAATCTCAGCAAGCCGTTCTCCGAAAGATGGAAGCCGCTCTTGTTCAGAAGGATGAGGTGTTGCTGAAAGATTTTCCCTGAAGTATTCATGCCGCCCACTTGTGTTTTCTCTTTATATGTTTTTCGAGTGATTGTGAGGATTTCCTTTCACACAGTTTGGTTTTAGGTTTTGAATTGATAGGTGATTGAATCTTGGACTGGTTTATTTACGACATGCTTTTATGAATGCATACATGTCATGTGAAATTGAAAACGCAGTGTGAAAGGGAAAGGTGAGGGGTGGTGAGCATGTATGGAGCTTGCTCATTGAGTATCCTGTTCATATATGTGGGACGCCAAGTCCCCAGTAGGATATATAATCATCTTACAGTAACGTTTGCTGGGACTTACTTGTCTTTCGAAATCCGTGCATGAGAATGAGTACTCCCGAATACCCTCTCCTCAAAGAGCGCGTGCTAATTTTTTGAGGGGAAATATTGCTGCTCTGAATTTATCTTATCGTGGACAATGCGTTTCAATGCGTGGCACTCGCTGGCGGGGTGATGGAGAAATCGATGGTAATAGCAATACCTCGGGTTGGCTGTCTCTTGATCGGTGGGCGGACGCCGCACCGGTGGCAGTTGTACTTCTCCATCACGTACTCATATCTCCAACAACTCCACAATCTTAATTATGGGAAACGGGAATCGTGGATCTTTTAAGTCTAAACTTTCCTGCGTCGGCGCGTGTCGTGGCTCTTCCCTTAGGTTTCGGTGTGAAGCACGCTTTGGAGATGGAATTGAGGCGTTGTCACGCGTCACTGCATCCGTGGCCCTCTTGGTCGGGAGATTCTGCTAAAACATGGAGGATGCTGCACTGGCGATGGCATTGTCATTGAGCTGGTGATCAGAAGGCTTCAAGCTCCTACGTTCATATGCTCTCTGATTGATTTCGCATTCCTCCAGCGTTTCTTCTCCTGGATGAAGAGTCAGCACAGGTTGGGTATTATTCTGAGTCTTGGAAAGAGCCTTGAGGTATAAATCTTCTAATAAGGCTTCGTATGCAGTTGATTCTCTGTTTTCATCCGGCAAGCGTCGTAATTCTTCATGCTGGTCGATCCGTCTCAAGCTCCCGTTGCCAGGTGAAAGGTTTTGTTGGTCTCTGGGCTCTCTGGGGCCATGTGTTCTGCCCGCTTCTTCTAAAACCCGACCTCCGAATTTCTTGCATCATTAGTGATACTTCCCGGGTAGCTGCTTGCAGAGACCTCATGTAATTGAGCCGATATGTTGTTCAAGAGGCGAAGGTTTCACTCTTCCTTATGGAAATACCTTGATTTTCCGGGACGTCTTCCAAAGATCCTGGTCACATTTTCGATGACACTTGAATTATCCATGGTTTCTGAAGGATTCAACGAACGAGAGTACATCTCGGGATGAACTTCTGGGATTTGGTGAAGAGTGAATTGATAATCAAATCAAATCTAAGATCTTCCTCTCCAAAGTCGAATAAAAACTGGTAGCCTTTAAAGATTCGAATTCTGCGACCGAGAGATTAACCTCCCACTGTGGCCGCCAATTGTTTGTGGGAGAAAACTACTTATGCCGGTTTAGGTAATTTTGGGTGTGTGTGGATGAGAAGTGAGTTTAAACCTTCAACAAATGTGTTGCACGGTGAGCACTTTGATTCGAGAGATAATCTATATAATTATGGCCTAAACCGAAGACACGGCCGTTCCAGATTTTTTTCGGTCACAGGTGAAGGATCTGAGGTT
Source organism: Papaver bracteatum (assembly GCA_023529315.1). Taxonomy (NCBI): domain Eukaryota; kingdom Viridiplantae; phylum Streptophyta; class Magnoliopsida; order Ranunculales; family Papaveraceae; genus Papaver; species Papaver bracteatum. The sequence continues at coordinate 800,317 of JAJJWX010001102.1, read as the reverse complement.
GATCTTAAGGAGGGAAGCGAAGAAGGTGTTGATAGTATGAAGATGAAGTCTATTTGATGACTTGTTAACAAAAGGTTGAGCAGGCGAGCAAATGCTGCAGGCATGCTCTGGGTGTTGAATACGATGGTATTAACACTTGGTGTTCTGTGTTGTTCGAACTTCTATCTTTGGAAATAGGGAGGAGAACCTATTTATACAAGTCGATAAGCCTTCATTACGTCTCTCGTGGGAAAGTGGAGGAAGTGGAGTGATGGATGAAGTGGAGGAAGTGGAGTTGTGTATTAGTGCCACACGGTTGCTTTCCCACTTCTCCTATCATCGCAAACCGCCCATGTTTCCCTGACACGATCTTGTGATGGCGTGTTGCACGCTGTAAACCTCCAGACCAATACCCCAGTTGTGACGTGATTAATGTCTCGAGTGTGTGGATCGCGGGACCCACATGAAATAGTGCAGGGTGAACCGTGAACTTGGTATAATATCGCATGCAGCCATCTTCAGGTGACCGTTTGGAGGCTGTATAAACAAGCCATGCCTTGGTCGGTTACCCTGTGAAGAAGAGTGATGGATGGTGATCATGGTGATACCTTGTTTGCTAGTTGATTCGTACCCTAAGTCATTCATCCAAGCTTGCAAAGTTGGACGGACGAGATGGTGTGCAACCCTACCTGCGATCGTTGGATGAGAGGCGCGCATGCTGCCTCTTTCAACCCAAACATTTGCATGCTAGGAGAGTTCCAATGGAAGAACCGATCAGCCCTGCATGGAGGCGGTACAATGGTGTTCACTCCCATGCCTGCTTGACTCGCAAAGATTTAATCTGAGCCACTCGACTCAGGTGGAAAAGACAAGTGGTCGAGATTAGAACTTATGGAGGGGTCGTGACATGCCACCTTTGGGCGCGCGTACCGAGGAGCTTGACCACTTCCGGTCTTGTACGATCAGCTAGGCGTGAATTCGGGCCCATGGCGGTCATGATAGCATGCTCGGTTCCTTCTAAGTCTCCATCTTTGCCTTTTGTCCAAGCCTGCGAAGATGGACGCTCGAGATGTTTCTGCGCCGCAAACCCTAATTAGGGTTTTGGACCGGCCACTTTGGGCGATTGGTTTTGGGTTGCGTGCACCTCCTTTGGGGAGACCGACCATGCATACAACATCTTGGGTCGATAGTGAGCATGTACATGCTTGATCTATGACCCTGGGCGCAATCTAAGCCATCCAACTATGCCTGCGAAGTCGGATGGTCGTGATCGTTTTGGATCTTCTCAACCTGCGTAAGGCGTTAATCTAGCCTTGTTTGGGCAATTGTTTCTTGCACCACGGCTTTCCTATGAGGGAGTCGGTCATGTAGGTAGAAAGTGGGCCCTCCAATGGTGTACCATCACTTCACTACTTGTTTTAGGGTATAATCTAAGCCGTCCAACTATTCCTGCGAAGTTGGACGTTCACGATTAAAAGGAACCCTAGCCGTGCGTCATGCTCACTTTGAGCGCACGTTTTGGAAGGACCAACTGTAGTTAGCCTTGACCGTTCGGTCATGTATGAAGGTGGGTCCGCGGTGATCATGGTAGCATGCTCAGGACCCCCTGAATCTATATCTACACCCTCCATCTATGCATGCGAAGTTGGACGGATAAGATATATTTCTGAGTTTGTTTTCAACAAGTGAGACTAACATGGGTAGTATTGCATGCGTTCGACGGGGCTAGTATAACCTGCCGTCAGGTAGCCTACGGGTGTTTGCATGTCGAACACAAGTCTTTAATTAAAGCATTAATAGTAATGTTGTATACCTACAGAAAACCGGGATGGTTGCCACATGCTCCGTCGGGATGGTTGCCACATGCTCCATTCTGGGTAGGTTTTAATTCTCAGGGATGGTTGCACATGCTCCAATGAATTAATATGGCGAGAAGTATTCATCGCCTGAAGGCTTTATCCTTTGCAGGACGTCAACTTACAAAAATTGGCTTTTTACAATTTTACCCTTTAAATAGAAATCCACTATCAACACTTATCAAATCACCAATCATGGGTTTCACGGTTCTACCAAAACAAGTTTCGGTTCTACCTCCATGTGGGTACTGGAATTAGTCACACTAGCTTTCTAAAATTCGGTTGACTAGTCGGTTCCCACATATATATGGTATCTAACTTGTATTTGCTGCACATGTCCATAGGATCGGTTTCCAATGTCTAAAAACATGTTGCACATGTTCATAGGATCGGTTCCCAATATCTAGAAACTTGTTGCACGTCATACAAGGATCGATTCCCCTCTTGTGATTGGTTGCACCTCTTACTAGGATCGGTTCCCCTTTGCCTAGAGTTGGTCATACCAATAACACTAAATCGATCATACCATCTCAGGTGATTACTTAAGATCGGTTTCACTAATAAAAGTCATACCAATACAAAAGTCAGGCCTTGTGAATAGTTTTACCAAGAACACAAACAAGTTATGAGCGGTTATACTAATCACACATATTAGTAGTTCAAAAGATATGCAATGAATAACAATACCAATAATCCTAGAGATTTCCCTTTCGATTCACAAAAGAAGTTCATGAATTTACTTCCTTTAAACGAATGTAAAACAATGTTTCCTAGGATGAAATCTTCACCTCATACCCATACATAATCACAATATCATTCAAACGATTATGTCGATGTCTTATATACGAAGTTCAAAAGATAAGCGTTATCATTCATATTTCATTCCTTAATACTACGTCTTACTAGAGTAAAATCATTCATAGCTTCGCAGTTATGTTTTTTAATATGCACCACTTTAAAGATACGTTAGGGAATGAAACAGTTCAAGTAAAATATTACTAACCTCAAGTGGAAGGATGATGTTGTCATTGAAGCTTCGTACTTCTTCTCATTCTTCAAGTCTTCACGTAATACTTGTAATGTCTCATATCCAAATACTTACAAGCTAACCTATACGAAGTTGAATCTAGTACATAATCAAGCGACTCTTTAAATGAGTTTTGATTCACTAAAATACGGCAACCAATATTGACATACCAACACTTGGTGGTTTCGATCGAGTGAATCAAACCGATTTTTCTTTAATTGTGTTCTTGTATACTTCTATGAGAATATAGCAATTGAACGGCTCTTTAACTAATTTCATTTGAGTCGTTTGAATAAGATGAATAAGGTTGATATGAAAGTAATCATATGGCTAATTGCGGTTAACTATTTGTGAGCCAACATAATGTACACGTTTGGGAACGGTTACATAAACCTAAATGAGGGTACATTTAATTTTTGTGTAACAACCTAAGTTTGATCTAACGGTTGAAAGATATTAGCTTGGTTGAATTAGGTTTTTTATCTAACAGTGAATATTGAATGCTTTGTTACCAGGTGTCGATGGTGGATTTTAAACAAGGGGTAAAATCGTAAAACCCCATGACCTAGTGTTACCCGCAACACATTAACTGAGAACATTTAATTCAGATGTAAATAATTAATAGGGGTATTTTTTCAAAATACCGGATTAGGGTTTTCGACACAAAAACCTAATTCCAAAACCAAGCCGCATACTGCGCACCATGGCAACTATGCCAAAACCAAGCCGCTACCCAGTTGTAGCGCCCGTAACTTGGCTAAGGTGGCCTTGCGTGCCATTGGCACATGCCAACACGTTACCACTAGCCACTTTCTATTCTAATCCGTTACCCAGTTGTAGCGCCCGCGACTTGGCTAAGGTGGCCGTGCGTGCCATTGGCACATACCAACACGTTACCACTAGCCACTTTCTATTCTAAGCCGCTACCCAGTTGTAGCGCCCGCAACTTGGCCAAGGTGGCCGTGCGTGCCATTGGCACATGCCAACACGTTACCACTAGCCACTTTCTATTCCAAGCCACTACCCAATTGTAGCGCCCGCGACTTGGCCAAGGTGGCCATCCGTGCCATTGGCAAATGCCAACACGTTACCACTAGCCACTTTGTATTCCAAGCCGCTACCCAGTTGTAGCTCCCACAACTTGGCCTAGGTGGCCGTGCATGCCATTGGTACATGCCAACACGTTACCACTAGCCACTTTCTATTCTAAGATGCTACCCAGTTGTAGCGCCCGCAACTTGGCCTAGGTTGCCATGCGTGCCATTGGCACATGCCAACACGTTACGACTAGCCACTTTCAATTCTAAGCCGCTACCCAGTTGTAGCGCCCGCAACTTGGCCTTGGTGGCAGTGTGTGCCATTGGCACATGCCAACACGTTACCACTATCCACTTTCTATTCTAAGCCGCTACCCAGTTGTAGTGCTCGCAACTTGGCCAAGGTGGCCGTGTGTGACATTGGCACATGCCAACACGTTACCACTAGCCACTTTTTATTCCAAGCCGCTACCCAATTGTAGCGCCCGCGACTTGGCAAAGGTGGTCGTGCGTGCCATTGGCACATGCCAACACGTTACCACTAGCCACTTTCTTTTCCAATCCGCTACCCAATTGTAGTGCCTGCGACTTGGCCAAGGTGGACGTGCGTGCCGTTGGCACATGCCAACACGTTACCACTAGCCACTTTTTATTCCAAGCCTCTACCCAATTGTAGAGCCCGCGACTTGGCCAAAGTGGCCGTGCGTGTCATTGGCACATGCCAACATGTTACCACTAGACACTTTCATCCCCAACCTGCTAGCCAATTTCCAAGGCATTCCGCACATGCTACACATGCTCCACTAACGACTTTGGCATTGCCATTCGCACTCAAAGTGTAACTTGCGGCCAAGACATTCCGCATATACCATTGTCACATGCCAAATGCTCCACCAAGCGACTTTGGCATTGCCATCCGCGCTCAAAGTACAACTTGCGGTCGAGATATCCCGCACATTCCGCAACGCTTCACTAGCAACTTTGGAATTGCCACTTGCGCCCACTCTCGAGACATCAAAAAAAACTGGGGGATGCTTTCTTAAGGTTTTGTTTTGGCGGTCACAACATGCAGCGTACACTACACTCGCAATAAAGCAAGGCGTGCAAAGAATGAATACGGTCAACTAAATAGGGAAATTTATGGTGAAAACGTTTTTCACCATAAAGCCAATGGTTTCCACCTCCTCTGTTTTAATTGGCACATTTACTCAATTCCTTAATGAGGCCAGGGTACATTCAATCTCACTTGTATAAATAAGTTTCACTTATTCTGCCAAAATACACAAGTCTTGGTCAGGCAAGATACAATACTATCAGATAGCCACTTTTCAAGATCTCTCAAAAGCTTCCATCACTAGCAAGCTTCCGCAAGCTTCTACACTTCTGATACAAGTTGAGATACTACCTAGCCAGAACTCTCTGGTCTCATCACCCTTCTTCGCTATCCTCCCCAAATCAACCCTTCTCCTCCACTTTGTGATCGAAGCAAATCTGGAATCGCCATCTTCTTGGTTTAGGCCCGAGTTGTACAGATTGATATCTCGAATCAAAAGTGCTCACGTGCAGCACATTTGTTTAAGGGTTTAAACCAGTCTCTCCACCATCGAATTTACCAAAATAATTGGCGACCACAGCGGGAGTTTCAATATCTCGGTTGCAATATCTACTCTTAGAAATTGATCTCACGTCTCGATACAAGCACCAACAGCTAAAGAAGCTAATCGGTTTGGAGATATACGACTCAACTACCAGACAACCCAGTTGCCAGCCGTAAAAACTACATGGGAAACTGGGGACTCCGATTTGGGGACTGGCTGGCGATTTTCTTTCAGCAAAAAACTGTTACCAGCAACTGGGGACTTACTGGAAAAGTCACCGGCAAAACCACTTCTTATACGAAAATAGGCGTATTTGCGACGAAAGATCCATACAGCAAGTAATTCTAGCCCGGGAAAGATATCTGATCTATTTTTGGGTTCTCAGTAAAACCATCATACCATTACTTCTTGTGTTATTGCTAGCACACACTTTCATAAAAATAATATTCCCTTCGCAAGGCATAATTAAAGTTATATATTAAAATCATTCATCCCAGAAAATAATCCAACGTCTCAAAAAACATCAACCAACTACCAAAGTCAGTCAGACTCCGAAATCAAGCACCCAAAGTGTTTCTCGAAATAAACAAAGAATCTAAAGGAGAAACGTTCAAGGGAAGTTGTCCATCAGCGGTTTACTCTTCTTAGCAAGACGTTCATTCGCATCTTCAATAGCCTCTCTCTTCATATCTAACATCCTGGATAGCTCATCAGCCTCTGCTTCTTGCTGTGTGATCTCCTCCGCATAAAGGATTTCGACTGCTGTATCCTCCAATTTCCGAATCTCGGCAAGATTTTCGACGAACCATGAATCATTGAATTCCTTCTCCACACACACATCGCGGTGATGCTCCCAGTTAGCCATGACGTCTTCAGAAACGGTGTAGCCAGTCACCCCGCACATGTCCTCAATAGAAGATAAAGCTTTTTCCACACGTTTAACCAACGCAATACGACTAGTGATCTTCCTGGTCGTAGCCATGTGTCCATGCTTCTTCCAGATTTTGGTATACAACGCCTCATATTTGGCCAGCACGCTGAAACCGCCGACCAGCACGTGACCTGGGTATGGGACTAAGTATGGAGGATCGAAAATAACGCCTACAACCAGATCCGAAATCTGCGAAGGTTTCCATTCTGCATCTGCGCCTGCAATCAGAGAATCATTTCCCGGTCGAACTGCATTCATGCTTTATGAATAATCAACTTCCATCCCCAAGCCATAATCAGCGGTCACAGTTACTACAAGCGGATTATCGACTTCCATCTCCAAGTCATCACTGACGGTTGCTGTCACCAAGGGCAAGTCTTCATGTGCCTCCACCTCAGATCCATCTCCTGAGTCAGATTCCTCCTGCAAGATTTGTGTTAGACGTTTTCAAAGGGAGAAGGAAGAAAAAGAGGCGCGAAACCTACCGAGCTGCTTTCCGAAAGGTATCCAGCGCTGCTATCGGAAGAATCACCTTCACCTTCCGAACTTTCTTATTTCTCTGGTGCATTACCATTGTGAGAAGGCTCGATACCGCCAAAATTACTCAAAGGAGTTACCGTCTCCCGACAGCGAGCAAGAGCAGCAAAAGCATTAACACTACCAAAGCCCTGGAAGAAACGAGACACATACTTTCAGCAGAAATTCACACATTTGGAAAACAGACCAGCAAAGAGGCGACACATACCTGGTTATTGGAAGAACTGAAGGACACAATGACTTCATGAGGATCCTTTGAAGCCGTCCGAAAACCACCAGCACGGTTTTTCGTCATCTTCTCTTTCACTTGGGGACTTTCAAAATTTCCAGATGACTTTTGCTTGAAATCTCTCAACATTGGGTACTTCTTCAAAACTTCTTGGGAAGGCTTACCACAAACATTCTCCACCGCGTCGTCCACAAACTTGCGAATCATGAGACGCTCACGGCACCAGAACTCGTTGTAACTAAAGGTCATCAGGGGCGCTCTTTCCGGTTGAAAGAAGGGAAGACGGATACCTGGCCCAAGGGAACTGGCATCGAGGGCTGCACACAATGAATTCTCAGGAAGCTCTAGACGGAAAGCAAGGGGCACCCCCTGATTGAAACCCATGTGATGAGATGCGCGATCAATATTGTACTCAGAAATTTGGAAAGCCCATCTAAATAAAGACGGCATGTGACCGGGGATGCAACTTTGAATAAAAAAGTTTTCACCAATGCTCAAGTCGTCATCTGAAGACAAAATCACATCTGGAGCAGAAGCAAAAGTATCAATTTGAAGCAAAGACCTATGAACTGGCTCCCACGGGCGAAAATTGATCTCGTGTGACTTATCAAGAAGACTAACCAAGCTCACACCAACTCTTGGAAGCTTATTCGCCCATCAAAGAATTCGAGAGCCACCCCAACTCGCAGGAAACGTAGGCAGTGGATTTGGAACGTACTTTTCAAAATGCTCCCATAGCCACGCTTGTAGAAAAACGACATGCACATACGAATCCACTTTCATGAAACCATTCAAAACTCGCATATTCGCGACTAAGTGATCCAAATGCGCGTACAAGGAGCCAAGGAATAGTCTGCCAATGGGGAGAACTTCACCTTTTTCCAACTTCACAGCAATTGGTAGCAGCTCTGCCCTTATCTTCTTCTTACCGGAACCGTCGTCAAGAATGTCTCTAGACAACTAGAGGGCCAAAAATGCTGCAACGTGGAGATCGCTACTTTTCTGTCTAGCCTCCAACTCTTCCGAAAACCACTGAGATATCTACCAGCTATAAAGGCACCTTTCGTCTTCTTTCCGGGCAGGATTTCTCGACTTCGTAGAAGAATCTTTTTGGGCAAAGTCTCCCAACTTAGCAACAAGGTCATTTCGCATCTTCTTATCATCTTTGGATAATTGGATGTTAAGATCCCCAGTTACCGGAAGATTCAACAAGAGAGCCACGCTCTCCAAGGTGAAAGCTATTTCGCCCCATCTACAGATAATTGTATGAGTGTTCGAGCACCACCTAGATAGGAAAGCAGCCAAGCCCGGGACATCTTTCTTAATCTGGAGACTTACTGAAGCTATGACGGCATTAATAATCCTCGCTCGAGTCAAGTTGAAATTTATATGCTCCCTACTCACCATAAATTCGACCCACACATCAAAAGAACGCAATGGGATTTGACACATCCTGAAGTCAATAATGGAAGAGGCATACACTCCTTTATGAAGACAAAACCGTATTATATGCTCCGGCCGAACTGTGCGGGTCTCCTTTTTATTTTCACCATCAGTCAATAAAGCTGGCTCGAAGTCTGGAAGATTCCTCCGAGAAGGAGAAAAGAGTTTGGTAAAGAACTCATCATCTATGTTTTGTTTCAAACTATCAACATCTTTCGACAAAACGGAGCCTTGTTCAGGTAACATCTTGTCGGTTTTTCTCTCTTAGCAACAAGATATCTGCACAAAACAAAATAGGTAAATTATGAAATGATTCCCCAAACACACAACCGCGCTCGACAGGAAGAAAAATCCCCGACACATGGGAGAATAGTATTTTCTATGGTTTCGAAATACATATGCAGTATCCTACTTCGGGTTCAAAATTATATGCGCAGTATATTTTCTGGGTTCAAGAGCATATGCAGTATTCTTCTTTGGGATTCATATACAGTAATTTTCGGGTTCATATGAAGCACATATGCAGTATTCTTCTTTGGGATTTATTTGGGTTCATATGAAGAACCTACACGGTATTTTTCTTCGGGATTCATGTGCAGTATATTTCTCGGGTTCAAGTGCATATACAATATCCTACTTCAGGTTCGAAATTACATGCGCAGTATATTTCTCGGGTTCAAATGCATATACGGAATCTTTCTTCGGGTTCAAAATTATGCACGCAGCATTCTTTACGGGTTCAAAATCATATATGCAAATATTATCTACGGAATCAAAACATATATTCTATACAAGAAGCACGGCAACCAATCGTTGCGCGCGATATCGGCGCAAGATTTATAAAAGGAAAATCACCTACTGCTAGGGCTTGCACCTACAAAGGAAAACAAGATAAGTATTAGAAGACATACCTGGATAGCCGGTTTCTCCTTTATCACTTTACCGCTAGCAAGAAAGAGGGAAGGAACAAAGCGCAAGGTAAAAAGGAAAACTTCATGTATATATATATATATATATATATATGCGGGTGGTTTCCTTTTCTCAAAGCCGCGCGTATAAAGGAAGTTTTGGGCCCACAAGGGCGCCCAACTTCCCAACGGGCGCTCAAGCCCCATCAACGGCGCCAATATCTCCCCAAGCGTGCTCCCTTCTCATTGGTCCCACCATGCCAGACTCTCAACCTCGCGCCAGTACCGCCCAAGTTAGCATACTCCTTTTCGCCGGGCCCACCAATCGCGCTGACCTGTCAACGTCGCCCAAGTCGCACCAGCCATCACGTCCATCTCCCACCGGCCCCACCATCCAGCACGCTCAGTTTCTCAACTCGCGCCAGCTACTCAATGCTTCCCAGCTTCATTTTTCCGCCAAATTGTGCCAACCTCTCGCTCCGTGCAAAACTGCTAAGGACAAGGATTCTGAATCCAGTTCGCATCTCAGAAAAAAGGTCAGATAAATCTCCCGTTTCTCTTTCAGATTTTGTCTTGACACCATCTTATGCTTACCTCGCAACAAAGCTCATGTTTCGAGCTAAGCAGGGGACTTAATGTCGATGGTGGATTTTAGACAAGGGGTGAAATCGTAAAACCCCATGACCTAGTGTTACCCGCAACACATTAACTGAGAACATTTAATTTAGATGTAAATAATTAATAGGGGTATTTTTTCAAAATACCGGATTCGGGTTTTCGACACAAAACCCTAATTCCAAAACCAAGCCGCATACTGCGCACCATGGCAACTATGCCAAAACCAAGCCGCTACCTATTTATATCACCCGCAACTTGGCTAAGGTGGCCGTGCGTGCCATTGGCACATGCCAACACGTTACCACTAGCCACTTTCTATTCTAAGCCGCTACCCAGTTGTAGCGCCCGCGACTTGGCTAAATGTGGCCGTGCGTGCCATTGGCACATGCCAACACGTTACCACTAGCCACTTTCTATTCTAAGCCGCTACCCAGTTGTAGCGCCCGCAACTTGGCCTAGGTGGCCGTGCGTGCCATTGGCACATGCCAACACGTTACCACTAGCCACTTTCTATTCTAAGCCGCTACCCAGTTGTAGCTCCCGCAACTTGGCCTAGGTGTCCGTGCGTGCCATTGGCACATGCCAACACGTTACCACTAGCCACTTTCTATTCTAAGCCGCTACCCAATTGTAGCGCCCGCAACTTGGCCTAGGTGGCCGTGCGTGCCATTGGCACATGCCAACACGTTACCACTATCCACTTTCTATTCTAAGCCGCTACCCAGTTGTAGCGCCCGCAACTTGGCCAAGGTGGCCGTGCGTGCCATTGGCACATGCCAACACGTTACCACTAGCCACTTTCTATTCTAAGCCGCTACCTAGTTGTAGCGCCCGCAACTTGTCCAAGGTGGTCGTGCGTGCCATTGGCACATGCCAACACGTTACCACTAGCCACTTTCTATTCCAAGCCGCTACCAAATTGTAGCGCCCGCGACTTGGCCAAGGTGGCCGTGCGTGCCATTGGCATATGCCAACACGTTACCACTAGCCACTTTCTATTCCAAGCCGCTACCCAGTTGTAGCGCCCACAACTTGGCCTAGGTGGCCGTGCGTTCCATTGGCACATGCCAACATGTTACCACTAGCCACTTTCTATTCTAAGCCGCTACCCAGTTGTAGCGCCCGCAACTTGGCCTAGGTAGCCGTGCATGCCATTGGAACATGCCAACACGTTACCACTAGCCACTTTCTATTCTAAGCCGCTACCCAGTTGTAGCGCCCGCAACTTGGCCTAGGTGGCCGTGCGTGCCATTGGTACATGCCAACACGTTACCACTGACCACTTTCTATTCTAAGTCGTTACCCAGTTGTAGCACCCGCAACTTGGCCAAGGTGGTCGTGCGTGCCATTGGCACATGCCAACACGTTACTACTAGCCACTTTCTATTCCAAGCCGCTACCCAATTGTAGCGCCCGCGACTTGGCCAAGGTGGATATGCGTGCCGTTGGCACATGCCAACACGTTACCACTAGCTAATTTCTATTCCAAGCCGCTACCCAATTATAGCACCCGCGCCGTTGGCACATTCCAACACGTAACCACTGGCCACTTTTTATTCCAAGCCGCTACCCAATTGTAGCGCCCGCGACTTGGCCAAGGTGGCCGTATGTGCCATTGGCACATGCTAACACGTTACCACTAGCCACTTTCATCCCCAACCTGCTATCCAATTTCCAAGGCATTCCGCACATGCCACACATGCTCCACTAGAGACTTTGGCATTGCCATTCACACTCAAAGTATAACTTGCGGCCAAGGAATTCCGAACATGCCAAATGCTCCACCAAGCGACTTTGTCATTGCCATCCGCGCTCAATGTACAATTTGCAGTCGAGATATCCCGCACATGCCATTGGCACATGCCACAATGCTTCACTGCAACTTTGGCATTGCCACTTGCGCCCACTCTCTAGACATCAACACAAACTGGGGAATGCTTTCTTGGGGTTTTGGTTTGGCGGTCACAGCGTGCAGCGTACACTACGCTCGCAATAAAGCAAGGCGTGCAAGGAATGAATACGGTCAATTAAATAAGGAAATTTATGGTGAAAACGTTTTTCACCATAAAGCCAACGGTTTCCACCTCCTCTGTTTTAATTGGCACATTTACTCAATTCCTTAATGAGGCCAGGGTACGTTCAATCTCACTTGTATAAATAGGTTTCACCTATTTTGCCAAAACACACAAGTCTTGGTCAGGAAAGATACAATACTTTCAGATAGCCACTTTGCAAGCTCTCTCAAAAGCTTTCATCACTAGCAAGCTTCTAAACTTCTGATATAAATCGAGATACTACCTAGCCAGAACTCTCTGGTCTCATCACCCTTCTTCGCTATCCTCCCCAAATCAACCCTTCTCCTCCACTTTGTGACCGAAGAAAATCTGGAACGGCCATCTTCTTGGTTTAGGCCAGAGTTGTACAGATTGATATCTCGAATCAAAAGTGCTCACGTGCATCACATTTGTTCAAGGGTTTAAACCAGTCTCTCCACCATCGAATTTACCAAATTCGGAAGAGGCGATTTTCTCCCATAAACACCAGGGTAACTTGGATTGCAAACCCTGATTTGAAAACTATATAAATGAGAACTCTAGCAACTAGGAAACCTAATCCCACACCTTATGTGTGTTACTAGTTGCATCAACTAGAGTCGATTATCCTTTAACCTTAGGTTTCCATCGAGACCCTGTAGGTTAACGACTTGAAAGACTTCATTGGGATTGTGAAGCCAGGCCCAACTATTTTCTTTGTAGTTGCATGTTTTGATCATTTATGATTCCATAATATATAGTTTCGCCATCATACAATTTAGATTATTTTGAGATGATTGATAATACTAGGATGTTATTCGGGAATATAAGTCCGGTTTGTATTTTGGTTCCTGTTCACCTTGATTTATCAAAAGACGGAAAAAAAACTGTTGGGTATTTCTGTGGGAGACATATTTATTCAATCTATAAACTTTTCTATATAAGACAGAGTTGTTTATCAAGTCTTCGACTTTGGGTCATAGCAACTCTTGGTTGTGGGTGAGATCAGCTAAGAAACTCAAGTGCGTAGTATCCTGCTGGGATTAGATATGTAAAGAATGTAATTGTACCTTGAATCAGTGTGAGATTGATTATGGTTCAACTACAGTCCAGTCTGAAGTTCATTGGTAGTAGGCTAGTGTATGTAGCGGCTCAATACAGTGTGGTGTTCAAACTGGACTAGGTCCCTAGTGTTTGTGGGTGAAAACTATTTCTGCTATTATTGGTAAATTTGGGTGTGTGGATGAGAAACAAGTCCATACCCTAAACAATGTACTGCACGTGAGTAATTTTGATTCGAGATATCAATCTATACAATCCTGGCCTAAACCAAGAAATGGATGTTCCATGCTTGCTTCGGTCACAAAGTGAAGGAGAAGGGTTGGTCTTAGGGAGGGAAGTGAAGAAAGTGTTGAGAGCAGAATGGTTAATTCTGAAGGTGTGGCTGTTTTATGAATTGTATCAGAAAGTGACTGGCTTGCAGATTGAAAAGATATCTAGATACTATGTTGTTGCTGACCAAAACTTGTTGTTTGGTGGAAATAGGTGAAACCTATTTATACAAGTCATAATAAAACGTACCTTTGTCTCGTAAGAAGTGGGAACGATTGAGTGATGGAAGAGTGGAGTAACGTATAACCGTCAGAAACCATGCTTCCATGATGAAGGAAATGGATCCGTTTACACCCGTTACTGCTTTCCACCACTAAATGTTCCATTTCCTGACACTTCTTGATAACAGGCGTATTGCACGCCGCACGCTGTAAACCGCCAGACCAATACCTTGATGAGTATCCCCCAGTTTTGTGAAATGTTTGATGTCTCGAGTGTTTTCGTGGAAAACATGTAGCAGTTTGCTATGTATGGTAAGTCAAGGTCAAGAGACTTACCGCAGGAAAATAGCATGCGGTGCTATTAGGCTTATCTCGGTTGGTCGCCTAAAACTTTCCACAAGCCTGTCAGTTCGGTGGCGAACTTGGACGGTTGAGATTGCATCTCATGAGGAAGGGAAGGATAGCCATTGATTATGGCCACATCCTGTTGGTGCCTAATAATGGCACAGTGGGAACTTTTAGCGCATGCCAGTGGCACTGTGGCATGGATGGCGTAGTTCGTGCATGCCAGTGGCATGTTGGAATGGTTGGCATAATTCATGCATGCTAGTGACATGATAGTGCGAGTGGCGCCTGGTGTATCCATGGCCGCTGGATTTTAGCACATTGATGTTAAACTCAAATGTGATATGGAAACATCAATTCTGGTAGCCATATTGATCCCAATGCTCTGTGGAACATTATTTGGCCTGGTTGATGTAGCAACTTGGCCTAAATTAGGGTTTCGCATGCTGAAACCCTAATTAGCATATAAGGCATGCATCATGTGACCGTGGATGGCTAAGATGATTGGCCCAAATTAAATATAAACCATTTAACTTGGATAGCTGAGATGATTCACATAAATTTGTGTTATCTCATGAAATTTTGTAATCAGAAAAATTCAGATGTGGGACCCTTACTAAAATCGTTGTAAAATTCTCGTACGAACTCGGATTTTGGCGGTACGCCCCTCCATTCTGGTCAAAAAAGAATTTCTTATCTCCTTTAGCTGGAAAATTTAGGTTTTGAGCTCGTTTATGAGGTGAAAAAAGCCCGACAGTAAAACTCAGGAAGAATTCAGGAGGGATTCTGTCAGTTTTCAGCCATGACCTAGCTCGCCTTTTATGTTGTATCTTTTAGCTTGTTACTATGATTGATTTGAATTTTTTGTATGTTATTCTAGAGATCCATATGAAACTCTTGGCATGTATCATTCCTAGTTGTTTGTACAATCTTTGGGAAGTCAATTTGGCATGGTGACCACTTGACGCAATTCCACCTCTTTTAATATTATGGCAGGTTTAGAGCAACCTGATTGGTCAACAAAAAGGGTGTCGGACAAGCACGAGTATGGCCACACTTCTAGTGCATGTGGTAGGTTTAATGCATTCTGATTGGTCGATGGAGAATAGGGTCGCCAAATATGGCCCCAACCACAACTCATTGGGAGTTTGTCAGGTTTAAAGCAACATGATTGGTCGACAAAGGAATAAGGGCTAGTTGGGTAGCATGGGGCGTGGCCAAGTGGTGTCGGCTAGCCTATGACATGGACACGCTTCCCTCATTATTGATTCTACTCAGAGGCTCTGTTTATTCATTGCTTTCTGACTGAGTATTTTGTGCAAGGGCCTTAACCTTGGTACTTGGAGGTCTGTGCTACTCTGCTGCGAGTGAACACAAATCTGTCATGCCATACCAATATTAAGGGTTCTTCCGGGGAACATAAGCATAAGAAAAGTACTCAGCAGGATCCGACATTTGTGAGTAATGCAGCTAGGAGTTTATACACTCATTAGGATCTATACTAGTGGAAAATTCATCTAGGAGCTTGAGTTTCAATATAATACGATGAGATACATAGGCACTCATCAGATTTGGATATATTCTCCAAATTCCCTGCGGAATATAGACATATCAATGTCTACTACATATGATGTCGGGTCAGGTAGATAGACTTTTATAAATTTAGCCTTGAACTAAAAACCACCATCAACATTAAGTCCCCTGCTTAGCTCGTAACAGTGGCATTATTGTGGGGTAAGCATAAGATGGTGACAGACAAGGATAAAATAAAAAGTGCAAGTTATGAAGAGATTTCCAGGAAGAATTTAGCCAACCTTTGGAAGGAGGCATGAGGAATCTGTGATCCTTGTATTGGAAGCTTGGCGTACTTTCGGTTTTTCCATAGGGTGATGGCGTTGGCGCTGGAATTCTGGATACTGATCGGCAGAGATGGAACTGCAACTTGGTCCATAGATCGGTGGATGACGCTAGCTGGCTAGGTCACGGAACGTATGGAGATGACGCTTGGCTTCAGTCCAGGGAATGGTGGAAACTGGTTTCAGTCCATGGAATAGTGAAAACTGGCTTCAGTCCATGGAATGGTGAAAACTGGCTTCATTATGTGGAATGGTGAAAATATGGCCTGGAACTTTGGCTACCAAACGGTGATGATGGCGCTGATGACTTTAGTCAGTGGAATGGTGGAATGACACTTGGAAGGCTTACTGGCTGGATCACAGAATGCGAGAGTGTTGGCGCTAACTTAACCATAGAGTGTTGGAGCCGTGGAGAGTTGGATTGACCACGGAGTACTGGAGCCATGGAGATTTGGCTTGACCACGGAGTACTGGAGCCATGGAGAGTTGGCTTGACCACGGAGTGCTGGAGTCATGGAGATTTGGCTTGAACACGGAGTGATGGTGCCATGGAAAGTTGGCTTGACCACGGAGTGCTGGATTCATGGAGAGTTGGCTTGACCACGGAGTGCTGGTTCCATGGAGAGTTGGCTTGACCACGGAGTGCTGGTGTCATAGAGATTTGGCTTGAACACGGAGTACTGGTGCCATGGAGCATTATAGGTAGAGCAACTGGTGTTCCTTGTGCTGGCGCGCTACTGGTTCGGTCACGGAGCGGAGATATTAGTACACTACTTGTTCGGCTATGGATCATGAGTGTGGTGCACCTAGTCATCTATTCCCGTTCAATGATCAATAAGGAATCCTTAATCTGTTTAAACTTTAGAAACTGCATTCATATGAAAAGGGGTATCGACCTTCTTCTATTATTGTTGTTCGTCCGGCTCCGTGCTTTCATCTGTAGCATCTGGCTCCTCTTTGTCATTTGTTAGCGGTGGAAGAATGAGCATTAATTGTAACAAATTAATCTCCAATAGTTATAATCAAAAGCAAGGCAAGCCAGGAGAACTCAAGGTAGGTGCTCTCACATGTATCCACCCAACAGTACCATCGATCTTATTCATAATGTTTAATAAGGTTCTGACTCCAGAAGAATGAGTATCTAACTTCTCCAGTGGATTTCAAAATTTACCAAACTCCATTGCGCTATTGGGATGGATGGATGAAATAATGTCAGGGCTAATATTGGAGATTGTGGTTGCGTTGTTGGTTCATCCTTGACTTTAGGTTATTTGGTACCTAGACTTTCTGATTGCGATGATGATATGTTGTGGATGCTTGTATGGTCGAAATATTCTGGAGCCATTGGGTGAAATAGATAAGTTGAGAGACGTTTCGTTGTTGATGTGCTGCTATCAAGTTTTTAAGGACTTCGTTCCAAGCGACATCCTTTGAACCATCTTATGAATCTTGGACTATTGCATGAAACGGGATGCGGTGAGCAATACCCAGTTATATTTCTTTTAGATCCGATAGCGTGGCCGAATATGTGAATGTATCTCTGTGGCTTTCTTTTGGAGTCTCTCATGGTTGTCAGGATGGACTGCAATGAGCAGTCCCTGGTCGCACTTCTCTTTAGTTTCTGAAGTTATTTTATCCGAGCAGGCTTGGGATCCGCCGGAGCCTCGTAAAGTGTTGCAGGCGCCTTCTACACATAGAGGTGATGATATTCTTACGCTACACCCTTAAATAGTAGATAAACATGTCGTGGTTATGACCTTTTGGTTGACCGTGTCTTTTGAGCTTTGACAGTGAAGGGATTCCATGTAAATCCTCAATCCCCAAGTGTGGTTTATATATTTCTATATTTTATGGTCGGTGGGTTGACCATGATAAAGATATCGCCATATTGCATCTGTACTGGTGACTTTGTAATAATTATTTCTATAGTGAAGCTCTGGCTGGTATCAACAAAGGAGTGAGTAAACTGTCCATGACCACGATCTTTTGGCGGTATGGATCAAAAGGTGGCCACGACTACAAACCATGGCTGGCTGTGATCATGATCCTAGACAGGAGGAGTGTGGCGTATACGACAAGATACTTGGCAGGAAGGAGTGGCTGCTATGGCACGATCCTTGGAAGGAAGGAGTAACGGCTACAACACAATACTTAGCAGGAAGGAGTGGCGGATACAACACAATACTTGGCAATTGAACGTATCTTTAACTAGTTTCATTTGAGTTATTTGAACTAGTTATGGTTAAGGTGAATAAGATTGATATGAGAGTAATCATATGGCTAACTGCGGTTGTGAGCCAACATAATGTACACGTTTGGGTATGGTTATATAAACCTAAATGAAGGTACATTTCATTTGTGTGTAACAAGCTAAGTTTGATCTAACAGTTAAAATATATTAGCTTGGTTGAATCAGGTTTTTTATCTAACGGTGAATATTGAATGCTTTGTTACCAAGGTAACTTGGATTTCAAACCCTGATTTGAAAACTATATAAAGGAGAACTCTAGCAACTGGGAAACCTAATCCCCACACATCCTGTGTGTTACTAGTTGCATCAAATAGAGTCGATTCTCCTTTAACCTTAGGTTTCCATCGAGACCCTGTAGGTTAATGACTTGAAAGATTTCATTCGGATTGTGAAGCCAGACCCAACTATTTTCTTTATAGTTGCGTGTTCTGATCGTTTGTGATTCCACAATATCTAGTTTCGCCATTATACGATTTAGATTATTGTGAGGTGATTAATAATACTTGGATGTTATTCGAGAATATAAGTCCGGTTTATGAATTGGTTCTTGTTCACCTTGATTTATCAAATGACGGAACAAAAACTCGTGGGTATTTTTGTGGGAGACAGATTTATTCAATCTATAGACTTTTCTGTGTGAGACAGATTTGTTTATCAAGTCTTCGACTTTGGGTCGTAGCAACTCTTGGTTATTGGTGAGATCAGCTAAGGGAATCAAGTGTATAGTATCCTGTAAGGAACGTAATTGTACCTTGAATCAGTGTGAGATTGATTAGGATTCAACTGCAGTCCAGTCTAAAGTTCATTGGTAGTAGGCTAGTGTCTGTAGCGGCTTAATACAGTGTGGTGTTCAAACTGGACTAGGTCCCTGGTGTTTTTGGGTGAAAACTGTTTCAGCTATTTTTGGTAAATTTGGGTGTATGGATGAGAAACAAGTCTAGACCCTAAACAATGCACTGCACGGGAGTACTTTTGATTCGAGAGATCAATCTGTACAATCCTGGCCTAAAACAAGAAATGGATGTTCCATGCTTGCTTCGGTCACAAAGTGAAGGAGAAGGGTTGGTCTTAGGGAGGGAAGCAAAGAAAGTGTTGAGACCAGAATGGCTAATTCTGAAGGTGTGGCTGTTTTATGACATGTATCAGAAAGTGACTGGCTTGCAGAATGAAAAGCTATCAGTTCTTTGGTGATTTCTGGATACTATGTTGTTGCTGACCAAAACTTGTTGTTTGATGGAAATAGGTGAAACCTATTTATACAAGTCATAATAAAACGTACCATGGTCTCGTAGTAAGTGGGAACGATTGAGTGATGGAAGAGTGGAGTAACGTATAACCATCAGAAACCATGCTTTCATGATGAAGGAAGTGGAACCGTTTACACCCATTACTTCTTGCCACCACTAAATGTTCCGTTTCCTGACACTTTCTTATAACAGGCATATTGCACGCCGCACGCTGTAAACCTCCAGACCAATACCCTGATGAGTATCCCCCAGTTTTGTGACATGTTTGATGTCTCGAGTATTTTTGTGGAAAACATGTAGCAGTTTGCTACGTGTAGTAAGTCAAGGTCAAGAGACTTGCCCCAGGAAAATAGTATGTGGTGTTATTAGGCTTATCTCGGCGGGTTGCCTAAAACTTCCCACAAGCCTGTCAGTTAGGTGGCAAACTTGGATGGCTGAGCCACCTAACTGATTATGGACACATCCCGTTGGCGCCTGATAATGGCACAATGGAACTTTTAGCGCATGCTAGTGGCACTGCGGCATGGCTGGCGTATTTCGTGCATGCCAGTGGAAGAATGATATGGCTGGCATAGTTCATGCTTGCTAGTGACATGATAGTGCGAGTAGCGCTTGGCGTAGCCATGACCGCTGGATTTTAGTACATTGATGTTAAACAACGATGCTTTATCCATGCTGAATATATTCGATGCATTATATGCATAGAATACGCACGATATTTCATAAATATCGACTTCCCAAATAACTTAGTTATTTAACCTAGCACTGTATGCTACCTTTGTGGGTCCCACGATCCACACAATCGAGACATCAAACATGTCACAAACTGGGGGATACTTACTGGGGTATTGGTTTGGCGGTTTACAGCATGCAGCGCACAACGCGCCATCACAAGAACGTGCCAGGAAGACATGGACGGTTAGTGATGACGGGAGAAGTGGGAAAGACTGATCGTGTGATACCAGCACACGACTCCACTACTCCATAGCTCCACTTTCTCCACTTCCCACGAGATACGAGGGTTAGGCACAATGACTTATATAAATAGGTTCTCCTACTTATTTCCAACATAGGACAAGATAGACAGAAACCAAGTGTTGATACAACTTATTCAAACACCCAGAACTTATTGCTTATATTATTGCAAGCCAGCTTGGTATTCTGATACAAGTCATAAATAGCCAATACCTTCACAATCTCAACACCTTCTTCGCTTCCCTCCCTAAGATCAACCCCATCTCCTTCACTTTGTGACCGAAGCAAGTCTGGAACGGCCATTTCTTGGTTTAGGCCAGAATTGTATATGTTGATCTCTCGAATTAAAAGCACTCCCGTGCAGTGCATTTGGTTAGGGTTTAGATTCATTTCTCATCCACACACCCCAAATTACCAAAACCGGCAGAAATAGTTTTCACCCATAAACAGTTTGTTAGGCTTATGACCAGCTGTGAGCGAGTTTATTTTCATGTATTTTCTTATTACGACCAGCTGTGTATCGGGTCTTCTTGTGTTTTGCTCGAGGACTGGAAAAATATAAGTATATGGGTGTTGATAAGCACGTAAGTGCTACATTTAATACCCATATTTATATGAGCTAGGACTCAATATTTTTACTAATAATATCATTTTAGTGCTTTTGTAGAAATTATTAGCGAATTCGATCATCCTAAGATAAATGGTGAATATGAAACTAAAACGGTGTTGGCGTAAATTTACGTATAACATGAACAAAATTGAGTTTTAAAAGGTAGCCACATTAATTCTTGAAGCACCTGCTACACTTCCAAATTCAATATCCAAGATTGTTTTCTTAGTGGCACACCTCCACCGGGTAATGACATGCGGAAGAAAAATATATGGGGATAATTAAATGGTGTTAATTTATTAATGAGAGAATATTGTGATTGTCAAGAGGGAATCAGTATTCAATGTGAAAAGATTTTGCAAGATGGTGTATGGCATGAAAATATATTCATTAAGTATTATGGGATCCACATGCATGCAACTCTCACTCGGAAAAGGAAAGAAGATAAAGAAATGAAGTGGTATTATGGAAAATGGAAGAAAATAAAGTAATGAAGTAATATTATTTTACTTACCATTATTAGTGGGAGTGAATTATATCAAACGTGGGCATGAGATTGTGAACATGAATTTTAGTTGGTGATCAAAGATACATGCTGTAAAGACCTTCAAGTTCGTCAACGCCGTTAGACCGGTCAAATGACGTATTAGCCGATAATAACTCGATTAGTTTAACATGACCGTTAATTAAAAGAAATTAATCTAACAATAATTTAGAAACGAAATTAGTAGCATTGAATAGGTCTCGAAAAGTTAGGAGAAATGGACTACTCGAACGTGTCATTCGGATACCGGACGAAGAAGATATCATTGGATAAGTATGAAGGGGCAAAATTACTATTTTGCCTTAAACCGACTGGGGCTGCCCTTATCTTTTATCTGGGTGCCTTGATAATTCCTGGTCGGCCTTATCTACCCGTGTCGAGAGGATAAACTCTCATTCCTCTTTTCTTTCTTTCTCATTCTTCATTCTTCTTATTTCATGTTCTTCTTCATCTTGAGTCTCTGTGAGAGTTTGAGTAAGATTTGATTAACAAAATCATCTGTTGATGCTATTAGATGATGTACAATATAGTAGGATCGTTAGTTTTGAAGCGGAATAAGTTAGGGTTGAATCTGAGAAAATATGATTAGGGTTTGATAAGGAATTGAGAGGTGAATTGAATCGTTAATGGATGAAGATTGATTGGGTTGATGTTCTATTGATGATGTGAAGATTGTCCTGATGAAGATTCGAAAGAAAAGGTAAATTAAGGTTCTGTAATTTGAAGATTAATTAATTGGGTGAATTTGAATGTTTAATTCAGTAATTAATGATGGGTTTGATTTTAATTGAAGTATAGTTTGATGTTTTAGGTTTAATTTCATATTTTGTAGGAAGTTGGATTAGAAATTAGGGTTCATGGAATTTAATTTAATTATCTGTTGAATCTTGTTTGAGAAAATGAACTTCAAATTATAAAGAATAGCTTAAATGGGTTGAGGAGCAAGCTGAGATGATGTTGAGCCATGAGATGCTCCTGCAGGTGGATGTAATTGAGTATGTTGGTGGTTGTATTGGAATCTGGTGGTGGTAGGAGAATCTCAGGAAGTAGTGGTTATTGGAACTGCATAGGTGGAAGTGTGGATGTTGTAATTGAAGTTGTTAGTGTTCTTTATGCAGATTGTTTGGTGTTGCAGGCGATGTTTGGATTAGCTTACAAAACTTAGAATAGAATACAGTGGGGATTAGAGACAGTCTGGTGGTGTTTTAGATGAATTGAAGATGAAGATTAGGGTTCCTGAATTAAGAAATTTCAGATGAAGAGGATGAGGATGAATTGGTTAAAGGTGATTGAGGTTGTGGTTTAGTTTCCTGAATTGATGTTGTTGTTATTTGGGAAGAAATGGAAAGTTGCAGGTGAATGATTTGGATTCAGGTAAAGGGGTCTGTGTGAATTAGTATATGTAATTAGGTTTGGATTGAACTTGTGGTGTTGTGGTGCTGCTGATAAGAACGGCGGAGGTCTGGAAAATGTGTACTGGTGATGTTGGATTTGTGTATAACAACTGCAGGTGATAGAGAGTATTAGTTGGGTGAATAAAGTTGAATTTAATGGAAGTGATTGCCTGGAACTAGAACTTCAAGTGGTGTTACTTCAAGGAAATATGATGGTGATGATGTTATTGGTGCAAGAGAAATAAGATGGAAATGATGATGCTACAATCTTAAGGAGATATGGCAGGTGGTAATGGAGACTGTGTAGGATGAATGGAAAATGTTATAAGTGATGTTATAGTTGAGGATTACAGTTAGAAGGGTTGTAGAGTTGTAGTTGCATTTGGGTTTAATCATCTTGTCTTTTGTTTGTGCATTAGTATTCTTTGGCCTGAGCAATGACTCAGTTAGCAATTCACTCTGGCTTGCGCAAAGGCTTTGGCCTTGAGATTCTCAGCTCAGTCAGAACCTGACTGACCTAGATTACCCTGACTCAGTTATCTGAGTGAATTGAATCGTTTTGACTCACCGAGTTTTCATTCTTGACCCGAGTTAACTCAGTTGACCGTTTTGGACTTGACCCATTGACTTTGACCTGGACTTAGCCGTCGACTGTTGGTTTGACCTGTGACCGCCGTTTTGACCGTTAGAGAATGTCAGTTGACCAGTTTGACCGGATTTGTGTAACTGACTTGGTTTAGTGGACTTGGGCTTAGGCATAGTTTTTCTACTTTGATAACTTGGACCTTTATGGTCCGAAATGACATTTGGTTTCTTCTATAAAGTTGTAGATATTCTTAAGATTTACCTAATGGACTGTAGAATCAATATAATTGGATTAGTAAACTTTAGATATGTTAAAGATAGATAATGAAAAGGTGTAGAACCATAAATGGGCTTAGAACCATTATATAGTTCACTTAGCTTATAACTACAGAATTGTATGAGATTATGTTTGAGCCTACCATGATCCATTTGGTTACATTCTCAGATTCGCTTCTGTGATTAACAGTGAATCTTTATTAACAACGATCAATCTAAAAAATGAACCAGTGGATTTTGGATCTCGAGGTAGGCGAGGCTTGTCATCAAAAGAGGTGGGAATCGATAACGAACTTTCTTGTATTCATTATTGTTTTACAAATCTATCTTTTGTGAAATCCATGCATATATTTGTTACTATATGATAGTGTATGCATGTATTATCTGTGTGTAATACAAACTAGTTTCTTTTACATTTTGGGATGGGCTTGGATCTTTAGAAACAACTAATATCTGTGTTTTGGGAGTATTTACTTATCTTCAAAATGTGATTCTTTTCATTGACAGGAAAGTGGTTACAATCTTTACTTTTTGTTAGCATGTAAGGAAACCTTTTCCTTTTGATTGGCGTGTGATGTGGTTGCCCAAAAGTTATATCTATATTTATGCGCTAAAGGAGTGAAAATTGCTGCCAACTAATAAAGTATTAGGTATGTACTTGTGTTACCGAATATTACTTTCCTTATTTCTGTACGGGCAACGCATGTCTCATACATGATTGTTTATTGTTCTTTTAAATTACTTTCCAAAGCTATTATATTATGTTTCATTAGATTTCTTTAGACACTTGCTATGTAGAGTGCACGTAGAATAAGGTACCAGTAAGGTACTCATCGTTTATGACTTGAGGACGGAAACCTCATGGGCGCTTTAATGATCATTGAAGAATCCGCAACAGTCATGCCTTGCTACTCCGAAGGAAGACGTCACTCAACTACTATTTATGTTGTGAATGTGTGCCGGTTTATTGGTTGGTAGAACTTTATATTTTATGTATTACTAATATTTAATATGCTTTATCTTTTTTCTGTGTTTTATCGATTTTTCAGTAAAAACTGCATTGTCTTTAAATCATTTTAATGATTACTTGAAAGTTAGTTGTTAGTTCTACTGGGCACCCTTCGGGATGATGTGCTCACCCATTCCCACTTTCAGTTTCAGAGACTGATCAAGATGTGCGTGTGGCGATGAAAGTTTTCGAGGAGTTGGTTTCATTAGTTGGTTAGCTTCCACTATGTTTATTTTGTGTTTATATTCTATTTGTAAATCAACTCAGTATTAAATATGTATCACTTGAAAGGAGTTCTTGTATTTATTTCAGAGAGGGTTTAGATTCGGGTTAATCTTTGTTTAGAACTTCTTTCTTAGTGTTTAATTAGATGTTTTAGATCGTTAGTGCCTTATTTTATAGTTAATCTTTTGGATTAGTCAACTGCTAGCTTAGGGAGCGCTATACATGCAAGGGAGATTAATTGTGATTGGAGAAAGAATTATACTTCTTACTTTAATTATTCACATGCAAAAATTTGACAAGGAAAGAATATATTATTCTCATGTACACTTTAATATGTGTGAAGTGGAGGAACCATAAAAAGGGTGGAGTGACGTCTGTGTTGGGGGAGGTCGGCCACAGTGCCGCAACGAGAGAAGGGTTTTGAAGTTTTATTTTCGATTCTTCGTTTTTCATTAGCTAGAGTTTGATTTATTTATATTGATTTATGGTTTTTGAGAAAACCATGTCTAGATAATCCATGTTAGGGTGAAAGGATGAATTCGTAGGGGATTTATTTTGTGTTCTTGAATAAAGTCTCCACCAATTGAACTTAATGATAATGTTTGTGATTCTTTTTCAATGTTTTACCTTCTAGCTATATTTTTCATGTTCTATGCCATGTATAGTCCATAGTCAGATTAGTAGAAGAACTCGTTGAACCTTTGCAATAATTGAATTATGAATTTCGTTTGACTATTTATGACATGTATATCTAGTGCTTAAGAATTCTACATTAAGGTGAGAACAAACTACCATTTTGAGAACGATAATTCTTAACGAAATATCTTCCGTGTAATAGTAGCTAGGTTTGCTATTTTACATGAGTAAATTAGAGATTTTGGTGATCGAATACAAATAACTTTCCTACAACGGATTCCCGGAACCTTAACACTTTCACATATCTTTGGTTACAATTTTTTTTTTTCATAATTCCACCAATTTCTGAAAATATTGAATTCGATCAATTATTCTTGATATTAGTTAGTATCAATATTTTCATACTCCTCATGGGAACGACCTATACTTGCCGTTGTCTACTAGTTAGACATTGTGCACTTGCAGTATTATTATTGTAGGTTTTCGAGCCTACCAAGTTTTTGACGCCGTTTCCCAGGAGTGGTTGCAAAATACTATCTGATTGATATCTTTTTGTACATAATTTTATCTTGTTTTTCTTTTAGATTTCTCTTAGTTCTTTTTACGTAGTTTGTTTGATTATTTTTTTAGGTAGTTTAGTCTGAAGTACCGGCGAAAAGGAAGTATGTACTCACAAGTTTTTTGCAAGAACAACTTGGAGGATCCATTAGAGGTTTTCTTAGCTCATTTTGGGTATGATTTTGATGATCATAGTGTTATTTGTGAAGTCAATGCCTTGTTAGACTCCACACCGTTGCTAGACACTAATATGTGGAAGCCCAAATTAGAACCTCTAGTTATGCCCGAGTCTCGACCTGTTCCATCAGTCGAGAATGCTCCGACCATGACCTTTAAACCATTAAGTTATGATTATTTTCGTCTTGATGATACTAATAATGAAACCGTTTTAGATGATAATGGGTCTCTGAGTCGTGATATTATTGCACTGGTTTAATGCATCTGTTTAGTTGTTATGCATTTATTTTTGGGTTGTTAGTTGTAATGGTTACCTATTTATCACTTATTATTGCTGTGGTTATTTATGCAGTTATTGCAGCAAGTACTATCACGTGGAATCTTAAAAGGAAATTTATGCACCTGAGATGGGGTTGCTGATTGGAAGAGAAGAGTGGCCTGAGGTATGATGTGTTTCTTTTTTAACTTTTCACATTTTGTCCTTTAATGTCTTTTGATGTCATTTAACAATATTATGGTAGGGAATCTTTTTCTTTTTGGGAAAACAATAGTTTAAGTTTAGTGTTTTCATTTTGTTTATATATACTTTATAGATGCTTATCTTTATCTTCCTTCTAATTTCATTTTCCATCCTTTGGTAGAAATCAACCCACCCATAGATATGAGGAAACCAGGGAGCCCTTGTAAGAAAAGGAAGAGATCACATGATGAACCTCACAGTCAGAATGTGGTCAGAACTTGTAAGAGATGCAAGATGCCTGGTCACAACAGGAGGACATGTGTTGGTGCACCAGTTGGATCTAATCCAAAAACAAAAAGACAGAGAACTATAGTGGAAGGCGGAACTCACAAGACTACTTACCAGATCCTGCAAAGATTAATACCAGTAAAAGGGCAAGTAAGAGGGGAAGAGGTTATGGTGCATCATCTTCTCATCCTACCACTTCATCATCTCTCATCCTTGCACTGTATCATCTTCTCAACCTACATCTGCTTCATCTACTCAGCCTACATCTGCATCATATGGATCTAGAGGTGGAAGAGGTTCAAGATGTGGGAGTGGTTCTAGGGGAGGTAGGTCTGGTGGTAGATATGTACAACAGACATTGATCCAAACCATCAGTGGTGCTATTAGGTTGTCTCAGACTCTCTCTCAGACCTTCATAATCCCTAAACCAAAGAAGGTGACCTTCTCTGATACTCAATGAAGAGTAGTTGTTGGTAGTTAGAATGGATGTTTTGTTGGGTTTAGTTCAGTTTCTTGTTTGAATGGATGTTTATGGTGCTTGTTACAACTGATGTTTATGGTGCCTGTTTGCAGTTAACTTAACTTAAGAAGACTTATATTAAGTAATTATTAATGGGTAATATATGTAATTAACTTAATTTCATGTCTTTATTGAGTGTCACTGATTATATTTTACATATTTAGATTGCCCATTTGCTTGCATAGTTTTGCCATTTTCAGGGTTGCAGCTTTGGTTTCATGGAAATGAGCATCAGAAAGCCATTGAAACTGCAGACAATTGGAACATTTGAGGTAAGCTATTCCAGAGTTATGTTCATTTTTACATATATTTAATGTTAATGTGCCCTTACATTTATTTTGATTGCAGGTTTGATTAGCCCATGGACAGTTGATTTTTGTATGGCTTTTGTCACTACAAGCAAAGCAGGAAAGTGGAGATAGAAGCTGAATTTTCATTGCTTTTCCAGGTTTTGTAGCATCTGCAAACCACTCAAAGTATGGGCATATGGAGCAGCTGGAGAACTTCTCACCTAGATGATCATCTGTTTGGGCTTTCAAAAACTTCCACAAACCATTGCAAGGTACCATTTTACATCTAGAATAGATCCATGGATAGTCTATTGCCTCATGCATACCTTTCTCACACATTAAACAATAGTTGTTGATGCTGCTCATCTTTTTGTTGCTACTTGATGTCTCCCCTGAACTGCTGCTGCAATATTCTTCCATCTTTCCACCACCCATTCTAAACATATTAGTATATGAGGATTGTGAATGATGAATGAGTGTTAGCCGTGTCTGCAGGTGTGTGGTTTTATAGTGAATGGAAAGGCAGATCAAGTCATTGGGAACGGTCACATTTCTAACCACATATAAAACGCCACGTGTAAGAGTGCCAGGTGGATTGCCACTTCTACAAGCAGCAGGTGGCGTGTCAGTGCCACGGATGCATAGATCTACCACATAAACGTATGTTAACCATGGTTCAACTACCATAGTTAGAAGAGACCAAGGGGTAGATTAGTCAGACAGTTCACCGTTTTTTTTTTTTCATTTTCTATGTGTCTGATGGAAAAATACCAGTTTGTGATCACTAATTTAAAGTGTGATCATTTTGTAAACCAATTAGGGATAGTGTGACCATTTTGTAATACACCCTTGTTTTATACGGGGAATGGATTCACATATATGTGTGGATGATTATAGTGTTTGCAGGTGCATATCTTCAGCTGACCGGGTTAGTTGGGTTGATCCCCAACTCTTCAGGCTCTATATATATGATCCGCATATTACCTTGGGGTACCAACCCCTCATTGTTTGAGATTACGTGATATTGAAAGCAGGGAAACAACTACCTTTCGCTTCGTGGGATTCAACCCATCAGATTTGTTCCCTTTTCTCTATCTTTTATTTTTATTTGTTTATTTTTTTGCATTTTATAATTTCCCACCTTAATTTCTACGTTGGATGATTCAATTACATTGAGGACAATGTAATGTTTAAGTGTGGGGGAGTGGCACTTTCGTTAGGATTTAGAAAAATAAAATGCATAATATGATCAGCTGTTTAGCTGGTCTGCAAAAAATAAATAATCAAAATTATTATTTTTAGAGTATTTTTTATCACCAGCTGTGTAGCAGGTCTTTTTCATTCTTTTTCAAATTTTCCATGATCAGCTGTGTAGCGGGTCTAAATTTTTTTTATGTTTGTGTTGATGGTGGATTTTAGTTCAGGGCTAAAGTTGTAAAACCAATTTTTGTGCCGCCATCCTGCAAAGGATAAGGCTATTTGATAAGTGTTGAATACTTCACCGCTTTATTAATTCACCTAGAATGGAGCATGTAGCAACAATCCCAAGTATTCTGTGAATTTTAGCATTATTAATTAATGCATAAATCGCCTTGTATTTCCTGTGTTGTTCCCAGCAGAACTCTCATTGTTGGTGCGGCATGATGAATGATTGTTACTCTCAGCAGAGTAACATGAATATCCAAGTATCAACAGTGAGGCATGCACGAAATACCCATACAGGCTACACCATTCTCTGAAAAAGATAATCATCTCTCGGTGTGTTATACTAGCCTGATCGAGCATATTTGAATCCGAACTGACCATTTCTATCTCAGAAAAAATCACGACCACGCAAGTTGACCGCACGATTTAACCATCCTAGCAGGAGCATCCAACCACCGCAATGACCACCAGTGGGACCATTAACGCCATGGCCGGTCGGGTACAAGTAACACCCTCCGAACGACCACCAAACACCAGCCTGAATCTGGAAGTCCAGGCTGGTATGGAACGGCTTGGAGGAGATCGTACAAGCAAGGGCTGCCTACGGCAGTCTCAAATCCATCACGATCATTCATCTTCGCCGTCACAATTAGACGGCGCAGATCGTCCCATTCCCAGTCGCGCAAGCACCGTTGTGTAAACCGGCGGGCCCCCTTTCCACCAGCATAGTCGACCATCTTAGGACCTAGCCAGGGAGGAGCAAACGTTCACCCAAAGTTCGGCCGGCGTGATGCTTTAAGGGTCGCTAAGGGTCTTAAATTGATCACGACCATCCAACTTCACCGGCATGTTTGGATGGCTTAGATCAGACCCATAACTGTCAGTCAGGTATCGCCGTGTTCACCACTGACCCAATATGGGTCCCACATGTTCGGCCTCCCCAAAGGAGGAGCATAGCCTGCCAAACCGTTAGGTTGAAGTCGTGTACACACGACCGATCCAAAACCCTAATTTGGGTTTGCGGCATATTACATGTGTCGCTAATCGATCACGCCCAAGATCATAGAGCAAGTACATACATGCTCACTGCCATCCTAATGTGGGCCCCACATGGTCGGCCATTCCAGACAAGGAGCATAGTTAGAAAATTCGTCCAGCCAAAGTAGCGTGCACATGAAACCCTAATTAGGGTTTGCAACATATCACATGTGTCGCAAATCAATCACAACCATCCATCTTCGCAAGCATAGATGGGGGGTGTAGATGTAGATTCAAAGGGTCCCAAGCATGTCAATACAATCACCATGGGCCCGTCTACATATGTGACTGATCGACCAAGGCCGGCCATGGCCGAGCGCCTCGATTCGTGCACCCAAACTAGGCATGGCCATGCGGTTTCCAAATCCTTTGCGGCACATGATTCTTATCGCAAATCAATCTCAGCCACTCCTCTTTACCAGACAGTGAAGTATGGACATGGACACCAGCATGACGTCTACACGCATGCCTGTTCGGTCCTCTATAAAACACTTCCCATGCTTGGTTTCGACCAAGATGAAGAGTGATGCTTGCGCACCTCTTCAAAACCATAATCAACGGTCGCAGATGCGTCATCTCGTCCATCCAACTCTGCCAGCCTGGTTGGACAACCCAGGCTAGGAGTTAAACGGACAATAAGATGCCGTGGTGACTACCATCCATCACTCTACCACATGGAGTGATCATCCAAGAGAGGGATTGCTTGTGCAACCTCCAAACGGTCACTCGAAAATGGCTAGGCATGCGTATGTTTTGAGATGCTTAATCCGTGACCTACTCCGTTAAGCCTTAAAACATCGATGCTTCATCCAAGATGAATATATTCGATGCATTACATGCATAGAATACACACGATATTTCATAAATATCGACTTCCCAAATAACTTAGTTATTTAACCTAGCACCGTATGCTGCCTTCTGTGGGTCCCATGATCCACACAATCGAGACATCAAACATGTCACAAACTGGGGTATTGGTCTGGAGGTTTACAGCGTGCAGCGCAAAACGCGCCATCACAAGAACGTGTCAGGAAGATATGGAAGGTTAGTGATGATGGGAGAAGTGGGCAATACTGATCGTGTGACACCAGCACACGACTCCACTACTCCATAGCTCCACTTCCCACGAGATACGAGGGTTAGGCTCAATGACTTGTATAAATAGGTTATCCTCCTTATTTCCAACACAGGACAAGATAGACAGAAACCAAGTGTTGATACAACGTATTAAAACACCCAGAGCTGGTTGCTTACATTATTGCAATCCAGCTTTGTATTCTGATACAAGTCATAAACATCCAATACCTTCACAATATCAACACCTTCTTCGCTTCCCTCCCTAAGATCAACCCCATCTTCTTCACTTTGTGACTGAAGCAAGTCTGGAACGGCCATTTCTTGGTTTAGGCCAGAATTATATAGATTAATCTCTCGAATAAAAATCACTCCCGTGCAGTGCATTTGTTTAGGTTTTAGATTCATTTCTCATTCGCACACCCCAAATTACCAAAACCGACAGAATTGTTTTCACCCATAAATAATTGGCGACTACAGTGGGAGATTAATCTCTCGGTTGTGAAGTCATTTCCATCAATACCCAATCTCATTGGTTGATTTCAAAATGGTTGGTCTTAGGACTCACCAAACAATTTCAAATTTCGGTCGAAGTTCCTCCAACGAAGATGCTTCTCCTCCCAACTGTGCGTCTGATGGTACAACCAGATGAATCCCAACATTGACCGAGTTAGCACGGGTGCAGGAGGTTTACACGAAGAACATGAACCTGATCAAAGAAAAAATAAACGGCATACTCGATCTCCTCATCAAAATGATATCGGATATGAGCAGTTCCCCTGTCACAGAGATTTCTGCACTGGGGACTGATCCTCACAATGATCCTCCTCAAGTCAACAGTTTCACTATGAACCAGATACCGGTGGACCAGGAAGCCACTTCTCTATTGGATAATTTGTGCGAACTTTCACACCTCTCGAAGAATCAGCGGGCGGAGACGTTCGCTGCGAGATAGCCTTGGAAGTTCAGCTAACCCCTTTGTGCCCAGAAGCCTCCAAAATACCGGAGATGTCTGTGAATAACGTTACATTTACAGAAGAAGACATGATGGCGAAATAAGGTCACAACGGGGCCCTACACGTTACTGTGCGCATCAAGGATTCAGAATTCAAGAGGGCTCTCATCGACACAGGAGCGTCTTCGAATGTGATTACCCTCAAGACACTCATAATAACCAAGGTTATCCCAAGCAAGATCATGCAGTAGCCTACCATGATGACAGAATTTGAAGGAAACCAAACCAACACGTACGGGTATGTCAATCTAAATTTATCTGTAGGACCTGTCCAGTCAAATGTGAAATTCGAAGTCATTGAAAATAATCCAGATTACCACATGATATTGGGGAGATCGTGGCTTCATGACAATAGAACTTTCCCTTAAACATATCACATGTGCCTAAAGGCTATGATAAATAAGGAAGTCATTTGCATTCCTGCGTCATTGTCTCCTTACGCGCCGATATGTGGAGTGGAGTTGTTTGAACCAAAAAAAACTCCGCGGGATGAATCAGGAAAAGTTCATTGCACCCCACTCCCCACATGGGCATCAATTCAGGAGAAGAACCAACTTGCATCATTGAAGGATAAGACTCACGATGCATCTTGGCAGAAAAGGCGTTCTTCTTTATCCGGGAAAGCCGGTAAAGTCGTGTCCCACGTTCACACTAAGAGGCAGCGAACCTTTGTGGCAAGTCGTGATCAGAAAGGGAAAACCGTCTACCGACGCCGCTGTTAGCAATTAGCATGGGAGACAATTACCCAGTTTCTCCACCCAATGGAATTCTATAATAATGATGAGCCACAGGAAGAGGTGATGGATGCTCCACGAAAGCTGTAGGATGGCACCAGCTCCACGACCGATGAATTCAAAATCGCTAATATCGGGAATGAAGAATCTCCCAGGCATGTCTCCATCAGCTCAACCTTATCCACGGATGAACGCACGGATCTCGTGTAACTTCTCAAAGAATACTAGGACATATTCGCTTGGACGAATAAAGAAATGTCCGGTCTAGATGAAAAATTGGTCACCCATCATTTACATGTCATACATGGATCCAAGCGATCAAGCAATCCCCGAGGAAATTCAGGCACAAAGTGGAAGAGCAAATCAAGACTGAGATACAGAAGTTTCTAGTTGCTGGCTTCATTAAACCCATTCATCATCCGACATGGTTGGATAATTTCTGGTAAAAAAGAAAAACGGACAGATCAGGTGTTGCGTGGATTTCAGAGACTTGAATAGATGCTGCCCCAAGGAAGATTTTACTCTACCTAATATCGACATGTTAGTAGATGCAACCAGCGGGCACGACATGTTCTTCTTCATGGACGGATATAGCGGGTACAATCAGATAAGAATGTATGAGCATGACGCAAGTAAGACAGCTTTTTGAACTCCCCTCGGAAATTCTTATTATACTGTAATGCCATTTGGTCTAAAGAGTGCCGGTGCAACGTATCAACGCGCTATGACGGTAATCTTCCATGACATGATGCATGTGCAAGTTGAAGACTACGTGGATGATATAGTAGTCAAATCGAAAGCTCGGGCGGATCACACAGGAGTCCTGCAGAAAGTGTTCAAAAGATGCCGTAACTGCTGAGGGATCAAAGTGGACCCATCCAAGTTGAAGACTACGTGGATGATATAGTAGTCAAATCGAAAGCTCGGGCGGATCACACAGGAGTCCTGCAGAAAGTGTTCAAACGATGCCGCCTCCGCGAACTGTGAAGAAACTCCAAAGCTTCATGGGAAAGAAAGAATCTAGTTTTGTCTGGACCGCACTACAATGGGAAGCGTTTCAAAAGATTCAACGAACATTGTCATCTCCAAATCATCATCAAGGGTTCGCCTATTATGTAAGTCCGGACGAAGAGCGATCCCGGGACATCTTCAGATCTACTGGAGACAACACCTCAAGGGAGCATCCTCAAGAAGATAGCGATGTCCGCATTATCATGTCGAGAAATAATCCGCAGCTTGGGTGAATCACTCTGTCAAACTTAAGAGGAATGATTCAGCGAAATAACGAACATCCAAATGATTATGTCAAGAGGTCCCGAATTCAGGCACTGAAGGGTCACAATCCAAATGTGACTGAACAACAAGTGGTGTAATTGTGCATCAATAGGATGATACCTATCAATCGTGCTTTGTCGAAGAGCATGTGCTTTCAGACACTCTCTGAACTCCGTGAAGTTTCTAAACTCTCAGGTTGCAACAACACCTGCCCTGCTAGAAAAAACAAGCCTTCCCGTCATAAAGAGCCTCATGATATTCGTGGAAACATACATCTCACCAACATGCACTGAAAGCTTCATCCTTCTGTAAGCAGTTTCGCTGAAGGAAGAAGACCACCGAGATACAACATCCTGCACGTCCAAAATCACCAACTCCAAACTCCAGTACCATATGCACGACCGTCACAATGGTGCAACAACGTCCAAGATATTCCATATCTGGATCGATGGTAACTACGTCAATGAGAGACGCTTTCAGAATCTGTCTCCCGTAGAAGAAATAGTTGCGTTACCAAAGGAGTATGACATGGGACTGTGTCCCTCTTCTCTATTACATGAAGAAACATCAAAAAATCCATCGGTTCCAGCTTATCCCTTTAATAACGAGGCGATCTCTGCCATTGTATGAAGAGTTCCAAGTTCGTGCAAGTTGCCACCACGCCTGTCCTTTCCACTCTCTTCTGATCACAGCTGCTGCCAAGAACCGTTGTTGCTCGTCGATTGATACCATCATAAATTCACCATATCAACGACCACTACATACAAAAGACCCATCGGGCATACAAGATGGAGCCATGTAGACCATGCTTGGGGACTGAGGCTCAACATGAAATTCCTTCGCCGCCAGTCAAGAACTTCTTCAACACAAGAGAGATGGTCAATCAAGAAGCATGTAATTCACAAGGGGAAACCAAACTGAAGAAGAAGACGCTTCAACACTCTCTCCAGCAGGAGCCACTTCAACCCTCCCTTCAGAAGAAGCCGCTTCAATGCTCCCTCCAGAATAAGCCGCTTCAAAGCTCCCTCCAGAATAAGCCGCTTCAAGGATCCCTCCAGTAGAAGCCGCTTTAAAGAACTCTCTCCATAAGAAGGTGTTTCAGATTCAACACTCTCCGGGACCTGCTCTCTCCAGAAGTTACTTCAACGCTCTATGTAGGACCCACATACACATTTGAGCACACAAGGTTCATTTTTGAGCAAAGTAAGTGTAGTTGCAGGAAATCCTACACCACACCCTTGATAAGATCGTACAGTAATTAACACATATTTAATGATTAAAACAACACTTTATTATTTGATTCTCAAAAATGTTTACAAGTAATAGAAGAAGATCAAGGACACAACCGCTCTCTTGAATTTTCTCTCTCCTCAAGACTTTCTCAACACTCAAAAAATACATCATCCTCCTTTCTGAATCTACTGGATCCTTTTAAATAGGGTAGTTACATAGTGGATGACAGCTAAGTTGTCCTTTAATTTCAGATCTGGCTCGCAGTGCTCTCGCGGTAGTTATAATGTTAACTCTCACAGGAGTTGCAATCATCGCAGAACAATCACGCTCTTCCCGTGTTTCCTTTTTTCGTCATTCGTTACGTCATTCTTTGGATTATTCTTTGAGCTATTTTGTGATTCTCGCAGAGTGTTGTTTTAGAATCTCGCAGAAATGTTGTAGCGATATTCTGATCCTACATCTTGCCTTTCCTCATGTCTTCTTCGCGGAGTGAAGAGGATATGAGGATCTCCAACCCTTCATAATACCGCAACTCCCTGTCTTTTCGCATTTTCCTTTCGACAACATTCTGTGAATTCAGTTTAATGGCCTACACGTGTCGTGAAATCTCCCCTTTTTTACTAGCACGTATTTCCTCAACAGGTCATCTCATTTTGCCTATAAAAGGTAGAATCTGGTTACAAAAATAATTTTCTTCTTTTACTTTTCCATCTTCTTCGTCCCTTCGTCTATTCATTATATTTTCCATATGCAACTTTCTTCCCTCAAAGATTCTTCTGCTACTGTTCCCATGGAATCATCAAGGTATCTCTTCTTCTAATGTTGTTAAATTTGATCTTACTTACTTAGATTATGTTCATCATTATTTATTTGATCTGTTTTTATCTGATTTTATACATATCCCATAGTGTGTCTTTGCTTCAGCAGTGCCGTCCCCAACACCAAAGTTGTAGTCCAAAACCCTAATCTTCAAGAGGATTTTCAACCAAAACTCGTCGAGAAGAAAAGGAAGTCTGCGAGTAATAAGGTAGGAAGAAACATTTGTCTTCTTAATAACAATATTGTTGCCTCTGTTTCTTATCTATATTATTATTAGCAGGGTAATGAATATGTTACTAGACCTCGCAAGCAATATCGCAAGGCCAAATCTCTTGAAATTGATATTAATATTCCCAAATTTACATCTTCAAAACCTGTTTCTACTACTTCGCAGATAGAACCTCCATCCTCTATTTGCGAGAATGTTATTATCAATACCCCAAATTCCATCAATCCTCCAATAAATGAGACTCCTAGAACTGTTATGAACAAAGTTTATTCTTCTCCTATTTTACCTACAACCGTTACCTTTCCGGACACTCCTCCTCCTGACGATACAACTATCATAAATGATTCAAATCTCCAGCTCGCCATCATTACCACTTCACCCTCAACACATTTTCCCTCATCTAAAGAATCATCAATAGGGGTTGATGCTTCTTTTAGAGTTCTGTCTGACATTTTAGATGATGCCAAAAAATCTTCCACTGACCCCTTCAAATATGATGTCTGCGAGACTTTAATCAAATATTTTGGTTCTAACCGGACTGCTTCGCAAGCGTCTTTAGAAAATGAAATTGAAGCTCTAAAGAGAAGTTTCCAAGCCAAAACTTCAGAATGTGATATTCTTAGTCACAAGCTTCGCAACTCTCCATTGGATTGCGAAAATCTTCGCAATAAAAATAAGGAATTAAAAGGTATGTTTATTTTGTCTATGCCTCTAACTTTTTTGTTCCTGTAGATTTTCATCTTTTCTGTACTCAATTTCCTTTTAAATATTTGGTGTGCCTATTTAGCTTTAAATCAGAAACGAGTAATGAAGATATTTGAATTAGAATCTGCTGCTGAAGAATCCCATTTTAAGAGAGATTCTTGGATGGATCAATATAATAAATTAGATAATCTCTACACATACTCAATCGATCAAATAAATAATCTTACCAATGATAACGATCAATTAGTGCAAAAGAAAAATCTATTAAATAACGAAGTTACTCGCCTCTCATATTTGTTAACTCGAGCTGACTTGGCGATGGAATCTTTATCAAATGAAAATAAAACTTTATCTCAGGAGAAACGTAGCTTTTTGAACAAGATGGCGATCTCCTCGCAACAAATAAATGATCTTCAGAAAATGTGTAACGACCAAGAGCAATCTCTTCGTTTACTAAAAGATGAACTCAAGGAAGTAATTGAATCTTCTGCCGCTGAGAAAGATAAACTTATCAAAGGCAGGATAACTCTAAGTTTAAAGGCCAGCAAACTCCAAGATCAATATTCTCAATTAGAAGAATCTTACTCCTTATTAGCAAAAGAAAACACTATCTCATCTCCAAAGAAGAAATTATAAAATCTCGCCTGAAGGGTATAGTTGGAAATAATTTCGATGATACCATGAATCAATGGGAGAATTGTTTCTTAACATTAATTCAAAATTTAACTTCTCAAAAGGAAGGTAGTCATTTTGATTTCCTTAATTGTTAATTTTTTCTATTTAATTTCTCTGTTATATTTCTAGCGAAATTTTACTTGAATATTTTCTTGTCAACTTCTGTTTCTCGCAGTATCTGATAAAAGCCTTCATTCTACCATTTCTGATCTGATTGAAAAATTGGCTAAAGTTCACAAAGAAAACGGAAAGCTCACTACCCATCTTGTTTAATCTCGCGATCGTGCTGAGAGGAGATGTGACTACCTTGATTACTACAACAATATAGAGATTAGAAATCGTGATAGAGGTTTCCTTCGCAAGGTTCATCTTAACGCTGAAGTTCTTGTGAATGATGTTCTGTTATCCCAATCTCTTCCTCCAGTATCCATTGATCCTCTAGAAGTAGATGATGATGAAATTCCTCTTCCTATCGATAATGACTTATACTATGCTAGTGATGAAGAAAATGAAGAAGATGAAGAAGATATCTCTCAAGAAGACCCAATAGAAGAAGAAGATAGTCCTTCTAGAAAAGTAGCTATCGGTGGTAAAGCAATTGCTGGCGAAAAATTAGGTGAAGAAGAAACTTAAGCTGATCGTGATGCAAAGAATACCAGTAAGGAGAATAAAGCTGGCGAGACTAATAGCGAGATTAATACAGAAGCCTGAATTTTGCTCTTGTTTTCTTTTCCTCCTTTTTCTTGCGAGCAATGTATCTTTTCTGCAACTTTGGAGTTCAGCTTTGCCTCTGTTATTTTGAATAATGATATTTTATTTATTAACTCTCATATTTTCCATTCATTATCTTTCTTATAATGATCAAGTGTTTCCTGCATTCTTCCTTTGCGAAATGTGTTGCGATATTTCTTGCGAAATTATGAATGATGTTGCGATATGATGAATATTATGAATAATCCTGCTGTGTGATTCTGAATAACATTTTTGAAAAATTCCGAAGGATTCTGAGAAATCTTTCCTGCATTCTTAAAAGAAAATAGTTAATGTTTGGGATTATTCTGTTGGTCTTATCTTACCTTCCTAGTTAAAGGTCTTATTTGCCAATTTTTTCTGTCTGCGACAAAATCGCAGGATGTCTTTACATTTGTATGCAAAAACCCATTGATCTTGCCTTATATGTATTTTGTCAATTTCTCTGCGACAATACGACAAGTCTAAGTTTTCTTGCGAAAACGAAGTCATATGACATTGCCGTCTCGCGATGAAATCGCAGGACGTCTTTACACTTTCATGTAAAACCCATTGATCTCATCTTAACGTTTTCTCTTATGGCTTGTTGCCTTTGTATAATATTTGTCACGCGACAATATGACAGGCCTAAATGCTCTTGCGAGCGTAAAGCCCCATGACATTTCCGTCTTTAGACACTTATCAGCTCCCTAATGGAGGGTGCCGCCCTTATCTTCCCCCTGGTTTCCCCTTCAAGGAGGGCACATCGGCCATACAAGACTGGCTCCTCCCATCCGGTTTTACCAACAACTAGTTGTTTTCACAGCCTCTTGTCCTTTATGCCTATATGGCTTATAGTTACAGGATTGCACCCTAAGTGGGGTTTTCTTCGGGCCGAGTGCATCATAGCCAAGACTTACCAAGAATGGCCAGGGTAGGTTCGTCCATCCCGGGCATCCTTGGCTCAATCGTGTACCTCGGTGCCTTGGTCATACTCTGCACTCCTTAGAAGAGACCCTCGGTCGTCCAACCAGGGTATAACCTTATATAGTTGGAAATCCAAGGTACATCTCCCGGATAGGTTTTATTTAACCCCAACATCTTCATGACTCAGGTTCCAGCAGCGGTATAACCTTATCCCTGAGTCACGCAAAGAGATACCCCCTAATATGACGTACTTTAGGTCTTACATTTGCCTCTTGCAAAATTGTATTCGCGAGCTAGGGTGTACGCCATAAAGGTTCGTCCTGTTCTTTGTTTCTTTTGCGTATATCGCAATCTTTCCTTCTTGAATAATCTTGGGAATGAACTCGCAGATATAAAAATTTGTTTTGCCCATTTTTATTTAAAATTTGTTACTGATAATATCTTTTT
This sequence comes from Papaver bracteatum, assembly GCA_023529315.1. Classification (NCBI taxonomy): domain Eukaryota; kingdom Viridiplantae; phylum Streptophyta; class Magnoliopsida; order Ranunculales; family Papaveraceae; genus Papaver; species Papaver bracteatum. Next base: position 759,997 of record JAJJWX010001102.1, on the reverse strand, counting down.
AAATATAATATGTTCAATGGTCTATCAAGTCTTTGACCAACATCTCTGCCTTCTGGGTCTACCAGCATGTATGCTCCTGTTCCAACTATCTCCTTAATGATATATGGTCCATACCATTTTCTCGCCAACTTTCCACCACGTTCTCATTGGTATTCTGGTGTTTCTCGCAAAACTAAATCGCCTGGTTGAAACTCACGTTTCTTGACTTGCTTGTTATATTCGCGGGCCAACCTTCGCTGGTAATTTTCCATATGTTGTAATGCTTTTTCTCTCTTCTCTTCTAATTCATCAAGTTCTCTTATAATCATGCTAGCATTAAGATTCTTCTCCCAAACCTCTTTTTTTTTTGTAGGAATAACAACTTCTGTTGGTAATACTGCTTCAACACCATATGTTAAACAAAAAGGTGACATCCCAGTTGCATCTCTCCTGGTTGTGTTGTAAGCCTAGACTGCATTATGTACCTGTTCACACCATGCTCTATGGTACCCTTCTAATTTATTTTTTAAGATGTTTGCGATTATCTTATTAGTTGCTTCAGCCTGACCATTAGCTTGTGGGTATAAAGGAGTAGATTTTCCACATCTTATCTTGAATGCATTGAGTAGCAACTCTATGTTTTGTCCTTGAAATTGTTTTCCATTATCTGAAACCAACTGTGCTGGAATTACAAATCTGCAGATGATATTTTCAAAGATGAATGTAAATATATCTTTATCGCGAATATGTTGTACTGCTTTTACTTCTGCCCACTTTGTGAAGTAATCTGTCCCGACAATTAAGTATCTCTTCTGCCCTGAACCTGACACAAAGGGTCCCACAATATCTAAGCCCCATTTTCCAAAAGGCCACACACTTTTTGAAGATGATAATGGTGCCCCTGGTGCATGTATCCTCTTTCCATATCGCTGGAAATCTTCACAACGCTTTGATAATTGTTTTGCATCTTCATACATATACGGCCAATAATAGCCTTGCATTTTTGTTCTATAAGCCAAAGATCTTCCTCCGCTATGATTACCAGCATCGCCGCTATGCAACATTTTTAACATTTTTTCTCCTTCTTCCCGTGTCAAGCATCTAAGTAATGGCCCATTAAAATATTTTCGATACAATACCCCATCCCTTAATTCATAATTTGTTGCACGGCTCTTTAATTTGTGCACCTCCAATCTATTTCTTGGTGTTTTTCCTGTCGCCAAGTATGCGTGAAGTTCTTCTCTCCAATCTGCGATAATGTCGCTGGCTGATTCTTTTGTGTCATTTTCTGTTATCATTACATCCGCTTTTTCTTCTTCTTTTTTATTAATTGAAGGTGATATAAGTGTATGAATTCTTATGCATCTCGCAGATGGGTTTGTCATCATACTTGATATGAACGCAAAAGCATCTGCGAGTCTATTATATTTTCTTGATATATGTCTCCATTTTATTTTTGGATTTCTCGCAGACAATTCTTCAACAAGTTTCTTGTATTTCTTCAGAGATGGTTCATTCGTTGTGTATTCTCCTTTTATTTGGCGAATAACCAATTGCGAGTCACTGATAATCCTTGCGTTCTCCAACTTTATCTCTACGGCGAACTTTAGAGCATGCACCATAGCTTCATATTTTGTCTCATTATTAGTGGATGTAAAATCCAAACGAAATGAGAAAGCCATTTTTTCTCCTTCTGGCGATATAAAGACTACTCCAATTCCATTTCCTTCCCCATTTGATGATCCATCCATCAATATTTCCCACATGTTGGGTTCCTTTAATAGATCTTTTGGATCTCCATGTTCTTCTTCTATATCCATCATTTCTTCCACAACTTCATCATCTTCTAGAGGGAATTCTGCTAAAAAATCTGCCACAACTTGTGATTTTGGTGAGGATAGGACTTCATATTTGATTTCAAAGTGCCCTACTTGTGCATTCCATCTCTCAACTCTGCCTGATCTTTTTGAGTTCTTCATTACTGACTCAATGGGCACCTTTGTTAACACCTTTACTTTATGTGCTTGAAAATATATGCGAAGTTTAAAGGTTGCATAAACCAATGCCAGAATTAGCTTCTCAATTTTTGAATAATTTTTCTCTGCAGAATTAAACTTTTTCCTGATGTAATAAATTGGTTTTTCTACCCCTACATCTATTCGCAATAACACTGCACTTAATGCATGCGATGTTGTCACAAGATAAATCCATAATTCTTCTCTCGTCTCCGCTTTATATAAAATAGATATGTTCATTAGATATTCTTTAACTCCTTGAAAATCCTTCTCATATTCATCTGTCAACTTGAATTTTGTACCCTTCCTGAGTATATTGAAAAAAATGCTTGCATTTATCTGAAGATCACGAGATAAATCTTCCTAGCAAGGCTAAGAGCCCGTTCAAATTCTGTACATCTTTCACTGTTGCTGGCGTTGGCATATCGCGAATTGCATGTACTTTCTCTGGATCAACTTGAATTCCTTCTTTTGATACAATATAACCTAAAAATTTCCATGATGCTACTCCAAAAATGCATTTCTTAGGATTCACCTTGATATTCAAGAGTCGCATTTGATCAAAAATCTCCTTCAAATCTTGCACATGGTTCTTAGCTTCTTTACTCTTTATTAACATGTCATCTACGTACACCTCTAATGTTTTGTGTATCCATTTTGTGAACACCTTCTCCACCATTCTTTGATACGTTGCACCAGCATTTTGTAACCCAAATGGAATTTTTGTGTAACAATATAATCCTCTTGGAGCAAAAAATGCGGTGTGCTCTTGATCTTCTTCAGCAAGAGGGATCTGATTATATCCTTTATACCCATCCAATGAAGATATTTTATCATTTCCTGCTTCTGATTCGACCATTTGAGGAATATCTGGTAATGGAAAGCTATCTTTAGGACAATCTTTGTTTAGGTAAGTAAAATATATGCAAATTCTTATCCCTTTATTCTTCTTTGGAACCACTACCATATTTGCAATCCATTCCGGGTATTTTGCTTGCCTTATAATTCCCGCATCGAGCATCTTCTGTAACTCTTCTTTTATTTTTGAGTGATAAGTTGTCGCGATTTTCCTTATCCTTTGCTTTAATGGTCTCATATCTTTGTTAATTTCTAACTTATGACATGCAACTGATGGATCTATTCCAGGCATCTCATCCATACTCCACGCGAAAATATCCTTATATTCTCGCAAGAGATTTATGGTTTGTTCTTCTTCATCTGCACCCATCTTAGTTCCAATTTTCAGCATTTTAGGTTCTTCTTCACTTCCAACATTTACTTCCTTTGTTGGTTCTGCTGTGGTGTAGATGGCCTCAGGTTCTCCCATTGGTGTTGGTGTTTCCATGACTCTTGTGGGCTCATCATCTTCTTGCGAGATCTCGCTGGGTATTCCGTTTCCTTCTCTTGCTCTTATCACGTAAACTTTAAATTCTTCTTATTTCTTTGCCTCTTTTGCCAATTTTCTGCGATCTTTTCGCAATTTTGGACGCTCTTCATAGTTTCTCACTTCAATTTGATAACACATTTTCGCAAGATCAGTATCTTCTCTAATTTCTCCAATTCCACTAGGCATAGGAAATTTGATGCATTGATGTAATGTTGATACTACAGCTTTGATTGCTTGTATCCATGGTCTCCCCAATATCATGTTATATGGTGCCTCCACATCCACCACACATAATGTTACTTGTGTTTCAATCTCTCCTAACGGAATGCGTACCATTATTTCGCCTTTAGGTTTTGTTATAGATTTTCCAAAACCATGAATGTGATAATTTGAACAAGAAATCTAATCATCCTTATATCCCATTTTCTTAAATGTATGATAGAATATAATATCTACAGAACTTCCTGCGTCCACCAAAGTTCTATTCACAACCCATTCTTCTGCAGATCTTGTTGATTTCTTCTTCTTCACTCGCATAGTAGATACCGTGATTACTAATGGAAATGTATGATCCAAATTTTCTTCTGGTATTTCTGCTGATGTGAATGTGATTTCTTGATTTTCCCAATCTTTCAGAGGTTATATTTTCTCCACCGTCGTAATTCTTTTTCCTTCAAAATCTCGTTTATGAATCTTTCCTCCAATATTTTCATAGAATTGGTTGATCATTGTTTTTGTTATCGTATTGCACTCCAACTTCCTGTAATCTCCCTTTGCTTCAATTTTTCTTCAACTGCTTCACCAATTTGTTCAATCATCTTCTTAACTCGAATATTGATCTTTTATCTTGCTTTTCCTATAATTTTCAACTTTCAATCCCTGTTTCTAGCGCCAAAATGTAGTTGCAGGAAATCCTACACTACACCCTTGATAAGATCTTACAGTAATTAACACATATTTAATGATTAAAATAGCACTTTATTATTTGATTCTCAGAAATGTTTACAAGTAATGGAAGAAGATCAAGGACACAACCGCTCTCTTGAATTTTCTCTCTCCTCAAGACTTTCTCAACACTCAAAAAATACATCATTCTCCTTTATGAATCTACTGGATCCCTTTATATAGGGTAGTTACATAGTGGATGACAGCTAAGTTGTCCTTTAATTTCGGATTTGGCTCGTGGTGCTCTCACGGTAGTTGTAATGTTAACTCTCGTAGGAGTTGCAATCATCGCAGAACAATCACGCTCTTCCCGTGTTTCCTATTTTCGTCATTCGTTACGTCATTCTTTGGATTATTCTTTGAGATATTTTGTGACGCTCGCAAAGTGTTATTTTAGAATCTCTCAGAAATGTTGTAGCGATATTCTGATCCTACAGTAAGCACGCAGTGGGTCCCATATTTAAGCGAAGCAGGCAGCAAGGTCAAAGCAGCAAGGCCGGTGTTTGGTCAAGATAGTAGGGTCGGTATTTGGTCGAAGTAGCAAGGATAATGCTCGAGCAAGCACATCAACCGTACGATCCAAGCAGGCATAGTAAATGGCCGATGTCTGAAACATGTACACGGTGGACCCGTGTTTGATCGAAGTATGAACAACTGCCCATGTTCGAAGCAAGCATGCTCACATCAGGTCCCACGGTCGACCGAAGCAGGCATAGCAAGGTCGATCGAAGCAGGCAAGACCGATATTCGAGCGGAGCAAGCATGAAGCAAGCTCTCGGCCTAAGCAAGCATAGCAAGGTCGATCGAAGCAGGAAAGACCGATATCATGCTAGGGGAACGCTCGCCTGGAATCCTCTTGAATGTGACATGCTCCAAGGACAGGACGACCCGTCTCTCCTGGAAACATCTAAACTTTGTCTCAAAAGTTTTATCTTTATTTGTCACAATCGAATGCCTACCCCACAATAGTGTAACCATTTCATGCTAGGAAGGGGACTTAATGTTTATGGTAGATTTTAGTTTAGGGCTAAAGTTGTAAAACCAATTTTTGTGCCGCCATCCTGCAAAGGATAAGGCTATTTGATAAGTGATGAATACTTCTCTACTTTATTAATTCACCTAGAATGGAGCATGTAGCAATAATCCCAAGTATTCTGTAAATTTTAGCATTATTAATTAATGCATAAATCGCCTTGTATTTCCTGAGCCGTTCTCAGCAGAACTCTCATTGTTGGTGCGGCATGATGATTGATTGTTACTCTCAGCAGAGTAACATGAATATCAAAGTATCAACAATGAGGCATGCACGAAATACCCGTACAGGATACACCATTCTCTGACAAAAAAAATCATCTCTCGGTGTGTTATACTAGACCGATCGAGCATATTTGAATATGGACTGTCCATATCAGTCTCATAAAAAATCACGACCACGCAAGTTGGCTGCACGATTTAACCAGCCTAGACGAACCCTACCAGGAGCAGGCAACCACCGCAATGACCACCAGTGGGCCCATTAACGCCATGGCCGGTCGGGTACAAGTCACACCCTCCGAACGACCACCAAATACCAGCCTAAAGTTGGATGTCCAGGCTGGTATGGAATGGCTTGGAGGAGCTCGTACAAGCAAGGGCTGCCTACGGCAGTCTCAAATCCATCACGATCGTTCGTCTTCTCCGGCACAATTAGATGGCGCAGATCATCACATTCCTGTTCGCGCAAGCAACGTTGTATATACCTGCGAGCCCCCTTTCCACCAGCATAGCCGTCCATCTCACGACCTACCCAGGGAGGAGCAAACGTTCGCCCAAAGTTCGGCCGGCGTGATGCTTTAAGGGTCGCTAAGGGTCTTAAATTGATCACGACCATCCAACTTCACCGGCATGTTTGGATGGTTTAGATTAGACCCATAATTGTTAGTCAGGTATCACCGTGTTCACCACCGACCTAATGTGGGTCCCACATAGTCGGCCTCCCCAAAGGAGGAGCATATCCTTACAAACCGTTAGGTTGAATTCGTGTACACATGACCGATCCAAAACTCTAATTAGGGTTTGCGGCATATTACATGTGTCGCTAATCGATCACGACCATCCAACTTCGCAAGCATGGTTGAATGGCTTAGATCACGCCCAAGATCATAGAGAAAGTACATACATGCTCACCGTCGGCCTAATGTGGTCCCCACATGGTCGGCCATTCCAGACAAGGAGTATAGTTTATAAATTCGTCCAGCCAAAGTAGCATGCACATGAAACCCTAATTAGAGTTTGCAGCATATCACATGTGTCACAAACCAGTCACAACCATCCATCTTCGCAAGCATATATGGAGGGAGTAGATGTAGATTCAAAGGGTCCCAAGCATGTCAATACAATCACCGTGATCCTGTCTACATATGTGATTGATCAACCAAGGCCGACCATGGCCAAGTTCCTCAATCCGTTCACCCAAACTAGGCATGGCCATGCGGTTTCCAACTCCTTTGCGGCACAAGATTCCTATCGCAAATCAATCTCAGCCACTCCTATTTACCGGTAAACTTGAGTGGCCTAGATCGCACCTTCATGGGACAGTGAAGTATGGACATGGACACCAGCATGTCATCTACACGCATGCCTGGTAGGTCCCCTATAAAATACTTCCCATGCTTGGTTTCGACCAAGCTGAAGAGTGATGCTTGTGCACCTCTTCAAAACCCTAATCAATGGTCGCAGATGTGTTATCTCGTCCGTCCAACTCTACTATCCTGGTTGGATATCCCAGGCTAGGAGTTAAATTGCTAATAAGATGCCGTGGTGACTACTATCCGTCAATCTACCACATGGAGTGATCGGCTAAGAGAGGGCTTGCTTGTGCAGCCTCCAAATGGTCACTCTAAAACGGCTAGGTATGCGTATGTTTGAGATGCTTAATACGCGACCTACTCCGTTAAGCCTTAAAACAACGATGTTTCATCCATGCTAAATATATTCGATGCATTATATGCATAGAATACGCACAATATTTCATAAATATCGACTTCCCAAATAACTTAGTTATTTAACCTAGCAGTGTATGCTACCTTATGTGGGTCCCACGATACACACAATTGACACATCAAACATGTCACAAACTAGGGGATACTTACTGGGGTATTGGTCTGGCGGTTTACAACATGCAGTGCACAACACGCCATCACAAGAACGTGCCAGGAATACATGGACGGTTAGTGATGACGGGAGAAGTGGGCAAGACTGGTCGTGTGATACCAGCACACGACTCCACTACTCCATAGCTCCACTTTCTCCACTTCCCACGAGATACGAGGGTTAGGTACAATGACTTGTATAAATAGGTTCTCCTCCTTATTTCCAACATAGGACAAGATAGACAGAAACCAAGTGTTGATACAACGTATTCAAACACCCAGAGATGATTGCTTACATTATTGCAAGCCAGTTTGGTATTATGATACAAGTCATAAACAACCAATACCTTCACAATCTCAACACCTTCTTCGCTTCCCTCCCTAAAATCAACCCGATCTCCTTCACTTTGTGACCGAAGCAAGTCTGGAATGGCCATTTCTTGGTTTAGGCAAGAATTGTATAGATTGATCTCTCGAATCAAAAGCACTCCCGTGCAGTGCATTTGGTTAGGTTTTAGATTCATTTCTCATCCACATACCCCAAATTACCAAAACCGACAGAAATAGTTTTTACCCATAAACAGTTTGTGAGGCTTATGACCAGCTGTGAGCGAGTTTATTTTTATGTATTTTCTTATTACGACCAGCTGTGTAGCGGGTCTTCTTATGTTTTTCTCGAGGACTAGCAAAATATAAGTGTAGGGGTGTTGATAAGCACGTAAGTGCTACATTTAATACCCATATTTATATGAGCTAGGACTCAATATTTTTACTAATAATATCATTTTAGTGCTTTTGTAGAAAGTACTAGCGAATCCGATCATCCTAAGATAAATGGTGAATATGAAACTAAAACGGTGTTGGAGTAAATTTACGTATAACATGAACAAAATTGAGTTTCAAAAGGTAGTCGTATTAATTCTTGAAGCACCTGTTACACTTCCAAATTCAATATCCAAGATTGTTTCCTTAGTGGCACACCTCCACCGGGTAATGAATGCAGAAGAAAAATATATGGGGATAATTAATTGGTGTTAATTTATTAATGAGAGAATATTGTGATTGTCAAGAGGGAATCAATATTCAATGTGAAAAGATTTTGCAAGATGGTGTATGGCATGACAATATATTCATTAAGTATTATGGGATCCACATGCATGCAACTCTCACTCGGAAAAGGAAAGAAAATAAAGAAATGAAGTGGTATTATGGAAAATGGAAGAAAATAAAGTAATGAAGTAATATTATTTTACTTACCATTAATAGTGGGAGTGAATTATATCAAACGTTGTCATGAGATTGTGAACATGCATTTTGGTTGGTGATCAAAGATACATGCAAGGGAGATTAATTGTGATTGGAGAAAGAATTATACTTCTTACACTAATTATTCACATGCAAAAATTTGATAGGGAAAGAATATATTATTCTCATGTACACTTTAATATGTGCGAAGTGGAGTGATCGGTGCCTAATAATGCATATTTCTAGGCCATTTTGTTATCTTTTGTCACATCTCAAATGCTTTGATGTCTTATTTTAAGTCAAATTATTATGCATTTTGCGTATCGGTATCAATAATCTTGTTTGTTGTAAATATTAATAATTTGTGTTTGTTTGTAATTGTAGGAGAATAAAAAGAATATGGCTGGCATTGTCGAGAGTGGAATGGAGCGCCTTGAAGCATGAAATATGTGAGCAGAAATGCAGACACTCGTATTGTTGGATTAACAAAGTCAAGGTAGCATAGAACAATGGCTAATAAGTAGAAGGGAACTGAAGTGTTGAACGTGGAATGGAATGTAACTAATGGGCCAAAGTATATGTTGGTGTATTCTTAGTCATGGTTTGGATAAAGGAAGCCCAATCTTTATACCTAAAATAGGTAATAACGTCTAACACTCTAGTCTATCCTCTATCACTCTTCTCTTTACCAATTCAAGATCAGAAAAAAAAAATTCATGTTCTTCCTTCACCCCAACAACACTTTCTCTCTACTGTGTACTCTCTAGTACAGCCGAAAACGGTGCCTCATTCTTGTCTCTCTGATTTTCTTCCTCTTGTTAATCATCCCTGCCACCATTTTCCAACCCATTTGCTTTTGATATCTCTTTATTCACAGTAACCGTGTAGGTAGGGTGGCTTAAATTTATGACAGTGATGAATCTAATTTCACAACCATCAATCGACGGCAGCATATAATAGATGGCATTAGTTGTCTCAACCTGATGTCTTGGATCAGTTGGTGAGTCATGGTCTTGCATTTGTGCTCTAATTTTATATGAATTGTTGGTTGTCAGTAAATTGATAATTGGGAGAGGTCTTGTATAAATAGGAAGAGGATTGTAAGGAAGATGGAAAGCCCGGAGTAGCCGGCACAAGATGTAATGTTAGTTTAGGTTTTATTTTTTGCTATGTTCTAAAAATCTCTCCTAGGGCAGAGATGAAACTTCCTTTAACTGAAGTGCTGAACGTGGAATGGAATGTAACTAATGGGCCAAAGTATAAGTTGGTATATTGTTAGTCATGGTTTGGAGAAAGGAAGCCCAATCTTTATACCTAAAATAGGTAATAACGTCTAACACTCTAGTCTATCCTCTATCACTCTTCTCATTACCAATTAAATATAAGAACAAAAAATTCATGTTCTTCCTTCACCCCGACAACACTTTCTCTCTACTATGTACTCTCTAGTACAGCCGACAACGGTGCCTCATTCTTGTCTCTCTGATTTTCTTCCTATTGTTAATCATCCCTGCCACCATTATCCAACCCATTTGCTTTTGGTATCTCTTTCTTCACGATAACATATATTTAGGTAGGGTGGCTTAAATTTATGACAATGAAGAGATGAATCTGATTTCACAACCATCAATCAACGACAACATACAATAGATGGCAGTAGTTGTCTCAACCTGATGTCGTGGATCAGTTGGTGAGTCATGATCTTGCCTTTGTACTCTAATTTTGTATGAATTATTGGTTGTCAGTAAATTAATAATTGGGAGAGGTCTTGTATAAATATGGAGAGGATTGTAAGGAAGAGGGCAAGCCCGGAGTAGCCGGTGTAAGATGTAATGTTAGTTTAGGTTTTATTTTTTGCTATGTTCTAAAAATCTTTGCTAGGGCAGAGATGAAACTTCCTTTAATAATTAGAATTCCTCTTGTTTGATTTTACTTGTTCTTCTCTATGGAATTTCAATGAAAAGCATGATTAATTTCTGAAGTTTGGCAAATTGCTTTCACCTTGTATGTCAAGCATCCTAGTTAGTTGGGTTAATTCTTTGTCAATATTCAAGCCTATGTAAACTGTCTTTAGTTCAATTTGTGATTTCTTGTGCCTTAGAAAGATAGGTAATACTAGGGATTGACATCTTTTGCTGAGATTAATTCATCACATTTGTTAGTGATTTATCACATCTTCAAGGTAGTTTGAGGCTAGAACCTTTATAGCTCTTTGATTGAAAAGGGAACTAGTATATCAACCTAGGGGAAATCTATGCATTTAGGTGGTGGATTCAAAACCCTGGTTCATCTTTAGTATTGGTAGAACTTAATATTGTTGCTTTAAGATAACCACCAACCTCTTAGTCGTGTCGACACGAACACCCCTTTTGGTTACTCTCAATTTGAATCAGTTTTAGTAAGACTTTGGAATCAACTCTACACCCATCTTGTCCTTGTGGATCGACCTGTATTTGTACTATACATTATAAGGCACTGTGCACTTGCAATTATTATTGTAGGGATCTTCTAGTCCTACCAAGTTTTTGCCGCCGCTGCCGGGGACTCGGTAGTGGTGTAATTTTTTCTTTGGTTCCGCTTTACTGATTTTAGATCAATCCTGTACATATTTGTTTGGATTTTCTTTAGTTATTGTCAGCAAAATCTAGCTGTTACATAATCTGCATCTTGTTGATAAGTGTTAGTTGTAGTTTTAATCTTTCAGTCATCAGCATCTTTATATTCTTGCATTTGTAAGGTTTGCTGCATCCTTCACCATCTCAGTTATAACATAATTAGAATCAGTCACTTGTAACTATTTAATTCCCGCATCTTGTTCGTCAAAATTTCATTTACTTAGGCATACAGGGGACTGTAAGTATTGTTATAAGTTGTTCACTGCTGTCATTTCTATTGTAACTTAGTTGTTAACCACATATATCTACATAACCTGCAGTCTGTCAGTGGTAGTATTTATATTTTCAGTCTTCTTGCATCTTTTTTTTGCTGCATTCTCATAATCATTGTCTTGTAGGATAATCTTATTCCTAAATCTTTGTTCAGCATATTATGTTTTCTTTAGTTGTAATCCAATATCATCTGTAAAGTTGTTGTATGATTGTGGTTCACTTAAAATTACCTGCCATCAATTTAACTTGGTTATTTCAACCATCTGTGTATATAATCTTCATATCATCTCTTAAGTATTCTCCGCAGTTGCTAGTGTTGTTTCAGTTGAATATGTGATTGTATCTTGCATCTTAGTACCATCTGCATTATCACATATCTTGCATAGTTTAAACTATTTTTGCATCTAGCTGTCATGTAGCCTAGTTCATGTAGTGATAGACTTTGTTTCATAGTTCAAGCATATAACAATATGTAGATTATTATTCTAGTGTAACTTGTTCTCATTTTAGCTATAGTTTTAGTTTTCCAGTTCTCTGCATCGTAACCCTGTGAGTTTCCTTGGCATGTTTTGTTAGTTTTCCTTTGGTTTTCTTTCTCAGTTGATTGGTTTGTACATGTTGTTGATTTTTAGTTTACCATAATCCTGTAACTTACAGAATTTCCTATGGGAACGAACAATTTTTTTAGTTTGTTCATCCATGTGGATGAAAAAACTCGTTTCTCCACTATGGTAAACCAGACCAAAATAAACAGATTTGGTTTTCTAGGTCCCCACTAGTATTTCTTTTTAATATAAAATGTTTTGTAGGATAAAGATGGAAAATAAATAAAATATTTAGGTGAGATAAAATAGGATGAAGTGAGATAAAATATGATAAAGTGAGATAAAATAGGATAAATGGAGTAAAAAAGTAGTAAAATATTTGTTGGGAATCAGGAATTGCAGTAGGCGTTGGAGTAAGTGACGCGGGCGTGGGAGGAAGTGACGCCGGCGTTGTAGGAAGTGACGCGAGAGTTTTTTCTTCAAACACGTGTTGCTGCCAAGATCGCGCATCCTTCACTCAAGCACGCACCAGATGTTCCGACTCAATGTTCAAACCATCAGATTTGTTCATTTGAACATCCATTTTTCATGTTTGTTCATTCCATAGTAGGATCAAAATGAACAAACTCTAAGTTTGTTCATTCCATAGGAAGTGCTCTTAGATAGTAAATCTGGTAGTTTGTGCATCAGTGTGCAGCTAGTCATAATATCATTCTAATATATAGCTACATCCAACTTAGATTACTTTCAGTTTTGTTTGTCATGATCACCTGCCTCACTGTCTCGTTGTGTAACTCAGCTCTAATTCAAGCTTTCTGTTATCGTCATCTGTATCTGTTACTATAACTTGAAATTTCATTCATTTCATAGTTCAGGTTGTAAAATTCATTCATTGCATCATTGTCATATAGCATACCTAGTTTGAGTTATTTGTATCTGTATCTAGTGGTGTCCTGTAGCTTTTATAACGTTGTTATTGCAGCCTTGGTCTTGATATATAGTATAACTTAGTTATTCAACAATTTTGTACAAATTCGCATATTAGCCATGCACATTAGCTGTAATTTTCAGCTCTAGTAACTCCATTGTCATTAGTATAATGCATCTAGCTAGGACTATATTTAAGATATGTGTATACTTGTTTAGATTTCATCTCAGTTGTATAATTAATTTTTTTATAATCTGCATCCTAGTATTAACTTTTGATTTTCAGTTTCATTGCATATCTCCATCTTATTTTTCAGTCTCTTGCATCATCATATATCTTTTATTTTGTTCCATTTTCTATTATTACATTCTGTAGCATTGACATCTTGTCATTAAACTTTGTAACCTACCATAAAACTTGGTAGGACTAGAAGATGCCTACAATAATAACTGCAAGTGCACAGTGCCTTATTGTGTATAGTGCAAATACAGGTCGATCCACAGGGACAAGATGGGTGTAGAGTTGATTCCAAAGTCTTACGAAAACTGATTCAAGTTGAGAGTAACCAAAAGGGGTGTTTGTGTCGATACGAATAAGAGGTTGGTGGTTATCCGAAAGCAAAAATATTAAGTTCTACCAATACTAAAGATGAACCAGGGCTTTGAATCCACCACCTAAATGCATATATTTCCCATAGGTTGATATACTAGTTACCTTTTCAATCAAAGAGCTATAGAGGTTCTAGCCTCAAACTACCTTGAAGATGTGATAAATCACTAACAAATGTGATGAATTAATCTCAGCAAAAGATGTCAATCCCTAGTATTACCTGTCTTTCTAAGGCACAAGAAATCACAGATTGAACTAAAGACAGTTTACATAGGCTTGAATATTGACAAAGAATTAACCCAACTAACTAGGATGCTTGACATACAAGGTGAAAGAAATTTGCCAAACTTCAGAAATTAATCATGCTTTTCATTGAAATTCCATAGAGAAGAACAAGTAAAATCAAACAAGAAGAATTCTAATTATTAAAGGAAGTTTCATCTCTGCCCTAGCAAAGATTTTTAGAACATAGCAAAAAATAAAACCTAAACTAACATTACATCTTGCACCGGATACTCCGGGCTTGCCCTCTTCCTTACAATCCTCTCCATATTTATACAAGACCTCTCCCAATTATCAATTTACTGACAACCAATAATTCATACAAAATTAGAGCACAAATGCAAGATCATGACTCACCAACTGATCCACGACATCAGGTTGAGACAACTACTGTCATCTATTGTATGTTGTCGTTGATTGAAGGTTGCGAAATCAGATTCATCTCTTCATTGTCATAAATTTAAGCCACCCTACCTAAATATAGGTTATCATGAAGAAAGAGATACCAAAAGCAAATGGGTTGGACAATGGTGGCAGGGATGATTAACAATAGGAATAAAATCAGAGAGACAAGAATGAGGCACCGTTGTCGGCTGTACTAGAGAGTACATAGTAGAGAGAAAGTGTTGTTGGGGTGAAGGAAGAACATGAATTTTTTGTTCTTATATTTAATTGGTAATGAGAAGAGTGATAGAGGATAGACTAGAGTGTTGGACGTGATTACCTATTTTAGGTATAAAGATTGGGCTTCCTTTCTCCAAACCATGACTAACAATACACCAACTTATACTTCGGCCCATTAGTTACATTCCATTCCACGTTCAGCACTTCAGTTCCCTTCTACTTCTTAGGCATTGTTCTATGCTACGTTGACATTGTTAATCCAACAATACGACTGTATACATTTCTGCTCACAGATTTCATGCTTCAAGGCGCTCCATTCCACTTTCGACAATGCCAGCCATATTCTTTCTATTCTCCTACAATTACAAAAAAACACAAATTATTCTAATTTACAACAAACAAGATTATTGATACCCGATATGCAAAATGCATAATTTGACTTAAAATAAGACATCAAAGCATTTGAGATGTGACAAAAGATAACAAAATGGCCTAGAAATATGCATTATTAGGCACCGATCACACCCCACAAACCTGAATTTTGCTCGGCCTCGAGTAAACAAAAAAAAAACTAAGAAAATCCTACCTATACCACTGTCGTTGGTCTCTCGATTGCATTTAGTGAATGCAATAAGCCTTTTAAACCACCAAGTGTCCCTAGTGGACGAGTTGAAGTCTCGTGAGGGTTTGCTTAGAACATACCCACAAAGTGCTAGGACAAAATATAAGTTCAGATTCCATAAAAGTGATACCTGCATTTCATTTTTAGCTCAAAGCAATTGGATATGTCAATCTAGCTTTCAAAGGCACAATTTTAGCACTGAAACAACTAAGGACATGTGATAAGAGTGTAAAGTGCCTTAGACATGTATAAAAAATGATTTACTCTAGGAATTTATGACTGCCAATTACTAAGAGATAATTTTTAGGCTAAGAACTGAATTCAAAGCCAAGCTAGTTGTCTGGCTTTACGAGAATTGTGAATATTCACCTAAGAGTTGGTGATATTTCAGCTTGCTCGCGTTGCATATCGATGGCTACACCCTCCTTGCATATAACAAGACTATTTACAACATATAACAACAAAGAACATTTACTACAATATTTACATCGACTACTCTCATTTTGAGGCAAGAGAGGCACTTTAACAATTTTACTGAAGTAGAGCATAATAACAGACAATGAGTACTTTTTTTTTCTTTTTCTTTTTCTGAATTGAATTGAATTTTCTTTTCTTTCTGAATTTTTCTTTTCATTTTTCTGATGAATTTTTCAACTGATTTTGGAGTAATGAAAGATACAAATATAACAAACTTTACACAAAAATAGAAAAAACAAATTACATGACACTTTTTAGCAAGAGGCATCCCTTTTCGATGCACCCGGTCAAATTCAATGGTTTCTTTTATTAACGTATCCTCAAACTTCTATCCTAGCCAACCAAAGAACAAGCTAGTCAAGTCTCATTTAGTATTCTAGATGATTGGAAGCCTATTTAACCTATGAAACACCGACGCTATACACGCTTGGTTGATCGTGCATGTGCAAAGTTCTTATCAATATGTGAATTGTGCTAGAATCATGGGTGCCTCATCATCTTGACTAAGAATCTTAAGATTTCATACATGCACAGGTATCACAATTCAAGGTAAATGAGCTCCATTTTTCATTTTTTTTCTTCTAATATGTTATCTATTCACAAGATTCAAACATACCAAATCGCTACAAAGTTCATGTGATATCTACTTGTAACCCCAAACCTATGTTAAACAGTGTCCTCAATGTTTCTAAGGGTTCACAAATTATAACATTCCATGAAGTTCATGAAGATAAAGAAAGGTTAGAGAGTACCAGATCCAAAAAATGTTGCCAAACCAGAGACAGTAGAGTATATCCAAAGCAAACAGTAGGGTAGATATCACAACAACAAAGATTATATACAGCAAAAGCTAATCTAGCAAACTGAAACGAAAAGAAAGCAAGGAGAGCTAATGGTATTCTAAACATGTGGTATATACAAGGGGTGAACCAGTTCAGTCCACATAGATGGGGTCTTCCAGATCGGTTGTTTCAATTTTAGGTGGAAATGGTTCAAGGAACAACTTCAATCTCTGTCCATTGACCTTGAAGACGTTCTTAGTTGCTTCATCTTCGAGTTCTACAGATCCATGATGGAATATTGTGCGCATCAGGAATGGGCCTGTCCATCTAGAATGCAATTTACCTGTAAAAAGATGCAAGCGAGAGTTGTATAATAAAACTTTCGGACCAGGTGTGAGAGACTTGCGAAAAATGTGCTTGTTATGAAACACTTTCATTTGATTTTTGTACAACTTAGCACTATCATAAGCATCATTTCTCAGCTCTCCCAATTTATTGAGCTGAAGCTTCCGTTGAGTATCTGCCTTATCAAGAGAAAAGTTAAGCTTTTTGATAGCCCAATATGCACGATGTTCTAATTCAACAGGTAAATAAGAAGGCTTTCCATACACAAGTCTATAAGGAGACATGACAATAGGAGTTTTATATGCTATTCTATAATCCCATAAAGCATCATTAAATCTTAATGACCAATCTTTTCTAGATGGGTTAACCGTCTTTTCAAGAATATGCTTAATCTCCCTATTGGAAACCTCTACTTGGCCACTGGTCTGTGGATGGTATGGGGTTGCGAATTTATGAGTTATGCCATACTTACGAACTAATGACTCAAAATACCTATTGCAAAAGTGTGAACCACCATCACTGATTATATCTCTAGGTGTGCCAAAACGAGAAAATATATTTTCCTTTAAGAACGAAAGTACCACCTTGTGGTCATTTTTTTTTGGTCGCAATTTCCTCTACCCACTTAGAAACATAATCAACAGCAACAAGGATGTAAAGATTACCTTCATAATTAGGAAACGAACCCATGAAATCAATTCCCCACACATCAAATAGTTCAACAATCAAAATAGGGTGCAACGGCATCATGTTTCTCTTGGAAATACTTCATAGTTTCTGAAAACGTTCGCAAGAAATACAATAAGCATGACAGTCTGTGAACAATGATGGCCAATAAAACCCACTCTACAAGACTTTTGCAGTAGTCTTCTTGGTACTGAAATGGCCTCCACATGCTTGGTCATGACAAAAAGATATCACATCTTTTTGTTCACTGTTGGGGACACATTTCCTAATAATTTGGTTCGGGCAGTACTTAAACAGGTAGGGGTCATCCCAAAAGAAGTATTTAACTTCAGCCAAGAACTTAGAACAGTCTTTCCTAGACTAATGCGAAGGCATTCTTCCCGTAACAAGGTAGTTCACAATGTCAGCAAACCATGAAAACTCAGATACAAGCATCAATTGTTCATCAGGAAAAGACTCTCTAATAAGCAAGGAATCATCAAAAGACTCAACATTTAATCTAGACAAGTGATCAACAACCACATTTTCAGATACTTTATTATCTCGAATTTTGAGATCAAATTCCTGCAATAACAATATCCATTGAATGAGACGAGATTTCACATCCTTCTTAGAAATAAGGAATTTTAGAGCAGCATGATCAGTGTATATAATAACTTTAGACCCTATCAAGTATGACCTAAACTTGTCCAATGCAAAATAAACAACAAGCAATTCCTTCTCAGTAGTTGAGTAGTTAAGTTGAGCATCATTAAGAGTCTTGCTAGCATAGTATATCACACATGGAAGTCTATCGACGCGCTGTCCTAAAACAACACCAACAGCAAAATCAGACGCGTCACACATGATTTCAAATGGCAATTTCCAGTCAGGTGGGCGTACTATAGGGGATGAAATTATAATAGTTTTGATTTCTTCCCATGCATGCACACAAGTATCATCAAACACAAAAGTAACATCTTTACCAAGTAGATTACACAGTGGCCTTGAGATCTTACTGAAATATTTAATGAATCTACGGTAGAAACTAGCGTGGCCTAAAAATAATCTAACCTCCCTCATAGAGCAAGGTTGTGGCAAGTGTTGAATGAGGTCAACTTTAGCTTTATCTACTTCAATTCCTTTTTCAGAGATGATATGTCCTAGAACTATGCTTGAGTTCACCATAAAATGACACTTTTCCCAGTTCAGAACCAATTTTTTTCTTTACATATAATCAGCACAAGAGTGTGATTGTTCAAACATTCATCAAAAGAAGATCCAAACACAGAGAAATCATCCATAAAGATCTCAAGTAAATTATCTATCATGTCAGAAAAAATGCTCATCATACAACGTTGAAATGTGGCGGGTGCATTACACAACCCAAAGGGCATGCGACGATAAGAAAATGTACCATAAGGACATGTAAATGTAGTCTTTTCCTGGTCCTCGGGTGCTATGTGAATCTGGTTGTAACCTGAATAGCCGTCTAAGAAACAGTAATAACTATGTCCAGATAACTTTTCTAACATTTTATCTATAAAAGGGAGAGGGATATGATCTTTCCTTGTAATTGTATTCAACTTCCTATAATCAATGTAAACTTGCCACCCTGTGGTTACTCGAGTAGGAACCAACTCATCTTTACCATTTTGATCTATAGTAACTCCTGACTTTTTCGGCACAACCTGAATGGGACTAATCCATTTGCTATCTGAAATCGGGTATATGATACCCGCATCAAGAAGCTTAAGGATATCACCTCTAACAACTTATTTCATGTTAGGATTTAGTCGCCTCTGCATTTCCCTAGATGTTTTAGCATTATCTTCGAGATTTATGTGATGCATACAAACTATGGGACTAATACCCTTAATATCTGAGATTGTCCATCCTAGTGCTTCTTTATGCTCCTTAAGTACTTCTAAAAGCTTACTTTCTTGTTCTATATCTAAGGCAGATGAAATGATTACAGGCAAAGTATTAGAAGATCCCAAAAATGCATATTTAAGAATATCAGGCAATGGTTTCAGTTCAAGCTTTGGTGGCCCAACAAGAGATGGGACAGACTTGGATTCCAAGAGTGGAAGTGGCTCCACTCTAGCTTTCCATTTACTAGTGTCCATGAGAGGTGCATATTGAAGCAAAGAATTCACTTCACTTATGTATTTATCATCAAACAGATCCAAGTTAAAATTGTTCAAACCAGCATGCAAAGGATCAACAGACATGTTATTCGACAATGTGTCTTGAATTAAACTCTCAATCATGTTAATCTCATGCACATCATCATTATCATCAAGATCTAAATGTTGCTGGCTATCATTAAAAATATTTAACTCCACAGTCATGTTACCAAATAACAACTTCAACACTCCATTACGACAATTAATAATTGCATTGGATGTCACCAAGAAGGGACGTCCTAAAATGACTGGAATGTGACAGTCTGGGTTTTGCATAGGCTAGGTATCTAATACAATGAAGTCCACAGGAAAATAGAACTTATCAACCTTAATCAAAATATCTTCTACCATACCACATGAAATTTTGACGGATCTGTCCGCCAATTGGAGAGTTATTGGTGTTGCTTTCAACTCTCCAAGACCTGCACATATACCGAATGTGGCAGTAAGTTCACACTTACCCCTAAGTCTAGTAACGCCTTTGACCGTATGATCACCTATATTGCATGAGATTTTTGGACAACCTGGGTTTCTAAACTTAGGTGGAGTATTATTTTGAATGATAGAACTTACCTGTTCAGGGAGAAAGGCGCGCTTGTGCACATTAAGCTTTCGCTTTTGTGTACAAAGGTCCTTAAGGAATGTCGCATAAGAAGGAATCTGCTTAATTGCTTCGAGAAATAGAATTTTGATGTTAACTCGTTTAAACAATTCTAATATCTCGTGATACGGCTATCCCTTCTTTCGCTTCTCCAACATTTGAGGGAAAGGAGCTACATGTATATTCGATGGCACAGAAACATTAACATCAGCAGACTTTTCAGTTCTAGGGAGATGCTCAGAGTCATTTTCCACAACTGGTGTATCTTGCGATGTTTATGAAAATGTGACTTAGACACAGACTCGCTCTTTCCAGGCATGCTTACATTGTTATCGATCACTTTACCACTATAGAGAGTAGTAATAGCATTCACATGAGACGACTCATTGCAAGTAGAAGTTCTTGCCTGAAATGCACCTTTTGGATTTTGTTGAGGTTGACTTGGGAACTTACCCTTTTCCCTTTCATTAAGTGCATCACAGATCTGACCCATTTTATGTTCTAGACTAGTAAAACGTTGGTCAGTGGTCTTCTGAATTTGTAAAAGATTTTGGGTCAACAGACCGACACTTTCTTCAATGCTAGACAAATTTTTTCCAGAAGGGTGTTGTGTGTACGATTGTACCTGGGGGTTTCTAGGATATGAATATCCTTGTGCGTTTCCTGATGCATCCCCTTGTACAGGTCCCTTAGACCATGAAAAGTTAGGGTGGTTCCTCCACCCTTGGTTGTAGGTCTGTGAATAAGGGTTATGTCCTTGCTTTCGATGCAAAACATGGGCATGTTCAAGTCTAGATTCCTGAAATGAAAGTATTTCTGGGAAACTGTCCACTAGATGGTCAGAACTATTACATGTAGGACAAACAGAAACCTCAACTTGGTTACAAGAAGTAGAAGTAAAATATTTTATATTTTTCTCCAGTTCCAAAGCCTCAACTATCCTAGCTAGAGATGTAATTTTCGCATTACCCTCAAAGTCATACTCTATCTTATGAACACTACCCATGTGGATCGACTTCTTAGGTTCTCTAACAAACTCCCATTGTTAAGTTTTATCGAAAACTTGATGTAGAATGTCCACGACTCATCGGCATTTTAATTTGTCAATAAATAAACCATTGCACATTGAATCAACTGTTGTTCGGATGGCAACATCTAGACCTTCATACAAAATTTTCACAAGTCTCTATTTATCGAAACCATGGCGAGGACACTGAAGCAATAAGTCATTGAACCTCTCCAGGTATTTAGCTAAGGTCTCACCTTCTAATTTCACAAAGCTATTCAGACTTTGACGAATGGTCGCAGTCTTGTGATTTGGGAAGAACTTTTTGATTTTTTTTCTTCGTAAGATCATCCCATGTCCTAATTGATTGTGGCTGCAGGGCATATAGCCAAGTATTGATGGTGGATTTTAGTTCAGGGATAAAATTGTAAAACCAATTTTTGTGCCAACATCCTACAAAGGGTAATGTTATTTAACAAAAGATGAGCACATAAATCCTCTCGTTTTATTTATTTGAAGCAATTCGATAAGTAACAAAATTCATCCAGAATGGTGCGTGTAGCAACAATCCCAATATTCTATGAATTCACAGCATTATTGATTAATGCATGACTAGCCTTGTATTTCCTGTGTTGTTCTCAACATGACTCTCATTATTGGTGCCGCATGATGACTGAGTATTGCTCTCAACAGAGTAACACGAATCTCCAAGTGTCAATAGTGAGGCATGCACGAAGTACCCATACAAGCTACATCTCTCGGTGTGTTATACTAGCCCGATTGAGCATATTTGAATCTGGACTGTCCATATCAGTCTCAGAAATAATCACGACCACGCAAGTTGTCCGCATGATTTAACCAGCCTAGACGATCCTCAACAGGAGCAGGTTATCACCACAATGACCACCAGCGGTCCCGTTTATGCCCTGACCGGTCGAACATATATCACGCCTCCAAAACAACCACCAAATGCCAGCTTGGAAAAGGGTGGTCGAATTGGTATGGATCGGCTTGGAGGAAGCTCATACGATCAAGAATGCCAACGACGGTCTCAAAATCAGCCACGGTCGTCCAACTTCGCCGACGTGATTGGCCGGCGTGGATTATCCCATGACCGGTCGGACAAGCTTGTCCTGCACACCGGCGGACCCTTCTTACCTACCTGACCGACCTTCTCACGATCAAGCCTTGGAGCAATAAACTTTTGCTCAAAACAAGGTTGGCGTGATGATTTAAGGGTCACAGAATTCCATATGTGTCGCAGTTTGATCACAATCATCCAACTTCACCGGTATGTTTGGATGGCTTAGATCAAACATATGACCGTGGAACAGGTACCAGCATGTTCACCGCCTGCCCAATGTATGCCTCACACGATCGGCCTCCCCAAGGGAGGAGCATAACATGCAAAACCGATCGGTTGAAGTTGCATGGGTGTGAACCGTACAAAACCCTAATTAGGGTTTGCGGCATGTTACATGTGTCGCTAATCAATTACGAGCGTCCATCTTTGCAAGCTTGGATGGAAGGTGTAGATGTAGACTTAAAAGGTCCCGAGCATGTCAATATGATCACCGTGGTCCCGTCTATATGTATGATCGATCGACCAAGGCCAACCATGGACGGACATCTCGAAACGCGCGCCCAAAGTAGGCATGACGCGCGGCTTACAATTTCTTTGCGGCATGGGATTTCTGTTGCAAATCGATCTCAACCGCTCATGTTTTCCGGTCAAATTGAGTGGCCTAGATCGTACCTTCATGGGGTAGTGAGGCACGGAAGTGTACACCAGCATGCCGTCTACACGCATGCTTGGTCGATCCTGCCTAAAACACTTCCCATGCTTGGTTTCGACCAAGCTGAAGAGTGATGCTTACGCACCTCTTCAAAAACCTAATCAACGGTCGCAGATGCGTCATGGATCATCTCGTCCGTCCAACTCTACCAGCTTGGTTGGGAAGCCCAGGCTAGGAGTTAAACGGCCAATAAGGTGTCGTGGTAATTACCATCCGTCACTCTACCACATGGAATGATCGGCCAAGGGAGAACTTTCTTGCGCAGCCTCCAAACAGTCATTTGAAGATGGCTAGGCATGCACCTGTTTTAAGATGCTTAATCTGCGACCTACTCCGTTAAGCTTTAAAACAGTAATGCTTCATCCATGCTGAGTATATTCGATGCATTACATGCATATAATATCGATTTCCCTAATAACTTAGTTATTTAACCTAGCACCGTATGCTACTTACCATGGGTCCCACGATCCACACCCAAGACATCAAACATGTCACAAACTGGGGGATACTTACTGGCGTATTGGGATGGCGGTTTACAGCGTGCAACACGCCATCACAAGAACGTGTCTAGAAGCATGGACGGTTAGCGATGATGGGAGAAGTGGGCTAAGACGTGATCGTGCAATCAACCACACGACCCCACTACTCCATCACTCAACTTCCTCCACTTCCTACGAGATGAGGGATTGCGCTCTATGACTTGTATAAATAGGCCCTTTGCCTATTTCCAAACGACAGATAGACAAGCACCGAAAACCAAGTATTGTCATTCGTATCCAGAAAACACCAGAGCTGATTGCTTACATTATTGCAAGCCAGTTCGATATTCTGATACAAGTAATAAATAGCCAACACCTTCACAATCTCAACACCTTCTTCGCTTCCCTCCCTAAGATCAACCCCGTCTCCTTCACTTTATGACTGAAGCAAGTCTGGAACGACCATTTCTTGGTTTAGGCCAAAATTGTATAGATTGATCTCTCGAATCAAAAAACACTCACGTGCAGTGCATTTGTTTAGGGTTTAAATTCATTTCTCATCCACACACCCAAAATTATCAAAACTAGCAGAAATAGTTTTTACCAATTAACACCAAGACTTAGCCTTTTCCTTCAAAGAGAAAGGAAATAATCTCAATTTCAGAGAATCTTCCAGCATTTTAGTGAAACGCAGAGTCCCACAAATCTCTTCAAACTATCTCATATGTTGGTATGGGTTTTCAGCTTCAACCCCTCGAAACACAGGGAGCATATGTATCGTGCTCGCTTTCAATTCAAACTGACCAGCTATTTCTGGTAAAACAATACAAGAGGGTTGGCTTGCCCTTGTGGGTTACATGTAGTCCTTGAGACTGCGGGGTTGGATTAACTCCTTACCCATTGTCTCAGGTTGGTCAGGTCTTTCTTCGACAGGGATTTCAGCTACGTCCTCTCACTGAATTCTAACTAGACGATTGGTCTGGTCTCGAAAAGTCACAATCATAGCCTAACAGATGTACTATTCAACATGTTAAACACCCAGTTAACCAGGCAGAAATTCAACTCAATTCAGAAACCAAGCACAACACAATTCCGAATCTCAACTCGGGGTTTATGTGAATGAATGCCTAGACTATGCAAGCATACATACATACATCATTAGTTCATAGATTCAAAGAAGCATAGTGAAATTACAATTCATCTAGCAAGAAAATTACCCAAATTTCATAGGATCATACACAAAGATGTTATAAGTGGCAGGGGTTTGACAATGCTTAGCAACTAGTTCAGTTTGCATGCAATATGGTGTATCATTCAAGACAAGAATATTAAAGTTGAGGCACTATACTGTCGATATAATACCGGGTTTAGGCACAACCAACAGGTTGTCTCGCTCCTCTTTCCCCTATCCTTTGATTTGCGCGACAGTATTGCAGGCACTTGACAGCTCAACATAAACTTTTCAGTTCCCATATTTGAACAATTGAAGCAAGGATACAAAAATACTAATAGTGAAACTTTCAGAAAAGTGATTCGGCAATATGAAATACATAGATGCAGGGACTGATGACGCATATTACAAGAAATTTTTTTTCGAAATCTAAGTTCTCCTACAGAAAGTTACAGATGCAGAATATTACGAGATACAACTAACTACAGAATGCAGGTTATATCACAGATGAATTAGTGCTTAGTTATATTCAAATAGCTGGAAAATAATGATCTACTGATGGTATTATACTATGAACTAAGAAATCTAAAACTGCTAAAAAATAGATTGGTGCACAACTAACAGTACATGTCTAAGATGCAGATGGAAATGCTTTTACAGATTCTCCTAAATTAAATCTAAGTTACACTATGAGAATGTTCTCCTATTGAAGAAGATTATGATATGTAACTAAAACAGATTGGAATATCTAATTGTTGTGAGCTAAAACTGAAATGCAGGTATTACTTTCATGGAATCTGAGCTTCTATTTTGTAATAAAACCTTTTGTGTAGATATGACTTTTCTTTTGGTTTTGTGTTTTACTCGAGGACGAGCAAAAGACAGGTTTGGGGGTATTTGATGGGCACCTAATATTGCATACATTCTTATCATTTTGTAGGTGTTTATGATATTTTGCTGCACTAATTTCTTGTAATTATGCCAAACTATATATTTTGTACTTCTTATTCTTTGCGAGTAAAATGTGTGGCAATTGTCCCGATTTTTGTTTTGTACTGCTAGGGGAATGAAAAGAATGGTATGAATATGGGATATGAAATAAGTGGAGTTGTAATGCCCTATCAATCTAGTTACCAAGTCTGTTACGCAGTCGCGTGTAGTGGAGAAGGCAGACAGGGTTCCAACAGACTTGTGAAGCTAATGGATCTACTAGTGGATGAGAAGCTCAAGAATAAGAATTTTATGATCATGAGATGAAGTAATGGGCCAAAATCCAAGTGATACCCATGTTGGGAGTTAAAGAAAACAAGCCAGGTTAAGTTCCACTCTCATATACCAAAATCAGTTATTCATGAACAACACCCAAACATACCCTAAATCCATCTTTCATATCACTTTCTCTTACACAGCCGACAACACCCTCTCTATCATCTGAGAACCAGAAAATCCTAACTCTATCAGTCTTATCTCTCTATCCCTATTTTTCATTTCAAATCAATCTCTTCATCGTTTATTCTCGACAATTTCACCTCTCTCTATTGCGAATCACCCTTTGTCTCATCATTCACCATCCATTTCAGTCATAACCCTAGGTTTTGACTCCTACAAGAATAGGACAGTTTTTTGGTTTTCAAAAGAGATGGAATTGACAAGCTAGGGATTTGATTTTGTTACTCTCTGCAAACATCAGCAGCAGCAGCGCGCAATCGACGAAAATAGGGTGGCTGTGATGATTAAGCAAATGGCAATCAAGTCTGAATTCAAACAACAACAACATCAATCAAATGGATGAGGATAAGTGCAGTGGTGTACATGAATGAAGATTACTACATAGTGGTGAGTTTCTAGAAACAAAGTCCCAAACTTTTTACATTGTATCTGTTGGTTATAGGGATTGAAAATTGGGGGATAAATCTGTGTATAAATAGGGGTTATTATGTTGTAATTGGGGAGATGCATTAAGGGGAGAAAGTAGAACTTAGTTTTCATTTCTTGCTTGTGTTGTGAGTGACTTAGTAGAATTCAGTTGAAAATAGAAGAGTCTGCACACTAAGTTTATCAATATCAAAACTTCATATTTCATCTGTTTCTATCAAACCCATGTTCTAACTTTCTTAGCTAGGGCTTTGATGAAGCCCTTAGCTTACTGCTGGTTCATGAAAATATTCTTGTAGAGCTTAATTGTTTAGAATTCAGTTTAGTTTTCATGCTGCAATCTATAAGTTTCACCTAGTATGTCTTGCATTCTAGGTTGTTAGATCAATTATTTGTTGTTGCATCAACTCACGCTTCACTGGATGTTTTCAATTTGTGATTAGTTGTGCTGTAATAAGACAACTAATACTAGGGATTGAAATTGTTAGAGAATTGCTCGGTTAAAGTGTTAAAGAATAATATATAATTTTCACCAGTCTCCCCAGATAAGAATAATATATAATATTGAGAATGTTAGAGCATTGCTCGGTTAAACCCACCAAACATTGGTATGTAAAGTTTGGTTGTCATATTTTAGTATCAAAACTCAATTAAAATCACTTGAATAAATATACTAGAGTCAACTTCGTTTAGGTTAGGCTAAAATGTCTAGGAATGTTGAGACATATAAGTATTACTCTGAGTATCTGAAGATTGTGAAGACATATCGACTACAACGAAGACATCATCCTTACACTTGAGGGATTGTGATACTGATTTGACTTGTTTTCATTCCTACCGTTGCTTTTAAGTCATTTAAGATTGAAAATATAACATGCGAGGTTATATTTAATTCTATAGTAGTAGACTTGGTCATTTTATTATGATCAAAGTGTCAAGGAAGAATATTTAGTTACGAAGTATAACATTTATCTTTTGAACTTCGTAAATGTGACATCGACATAATCTATGTAACTCGTTACTTGATTGGGTATTGGATATAGGTGTGATTTCATCCTGGGGAACTATGTTTAATTACATATGTTTAAAGCGTTTTGTTCCATTTTTCATTTAAGATCTATTGGATGACCGATTTCAAACCTAGGTGATAACTTTGGTAGAACAGATCTTAACTTATGTTAATACCTATGGTAGAACCGATATTTATCTAGTTTGGGATAATTTGGTAGGACCGATCTTGACTTAGAGAGCCTAGGTAGAACTGATATGATCCTTACCTATTTTGGGATACATGGTATAAAACCGCTCTTAACTATTATTGAGAGTCTTGGTAAAACCAATCCTTACCTATATTGGGATACTTGGTAGAACTGATCCTAGATATTTGTGGGAGTCATGGTAGAACCGATCCCTACCTATATTTGATGACTTGGTATAACCAATCTAAACCTATGTTAGGAGTCATGGTAGAACTGATCCCAATAGCAGAACCGATGCTTCATATTCACATATTACTTTACGGTTTGCTAAATAGGAAATTTCTGGATGCCGACATATTTTGGACATGAATACAATTATTATATTTTAATGTCCAAAGATATTCATTGATGCTCAAGGTGATCCCGATCCGAAATATTGAGAATATTTTAATTAAGATTTTTGATTTATGCTTTTGGTTTTCCAGCAAATCAAAACATATATCTTGGAATGTTACATTAGTTAAGCGCTACACTAATATTACATATTTTCTAATAAAAGATTTCAGAATTACAGGTTGGATATTAGTTGGAAATATGAAAACCAAAATTAGGTATTTATTGCATATATAGAGAATATTTTCGGTTTTGGAGTTTCCTTGTTGTCCAAACAACCTTGGTCTATATATAGTTGAGTTTGCATTTCTGCAAACTATCCTAAGAGCTAGGCAAACTTCATTCGTGTTGTTTCTGGTTAAGCCATTATTCGGAGAGAAAAGTAACCTAATTAGGCAAAATCTCTTACCACCAGTCGTTTAAAGTCTTCCGCGGGATCAAGAAGCTCGACGAGTACCGTTGGTGGGAAACTAGATAATTGCAATCTTATTTTAGTTTTCGATTATTGATTTAATTAATAACGGTTGTTCAAACTTTGATTGCACCTAGTTTGATTATTCTTAACTAATCTTGAGAGGCTTCTCTTATGACATAAGGGTCACTCAAAGTAGATCAAAGTATTGACGGGATCTTTAGAACTATTTTTTGGATCAAAGAATATATTTTTTGGATCTAAAGACAACTTGTGATCATCCATTGTTTAGCAGACTACGTTCTGTGTGTGATCGATCATAAGTGGATCCAAGTTTGTGGTGTGCAGGTACATAAGAAGACAAGAAGATTTTTCTTATTGGTTTTCGTATCTCGTGATTTGTGCACACATCTTGATCACCTTGGATCCGACATAGATCCAGATTATCTTTTTATAGATTTGATCATATAGTCATTTAGATCGGCAACTGTCATTTGGTGGTGTTCTTCAATATCGGAAACTGATAGTAGAGAATCCGAATCTAAGTCATTAATTTGGATTAATCTTACCCGACAAAGGAGTTTACTTGTTTAAACGGAAGATCCTTTTTCAAAATCAACAAATATTTTTCTAAAATATTATTGGAGTAGTTACCAAACAACTTTGTTCCTTTACTGTTTGGAAGACGATCAAAAAGAGTTAAGTGTTTTAGACTTTATATCGGTAAAATAACTCAAGATAGTGTTTTTCTGTCTTGGGATTCACACACGTGACCAATAGGTTGTAGATGCAGGCATATCGAGGGAACTAAGTAATTAGGGGTAGATCACTTGGTCTCAACTATAAGAAGTTGGCATTGTACTTTGTGTAGCGGCTTAATTCTAAGAGTATTCAAAACTGGACTAGGTCCCGGGGTTTTTCTGCATTTGCGGTTTCTTCGTTAACAAAATATTGTCGTGTCATTTACTTTACTTCTGCATTATAATTGTTTTATTACAATAAAGTAAATTACACTTGTATGTTAAATCCTAATCATTTGACATTGATCCTATAGTCAATCGGTCTTTTATCATAACTGTTGTCAAGTGAACATCAATTTGTTGTATTGTCTCGACTTTTTCCATAGACGATCACACTTGGTATCGAACTTATTGGTTGAAACAAAAAAGCGTGGTGTATTTTGGTACCCTCGTCATTTCAGAGAGTCGGATGTCCCCAGATGCCCTGATTTGTCCCGCAGGTACCCAAAAATATTGAGAATAATCCCATACCATGCATATTATATAATATTGAGAGCCAATTCTTCACTTAATAATTTATTATAGGTCATGTATTTCTATGGACCCTTTTAAGTAATATTGAGAGCCAATTCCACCCCTAATAATATGATACCTGAAGATGCATATTTCTTGTCCTAGGAGTAGATATTTCGTATACGTACCTGTACAGAGTTATGATATGATGATTCGTCTAGTTAATTACCAATCCTAATCAATTACGGTACTCTTACAGGTGATTATCTCGATTCGAGCTGGTTTAGGGGGGATTATGGTTATCTTCTATGTTAGTCAGACTGTAAGTCCAAAAAATACCAAGAGAGAGAATCACTGAAAAATATTTCTTATTGATTTGTAAAAGTTGTGTACATTATACTTGGTTTACAAGCATATCCTTTCTGTCTATTTATACTAGCGTAGCTATCACACAAGAAGCATTTCTAATTAGGATCCTCCTTAATCTAATTGGAGATGGCGTCATTATCCACTCAAACATTACTTCCTTCCGGAATAATTTCCTCGTCCTGGGTAGTACCCCTTGTCACGGGACCTTTAATCTAGGTCGTGGTCTCTTAGTCCTGACTTCTAGCTATGTCTTTGGTCTTTATATTCGTTGTGGGATCCAGAACTCAGATCATGCATGTGCTTTGGTCTTCATATTCAGGTTGTGATTATGAGAGTATGAGGTCTTCTAAGTCTTGAATGTACTAAAGACTCGTCTGGCTGAACTTGACCTAGGTTCTCTCTCATCACTCTAGCTCGTTTGACCCGTACAACTGTCAGTATTGGGTAGATGCTATATTTTTTCATATACATATTTTCCCCCAATTTTCTCAAAGTTTAGTCTTTGACTGTGGTTTATGTAAACTTTGATTATTGTTCTCTGCTTTGCAGCTGTTCAGATTGTTTTTACTGCTTGAGGAGATGTGGCTTTTATTTCGGTGCAATTAAATTCACAGCTCACTTTTTGGGCATATATTTAATTCCTTTGGGGAATATTAGCCGCTAATTTTTATTGATTTCAAGAGTTATTTCTGCTTCATAATGAGTGCAGTATTTTATATTTTTATTATTAATGTAGCCTTCTCGGAATTCAAAGAGTTAACGAAGGTGTATTTAACCTTTCTCCGAATTCGAAAAGTTAATGAAGGTGTATTTAAATTTTTCAAAAACTGAAGAGTTTGATGTGGGTGTTTTTAACCTTTTTGAGATCGTGGTAGTTATGACTTGAGATAGTGGGATTTTATTCCACGCGTCATAATCTTGATAAATTTTAGTGGATAAGATGTACTAGTTAAGGCGGTTACCTATTTTTTCTCTCTTCCAGTTTTTTCCTTTATAAGGAAATCATATTTTTAATTTCTTTTTATATTATCTTTTTCTTCTTCTAGAGTTTTTTCCAGAGATTTAAAATTGAGCATCTACACGGTACTGATAGTTATAAAGGTCCAACGAGCTAGAGTGCTAAGAGAGAACCTAGGTCAAGGTCGGGCATATGAGTCTTTATACGTGCAAGACTTAAAATACATTATACTACCATAATCATGACATGAAGACGAAGATCAAACCACATGCACGATCTGAGTTTTGGAGCCGACATCGAAGATAGAGACCGAATACATAGCTAGAAGTCAGGACTGAGAGACCACGACCTAGAGTAAAGGTATCATGACAAAGAGTACTACATAGGTCGAGGATATCATTCCACAAGGAAGTAATGTTTGAGTGGATAATGACATCATCTCCAGCTAGATAAAGGCAATTTCCAATTAGACATGCCTCTTGCAAGATAGCTACGCTAGTATAAATAACGAGAAAGGATGTGCTTGTAAACCAAGTACAATGTACATAACTTTTACTGATCAATAAGAAATACTTTTCAGTGATTCTCTCTCTTGGTATTTTCTGGACTGACAATCTGACTAACAAAGAAGATAACCATAATCCCCTCTAAACTAGTTTGAACCGGGATAATCATCTGTAAGAGTACCGTAACTGATCAGGATTGGTAATTAACTAGACGAAACACCATATCATAACTCTGTGTAGGTACGTATACAAAGTCTTTACTCCCAGGACACAAAATATGCATCTTCAGCACCAAATTCCAGTGTCGACATAACGAGAAGCTATGAAGAACACAAACACTCATCATAAGGAGACCAGACAACACATACCAGGAAACATATCCATTCAATTTAATACAAACATATTCAAAAGAATCAAGGGACTCATCATGCTCTCATATTAAATGAAAACTTAATAATTACAAGAAAGATACAAGTAACTTAATAATTACAAGAATGTTGCAAAAGTTTCCACCCGTTTGAAGGCAAATTACTCCAGCTTCAAAATTCCAAATCTACAATTTCCTATCTATGGTAATCGACATTATTGTCATCATCTTGATCATGTAATTACCATATGAATCAACATGATAATGATATACTAGATGACCGCTTCCACGGTGGGAGGGCCGACCAAAGAAAGAAAAAAAGAAACACTACTGCAATTGAACTGTAAAAGAAAATTTGTACCTAAAGTGAAAGTATCACTTTTCTTGAAACTAGGAGAGTACATCGTTTAATTAGTTGCAAAGGAAAATTAGTTGATGAATAAACCAAAATATGGTTACATAAAGTATTATGTATCCTTTGTGCATAATAGATATACATTTATTTTCAAAATTGTGCCTAAAATGATAAATACCTCCGATGTTTTCGTAAAAATTCTAAATTTGATATTGTTGTTTGTGCTCGTTGGATAGATTTTTTTATTAGCTTTCCAACGAGATAAAACTTGTAAAATTCCAAGGCACGGATTTTTAGATATGTTATTTTAAAGTTTTGTTGTCAATTATAACCCTAAAGAAATATGATATACTATAAGGAATTTTAATAAAATTTGGCTCTTATATCTAGTTGCCCTTCTTTTTTGGTTTATTTACGAAAATGTCTAATATCTTACTGCCCTTCCTCTTTGATTTATTTACAAAAATGTCTAATACCTTACTGCCCTTCCTCTTGGGTTTATTTACGAAAATATTTAAAGGAAAAAAAGAAATTTTTTATTTAGAGGGGCAGTGAGGTCTTTTCATCGTTGAACCAAATCCAATCTTTTTTGTGAAATTGGAAAAAAATTCATGTCCCATTTGACACAAAGTCACCATATATAGAGTCCTCCCTCGCTTCGCTCGGTCGGCCTAATAAATGGTCTTTCAGAGCCCGAGTCGATATTCTTCGTTCTATCTCAATAATCTACCTAACACTCCACTTTATTACTCTTTTCAATGAATTTTATAGAAGTTACGTGTCCACATTAGTCATCAGAGTATTGAGATAAACCGGTTGACAACTCGCCGGAAACCTAAGGTTAAAGGAGAATCGGCTCTAGTTATGCAACTAGTAACACACAGGAGGTGTGGGGATTAGGTTTCCCAGTATCTATAGTTCTCCTTTATGTAGTTTTCAAATCAGGGTTTGCAATCCAAGTTACCTTGGTAACAAAGCATTCAATATTCATCGTTAGATGAAAAACCTGATTTAACCAAGCTAATATCTTTCAACCGTTAGATCGAACTTAGCTTGCTACACACAAATGAAATGTACCCTCATTTAGGTTTATGTAACCATACCTAAATTTGTACACCATTTTGGTTCACAAATAGTTAACCGAGGTTAGCCATATGATTACTCTCATATCAACCTTATTCATCTCAACCATAACTAGTTCAAATGACTCAAATGAAACTAGTTAAAGAGTTGTTCAATTGCTATATTCTCATAGGATTATACAAGAACACAATTAAAGCAAAATAGGTTTGATTCACTCGAATTAATCATGAACATTATAGCCACGGTTTGCAAGGTTTTCATTCCTTATTATATAAATTTTTATATTCATGTACAAAACCGATTTTAGAACTTTAACCTTCAAGTATGCAAATGGGTACGCATACTTGAATTACCCGGACCAAGATTGGTTTTCGTCAGTACGCAAACGGGTACGCGTACTTCCAATCCCAGCAGAAATTCTCGGATATGAACATGTACGCCAGTACGCAAATGGGTATGCATACCTAGGTTTTCGGATTTCTTAAACCAACCGGTACGCAAACGGGTACGCATACTATGGTTCCCGGACATGGATTACATATGTGTAAGAGTGCACAACATGACATATACAATAATGGTTAAGTGATCTAAACTCTTATTTCAATCATTGAAACTTTCTTAGAGGATGACAATAGCCATTTTCACACACTATTAGCATCAAAGCAATTTTCAAGTTATTGAAATAATCATAATGAAACATTCCAAGACAAATACCAAATGATTCTATCACACAAAGCATGTAAGATGTTACTCGAAAATTTTCTCATGATATAAGATGAACTTGGTCGAAGCGAAAGCTTGCCAAAATATATTTCGAGAAATATGTAAGCAAGATAAACTCAGCTCGAAATCTCAAATGTATATATATATATATATAAAACTATATCGTAATACGACTTATGTATCAATATAGGAGATAAAGTAGAAATAGACTTTCCAAGTGATAGATGAGTTTAAGTCTCCACATACCTTTTGCCGATGAAGTTCCACAAGATCCCCCTAGTAGTTCTTCGTCATCAAATGATGAACGCCGTGAAAACTCAGCTCAACTACACAATCTATGTCCTAGTCCGAGACATCTATAAATAGGCTAGAAATCAAAACTTATAGTTTTGATCACTAACATTGACAAACATGCTTGAGATAGCAACGCATGCAAGTTCGACCAAGCAGTGCTCTAACAATTATCTCAGTCTAACAAAGCTTTTCTTGAGTATTCTGATAAGTTTTTATCACTACAGATCAACAACAAAGGTGTTAAACTAACACATGCAGAATCATATAAAAACTTGAAGTACGAAGAATTCAAGATGTTTGTTGAAGAACCGAGGAAATCAAGCATAGTGGATTGAGCTGAAAAGTTTATTATTTTGAATCCACATGTATTGTATAGATTTGTTACTAAAATTGACAAAGGAGGAGATTTTTAAAGCAATGATCGGTTGAACCCACAAATTTTGTTATCCCAAGATTATTGTCAATGTTAGTAACATACTAAGTCAAGTGTCATACTAGGTTAGAGTTTGGTAGTTGAGTAACATACATCACCCTCGAAGACTGAACCATTATATTTGGAAAACTTTTGTTTCAGGTATGTGAAGACTGAACCATTATATTTTATTCATTATGTTACCATTTTATGTTTTGAGACGATGTCGAATGATTTCTAGCAGATTTACAAAGAAGAAATTTCGAGTCGAGCTTGTCTTGTTAAAAATCTCAAAATATGATTATAATCAAAGATGATCAATGATCTTTAACAACATTAGTAGGGCTATCAATGGGGTTCCGAAATCCGTTAGCCATTTCGGAGAATCGGAAATCCTATAGGATATTTTCCGTTATAACGACTATCGGGTATCAGAAACAGAAAAATTAACAGAAATTTTTGGCTTAGCGTAACGGAACATACTGAGCTAGTTTTTTTTTTGGCTAAGTTCCAATATCGTTAACACTATACACATTCAACTGTTTACCTTTATCCCACTAAATTCCTCGTTCATATCTTCAATACCTCTGAAAGAAAACTTACCTCTCTATTTATATTTATTTTTCTTCTTCTAATTCTTCTCAGACTCGCAGTTACTACCATCACCTCCTTATCTCATCTCTAGGGTTTCTTTTAAAATCCAATTTTTTGTTTAATTTTGATTTTGAAACTTAATTTAGTTTTTCAAAATTGATATGTGAAATTAAGATTTGGTGGAGAGTTTGGTTTTTTTTTTGGATTCGAGAACACATATTTTGAATTGATGATGTTAATTTTAAGTCATGGAAGAATAAGAAGCTGTTGCTGCTAATGTTCATATTGGTTTCACCATTTCAGATATTGATGATATGATGAGGTTGAAAAGAAATCAGAGATGAGTTTGTATCAATTTGATTTTACGATAAGAAATTGAGAAAAGAAAAGACAAGAAAGAAACTGGATGAATGGGTTTGTAATCAAATCTGGAATGATTTATAGGTTCTTCTGTTGTGGTTGATTAATGGAATTTATGATTCAAATAGGTCTGGTGATGAAAGA
Organism: Papaver bracteatum; assembly: GCA_023529315.1. Taxonomy (NCBI): domain Eukaryota; kingdom Viridiplantae; phylum Streptophyta; class Magnoliopsida; order Ranunculales; family Papaveraceae; genus Papaver; species Papaver bracteatum. The sequence goes on along the minus strand of JAJJWX010001102.1, from coordinate 723,988 downwards.
TGGATGGTTACAGGGAAATAGTGGTGCTGACTGCAGCTATAGTTTCGGGAAATGGTGGTGTTGGTGAACCTAGATGATAGTGAAGATGGTGGTGCAGCTGTTGGATTTGATAACGAAAATTATCGGATATCCGATAAGTCCAACATAATAGAATCAGATTTGATATTTAAATTTCCTTCAGAAATTACTGGATACCAGATATCCGGTAACTATTACCAGAAATGGAAGCGGCTGAGCCATTATCCGTTTCTAAATAATTTGTTGTGTGAATTAATTTATAGATCAATTGAAGATTTCCCATGCAAATGATTTTATAATGTGGGAATGTGTCAAACATCATAAGAGGGAAATATTGAACTATATGATAATTCTTCTCTGGGTTGGTTGGCGAACCAGTTCGCAAACCTTATATATTTGAGTTTCACAAATACATGACGGTTAGCGAACTAGTTCGTAAACAACTAGTTCATATGGAGACAGTTCACGTACCATTCTGAACTGATTTACTAAAGTTGGTATTATAAGCTAGCAGTTGATGAACCCAGTTCACGAACCATGGTCAATTGAGTTCGGTAGTCTTGTCGGGTTGGCGAACCCGATTCACGAACCGTTGCACTGTGACTCATGAACAAGCTAGCCTAACGGTTCACGAACAAATTTACCAACCGTCGTAGTAGATTTTAGCACATGTTCAAATACTTATTTTTTAAAATATGTTTACCATTACTAGAGTTCTGTCAAACACTTCTAAGACTTCATTGATCACTCAAATACTTATGCGTGTGCATCATGATTAAATATTTTGGTGTTTAAATGAACATCAAATTGCTTTAGTTCTTTGGCATACTTTCCAAACCAAACAATCATTATACACGGTTCCAAAACCGGTTCCTAGTGTATATTCTTCTATTGTATTTGCAAGACCTAAAAGTGCTTGCTTGATCTCAAGTTATCTTAATTAGCTTGAATTTTAAGCAACCCCTGGCCTTTAAAAATCTATAAATAGAGATGCTCTTTTAACGAGGAAATTCAATCCCTGACACTTTGTATCCTAGTTTAATCTACAATCGTTTTCTATAGACCTAGGTTTCCTCTGAGAAACATAATTAGGTCTACAACCGGTGTGGTCGATCTCGGCCATTGATGCGTGTCGTAACCACAACAAATTAATATATATTTTCCCACCTAATTAACAAGTAATATAGTGTAGTCAAGTTCGTTCCCACGAGGAGCAAGAGATTTGTAGTTGTAAAATTATCACAAAAAGGGGGGGGGGTAGTTTGGTTTTAGATTTTAAAAAGCAAAAGAAAGTAAATAAAACAAACAAAAGTGCAAGTTGAAATCAATAATAGAAATTAGATCAAGGAATCCTTCTTCGTTGCAAAACAATGATTCAAGTTATGTTCTTTTCCACTTTTTATTAGTCACATATTATCACCAACCGTAGGTATAACAACTAGATCAGTGCTAACCCCTAAATTCCTTGTATCACCAGATATGGAATTTCTCGACTACCGGATTCTATTTACCAAACCACCTAGTAGTAGATCACTCAAGATGTAATTTAGTTAATTGCATTAAGATTTATGAATTTATTAGGTTGATATTAGTATTTAGATTCTTAGATCAAGGTCCACTTGCTAACTTTGTTTTCACACACAATTGCTCCACGGAATCCTCCGCAAGGTCTCGTGTTTTCTACTTATGTAAATAGTCAAGAAACGATTACTTATCCCCTAACTTTCACTAGCTTTAGATCAATTAACAAATCAATTTAGTTGGCCACCCAAACGACCTATCAATCAAGCATAAACATTCTTATTAGCAAAAACAATCGATAATTATGTGAAAAATTCAAAGTAGGTTTAAAACAAAACTCAAATCATATGTTAAGAACTAGTAATTCATCCTTAATCAATAAAAAAATTAGCTACTCATAGTTTGGAGTTCACACAATAATAATAATAATTAAAGAAGAAATAAGAACTTATTGAAAAGATGATGGTTGCTCCTTCCTCCAATCCTTGTGCACTTTAACTCCTTCTCCAAAGTAGATGTGTGTGTGTGAAAAGTTGTAGAGAACTCCTTTATTTATAGGCTTCAGTGCTCTCCAATCCTTGTAGGAAAAGAATCCCTTTCTCAAAATAACACCACTTTCCCAATTTGAGCCTAATTCCAATTTCAAGTCCAATTATCCAAAACTTCCAGGTTTTTATCCAATTCCCAAATCTAAGTCTTCACACCCATTAGAAGAAGTCAGCCAAAATTTTGTAATTTTTAGTCGCCTAAAAACTGGTTACTTCGCTGGAATCTGGCCTGAAACGGTGCCGGAATAGTGCTGCCGAACACTGGGATTCTCTCTGATAACGGAATATTCAATGTTAATGGTCAAGATAATGGTCTTTAGAAGTCAGCGGGGTCAAGGAAGAAGTACTAAGTCAGCTCAAATCAGCTATCTTATTCGGGCTGAGTCGTCTTATTTTTGAGTTGGGGTCACCGAGTCGTCTAGATCTCTGAGTCGACTCACCGGGCCAAGACTCCGGGAGAGTTTCCCCTGTTTTTACGACAATCTCAGGCCGATTTCAGACCATTTTCTTCTCCCTGTAACAAATCCTAGCATTCATCTATTCAGTTCAAGCCTTCATTTATGTATCATCATCATCATCTCTATTCACTGCAGTTTCATTACCCGCTATCACCCATCAGATTCATTCTTAGATAGCCCATTTGATTTCTTTACAGCAGCAACATCTCACCACTTTCTTCATCTGTTCACGACTTCACTGTAGGCTTCAGTTCCTTTTCCATTTGTTCTTATCGATCTCAACAGACCACTAACAACCACAACAACAACACCCACTCTTCTATCTCAGATTCATTGCCATCCCCATAATCTCATCAGCGGCAACTCAAGCTTCTCAGATGGCAACACACATTCGAACCTATCATTCAATCTCAGTTCCAGAAACCTATCGTCATCATCAAATTTTCGATCTGAACCTTCAATCCAACAGCAGAACCCATCTCGTTCTTCACCTTAATCTTCCACCGAAAACCCATTAACACCAGACAGTTCAGATCTTCATATCAACATCAGACCCTTATTTCTTCTCGTCATTAATCAATCTCATATCGTCACTGTTTCGATCCACAAAACTCTCAGCTCCCTGTTCTTTGATTTCTCTTCCAATTTTTCGGACAACAGTAGCACAGGCACATCTGTCTTTCTCAATTTTTGGGGAAAATGATTGAGATGAATGAGAGAAAAGTCTTTTCTCAATTTATGGTTATGAGGTGTAGGGGGTGGATAACGGTACCCCACTACTGGCTAGGGGGACACCCCAATGGATACCCTATAACAAGTGGCTACCCCTTAACATCAGTTGGCTGTTTCTAATACTCCTTTGAGAGATTTGCCCCTTAACCTTGACTCGACTCCCAATAGTATTCGTCTGTGAAATGACCTTTTAGCCATTATTACTCAATTTAGGATGATTTCTTCTTTTTTTCCTTAGTATGACTCCTTAGTACCTAATAACTCAAAAACATGTGTAAAATACATAATTTACAAAAAAAAAATAGCAGAGAAAGCATAAACAATAGATAATAAATAGGATGTATTCTACAACCTATCAGCCATCTCGGCCGAGATTCCGACGATTTTCTCGTTCTCGGACTTTGAAGAGATGGTATCAACAATTTCCGCGATACGAAATTCGTGCAAGAATCTCGCCTTATCTCGGGCTATCTCGTCCAAATTCGAGCGGAATTTCGATTTATTAAAAAACTTAAGAAAACCTAAGAGGAGAAGAGTTATCTCTGTGTAAGGTTCAAGATATGAAGAAAGGAAAATCAAAAAGTTCAAACCCATTCGATTAACTTATATTATGCATATAAAATCAACACTGAATTTGGATTGCTTATAGAATCAATCAATCATCAATGATGTTGTTTAGTAGTTATAATCTTTTTTTTTCCTATAAAATCTATATATATGTAGCAATGAAGAAAAATTCGTGGAAAATCATCATCAGATGTTATAATTTCATTGATTATCAGTGAAGGTCGTCAGAAAAAATAAATAAAAAATAAACTATTGTGTGCGTTTTTTCCTTCACAATATTGGATTGATGTTGGTAGTGAGATTTTCCGAAGCTGGAGCTAATGGAGGCTAGATTTAATAGAATTGTGGTGCTAGCAATCAACATGAAAAAGAACCAAATTCAAGTATTTACATGTATGATTTAGCGGTTGGCTTATCCAAAGTATTACAAAGTAATTATACTTATACTTGGTTGGTAATTTGGTAGTGATCATTGTTGAGATCATTACGATTTGTGCAATTGATTGATTAATATATTTATTACTATATGTTTTATGAGTTAACGGGGAAAATTCCCAGGATAAAAATTATGGGTATAAATTTGGAACCGAGATCTCCCCGATACAAAGTTGTACCAGTGTCTCAGTACCGGCCGAGACAAACAGAAATTCGAGATTAACTACGTTGTCTACGACTAAAAGACTTCGCTTTGGGGATTCGTGAAGCCAGGTCTGACTATCTTAACTTGATAGTTCGTGTACCCTGATCTTGCTTTTTTGTAATGTCTTTCAGGAAATATAGATTTGAATCGCAAAGTTCTCTTCGTTCCAGACTTTATGATTCTTCAAGATAGATATTTGAAAACTGATCTTAATTGATCTTTTGAAGATTATTCTTGATAGGTGGTTAAGAATCTCGGCTTCTCTTTGGAAGTCGTAAGTTCCATATTTGTGAGTTTTGCTTGCTTTATCTATTGCAAACATATTTCCTCACCATAATCCAAGCGAAAATCAAATAGATTTTATCTGTTAGAGGAAAATCGTTATCAACACTCTTCACTTCGGCTGAAACAACTCTTAGACTGTAAAGGATAACTAATGAAACCAATTGCGTAGAGCCTTGTGATGTTCAAGAGACGTAAGGAGTACGACTGTAATTAAATTGCTTGGAGGGTAAATTCAATCTCAACTACATTCCAGTCCAATCTGATAGTAGGCTAGTGTCTATAGCGGTTTAATACATTTTGGTGTTCAAATCTGGACGAGGTCCTGGGTTTTTATGTTATAGCGGTTTGCTCGTTAACAAACCTTCTAATGTTTTGTGTTTTTTCCTTTTCCGCATTATATTGTTTATCTTTATAACTGGATTTACACAAATTGTACATATTCAATCTTAGTAGATACGTCTATCTAATTGTGATCGGTTACGAGACTCTTTTTTTGTGTAATTCGTATCTTGAAAGATAGATAACAAGTTTAATTACTTGGCAGAATTCCGATAGGATTATCCGACTAGATTGATCTTGGATTATTTTTGAGATTACCTAAGTACTCTTCTTAACAATTAGGGTCACAGACTCTTGTCTATATACATAATGATTGAGAAGAGGTTAAAGATACAAACTATGTATACATATTGTCAAGGATCATTCAGTTGGTCTACTTGCAATTGTATTAGGTTTTGTCCATACAGGTTTCCGAACGAAAAAATTGGTGGTGTACTTGGTACCCCTACGTCTTCAGGAAGAAAGTTCTTGATTTTCGAGGACAAAAATGTTATAAGGCGAGGAAAATGTATAGACCCACAAGATCGTCAACGTTATTTTATCGGTCAAGAGACGATTTAGTCACTGCGACTCCATTAATTATGAGGTGGTTAGTGCCTTCTGCAGTTGCTTTATATATTATCAAAAGATCATCCGCATACATAAGATGCAGAATTGGTGAGGCATTTTGGGAGATGCGGATCCCCTCTATCCTTTACGTTATTTCAAGTATTCCCAAATTTGTGAAAAGAATTTTTGCACAAATAATAAATATATAAGATGAGAGAGAATACCCTTGCCTTATTCCCCTGGTTGGGGTGATGTACCCATGTGGTATACCGTTGATATTTATTGAGTAGGTTATCGTTGATATGCACAACATAATATAATCCACGAAGGTTGGAGGGAAGCCTAAGATGGTGAAAGCTTGTTTGATGAATCCCCAGTTCAAGGAGTCATGTGCGTTTTGAATGTCCAACTTAATTGTTATTTTGGGATCTTTCGTACGGTGTGATGTTTTGATGTGGTGAAAAAGTTCGGTTGCGATAACTATATTATCATTTATGGATCTTTGTGGCACAAATACACTTTGATATGGGCTTATCAAAAATGGAAGGAGAGGTCGTATGTGATTAACTAAAATCTTTGATATGATTTTGTAAGTGACATTATATAGCCTCATCAACCTATATTGGGAGGGTTTTGAGGGCTGGTCAATCTTTGGGATTACAATGAGGTTAATATGTTCATGAGAGGGTGGATGTTGAGTGAATCAAAAAAAACTTCGAACCATCTCAATCACATGTGGTTGGGTTATTTCCCAAAAATCTTTAAAAAACTTGTTGGTGAATCCATCTGGTCATGGGGCGCGGTCCGAGCCTATGGAGAAAAGTATCCGTTTGATCTCCTCAATAGTGACCTCTGCTGTTAATATGTCACATTATTGGGGGTTGACCTTAGTGTTACTGCCTCGAACATGTTTTCATCAATTATTGTATTTGGAGATGTATACTGATCTGTGAAGTGCTCAAGCATGATCCTGATAATTTCATCCTTGTCATTAATCCCGTTGTTTTGATGATCCTGGAGTTGTTGTATATTATTACAGGTACTATGAATTATGGCCTTGGTATGAAAGAATGTTGTGTTGCGGTCTCTCGATTGAAGTCATTGTATTCTGGATCTCTGCTGTCAATGTATTGCGTGGCAAAGTAAATTCAGGTGTTCAATATGGAGTTGCTTTTCCTATTGAATCCAATTTTCTAGTTCAACACCAGTTAGACGAGCGAGCATCACATATTTTCCCTATTTATCCGGGTACAATGTCCGGTTTAACTAGCTATAGTACGTCCAAAATCTTACTTCCAGTGGACGTCCGGTTTAACTAGCTCTAATATGCCCAAAATCATACTTCGGGTAGTCAAAAATACTGATACATGGTATCGGGGATACCGGCATACATAAGTTTTCTAGGCATAGAGGATTCGAAGCCAACCGGTGTCGAGTCCTATTGATTAGCTGCTTCGTATTCTAAAAATCTAAACATCTGAAACCCAATACGGAAAAAGAACATCTTTTTCTTTTTTCCCTACCAAACACAAACGGGACCACACATGTTAACCGCCTTGTAGGATGGTTCAGGGGGTAACCGCCTTGTAGGATGGTCATGGGGCGGGTAGTGCCAATCCCAGTCACTGCCTCGTTCGTAAAAAAAATACCCATCCCCTCCCCGTTACCCATATGAATTGGACGGGGCGGATATGGGGAATACCCATATGGGGCGGGTTTCCCATGGGTTACCCGTAACACTGAGTTAATACATAAATTTGATTATAATCAAAACTTAAATATGGTTCAAACAAAAATAATAACGTAAGAACAACGCATTCTGGAATCTTAAATTCAGTAATTTATCTTAAAGTGAACAAAAGAATATGTTAATGACTTATTAGTTTTTCTGTTTTTTCATGTCTCCTTCTATCTTCGTCCATGTTAATCATTTCATTATCTGCTTTATTTTATCTATTTTAACTTTTAGAGAATGTGTCTAATCAAAAAAAAAAAAAACTAACTAAAGTGATGAATATACAAGAACGGTCGAGAATATGATAAATGGAAGAAAGCTCGACTAACTGGTGGAAGTATAAAAATTATAAACATTGCTGCATAAAAGTCTAAACTCCTAAGTTGTGAAAGATATGGGGCGGGTATGGGGCAGAGATCTTGAATCCCATCCCATTTGTGCGGGTAAAACCCTATCCGAACGGGGCTGGTACCACGGGGATGGGTTTGGGTGGGATGGGTTTGGGTGGGGCAAATGGCCATCCCTACCGCCTTGCAAATCCACCTCTATGGCTCTATAAATGCCCACAGATTGATACAACATCTTATTTCATTTCAGACATTTTGAAATTTGAAATTCAAATTCTTTCCAGGCTTTAATTTCCCGCTCAAAAACTCAGAGAGTTCCTCAAAGTTTCTTCAAACAAGACTCAAGATGATCGATCTAAAGTAATTTCTTCATCTCTTCATCATTTCTTTTTCTTTTTCTTTGTTCTTTCAGTTGTTGGTGGCGTATTTGAAGAAAAACTAAATGTTTTTGAATTGTTGTGTTTGTGGAGGTGTAGATCTGAAGGAGAAGGTCAGTTACAGCTCATCGAGAGAGATGATATGGAAGATGAAGAAGATTTGTTTGAAGCGATTGATAAGTGTAAACTTTCCTCTCTGAGTTTCGGAATTTAGTTGTAACATTTTGAGTTCATCCTAGTTTTGATGTGGTTATTTAGAGCAGTTTTATCTTGATTTCGTTATTTTTGTTTGAATTTCGTAATTGAATTGCTGATAGATGCGATTTTTAACGTTATGTCCTTATAGTTTTGATTTCTCTGATGATACAAGCTAGATCTGTATTGTTTAATCGTATTCAGTTCGTTTTAGTACGGTTTCGGTGAACTTTCACTGGCGTTTCAATTTGATTTCAATGTGAAAGGAAGTTAATCAGATTCAGATGTGAAATCTCGCTTGAATTGTATAGATCCATATAGATCCTCACTTACTCCGTGTTTTTTCATCGATTTTCAAATTTATTTGTAAGGTACACAAGCTTCTTATTCTTTTGCAGTAATCGCTCAAGGAATCAACGCTGGAGACATTAAGAAGCTTCAAGATGCTGGAATCTACACCTGCAATGGATTGATGATGCATACCAAAAAGGTAAAACTCACTTTATGACTTTTAATCATGAGTTCTTGAGAATGTTCAGGTATTATCAAAATTTTAATTGATTTTCTCTTTTTCTGCATAGAATTTAACTGGTATTAAAGGATTATCAGAAGCTAAAGTCGATAAAATCTGTGAAGCAGCCGAGAAAATAGTTGTAAGTATTCAAATCATCTACCTAAACTACTGCGGATCTTGGTTGATTGTGTGATTTTCCTTCCGTTTTGTTCATTTCTGAATATTGGATCCTTCATTATTGTTGTCTTACTCAGAATTTCGGTTACATTACTGGAAGTGATGCTTTGCTTAAGGTAAGATCCTCTATATTTTTTTTCACTTGATTGATATTTGTTGAAATCCTTTTAGGTATTTATTGAAATTTGGAAAAAGCTAGTCCTCAATTTGTAGAAATATCTGAATCGTTGAGAATTTTTGCTGTTAACAGAGGAAGCAGATTATTAAAATCACCAGTGGAAGCTCTGCCCTAGATGAACTTCTAGGCGGTAATTGTCCAACCGTTTTTGTTAACTAATCCTCCAATTTTGATGGGTGATTTTTTAATTAGTTCATTTTTGATGTTCTTAAGGTGGAATTGAAACATCCTGTATTACAGAAGCTTTTGGAGAGTTCAGGTAAGAAAAAACTACTGGTTCAGTGTGTGTTATATCTTCTACTCGTATGGGTTAATAAACTGAACCATGATTGCTTACATGCTGCAGATCAGGCAAAACTCAGCTTGCTCATACACTATGTGTTTCAACACAGGTTTCTTTTTCTGAATCATTTCAATTTAGGTCATTTTGTACTTCCTCTTGTTTTGGCCTAATCCTTTCTCAATATTAAATGTTTCACAGCTTCCCATTAACATGCATGGAGGAAATGGGAAAGTTGCTTACATTGACACTGAGGGAACTTTGTATCCTTTTTATCATCCCTATTTTGCTTCCAATCATCCCTATTTTGCTTCTAATCCTTGTTCTAATTTTTTGTACCACCAATTCTATTTGCTAGTTATTTCCTGAGCATTATACACTTACAGTCGTCCTGATCGTATTATACCCATTGCTGAGAGGTTTGGTATGGATGCTGGAGCTGTACTGGACAATGTAAGTGTAGTCAAATTTGCTTTAACTCCAAACTGTGAACTGGTAATTGCATACTGTTGAAATTCTAAACTTGTAAATTTAATGATGGTTTTTGTTTTGGTTGTAAATGATGTTGGTAGATTGTATATGCGCGTGCTTATACTTACGAGCACCAGTACAACCTTCTACTTGGATTGGCTGCAAAAATGTCCGAGGAACCTTTCAGACTATTAGTAAGTCGCCTGCTTTTAATCTTTCTTGTATTGTACTGTTTCCAAATTAATTCAGATGATTTTACACGTCTTGGTTGGACTGTCTCATGGCAGATTGTTGATTCGATCATAGCTCTATTTCGAGTTGATTTCACTGGTCGAGGGGAGCTTGCTGAGCGCCAGGTAACTTCATCTTTCCTGTGTTATCTTGCTATGAATACATCAGTTTTTTGGCATGTTTATTTGACCTCTTGCTTTGATGGCCCTGCAGCAAAAACTTGCACAGATGCTTTCACGTCTGACAAAAATAGCTGAGGAGTTCAATGTTGCAGTTTACATGACCAACCAAGGTAACACCAAAACAACAGAACATGCTAGGCCAAGTTCACTTTATCCATCTATTTTCATACTCAGTTACCCTCTCTGTTAGTGGATTATCTAATGTTTTGCTTTTGACTGAGCCAAAATCTTTAACACTGCTTTGGATAACTTAGGCTTGCAAGTTAATGGCAAATGGGTACACAGATACTAATGATATGTATATTGGATGATTGCAGTTATAGCTGATCCAGCAGGAGGTGTATTCATCTCAGATCCAAAGAAACCTGCCGGAGGGCATGTACTGGCTCATGCAGCAACTATTAGGTTGATGTTTAGGAAAGGCAAAGGCGAGCAACGTGTCTGCAAGGTGTTTGATGCCCCTAATCTACCAGAAGCAGAAGCTATATCCTTTGCTTAACATCACACATTATAGTGAACTGCATATATATAATCTCATGATCTCGTCTTAAAATTGGATCTTGATAATACTTTTATGCACATAGCTTAACGAAAAGATAAACAAAGTAGTTTCTGCAGGACTGTGTGTTTATTGTCAGGCTTCTCCTTGACTGAAAATCACATTTTTCAGATAACAGCAGGCGGAATCGCAGATGCCAAGGACTGAAGAGCTACACTGTTTATTATAGTTCAACATCAATGGGTTAAATTACATAGAAGTATTAAATATTCCCCACTTTCTTCTCTGCCAGTACTGTGTTTAGGGCTTTATAAGAAATGTAATGGATGCAAGTCATAGCATCTTTCCCTTCTATCTATTATCCTTTGTAGTGGTTTCACACAGATGCAAGGGTTTTCATTATTTTGATGGTAGCTGGCTTGTTGCGTCCATATAAAGAGGCACTTGTTTACTGGAAATATATATACAGTAAAACCTCTGTTTCAGAATATTGTTGGGACCATATAAAATTATTCTTATATGGAGTTTATTCTTATATAGAGGTAAATTTTACAAAGATTAAGTCAAATTGGGACCAGATTATTTTATTTATTTATGGAGTTTATTCCGTTATAAAGTATTCTTTTATAGAGGTTTTACTGTATATGTTCTTTCTTTTGTGAATGTCTCTAAAGCTCAGGTTTTTACAGTTTAAATTTTCAAAATTGCAAACAAAGGGTCTTTCAGAAAGCAGTGAAGTTTATATCTAAAGAAGCTCAGGTTTTAGCAAAGGTCTTTCAGACAGCAACGAAGTTAAGGTTTTGACTTTTGAGGATGTCAATGTAGGAGCTACTCGAAAACAAAATTATTTTAATCATATAACAGATCCCTGAGACGAGGAAACTGCAAGTAGCATGTCAAAAGAAATCACGCCACAGGTCATATGTGACCTAAAATTTGTGCTTTTAACAGAATTGCAACCCTTGAAACTAAAACTCAAATGCTCAAAACATATTTATTGAAGAAAAAAAAAAATCTGATGTAATCAGATGTAGTTCGAACAAGGAAGAACTCTTCCACATCATTATGCTGCAGGTCTAATAAAATGCGGCTAATTGTAATAGTTTTCAATGGACAAAGACCAATGCTCAATAACATGAGTTGCAAAAAACTAGTGCCATCAAATATTTCATTAGGTACAATGTCACTGTTAAAAGTTTAAAGCATACTGTAACAAAGCATAGAAATCCATATCCATTAATGAAGTAAACTGTCTTCCAACTTGGAAGTAACTACTGAGAGACGGCAAAATAATAGCACAGCCTTGTAAGATCAGTAGTGTGAGGACCAGTTTGCAGCACTCCCGACTCTAGGCATGCCAGCTTCCTTCTTTGATTCAGCATCAACTTTGAAAGTTGCTCCACAAACCTCACCAGAACTGTCAACCCTTGGCATTGCCTTCAACTCATTCAGTGGGTGTTCAAAACTCCTTAAGCCTCCCGAGGTTGTGAAGAAACAAGCTGAGAAAAGGAACCGATGACATGGTGAGAGGATGATCTTTTTTGCTCTGGCCTCAAAATGTTTTGATCAGAATCTAACAGAAATATTGGTATCTGTATTATGTATACCTTTTGGGAATGGTGCAAATGATTTGCCACAAGCCGTCTTAACAACCTCGGCATCATCAGATAGCACAACATTCTCTTCAGAGTCAGTTCCCCAGAAGAATGGAACGCTCCCATCAGCATCCTGAATTTCAAACAGCAAATAATGTATTAATGTAATCACATTTTAACAACAACAGTTCAATTGGGAGTCTACTTTGTCAATTCACGTTGTTTACAGATGGTCATCTCAATCCTAATCGAAAACCACAGTCACCAACAGGGATATAAAGGAATAATGTTGTAGCAGAATTATGAAAGGTTATTGTGAATTGAAATAATGGAACATTGACAAGACTTAAAAAAAGTTCTTACACAAGCAATGAAGGTGGATTTGTTAGAGCTGTCAAAGAGGACAAAAGCAAATTTTCCATGCAAATCTCTGACAACTTGGTTAGCAGGGTAAGGACCTCTGTCTCTCAAAGTCCGGTAAGCTTCTATGACGATGATCACTTCATTGGCAGTCTTGTTAAGTCCATATTGTTGCTTGAGTGTAGCAATATTTTCAATGTGCCCTTGGAACAAACAGAATATGTCATCGACAACGGCAAATAACCTGGTACAGGACAAACAACAAGTATAAATTCATCACCATGTTTACTCAATATATTACACTGAAACAAAATCTGAGATCCTATATCAAACTAGTTCCTGTTCATTGGATCTTAACAGAACTCTAAGTTTCTATCATTGACATTTCCAGATCTAACAAGATAATATTAAGAAAACCCACTATTTTGAAATTAGCAAAGAAACAAATGACTAGGTTTTCATGCGTTCAAACAAGATAATGTAACTTAAAACAAGGGGCCATGTTCATTTTTATTAAACGTGATCACCATGGTCAATCTGCATTGACTTTTCTTTTCTTTTAATCTGATCATGATTTATCAATCCTTTTTTTTTTTAGTTATTTCAACTTGGGTTTCTTTGATCCTCAACATGGGTGCAAGAACAAGAAAAAACCAGCAAAAATAAAATAAAATTCAACATAGAAATTTCAGGATTAAAACAAGAATGTATAGATCTGGGGTTATACGGTATATACCTTGGAAGAAGAGGGTTTTGTTTATCAGTAGAATAAGCCATAGAACCAGAACCACCACCAAGATTAATATTGATAGAACTAGGATGAACAGATGAAAAATGTTTAACCAGTGATCCATCTTTCACTGCAGAAACTGATGAATCTGTATGAGGACTTTTCAATTCTTCTGGGCTCTTAGCCACATTTTTATCAAATATTGCCAACATTTTTCTTCTTCTTTGAAAGGGTTTCTTGATCAATAAACTTGTAATCTTACAACTTGAACAAATAGGCGTTCTGTAATAATAGAAACGGATAATGATCAGGAAGAGAGAGTCACCCCTTCTTTAAGTAGTTTTCTTAGAGTGGACAATGGTGATACACAATGTCTAAATTACCCTTGACTTTGGTTTGAATTTACGTATTTTTTGTTTTTTTCTTGGTGGAGAATATAAGATCACGGTGGGACCCACTAATCTGGATTGGATGGACCAGATGATGTGATATTCTAAAATCCAGAAGCGAGATTATTGCTCCTGTCTTTGTCATTGTCATGTCACCTACACACGTCTAAATCATGGAGTATCATCAAGAATTTCCGCGATTCAATAAAATTGTGGATCGTGATATTTGCACCAAATATGACCTAAGGGCTGCTTAAAAGGCTTATCACATTTGTACATTTGGATCGAGTTGATATGTGGCATAGAAGTCAACAAAGAACACATCAATCGTGACATAGCATCACCATAGTCGACCAAAATCAAAAATAAGGCGAGTTTTTGCAATATAATACCGTGTGAGGTAGCAAGGGTGAACGGATAATATAGTTCCTGACGCGGTATCTATTCATTCGAACTTCGAAGTGTCAAAACCTACAACATTTCATGAGGTGGCAAAAGTGGCTCCAAACTATATTAAAAAAGTGCATCATTATGTGTACATTTTATAATCATGGTAAAGACAAAACTATGATGTAATTCTTACTACTGCATGGACTATTTGGGGAGATAAGTGTTTCAAAACTTTTTAAAGATAAGTGTTTCAAAACTTTTTAAAGGAAATCTCTAAATGCTACTGCTACAGCTTCTTATGCAATAAAACTTACATAAGAAACAATTCAGTCAGCTATCACTACCTCTAATCCCACTATTATCCAAGCTGTTCAACCCCAACTTAATTCTATGGTTCTGCCTTCTAATTGTTTCATGATGTATTGTGATGCTTCCTACATTGAGATCTCTAATAAGATTGGTATTGGCATCTACTTGGTTCATGAAACAGGGAACTATGGAGGATGCAAAACGATTACAGGGATAGCCAGGGACTCGGAAGAAGCGGAGAGTCTTGCAATTCTTGTTGCTGCTGATTGGGCTAGGAGTCTGAACCTTGAAGCAATATGCATCAACAATGATGCGAAAAATTCATTTTCTTACTTTAAAAATAAAAATGGCCAGACTAGCTGGTTCAGTAACACTATCTTAGAGGATAGTATTTTTATCTGAAACAATTTCAGCTTTTATGAAGTTAGACATGTTAGTCGTAATTCTGAATTTTTATCCTTTACTGATGTTGCTGCCAAGTATTGTAGGCAGAACAATAGTTCAGGCGAATGGTTGGGTACAGTTCCACCATTCCTATCGAGTATGTAAAACTTAGGGTTGTCAATGGACATCCGAAGTCCGAGATCCGTTTCCGAATATTAGACATATTTATTCCGAAATGTCGGATTTCTGATTTCGGAATCGGACGATTTTCCGGAATTTATCCCTTAACCCTTTCGGAAACGGATGATGCTGATTCCATTTGGTTTATATCCGACATCCGATAAGCCCAGGGGTGTACTAATAATTTCCTACCCTAGGTATTATCTGTCGACCGTTTGCTGCCTTTGAGGCTTCCTTGGAGACCACAAGCAGACAATATGATTCTTCATGCTTTTTTTACTATCACCTTTTGACCGTTTGCTGCCTTTGAGGCTTCCTTGGAGACCACAAAATTCGAGCAAAAATTCCTTTAGCTTTATCCGTATCTAAAATTCATTTATCCATTGTTTTAGCTTCTCTCTTAGCTATAATTTCAGCATCCACTTCCCCCCATTCTTTAGAACCCCACTAACGATATTTTGATCATCTTCTTCTTCATCTCTAATTCCTTTTTTTTTTTTTGTGTGTTTAACTTGTTTCCAATTATGATTTTGTAACATATCATTCACATCAGAAGTACCCATATAAGTATGGGCTCCGTTTTGCTTCACATCAGCCTTAGTACCCTCCAAAGTGGATGTACTATCCCTCTGATGTTGTATGTTAACTTTCGCCACCTGCTGCTCTTGAATATTCTTCTTACCTTGCTGGACCACATTCACTTGAGTATTCAAATGCTTCTTAGGATCCGTATTAAAGACCTTACGATCATTTTTGCAATCTTCATAATCATGCCCGATAATGGAACAATGCTTGCAGTATGAAGGTCTTTTTGGAATCTCAACAACCTGTTGGAATTTTCTTCCCCCAGAAGTGAGAATAATCTCCGTAGCAACCGGATCAGCAAAATTAATATCAATTAAGACATAGGCAAAAAAATCTGTTGGATTTTATCGGAAAAAAATCCGACATCCAGTAACTAAGGGTAACTAAGCCTAACGGAATCAGATTGAGATTTTTGAAATCCGCCGGATATTATCGGATGTCGGAATTCCGATAAAACTTAACCTTAACCTTACCGGTATGGCAAAAATCCGACGGATTTGTGTCCGTTGACAGCCCTAGTAAAACTCTTTCCTGGTTTTAATACATCTTCTTTTTCCTAGCAAAAAAAAAAACATGGTAATTCTTGATTCATGAAATGAGGTGGTGTATGTCACTGCTGCTAATTATGTCTGATATCCAGAATTCGTTTCCGAGTATTCGAGATCCTATAGGATTTTATCTGTTTTATTGGACATCGGATCAGATATTGTATCAGATATTTTTTCTTAATATATCGGGATAGGATTAGGCTTCATCTGAATTGTTAATATCTGATATAACATGGATTTATTTGTGATTTACCCTAACCATATTTGTGATTCTGAAAAATACTATGACCCCATACTATATGGGTTTAACATATAGAAGCCCCACAAAATGGATCCTTCACTATCAACTCCATTCTTTCACATTTTGATATATTTAGGACCAAAATTTTCATTTTTGGGGCTTGATAATAAAGTGATATTTTCGTAATGTCGATTTTACCCTTTTCAATATATACAAGAGAAAAATCATAAGATCCATTCATTTCTCTATTTTCTTTCTCTCTCATTTCTCTCTCTCGGTTGCAGATAAAAAATATTTTTTAGGGTTTTCATTTTTCATTTTCAGATCGTGAACGTCGTTGTTTTACGAAGAAGAAGAAGACGATTTTAGATTCAATCAAATAATCGATGATGTTTATGGATCTCTACTGATGATGTTTAATTGGTTTAACAGCTCAATCAAATAATCGATTGAACTTAATAGATCTGATCAACGTCGATTTGATCTACGTCTGAATTTTTCAGTTGATTCGAAGATTTCTCAGGTATTGATTTGATCGATTTATAGATTTGACTGATTTGATTCAAATTTATTTAACAACTGATCATCAATCTACGAACTCTCAATTGATTCTAGTTTGTTGTTTCAAATCTACTCCATGTAAGGTTTTCTGGTTTGAAGTTGTTGTTTCTTTTGATTTCGAAGATCAAGAAGAATCATCACTGTTTCGAAAGAATAACAACAGAATCAAGGTACGTTTTGGTTTTTAGTTGTTGTTATTGTTTGTAATTACTGTCGATTCAATTTTAATTTCATTTTCAAATTCAATTTTGATTTTGCTTTATCAGAAATTTGAATTCCTACGGAAACCAATCTTGATCTGTTTTTGATTGTTTAATTTTTATTTTGTTCATTTTGATTAGGTGATTTTTACTTGGATTGAAGAATAATTTAGGAGTATGTAGATTCAATTTTATAAATCAAGTGTGTATAACTTTATTTAGGAGTATGTGTTTTCTTATGAACTCAATTTGTAGTTAAAATAAAAATTTAGGAGTATGGTAACTTTTCCCACTTTTAGTTGGAGGAGGTGTTGGTGGTGGAGGTGCAGGTTTTAAAAGAGGATTATGGAGCTGGTGGTGGTGATGGTAGTGGTATTGGAGCTGGAGGTAGTGTAACTAGTGGAGGAACATGTATCAGATGGGCGTGGCAGGTTGTAACATAACGATATGAATCTGTTTTATCGGATGGGTGTTATATAACATGGAATTTATCTCTAACTCATTCATAATAGCTTATATCGTACTTATTGCAGATTACTTGGTGGACATTAAAAAGGCAGTAGCTATTTTGGAACAAGTTTTACCTTATGTTGGGGGTGACAAGTCCATAGTCTGCTTTACATTTGGAGATTGTTGGCACTAGACGTTTTAAGCTGTTAGGTTCCAGTTACTACAGTACAACTATTGAAGGTAACAACTGAACTCTAAGAACTTTGATTGTCTTATCATCTGTAACTATTTATGTCACTATATGCTAATTGCTATAGAATTATAGGAAAAGTATGGAATCTTCTGTTGGTAGGAACCTATCTTTGATGAAATTTGTGTTGCTATAATCATGTGTATCCACTAGTTACACATGTTTTCTATCATGTGTATCTTCTAGTTACACATGCTTTTAGGATGTGTAATTGATGGTTACACTTGCATTTTGAATGTGTAATTACAGACTATATATGCATTTGGGATGTATATCTTCCACGCATAGATGATTTTTATCTTCAACTATACATTTCAAAAGGAAAATAATGTGAATTTGCTTACTTTGGGTTTTGTGGTTTGCAATTGATGTCCTTATCAACAGCCTAGCGTTGATTAGATGTTTTACCATCAAGACTTAACATATGCATACACTAGAGTTTATGTAGCCTTATTGTTTTTCAGTTTTTCTTTTGGTTGATGTGAATTATTCGTATAAAGTTAAGACTTAGTATCAGTCTTTGTCCTTTCGGATACTGGATGGAGTCGGGCTTATTTGGGAATAATAAGCAAACTAGACATTCACGAATTGATTTGTAATAAATATAGATAATAGGTTTAAGTGTAAGCTTTGTAACATATATGTCTTGAGATCTCAAGAAGATTATGTTAGTGGAAACACGGGTGGTAAGTAATTGTTAATGTAAATGTTCTGATTTTAGTTAAGTTTTTGCATATTTTGTTAGGTACTGTGACCTGCCATTATAACTTATTTTTGTAGTTAGATGTAAGACACTAGACATTTATTTGCATTATATGGATGTGTAACTCTCAATTACACAAGTCATGTGCATTTTTAACTATTAGTTACACTATTCAAATGCATCTATAACTCCTATTTACACTATTCAAATACAAGTGTAACTCCTATTTACAGTAGTTAACATCATGCATTCATGTTTTCTATGTTCTGGTCTGATACTGGAATACTACTCAGGCATGCATGAACAAATAAAACTCGTGTCCCTTGTTTATGCAGTACTGAGATTCTTTCCGGTTTGAACATCCCCTGGGTTATTCTCAACCTATCTGAAAGAAGGGCTTCGCTAAATGAATCAAATTTGGTTTTTTTTTTTTTTTTTTTTTTTTTTTTTGCACAGAAGCTTAATTGCTATTGTTATGTATAAATCTTGTGGCACGACATCTTTTGCTTTGGTTTTTCTTAATTTTTATATAGTTCTGTAACATTGGTTGGATGTTTTTGAAATATGGTTATGTAGTTCTTTGGAAAGAAAGTGGCATATGCACTTTCTCAAGGATTTCAGGTGATTGCTGGTGTCAGTGAGACTCTTGAATAACGAGAGGATGGGCACAGTTTGACTGTTGTCTATGAACAAACAAAAGCAATTGCAGGTACTTCTTACCCACAAATGCTAGCTACTATTTAAATTCTTTAAGTCCGACACTTTCCTAAACATATTGTTGCTTCTTTACCTATTAAAGAATCATCATCTTGAAAATATGTTTTTTTTATGATGTACTTTAGCTTTATGTAGTTGGGCTCCAGGCATTGAATTTGTGTTCTGCGAATTTATTTCATGTTTGAAACCTTGTCTGCCAATAAATCAGAATTAGCGAAAGAACTAATTGGTTCTTAATTGTAACATATGCGTTACAACTGTGAATATCACAAGTAAAGCCAGTAAGATGAGTACACAAGTCATACATAGGTGTAACTCCTAGGAGTTACACATACTATATGCATGTGTAACTCTTATTTACACTAGACAGATGCTTGTGTAACTCCTATATACATGCTAAAACGAACAAACTTGCAACCAAAAAGTTCCACATGCTAGGTATCCTAGTCATATGCATGTGTAACTGTCAATTACATATGAAAAATTCATGTGTAACTCCCAGTTACACATGCTAAGATATGTTATCATGTGTCTTTTATGTGATCTTTGTTCTATAATATTTTGCTTTTTGTTCATCCAATCTAATCCATGGATGTTTATTTCATTGCAGATATGCAAGCATTTTGGAGTGAGGAAGACAAGAAGGAAAGGCAAAAATTCTATTATAGGTTTCGGTGGCTTATTTCTAGTGTTTTAACTAATTTATTGTGTTCAATAGCAACCGATTACTATAACCGATAAATGGAGAAATTATTGTAAATGAATATTAAAGCAATATATGTATTTTTGTGTATGTTTCTTTTCGACGTGTAACTTTTGACTACTCATGCCATAAGCATGTGTAACTTCTAGATACACATGCCATATGAATGTGCATCTTCTGGATATGCATGTGTAACTTCTCTTTACACATTCCATATGGATGTGTGACTTCTGGATACACAATATGAATGTGTAACTTATGGATACACATGTCATATGCATGTGTTAAGTTCTGTGTACACATCCATATGTTGTTGGTGGTCAGTAGTGTGGAAGGAGGTGGTTGGCGACGGCGAAGGTTATAGTGATGACGACGGTGGTTGGTGGTGGTTGGCGGAGGTGGTGGATAGCGGTGGTGGTCAGAGGTGGTTTGACTGGCAGTGGTGGTCGGAGGTGGTTGGTGGCAGTGGTGGTTGGCGGTGGATGTGGTGGCCGGAGGTGGTTGGAGCATCATCACATAATATTTTAATAACTTTGGGCCTAAATTTAAATTTTATTTAATTATGGGCTTGACAGGATGCATAAGGGTATCAAGGTCTTTTAATATTTCGGGGCCTAGATTTAAGCTTCTTTTAATTAAGGGCCTCATATTATGGGTTACCCATGGGTGGGGCCTTATCCTAAAAATCCCGATGTGATTGACCCTAATATCCGATATCCGATAAAATATCTGATATCTGATATGAAATATTTGAGAAATTGAACTTAAATTTCAATTATAAATATGTTTTAAAGGGTTTTTAACATTTTTTTGTCAGAACCTAATATTATCGGATAAATATCCGATATCTGATTTTTGATATCCTATAGGATATTATCGGCTATCGAATATTCGATAGCGCTTAACCTATCGGATACGGATATTCATCCATTGACACCCGTAGGTACCGTTTTGCTTGGGGGTGTATCAAATTGCATATAAGACAAAATATATTTTGTAAAGGGATTGGTGCACCCCCAAGCAAAATGGTACCCCTATTAGCAGCCATGGTGTATGAAGATTATCTTAGAGACGGAAATCACCTCCGAAACGTAAGAGAAGTACCAATTTTGTTTGTTCTTTTGAATCAAGAAGTACCAAGTTGAACATTATTAGTTAAGTGGATAACTATATTTATAACCACACACGTCATATAAACTAGGACCATTTTATGATTTTTAAATTAGTCTGCTGGAATTATCCAAGGGAAAAGAGGTACTCAACTAAGGGTAACTCAACCTAAGTAAAAAAATCAATCAATCAATCAATACAATAAAGGAAACCTGCTTTAAAAAAATATAAAATGAATAAAGGAAACCGACGAGGGATTCAATCACCCATCACCAAAAGAAAAGGAAAACAAAAAGATTAAAGGCCCAAAAAGAAAAAGAAAAAAATGTGTAATGGAAATATCTGTGCGACATGTGGAGATATACTAAAACCCGAGCTATGGAACCAAGACAAGTGAAAGCACTAGATCTAATTCGCGAGTCCAGTGCTGTAATCAAGATATCTAATTGAAATGGTGACATGTGGAAAGTAATTGAGAAGATTAGCGACAGAGTTTGAAAAAGGGACAAGGCAGTTAATGTTACTGATCAAGGACTAAAAAGGCGAACAAAGAACCGGAATGAGGCGGGACCCGATCACTTGGAGGCTTGTGCGATGAGCTTTACATCGCGTCGCAGCAAGGAAGGCATTGAGTCGCAGCAAGAAAGTTATCGAGGAATAGTAAGGAGTATATCAAGGACAATACTTCAAGAACTCGAGCCACTCGTACCGATGAGGACACAACAACTCGGATACACATGTTCAACACTCTAATTTTGGTTCTATCGATACTCTTGTATATATATAGATAGATAGATACTGGACTAAGCTATGATGGAAAAGTTAAGTTCTTTGGGTGAGAAATAATAATTGGGAAAGATTAAGAGTGTTCTTGAGAGAAAATAACTTAGCCCTAGATCTTGGTAACCATTTCATTTAAAAGCAGTGATATTCTGCACGACTTTGCGGAATGCCTTCGCACTCAAGCAACTTTTAAACCGTTAGATCATTATGTCCCACATATAAAATCCCATATCTGAAAGCCTTTAACATTTCATAACCACTTGAGTGACGGTGAAATACACTTGTAACTGTTGTTAGTTGAAATATTTCCTCAAAGCGCAATAGTCCCCCATGCTAACTTATTTTAAAATCTAGCATCATGATAGATCGGATATTGATATGAATAGTCATCGCCCATAATAAGTCAAAAATGACCAAGAAAAGATATTAGAAGCCAGGTATCTCAAGTTGATATTATGGGAATTTGACTCCTAACACGCTAGCTAGACTTGACCAAATGTTGCATTAGAACTAAGCTAACATGACAAAGAAACAAGATTTAAGATACAAGTGACCGATTCCACTCCCAATGAGTTGTTGTTCATGATCACTTTTTATGGTTTATTTAAAATTAAAAACCATATTGTTTACTTGTTTATTGATCCGTACTTTTTTTTTTTTTCGCTTGTTAGTTTGCATACACATTTTTTTTTTTTTTTTTTATAAACAAGGAACCTTTTCATTAATGGAATTTCAAGGTTACAATGAGTTTAAGATCGAAGATAAGAGAATACAAAGTAACAAGAACATACTGTAAGAGTACAATACCGAGAAATCCGACAAGAGAAAGAGAAGGATTACCGGAGTAAGTCAAATACAAGTATGAATAAGATCCGATTAAATCGGAAGAAGGATGCTTTTTTTCGGAATTAAATTCCAACCATTTAGTTTGTTTTTCTTCTATAGAAAGAAATGCTCCAAAAATAGGAGTGATTTGCTCAAATCTCTTATAGCTAGTGATTAAGCTTTCATCGTCAAAAAGACCATATATGGAGATTCCGTCGCCGGATAAGTTGATGATGAAGATTCTGATGAAGATTCTATCGTCGAAGATAACCAAGATGAAGATTTCGTCGTTGGTGAGCTTGGAGAGAATCACTATCGATCTAAAAACCTAACCCAATAGCCGAGAATCGCCATTAAAGCGAAGATAAACCTCAAATGAGTAGATAAAACCACCAAAATGGTGTAGATAAGTAGAAAACATAATAAAAACCAAACTAATCTACCAACTAACCTAGAAAGCAAGGAAAAATGAAGAAATCTGTTCAGATCTAGTCCAAAAATGGACTAGATCTGAGCAGAGAAGAGTTGTTTTTGATGGTTTTGTTGGAGAAGAAGAAGGAGTGAAAGAGAGGAGAGAGAAATGTCAAGATAAACCCAAATTGTTTGCCTACACATCTTTATCATGCATTCTCTAAAGCGTGTCAATTCCATCTGCAAGTCAGTAACCATCCCATGCCTATCGTTATACATGTTGGAAAAATAATTAATAAAAAAATAATTTTTAAAGTTTTTAAGAAAAATAATAACTTATTACTATTTTCTTTTACGAATGAAACTTTTTAGTCCCACATCGGGGAGTTTCTCTTTTTAAGTTTTAGTATTCCATTATATAAACAAATTCTCTGCTTTTGTAAAATCTATGGGAAAGGGGTTTTTCTATATTTTAGAGAGACCCCCAAGGGAAAATATTTTTATATTATTTTTTTTAGCGTTCGCGATTTTCCTTAAGGGTTTTTCGAAGTTGCCAAGCTCAAGATGAGCATCTACTACATACGCTAGTAGTAGGTGTAGTATGGTGTTTTATCCTGGAGATATCCGTCATGTGAGGGCTATAGCATCACTCTTGAGTGTAGCCGGGCGCTAATGTCTAAAGGACAGCGTGTTGAACACGTGACTCACTCTGTTTTTCCAAAGTTTTGTCTTGTTGTTGTTGCGGAGATCTGGGGAGCTCGTCCGTTTCCTCAAATCGATCACTTCCATTATAAAGGAGCTAAGTATCAATAACTTTTGCTTATTTGATTTTTCTTTGTTTTTGATTATTGCACCCAACAATATAATTATAGCATTCTAAGACACACCATGCTACTTAATTCTGGTGTTTAATCAAACATAATCAAGGATAATCTCACATTTCATATTCAAAAATACATATACGAGTAGTAATCATGAGATCTTCAGACTTTCCTTTTATCGATCAAGCCATGAATTGTTTTTCTTATTATTTTCCTTTTATAGGTCATAAATAAGAAGTTTGCACGTATTTTAAATGGTGATGAATTGAGTCTTGTTAGTCATAATAGAAGATGCGCTCTTAGTTAACAGGTTGAAAATTGGGTACCAGAGGATGAAAAATCAGAGAACATAAAAGAATGTTGTAACACTGACTTTAAGGCCTTGCTATTCTTTTCAGCAAATATTTCGACCCTTCCCAAATATTTAGCGGGTACAATCAGTCAATGAAATAAGGATATAATAAAACCCTGGCAATATTTTTGGATTCAAGAGTTGTACTCCCTTGACCCAACCAAGAATACACAATTATTGGATTCTGATGATGCTTAGAGCGAAAATAAGTCAGAGATATTGATGTGTTGTAGTACAAGAAAACCTTCGCAATTTATAAAGGATTTCATGTCTATTGGAGATGTCACTCCATCTCCAACATATGTCTTCAAAAGACATCTATTAATGAAAAGACATTTTATGAGAAGAGACAAGTTAGTATAAAAAAAAAAAATCTACGACGAGACATTGTCTCGCACTTTGCTAGGGGGCGTTTTCTAGATCTCAACACTCTCTCTTTATACAAAAATCAATATAATAGTAGGATGTTTTTCAGGAATGTATAAATTCATTAAACGCACCGCACGTAAAAAGAAGTGCATAATGAACACTAGCAGAACAATAACCCCACTATAAAGATTGAAAAAATACAACACAAAAACATATTAGGGACAATCTTCTTTATATTTACTAGTAAGGCCACATGTGCGATGCACATGCTTGAATTGGATTCTTTTAACAACACCAAATTTGATAATAATGGAAAAAAAATCTTAATTTTTTTTTAATATCCTTGTTTGTATCATTAGGTAGATAATTTAAAGAGCTTTCCAAATATGTTAATTTTGCAAAAATCCGATGTGTATTTTTAATGATATCTAAGTTTTAATTTTTTTGATTTATTTTTAAAACAATGACGTTCCTGTAAATATAAAAATATTAACTGAAAGCTTAGTTAATGGGGGTATTATTGTCATGTAAAAATACTTCACCAAAATAAGGCTTCACCAAACAATTACCTCTTTTCTTTATATTAGTATAAGATAAGCAATTAAATACTCCTGTATTATTATTTGTACTCTAAGTGTTTGATTCGGGACACAAACAATTAATTTTTGCGACTCTACAACTAATTATATGATGGCCGCAAAAAAAAAAAAAAAAAAAAAAAAAATTGGTCAGCAAAATATCATCATTGTCTAACCTAGTATTTTTAGGGGCCACTCAAAAGGATTTAGGGTCCAACAATAAAACAAAATAGGGTCACCCTGACCTAAAGTGAGTTACCCTTTATCTCGCATATTTCTTAATGACAAAATTTCCCTTACATAATCGGTAGGTAAATATTATTTTTATCCCCCGAATGCATTCGGTAGACAAAATAAGAAGTATGCCTCCGAATTTCAAAGTATTTGAATGAATTTTGTTTCATTTTTTTTCTTCTAGGGTTTTTCTGTTTTTTCCCACATTCAGGAGATAATCATGATTTTTATCTCCCAAATGTAGTCGTGTTCTTCATTTCGAAAATTTGAGTTTTTTTTCCAAAATATGATTTTTGGGCCACTCTATATTCGGAGGTTCGAGTAACAATATAAACCTCCGAATATAGTAGTGCCAAGGCTCTATATGTCGAGGCTCATGGTGGTTCTCATTTGGGAGCCAACAAATATTCTGAGGTCAAATGAGTTACTTGTCTTCCGATTATGAGTTACTTCTAGGGTTTTTCTGTTTTTTCCCACATTCGGGAGATAATCATGATTTTTATCTCTCGAATGTAGTCGTGTTCTTCATTTCGAAAATTTGGTTTTTTTTCCAAAATCTTATTTTTGGGCCACTCTATATTCGGAGGTTCGAGTAACAATATAAACCTCCGAATATAGTAGTGCCAAGGCTCTATATGCCGAGGCTCATGGTGGTTCTCATTTGGGATCCAACAAATATTCTGAGGTCAAATGAGTTACTTGTCTTCCGATTATGAGTTACTTCTAGGTTTTTTCTGTTTTTTCCCACATTCGGGAGATAATCATGATTTTTATCTCCCGAATGTAGTCGTGTTCTTCATTTCTAAAATTTGAGTTTTTTTTTCCAAAATCTGATTTTCGGGCCACTCTATATTCGGCGGTTCGAGTAACAATATAAACCTCCGAATATAGTAGTGCCAAGGCTCTATATGCCGAGGCTCACAGTGGTTCTCATTTGGGAGCCAACAAATATTCGGAGGTCAAATGAGTTACTTGTCTTCCGATTATGAGTTACTTCTAGGGTTTTTCTGTTTTTCCCCACATTCGGGAGATAATCATTATCTCCCGAATATAGTCATGTTCTTCATTTCGGAAATTTGACCCTATTTTATTTTATTATTGTCCCCTAAATCTTTTTTGTTGGCCCCTAAAAACGTCAGGTTGTCTAACCCCAAAAACGTTTGGCTACTTAAACTTTGAGATGCAAGGATATTCTTTCTTAAAGTTGTCAACTAAGTCAATATCTGAAGAGCCTGATAGTCATGAGAAGAGATGTCCCACGTCCAAATAGGTATAAGGCGGGGAAACTAATTGGGTCCCAACCATCACTTGTTTACTTTTGTTAACTTGTATACCCGTATACATATTAAGGTTTAATAAAGAATTATTTTATTTTTTTGGAAATTGTGTTTTTTTGTTTTATTCTACTAGAAATTGGTTTTTCTTACACTAAAAAAAATATTTTTTGTTCCCAATGCAAATAATTATTATTTTCAATGCAATAAAACAAACGATTCTTGTTTCAAATGCAAGAAATTGTTATTTTAATAAACCTTAACATGTATACGGGTATACAAGTTAACAAGACCCTATTAGGATAATGTATAAATGGACATAAATGCTCATGATGTAACCAAAACATTTCATTAATAGAATTTACACTTTGAACATTTTTCTCTCTTCTATTTTTTTTTTCCAGGTTGTCTTAGAAAGATAATCAGAAACCATAACTTTACAGACAAGATCATCAAATAACCGATCAAATATCAGAGATAAGAGTGATCAACTAAAGTTGTGAATCCAAGTTAAGGACGACAATCAGAATATTATGAAGGTGTGCTTCTCAGACGAGTTGACGCATCTTCACCCTAAAGCAACTGATCCCAAAAAGCTCATTTGTCCATGTGTAGCAGTGAATGATCACAATTAATTACTAGTATAAAGGTCCACCATTAAATTGATACCTCGTATAATATTACTAGGTATCACCCCGGCCTACTTCCGGAGCTCAACCTCTATCGAGTTTTCTATGTATTTGGTCGGTTTGTCGATATCCTCCAAATATTTTAGTTAAAAACCAATATTTAAATATCCAAAGCATTGTTTCGTGTTTAGTTAGCCGGGACATATCACCAGGTGCTTAGATGTGTCCTATGGCTTGTCGTTTTGTTGGTCGACGAAAATTAGTCGGGGCCAAAAATATATGATAGTGTAGTATCCATATTAAAATTATTTGGTCGGCCTGTAGGTATCCTACAAATATTCTAGTCAAGATGTAAGTTAATTGGGACTCACAGAACCGGTATTTAAATATCCAAATTATAGTATCGTGTTTATTTAGCAGGGACATATCGCCCAGTGCTTAGTTGTGTCCTACAAACCTGTTGTTTTGTTGGTCAAGGAAAATTAGAATACAACGTAGTCTCCATATTAAAATTAGTTGTGATTTGGATGAAATCAAGAGTTTAAGTGTATATAAGTTAGTCGTGGCATGCGGCCCCTGTGTTTTGTTAGTCGGGTCAAATGTGTTTTGTGGTTTAGCTTAAATGTTAACCAGATACTAAGGCCTCGATATTTTGTTGGTCGGGTCAAATTACCACCTGGACGTACCTCTTAAACTTTTTTAGAAATTAATATTTGACATTAAATTTAGCCTAGTTATAAAATTAAATTAAATTCGATTATATTGAATTACATGATAGAGAGGACTAAATATATTGTATGGTCATAAAAAAGGGTTATTAGTTCATGACGAACATATATTCTTTAAGGTATAAGGGGACTAACAGGTAGGGCTTCCAACGGGTACCCGATTACCCGGAACCGAACCGGACCCGGGTGTATCGGGTCTGTTTCAAGGTCCTAAGATTAGACCCATTAGAAAAATCACTACCCGACGGGTAGACCCGTTAGGAACCGATAAGTTTTCGGGTCCTAACGGGTATTACCCGACGGGTACCTGAATATTTATCTTTTATGTGTTAATTTTACTTAAAATTGAAAGATTTTGGATGGTTTCGCTTGAATTGTTTTTTCATTTTTCCTTTATTTTCCTATGTTTAATGTTAATTAGAACATTTATATATAGATATAATAACAATTTTATATGAAAAATTGTAAGATTCAAGCTAACCTAGCAAATTTAAAAATAGATTATCAAAAATTATAGTTGATTTTATAGGACCCGATAAATACCTGGACCCGACGTGTAATTAAGGTTTTTCACGGGTCTGGTTCCGAGTCCATCAATTTAGGAACCGGACACGGAACCGTTAGGACCCGGAACCGACTAAAATTACCGATTCTGGTTCCGGTTCCGAATACTACCCGGACCCTATAGGATCCTTTGGCACTCTAATAACAGGGCCCTTGTTCAAAAGACTTATTGCTAATATATTGATTTTGAATGTTTAGCGCCAACATTGGTAGTAGCAATTTCTCTCCACCTTGAATTACATCTTCTTTAATATTTGTAGCGTGATCTTAATGATACTTAGCAGCAATTAGGGTTAAATACCAAACCTAGCAAATTAAACAAATCTTACCTTAGCTGCAGAGAAAGAGATCATGACTGGTAAGCTGCATTTGTTAAGGGGAATCCTCAAGGGATAGACCCCGCAATTTTGTTGTTGCTGCACAAAGGGCCTTCCGTAACAACACATACTTGTGCACTTATTGTTACTGCATAAGAAGCCTTATGTAGTGGCATATATTCATGTATCTTTCATATGTAACACTGTCCATATCTACTCTAGTGTTTTACTCGTTATACGTGTTATGTAACACTATAAAGTTGCATCCATTTTCAAAATTTCTAGCGACTAATTTAGAACCGGAGTTGCAAGTACAAACTACAAAACAATAAAAAACTATGCAGAGATTCCAGGGAATCTTTATTATTTATCTACACCATATAAGGTACGTACCCAATGGATGGTTGTGTTGACTCCTAAGAGAAAGTGTTGCATTGAGCAAACGCTGTTTTAATTCATTTCTTCATTTACTTTTTCCTTTCACCTCAGCTAGCTAGTCTGGCTTGTTTTCGTGGTTTCTATTGCTCAACTTCCTCGGGGTGCCATCAGGTAAATACATTTTGTAAAGTCACTTATGGTGTTTTGGAAAAGGCGATATATGTTCATGGAAATGTATGAGTAAAACCAAAAAGCAAGTGACAAACGAAAACAAATATGAAATTTGGTTAGGCTGGTTCCATCACAGCCTCTTACGCATAATAAAAAACAAAGATGAAATAAGAACACTAACTTCAACCTAACAATCACCACCAATCATACATATACCAAATGCAACTAAACTTCAAAATTTTCGAAATTAAGCTATAAAACCTCAAATTAAATTAACTATACAAAATCCTATTTTTCTAAATAATGATCAAGAACCGGCCAGATTGACGCATAAGAATCCTAAAACATTAGCGATCAACATACAAAATCTAGTTCCAAATGTAAAAACATGAGGGTAAACACAACCATCAAACCCTTATATTCACAACCGAGAAGACTTCAATATAAGACGAATTTTCATACTAATGCATTTATACCTGATCTTTGTAGGCACTCCTCAGTGCTGCCAACCAAGGAACTCTACATCATGACAGAAGATGCGCGAAGTGTCAAAGCTTTGTCCCTGTGTTGATAATTAGCAATTCACTATCAGAAATCTATGGGTCACGCCAATTTGTGAGGTAACAAATGATACCGGCCGTATATACAACTAGTTCTCATCTTTATATGAAGAAAGGTTAACAATCTTATAATAAAAAAATCTGGAATCCAGGATCCAGAAGAATATTTTGTGTGCAGATTAAGCTTGTTGTTGTTGAAACTTTCCCTAGAATTGTTAAGGATCGAGAGCCAAAATTGAACATGAATAGTGTTAAAATGTTATGTGTGCGGTGGCCAACAAATTCTGGTTATGCCTCATAACATTTCCCAACATGGCAAGATATATACTCATATATTTTAACCCATGCTGCCATAATTGAAAAAGGTGAATCCATAGGAATATAATCCGCAAAGCAACTCAAATATGAGAGGAAGCGGTGAAAGGTCACTGATCTCCCTCGGGCAGCAATCTTATTTTACACTCTATTTCTAAAGTTAATCTGGATCACACCCAATTTTCTTGGTACATATTAATCCATTTTATTTGTTTAGACTGGTTTCTTTGTCTAAAAATACAACACAGATACCAACATAGTTCATACATATACATCTTCAGCACATGTACATTAGTTAAATGGCAAAACCCACAAACATGCACTACGAATCAAATCAGAATCCAATAATACAAAAAACACTTTAAACACCCAAGAAAAACAACAAATATACTTAGAGGAAATGAAATGTGAATGGGAAGTGGAACATCTAATGACCAAACTCTAATAATCAGCTAAGAAAAGGTTAAAATAAATGACCTTGCACAGGTGAAGTAACACTGAAACCAATGCATAAGGCACCAATATTTCAAACCCTAACTTCCCTAAGGATCAAAATAATAACAATGAATTGAGAATCAATAGCTACAAAAGAAAAGAAAAATCAGTAATCTAGGGAATAATAACGAAAAACCATAACCCAAAATCGGGATAAAGATGTAAGAACCTTATTTTGGGTCGTACCTGGGATGAGTCGATCGTTTGGACTGATTACTCGATGCGCGTAGGTTTATGAGATTCCATTACATTGCGTTTTTATGAGCTTCAATTCGAAACGGCTGTCTGTGCGTTTTTCCCCCGACTTTTATTAAGGTATTAACGACCAGCGCGAGAAAATGGAAATGGGAAACTACGTGGCACTATCTGTATAGCATTCTATAACGCTAAACCGTATCCCCATCTAAATGAATCATGATCGTTTTTTATAAACCCAAAATGTAGTAAAAAGCACACACATTAGTGGATAGATCGTGGCCGTTCTTTATGTGTCCAAAATGTAGATGACCGTCCATACAGAAAAACACCATTGTCCCTTATAATATAGATATTTGGATAAGTAAGATAAGATTTCCCAATATTACCTAATTAATTAATAAAGTCCTAATTAACACACAATATTTTGTTATGGAAGAAAACTCTTTGGCAGAAAAAAAAATCGGGACCTAGTCCAGTTTTGAGTACTCTCATAATTAATCTGCTATACAAGATGACTACCAAAACTTCGTATAATTGAGACCAAGTAAACTCTCCTTCATTACTCTGTTCCTTTAATATCCCTGTGCCTACATCTAATCTGGTCAATACACGTGAATCCCTAGATAGAGTCCAATATCTTGAGTTGTTCACCGATGTGAAGAATTCCGCTCTCAACTCCTTTGGATCATAAACCGAAACATTAAATGACTAAATCTATTTAAATAATCAACTCACTTATTAATCACCCGAATGAATCTTTAAATCAGAGATAAAGTAGAGTAAAAGGTTTTCTGTTTAATTAATATACCTATAAACTCCTTTGGTAAAAGATACTTATGTGGTACCGGTTTTTAGAATATATCCTTATTAGGGATCAGTCTTTATAATAGATCCTTGAATCACCTTCTCAACTAAGATATGAATTTCACAAGTCTACTTCCTTAAACTACGTTTCTGAAATTTCTTTCAAACATAGTTCCCAAGGTTTGGATTTATTCGTAAGTTCAACACAATAAATAAAAATAAATTACCAATTAGTGCAATTTCGAGAACAAGAAGTTCATGAATAAACTCTACTTCATAACTCCATAAACTCAAATTTTTGAAAAAACTAGTATACCATTCCTTGCTATTTTGGTCATAGTATGATGACCAAGTCATCAATAATAAATCCATCTTTACTTCATATGATATGTTTTTAATAAATAGTGAACAAGTTAAGTATTTAGTTATTAACCTCGAACTGAAGGTTGATGTATTCATTGTTGTTGATACGTTCAGATTCTTCATGAGTAACAAGAGCAAGTCTCAACATTTTTATGTTTATAGTCTAACCTAACAAAGTTCACTTTAGTAATCAAATCAAGTGACTCCTAGTTTTGAAACAGAGCTTGAAAACCATATATGATATACCAACGTTTGGTAAGTTCGACCGAGCAATGCTCTAACATAGGGAGTTATCTTTGTAAATCTAATTTTTTTTCGCATATATATATATATATATATATATAAGTCATTTTTATAAAACTTGAGATGAAAGCTTCAAAACTTCAAATTATATATTGGATTTCATAAATTTCATTTGGTTTGAAATCTCTCTTTAAAAAGAATATCAACTTTTAAGTTATCAAACTTTATTTTTTGTTTTACCTTTTGGATAAATATTAACAAATTTTTGGGGCACTTTGAAA
The DNA here is from genome assembly GCA_023529315.1 of Papaver bracteatum. Lineage (NCBI taxonomy): Eukaryota > Viridiplantae > Streptophyta > Magnoliopsida > Ranunculales > Papaveraceae > Papaver > Papaver bracteatum. The sequence goes on along the minus strand of JAJJWX010001102.1, from coordinate 691,047 downwards.
GAACTTGTATTATGTTTGCATTAAGGGTGTTCATGCACATCCACTTGCATGCGCAAGTTCACCACACAAAAACATATTATAACACTTAAATGTTATAATGTAGTTTATTTTTGACATGAACATATTATAACGCATAACGATCAATGCACATGCATTATGCTTGTCATAATAAAATAATTAAAGCGAAAGAGCCAGGGGACTAAACTTTAGATTTACGGAAAATAGACAGAACAATGTGAACTATTTGTTTTGAAGAAAATTTCAAATTAGTGCCCTAACTGGTCTAACTCAAGGTTAAACATGAAATTACTGAGAACTAGATGATTAACTTATCATATCAATGGATAACTGATATTCAAATTTACATGTACCATAAATGAAGCAATTGGAAATTTCTCAAGAATTATTACGAAAATTATTACATGTCTGTTTCAGATAGTACATATAAAGATAAAATTTTATGAAAATTAAATTTATCATATAGTCCACCCGAGAGAGTATGAGGTTAGGAGCTTGTTAATACAAATGTGTTTAAGTTCGGTAGGGATACTATTTGTATGCGTGCATTTCGCCCACACTAACGCCTGACCGATATTATTGAATATAATTGACAATATCGATTGAAACCTACCTAGAGAAAACTTTTATTCTCACCCTAAATCTCTTTTTGTATTTTCTTTGACTATCGTATATATCTTCTCCAACTTAAACTTTTAACAAGAGAATTAAAATCAAACAAGAAGGCGTTTAGTAATCTGGGAATTATGCTGAAAAATATTGTGTTCACGTTGTTTCTTGTTTCCTAGTTTTGCATATGAATTATGATGGATATTCATCTTCAAAATTAAGGTAAATATAAAAATGACCCATTTCTTATACGTAGTTTTCTTTATTACCGCATTTGGTATTCAAAAATTTTATCATTATTTTTTAATGTATGAATTTTTTTTTGTTTCTAAGGTTTCATTAAAGAACTAACGCTGCTTTTCTTTTATTAATTCTATTTTTCTATTCATTTCTTAACCAAGAATTTTTATTAGATTTTTTTCATGTTCTTTGGGATCTATAACGACTAATTTATAGGATAGTTTTGCTTATAGGATAAGTCATCAAAACCAACTTTTTTATTATATTTTCTTTTAGGAATTTAATTATTCATCAAGAATGTGTCATTCAAAACCAAGTAGTAAAAGCACCACTGAATACCAAGATACTATCAGGGCATATATCAGAAATACTAACTCGAATTTTTTTCGAGATAGAAATACCTAACCAAGGGAAGTGAGGTGTTATGACAGTGACAATTACTTCAGATAATAATGTCATGACCGACTGAGTGGATGAAACTAAAATAGTAAATCCCCAAGTAGTTGGGTTTACCGTTAAACTAGGTGGTTCAAACAAATATGTAAAGCTAGTTTTAACTTATTTATTAGAAAAATAAGGTTGTTATTTAGGATCCCGACAACAATTGGTAATCAAGGTTCCGCTCTTCCTAGAATTTTGTTGGAATTATAAACCGACGGAGACATTATTGTTACTAAGTTTAATTTAAAAAGAAGCTTTGTTTCAGAATTATGGTTTCTCCTACAGAGAATTTTTTTCAAGTATTTAAGTTTTTTCAAGGAAAACAAGTTAGATACATGTTGTTTAGAGTCACTTGCACAAAACAGGTTGCGGAGCAACCAAAACTCTTGCAAGTGGTTCAACAAGAACCTCCCTTTAGACTACATTGTTTTTCCGAAATTAGAGATACATTGCCATGTGGAAGGTAAAGAGAAGTTTGGATTTAATTAGCTTAATAGTAGTAGTAATACTAGTTTTTATGGCAGTTCTCATCTTTATTTGGTAGTTATACACTATGCTACTTGAGAATTTTATTCATTATAGTTTGTCAGGTAGCAATTGTAATAATTATAGTTTCTCTTGTGATATATTTGGACAGTGATTCCAGGTATCAAACACACTGTTTAAACATTTAACAATTTTTTTTGTTACAAAGATGTGTTTTTCTAATTCCATATTGATATTACTTGATAATTTTGGACTTATAATGAATCCTACGGAGTTTTAATATTGGGAACTCTTTGAATTCATAAAACTGTATAACTCGTTAACAACTCCGGGACCGAAAAATGTCTAAAGTTTGATTATTATTTTTTTTATTTTTTTATTTTTTTGTGCTTCAAATATGTAAATGTGGAACTCCCATAAGAAGACTACATGATGCTTTTGGACTTGAATCGAATCTTGGGAGCTTTGGCAGTGAAACATGTCATAATTCCAAAGCCAACAACTTTATAATTCTTATACTGCTCCTAAATTGATCATTCTCAATCAAAAATTTGAGAGACCAAACAATGTTGATAGTTTGATTTTTCATTACAAATTATGATGTGTTTTATTTTGGAATTGCCTGATTATTATAGACTTATCCTGAAGCCATGAGAGCTTTGGGAGTAACATATCTTAGAATTTTATAAGTTTTTTTTTTATGAAACGACGCTTTACTGAGCAACAAAAACTATTACATATCTAATACTAAAATAAAACATATAAATAAAACGCAACACCCGATATTTTTAGTCGTTGTTTCGGGTCGGGTTTTACCCAAGTTACCTTAGGTTGTTATTTCATTTGTGTGACAGAAGCGGACACGGATTCGACCTTGTAGGTCGGGTCCGATCCAGCTAGCAAGTCCAAATTTCCGCACCGCCACTCGCGTAAGACCAGATTTTTTGTTTCAAACGATTTTAATAAGATACAAAACTCAACTCATATAAAATTTATAAAATGAAATATAATATTAATTTTAAAATTACAAAACTGTAAAATAATAATATAATTACATAAACAAAAATATCAATTTAAAACAAACTAACACTCTGGTTTAATTCAAAATGCGCAAAGCCCAAATCCCCATGATAAATAATAATTTCTTTTACGGCTAGTGTTTCTTCATTCTCTGTGGAAAAGGGAGGAAAAATGGGTGAGCAAACCATAGCCCAGTAGGAAGTTTCAAAAAATAATAGAGTGCAACGAAATCAAACAAATGCAACAGATGCGATAATTAAAATCATGCATAAAAATTCGCAATAATACTTACGCTATTCTCAGCCACGAATAATCAAATTTTTCTTACTCAAAAATCTTCTATCCAAAATTCTAGATTCTTAACCTAACTTTCAGAGTTATTCCGGTAAACAAACCATATTGTTCCCCGAACAGTCTTCCTAGGGTAGCCACTAGTGGTGGGATGCCATAAAGGCCTGACATTTCAGCAACAAACTTATATATTAATTCTTAATCTATTTGTCAGAGTTATTCCGATAAACAAACCATTACTATTCCCCAAACAGTCTTCCCAGCGTTGCCAACAGTGGTGGGATGCCATAAAGGCCTGACACTTCAGCAGCAGATATATACATATTTTCTTTTTCTATAACTCATTTCAAATTAGTGCATTTAATCCTACGTGTACCAAACCGAAGCCCAAAGAACTAACCGAAGTAAACCCCATTCACTAATGCATTAAACTCACTTTCGCCAATCTAAATTCACTTCCATTCACTAATGTAATGCATCAAAGTGACTTTCACAAACCAAAACTCAATTTCATTCACTAGTAGTAGAATGCATCAAACCAAATTTCACAAACCAAAAACTCAATAAATATGCATTAATATATGTCTTATTTTGAGAAAAAACATTACTACCTACATTAAATGTTAAAATAAAAATCTAGAATAATTTAACAATAATGGTTAATAATCAATATATAGAACTCACAAATAAATCAACTTATACAAAGAAAATAACATAATAAATTTAAAACAAATATCATGATTATTAGCTTGAAAATAAAAAAGAAACCAATATAATTTTAATGCTAAAATAAGTTTTGATTTTGAAATTAGGTAGAAACCCCCTACCTCAAATAGCTTTCCAAAATCTTGATACAAATAAGACACCTTTTTTTTTTAAGATTAATAAATCAAATGCCTTTAATTTTTTCTCTTCTTGTATAATGTAAATAAAACCACGAGAAGACTTTACTGAAAGTGATGGGTAAAAAGGTTTAGTTTTCTTTGTAGTTTTAGAAGAAAAATGAGTGAGAGAAAGAGAAAAAGAGAGAGAGATGTGTTATAAATGGCAGTTTATTATATAGATGCCCACTTTAGTGGAACCCTATTACTTGGGAACCAAGTATGTAAACTCTATAATAGATTTCCCCCTTCTTCTTCCCCTCTATTTGTGTCTCCTTCTCTCTTTTTCTAGTTCATAACACGTCATCAGCACGAAACTCTACCCGAGCATAATTATAGGCTGTAAAAGCTACTAGTTACAAGCGTTTTGGGCGATTGAAACCATAAAAATAGCAGTTGAACTGGTCTGCATAAAGAGGACGAAAAGGGATTTTTTTATCACACAAGCTATATTATTTTTTATTTTTTTATTTAATGGTATATATACGTTAGTACATTTTTAAAAGTTTTAACAACTTGTTGTAATTATTGTAGGCGGGATATAAACTGATGGGACTTGATGTAACTATGCACGTGATCATGGTTTTTGTCCATTCAAAAACTGTTGATGAGTTTTTGACCTTTTACAAGTCACGCGGAACAGAAGTTTGGAACTGCACCAAACTATTGTATGGCTTGACGGTCCTGTAATCTTGAAATCAGCGTCCATATAGCTTGGTCATGGTTGGCTACTAAGATCTCCTCGTACACATACGTTGCTTTAAATGTACCACGAGATAAGTTGTTAAAACTTACTGTTTGGTTTTTTTTTTTCTTCTTTTTTCTTTTCTCCAAATTACTTGATTTAAGTTATTACCTTTCCTCTCTATTTTTCTTTCTTTATATAGAAAAAAAAATCCATCAAAAGATGGTATATAGATTCTATCATTCTTAATGAAGCTATAATTACCAAAAATAAATAAATTGGTGTTACTACTTCGGTTTTGATTACCTTTACGATAATGAAATCCATGCATGGTTGAAAAACCTCCGGCCAATTAATTTTGGTATCTTCGTCTATTTGATGAAGATCATGTGATTTTTATAATCGGTTTCTATTTATTTTTATTTTAAAGAAATCATCTATCAACCACGAAGTAGATTTTCCCTATGCGATGACTAAGTTGACATTTCTTTTTCTTTTTGTCGATGTAATTTTGGTGTATCGTATATACTAACCGATATTGGCTTTCTCCATCAATTCAGCGAAGGAGATGTTAAAGTTGACATTCTAAGAAATTTTAGCCAGTTTGACGATAATCGTCTAAACAAACCTTTATCAATTATGGTTTTATTTTTCTACTAATAAACCATTGTTTTCCATTTCTTACGGGAAACCATGGATTCCTTAACAACGAAAATGATCTCTTTATCTTCTTAAAAAGAATCATATAAGGCAATTGATTTCTTTTTTCCCTATCGATCCTAAAGGGATATATAAAATATCGTCGTTATACTATTAAAAATTGCAAACACCAAGAGGAATTGTTGCATTCTTAAGGGATATTGAGCATTTTTCCCCTCATGGTAAATCTCCAAAATTTGAAATAGTTCAACTTGTAGTTGGAATTGGATACTAAAGATCTAAGGGTGCGCACCTGGCTTGTTAGCTAAATCATTAGTCCTTGTTGTGACTATATCGATCTTGATATAATTTTCTTTTGATAAAGAAGTGTCCATAATTTCATTCTAGTTCATTATCTCGTTGATCCTTGAGGTCATGAAATTATTTTGGAGTTTTATTTGTATATTTTAGCTGTAACTAATAAAATACATGGTTGATGTTCAATTTGTAACTCAAGTAGATTACAATTTTGAGACAAAAAATTTTTGTATGGCTCTTGGAATCAGTATCTACTGTCTCACATGGTATTGTTAACATTCAGAAATTATTATAAGTATATGTCCTCGAATTAATCGGATAATACTTTACGAAATTTGTTTTCGTTCTTATAAGATGAAAATATTTCCGCCATAATAAGGGGGAGACTATACACTACGAGAAATAGTTGGTGTTAATTAACTTGAATGTTATATCCGTTTCTCTCCCATCATGATCAAATTGAAAAAAGGCTGCCATTGACTAGGCGTGAAATATCATATTCGCTTTTGCATAAGCGTTTACCTCTTTAATAGGAAAATCCAATCACATATAGCAGAAAGTAGCATTTTAGAATAAGCTACATATAGTACTTCAATAGAGTCTATCAAACCAACATCCACATGATCTCATAGTTCGTATTTCCTCACTGGAGGATGGGGAGATTATAATGCCTAAGGGCGCTGGTACCAGTAATTCTATGAATTTTTCAAGATATGCATACATTTGAGAATTGTGTGGGATCATAGTTAGTTAAAATTATCGAATATTCATTTATAGTAGCTACTGAAATAAGTGATGGTCGTTGTCAACCCCTTTGCAAAGGAATATCGACAAACGTGATTGGTTGGCATACAATCCAATTAGGTTGGATTAATTTCTCAGTTAACGCATTTTGGATCCAAAGATTAACACTATAAATGCCAAGCCTATCAATTACAGGCTAGTGTAGTCATAATGCGTTATACGAGAAATTTTTCGTTGTAAAAACGATTTAAGGGTTTCATTTTTTCTCAGACCCAAGGATTGATTCAATATATATTTGTTCTCTTATATGATGCACTTGGCGTGGTAGTCTTTGAATGACTCGTATGTATCCAGAGACCATATTCGTATTTGTAATCCTTATAGGATTTAAATTATATTCTGGCAGCCACCTGACTCAATTATCAGGTTTCACAATCCTTTAAGTGTTTTTAAAAATTTGGTGCAAGACCAAAAATCCGGATTAATTAGTTGATGATATCAACTTTATAGGTCTCTTGAGGAGTCCTTAAAACACCAAAATCCACGTTTTAGCAGCATAAGTTCTATTTTTTTCCTTAAATCTGCAGTTAGAATTATGCTAGCTTAAACTCGTCTTTGAGATAGACTAGAGTTATGATTTCGATGCTTATTTTTTTTGTAATACTCATATAGTTGAGTTGGCATCCATAAATATTCAAAAGTTGCACTCTTTTTCCTTCGTTTCAGGTTTTGTCCCATGTGGTTTTCCTGACAAGGTTTTAATGAGGCAACATGACATTTATTTTATTTATTTTTTCAAAATGTTGATGTTTGTGCTCTTTTTCCTTTGTCCAAGTTTTTTTCCCATTGGGTTTTACTGCGAGGTTTTAGCGAGGCAATTTAATTCAACATGGTGGTCATCCAAGGGGGAGTTGTATCGATTTTGGTTATTTGGTGGATTCCCACCATTAACTAGGTCATTTTGTTAGACCACATCAACATTACTATCTCCTATGAATTTGGATGTCATTCTGATCCATATAAGGTATGACTACAAATTTTGTACACCTATGGTACTGTAAATGCGTATTAGCACTTTGCTGAAGAAAATACATCAACTATTTTCGCAAATCATCTTCGAGAAGCTATCAATCCAAGAAGCAAGTCCTCAATGTATTTAAAGAAGCGTGAAGACTCGAGAACACTACCATTAGAAGACTAACACAAAAGAAGACTTCATCAATTGACAGATTTCTCACTAAAGCATCTTATTGTTATCTCCACAGTTCAAGAAATTTGTTTATTGAAATTGGGAAGTTTCGACACGAAGATTTGCAAGCAAGGATTTAACTGAAGTACTTATCAGGAGGAGCATCACAGTATAAGGTATTTTACTGGACTATCACGTTGTACTCTTTTTCCTTCGTCAAGGTTTTGTCCCAATGGGTTTTTCCTTGTCAAGGTTTTAATGAGGCAACATATGCATGTCCAACTCTGTTCTAAGTTTTCTCACAATTGTATTCTTTTCCCTTCGATCAGGTTTTGTCCCTTTTGGGTTATCCTGACAAAGGTTTTAACGAGACAATTAGCTTAGATATAGTGGTCATCTAGGGGGAGTGTTATAAACGGCAGTTTATTATATAGATGCCCACTTTAGTGGAACCCTATTACTTGGGAACCAAGTATGTAAACTCTATAAATAGAGTCCTAACCCTTTGTATTTTACACACATTAATAGATTTCTCCCTTCTTCTCCCCCTCTATTTGTGTCTCCTTCTCTCTTTTTCTAGTTCATAACAAGATGAAAGTTATGGTTAGTTTTTGTTTTTGTTCTGTAGTAAATAACATTCTCTATATAATAACAGAGTTTTTTCGAGCGACCTCATTCACCGGAGCTCCAAGTTAATTCTCGCTTCTGGTTATTTCTGGCCCCACTTTATTATTTTTTTGGTAATGTTTTAGTATTTTTGATAATAAATATTTTAGAATTTTTTTATTTCCAACTAATCCACCAAAAATATTTTCCAAAATAGCTAAATCTAATAAAATCTTATAAAACTACCAAAAATACAACAAAAAAAATGTGTATAATATATCTAATTATAGAGCAATTATTTTGAAGAGTATAATGTTGCCAAAAATACATTAAATCAATAATCAATCATGCATTCACGGTCTCATCATAAAAATCAAAAAATTAAATCAATCATGCATCAGAATTAATCACATATTAATGAATTAAAAAAATGCAAAAAAAAAAATGTTCAATGTCCAATGTCCAGTTACAACTTTCAGAATCATTCTTTTCCTAATTACAATTTTATTCTATAAATTAAAATTAAAAGAAAAGATTACACTTTCAATAAGAATTATTAAATAATAAAATTGATTGTGGGTACTAAACTTTTAAGCCGGCGTTGTGTCTTTCTTGCGAATATATTTTTTGGTGGTGATGTCCAAAAGTAAAAAATTACAGAATTATTAGAATCTGAAACACAAGATTAAAGCAAGATTAAACTAAAGCGAGCCAATACAAAAACGATCATACAAAAATTCAAGCAATGACAAAATAATAAACCTCATTTTCATATTATTTTTCTTAATTTTGTTCATTCCATAATTAAAAATACAATTAATAAAAAATAAAAAATAATACAATTTTTTTAATTTTGTTATGTTTGGATATGTATTATATTTCTTATACAAAAATAATTGCAGCCGCAAATTATGGTGATATGAGAGTAATTTAGGTATCCTAACGATCCAAAAATAAAATATTATTAGATATTTTTATTCCATTCCATTTGAAAGAATTTTTTTTTGCAAAAGTTATTTTTGTTAATTTAACGGCGATTGAAAGCCAGGGTTTTTCAATGGATTTGTATCATCCCTGCTGTTTTTTTTGTTTTGATTTACATTCGTTTCCCTTGGTTTTCCTTTGCGTTTTTGCTTTCCCACGATTGTTTTCTTTTTTCTATTGGCTTTTTCTTTCCTGTTCGTATTAGGGTTTATTTTCTTCTTCTTTTTAGGGTTTGGAAAGAACTACCATGGCTGCTTCCACTCGATCCTGTGCTCCTAGATGCTCACAGTTACCTACCAAATAGCCTCCTCCTACACCTTCTTCTACTCGGTCTTTGCTGCGTCAAAATACCTCTTCATCTATCCCTGTTGAAGATGTTGTCCACTGCCCATTCAAAAATTTAGATAGCTATAAAGATGGAGTTAATGGAAGAGGTTATGCAAGATGATCGTATGCACATAATTTACAAGACAGGCATCTTTCCACCGAGGATAAAAGAGAAGTTTGCAGGACCGGCGACTAACAGTTCGGGTTAGAAGCTAAGGGGAGAATCTGCTGAAAGGACGGCTGTTTGTTTTCGATAGTTGAGTGATTTTTAGTGTTAAGTGAGTTGTTCTCCAGCTACGGTACGAAGTTGGGTGCTCGGATTTACCAAAGATTTGCGTTTTAGATGTCACCTCGTGTGTTAAGCTGTCAACCGTATGGAGTTTTTGCCAGTGATATAGCATAAGTCATCGGAAAGATCATGATTAGATTTCGAGAAAGTAGAGTTTGAGCATACTTGATTTGATCCTTGGGGTTGTGTACCATACCTTTTAATCGTCACATGCACAAGTTTAATGATTTGGAGCATATAGAATAAAGGACAAGCTAACTTAAATGCATAGGACGGGTACTGAAAGCGAAGTCGTACGGAGTGACAGCAACAAAGAAGTAGGGTCTGCCACAGTTTCAGCATAGGGCCAAAATAGGGTAGATGGGTGAAACCCACCTGATAACTGGAGTAGTAGTAATCGTGGTGTCAATCGAACTTTTTCCTCTACTGTTTGAAATTTTTGTTTGTAGTAAAAGGTCAAAGTAAGGTGTTATTTGTATTTGCTGTCGTAGGTAGGGACGATACTCGGCTCACCGCGCGTTTTGCCTGATGGCTAGCACTTCAGGAGCGGGAAGGATGTTAAGGAATCGCACGATAACTAGCAGCAGCATGCAGGCAGGGGTAACTGGGCCGAGGCAAGATGACAGTAGACAACCACCGCCCGAGGAATCTCATGCAGATGCACGAGGCATGCCAATTATTGATGAGGAAGTGGATCTGGGGTGAGATGATAACACCCTACCATTGGACCAGGTCATCTTGACCTAGAGAAGAGTGGACCAGGTTGACAGACTCACAGCCTCAAATACCGATGACAATGAGGAAGCGCATGCAGCACAAGCCCAGCGACAACGAGCAAGGCAGCAATCCGAGTACCAGGAAGCCTTAGGCAGGGAGCAAGAACGTCTCAGGCAGATTCAATTGGGGGGAGGAGCAGCTAGCAACATCGGCCCTGCACCAAACCATGTAACTGGTCATGCAAATGGTCCGATACTACCCCCACCAACATTAGTACCACTACCGCCTCGGCCACACCACCCTAATGGACACTCTATCCATGAAAGCACAAACCCGACACTCTTAGCCATCTTAGAAAGTCAAAAAAGGCAGGAGGCGGCTTTAAGGGAGCTCCAGCAGTGGAACCTCGCCTTGGAATTCGAAAATTATCAGTTAAGGAATCAGCGGACTAGATCAAGAGGTTCGTCAAGCCGAGGAACGTCGAGTCGTCATGACCGATCAGGTCAATCACCACCTATGATGGGGCCAAGCAACCCTAATTGGACCGGGAGATTAGGACAACCACCACCACCTCCCGTACCCCCACCACAAAGATACGGGCTACCCGAGGACTCGTCTACTGACGAGGAAGAGAGAGGAAGGGACAGACGACAAGATCGATCAACAGAAGCAAAGCTCATGGAACTAGAGGCAAAAATCAAGGAGCTCTCGGGTGGAAGCGAAGAAAACAAATTGGCAGAGATTATGAGCGAAGCCGAGAAGACGCCTTTCTCTCAAGAACTCGAGAAAATGTTGTTCCCCCCAAAATTTACTTTACCTACATTTCCTTTTAGGTTTGACGTAACAGGAGATGCGATCGAGCACCTAAGGATGTACACTATGTCATTGATCCAGTGGAAGAACAACCCGGTAGTCATGTGTAAATTCTTTCCGGCTAGCCTGGAAGGCGAGGCACGAGATTGGTTTTATTCGCTCCCACCTGGGTCGATTAACGGGTATGATATGTTAGTCGAGGCCTTCCTTGATACCTACATGCACAACAGCCGACCTCGGCCAAGAATGAACAAGCTGTTTACCCTAGCTCGAAGATTCAGAGAGCCCTTAAGAAACCTGACTGATAGATGGAGGAAACTATGTACCGAAATCGGAAAAGTACCAGTGGATCAAGCCATCTTTGGGTTTGAAAACGCGTTGGGGAGATCAGGCCCCATCCGGATAGCCATGTTCTTCGAAAAACCGAAAACCTTAAAGGAGATGAGAAGAATGAAAGAGCATTACATCGCCCTGGAAGAGATCCAGGCCGAGTCAAGAGATAGAGGAGTACATGAAGCCAGTGCCGAATCTGGAATAGAAGCCAAATCGGTCACATACGATCTTACTAGGCGTCCAGAAAATAGATCGGATCCTCCCCCGAGGACCGGTGAGAAGAGAGAGTGGATGGCCAAGAGGAAGAAGCCGAGACAGGAAGCCCGATCATATACCCCCCTGAATGCTTCCTTGGAGGAAGTGTTTAAGGAAGTCGAGAAGAGAAACGATATCAACTACCCAGCGTCAAGGGGAGTCCAATTCCAAGAGACCAGGGATCACCCCGAATACTGCCACTACCATCAATATAGGGGCCATTCCACTAACAACTGCCGAGAAGTGAAAGATATTGTGCAACATCTCATCCGAGATGGGTATTTGAGGCAGTTCGTCCGACAACCACCTTAGCCGACGGCAACACCCGATGTGCCGGTCCATCAAGTTCGTATCGACAGGATGACTCAATTCGTGGGTACCATTTCACACTCAGCTGTTCAAGGCTATGCTCTCGGCCCGATAATCACCTCTAGAATCCATAAAAGGGATCGCGATGGTAAGGAAATATTTAGCGTATCCAAGGCATTACCTATGGAACCTTGGATGGTACAACCCATTTCATTCTCGTCCAAGGATGTCCCAGCAAACGGACAAGCACACAGCGACCCCCTGGTCATCACCTTATTGATCGAGGATTGGGGAGTGAGGAGGATTCTGGTGGATAGCGGGAGTTCAGTTGAGGTGTTATTTTACGATACGTTCAAAAGAATGAAACTATCAGACGACGTACTCGTCCCCTCAACGTATCGCATCTACGGCTTTAATGGCACAGTAACCATCCCTAAGGGCGAAGTAACTTTGAGAGTTTCGGATGGTGGTGGCTACCTTGACACACTAACCACCTTTTTTGTGGTCGATGTCGCCTCACCTTATGAAGCAATTATCGGGCGACCATGGATCGCTGGGATTAAAGGGGTGGCATCAGCATATCATCAGAGATTAAGGTTCCAGACTTACAAGGGAATAACTGAAGTTGTGAGCGATACTCAAGCGGCGCGACAGTGTATACAGGGTGACACCGAAATCAATGAAAATCGGCGGGCTCAACAAAGACAAAAGAAGAAGGAAGCCAAGGAGGTTAAAGCTGCAGAGGAGTTGGAGGAGATTATTTCACAAGTGGTTATGGCGTATGATACCCAAGATCAAGATCCTTTATAGAAATCAAAGGAGGCGGGCCTATTCCGAGAAGCCAAATCAAATTTCTCAATAGTTGAGCCTACTCGGGAAGTGAACTTGGGGACGGTAGAGGAGCCAAAGGTAGTAAGGATCGGGGCACTGTTATCGGACAAACAAGCAAGTCAACTCACGACGGTATTAAGGGAAAATTTGGACGACTTTTCCTGGGAAGTACGCGATTTAGAGGGCATCGACCCAAAGGTTTGCTGTCACCACTTAAAGATTGATCCAAAGTTCAAACCAGTCAGGCAAAAAATGAGGCCTATCGCGCCAGAACTACAGGCAGCAGTAGAGGCCGAGCTAAAGAAGTTACAAGATTCTGGAATAATCAGGAAGTCCCATTATCCACAGTGGATATCTAACATGGTCGTAGTGCCAAAAAAGAAAGGAGGAGTCAGAATATGTATTGATTTTAGTGACTTGAACAAAGCCTGCCCGAAGGACAGCTTCCCCCTTCCCAGCATAGATCAACTAGTAGAATTGATAGTCGGATATGAGGCGATGACTCTAATGGATGGATACATGGGATATAACCAAATACCGTTGGTGATCGAGGACTAGGAGCATACTTCCTTCTTCACACCAAAGGGACTGTATTTTTACACCAAGATGCCATTCAGACTTAGAAATGCTGGAGCGACATATCATAGATTGGTTGGCGACATATTCGAAGACAAGATCCATAACACCATAGAAGTTTATGTAGACGATATGTTAGTCAAGATTCGCCGAGCTAAGGATCACATTCGAGACCTTCGTGAGATTTTTCAGATGATGAGGAAACACAATATGAAAATTAACCCTGCCAAGTACGACTTTTGGGTTACATCATGGAAGTTCCTAGGATATATCATCACCCCCAGAGGAATAGAAGAGGATCCCGAGAAGGTTAGGTCCGTCCTAGAAATGCCATCTCCCGCGACAGTAAAAGATGTGCAGAAGCTAAATGGTTGTATAGCAGCATTGGGGATATTTGTATCACGGTCATCGGACAAATGTAAGGCTTTTTATGACATTTTGAAAAAAGGAGAAAATTTTCAATGGACGGATACCAGCGAAGAGGCCTTTCAAAATATCAAGTTACACCTGGCCAGCCTCCCGGTTCTGCAGAGGCTCGAGCCAACAGAAGTTCTTACCATATACCTAGGGGCGACGCCATATGCCATTAGTGCTATACTAGTAAAGACGGAGGGGAATATAGAGAAGCCCGTATATTTCACCAGCAAGACACTAAGCCCGGCCGAGAAAAATTATACTAGAATGGAGCAGATAGTACTTGCGCTAGCCTTTGCCGCTTCTAAGCTCCGAACATATTTTCAAGCTCATCGTATACAGGTGCTCACCAAATCGCCTATCGAAGCAGTTTTGGACAGTGCAAGGCGATCAGGAAGAATCTCTAAATAGGGAGCCTTAATAAAACAATACGATGTCGTGTACGAAACAAGAACGGCGATCAAAGGGCAAATAGTGGCTGACTTCTTGGCATATTTCCCTTTTAGTGACGAACACGAGGTGGAAGACGTACCAGGGATGATGGAAGAACAAGAGGAGCCTGCTGATCTGCTAGCCGCTAATAGTCCTACACGGTGGGAGGTTTTCGTCGATGGGGCATCAAACAAGGAGGGATCGGGTCTCGGGCTAGTGTTCACCACGCCAAAGGGGAGAAAGATGGTACATTCATTCACACTAGAATTCAAGGCAACAAACAACGTCACCGAGTATGAGGCGGTAATCCATGCTTTACGAATAATTGTGGAAATGGGGATGCAAGAGGTCCGCTTGACAAGTAACTCACAATTGGTAATCCGGAAAATCTTGGGCTAATATGCTACACACGATCCTGTCCTGCAAAGGTATTGAGAGCTCGCCTAGTTTTACATCAACCAAATACCGAACATTAAATTCCGCCACATTTTCCGGAAAGATAACAGACACTCGGACGCCCTATCGTACATCGCCTCACAGCTAGTAGACCCGAGCATCGAATGCATACGTTTTATGAGGCTTCTTACCCCTTCTATCCCGGAAACACCAGAAGTACAAATCGATGTGGCTATTAACACGGCCGAGAGATACCAAGAAGGCGATTGGAGAAAGCCGATAATCAATACTTAGAGACGGGTGAGCTACCCAAGGTTCGGCCCGAGATAAATAAAATCAAAAGCAAGTCGGGTGCCTACGAGTTAAGGGAAGGGATCCTATATATGAAATCTTACCTAGGGCCACTTCTACGATATTTAAGTAAAGAATAGGGCCACATAATCATGTACGTACTACACTATGGAGCGGCCAGAAATCACAGCTCGGGTAGAAGCTTGTCGGCCAAGGCAAAAACAATGGGCTACTTTTGGATGTACATGAACGAAGATGCAAAGCAAATAGCGAAAGCTTGTGAAGAATGTCAGCGTTTTGGGAAGAAAATCCATGCTCCAGGAGTACCTTTAAACTCAGTTATAAGCCCGTGTCCCTTTGCTAAGTGGAGAGTATACAATGTCGGGCCATTACATGTAGGAACAGGGGAAAGGAAGTATTTGATCGTGGCCACTGATTACTTTACCAAATGGGTAGAGGCGGCGCCACTAAGGAACATTCGGGACAAAGATGTCTTTAAGTTTATTTGGGAACATATCATTTTCCGCTTCAGGGTCCCTGCAGCAATCGTCTCTGATAATGGAAAACAATTACAAGGCGAGAACATTGATCTTCTATTCAACACTTACAACATCAGAAAGAGTAAAGCTACCCCTATTTACCCCCAGAGCAATGGTCAAGCCGAGATTACTAACAAAACCATCGCCGATAACATGAAGAAAAAACTATATGGGGAATACGGTAATTGGTGTGAGGAGTTATATAATGTTTTGTGGGCATACATAACCACACGAAGGGAGGCTACGGTATTCTCTCCGTTTATGCTCACTTATGGAACCGAGGCAATTCTACCAACGGAAGGAATGATCCCCACTACAAGAACCGAAGCTTGGAGGTGAAATGTCTCGTCCGATCTAATTTTGGCAAAGCTCGATGATCTAGAAGAAACAAGAGAAATGACACTATAAAAAATGGAAAACTACCAAAGAAGGTTACATCGAGAATACAACAAGCGAGTTCGACCGAGAGAATTTAACCCAGGGGAACAAGTATTGAAGTTTTTGGCTGAATGGGAGCGAGACAAAAATGGCGGGAAATTAGCACCAAAGTGGGCTGGGCCATATATAATTGCGTCGAAGGAAAGCGAGTGATCGTATCGGCTACTGCGACTCGATGGAACAAAAGAGCCCAAACCGTGGAACATCAAGTACTTGAAACTCTACCACCCCTGAAGGGCGGCGCGCAGAAAAAGGTAAGCATACATGCTTTCTATCTCTTTGAAACCGTGAGGGGTATGAGGTAGGGCATGAGCGACTAATGGTCATTTGTACTCGGGTCAAAGCCAGTGTGGAACTGTCGAGGTGACTTACACTCGAATGGTCATTCGTACTCGGTGCAAAGCCAGTGTGGAAGTGCCGAGGTGACTTACACTCGAATGGGCATTCGTACTCGGGGAAAATCCAGTGTGGAAGTGCCGAGGTTCCTTACAGTCGCATGGCTATTCGTACTTGGGGAAGTGGCAGTGTGCAAGTTCTGAGGTAGCCTAAGGGTCCTGGTGGTTGGAAACCAGTTCCAAAGGTTGTTGAGACGCGAGGTCTCCTCAGCTAGGTGGCCTACTTACATTTGAAAGGTCGCCCCCATCGCAGGTGGCTGTGTCCACTTGCCCGAGATTGGTTGGTCGATAACCGCTCGGGAATATCGGGCCTAGAACTAGGTTGACTGGTACCCTTCCACTGAATCCAAGAGATAGTGATGAGATACCCCAATCAGGACATGGCATTGGGCCCGATGACCCTCCTTGTTGGGTGTGTTCGACAGAAAAGGTTAAAATACTGACTTACTTAAACAACAATTGCAGGAATGATACGAGAAACAAAAGCTAATTCGATAGCGTCATGCGTCTATTAAGAGAATATGGATAGTGTCATGCAACCATACAAAACGAAAAGTTTAGCGGAAATGAAACAAACAACATCGGCGACGCAGCACCCCCATGTGAACAAACAAGCAGTGTTTCAAAGGTAAAAAGGGGAAGAGGTGTTCAAAGCGATTTACAACCCAGAACAAAGG
The DNA here is from genome assembly GCA_023529315.1 of Papaver bracteatum. Lineage (NCBI taxonomy): Eukaryota > Viridiplantae > Streptophyta > Magnoliopsida > Ranunculales > Papaveraceae > Papaver > Papaver bracteatum. Next base: position 673,864 of record JAJJWX010001102.1, on the reverse strand, counting down.
GTGAATTAGTGACGCAGCACTACAAAAAGAGAAATCAAGCCTTAGGAGGAATCACGCCAGCCCTCTTCTGCGCGACCTTGCGTCGTTTATTCTCGACCCACTCCTCAATGCCCGTACGAACCTTTTCGTCCACCTCCTCTGCATGAGCGACGCGATCCTCCTCGAGCTGCTGGGTAAGCTGAGAAGCAGTTTCCTCGGCCTCGGCCAGCTTGGAACCCAAATCGGCCTCGGCCTGCTTCAATCGACGGACCTCTAGATCCAACTCCTGAGAACGCTTCTGCTCGGCTACAGGATCACAAAGACAGAACATTATTCAGAAAACACGGATTAGCAATTTTGCAAGAACAGGGCGTAATCTAAATCTAAGGAACAGCCTCAACACATCGTCTAAGAGACCTAAAAATGCGGGTAACGCTGACTGAAGCGACTCTACCGACTTGGACAACTCATCCTCGGTCTTCGACAACTTCATGGTTAACTCGTTATAATGTTGTTCGTTGAATTCGTTGCCGGGGAAGTACTTCTTAAGTTAACCCCACTCGGCCATTAAGCGGTTGCGCGACACCTGAAGCACCGAAAGTTGTGACCTACTCCATTCAAGTTCTCCCACCACTTTGTCAAATTCACCCACTTTTCCCAACAAATCCATGTTCGCCCGCTCTACTACATCTTTGTCCCTCAAAAGTCGTCGGCGATCCTCGTGGAGGTCTCGATTCTGTAATTGTAAAGCGTCTACCCGCTGCTCTAAATTTGTGGCTAAAGCAAATCTCTCAGCAGCAAGACGTTGAGAGGAGCCCAAATGAGCCCGCAAATTGTCTATCTCTGCAGGGTCATACTCAAACTGGCGATATAGGTCTAGCTCGCCCTCAAGATTTTCGATCTCCTCAGATTGGCGATCTATTTTGTCATCTTTGTTTTCCATTCGCCGACGGAGATTCTCCACTAAATCCTTTTCAATATCCCATTTTATCTTCAGAATCCTAAACTCCGAAGAAGCGTCTAAACCTATACTAGATACCTCGGCTAGAAGAAGGATACCCGACTCAGGATACTGGCACGATAAACTCAATCAACATAAGTTCGAAGCTAAAAAAAAATTATGGCATACCTTGGGCATCAACGAGTTTGATTTCTAGCTCGTGCGCGGCTCCTCTCGTTCTGCAATTGAAGTTGGAGAGACTCTAGTAGCAGCCTTTCTCTGCGGCGATTGGCGGCATCCAAGCGTAACCGATTCAGAATCTGACACAAGTAAACATGATTACGCTGAACACGACAAAAAGGATATCACCAAGCTAAGTCGAGTTACACACCACCGTGTCAAGAGTCTGGGCGATATCACCATAGTGGGGCACCGCATTAAGCATTTCTTCATCAGTATATGCTCTGAAGTCGGGGGAAGTCAGCGCCCCAAGAGAATTCATGATAGGGCCTGAGACGGTAAAATAAGTTTCGACACCAGACGAAGACCCACCAGTAATCTTGGGAAGACGATGAAATACTTCTGACTCAGCATTAACAGCATTTCCAGACTCGTGCGCCTTCAGGGGTTCCTATTTGTCGGCCAATTCAGGATTAACGACCACCTCTGGACCGACACTCTCTCCCATATCCTTCCCCTCGCCCTGGTCACCCGAGAGATCGTCGCCAAATAGGTCATATTTATCATGGATATTATAGATTGGTTTCTGCCTTTGTGGTGGCTTTGCAACCTGCTTGCCCCTAAGAGGATTATGCCTAAGGGGTTGAGGATCAATCTCCTCTACATCGGCCTCATCATCATCGCGCCTAGGAAATTTCTGCACAAGGATTCTCGTCAGAACATGTGAAGGAAAAAAACAGGGGCAAGTACATGTACTTATAATAAAATCACTATGTTTGTTACCTTCCCCTGGTCTTCCTCGACCCTTGTGCTAGCACCTCTCTTCTTAGACGAGCCGGAAGTCTTGGTAGAATCGCCCTGAGGTTTTAATAACAACAAAACAGCCAATTAGCGTCAAAGATAACAGAATAGAAATCGAGAAAATAGGAAGAAGACACATACCTTATCATCTTTATCATCATTAACAACCCAGAAAGGATAGGGCTCGGCGGGAAAAGGAGGCGACGAGAAGCTACCATGTAAAATGGGACCTCGGACAAGGAGTGAAAATCGGGGATAAATTGGGTCATTAGTATGACGGGGTCGCCTGTTAGAGCCTTGGCTAAGGGGGTCGGCATCCAGCATCATCCTCTCAACACCTTTGGGCATAGTCTTGTGACGATGAGGACTAGCAGCAAAACCAGCAAGATCACCCAAGGTTGAAGTACCAGCTCGGTAGTTGGCAAGGAAATTGGCCACGGTATATCCCGGAGCGTCCTCGGGCTTGTAGGTTGACCACTCGGCGGTGGAGCCGTGACCATCCCGGCGAGCTCTCCATTCATCCATGATTCGAAAAGTGTTGCCAGTCCACTGAACCAGAGCGCGATAAGGCTTGAGTTGAGAAAGAACCTCATAGTAGAAAGGATTATCGGGGTGATACAAAGGAAGATGAAGACCTAGATCCAGCTGGCCTAGAGTAACAACCACACAGTTAGCCGACTGCTCGTGCTTCCCTATGTCGGACTTCTTCAAAACGCTATTTTGGCCCGAGATCAGGGTAACTTCGTAATTCTGAAGATCGTACTTCTCTTTCAACTGCTCAATGAACTCCTCGTCAGAGAGATATTTCACCCTTTTCTCGGACCTGCACGAAATAGAAGGAGAATCATCAGGAAAGATAGATTTCATGGCGCGATCATCGTACTTAGAGGGGCTATCAAACGAAAACAGGGAGGCAAGGGAAAAAATGTCAGAATCGGAAAAGACATCATCGACAGACCTTCTTTCAGTCATGGAGGGAGAAGAAGCCATGAACGCGAACAGTGCAGAACTGGGAAATCGTTGAGGAAGACTGTGATGACGAGAATGTAACCACATCTACTGTGACAATCGACGAGGAGAAGATGAAAGAAGAAAATCAAGAAAAAAAAGACTTTTAGAAGAAGAAAGCGGTGAAGAAATCTTGGAGAGAGGTTGCAGCGGCGGGAAACTGGAAAGGAAATGGTAAAGAAGAAGAAACAGAAAAGGAAGCGGGCTATTTAAAGAGGAGAAGTTGTAACCGACGCCGACGGTTACAGGTAATAAAGTGGATTTAATGGGGTACTGCGTGACGGAATTTGCGTCATGGACGAGGACGTGGGCAGCTGGGACGACTTTTTTCTACTCATGTCTGCCACACGAGCGAAATAAGGGGCATAAATGTAGATGTAAATTATCCACAGGTCTAGGTGGAAACATCTTAATTTATGATACACCCAAGAATGAAGAGACGAGAAGCATGGAATAAAGGCTGCCAGGCGCGAGATTCAAGAAGCCATGTGGATCGGGCATGATTGCTCTGCAACTGTCGGACAAGACTCGACTCCAGAGCTGACAAGACAAGACATGGTGGGTCAAACGAGGAGCGATAGTCAAATGGATAGGAAGATACGTGTCATATCGGCTAACTGCAAGGGTGATAGATGAGAAGGGCGACATCGTGCCATGAGAACACCCGAAGGAATCGGCTCGGACGAAAGACTGGCGAATGGATTAAAATACATCGGCCACATGCTCAGAAGAAAGGACGACATAAGCTGGCCCGACCACAGAACTTCAAATTGGATGTAATGTGACCAACACCTTAGTATGGTTGTATGTAACCCCTCCTATAAATAGAGGAACTTATATCCAAGAGAGGTAGGTTGTAACTTTGGAAGAAAGACTTTGGAGAGAGGAGATTTCACTAAGGAAGAAAAGAGTGAAAAGTGAGTTGATCGTGTAAGGAGTTTGGTCAAGAACAACACCTTTGTAACACTTTGAAGTAATAAGATTCACCCTTTCACCCCCAAGGACGTAGGTAATCATACCGAACCACGTATATCTTGTGTTCATTGTTGAGTGTTTACTTTCCTTCGTATGAGTAGAAGGTTTCTATCCTTTGGATGTAGTTTGTAGTAAAATGCATCTACAAGTACATATACCTAAACTGTCAATCCAACTCCATGATGTTTATGAATACACTTGTTCCGAAATCACTTATACTAATTAATAAAACACTTATACTAATTAATATTTAAGTTGAACAAACAATCACTATTGATTTATCTTTTCTATCAATTTCAACCAAGGTGGAACAATGGTTAGAGGCCACTCTTATGACACAATAAGTCATGAATTCGAACCTCCCCGTTATAATTTTTGAACGTGTGATATTTGGTCAAACTAGGGCGGCCGAGTTAAGGAGAGAGAAAGGGTAATTGTTTTCAAATACTAATTTCTTTTGTTGGTGTAACAATCAACTAAGGATATCATTACCAGAAATCTTTACAAGAACAGACCCCCGAGTTAAGGAGAGAGAAAGGGTAATTGTTTTCAAATACTAATTTCTTTTGTTGGTGTAACAATCAACTAAGGATATCATTACCAGAAATCTTTACAAGAACAGACCCCGTTTTCGAAGCGATGGAACCTGTTTTCATCTCTTACAATGATTACTCGTTCAAAGATTTTCGAAACAAGCTTGGTGAAAACATGGCAATCACCACAAACCCGAAGGTTCTTTGTGATTCGAATTGGGGTACCAGGAGAAGTTTGTATTAAACCAAAAGCAGTGGCAAGCCTTTCACTGTGCCCATAGAGCAACTTAATCTTTTCATCTTCTTGTATATCATGCAAAACATACTTAGTCTCGGGAACATAGCCACCTTCTCTTTTCAATCTTTCTGTCATTTCATCCAGTTTCGAGTAAATTTCTTCTGTCTTTGGATGAGAGACATCTCTTACCATAAAGGTGTGCACCGTATTTTTTATTTCAATCCAACTACAAGCAGGATCCTTCCTCAAACCCCTTGTCCTCATTATATTTCTCATTTCATCCACAGCTTCCCATCTTCCAGTGGATGCGAACGTATTTGATGCGAGTACGTAATTTCCAGGGCTTTCGGGATCCAGCTCAAGTAGCTTTTTCACTGCAATGTCTCCAAGTTCCTTATTGGAGTGGACACAACAAGCCCCAAGGAGAGCACACCATATAGTTGCTGTTGGTTCAATTGGCATGTTCTTCATAAAACTGTAAGCCTCGTCTAATCTGTTGGCACGTCCAAGAAGATCAACTACACACCCATAGTGATCCGGCCATGGTTCTAACTGATATGAATTTCTCATTAAATCAAAATATCTCCTGCCTTCCTCGACTAATCCTGAATGACTACATGCATATAGAAGCGCCAAGAATGTTACGTGATCAGGCTTCAATTCCCTACCCAACATTCTGTTAAATATATTTATGGCTTCCTTGCCTTGTCCATGCATACCACTAGCGTTGATCATACTAGTCCATAAAATCAGGTCCTGGTGCTCAACAAGATTGAATACTTTGAAAGAGTTCTCTATATTTCCACAGCGAGCATACATATCCACAAGAGAACTCGCGACAGATCCATCCATTGGGAAGCCTTTCCTTATGAGGAAACCATGAATCTCTTTTCCTTTCCCGGAGGCAGATAAACTCACCGAAGCTGAAAGTATGCTCAAAAGAGATACCAAGTCAGGTTTCACACCCGTCTCTACCATTTTGTAGAAGACTTCAAGAGCTTCATTTTCCATACCATTACGGACATAAGAAGATATTAGACTTGTCCAAGACACAACATCCTTATTACCTATCCTACTAAATATCAGAGATGCGTACTCAGTATTCCCACACTCACCATATACATCCAAAATTGTGTTCTCCAGAACGTGATCGAACAAATTCAATCTCAAAATGTTGGCATGAATTTGCTTCACAAAAGATATGCACTTCATGCCACCACAAGCAAGGAGTACGCTCCCAATTATCATGGAATCGACTTTTATCCCTTTCATCTGCACTTCTCGAAACAATTCCAGAGCCTCCAGATAACAATGGTTTTGAGCATACCCGGCAATCATGGATGTCCAGGATATCAGGTCTTTATTTGGCATCTCATCGTAAACTTGGGTCATATAGTGTATACAACAACACTTGGCATACATATCTATAAGTGTATTCCCTACCTGAAGATCAGAATCCAATCCATGTTTAATTGCATAACCATGAACTTCCATTCCATTCCGAAGATTCCCCAGGCGACCCAATGCAGAAAGTATACTAACAGTGGAAACCAGGTCAGTCTTATAACCAGCTTCCAGCATTTCATGGAAGAATGCCACTGCTTCATTGTAAAGATCATTTTGCACAAAGGTTGAAAGCATAGAATTCCAAGATATATTGTCTTTCTCGTCCATCTTGTGAAAAACTCGTAAGGCTTCATCTGTTCTACCACATCGCGAGTACATAATAACTAAAGCATTAATTTCAATAACATCAAGTTCCCTATCAGATCTTAAAAGAGCTGCATGAATTTCCATGCCAAATTTTGAGAATGATGGCTTTGCACAAGCCTGTAGAGCTGCAACAACAGTAAACGAATTTTTGGCCACACCAGAATCTTGCATTCTTTTAAAGAACCTCAAGGCCTCAGAACCCCGTCCGTTATTTGAATATGCAGAAATAATAGAATTCCACGAAACAACATCTCCCTTTTCAATTACTCTATCAAATAACTGTGCTGCTCGGTCGAATTCATTGCATTTTGCATACATACCCACTAGCGAATTGGCAACAAAAATAACCGAAATTAACCCACATTTTATCGCTAAACCATGAATCTCAGCCCCATAATTCAAATCTTTCATTAGCCCACAAGCCTTCAACACTGAAGGAAAAGTGCAAGCATCCAAAGTTATATCCCATAGCCGCATTTCTCGATACAATTCAAGTGCACCAGATGGTTCTCCATTCGAAACATAAGCACCAATCATTGCATTCCAGGTAAATATAGTTCTTTCAGGCATATCATCAAACAAGTTTTTGGCATCTGACAAAGACCCGCATTTCCCATACATGAAAACAAGTTTAGTACTCAAGAACACCGAATCAGTGTCAGTATTTGATGTGATTATATGTGCATGAATTTGTTGACCTTGCAACAGTGCTTTTTTAGCAGCACAAAGGTCAAGAATTGAAGAATAAGCTTCATCTGGAGGTAACTGAGGTGGGTTTTGGCTGTTGATAAAATTATGAAGTTCTAGAAAAGCTTCTTCTAAATTTCCTCTCTTGCATATCTCTTTGAGAGTTGAGATATTAAATTTTAAGGGTGTTTGAGAAAGTCTTGGTATTTTAAGAGGATTTTTGTTCTGGGTTTTTGGAATTATTCTGTGGGGTTTTAAGGTTGATGAACACTGGAAGGTACATAGTTGAACTGCCATTAATGAGAATTTCCTAGGTAAATGACAATCAAATAGAGGTGCATGGTAAGAGAGGAAGTTCATAAGCAATTTCGAGTTCTGAAAGCCGTTTTGCACTTGATTTTTCAAGTTTTGAAACCCTACACTTCTCAACCTTGAAGAATCAGATATTTGTGGCACGCAGTATCTTGTTCACAGAAAAACAGTACCAAGTGCGAAAAACAAAAATATTCGTACCATTCATATTCCATTACCTCAAAAGGTAGGATTTTGTTTATTGTTATACTTATACACTGTACTCCTAGGAAAATTTCCAACTGTGAAATATAGTCGTAGTGTACAACATTATCACCATCAATTTACAAGGTTATGGTTACAAGCCATGTCCCCCCAATAACTGAGACATGGTCTTCTACTCTTCCATAGTAATTTAGTAAAATGCAGGGACAACGATACAGAAACAACAATAACTAGCTTCATTTTTCTGGATCACAACATGCATTTGCATGTAATCAAGTGCCATTTCAGTTTATTTTCACCTTTATTTTTACCATCTCATCCTTGTGGATTCAGCATCTTTCTCAGCCGAAGACCCAGGTAGGCATTTCTTACATCAGACAATTGCGGGTGAGGGTGAGTCCTTGAAAAGCAACAAATATAAGTTGCCTGAAGAGTATTATCAACTCCCATTATCACCAGGTATCAAGTTTTCATTCGCAAGACTCCAAGACAGCAAATGGCCGTTAGCATCCCCGCTTAAAAGTTGCTTACAGTCGGAAGTAAGATGAAGGGCAGTAACTGGATGCTTGTGGAACTTCAGTACCTTGCGAAGGGCCAACCTGTATTCTGGGACCTTATCATTTATTCGGAACCCTTCCAATAGCTTGGTGGTTGATTTGCTTACATTTGACTCTTCGGAACAATGTATCATTTGCCATACCCTGATGGACCCGCTTTGATGACCAGTTACATACCAGTTTGTGTCAAGCCAATCTGAAGAGGTAGAAATGGCCACTGTAAGGACAAAATCAGAAGGAAGTTGAGAAGTGTTGATCACTGCTAGACAATCACCATTGATACTCCAGACAGAAAGCAGAGTCCCAGCTGCTATGACAATCTCTCCTGTTAGGTCATTCATATATATTGCTGAAATTGGTGTTGCGAAAACAGCAAGTTGCTTCACGAAGACTAGGCTGCTGAGATCCCATAGAATGATAGTACAGTCATCAGATCCGCTCACAATCATCATATACTGTTGGCTAACGTGTAGGCATGTTATTTTGTTTGTGTGAGCACAGAGTGATCGTTTCAATTGTAAATGCCGCATTCCACGAGGTCCACTTTTCCAAATTCGCCAGACAGAGATTACGCTATCTTCTGTGCCAGTTACCAGGGTCTGGCCATCAAGGGTAACTTTAGCACACTGAATCTGGTTTCCCTCATGAAGACTCTCATGTGTAGACAGGATTTTATCTTGCTCGTAGCTTATAAATCTCAAGCTTCGGTCTGGGAATCCCCAAGAGACATACTTGTTATATGCTTTCGGTTTAAGCAACATATTAGGACCAGCCAGAATGATCTTCTCATGGAAAATAACAATCTGAGTAATTGAGGACGGAAATTTACGGATTTCACGTGGAACCAGAAGGTTACAGTGTTGGAGTGGATATGGCGGTGGTTTCTTATCAGCCCGCCGCTTCACATGAGGTTTGAAGAATAGTTGCCTGGGAGTCTGCCCGAAGTTGTTAATCTGCGCCAATATGGAGGCCTTCATTGAAGGGTCACTAAGGGAGTCTATGTCAACGCTCCCTTCATACGTGTAATAAAAGAAAACATTTAGGGCATCTTCCGCCGCCTGTGAAATATTTATGCACCACTTAATTCATAACAAAGTGATGGTAATAAGCTGAAGCACTGAACTCAAACACAAAAATAACTGTTCATTTTTTATTCACATGAATTTGCAATGCTTAACCCACCTTTCCTCTTTGTTTGTAACCAAAGATCAAGTCTATCCAGTGATGCAAATTTTCTGAAACATAATCTGATTCCAATGCTTCCCTATGCTTCCTGATGAACTCTCTGGCACTACCATTGGCCCAAGGCGGTAATACAACATCACCAACCTGGTAAGAGCATCCAAAAGATATTTCTGGTGAAAATCACAAAAATGGTGGGGTACACTAAACAAAAAAACTGTTAAAGAGCAGGAATTAGGCTTGAGCAAAAGTTAGATATTTATATAACCTTATCACCAGATTGTTTGACTCCCAAGTCGAGATTAAACTGGTTTTCCAAGAACTCTGGCAGGTAGAAAAACTCTGGAATCAGTTCTTTCACATCGGATGTGTTATTCGTTCTAGATGCACTTAACCATGTGTCTTTCACACTATTGAAAAGACGATCTGCATGATCGAAGTCTCCTCCTTGTAGCTTCTGATTTCCTTCACTGAATGGCGGCAGACGCACTAGATAGAAAACTACAATTCCAGCACTAGAATAATGAGAGCCATAGTGAAATTTAGGAATTTCAGGGTCATCCCAGCTCTGGTATCTGGGAATAAACAGATGCAAGTAGTACATCAGGTGATTGAATTTTATATGTATAAAATATCATGCTTCATGCGAGGCAATAAGAACCTTGAAAGAAAACTTACTAGGTAGGAAAAATACAAATGAAATTGTAGGCAGGCAAATAGTTCAAATTAGGAGACCATGTTCCACATTAGAATAGTCACCTTTTCTTGAATTCTTCCTCCCCTGCAGCAGTTTGACATCCCATTGGTTTGTCGAGTTTGCGGAATGTGTTCTGATCTGTTAAGTCCAGTGTTTCACTCTCATAGTCAGCAAGAACCCATGGAAATACTGGATACTGTGTTAGATCATTATATCCACGCCCTGCCAGAGTGTTGAGGTGCATGAGGTACTGGAAATTACTAATTTCACCATTTTGCCACCTCTTGGAGAAAGATTTAGCCATAATCTTGAAAAGATGGGTTCCCTCACTGCCATCTTCTTTAGATGTTCCTGAAATAGTTGTATCTAACCTGTTGGTTGCATGCTATCAAGTATCAGAAGCTGGTCTTGGCCATAAACAACAAAGAACAAAAGTATACAATGGAGAACACGAGAAGCTGATTCTACACACTATCAAGCTAATAAAAAAAGAAAAAGGAAGCGACCACACAATTTGTCAGATGTTACAGAAATCAAAGTTTATTATCCTAGATCATTTCCCAAGAGAAAACAAAAAAAAAATGAAATTAATGAATGAATGAATGAATTAACGATTTTAAAGAGATAGAATTAATAGAGCAAAGCGTTGAAGTACATACATTCTGTTCCTCGGAAGATTCATGAGAACCAGATTTTTGAAAACTTCATCTCTCTCTTTTTTGTGGTACACCAGAAGCTCATTATATCCATCCATACTAAATATCTCAATCGCTACTGGACGGAGCTGGTAATCACGTTTCAAGATCTCATGAACGCTATCAAGCTTCCACATACACCACGAATGAGGCACATTTTCGCTGTAACATGTTTTGTCCTTTTCCTGTCCACAACCATTGTACGCCCATGCTCTTCCACCAACCCATTCCTTCACAGTATCATTCTGTTTAGGAGGTGACTTTGACTGGTAACTTGTACTCTTCTTCACACCCAGAGCCTGATCAATGACTGAGAGTTTATCTTCTATTTCTTTTTCACGTATACACCCAGAGTCATCTATGTAGAAATTCTCAATAACATATAAGCATTGCTCACCTATAAGAAATATGCCATCATGCTTGTCAAGGCCAGCCACACGCTCACAATTGTATCTGAAATTGACCGTCTCTAGAGGTTCCAGATAAGGTCTAATTAGATACTCCCCATTATCATGGACTTCCTTATCCAACCTGTCCTCTGTTACCTTTGGATCCTCATTTTTAATGGAGGACTTCCTTGGAGAACCTGGATGGTACTTCGTATTGGTGCTATCAGTTATCGGAATAGAACTTTCACTTGATTTGCACCCAAATTCACGAGCAGGATCAACACTTGATTCGTTTATACTGCAAGCCATTTCACTAGAACCAATCCTATTTGAGGAAGTTGACTCCTCTTTTATACTGCTTATTCCATTAGGTACAGAACCATCATCTTCGCCATTAAAGCAGCTCTCTTTGAAACCCTTGGATAGTAGGTGGAAAAATGAATCAGAATCAATTCTGGATGTGTCAAAACCATTCTCATTTTTCTCCTTAGATGCTGCAGATATGAACTGACCATTAAGAACATTATGAATTGTGTCAATTTTCAGTTTGCAGCGCTCGAGCTTTTTCCTCATTCTATATGGTCCTTCAGTCGAGCATAGTTGCCATTTAGTCTCGGATCTGGTGATGGATTCTGGAATTGGTAGTATTCCTCGCTCATGAACAAGTTGTTGGAGATGGATTTGCCACTCACTCTCAGCATGGAGAACCCATCCATACTTATCTTGGCGAATTAATTTCAATTCCGTCAACATTGCATCGCGACCCAGTTCCAGTGCGTACCTGCGCTCAGTCATCTGATCCCAGTGCCTAATGTCATGTTTTGAAGTATCATGTGATCTTCTTCCTGTTTCTCTCTGATGAGGATCCTCCACAGCTTTTACAGTCATCCTAGGAAACTCTTTGGATCCAGAAATATACTGCATCCACGTAACAACAGGACCCTGCTCCAACACTTCCTTGATTACATCCTTAGAACTTTGAAGCCATTCAAAGAACTCGGAAGAACTTCCAGTTAATAACTTATCAAATCCACCGTGTAGAACATCCAACTGTTGACTTAGGTTTCTTTTCAGAACAAGCAATTCTGTTAATGTAGCACGACGATGCACCAAAAGATACTTGATAACATCCACTGACATGCTCTTCGCACTTCGCCTTTTGTCATATAGAAGAGAGATTATACTAAAACATAGACAACAGTCTAGGTCAGTATCAGGATTACTGGGACAAAATATAATGCTTTTATGAGCAACTAATAACTGTAAGACACTGGTAATATCAATCTCAGATTCTTGTCGTGAATAGTTTGAATACAAACTCTTTCTAGGTTCAATTGGAAAACCTAAGAGTGTAAGAAGATCTGCCTCCTGAATAGCGGTTAAGAATGATGGCAAGAAGCAGTACATTATCAGGCGGTTTGTATTTTTTAATAGGGTTTGCACGAAAGGATCAAGTTGCCTGTTTCCTTTTGCCATAGACAGAAAACTTTTTCCAGTATTTGACACTTCTTCAATTCGGCCATCTTTGTTAGATAAATGCAACATAGATAGCAAGAATTCTAGAGCAGCAAGTACACCACCTGGTTTAGGCAGAGCACCCATGTATACCCGATCCACAATCATGGAACACAACGCATCCAAATTTAGACACCAGAAACTGTTATCAAATGTTTTCTTGTTTTCTTTGTCATCACGCATGAGACGCCTCTCAAGGAAGTTCATCAATCTACTAAGGCACAAGCCCTGGAAAACTAATTTTGACTGAACATTCACATGTGAAGGAACAGTTTCCAAACTGCTCTCAACATGTGTTGCTTTCATCTGCTGCGCCACACCATCAGCAAGAATTTCTGCAATGAAATCCAAGACAGCTGTAGCTCCTGCAGAACATGGACCACCTCCATATCCCAAATCATCCATTTCAAGTAAATCGCTAGGGTGAATAACAAAACACATATTAACTGAATCAGACCGCTGAGATTTGGATTCAAGATCTTGGAGAGTATCAGCTTCACTTTTGAACACGGAAGATCCTGTGGACAGGATAGATTTGATCATGAAGGAAAAGACATGTAAGAATAAGAAAAAGATATCTGAAGATTTCAATATCAGGTAAAAATAAGGGTCGAGCACCAAATGATCCGTAGGCCAAATGGCATCGCATATCCGCACATCAAATTGATATTAGAAACCTAAATTCATCATTGATGGAAGAGATAGTAGATATTTGGTTAAGACTCTCACCTTCGAGATTCTGAACTGGGCAATCAAGCATGAGTGGTTTGACTAATTCCTCCACTGACATAATGTATTTTATGTCGACTAAGTCATTTTCAATCGTATCTTCACAGCCTGTAACTGCCTCCACCTGAAGAGAACTTTGAGGATTTAAAGAAGGTCTCATAGGCAGCTCTTGTTCAGCAGACAAGCTCAAGAATTCGTATTGAGAACTTTGGGTATCTCCGGAACTGGTTAAATTCTCACCCGTTCTTGTGGAGAGAGCCTTCACCATCTTTATTGCAGAAGCAGCACTGCAAGGCACACAAAAGTCACTTTAGAAACAGAAACATCTTCTCTTCTATTTTATTCTATTTCCTTCAAATATATAGAGACAAAATGCTATAGTTGAATTACTGGGGGATTGCATAATAGTTGGATGAAGCATGTCTACAACTTATTGGAGTTTCACAGCAAACCTGACACAGGAGAAGTATAGATCCACGCAACTTTCAAGAAATTCCACCCTTCTACATGCAGCTGAGAATGATGGGCATGTTTTTGCTAGATCAAACATAAATCTCAGGACTGAAGAAGCAACAGCAGGAGCTGTTGTGTCCCCACCTATTAGCCGAGCAGCATGCGTCTTATGTACTATAGCTTCACCATGAAGTTCTCCTGTTGTATCTGTTGTTGCTTCTACAATCTCTGCCACAAGGCTAGCACCGACAGGTGAAAAGATTCCTATTTGGTGGGCCTGAGTTGACTTAATGCTCAACCTATCAAACGTAGATTTTGCCATGGCAATCACGGCTTCCAGAAGTTCAACGAAATTCAATTCTTCATATTTACCATCGGTTGGAATTAGAGCATGGAAGTCTGACATGCGAATTTCTGGCAACCTTGGATACACAGGTTTCCCAAATATTGTGCATAATAGAATGTAGTATATTTCTGGAGAATCATAGAAGCTTCTAACCATGCATGTAAGACCTTGATAACCTCCGCTGATCCTAAATTTATGCGAAAACATAGAAGAAGATGCAAGACAAACACCAAGAAGTGTCATGATCCATCTCATTGTAGTAGGATGAACAGCCTCATCAAGATAATATGTTATCAACTTAGATGATACTAATTTATGCCATTGTTCAAGCAACTCTTCTGAATTTATGGTCATTTGTAAGTCAATAAGCATTTCCAATAGCATATTCCTTGCAACTACATGCTTACCCATAGACTCTCGAATGATTTGACGCCCTGATGCTAGCTCAGGTGGATGAAATGTCATAATAACAAACCGAACCACCTGTTCTAGTTCAGAGCCCAGAAACCCGTCTTCTAAAATGACACCAAGTAACACAACCAGTTTCTCCAGAACAGGAATTTCCACATCTCCCCTATGAAGAGTTACTAGTAAATGTTGGACGAGGTTGATCCGGCGTAGGGCAGTTAAGTTATGAGTCCTGTACCTATGCAAAGATACTAGACGCTCAAAAAAATCAAGTAATGCAATCTGGATGGAAACAGGAGCAGTAACCCACAAGGTCCAGTCCAAAAGGACATGCTCCACCATATCCGCGTTTGACAAAACGATACAACTTGACATTTTTGCGAGCAGCTCACTGTTTTCACCCCCAGAGATAAAATTAGATGACTCTGTTTTGCTAAAATCATCTGATTCAGGTTCAGCATATGCTGAGGAAGTCACATTTTGTTTCTTGAACAATTTCTGCAATTCAGAAGATGAAGCCTCGCAAGCAGCAATGCGAAATAAAGTTCCAAGACACTGCATGTCAAGGAGTAACATTCTTCGATGCATAAATAACGAAAGCAAATGATATCCTCTGCAAGCTTTCATGTCATGCAGATTTTGAGGAGTCTGGTGTAGTGCACAAGCAAGTAATGCTAGGGACATGTGTAGAAAATCCCTAGATTCAGCTGCTTCAATGAGAGCTAAGACAACAGGAATTCCCCCTACCATACGGATGCCATCTCCAATTACACGTTGCCTACAGATATATATATCTCCATCAAAATGGCCAAAACGTGGTATGCCTGAAAATTTAAGAACAGCAATTTTAAAGTAATTTTAGCTCTCAGGACAAAGAAATCACAAGCACAACCACGAAAAGCAGTTGAAAATAGATATACCTCCAAGAGGGGAAGCAGCTGCTGACAATGGATCAACTAGGTTAAGCATTGACAATGTCCCAGTTTCTCGAAAAGTTTGGGAAGATGTGCCGTCAAACGCAAATATGAGTTTCTTTCCGGATAGCTGCAGTGAGAGGTTCCTGATTCTTGCCAGATCCCATATAATGGCATTGCCATCTGCTTTATGGTTTCCTTGTCTACCAGTATTTTCAAGCCCTTGCTTGTTAGATGGTATTTCAGCATCCAGCGAAGCCAAGAGTTCCAAATTGACCCCAATACAAGCTTGGTTAGGAACGAAGCGCATAATATCTGTATCTTGGAAGACTCCTCTGTATCCCCGGCCAAGAATGTAAATGAAGTAGATACTGCCTGATGTGAGCACTTCCTCAAAAAGATAGCAAGACCGAAGCTTCCATGACAAATCACCGATTTTAGCCCGAGTAATTGGTGTCCCTAGGGTTACCTGCAAAGGTTTCCCAACTGGAGACAGAGAATAAGCCAGTTTTCCTGAGAGCATCAACTTTCCGTTTACATATAGGGATGCAAAACTAGCTTGGAAGAATCCTGCTATAGCATTAGGTTTACTGTGAACAATAGCAATGTGATGCCACCTCCCTTCATCTAGTTCCAACCCCGGAAAAGATAAGGAGCTAGAGTTGCCAGTGGCAAGAGTTAGGAGCCCATTATTCTGAAGGTAAAGCTCTGCATACAGTGTACCGCTATCATCAACTGTGCCAACTGAAAATATCCGAAGAACATAGTCTTCTGGAAGTTTCCCTCTGAAGTTATTTTGGCGTCTAGAAGGGCCTGACTTCGAAGGAAGTTCTGATGTGTTTCCCTTAGATTTCAAGAAATTCTGATATTTAAACCAGCATAAGAATGAATAACCAGCAGCAGGAGGCCATGACCTTTCCCCTAACGAAACTTGAACAGAAGCATGCCCAATCTTGCTCATATCCATCTCTACATAAGGCGCCATACAAACAGAGTCTACGGTTATATCTTCCATATGAACTAAATTCCTAATGATGTTAATGAGAATAACACCGGAATTCACTAATCTGTATTCCAGAATACATTTAACAAGCACACGAAGCTCCGACGATGACAACCTGTCACAATAAACTTTAGTAGTTTAGTTTTAATTGGAAAGGATGAGTGCATTGCAAGGGGGGTAATAGACAAGCAATACATAGGCAGATGACGCAGAACGAAACTTTAGACGAACAAGCCATATGAAATGGATTTCTATAGAAGGGGAGAAAGAACCTGTATGGTGCTAGGAGCCCTACAATCTTCAATGCATGGTCAAGCAATGCTGATGAGCCCAAAAAAAACGGGTGAACAGTATCCAGCAGAAGTCCCACACAACCTACATTAACCAAGTAAGGATACATGCATTTGTACAATTAACGGAATATATACTACAAGGGAATCAATCACACACCTATGGAAGTAAGGTTTTCTTGATTGAAGGGACCCCCATGAGCAAGCCTTTCAATAAAATCAAGAACTTCAAGTTGCATAGTTGGAGAAAATAGTAATAAAGAACGGATCAGCACCAATACAGCACCAGCATTGTATACTGGTTCCTTCTCTTGACTAGTAGAGCGAAATACAGTACTCCAGAGAAAGTTACCAGAATCAACTTCAACCATATCAGATGACATCTGACCTTCTGCTACTCGTGTACTGGATGGTGGGATCACTATTTCAAGTGCAAGGTCAGCCAGTAACTGAACGACTTGCTTTTCAAATTGCAAACAAAGCAAACCGGACTCACATAATAGAACATAAAAGGTCTGTGATGATATGATTGAGTGTATCCTCACTCGATTAGCAGCACTGCCACAAACTCCAGCCGTTCCAACACGCAATAAAGACGCAAAAACCTTCATGTGGTCAAGTAAAGATTGACTGCCATCAGTACAATCTTCATCTCCCTGGAAACTATGGAGTGTCGTCAATAAAAGGGAAAACCCAGTGGCTTCTCCAAATACCCTTTGTGCTGATTTATTAACCCTCACAATGCGCCATACAGCTTCAAAAGTGTCGCACTTTCCTTGAATCGGAAGCTTGTAATGAGATCCAGAAATAGTTGATACAATTCCAGTTTTCAGAACTTCAACAAGTGCGCCAAGATCTTTTGGGTAAGCCTGGTAGAAGTTAAATTTCAGTAATCAGTGCAGAGATAAACTAATTAAGCAGTGAAATACAGAACAAAACAGTACTTGCAAACCTGCGTAACATCTTCTATAATTAAGGATGACAGTATCCGAAGAACCGCCGACCGGTGACTATCTGATGCTAAAAATGGGAGAACAATAGCTACACCGTTAGATGATCGAAATGCTGATTGATTGGAGTCATCTTTCTTCAATAAGAAGAACATACAATCCCATGCAACAGAGACTGTGACCTCAGATTCAAAAAGTAATTTGCCAGAACTGGATTCCCAAAGCTTGGGTTTGGATCCAATACCATCTTCACCAACGGTCTGTTTTTCGAAGCTGATTACACTAACCTTTGCTTCTAGAAGTTTATTTTCCTGCTCTGAGACAGATATAAACTTATGCTGCTTGAGATCATCCAACAGAACTTCCAAGAAACCAACTTCTCTCAGTACTTTCTTGTACTTCTGATCAAAGGATAAAAGCTTTATAAAGAAACAAAGAAATGTGTACTTCAATGAAGATGTTATTGGCTGCTGCAATAAGCAGCAAAGGGAAAGCAATTCCTGTTCAGGAACACAATTAACAACGGTTACTGCGTAGTCTACAATTTTCAAGATAGCCTCCTGCAGTGATAGGGGAAAGTTAGCCATATTTAGGATGAAGAGAGCCATTGTCCGCAACTGTTGGCACAACTTGTAGTTCTCTAGGTGGCATGTGAAAACTTTAAACATTCTATTTAGTACTTCTTCCTGCACTTGTACGTTCTCGGCCTTAAGAAAAATATCCTGCAACATCTGAATTGCCTCAAGATCTTTAATTTGTGAGCCGGTATTGACCCTAGTTTTATTGTCGTTCATCTCAGAAGATGCTGTAAGAATTCTACCATGTCCAGCAAATATGGCATGAATACCAACTGTTCCACTAAGCTCTGTGGGACCTGTTAGGGCCAGATTAACAAAAACATCAAACAACCTGGACAGTGACGATGATACACCCATTTCTTCGCCTCTGTAATCCTGCCTTTCCACATTAGAAGATTGTCGAGAGCTATCGAAAGCAGAGCCGTCTCCAGAAGTGAGGTCAGGATCGATTTGGTGAATGCTATGGTTATCCTGTATGGTAGAAAGTTTCAAAGCAAACTGAACCAGGAACTGGTAGCCATGAGCATTATGTATATCCTCCCTCAGTTTGACCCCGCCAGCTTCTACAAATCAAACTAATCGATGCCAAATTAGAGGTCATCCAAAGTATTTCGCAAAGCCACACCCTAAATTCTGACAAGAAATCTAGAAGTAATGAACATTGAATAATTTAGTTAGAGATTCAATAACATGATATTATGGTGCAGTTTTGTTTAAATACGATCAATAGAAAGTAAGCGTAGCAAATTTCTATTTCATAGGAATAGAAAGGATATCAAGTGGTCAGGTACCTACCAGATCTGTATGATAATTCCACACACTCAAGTAGCAATTCGACTAAACTCACTGCGTACACCGAATCATTCATCTCAGGATTGAAATTCTTAACAGCTATTAGAAGCACCTTTATCTGAAAAAATTGATATTTGTAAGGATTGTTATATTTAAAAGTTCGTGGAAGGAAGTCAGAACGTAAATGTGTCTCCATTAGACCGGAACATAAATCGAAATGAACCACTACATAAGAGGAATTTGGCACATAAAAAGAATGGGAGCCACCTACCAGACAATGTTTGCGTATATATTTTGCTGTAGTTCCTTTGTCATTAATCAAAAGAAGCCCAAGTATCTGAAGGAAATAGAAGTTCAAAATATAAAGTATATTGGAGTTACTTATCGTCTGTATCACACGTCAAATTAGCTGATCATATAGATAGTCACATATTTACCTGTGTGGCATGACGATGAAGTTGCATGGTGTGCAACGGACGAAGATCCATTTTAAATTGTGAAGAAACTATCTGAGACCCACTTGCGGCCATTCGGAAGAGTAACTGAAGTGAATCATCATCAATCAAACTCTGTGCAGCAGAACGATGGCTTGCCAGTGCTTTAATTGTATGTAGAATACTTCCTTCTACCTGCATGACCAATTTTTTTATTAAGTCTCAACTTTCCAAGATAAGTACCTTGTCTTGCTGTCTAGACTATTTTTAATGTCCAGTTAACAGCTTTAAACATTGTCCCAAGTGAGAAGAAGAAGTCAGCCAAAATACTATAACCAGGAAAGATGAAAGGCTGAAACCAAAAATGGTTTATATGATGTTAAATCTAATGTAGAGTTAGCATATGTGTAAAATACCTCAAGCCGTTGGTCTTCTTTCACATTTCCTTCGGGATCTTTTTCAAGTACAGTTGAGTCTCCAGTGTTAACTGCCAGTTCCACGTGATCAGAGATATTATTGTTCAAAAGGGCATATAGAATATGAACTAGACAACAAAGAATCCCAGAATCCAGGAGAGGCTGCTTATCCACTAACTGTAGAGAAAAAAGACAGTTCAAAAATTTGCATATTAGAATGGATAATCACATGGTCAAAAGCGAAAACTTATGATCCATTAGAATATGATTTATGACTAGTGGCATACCCCAGATGCCAGGACTTCCACAGCATATAACGGATTTAAACCAGGAATTATGCCTTCCTGCACAAGTATCCATACGAATTAGTTCAAGTGTTCAACCAACAGTTGGTCTTGCAGGAACTAGAGACCCCGACTTAAGGTACATACCTTGTTAACTTGTGAAAAGAACTTTACTACTTCCATGCCGTCGAATGACCTCATCTTCCAAAATATATTCAACTTCCCAATATCCGTTACAAATGCCCTTCCCACGACAAATGGGAACAATTTGGCTTCATCTAACCTGTTAGTTGCTAACAGTCAGAGCTTGTGCATACAAAGTTGGAATAGTTGATTTCCCAGCAGTGAAATCATAAATTAAGGGTATAAATAAATTGTGGGAAAGTTAATGTGCCTACAACGTAAGTAAATGAGGTATATCAGCTCGCAGCTTCACTAATCTACAGAAGACGTCTATGACCATGTTTACCAAGGCTTCTTTCTCCTGCAGGGGAAGTTCAAAACCATTCAATTTTACAAATGTTACCACCCATTATAAGTAGAATTACATAAGCTAGTAATTAAACAAATAAACAAGAACCTCTTCGGAGCTGGAGCTGGATGACCGGAACTCTTCCCAAACCCTCTTGAAGTCCAACTCCAATTTTTGTTTGTCTCTGAAAAGTAAAAATTAAATCTAAATACCAAATGTGGATCTGATCATCAAAGTTTAATATTAAGTTAGTATTATAAATGACAGAATACCAAGAAAAAATAGAAAGTTCTAACCTTGAAAGGGAAGTCGAAAATTCATGTGCTGAAGAAGTACTGGTATCTCCATTGATAAGTGCAGAAGATGAAGGGGATTGAGTAGTGATACCAACTTTGTTTTTAAAATCTTTAAGTAATGTTACCCATTTCATTCTGTTCTACAGAGATTCCTTCTCTGTCTGTTTCTTCTTCGTTCACTTCTACTTCAATTTATAAACCCTAACTTTTAACATGTGTTTGAATTTCATTGAAGTTTTTAATGTAACAAAAAATCAAAAAATCAGATGAGGTGAAGCTGAGAAAATTACAGATTTTTCAAGAGCATTATGATCAGTAGTTTAATTTTGTCTTTGACCTAAAAATGTAGACAATCACATTATTGGGGTTTAAAAAATACTAACGGCAAGATTTATAGCTTCCCTCCTATCACTACGAGGACTAGTTTGGACTTTACGAGTAAGATCACCAATCATCATTATTCAGCGTCACTTCATATCGTGGCTCCTCGTGAGTCCGTGACTTAAGGAATGGAACTATGGAAGAAACTTTTCTGTTCACAGCTTTTTAGCATGGGTGAGCAAGCTCGCATTTCACTGCCTAATATTTACCGGAAGTTTTCTACTGAAGGATTGGGGATTAGTAAATGGGTTTCGTTATTTTGTGAACTCATGTACAAGATAAGAGCCAATTATTGGACTTGAAAATGATAAAAAGCAATAAAAAATTATGAGAGATATTGTATTTTGCATTGGAAAAGGTAAAGTTTGCACTTCTATATTGAAAAATTCAAAAAATTTATAAACATTTGATTTCTCCAATGCAAAATACATTATCTCTCATAATTTTTTATTAATTTTTATCATTTCCAAGGCCAATGATTGACTCTTATCTTAGTAAATTATTTGTAATGAATAATAGTATTTATAGGGAAAATGAAAACGAAGGAAGGGAGACCCGTCTGCCGTGACATTAGGGTCGTGGACTCGTGATAGACAGAGAAGTCGTGGTCCTCCACTATCATATGAGAATTTGCTTCTTTTTATTCGGAATGTCAGAGGAGATATGAAATGGATGATGAATTTTGCCGACTTTTTGTTTATTTTCCTGTGGGACGCGGTAGATGTGCATGGATCACGGATGTTGCTGGCATATGAGTTTCCTCTTTGGATTCTCTTCACTTCTGTGTCGCCTCACCTCCGCAATCTAAACACGCTTTCATACCCGAGATCAGCCGCTTTAGCAAGGACGTTTTATTTAACAAACTATTCAATCAAAACGAATATATAAACTGTGGCTGCCCTGGAAGAGCACCAAACTTTAGATAGAACTACAAGGTAATAGTAGTTCATTCTGATTATTTCTTATCCTACATAAGAAAGAACTGCTTTCCACCCTGAATTATGCCGGATTTGTTTTGTTACCAATTATCTGATGCTTTACAGAGACTGAGGTTGCAGGAAGCAGCAATCTGAGGCGTTTTTGTCAATTTACAACTAAATTGCTGAAGCTTCGGACACTAAATGAAAACTACATCAGCAGCAGGGGGGGGGGGATCTCAACTCTCGAGCAGAAAAATGTTGATAATGCCTAGGCATACAATTAGGATTGAACTCTAACCCACTCTTGAGCTCTCTATCAGAGCAACACTTAAAAAGAACAATTCACCCCAGTATGTAAGTGTAACATTACAGAAGCCATTCAAGAAAGTAACTAATAAACCATGTCTTATTGAAACTAATAAAAGTTTCTTTTCTTCTTTAACTCAAATATGAAAATTCTACAGATAATGACCCACCAGTCGGCAACTAAAACAAAAACAAGATTGTGAACACAATTAAGGATGGAGAAGAAAGTCAGATGAATTATAGAAAGGAAAAAAAATAATCAGACCCTGTTGTATGCAACTGACTTGCTGAACAGGCGGCGGATGAACATCACTTGAAGGCCACTGGCCAAACACAATACCAAGTACTCTAAGATTGTGTAGAAAACCACACGCCTTCTTGTGCTCTCGTTTGCTGCCAAATAAAGATAGATGAACAAATTCAGACAAGGAAATATAAAAATCACAGAGTCTGCTCAAACAGTATGATCCATGCACAGTTAACTTAAGATTCCCATTAATCAAAAGGTCGAGAAAAACAAAATCAGCATCTACTACTGAGAGCCCGCATTTAAAAAAAAAAAAAAGGTTGTGTGTGCGGTCCAGCACTCTCAGGAAAAAAACAAATTATCGACTATATCACCTATCGAAAAAGCAAACCGAAGCACAGATGGATCAGAAAGCAAGTCCTGGGGTGAGTGGCTTTCTCAAATGACCACAGGAGCTATATTGATAAATGTTAAAATTCTTATGGACCATAATGCAACCTACTATAGTTTTTACTGCACACACTTCGTCTCTTTAGTGAATACCACACTATGCAATATACTAACTAGCTTTTCAATTTTCATTATTACCAAAAAAAGTGTGGAATTTCTCCCTCAAGAGAGAACGGTAAAAATTTGTGCCTTAAAACTATGAGAGATTGAATCTTGGTCCTTCAGTCTAATTTTTTTCTGGTTATTGTATTATGTGATTCACAAACTTCAAAGTGAAGGTTATTATTAGAACCAGACATGAGTTGGTTATTTATTCTTGACAACAGTATTTTACTTTACTTCTGTGGCCAATTCCAAAATAAACAACCACTCATTATTGGTTTGATATTCATATTAGCCCATGTAACCATGTTGGACATGGACATACCAAATCAGACCGTCCTACTAGGTCAGCAAGAATATTGACTCCAAATTTGCATGTCGCCATGTCATATAACTTAAGGTGTCTATGGTTGACTAATTATCATGTCATGCCATCTACATATCCCATGAATTAAACACTTGTCATTATACATATATATATATATATATATATACACATGAGGTAGAGAGAGATGAGCTTACTGTGGCGGTGCCTGGAATCACGCGCTTTTAGGTACTTCTGCTCTGCTGTGACAGACTCCAACGCCTCTCTCAACTCGGCAATCTTGACATTTATTGGGTCCAAATGTTCTGCAAAGAATCAATCACCCAGCAATTATGTTAACAAAGCAGTGCGCAAAACATGACCTTTTATCTGCATCATCCATAAAAAAAGATCTGCTAGGTGCAAAAAATCGTTAAAATATAATACAAACAGAAATAACTAACCATCCTTTGCAAGGTCATGCTCATTGGGGATATGACCAACATGGATGTAGAAAGATACAGTCTCTGGAGTTGAATAAGGATTGTGGAAGCAGAATTTATACATTCCTGCTCGTGGAGCCTTAAATTCAAACTTGTCCCCTGAAGTTCCTTTCAAAGAATTAACTACATTGCCTCCAGGAGATGTTACCTGTGAGGAATCCAAGTTAGTGCTGAAGGTTAATATAGAATTGGACTCAAATTTCTAGTAGATTGCCTTACCACTCAGTGCTAAAGTAGATTAAGCATTTGAAATTTATTACTTTTGAAAAACTAAACCAATATATGCACCCAACCAAACCAATACAAGACCATAGAAGCATACTTGAGACGAGATACCCCCATTAAATGAAGAAGTACAGAAAACAACACTCTAGATTTCCTATTTGATGCGTTTTCTACTATGTATCAATCTCCAATCTTAACACTCCGATATAATAAACTGTGTATCCAGTCATCGAGACCTCATTTTCATTATAAATTTGTAAAATCACCATGCTCTGGATTTTTTTAACAAAGAACGATGACAAGTCTCAACTATCATTCCATCACCCAATCTAAAACTTTCAATGTCACAATCTCTCTGGAGATTCTATTTATATGGTTAATTTCTCATAGTTTACTATAAACTGTAACGATTAGGAATACACAATATGCAATTAGTTTCGCAAAAGCTACATGCAGTTTACATGATGCTTTAATATTTAAAACTAGTCTTCGGAGACATATCAGTTATCCATATTAGTCCTAGCCTAAACTTCCAAATCGATATGATTGACTGATTCCTAAAAAAGATGCTCGAAGGATAGAATGATATAACAGCAGAAAAGAAGATCAATTACCACCTGGCGATTCATATTTAGACTACCAATTTAACAAATTTGTCAACAGAACTAACCCAAAATTAAATCTATAATTTCAAAAAACAAAATTCCCCGAGAAGATTCAAAAGCAAATTAGTCAAACCCTAGAAAAAAGTAAACAAATTCAATTTTTACAAAATAAAAAGAATTTATTGTTACCGTAAAATCGATGCCAGGGTGATCGGAGCTCCAGAAGATATCATGATCAACAACAACAAAATTACCAGAAACAGTATCACCTTCGTAAAGAACATATTCATAAACACATTCCATATCATTGACAGTTACGGATAGAGAAGAAATATGACCAACAAAACTTAACAGAAACCCTAGGATCAAACAGATCTTCATAGATCCCATTTTTGTTCTTCTTCTCTCCATACGAAGAATTGAATGTTTCTTCTTGTCGAAGATGAATGAATCTATATCTATATGGAGTAATACAATTGATAAGGACTTTTGTTGACTGAGAACGGATTGATTATATTATTGCTCGTTGTTTCGATGTTGCAATATAAAATTTTGGGGATTTTTCGTACAGGTTTTAAATTGGACTTGGAACCGGTTTAAAAGAGGTTAAGGATCGGATGATTCAAATGGGCTCGGACGAGCTAACAAGTGTTCACTTGACTTCCTCGGGCACGTAACTACGAACCATAAGACAGAGATGTTCAGCTAAACAATTTTGTGAAGTTGCTGTGCTGGATAAGATTAGATTCATTTGTTGCACGATGTGGTATGGTTTATTTGGAAACACAGGTGTTTGATTGTTTTAGATAATATGCTCAATTCAGACACAACTATTCATTTTAGTTTTGAAAAAGTTTATTAACACAAATGTTCAGCTTTTTTTTTTAAAGAGAAATGGCAAATTCTATTAAAAATTAACACAAATGTTCAGCTGTTTTTGACAATGCTTAATTCAGACAAACAATTCATTTTCGCTTTGCAAAAAGTTTATTTCTGAATATGAATATGTAAGGCTGCACAAGAACCGGTCTGTAGTCCCTGTACCGGACTTGAACCGGAAAAACCATACCGGTACCGAACCGGAACCGGTGTAAACGGTACAGGGACCGGGACTGAATCTTAATAACCGGAGTAGACCGGTACAGACACCGGTTCTATGAGGAGTACCGGTAGGAACCAGACCAAAATAACCGGTTAATATAAACCATTGATAAATTTATAGGATTAAATCTGGGCTATTGGTTTTAGGTTAAGATTTTATGTTAAGATTAAAAATCTCTTTCGCCGTTTGTTCACTTCATTTTTTTTTCCTCTTCTTCTTCCTCATACCACTGCCTTCTTCTCCTCCTTCGCAGAACGTGATGAAGAATTGAAAATCCAAATAAACCATCTCCTTACTTCTTCTGTTTTTCTTTTGGATCTAGATCTAGTATCCCCGTAAGTATATGTTGGACTTGTGTGAGAAAGGGAACGAAGTTGATGTTATAGTTTGAAGTCTGCTTTGATTTCTCAGGTTTGTTTTGATTTCTCTTTGTGTTCCATGAAAAAGTTACAGTTGTTGCTATGTATTGTTCAGATTTTTTTTTTTTTTTTAAATTCTTTGGGCCAGTAATCTTTTGTTAAATCCATGGTTTTGAAAGTATGAGGTTGTTTGAATTTGGGGATTTTTGAGAGATTTCATTTAATTTGGGAGTTTTAATCAATTTGTTATTTCGATTTTATGTAGTTAATGTTGTCAATCGATTGATTGAAATTATTCTTCACCGAAAACTGCTAACGAAGCAAGCTGAACTCGTGGAGATTCAAGGGTTTTCTTTCTCTAAATGGCATCACAGATGGGTTTGCTTCTGTTATAGAAGTGGGGTTTTGATTTGAAGTACTGTTTAGAAGGATGGTGAAATTCTATAGCTAGGCATGCTTCTGTTGAATTATTTTGATGTAATGAAATTTGTGTAGAGTTCAATTTGGACTTTAAATTTGTGTTCTACTGTAATTAATTTTTTAGAACCCAAGTTTTGTGTTCTACTAAAAATCTGTGTTCTACTTTATTTTGTGTTATACCGGAAGAAATGCACCTGTTGCTGATTTAATCCTATGAATTAGGGTTGCACATGTTAGTCGTTGTCTTGCTGCCATAGAAGAACGAAGAAGTGTAACCTAGAGTCTAGGATTTTTTCTTGTTTTTCAGGTAAAAAAACCGGTACCGGCTTGTACCGTACCGGTACCGGAGGACCGGGACTACACTAGGTACAAGTACAGGTACCGGTCCTCAAAATGGGGTACCGGTCAACACCAAGTACAGGGACCGGTTCCATAAGAGTACCGGGCCGTACCGTCCCATGTGCAGCCCTATGAATATGTAGTTATTGAACATACAGTTAGCAGGATGGTGTTCAGGTTCCAGCATGGAAACCTCGAAATGAACCGGCCATGAAAATTAATTTTGTTGTTTCATTTACAAAGCATTATTTTAGAACCCTATTATTGGAGCTCTAGGAGGGAGAGGGTTTGGGGGCTATTCTAGGGTCATGAAATAACAAATTCAATAGCCCATAAATCCTTTTATTTTCTAGTGCCTAATATACCCTTGATTGAATTAGTGTTAATTAGGGTGATTAAGTAATTTAATTATGATTAGTGTTTGAATTAGGATTAATCATTGCACTAATTTTATGAAAATCAAAAACTTTTTTTCATCAAATTTTTTTTTCTGAGAATTTTTTTTTTTTACATTTTTGAAAATC
Organism: Papaver bracteatum; assembly: GCA_023529315.1. NCBI lineage: Eukaryota > Viridiplantae > Streptophyta > Magnoliopsida > Ranunculales > Papaveraceae > Papaver > Papaver bracteatum. The sequence continues at coordinate 646,107 of JAJJWX010001102.1, read as the reverse complement.
AACCATCTAATATGGTAATGCATATCCTTAAATTATCCAGGATAACCTTATATGTAGAGGATTTTGTTGATTCAAATCGGAAAACATCAATTAAAAATCTGGGTTCTTTGCAGTTTCGGCTGGGAAAACACCAAATCCCAGCCGCAAAAGACACTTATTCGGCTGAGATAATTTGTTGACCCTACCGTAAAACGCAAAAACGGTTGGGAAATGATAGTGTTCCAAGACGTATTTCTTATTTACGGCAGGGAAATAAAAAACTCCTAGCCGAAATCATTTTTTTGTTTTTTTTTTTTGTTTTTAGAAACAGTTAAGGCTGGGTTTTCCCAGCCGTAACTGGTTCTGGAAACAAAAAAAAAAACTTATTTCGGTTGGAAAACCAGGCCGAAACATATACTTTCGGATGGGAATATAAGAACTCTCAGCCGTAAACACATTCAGAAACTTTTTTTTTAACCTGAAATTCATAGAATCATATTTTTTAACCATTTAAAAGTAAAAAATAAATGGTGGATTTTCTTAGTTTTTGTTTCTCTATCATCTTTATATACGCAATGGAGAAGATGAAGAAGAAGAGAAAAAGAAAAATAATAGTTTTTTATTTTATTTTAGGATCATCATCTTCATCACGATGCAATGAAGAATCACGATGTGATGGAGAAGAAATAGAAGAGAGAAAGAAAAAAGATTTAAGTTTTTTAATGATCACGATTTCATCGTGATAAAATTATGATCATCATGATGAAATGAAGGAGAAAAGAAGAAGAAGAAGAGAAGATTAATATTTTTTTTTAATAATAATATAATTATAGGAAAGGGTGTATTTGACATTTCCTATTGATCTGGTTTCCCCCTATAACATTAAGTCTCCACTTAGTAAAATAGCCCCAAAAACTCTCCCCCTCATAGCCCCAATAATAGAGTTCTTATTTTACCTATTGGAACTAGACTAACTGTGAGATGCGGTGCAGGTATTTTCGAGCTACAAAAGGAGGTGTATCCAAGCACAAGATGAAGAGCAAGCTGAATCTTTAACTGCACTTGAGGCAATAACATGGGCTATATAAAATTTAGTCCATGATTAACAATTTAAGGTGATAATAAGAACGTCATAAGCAGAGGCGGAACCAGAAAATAAATGTTGGGGTGGCTTGAAAACAAATTGGCTTGACTTGGACTGGCTTAAACCTATTATTTAGGCTTGATTTTTTGTAACCAAACAAAATTGCACTACAAAATGTAACTTTTTTTTTGAACTTTAAGCCAGCCCAAGTCACTACATAGATCGGCCTAAGTATTGTTACTGGTACTTTAGGAACTATCAAATGGACAACAAAAGTGTTATCCAAGAGTGTATTCATTTGCTTAAATCGTCTTGTAGTTGGTCAGGTATTAAGAGGGAGGCTAGTGGTGCACCTTAGCTAATCATTCTAGAGTTGATGGTGATGGGAATGGTTCGTTAGTGCTCTAGAGTTTCTTTGCAAAGGATATCCAGAATGCAACGAGTTAACCTTCTTAAATTTTACTAGTGTGTAATGCTACGCACCGGGACCAGTGGGATCACCTAATTTAGTGTGGTGGGGTTTCGCCCCGCTCCCGTGGTCAAATTTGTATTTTGTACAATTTTTGATTAGTTTAATTTTTAATGGGATAGGAAACTCTGATACCTTTAGGTATCTAATGATTTAAATTCGTATTAAAAACTTAAATTCATGTATTAATTTTATTGGCAGTATTAAATTAATTAAAAAGAAGTTGACTCCATAAATATTGGATTTAAAAATAATTAAATTTTTATATGCCTATCTTTATTTACAATTAAACATAATTACACGTTTTTTTTTCCGTACTTTTTTTTATTAACAAATTATCCTATCCAACGACTTTATCCATAAAGGTTTTGGAAGATATGTATATATATATATATAGATACACCACATGCAGATTTGTGAAATGCAATTTTCAAAAGAAAAGAAACGAAAAAGAAATGTGAAATGCAAGAAGTGTGCATGCAATATCATGCAAAGATAACTTCATTAATATCGAGATTTAGAAGTCGATCAATGTAACAATACTATATTGAATCCAGTTTTGCGTAGCACTTTATCAACATTATATGTTTGTTGGTGGTGTTTGAACCATCAGATACCTAAGCGTTGTTTGATGATATAGCTTAATAGGCATATCCAAGATGATCACCGGTCCTCAAGAAAGAATACCATGGTAGCACTGTTAATTATAAAACTCGTATCCATTTTGTTTAAAATTGCCACGATTGGCTTTTGGTTTAAATTTTGTCGAAGAATAATAATATATTTCAAAAATGGTGTGTCTAAAAATAAATACTCATTTTTGTTATCTCGACCAAATAAATACTCATTTTTGCAATCAAATTCAAATAATGAAAATGTGTTGTGACTCGGTCTGTTAAAAACTAAGAAGCATCCTTAGTACACTTATAATTTGTTTTGTTACTACTTCAGAAATTGTTTTTTTTTTCTAGAAGTAAAAAAGACAATAGTTAATTTGGATACACAGTTTTAGAAAGACTTCTGAAAGCAAAAAAAAATTAACTTTTTGTGAAGCAAAAATGTTTTGCTTCTGGTATCCAAACATGCTATTAACTTAATCATACCTAACTTGATAATGTTCGGCAATAGAATTATTAGTGTTATGAGACTTTAATACTACGCAATTCCACTTGTAATATTATCATATTACTACAACAAAATTACCAAGAATATAACTCTGAACTAACATCAAGGTGGCAAACTCTTTTGCTAAGGTCATTACCCACGCCTATTTTTCACCAGAAATTTAATTATTAACGCTGAAATAAAAAAAAATCCCACCTAAGATGATGAATTAAAAATTCAAATACCGCAGTATGACTTGCTGACCAAACACCTATGGACCGCAGGTCAAGAGGAAGACCAGTATGGGTGTATGGATATATATACATATTTACTTTTTTTGGTAGATGATGGTATGGATATATAGCAGATATACATTGAAGTGAGTATTATATTCCAACACTTTTGAAGTTTCGAGGCTTTCTAAAGTTGAGAGGAGAAATACATGTTTTGCTTTTTACATCATTAAATATATACGATGGCAGCATTACCGGATGATCATTGTTGAACTTGCCAACTGTTGTAACAATCTTGCAAGAAACCGCAGTATAAAACCATTCAACAAAAATGTCTTTTCAACTCCAGGCCTCTGCATTTTACAATTGGTTATTGGGAAAATGGCATCATTCAATCTTGCCTCACTTAAAAGATCGTATAACAAAAACTTAAAACATGTTTGCCTAGCTATGAAGCCCAGTAACAATTAACCCTCTGTAAATGTTTGAACTGGTTACATTCCATTACTGATTATTTAAATGTATTAGAAACTAAATACAACCATAGATTTAGAAATACTATCTTCAAGAACAAAGGAAAAAATATATTTTTTTAAATATATATAGTTCTCGGTATTCTGGCACGCCACTCGCCGCCTATGCAGAATGATGTCACCAAAAAATAATATATATAGTTCTTGAATGTGAGAATCCGTTAGTTGTTGATCAATGTGCAAACACAACAACGTCATCTTGTATTTCCACTAAATTTAGATATTTCTGTTTTCTATTATAAGCAAGTTAAACTTAGAGATTCGAGTTATAGAACAGTTCATAAGCTGAACTAAAAGAAAAAATAATAAAGCTGCATGTACCATACTTTCAGCCTACCTAATATCTGCGACAAAAACATCATCGGCTCCTCCAATTTTCTTTCCCGCTAAACCTTTTCCTACAAACTCATAAGTTTTCTCTTTTTGCGTTGCTTTGCTGACGAAGATCATCCATTAAAGGTTATTAAAGAGGCCGCTATTACTGAAATACATTATTTCTAGAGTATCATAGGTGAACTCTCCAGTCCATCTCTCACCCCACGTTGAGAGATCGAATTCCATCTCACTTTAGTCCATCTCAATTCCATTATAGTATGAAACCCGTACTACTGATGGGGTTTGGTGGGAACTATTGACTCGGTGTGGCAGGGATTCGCCTCATCCTGTAATCCAGATGCATGAAATGGTAAAAAAAAATTGATGGTAGATTATTTTTAATTAATAGGAAAAACTAAAACCATTTATTAATCAATCTAGTGTGGGAATAATTTATTTTATATATGCAAGCATAATAATAATGATAATAAAAATAAATTTTCTCATTATAATTTTTTTTAGCATACTTGTACAATATGAATACTAAATTTTTAATTCATAGCAAAAGGAAAAAACAAAAGAATGCAAATTTATTCTTTTGCTCTAATCTATGATTGAAATCATTTATTTTATTCTTTCTTTATAACTAATGTTCGCCCTAGTTTCTATTTTTTTGTTTAAAAGAAACATTTCATATGATTTCAAGGATGATTTTGCAATCACATCAAGTCGGTATGAGATAATATTATGATTCCTGTGTTAATTTACTTTCCATCTTTTTTTTGTGATGATTTATATGGTACTTAGTCAATTAGTGGTTTCACGAAAATCACTGCATATAGCATATATATCTTATTATGCACCTGAATATTATTTGAATTAAGGTTTCCTGTATTATTATTTTTCGTTAACGAATACTCAAAATATGTTTGCGCAAGAAAACAAACAATATACATTAATAATTGTCAAATGCCACAATTAGAATAATTAAAGCAACGTACAGTCAGTTGAAAAATAAAAAATTACTAATCAACTGAAAATTAAAAAATCATCAAAACAGGAGGCTCCTGATAATTCCCAAGCTATCTCACAATTTTGGCACCAATTTTATGTATAGAATTCAAATGACAGCGCCTTTGAAGCTAACATTTCGATAATATGTCCAAAAGAAACAATTCCAATCCAACCTCAACAACAAAAGGTTTCCTCCAAATGGATTCGCCTCCTTACCCTGCAACTTCATCAGGGTCACGGCCTTGAATCATAAAATTTCTATAGTAACAACATTATGCCTAAGCTATATCGTAGTGCCACAACCATCACCTTTATTTTATCAATTCTTATCAACTATATTCAAATTAATTCTTGGTATACTGGGCCGGATCACAAAAGGTCGAGGTGAAATATCATGAAGTAGTGTAACTACCACTATTTTTACCAAAAACATTACCTTAAAACCTGAGATAAAACTGTCGAGACAAAATTTTCATAAGTTAACCATACGACCAGGGACGGTATTGGGGGTGGTTTACCTAGGTTGCAGCCCCCCCCCCCCCCCCCAAAAAAAAAAAAAAAAAAAACTTGCAAGAACTCGTTTGGTCCATGTGATTTAGTATAAAATAGCCCAAGTGAGAATTAATATTAGCCCAGGTGTTAACTTATCCCAACTACAATTTGAAACATTTTGGTGTTTCTGTATATAAAAACTTATGTTGTGATACTACGTGGTAGCCGTTCAAAGATATACTAACACAGTCCCACAAAAATAAATCACAAATTAGGTGATCTTAGCCGTTTAAAGACTAAGGAGAAGAATACAAAGATCTTGCTATAAAGTTGTTTTCATTTTAATGGTTAAAATACACATAATTTTTCTTGCTTTGTCAAATTTGATTACTTGTTAATTATCTAATATGATGAAAAACTTAAAAATAATTGTATTTTTTATGGGTTTTTTATATAAGAAAGACCGAAAGTTACGAAAGATCTTAGAATCTAAACTTTTAATCACAACTACTATCATTTTTTCTATTTCTATCTCTGTTTGTCTCCTTGTCTTTTTTTTTTTTTTTTTGACCGGTAAATATTATGGTACTGATGACTTGGGTCACTGGTACCATCACCCAATGACTTATCAGTGTACGTACTACAATGATATCAGCTATTGTGCCTCTTCACTTCTCTTATGATGAGAGTGTTGTATCCTAGAACTTGTATTATTTTGTTCGAAATAGCAGCAAGGATTTTATACATTGTGATTCAAGAAAAAAAAAAGCTCTTAAGCTAAAACCTGATACTTGATTTAAAAAAAAAAGGTAACGCGTCGCGTCTTGCTCACTTCGTGTATCTTTTTCGCGTTTGTCATTATTACTGTTCAGTATTCGTAAAAAAAAAAAAAATTAAGCCCACCTGGACATAGATTCCTGGTTCCGTCGCTGCATACGACATACCAAAAAAACAACCATTGGCAGCTTATGCCTTGTATCCTTAGAATCACAACAATATATAACAAAGGAAAAAAAAAATCGACAAAGTTACATTGAACATGAAGCTCACCAGGTTGATTACCATTGGGATCCAATCCACCAATTCTGTAGATCTTTAAAGTTTTCGAATCATCAATTTCATAATATCATTCTTCTCCTCCTCTTTAGTTATTTTCTCATTGTTCTCAATAAGATCATACTACAACATAGGTCTCTTGAGAGTTTAAACTTACTATCCATACACATCAATGACCGGAAGTTATTGTGCAAGGAATGGCTCATATAAAATACCATCATAAGACTCCATTGTCGTGCACAAAACTGGAGGTAAGTTATGAAGATTAGGAATATTGTGAATACGAAAAATGTTTTGAAGATAAGCAGAAACATGAAACTGGCGCACAAACATTCCATTACGAATCCCAGGGACTCATTTTTCAACAGGATAAAAAATCATAAAACGATATAATACTGGAAACCCTAATGCATCTACAACCACACGCCACATTGGAATTCAAATATCACAGTTTCATTATACCCGTTTTAGGAATAAACTCCAACTAAACTCCCCATTGTAACAAGTTTCAACAATTCAAAGTTGCACTAAATATGCTAAGTTTAAGTGACTATCCAAAACAAATTCAGCTAATATCGCTCCTAATATAAAATATCTTTTGTCTCATACTGGACGTATTTTTGTAGAGACAATATCAACTGTTGCAGAAGCTACAGTCCTATTTAGATTAAATTATATTAAGATCACTCACTCTCTTGTGAGTTAAAAACATAAAAATTATCACTGCGAACTAAAATAATATTATTTTGTGTAAGACCTAAATCTCAAAGTAATTTAAGTAAGAGAAGCATCCTTTGGAACAATGAACCTATAAATAGGTGAATCTATATGGGTAATTTTGCAGGAGTTTTACAATAATATCATTTCGACTTACTCATACCCATAATATATACTGTTACACGAAGTTCTTTAGAGGTATTCGCATCGTGCTTAGGAGTCAGTCTGAATTCTTAGTTCTTGAAACGCACTGCTGAGAAGAAGTCTTTCATCCACATTGAATCTCTGAAGAAGCACTGTAGTTCCAAGGATAGTTGTTCATAGACTGCACATCTGTCCTAGCAAGATCCTAGATGCCTTCTCTTTATACACAATCCTATATAAATAAAGATTCAAAATCAATTGTCTTCCATTTTTATGTTGTGTCACCATCCATTCAAATAAAAATGATAAATTCTTGGCAGACAAACTGGGAAAACCGATTAAAGTATATAGCTAAACACATAAACACAAATATTATTTTACTAAATCAGAAGTATAAAGTTTTTTTTTAGAACATAAATACTTTTAACTTTTAGGCAAGAAAATCTACGAAAAATTGAACAAAACAGACAATGTAAACGCCAGTGTAAGTAATATTTTACCTGCGACTCAGTGATGTTTTTGTATCGCCCAATAAATAGATGAATGATAAGTTCAATTCTCCATGGGACAATGGAAAGTGTTTATACTGCTGACCTCCTCATCTCATTATTGTACTTTTCTGGAAAAATAGGGCACTAAATCTTTAGAGGGGCATCATAGTACGGAAGATACGATGTTGTGGCTTTGGCTGAAGCCAACTAATCCTACCACAGAAAGCTCATATATGGTAACCAAATTCAAAGAGATATTGATAATTTACATGTCTTAGGGGAGCTTGAAAAAAATCTTTGCTTCGCTGATGCCAAACTCGGGCCATCTTTCATATATGGTCTAGAAAATAACATAGTCTAGAAACCGAAAAATATTTATAACACAATATACCTATATGTTACTCACCAGCGCACAATCAACAAATGTTGCATATGAATTAAAATAAATACTAAGATGCAGACCTTTTGTCTAAATAAATACGCATATTTTTTTCACTTAAGAGAAATATCCCAGTTATATGAAACCATTAACCTCAAACGTAAACCATTAACTTCGATTTGGTTCTTGTTTAGTACTATAAACTCAAACGTTGTTGAGCTGGATCTAGAATACTGATCGAATCCTAAATTTTCACAGTGGTTTCATGGAAGAAGAAAAGTATTAGAAGGGTAAGAATTTTGAATCGTTGGCTAGTCCGAGGCATAATACCTATTCATATATATGATATAATCAGAATATTAATCTTGAGAAATAAAACGTGCAAGAGCGCATTTCGAAAATATGCAGGAGCGCAGAGAAAATACTGGGGTTATCTGTAAAAAATTATGCAATCAAGTAGCACTCAAAAAACAACAAAATAGAGCAAACACATACCTTCACAAAATATATCTTTCCCCGCTAATATCTTGGTAACAACCCAAGTATTTCAACTTCTGCATACTAAGAAACAACAACCCACATGACTTCTGCATACTAAGAAATAACAACCTGCAGTGAAACTTAACGAACCTAATCAAGCACTTCATACTATAATATCAAGCAATTGTTTGCCAGGAAATCTCTCTACCTATCATTGTCAAATACCTCATAAGCAATAATTGGAAACAAATTTTCTAAACTTTAAATGAACCTAAACACACCTGGTTGATGCAAGACACCCCAGTTCTGCCCCTACTATAATCCTTTTATTAAACTGCAAAAAAAAAAAAGTGGTATCACTGATCAATGATTCAAAATAGAAAACATGTATTGATCAAAAACCTTAGAACCCTAACCAAACAGAGAAGAAAAGAACATAAAAATAATTACATGTTGTGCATTGAAGTTGAAATTAGATTCGTTGATTATTGCTGGCAATCAGAAATAACAACAGAAATTAGTAGATAGAAAAATTGTTTGGAACCAACATTGATATGATGCAGAAAGATTGTTTAAAACCAACATTAATCTTTGTAACAAACACAAAGTAGTCTTTGTTAACTACACGATCGATCGGGTAATGAATAAAAAATGATTAGGGTTTCAGAAGAGAGAATGAGAGAATAAGAAGAGAAAAGAGACGCGGGTGCATCACATAAATTGGATTTTCCTAAAATGTTCTATATATGCCGAACCCTTAAACTCCATGAAAGGAAAAATTGTCTTGGAAATAATATCAATCCATATCTATAAATTTATAATCTTAGGCGTAGGGATGGACAGTATCTATGTTCATTTAGTAATCCGAGATTTGTTTCTAAAATTAATTCATATGTATTCTGAGTATGCGCCGGATATAGGAACACTTAGCATTAACTGCCAATTATAGAATTACCCGATCTTAGATTACTCGAAAATTTGCTCCATTAATCACCGATAAAAAAATTCCATAAAAACTTATTTGGGTTGATTTTTTCTTCTGATATGGAAATTCTAGGATTTTTTCTAAAAAGAGAATTGTTTCGACATACCTTCTAAAAAAAATTCCATTAATTACTCGTAAAAGAATCTTGTAAAAACTTATTTATGTTGATTTTTTTTAAAATGGAAATTCCCGGTATTTTTCCAAAAAAAAAAAAATCGTGGGCTCTCCCCAAAAGATATTTGTAGATTTTGCGGCTAATCCGAAGATTTAGATTTCATATTCTATTAAAAATTAACGGCCACGAAATGTAAGGGGGGCTAACTTTGATTTCGGCCAATCAGGAACGAGGGTTCCGTTGACCGGCCAACTGGAGTTTAAAAAGGACTGTAATCTATGCAGTGTCATCTAAAATTAGTTTTTTCTCCCTTTCATTAAGTAAAATTAACAAAATCATTTAGAAAAAATCGGGATTCTTGTGTATTCTTAGCCAAAAAAAGAACGGAAATTTAATACCTTGTAGGAAAAAAAATCTATTCACGTTAAATATGGAATCAATATTGCGTAGAAAAATATTTCTTTCTTTTTAGGTTAAGATTTTGGCATAAAAATCAAAAATAGGGAAATCATTAAAAATAATTTTAAATTTGAATATAATCTCACGTATTTTTGGATGATTCAAAAAAATATCGCATTACTTTTTGATTTTGTTAATTTTAAATTTGAATATAACCTCACGTATTTTGTTGATTTTGTTAATTCATATAACTTGGTCAACCGATTACAATTTTTATCATAAGAAGTGGTAACCGATCCTATTTTATGGTAACTAGTGTAACCGATCCTAGTACCCACTTGGAGGTAGAACCGAAACTTTATGTTGAGGTAGAACCATGAAACCCATTAATGGTGATTTGATAGGATAATCAATCACATAGTTCTTGGAAGTCATATGAACCAATTCTAAACTTGTTTGGAAGTGTGGGAAATCGGTTCCAAGATTGTAAATATGAAAAAGGATTTACAAAGTAAAGATGTCGACATACTTTGTACATGTGCAGTAACTCTTATCTTTTATTGTTCAAAGATATTCCTCAACAGATAAAGGAGAATCCCGGATCGAAATAGATTGAGAATATTATAATTAAGGGTTTTAATTTTATATGCTTTTAGTTTCCAGCAATTAAAATGCATATCGTTATAAAATAAAAATTAGTAATGTGCATTCACTAGTTGGAGATTTTCTACTGAGATTTCGGTTAATATTTAGACAGAGCATTTCCAGGAATTATGAAAACCGTTTTTACCCTTATTGCATATCTTTGAGAATATTCGGTTTTGGAAATTCCTTGGTGTCCAAATTTCCTTGTCTATAAATACTGAAGTTTGCATTTCTAGCAAACTAATCCTCAGAGCAAGAAAAACTACCTAGTTGTGTTGTTACTAGTGGAGCCGCATATTTTGAGAGGAAAGTAACCTAATTAAGCGAAATCTCTTACGACCGCTCGGTTTAAAGACTTCTTTGGGATTGAGAAGCTCTATTAGTACCATTGGTTGGAAACTAGATAATTATAGTTTATTATTAGTTTTCGATTGATTTGATTGACTAACGGTTGTTGAACTTTGATTGCACCTAGTTTGTTTATGCTTGAGAATCTTCTCTTCTGATATAAGATTCACTCAAACTAGATCGAAGTTTCGATGGGAGATCTTTAGAATGTTTGTAGATCTAAAGACGTCTTTGTGATAATCCATTGTTAACAAACTCCATTATGTGTGTGGTTGATAACAAGAGATTCAAGTTGTTTGTGTGCAGGTGTTTATTGAAGATCTAAGAATATTTGAAGACAAAGAAGATATTTGGGTTCATAATCTTTGGTGTGCACAAAACTTGTTTCGGCTGGAAAGGGATCCAACTATAATCGGTTTATCTTTGTGATAAATTGGATTGATTAGTTGAGTAGATCGGCATCAATACAATTCTTTGTGATTCAAAGTATTGATTTCAAAATCTAAACAATTACTTTGGTAGTTATTTATTGGATTGATATAAGAACCTGAAAAAGGAGTTTATTGGGATAAACGGACGAGCCTTTTGTCAAACTCATATCACGTTATTTGAAAAGTGTTGTTAACGAAAAAATTTGTTGTTCCTTTACTGTTTGGAATACGAACCAAAGGAATTTTTCCAAGTGCGTGACTTATTGAAATTTGGAGGCGCAAGGATACTGAGGGAACTAAGTGAACTATAGGTTTAGTTGCTTAGTCTCAACTATACGAAGTTGGTTTGATTTTGTATAGCGGATTAATTCTGAGAGTATTCAATTCTAGACTAGGTCTCGGGGTTTTTCTGCATTTGCGGTTTCCTCGTTAACAAAATCTTGATATGTCTTTTACTTTTCTATTTCCGTTATTATAATTGTTTTATTATAATTAGAAGTAAAATACACAAACGTTAATTCATATTTACTTGATAGCAATCCTATAGTGTTTGGTTAAGTCTGAACCTATTATCAAGTAAACATACTTCGTTATTGTATTGTATCGATCTTGTATCCATAGTCAATTACACAAGTTATCTTGTTGTCGTATTATCTCGATCTCGTATTCATAGACGATCACACGAAGTGTGAACCGATTAGTTGTATTGTCTCGACTCAGTCCATAGACAATCACTTTCGAAGAAAGGACTTATATGTGGAAAAGTTTTAGATTGAGGTATATTTGGGTACTCTCGTATTTTCAATTAGTGTCAGAGCAGGCAAACACGAAAAAGATCTTAACAATCCGTGTTTGGTGCCATCCAACCTATAAGAATTGAACCTATGGTTGATTCAATTAACGTAAAGAAATATATCAAGAGTTTTGAATTAACACTTGGTGAAGGCATTTACGATTCAATGTCTGAAAACGTTCATGAAATCATCACTAGAGATTCTACTAGACAAGTTAATCTTGTTAATAATGTAAAAACCAATGACGACTGGAAAATACATCTACAAGACGGGTTAGATGAAATTTCCGATAATGATGACTCAGATTTTGAACAAGAAGTAGAAGAGGATATCTCAGAATACTCTAAACTGTTGGAACCTTTGAAAAATAAAAAAATGAGAACTTCGGATTTTCTTGGTTTTACGACTCCTCTTTGTCGTGAAAACAAGAAACTTAGGAGGGTTTTTCAAGGATGTTATAAGGGTTACAACACCAGTTATTATCTTCTTAAAGATCGTACAGACAAGCTTAATGCTAAGAAATTAGAATGTGAAAATCTTCGAAGAATTTTTGTTTTGTCGGAAAAGAAACTTGTTGAATCTGAAGCAAGGGTTAATTCTCAACAAAAGAGTTTTGAAGAGAAAGAAAGTGAATATCTCTCACGAGAAAAATGGCTTAAGACTGACTAGTGCTCTTGAAAAAATCATGATGTTGGAAGAAGAAAATTTGAACCTGAAAAAGTTCAATAATAGCTCAAACAATTTAACCTCAATGTTAAAAGCAAGTAGAAATTATCGTGATACACGAGGATTGGGATATAAGGGAATAAATGCTTCAAATATTAGCAAAGAGGTAAAAAATTTTAAAGCTGCAAATTCTTCTCAACCAGAGGCTTCCACTGATGTCAAAAATGATATTATTTCTTGTGAAGAGGTAAATCCATACAAGCCTAAGAATGGTGTTCAACCAGACTCATCAAGTGAGGAAATCAAAGATAGCACTTCTGTTAATGTGAATAAAGCAAAACTGTTGAAGAAGAAGAAGAAGAAGAAAACTCACCGATCTCCCATGCAAGCGGATCCGCAAAAAGGTAACATTAAAACTCAGACTTTGTATATTTCTAAGCATTGTTATTATTGTGGTAATAAAGGGCACTTGCAATGGGGATGCAATATTCGTAAGATGCAGGATGAACTTACCTTTGTATCGAACGAATTGGCTAAGATTGCTCCCCAAAGGAACTCAGATCGATATTGTCCAAAGTTTAGGCAAAAGAATTATTATAATAATAAATCATGTTTTACTCATCGCTCGACAAGGACATCTTATAAAAGACCCTATTATAGAAAAATAGATGACTTTGCAAATACTAAGACAAGATCTGATGTTCCAAATTGGAGAAAGGTTGTTTCGCAAAATATCCAAAAGGACAATGATCCTAATGGTATGAAGGAGAAATATGCTCCTGCGAAACCCAACTCTAAATGGGTCCCAAAGTCCTCCATAGCCAAGAAGGGACCAAAAGTTAGTCACAAGAATGACTCTCAGCTATTAATTGTTGGTGACAATAATTATAAGAGTTTTTTTTTGAAAGACTAAAGAAATACATCATGTCTGAAATCTCTTGTACTAGTGAACGTTGTGATAATGACACTCTTCATCACAAGTCAAAGAAGAAAAACAAAAGATGGAACAAGAGAAAACAAACCAAGCAATAGGTCAAGAATGATGATTCGGTCTTAGTCACTCATGACGAACAAGACAAGGATCAATTCAACACAACCTAGTTGTATTGGAATGTGCATGCTCACCTTTGTGCTCAATCTTTTGAAGGGTGAGGAAGCACGTGAAACTGAGCATATGATCTATCGGTTATTATATGACTAGTTAATATCTTTAGGGAGATTTATTTTCTTTTATACTCATACTTTCTATATCTATATTTGAACTTTTGATAGAAATGGTAATTTTGAGTTTATTATGTTGATATCTACTGATCATATATGTGTAGCTCTTGTTTTTACGGTTAAAACGAGCCAAAAATCACTGAATTCGGACATCATATGCAAAGGTTATATCAAAAATAGTTTAGTGTTGTGATCTGTCACAAGTAACTCTTGTAACCGGTCCTAGTGACGACTAGTGATTTTATAACCGATCCTAGTGATAGGTCCATACGAAGGAGTGTAAAACTGTTTTGTCCCTAACTTCTTCGTCCGAACTCGGAATGACCTCATTCTTTTTGCGTTGATTTCGCAATTAAATTCCCTACAAGACAGAGGTAATTGTAATACTTGATTCTTTTTTGAATGTTTATGGTGTATTTCATTTGTGTTATGGGATGTTTGATTTCGGTTTTCATAACCTTAATATTCGATCTCATATTGTGTGAACCCTTATGTCTTGGGTGACTTTTTGATTTAGCGGGATTGAGTTCTATCCCATGTTTGTAGGCTTTATAAAAGGATCATGAAGGGTTCTGATCGAAAAAATATGTGAAAAAGTCACAATATGTTGAATCGTTTTGGTTTAGCATAAAATCATATGTGTTTCGGGGTTTCTAATTTTGCATTGCAATAGTTAAAACCGGTTTTCGCAATTTCTCTGGTAAAGGTTGCTCTTTGTTGTTGTTTTTTTGTCTTGCGAGAGGATGAAAACATAACGGGGGAGAGTTTTATCTTGAACTGGTGCTTAATGACATATCTTTCGGGGGTGGAGAGGATCCGGAACTTGAGGTAACGACTTTGTTAGTTAATCATTTTCCTATTTAAGAAAACCCTGATTTTATTGCATATTTTTATTGATTTTTCGTTAAAAAAATTCGGTACAATTGATGTTTTCCATTATTTATGTATGGATGTATGTGTGAATCAATTGTTTATTATCTTTCTTTATTATTTGGTATCAATTGTTTAGGCTTACAAAATTTCTGTGCAATTGCGGTGTTATAATGTCTATGTTTGTTTCAATTGCTTCCAGTTGAAGTAAATGATTATACAAGTTCATTTATTTGGTTTGTATGGATTGTTTATGGATTAACAAAAGAGTTTTCGGGATCAATTGTTTAGTTCAATTGGATTCCGGATAAGAGAAACTAAGTTAATTCTAATCTTAGTTAGACTTATCAAAGTGGAGGTTTCGGTTATTCAAGTCTAATCGAATGCCTTAACAATAAATGCTAGTTAACTAACCTAGTACTTGTCTTGTTTATAAGTGAAATGTCAAAGTTATTGATGAGAATAATTAGAGCCTGATGAGAAAAATAGAGTTAATTCTGATCTTTATTTTGGTCTTATCGAACAAGCGATTGTATTTGTACAATCG
Source organism: Papaver bracteatum (assembly GCA_023529315.1). NCBI lineage: Eukaryota > Viridiplantae > Streptophyta > Magnoliopsida > Ranunculales > Papaveraceae > Papaver > Papaver bracteatum. The sequence continues at coordinate 630,596 of JAJJWX010001102.1, read as the reverse complement.
GTTTAGCAAAAGAACTAAGATGTTAGTCAATTTTTAATTTGCTAAACTATTAGGGAAAATTGCTTCGGGCAATTGTTTCCTTGGTAACATATCAAAACAAAATTACTTGTAGTTTTGGTTTTGATGTTGGTTATCAAAAATGGTGTTTGGGACCCTCGTGCTTAACTCGTATAGGTTGCAAGTCTCTTTGTAAGATTTGTAAGATCCTTTCGGTTTGTCCTTTATTTTCTCGTACCTTTGACGTTTTGTGACAAAAAGGAGGAGAAATATATGGAGTAAACAAGTGATTTGATGTTGATTTGGTATCACTAAGGGAAAAGACAATGGTGCTTAAACGTTATATCTAACGAAAGAGTAAAGCATAGACTAAGGGTGTTAGAGCATTGCTCAGTCGAACTCGCATGCGTTGCTATCTCAAGCATGTTTGTCAATGTTAGTGATCAAAACTATAAAGTCTTGATTTCTAGTCTACTACAGCTAAGGTCTCGGACTAGGATAGAAAGTGTAGTTGAGCTCAAGAACTCCATGGAAATCATCATACAAGACTAAGGACTACTCAAGGAACCAGTGGATATTCATCGACTATAAGGTATGTGGAGACTTGAACTTATCTATCACTCAAAATTCTATCTACTCTATCTCCTATCTTGAGACAAAAGTCGTATTACTATATAGACTAAGAATATACACATGTGATATTTCGAGCTGAGTATATCTCGCTTATCTATTTCTCGAAATATGTGTTGGTAAAGCTTTCGCTTTATCCAAGTTCATCTTTACCTACTGACGAAAGTCATGTTACGTTTCAATCATTTTGGAAATCGCTCTGACGAAAAATAGTTTGTGAATAACAACTATATAACGCTCTCCGAGAATGTTTCAATGATTGAAATGAGAGTTTAGACAATATAACCATTGGGGGATATTAACATTGTTGTGGTAACACATATATGTATAAGTCCTTTGCACTTGAACCGAAGTTTGCGAACTTTGTTGATCAAGTGAAATTGTAACTTGAGCATCCAACTCACTCCACAAACGTGCGTAGTTCTCGAACCCGAGAATTTCTGCTGGAGTTGTAGCTCGGTTTCAGTCCGCGAACTCAGTCCGCAAAGTCTTCGACTGTGTGAGACAGATTTTTTTATTAAAGTCTTTGACTTTGGGTCGTAGCAACTCTTGGTTGTGGGTGAGATCATCTAAGGGAATCAAGTGCACAATATCCTGCTGGGATCAAAGGCATATAAGCATAACTACACCTTGGATCAGTGTGAGATTGATTGGGGTTCAACTACAGTCCAGACCGAAGTTAATTTGGAGTAGGCTAGTGTATGTAGCGGCTTAATACAGTATATGTTTAATTTGGACTAGGTCCCGTGGTTTTTCTACATTTGCGGTTTTCTTATTAACAAAATTCTGGTGTCTGTGTTATTTCTTTTCCGTATTATATTTTTATATAATTGAAATAATACAAGTTGTGCTTTGTTCAATCAATTAGAATATCCGACCTTATTGGTTATTGATTTAAATTGATTGACACTTGGATATTGGTCTTTGGTACCATCCAAGTTATCTCTCTTTGATTAAGACTCACGAATTGTATTTTCTTGAGTAAATCAAATCGAGAGATTGAGATAATAACTCCTTGAGTATTTTCTATTGATTGAGTCTAACTGTCTAGTTGATTCTCTAGAAAAAAAACTCGGAGTTGTCCATACAGATTGCTAATCGAAATATTGGGTGTGGTTGTTAGACCCCTGCTTTTTCAATTGGTATCAGAGTAGGCAAACACGTTCAAAACCTCACAAGTCTGTATTTGCAGCGACCTGACTCTATGGACAGAGGTGTTATCTCAATAAACGTACCACCAGTCTTCGATGACTCTAATTACTTATGGTAGAAAATTGTTATGCGAGCTTTTATTCAAGCACGTGATTTTCAATCATGGGTATATGTTGTTAATTGATATGATCCTCCCGTAGTGGCAGTTGGAAACGTGAACGTTCCAAAGAATATGGGTGAATACGCCCCTGCCGAAATCCTTGCTGCAAAGCAAAATTCAGACGGTTTGAATGCGATCATACATGCCATTACCCCAGATATTCATCACCATGTCTCTAATTGCACTAAGTCGCAAGAAGCTTGGGATATCTTAGCAACCGTATTTGAAGGTAACACCAGTGAAAAGGAAGCTAAGCTTCAAAACCTTAATTCTGATTGGGAAAACCTTCGTATGGCAAATGAAGAAACATTTGATGAGTTTAATCACAAAGTGTCTGAAATTGTTAATGCATCTTTTGCATTGGGTAAGACTATTCCTGAAAAGGACATTGTTATGAAAATTCTCAGATCACTGCCATCTAGATACAATGCTAAGAATCATGCCATCGTTGAGGGAAATAACCTAGATACTCTCTCCAGAAATACGCTGGTTGGAAAACTTAATATCTTTCATCATGAACATTCATCCAAATCTAAGGATGTTGCATTCAAAGCACTAAACTAAATTACTTGATAAAAGTAATAAAGTGTATATCTTTGAAGATGATCACTCTGAGATAGATTCATCATATGAAGATCTTGACAAATCAGTCTCGATGATCACAAGACAGTTTAGGGACCTTCTATTGAAGAGAAGTAAACGGTTCTCCAGAGATAAGCCAAAGGCATCAGTCAAACCTCATAATCGTGTTCCTCCTAAAAACAGGGATATTGATGAAACTGATGATGAGGATATGCCTCGGTGCTTTAAGTGTAAGGGATTTGGTCATTTTGCAAACGAGTGTCCAAATCGTAGAAAAAACACTAGGAACAAAGGTCTTGCAGCAACTCTTGATGAAATGTCGGACAGCTATGACTCTAATGAAGACGAGAAATCAAGTTTTGCACTTCTTGGTGAAAATATTGATTTTGATAATTGTAGCAATACACATATCAATCTTTATATTCTTTCAAAAGATAATCCAACCATTCTGGAAGAAAAAGTTGACCATTTTCTTGGAAACTCTGTTCATAATGTTTCAGGATCCATTATGTGCCTAGCTGCTTGCACATCTTAGAAACATGATTACTATCCAAGTATGACGTGCTCGTATTGTTCATTTAAAGGTTATGATCTCTAGAAGTGTTACAAATTCAAACACAAACAAAGAAACGTCAACAAACTTCAACGAAGAGCAAATCATTTAGTAAAAAAGCTTAATCTTGCTCAAAAGACCGCTGAGGTGTGTAAGATTTTATCTTCGTCTAAGAAGTTAGTTTCCAAGGAAAAACCAAGACCATTTGAAAAGAAAGTATGGTCAAACTGTTTTGATAGACAGAGGTCTGTGGATTCCTCTCAAGAGGAAATTGGTGGACAAATTGTTGTTCACCACAACATAACTTAATTGTGTTGTTTCTAAAATCTTGTCTCATGTGCCTGATCAAAAGAGACAATAATTTTGTACCTCTCAGGCTTTAGAAAAAGTTTCTTTTCTTAGTCTTGTTATTTTTGTCTATCAAACAAAAGAATGTATTATCGATAATTCTACTCTTTATAGGGATAAGAGTTGATCATTTACAAACCTGTTTTAGGTTTTGAACCCTACATTCCTTTTCCTTCTCTAAACACCTTTTTTTGTCTCAAGACTACTTGTTGAGTTAATTGTGATTTCTTCTCACAAACCCATACGTCTATGGAAACTCCAAGGATGATGTCCTTTGATAAAAAAATAAGGTAATGTGATTGCTAAGCCATCAATCATGAAGGAAAAAGAAAAATCTCCATTTCCTCCAACCTTGAAAAGAAAAAGAAGGAATATGAGGAAGACAAGAGTTGTTCCTTCAAACTCTCAGAAGTTTTCTGATGTTCTTGAAGTGTTGAAGGAGCTGCGAAAAAAGATTCAACAAGTAAAGGCTTTTGTGTATAAGGCTCATGAGATTCAGAAGGCCCTGGTTCGACAACAACAACCAAGAAGGTTCATCGATATAAACTCCTTTCTTAACGAACCATATGTTCCAATGGTTGTTGACGACAGGGAGTTCAGGGACGATAATGAATTCTTTAAAGGTCTTAATGCCTAGTAAATCTTCTATTTTTCTATTTTGTTTAGAAGAATAACTAGTGTTTTGGAATAGCCATTATTGTGATTACACATAGCTATATCCAATGTTTTCATCTTCTTGTTTTTAGATTTATTGGTTTAAATTCTAAACTTGTTTGGAAGATGATGGTTGCAGTATTAATATTTTGATTTTATATATTTCATTATTTTGATGGGATATATGTGTTTACGTCCGTGAACTTGATTGTCCCATATTTTGTCAAAAGTAAAGTCATTCGTGAATTGATATGCAAGGATCGATAAAAGGATGAATAGACTTTTGAAAAACACAAAATTTAAGCCTATATTGTCAATTATATATTGATATAAGATAGGTTAAAATCTTTTGTGATTCAAGGATTATGTCTATTGTGTGTCATTGTGCAAATGGTGATGGAAACATAGAATGAATCCTTGTGTATTCCTCAGTAATTGAGCTTCCCTGATCTATTTTTTTTGTGTATTACTGTGAGACTCAGTATTGTAACTTATGTTGAGCACTAGACAACCAAGTTGATTATGTTCGTGATTAGCTTAGTTGTGTTCTGTAAGGTACTTTACGTCGAGTATTTTGGACTAAATCAATCATCATGTGTGATTATTTAGTTATGACTCCGTAAGGATTTTCTCATGTTGAGCATGATTGACTGGGTTGGTTATTATGATTAACTTAGTCATCGCTCCATAGATTTTCTTATGTGAGTATAAACGATTGAATTGATTACTTTTGTGATTAGTTTAATTGTGTAGTCCGGTTAGATTAATTATGAGTTTACTTGTGAATAATCTAATCGAGTTTTTAAGTCTCCATAAGTTTACTTGTGTTGAGCATATTTAGTCAAATTAATCTTGGGTTAATATGATTGAATATTTCTTGTTGGATTCCAAATTCATACTAGTATGCAATTTGTTGAGTCTAAAGAAATCCTTCTTTTCTCTTGAAATTAAGGTCGCTCTTGTTGTTCCTTTGGGAATGACATATTATGGGGGAGAGTTCTTTTGAACTTGTGCTTAATTGCCAAATTTTTGTGGGGAGTGCGGCTGTGGAATAATATAGGGGTTATCTTGCGATTTTATAAACTCCTTGATGAATGCATTTAGCTTCGGCTTTATGATTGCATCTAAATAAGATGATATACATTTACCTTTGGTCATGAAATGTCTCTTACGGAAATTTCAATAGGATCCCGTTCTTGTACCTTTGCCAATTTTATTGACAAAAAATGGGAGAATTAATATGTAGTTCACGCTACAAATACATATGGTTTTCGGTTCATTATGTAAGGGGGAGTGGTTTCCATGTGATATGGAGTATTGACTAAGGGGTAGTGAAGTATCACCATAGTATTGTTGTTGAAGTTGTGATGCAATTGGACTTTGACGCTGTGTAATAATACTATGACATTGTATAACAATGATTGAGAACCGATGCTTTTTTCATTATTATATCTATAGATTTTCAACAACGATGATGCTAAACTTACAGCCTTTGGGATCATTGGACTACTTGGAAGTGACAAAGATTTCAAGTATTGTTGAAGATTAGACATGTGGAATAGGAGCTACAAAGTTTATTTATATATTTTTTGTATTCCATATGTATTAATAGTTTTGCCACTAAAATTGACAAAGGGGGAGATGTTAGAGTATTGCTCGGTCGAACTCGCATGTGTTTCTATCTCAATCATGTTTTTCAATGTTAGTGATCAAAACTATAAAGTCTTGATTTCTAGTCTACTATAGCTAAGGTCTCAGACTAGGATAGAAAGTGTAGTTGATCTCAACAACTGCATGACAATCATCATACAAGACGAAGGACTACTCAAGGAACCAGTGGATCATCATCGACTAAAAGGTATATGGAGACTTGAACTTATCTATCACTCAAAAGTCTATCTACTCTATCTCCTATCTTGAAACAAAAGTCGTATTACTATATAGACTAAGAATATACACATGTGATATTTCGAGCTGAGTATATCTCGCTTATCTATTTCTCGAAATATGTGTTGGTAAAGCTTTTGCTTTAGCCAAGTTCATATTTACCTAGTGACGAAAGTCATGTTACGTTTCAATTATTTTGGAAATCGCTCTGGCGAAAAATAGTTTGCGAATAACAACTATATAACGCCCTCTGAGAATGTTTCAATGATTGCAATGAGAGTTTAGACAATATAACCATTGGGGGATATAAACATTGTTGTGGTAACACATATATGTATAAGTCCTTAGCACTTGAACCGAAGTTTACGAACTTTGTTGATCAAGTGAAACCGGAACTTGAGCAGCCAACTCAGTCCGTGAACTGCGTAGTTCTCGAACCCGAGAATTTCTGCTTGAGTTGTAGCTCGGTTTCAGTCCGTGAACTGACGGAAGTTCTCGAACCTGATAATTTCTACTGGAGTTTGTGAACTCCAACCGGTTAACTTGAGTCCGCGAACCCAGTCCGCGAACTTAAGTGGTTATGTCTAAAAACGATGTTTGTGAACTTATCTTAATAAACTAAGAAATGTTATTACAAACCGTGGCTTTATAGTTCATGAATCAATTCGAGTGAATCATATCGTTTTTGATTCAATTGTTTCTTGTGTAGTACATGATATCTCATAGCAATTGAACAACTCTCTAACTAGTTCATTTGAGTCATTTGGACTAGTTATGGTGAAGAAGAATATGGTTGATATGAAAGTTATCATTTGGCTAACCATTTGGTTAACCAATATTGAACCAACTATTGTACACGTTTGGGTATGGTTACAAAAACCCAAAATCGTCAAGTACATGTGTGTATAAAAATATAAGTTTTCGATCTAACGGTTGAGAAATATTAGCTTGAATCTAATCAGGTTTTCATCTAACGGTAAATATTAAATGCTTTGTTACCAAGCTAACATTGATTGCAAACCCTGATTTGAAAGACTATATAAGGGAGAACTCTAGCAACTAGGATACCTAATCCCCACACATTCTGTGTGATACTAGTTGTCTAAGCTAGAGTCGATTCTCTTTTAACCTTTGGTTTTCTTCTTCTAAAACTAGGTTAACGACTTAAAGACTTCATTGGGATTGTGAAGCCAAACCGATACTACTTTTCTTGTAATTATATGATCTGATCTTGTTGTTTCTATCGTATGAGTACAATTATATTAATTGGCTTGAGATTTCTATCTCTGATAGGCAAGATATAAAAGTAATCACAAACATCTTCGTCTCATCGTTTGTGATTCCACAATATCTTTTTTCGTTGCGTCGATTATGACTATTGTGAGGTGATTAATAAAACTGAGCTGTTCTTCGGGAATATAAGTCTAGTTTTATTGATTGGTTCCTGTTCACCTTGATTTATCAAAAGACAGAACAAAGCTCATAGGTTTATTCGTGGGAGACGAATTTATCTATCTTGTAGACTTTTCTGTGTGAGACAGATTTTTTTATTAAAGTCTTCGACTTTGGGTCGTAGCAACTCTTGGTTGTGGGTGAGATCAGCTAAGGGAATCAAGTGCGCAGTATCCTGCTAGGATCATAGGCGTAGGAGCATAATTATACCTTGGATCAGTGTGAGATTGATTGGGGTTAAACTACAGTCCAGACCGAAGTTAATTTGGAGTAGGCTAGTATCTGTAGCGGCTTAATACAGTGTATATTTAATCTGTACTAGGTCCCGGGGTTTTTCTGCATTTGCGGTTTCCTCGTTAACAAAATTCTGGTCTCTGTGTTAGTTCTTTTCTCAATTATATTTTTATATAATTGAAATAATACAGGTTGTGCGTTGTTCAATCAATTAGAATATCCGACCTTATTGGTTGTTGATTTAAATTGATTGACACTTGGATATTAGTCTTTGGTACCATCCAAGTTATCTCTCTTTGATTAAGACTCGCGAATTGTATTTGATTGAGTAAATCAAATTGAGAGATTGAGATAATAACTCCTTGAGTATTTTCTATTGATTGAGTCTAATTGTCTAGTTGATTCTGTAGAAAACAACTCGGAGTTGTCCACACAGATTGCTAATCAAAATATTGGGTGTGGTTTTTAGACCCCCGCTTTTTCAAAGGGGGAGTAGCATATCATATTGATACTTGTGGTTATCTTAACTACAAAGGGAATAACAAAGAAGTGTGGATTGAAAATCTACCTATCTTACGTTTAGGTGGAGTATTGGCTTTGTTATTATAATATCAACATCGACATTTAAAGGATTGAATGTATACAGGTTATTGTGCTATTGAAACTTGGAACCAAGCGTATGTGTAATGAGTTCTTGTAATTTGTTTATCCATATGATGTAAGAGTTTTCTCACTAAAATTGACAAAGGGTAAGATTGTTAGAGCATAGCTCGGTTGAACCCACCAAGTGTTGGTATGTCAAGTTTGGTTGTCATATTTTGGTGAACCAAAACTCATTTAAAGAGTCGCTTGATTATTTACTAGAGTCAACTTCGTAGAGGTTAGCTATAAAGTTACTAGGATATGAGACTTACAAGTATTACGTGAAGACTTGAAGAATCTGAAGAAGTAAAGAACTACAACGACGACATCATCCTTCCACTTGAGTTTAGTAATATTTGACTTGAATTGTTTCATTCCTAACGTATATTTAAAGTCGTACATATTGAAAACATAACTGTGAAGCTGTGAATGATTATACTCTAGTTAGACATAGTATTAATGAATTAAAATACGATGTATAACGTCTATCTTTTGAACTTCATATATAAAACATCGACATAATCGTATGAATGCTATTGTGATTATGTATGGGTATGGGTGAAGATTTCGTCTTAAGAAACAATGTTTTACATTCGTTTAACGGAAGTAAATTCATAAACTTGTTTTGTGAATCGAAAGGGAAATCGCTAGGCTTATTGGTATTGTTATTCATTGCAAATATTTTGAATTACCATTATGTGTGTTTAGTATAACCGTTCATAACTTGCTTATGTATCTTGGTAAAACTATTCCCAAGGCCTGAATTTTGTATTGGTATGACTTTATTAGTGAAACCGATATTAAGTAATCACCTGAGATGGTAAGATCGATATCTTGAAATTAGTTTGACTAAATACTAGACATTGGGTAACCGATCCTAGTAAGAGGTGTGACCGATCACAAGAGAGAGTGTAATCGATCCTTTTAAGAGGTTTAACAAGTTTTAGTAAGTTGGTGTAACCGGTCCTATAACCTGGTCAACCGATCACAAGTTTTACCATAAGAAGTGGTAACCGATCCTAGTACTTAGTTAGCCATTTAATGGTAACTAGTGTAACCGATCCTAGTACCCACTTGAAGGTAGAACCAAAACCTTATGTTGAGGTAGAAACGTGAAACCCATTAATGGTGATTTGAACGGATAATCAATCACATAGTTCTTGGAAGTCAGATGAACCAATTCTAAACGTGTTTGGAAGTGCGGCAAATCGGTTCCAAGATTGTAAATATGAATAAGGATTTACAAAATTAAAGATGTCGACATACTTTGAGCATGTGCAGTAACACTTATCTTTTATTGTTCAAAGATATTCCTTAATAGCTAAAGGAGAATCCCGGATCGAAATAAATTGAGAATCTTTTATTTAAGGTTTTTAGTTTTATATGCTTTTAATTTCCAGCAATTAAAATGCATATCTTTAGTAAATAAAAATTAGTAATGTGATTTTCTACTGAGATTTTGGTCAATATTTGGACAGAGCATTTCCAGGAATTATGAAAACCGTTTTTGCCTTTATTGCATATCTTTGAGAATATTCGGTTTTGGAAATTCCTTGGTGTCCAAACTTCCTTGTTTATAAATACTGAAGTTTGCATTTCTAGCAAACTAATTCTCAGAGCCATAAAAACTACCTAGTTGTGTTGTAACTAGTGGAGCCACCTATTCGGAGAGGAAAGTAGCCTAATTAAGTGAAATCTCTTACGTACGCTTGGTTTAAAGACTTCTTTGGGATTAAGAAGCTCTATTAGTACCGTTGGTGGGAAACTGGATAATTACAGTTTATTATTAGTTTTCAATTGATTTAATTGACTAACGGTTGTTGAAATTTGATTTCACCTAGTTTGTTTATGCTTTAGAATCTTCTCTTCTGATATAAGATTCACTCAAACTAGATCGAAGTTTCGACGGGAGATCTTTAGACTGTTTGTAAATCTAAAGACGTCTTATGATAATCCATTGTTACAAACTCCATTATGTGTGTAGTTGATCACAAGAGATTCAAGTTGTTTGTTTGCGGGTGTTTATTGAAGATCTAAGAATATTTGAATACAAAGAAGATATTTGGGTTCATAATCTTTGGTGTGCACAAAACTTGTTTCGGCTGGAAAGGGATCCAACTATAATCGGCTTATCTTTATGATAGATTGGATTGATTAGTTGAGTAGATCGGCATCAATACAATTCTTTGTGATTCAAAGTATTGATTGCAAAATCCAAACAATTACTTAGGTAGTTATTTATTGGATAAATCTAAGAACCTGACAAAGGAGTTTATTGGGATAAACAGAAGTGTCTTTTGTCAAATTCATATCACGTTGTTTGAAAAGAGTTGTTACCGAACATATTTGTTGTTCCTTTACTGTTTGGAATACGAACCAAAGGAATTATTCCAAGTGAGTGACTTATTGCAAGTTGGAGGCGCATGGATACTGAGGGAACTATGTGAACTATAGGTTTAGTTGCTTGGTATCAACTATACGAAGTTGGTTTGATTTTGTATAGCGGCTTAATTCTGAGAGTATTCAATTCTGGAATAGGTCCCGGGTTTTTTATGAATTTTCGGTTTCCTCGTTAACAAAATCTTGATGTGTCTTTTACTTTTTTATTTTCGCAATTATAATTGTTTTATTATAATTAGAAGTAAAATACACAAATGTTAATTCCTATTTACTTGATAGCAATCCTATAGTGTTTGGTGAAGTCTGAACTTATTATCAAGTAAACATACTTCGTTGTTGTATTATATCGATATTGTATCTATAGTCAATCACACAAGTTATCTTGTTGTCGTATTGTCTCGATCTCGTATCCATAGACGACACACGAAGTGTGAACCGATTAGTTGTATTGTCTCGACTCAGTCCATAGGCAATCACTTTCGGAGAAAGGATTTATAGGTGGAAAAGGTTTAGATTGAGGTATATTTGGGTACCATTGTCTTTTCAGTGGGTCATATTACTGACGGGAAAGTTTTTCCCAAGGAATCATCCTTTCCATAAAACTAGTTATTACAACCTTCTTGGATATGGACAAGCATCAGAAAGGGTTTAGAAATTATAAAAGAGAACAGTATATGGGGGTAGGAAACGACATGATTATTCAAATATCTAAGGATAATTGGATACCTGATGTTGTTATTTTGAACAGTTGGCAGCATCAAGATCTAGTTTATGTGTTAGACCTTATGGATATGGATGGTAATTGGAATACTAGCTTAATTGATTCAGTCTTTTCTAATAATGTAGCAACCAAGATTAAGGATATATTCATAAACTCCCAGGATCTAGGTAGACTGAGATGGCTAGGTAATAATGATGGGGAATTTACGACAAAATCGGATTAAAAAAAATTTCTCTAATGAACATCATAATTCTAGGGACAAAATATGGAATAAAATATGGCGATTGAAAATGATTCTTATGATTAATCTGTTTATTTGGAAAATGATTGTAAATGTTGAAAAAATGGGGGTCTAACAATTACACCCAATATTTCGATTAGCAATCTGTATGGACTAACTCTAATATACTTTTAAGAGAATTAACTAGACAGTCAGACTCAATCTCAATAAAAAGTATATCAAGGAGTTAATATCTCTATCTATCGATTTGATCTATACTCAAGCAAATAGAAATCTGCGAGTCTTTATCAAATACAAGAGATATAAACTTGGATGGTACCAAAGACCAATATCCAAGGATCAATCAATTTCCAATCAACAACCAAAGGTTGGATTTCACAATTGATCGATACAACGCACGACCTGTGATATTTAAATTATATAATAACAAAATATAATGCGGAATATAAATAACACAGATACCAGAAATTTGGTTAAAGAGGAAACCGCAAATGCAAAAAAACCCCGGGACCTAGTCCAGATTGAACACCACACTGTATTAAGTCGTTACAGACACTAGCCTACTACAAACAAAAATCTGTCTGGACTGTAGTTGAACCCTAATCAATATCACACTGATTCAAGATACAATTGCGCTCCTTACATCTCTGATCCCAACAGGATACTACACACTTGATTCCCTTAGCTGATATCACCCACAACCAAGACTTGCTACGACCCAAAGTCGAATACTTTAATAAACAAATCTGTATCACACATAAAAGTCTACGATAATAGATAAATATGTCTCCTACAGATAAACCTACAAGTTTTGTTCTGTATTTTGATAAATTCAAGGTGAACATGAACTAATCAATAACCCGGACTTATACTCCCGAAGAAAAGCCTAGAATTATTGATCACCTCACAATAATCCAAATCCTTATTGTAGCGAAACTAGATATTGCGGAATCACAAACGATGAGACAAAGATGTTTGTGATTTCTTTTTATCTTGACCTATCAGAGATATAATCTCAATCCAATTTATTCAATTGAACTCGTACGATAGAAAATGGCAAGATCAGATCGCTCAACTACAAGAGAAGTAGTTTTGTATGGCTTCACAATCCCAATAAAGTCTTTAAGTCGTTAACCGACATGGTCTCGATAATAAACCTACGGTTAAAGGGGAATCGACTCTAGCAAACCAACTAGTATCACACAAGAGGTGTGGGGATTAGTTTTTCCAGTTGCTAGACGTCTCCTTTATATAGTTTTCAAATCAGGGTTTGCAATCTAAGTTACCTTGGTAACAAAGCATTCAATATTCACCGTTATATGAAAAACCTGATTTATCCAAGCTAATATCTTTCAACCGTTAGATCGAAACTTAGCTTGTCACATATACATGAAATGTATTTCATTTAGGTTTGAGTAACCATACCTAAACGTGTACATTTTGTAGGTTCACAAATAGTTAACCAATGGTTAGCCATATGAGTACTTTCATATCAACCATATTCATCTTCTTCACAACTAGTTCAAATGACTCAAAAGAACTAGTTGAAGAGTTGTTCAATTGCTTAGATCTTTATACATAGACATAATTGAAACAAAATCGGATTGATTCACTCGAATCAATTCATGAACAATATAGCCACCGTTTGCAAAGATTGCATTCCTTATTGATTTATTGTTTAAGTTCATGAGATAACCGATTTGAAAAATATAACCAACTTGGGTATGCGTATGGGTATGCGTACCTTAGCTACCAAATTTGAGTTTACAATCTCAGCAGAAATTTTCGGTTCGAAAACTTCTGTGGGTACGCGTACCTAAGGTGAATGGTTTACTAGTTTGCAATGTATAAACTCAGCAGAAATTCTTGGTTCAAAAACTTCCGCCAGTACGTGTACGGATACGCATACCCAGCCTGTCTCATTCACCAATACCGCATGCACACATATGCACACACTTGGTTTTCGGTACATGGATTTTTACACTAATGTGCGAACACACTATATATGCTTATATCCATAGATGGTTACGTAATCTCAACTCTACATTCCAATCATTGAAACATTCTTATATAATGTTATAATAGTCGTTAGACATAAGAATCGACTATCGTCATCAAAGCTATTTTCAAGATTGAAACGTCATCATGACTTTCGTCACGGGTAAAGATGAAAATTGTTAAAGCGAAATCTTACCAACACATATTTCGAGGATAGGCGAGTAAACTCGGCTTGAAATAGAAAATGTGTATGTATGAAAACTATCATACGTATACGACTGTTGTCTCAAGAGTAGGAGATAGATAGACTTTTGAGTGCTATATAAGTTCAAGTCTCCAATACCTTTTGGTCGGATGAAGTTCCACTAGTTCCTTGAGTAGTTCTACGTCTTCATAAGATAATCGCCATGGAGTCTGTAGCTCAACTATACTTAACTATCCTAGAACGATACTTAGTCATAAGTAAACTAGAAATCAAGACATATAGTTTTGATCACTAATATTGACAAACATGCTTGAGATAGGAACGCATGCGAGTTCGATCGAGCAATACTCTAACAAATGTATTACCATTGAGAGAAAAAATGAATGCAGTTCTTAACCACACAGACCCTCAGTGCTTATTATGCAATGATAGCCAGGAGGAAACTTTTGCTCATCTATTTATCTCATGTAGTTTTACTAGAGATGTTTGGTTTGGACTTGGCTATCAATTACCAAGCTATGATGGGAATTTCCTAAATTGAGTGAAATATTGGTTCTCATTAGATTTATGGGATTGGAAAGAAATTTTTAGCATCATTTGCTGGAAAATTTGGAGCCACGGAAATGAGGTTAGTCTTAAAAATGCAAAACCAAATCATGTTGTTTGTATAAAGGAATATCATAAATTCCTACAAGATTGGAAGTCACATTGTGAAGGAACAGTTAAAAAAGGAGGGAATGGAATCATAATAATCTACAAGTCGGGGAGGAATTTGATCTGATAAAGCATGATGTTTTTTATGTTGATGCTTCTTATGATGAACAAGATGGATCATATGGTGTATGGGTAGTGTATTGGTTAAATAACAGGATTGCTAACATTAATTTCTTTTTAGGAGCCACTACAGGACCAACATCATAAGAAGCAGTAGCTCTACAAGGAGCAGTCAATTGGGCAAAAAAGCTAAATATAATAAATCTCAGGATCAGAGCAGATTGTAAGGATGTAGTTAATTTTTTGAACAATATGACATCATCGTGTGACTGGAGATCTAAAACAATTATGAAGTATGTTCTTTTATTTGGTAACTATGGCAATGTAGATATTAAATATGTTCATAAACACTATGGGGGGGGGGGGAGGCGGATAAACTAGCTAAATGGAGTCGGGAAAAAAAAAAGGAAGTCTTATGTTCAGGATGACTCAAGTAGTGTAGTTTTAAAGAACAAAATCCTAAATGGTAATGTAAATAGGGAAAATATTTTGATGTACAGTTATTAGTGTTTCAATAAAACTTCAGTTTAGAAAAAAAAAATCCTTTACTTTAGATCATTTGTAGGAAAAAATCATCAATAAAAAATTAATGTAATAGTCTATAATTATAATACGCTTAATTTGGTCCGTTGATCTTAACTTCATTTCCATAAATTACCAAGTAACACGATTGTTATGAATTTTCTTAAGCGGTTAATTATGTAGTTCATAATGAGAAATTGAAGTATTGTCGAGATTATATATCCTCTATGACCCAAAATATGTCATCTAACCATATATTGTAGGCTTAAAATTTGTCATTGAAAAGACGAGAGTACCTAAATACAACACAACCTTTTTGTTTTCAACCTTTAAATCCTCTTACCGAAAGTGATCGTATATGAACAGGGTCAAGATAATACAAAAAATCGGTATTCACACTTTGTGTGATTGTCTATGGATACGAGATCTAGGCAATACGACTACCAAAGTGTAATACTTGATACTAGGTTCAGACTTAACCAAACTCTATAGGATCACTATCAAGTATATCAGAGTTAACGTTTGTGTATTTTACTTTTAATTATAATAAACAATTATAATTGCGGAAATAGAAAAGTAAAAGACACAACAAGATTTTGTTAACGAGGAAATTGCAAATGCAGAAAAACCTCGGGCCCTAGTCCAGAATTGAATACTTTCAGAATTCAGTCGTTATACAAAATCTACACCAACTTCGTATAGTTGAGACCAAGCAACTACCCCTAGTTCACTTAGTTTCCTCAATATCCCTGCACTTCCGACTTCGAAGGTCATGCACTGGTATAATTCCTTTGGATCGTATTCCAAACAGTAAAGGAACGAAAAATCTGTTTGGTAATAACTCTTTTGATTCTTTGAAGATAAAGATATCTCAAGTCATACACAAAGGCTCTTTCGTTTAATCTAATAAACTCCTTTGCCTGGTTATATCAATCTGTTCAATAACTACGAAAGCAGTTTCGTTTAGGTTCGCAATCAATCAATATAGATCTCAATGAGAATCTATAAAGTGATGTCGATCTCACGCAACTAATCAATCGAATAAATATGATTCTGGTCGGATCCTATCCGATCAAGGTTTGTCAAGGGAAAAACATCTATCAACTACACCAAATAACAGTTGCCATACGATATACGACGACAGATATTGATGGGTTGCACAGGGGGGGGGTTGTAGAGAGTTTTCAATTCTTTGCAACTCGTCAATACTAGTCGTAAACAAAGTTGTCGTTTCATTGTATAAGAAATTGGCATAATGCAGAGAAATAAAATAAAACTAGCGATGTGCAAGTGTACAAACATATAAACACACTGACCTTTGGACTGAAGTTATACAAGTGTGAGCCACCACGGCAGATACAACTCGACGTCTTTTCCTATACCAACACCAAACCGGCAGTGTCATCAACTAAAAAAAACAACTAAATGAATGAGTATGTTCTCACCTCTAACTGTGCAAATCTCTCGTTCACTTCTTTCATACTGTCCCGGCACTCTTTGATGATCTTCTTATAATGTATCTTGACAGCCATCTTTGTCTTTGTCGCTCCATACCCAATTCCTCTCAATTTTCCTGGTTTCTCGTCACCAAGAGCTTTGGCAAGAATATCATCTGTCACAGATGATCCAACATCAACACCATGCTCTTCTTCTTATATATCAATCTTTTCTTGTATTAGTGTATATGTAACCCGACTAGTCACATTTTTGCATCATTCAAACACATAAACTAAAGAAAGAAACAAAGAAATAAGATAACTACGAGTTGAGTTCTCACAAAAGCCTCCACAACACCAGGATTAGGTTCCTTTCCTTCCTTCTGTTTGTGACCTGCTTTCCAAAGTTCTACTCTATCAATCTCTTCTTGTTTTTTCAGTTTCTTTTGATGTAAACAATATGTTAATCCATCTAGTTAACATATGAAAAATTTGAATATAGTGAACCTATAATGAACATAGGAATAAAAATACGTAACATACCATTTTAGCCTCGAGTCTCGCATAACCTAGTATACTGATAGTGTGTAGAGTGGTGTGTTTCTGTCTGATTTGTTGCATCCGCGATCTTTTTGTCTGATAAAGTACAGAACATCATTAAATAACAAGACATCACCAAGAACAGTGAACGTGCAAGGGATTAACGGCAAAAAAAATTAATTTATTGTGATATAAACACTTACTATGAATTCCTCCGAGAAAACATGTTTTATGAACTCTTTCCACTCATTGACAATGTCATTCTATGGTTTCAGTGCTCCTAGCCTCTTCTATCTTTCCTTTTCCTCTAGGTAATCTAAGGTGAGTATCTTATCGGCTTTCCTTGACCTAGCCTTTTTAAGATAACATCCCATCTTACCAAGATAGTAGTCTTTGTAAAACTCATCGATAACAAACCTTTATTGCAAATACAAGCAAAAGAGTTAAAATAGTTATAGAGGGAATGTATAAATCTTCTTGATACATTATAAAAGTAAAAGAGTTTAAAATTTGAAGAGTTAAGAAATTACCATGACAATCGCCCATACGTTATCTTTGGCTTCTTTAGGGACAAGTCTCCAATCCTTGTGTTTTAATGGGATGTTTCGCCTAACTAAAACTCCCAACACACTTGAAAGTTGCACCGAAGGATCACCAATGGGCTGATCCTTATTGTAAAATCTAACATCTTTCTTGTGTATGCGTGTCGTAACCACAACAAATTAGTTAATACTTTACTACCTAATTAAAGAGTAATATAGGTAGTCAAGGTCGATCCCACGAGGAGCAAGAGATTATAGTTGTAAAATTGTCACAAAAGGGGGGTATTGGTTGTAAAACTTATAAAGCAAAAGAAATAAACAAAGTAATTAAAAGTGTAAGTTGAAATCAATGAGAGAGAATAGATCAAGGAATCCTTCTTCGCTGCAAAACAATGATTAAAGTTATGTTCTTTTCCACTTGTTATTAGTCATAGATTACCACCAACCGTAGGATAGCAGGTTCGCTTAGCTAACCCCAAAATTCCTTATTTCACCGAGTAACAAGTCCGCTTGGTTATCAGATTCTATTCAAAAGAACCACCTTGAGGTATGCTTACAAGATGTAATTCCCCGAATGCATTAAGATTTATGAACTTAGGTTTAGTACTAGTAGTTTGACTCGGTTCGCTTGGTCCACTTTCTAGCGTTGTTTTCACACACAATTGCTCCACGGAATCCCTCCGCAAGGTCTCGTGTTTTCTACTTGTGTAAAGAGTCAAGAAACTATTACGTATTCCCTAACTTTCACTAGCTTTAGATTAAATTAACAAATTGATTTAGCGTGCAGTCCAAACAACCTATCAATCAATCATAAACATTAATATTAGCAAAAACAAACGATAATCATATGAAAAACTTCAAAGTAGAATTGAAACAAAACTCAAATTAAATATTAAGAACTAGGAATTCATCCTCAATCAATAAGAAATTTATCTACTCATAATTTGGAGTTCACACAATAATAATAATAATAATAATAAAGGAAGAAAGAAAGAAAAACTTATTGAGATGATGGTTGCTCCTTCCACCAATCCTTGTGCACTTTTACTCCTTCTCCAAAGTAGATGTGTGTAAAAAGTTGTAGAGAACTCTCTTATTTATAGGCTTCAATACTCTCCATGTCTTTGTAGGAAAAGAATCCTCATTCCAAAAGAACACCACTTTCCCAATTTGAGCCATATTACAAATTCTAGTCCAATTCTCCAAAACTTCCAAGTTTTCATCCAATTCCCAATTCTAAGTCTTCACACACATGAGAGAAGTCCATACAAAATTTTGTATTTTTTGCTCACCGGAAAACTGTGTTTTTGGCCGGAATTTGTCGCCGCCGGTCACCTGAAAATTCTCCCCCGGTGACGGAATATTCATCAGTCCACCGTTAAAGATACCTGTTGACTTAATGGTCAAACAGTCAAACCGTCAGTCAACCGAGTCAAGGGTCAAGGTCAAGGGGCTGAGTTAGAACGAGTCAGAACCGAGTCAGCTGGCTAACTCGGCTGACTAGTTCTGACCAAGCCACTTGCACTGAACCTTATTGTTCACGGCCAAGATGGCCATGCTTCACTCTGCACACCCAGCCATGATGGCTGTACACCCTTTGATTCAACTCCACCAATACCCATCTCTTAATTCTTCTTCTGCAGCTTTAGAATCAGTTCAACAGTGCTTACCATCCACCTGCAATTTCCATTCACACACTTTACACAATCACCACCACTGGCTCGGCCTCCATAACCACTGCAGCTACAACTTCAGTACTCAACCTTGCAACCTCAGTACCCATTTCCAGCTGCACCTCTTCACAACCTCAAACACAAGCACCTCCAGTTCTCCATCTTGGCTTCCTGGCAGCAACATCACTAACTTATACTTCATTGCAGCTGCATATTAACCACCATTGCCCTGTAATATTGCCATCAAAATTCAAACCAATTCCACCTTCTTCCCTGGTTTATCATTAATCTCTTGAATTAATTCCACCCAATCTTGCTCTAAAATTCACAGTAAACCTAACCATCACTATCACACAAACCCATTCAAACTCAGATTACACCGAACCCATCTTTAATTTCTGAATTCACACCAAGAACTTCTCCATATCCACCTCACACAGAATCACCACAAAACCTCAATTTATTTTCCATTTTCTTCTCAAATCTCGGCTAGAATTCGAATCCAGAACAACCCATTCACAATGCCATAGATTAGCAGCAACCCTAATTTCCTTTGATTCTCAGTCAATTTATTCATGGCAGCACCTTTTATCAGTACCATCTCATCCTTGTTCTCTTCAATTGACGGCAGGAAACTCCACTAAAACTCGTACCAATCTTTGCAGATACGAATCGAAACCCTGACTTCCAGCCAATCTCCCACAATTTCTCGATCTGAGCCATAATCGCACATCAATCACTCCTTTCTTCTCCATGGTAGTGATACTATAACGGCAAACCCCAAAATCCATTTCTCGTCATCAACCCATCGATTCAACAAGAGTCGCCATTTTTTCTCAGATCCCCTTTTCTCTCTTTATTTCTTTCAGGTTCAGATGATTGAAGAGAATTGATATCTCTCGATTTAGGGTGTACAATTAGGGCTAGATATTTGCACCCAATGAGCTGGGATGTGGCCACCTAGTAGTAACCCCTTAACCTTGACTGCTCTGTGTTTAATACTCCTCCAAGAAGAGTTGCCCCTTAACCATTACCTGGTTCCAGATAGTGTTTCTCTGAGAGAGTTGCCCTTTAACCGTGGCTCGTCTCCTGATAGTGTTTTCCTGTGAAATGACAATCCTGCCCTTTTTGCTCAATTTGGATCATTTATTCTTTTTTTCCTCCGTGCGACTCCAGAGTACCTAATAACTCAAAAACACATGTAAAAATACATAATTTACTAGAAAAATGGCAAAGAAAGCATAACTACTAGATAGTAAATTAAGGTGTATTCTACACCTATCAAATTCCCCCACACTTAGACTTTTCTAGTCCTCGAGAAAATCAAACTAAAACTTACAACTTCAAAGCGTTCCAGCGTCCCAAGTATCCAAAGAGCTATGAGGACATAGAGTTTCTGCATGCTAGTAATAAGAAGTTAGAAATACTAAAGAACATATTCTCATTCTTAAATGTTGAGTGAGAAATAACCACACCATAATGAGAGAACACGTGTTTGAGAAACGATCAATAAGCATTTCGCCTCGACTTCTGCCTCACCAAAAGGGTTTTATGATAATTGCACTCAAAAAGACGGCTTTTTTATGGGTCTCACATGTGTGCAGGTAGGAATGAAGAGAGAATTCCTGCAACATGTTGAATGGTGGGAAGAATAACTTCCGAAATTTTGAAAAACCCACATCTTTTAACATTTTGAAAAACCATTTTTCTAACGATCTCTAAGAAAGGAAATCAACCACTTATATCGAGGATGAGATTACTTACTTACCTTCACATCCGATTGCCAATTATGATAACACCACTCTCACGGAATCCAATAGAAACGTCTTCCGCTCCTTGTCTTCATCTTCTTGGTCTTCGGCTTCAACTATTGGTGATAAACTCTTTAGCTTCATAGATCCTTAACAATTTGTAACCTTTTTCCTTAACTCCTTGTCGCTTGAAACCTCCTTATAGATTTTCCTTCCCCACGGCTTATTCAAAACAAAACAATAATATATATTTCTCTTGTCTCATATTTTTTTATTTTTTTTATTTTTTTTCAATTTTCTTTCATTTTTTTTTAGACAAGAGAAACACAATACAAATCAAAAGTGAAAAATAAAACAACCATGGCCGTGGAAAAGTACTTTACCGCTTGATTCTTCACAACTTGTATCGTCTCGAAATCATAACCATCAATAATTTTCACCTTTTGATTTTCTTCGCTCTTGTAAATAAGTCTTAATACTTGGATATAGAATTACCTCATTGCATTTTAAGTCTTCAACATGTATGTAAAATCTGCTCATTGTATGTTGCTTTACTTGGATATAAAATTTTTTCTCTTTTTCTTGTTCCATTGTTGCTTGCAAACCTTGAACCTTTTCAACTTTCCTTGTAGATTTTGATGTCGCTCCTTGTTGATAATTGTGATGTTTCTATGGACCAGTTGTTGTCGAGCGAGATAATGGTGCTAACTACAAATCGAACTACAAGAAGGAGGCTTTCATCCATAGACGTCACCCTCATGATTGACAAAAATTAGCACTCAAGATATCAAAATAGTGCTGAAATTGGGTAGCTCACCATTCTACCCGGAATTAACGTATGGTGACACACACTCAAAAGAAGCTCTTTAGTCATGGAAGAATTTCTGGTAGGTGCCTCTCATGATATGAAAATGGGTAGTCTCCACTAATGATTGATCAGCAACTCTAATAACACACTTCTCCCTTCACCAAATTTGCATCACCGGCATGATTAAATCCATTATTTAACACTCTAACAAGCAAGAAATCGAACGTAGTTCCA
This sequence comes from Papaver bracteatum, assembly GCA_023529315.1. Lineage (NCBI taxonomy): Eukaryota > Viridiplantae > Streptophyta > Magnoliopsida > Ranunculales > Papaveraceae > Papaver > Papaver bracteatum. Next base: position 608,460 of record JAJJWX010001102.1, on the reverse strand, counting down.
TAACACTTCCAAGTTCAATTATTTCGGTCAGAATTCTCTATGTAATCATACCTAGAAGGATGCTAGTGACTCTAAAATCTCTAAAAGTTGAATGTTTTATGCAAAAAATTCTCTTTTTTTTTTTTAATGCAAAAATATATGCTTAGCCACTCCCCCACACTTAAACCTTACATTGTCCTCAATGTAATTGAATCCTCCTAGCAAAGTCAAGGTGGGAAATCCTAATATGATATGGAACAAGAAAAATAAACACACAAAACAAAAAGCAAATAAAAATAAAAGGATAAGAGATACAAAACCGGTGGGTTTCCTCCCACTTAGCGCTTGTTTTAAAGTCGACGGCCCGACATAGATCTTGCTTCATATTACTCCTCTAGAGGGAGCACATCTCGAAATCCAATCACGTCCACATGCTCCGTTGGAAAGTTTTCATAATATGGCTTCAACCTATGGCCGTTGACTTTCAAGGGTTGTCCTGTTTTTTCACTAACAATTTCAACTGCACCATGATCATAAACATTAGTAACAATAAATGGTCCCACCCAACGGGACTTAAGCTTACCCGGAAATAAACGTAAACGAGTATTAAATAAAAGAACTTTTTTCCCCTTAACAAAACTTTTCCGAGAAATCATCTTGTCATGAAAAAGCTTGGTATTTTCTTTGTAAATCCGGGCATTCTCGTAAGCATCATTACGTATCTCCTCTAGCTCATTTAGTTGCAACTTTCTTTGTTTCCCCGCTGCATCATACTCCATGTTGAATTTCTTTATCACCCAATAAGCCTTATGTTCAAGTTCAACCGGAAGATGACAAGCTTTGCCATAAACCAACCTATATGGAGACATACCAATCGGTGTCTTGTAAGCCGTTCTATATGCCCAAAGTGCATCATTAAGCTTAAAGCTCCAATCTTTCCTTGTCGTATTCACCGTTTTCTCAAGGATGGACTTGATTTCACGGTTTGAAATTTCTGCTTGTCCACTAGTTTGTGGATGGTAAGGCGTACCAATCTTGTGTGTTATGTTGTACTTCTTGAGGAGAGCGTGGAAAGACTTCTTGAAATGTGAGCCTCCATCGCTTATCACCACTCTTGGTGTGCCGTGCCTAGTGAATATGTTTTCTCTTACAAAATCACAAACAACTTGAGAATCATTAGTTTTGGTGGCTCTAGCCTCCACCCATTTAGAAACATAATCTATGGCAAGAAGTATATAAAAATTTCCATTCGAATTGACAAAAGGGCCCATAAAATCGATTCCCCATACATCAAAAATCTCTACGGCGAGAATTGGTGTGAGTGGCATTGGATTTCGAGCACCTATATTGCCCGTTCTTTGACATCTATCACACGATTTACAAAAAACATATGAATCTTCAAACAAGGTGGGCCAATAAAATCCACTTTCAAGAACCTTGAGAGCGGTACGTTTAGAACCAAAGTGGCCACCACAAGCAAAAGTATGACAAAAGGAGAGAATAGATTGAAATTCGAAGTTAGGTACGCACCTTCGTATGATTTGATCAACGCCATATTTCCATAAGTATGGTTCATCCCACACATATTGCTTCGCTATCTTCTTAAGCTTCATCTTTTGGAAGTTAGACATTGTGCTAGGTACCTTCCTTGTCACCAAATAATTTACTATATCCGCATACCAAGGTGTTGATTCTTCCAAGGAGAAAAGTTGTTCGTCCGGAAAGCGGTCTTGTAATGGAAGTTCTTCTTGAGACATAACAAGTCTACTAAGATGATCCGCAACGGTATTCTCCACACCTTTCTTATCTCGAATTTCTATGTCGAATTCTTGTAGTAATAGGATCCACCGGATTAGTCTTGGCTTAGCTTCTTTCTTCTTTATTAAGTATCTAAGTGCCGCATGATCGGAATACACAATAACCTTTGTATCCATCAAATATGATCGAAATTTTTCCAATGCAAACACTATAGCCAATAACTCATTTTCCGTGGTAGAATAGTTGATTTGTGCATCATTAAGGGTCCTAGATGCATAATAGATAACATGGGACAACTTGTCCACTCTTTGACCCAAAACGGCTCCAACCGCATAATCACTAGCATCACACAATAGTTCAAATGGAAGATTCCAATCCGGTGACTTGATAATTGGCGCACTTGTCAACATTGCCTTCAATTTGTCAAAAGCATCCATGCATTCCTTGTTGAAATCAAAAGGTACCTCCTTTTGTAGTAACTTGCACATCGGCATGGAGATTTTTGAGAAATCCTTGATAAACCGCCTATAGAAACCTGCATGGCCAAGAAAAGAACGAACCTCCCTCACCGAAGTGGAATATTGTAAGTTTCTTATTAAATCTATCTTTGAGTTGTCCACTTCGAGCCTTCGAGAGGACACAATGTGACCAAGTACTATGCCATGGTTTACCATAAAATGACATTTCTCCCAATTAAGAACAAGGTTAGTGTCTATGCATCGTTTAAGAACTAGTTCAAGGTTGTTTAAACAAATATCAAAAGAATTTCCATAAACACTAAAGTCGTCCATAAATACCTCAATAATGCGCTCCACGTAATCCGAGAATATACTTACCATGCATCTTTGGAAAGTAGCAGTTGCATTGCAAAGACCAAACGGCATCCTCCTATACGCAAACGATCCAAACGGACAAGTAAAAGTGGTCTTCTCTTGGTCCTCCGGTGCAATAACAAGTTGATTGTATCCCCGATAGCCATCCAAGAAGCAATAATAAGAATGCCCCACTAACTGCTCCAACATTTGATCAATGAAAGGTAAAGGAAAGTGATCCTTTCGGGTTGCGGAATTAAGATTTCTATAATCAATGCACACTCTCCAACCGGTTTGAACTCTTGTAGGAACAAGTTCATCGTCTTGATTTCGAACAACCGTAACACCGGACTTCTTTGGCACCACTTGTACCGGACTAACCCATTTGCTATCGGAAATTGGGTAGATTACCCCCGCACTTAGCAATTTGAGTATCTCTTTCTTCACAACCTCCATCATGGGAGGATTAAGCCTACGTTGAGCATCACGTACCGGCTTCACGTTCTCTTCCATTAGAATCATATGCATGCATATGGATGGACTAATGCCCTTGATATCCGCAATTGTCTAACCAATATCCATTTTGTGCTCTTTAAAGACTCTAAGCAAATGGTCTTCTTGTACCGGTGTGAGGTTCTTTGAAATAATCACCGGAAGCTCATCTCCATCTCCCAAAAACGCATACTTCAAATGGTCCGGAAGTGGCTTCAATTCTAGTTTAGGCGCCTTCATAATAGATGGTACAAGTAATTCATCATTCACGGGTAAAGAAATATAGGAAACATTACCCTTAGCTTCTTGTAATGCCGTTAAGGCATCACACGTCTCCACCAATTCCGTGAAAATTTCAACATCCAAGTTAGACACGCCGTGGACGTTCAATTCAATGCTCTTTTGCAACACCACATCAAGTTCGTCCTCTCGATTCAATTCTACCATTTGTTGCGCTAATGAACCAACCACATCAATGGAGTAAGCGGAATGCACATAACTTGGGTAGCGCATGGCTTCAAATATGTTGAAGTGTATTACCTCCTTGTCGAATTCCATAGTCAGTGTACCCTTGTCCACATCAATCTTCGTCTTTGCGGTATTCATAAATGGCCTCCCAAGAAGTAGATAAGTAGACGAACGATTCTCATTATTTTCCATATCCACCACAAAGAAATCCACCGGAAAAATTAACTCATTCACTTGCACGAGAACGTCTTCTACAAGTCCCTTTGGATAGATGTTAGACTTGTTTGCTAGTTGGATAATAACTCTTGTCTCTTTCAACGGGCCAAGATTCAAGGAGTCATATATATCGGCCGACATCACACTAATGGAAGCTCCTAAGTCAAGTAAAGCATGTTCAAACCTTTCCTTACCAATAGTAATTGGCACCGTGAAACCACCGGGATCCGTGCACTTTGTAGGCATCTTCTTCAAAAGCATAGCCGACGCACTCTCGCGAACTTTAGTAATTTCATTATCAAGCAACCTATCCTTCTTTGTGCATAATTCCTTCATGAACTTAGCATACCTTGGCATTGTCTTGATGGCCTCGATGAAGGGGATGTTGATTTCTATCTTTTTGAAGATATCCATGAGTGCCTTGTCTTGATCTTCCTTCTTGGACTTAGCAAAACGACTAGGAAAAGTAGGTGGAGTAGTAAAAGTAGGAACCGGTTCCTTGGATTGGGCGGTTGGTGTTGAAGTCTCCCTTGGTTCGGCATCCTCCTTCTCTTTGACTACTTCTTCACTAGCTTCTTCATGACGAGTTGGACTCTCCACTTGTCTTCCACTTCTTAAAGTAACCGCATTAACATTCTCTCTTGGATTCACAATGGGTTGCGAAGGAAGCTTTGTGGATGCTTGAGATTTCATTAAGTTCATATCGGTCGCCAATTGTCCCATTTGAGTTTGTAAATCCTTGATTGCCGAATCGGTCTTTTGTTGGGTTTGTTGTAACATAGAAGTGAGACCTTGCATGCTTTGCATTATCACATTCAACTTGTCATTATTCGAAGAATCTTGCTCCTTGACTTGTTGTGGTTGGAATTGTTGTTGTTGAGGTTGGAAACGTGATTGTTGGAATCCACCTTGTTGCGCATATGGATTAGGATCCGCCGCTTGCTTGTTTTCATAGCTAAAGTTGGGATGATCCTTCCAACCAGGATTGTAAGTATTGGAATATGGATCGTACCTTGGCCTTGGATTTGGATATAAAGCATTTACTTGTTCGTTTTCATCATCCGGAATAATTACCGCGGCCAATCGTTTCACTACCCTCTCTATGTTGTTTAACCGTTGATCGGATTGTGAAGACGAGTCACTAACCTCATGCACCAACTTAACCATTGAATCACCTCTTGCATAGAATTGTTGCGAGTTTGCCGCCATACTTTCAATCAACTCGGTAGCTTCGGCCACCGTCTTGTTCACTAGTGCACCACCACCGGCGGCGTCAAGAAGATATCTATCACTTGTTTGGAGACCTTCATAGAAGTATTGGATTATCATGGCGTCACTAAATTGATGGTGTGGACAAGTTGCCACCAATCTCTTGTATCGATCCCAACATTCATATAATGACTCTCCCACATGTTGCTTTATCCCACAAATTTCTTTGCGAATTTGAGTAGCCTTTGATGCGGGAAAATATCTCTCGAGGAAAAGTTTCTTCATCCCATTCCATGTTGTGATACTTCCGGAAGGCAAATAGTATAACCATTCCTTAGCATTGCCCGCCAAAGAGAACGGAAAATCTTTCAACATTGCTCCATCCGCATTAGTATTCGATGGAAGCATGGCTGTGACTATGGTATTGAAGTCCATAAGATGTTTGTTTGGGTCTTCATTCACCATGCCATGGAACTTTGGTAATTCTCTAATCAACCCCGGCTTGATCTCGAAAGTTGAGTTAGTTTGGATACACCATTGTGTGTATCGAGCTTGTGAGAAGCTAGGTCCTTGAGTGTACGATCACCCATTGCCTCTTCTACTATGTCCGAATCTGCGAATTCACTTGATGTAGAACGAGGAAGCGGAGTGTTAACCGCTCGAATAAAGTCCCTTAGTTGAGTGCCGGATCGAAGACGTATTCTAATTGGACTCGGTCTTCCCCCTTGAAGCATTCACCAAAGATATAGTACCTACAACAAGGTTCACAAAACTAAGTTAGATACGGTATATAATCTAACAAAGCAAGAATAATGCAAAAAGAAAAATAAAAACAACTAAAATCGCCCGTTGCTCCCCGGAAACGGCGCCAAAATTTGTATGCGTGTCGTAACCACAACAAATTAGTTAATACTTTACTACCTAATTAAAGAGTAATATAGGGTAGTCAAGGTCGATCCCACGAGGAGCAAGATATTATAGTTGTAAAATTGTCACAAAAGGGGGGTATTGGTTGTAAAACTTATAAAGCAAAAGAAATAAACAAAGTAATTAAAAGTGTAAGTTGAAATCAATGAGAGAGAATAGATCAAGGAATCCTTATTCGCTGCAAAACAATGATTAAAGTTATGTTCTTTTCCACTTGTTATTAGTCATAGATTATCACCAACCGTAGGATAGCAGGTTCGCTTAGCTAACCCCAAAATTCCTTATTTCACCGAGTAACAAGTCCGCTTGGTTATCAGATTCTATTCAAAAGAACCACCTTGAGGTACGCTTACAAGATGTAATTCCCCGAATGCATTAAGATTTATGAACTTAGGTTTAATACTAGTAGTTAGACTCGGTTCGCTTGGTCCACTTTCTAGCGTTGTTTTCACACACAATTGATAGGTGCCTAAATTACATCTTTTGAGTATCAATTTCGTATGCTTTTCTTAGTTATTTCTCTTGTATTTTTGTATATTACGCTTTGTTTTGCATTTTGTAGGTATTTTGGAGTAAAAGAAGAAGAAACAGGTGCAAAAGGGCGCAAAGATGTCACTTCATGACAAGGTGATGTCGGGAGACCAGACGAGGTTAAGGGGTAACCAACTGAAATCCAAAGAATCGCTGAGGGCAGACGTGGATTTATCAGGGCCACCATCCACTTCTTATTAACTTAGACACAGAAGTTGGTTTCGACCACTTCTTTGCATCATCAGGTCAAGTCCTTAAGTTCAATGCCAAGCTTTGTCCCCACCGCGAGCCATAGTTCGTTGGTTCGATGGTTGTTTACAAATAAATTACTCGAGATTCGAATTTTAGAGGTAGTTGGCTCGAGGCAAGTATCAGGACAGAAAGACACGGAAAAACAATGAGTTCTGCCATTGGTCTTGGCAGTGAATGGAGGCTGTGACATGGATTATTAGCCGAGACAACGCAGGAACGAAGAACAGATTGAGGCCATTAATTTCCGCTGCTGAGTAGTGAATATTAGAGATGGTACTGAGGAGATCGAGAAGAAACAGGGATGGGTTGGTCTTGAATTGAAATTCTGATGCCATGAAGAACAACATGAAAACTTCTTATTGTTGCGATTAAATGAGTAGTCTGAATGTATGAATGATTATGAATGTTGGGTATATCTCTATTTCGAATTGTGCAGGGAAGGAGTTGATTTGTGTGGCTTTCAAGATGCAGCCAGTGCATAATCCACATCAGTTTGCAAACTACACAAATCCTGCTCGAGAAAATGCCTGAAAGAACGTTGTTTATCAACTCAGATTCAGCTGCTACTAGTTAACTGCTCCGAGTCTTCCATGGAGTGATGAGTCAGTACACATCAGGTGTTCAAGAGATGGCTCAAGTATACTTTGCAACAACAGCAACCAGCCAGGAGTTTCAAGGTGTTGTTTCAGAAGTAGCTCGGGACGAAATGGCATGCAGTGGTGACACGGAACTGATGGTGCAGTATAAATAGACAATGGTGTTGCTCGATGGTTGCTGGTGACGAGTAGTGACGCTGGAAGGAATTGCAGAGATGGAGCTAATTGGTGGTAGTCGAAGGGTTGCGGTCTGTTGGGTCGAGTGAGAAGAAGTGCTCATGTGACATGCCATTTATCGACGAGAAAATGCTGGCTGATGTCGTTCACGTCATTGCTATTTTTGATCGTGCATGACAGCTGTGACGATGGCGATAGAGTGAGTTAGAGGCGCTGTGAACATGTGCTGGAGATATATGTCGCTGGCAGCGGTGTTATCAAGATAGAGAACAAGGTCAGGGACGTGGTTTATGGAGGAGAAGCTCGAGAAGAATGGTGATGTTGTTATATCAGCGATGGTGTTGGCTGTGGTATTCTCGAACTGGCATTGGTTTTGGATGCAGTTTAGGCCATTAATTGATGGCAGTGATCATGAGAAATTGAACTCGATAGGAAGGTTTAGCAGCGGAAGGCGATGGAAGTTTGCATGGAGGTTTTGCTGTACATGAATTCGAGAAGAATTCAACCAAACTAGGGAAAATAATTGTGATGGAGCTATGAAGAACTTGGCAGTGAAGTAGGAGGTCATGCACGGTGGTATTGTGGCAGGTGATATGATCGAATGAGCTCGAGGTTGTATGCCGTTGGGAAAATGGACGATGGAGGGAGTTTGGCAGTGGAATAAAGCCATGTTTAGACACTATGGATAGTAACGATTAGTGTTGTTCTTGGCAGTGATGAGCTTGAAGACGTTAGAAGGATCTGATATGGGACTGTTACGCCGAGAGCCTGTTTGGTTGTGAAATATGGAAGAGAAATAATGAAGGCTTTGTGCATGGAGAAGATGTTGTGCTATATAGAAGAAAACTGTGGTATCGTGGTTATAAGAAGGAGCTGAGCTCGTTAACTTCTTATAGTGAGCTGTAAGCAGAGGCTGGAGTTTCCGTGGAGGTTTGCTGGGGCTAATGGCGTGCTGTTGGTTGGTCAAAATGGAGAAGCTTGGATGATTGATGTCGAGGAGCTTGAGTTAACACAGTAAAAGGAATGATGGCTGGTTATGGCGGAGAAACAACTCGAGTTGCTGGTTTTTGAGGCTGAGAATTGAGAAAGAAGGAGCTAGGCCGGGATTCGCTGTGTAGTTCGAGCTGGTGATGACCGGTATTTGAAACGAGTAGTTACCATGATGGAAATAGCTCAAAAGTTGGCATCAATGACGAGTAGTGATCGCTGGGATGGACGTGTGATCAAGAACAAAACAGGCAGTACGCAGACGACTTCTTTGCATGGCCAAGACTTGGGCGTGAATGATATTTGGAATTTTGGGAAGGAATCTATGCTGAAAATGGGCTGGACCTGGGTGACGTGAACCCAGTTTTTTTGAACTTAGAACGTAACCAGCCTTGACCGTGAGTTGACAAGGAATGGTGCAGGCCCATTGGAATGTTCGGAGATTATAACGAGCAGAACATAGCCGTGACTTATGTTGGGAATTCAGATTAGTTTCGGCAACCCACTTTGGCACAGGGCGTTATGCACGGGATACAATTTCAAGAGGTGCACTTTCCTATTTTACTAGGTTTCCTAACTTTTTCAAGAGGAGGTTACAAAGCTCCATATATAGGGAGGCCTAGGCAAAAATATAGATATTCTCTATTCTACTACTTTTGTTTTCTAGGGTTTGTGAATATGATAGAACTTCTTCTTCTTCTTGTTATGAACTCCTTGAATATGAGTACTTAATTTTATTATTGGTTATGGAATAATTGGATTTCACATAATATGGTTTTTGATATGATAAATTAGTTTTGTCTCCATACTTTATCGTTTATGATTCATAATTTATAGTGTTATATGATTTGAATGCTTGTTTGATCGAGTCGCGAATCGGTTGAGTTTGTTTTCATCTCTATTGCTAGTTTAGGGTTTATTATACGTAAAAGTGATACTCCTTGAATGCAAGTAGCATAAATATGATTATGGTTTGTAGTGATATATTCTTATGATCGTATGTGAATTATAACCTTTGTTAAATTGAATTAGTGCGTTTTCCACGTTCGATTGCTTTGATTGGCCTGATTTCATAGAACTTAATGCATCTAGGGAATTAAACTTGATTAGTGCTTTTACACGTTAGGTTTTTCTCTTAGATAGAACTCATACTCGCATCTTTTAATGTGTTTGTTGATGACAAAAGGAGATTTGCGGGATATTCTTGCGATCAAGGTATTCTAGGGCTTTTGATAAAAGTTGAGATTAAATATCAATTCTACTTATTGCTTTGAAAACATATTTGTGAATGAAGATGAATCCTTAACCAATATTCCCAATACTTTGATTTGTTTACTTTTCTTTGTATGCCTTTATTTTATTTTAGCATATAAAAATCAGAAAACCCCCGGTATTTTATATAGGAAACCGAAACAACGAGATAACCTAGACCTCTCTGTGGGATCGATCCTTTCTTGCCCTTGCTATATTTATATTTTGAGTAGTAAGAAAGTGTGAATTATATTTGTGTCGCCTGACAACCGATCAAATTTTTGCGCCGTTGCCGGGGAGGCAACGGTTGTCGCTTGTTTTTGGTTTCTTATTTTTGTTTTGTTTTGTTTTGTTTTTAGTTTTTCTTATTTTCTGGTTTTTAACCTTGGTTTGGGAATCGTATTTCAGGTACCAATTTTATGGAAGAAGCATATTGGAACAATGGCTACGGCTTTCAACCTCCTCAACACTATGAAAATTTCCCACCACCTATGGAATGCAATCAAAACCAATTTATTGGCTATGATGCATATCCTAGAGAGCCTTATGGTGATTTTCATACATACCAACAACAACCTTGTAGTGGGTATGTAAGTCAAGCACCTAGGTGGGATAATTCTACTTCTAATTGGCTTTATTCGAGTTGTATGCAGATTATGCATGGATTGCAAGATATGCAACAAAGGCTAGACCAACTTGACCGTAATAGAGAGAATGTCGCACAAACCAATTTCTGGAATATGCCTTCTTACCCGACTTTGGATCGTAGTTATGATCATTCACCCATTCAAAGGGAAGAGTCATGGGAAAGAGAACATATTGTAGCTAATGGTGGTAAGCGTGTGAATGTTAGGAAACTTGCGCAGAAATTATACAAGTTGGAAGATTATGGATACTCAGAAGAGCTTGTCGATGAAATTAGTAGGACCATTCATATGGAACTCAAACGACGTCGTGATAAAGGTTGGGAAACCGACGACGATTCTGATTATGGTGAGTCTGAAGATGAAGACGATGATGATTGTGTTGAAAAGGACCAACCTTTGGAGATATTTGATGACGTTAGTGTAGTTGACTCAACTCTTGATCTTTATAATGATCAAGCACCTATTCAAAAGGTACATGAGTATGATGAAACTAATATTTTTCAGAATTTTGCAACATTGTTTGAGTCTTATGAAGAGGATTATGTTGAGAATGTGACCGTTATGACCAATATTATGGAAGACCCAATTGAACTTGTGAATGTTTGAAATGATGATGTTTATGTCGAGACTCCGGTTAAGGCAGAAACGGACGAAGAATGGTTACAAGGTTTAATAGAGGACCATGATATACAAGAGGTGGATAGTTTACTTGAATTTTTCAAGGATGAATAGGACTCCGTAATCCAAGCGATTGTGAGAGGTTTGTCTAACCCTTTGCATGTTGATTCTTCTTCCTTACCTCTTATTGGTTTGAATATTTGTGCTTCGAGAACATTGTTGAATGATTTTGTTTCTCGATTTCCTCCATTAGAGAAAATTGATTCTCATACTATGCAGGTTTTGGAACAAGAAACCGTGAAAGTTCACGACTCCTATATTCTTTACCCACTTCCAAGTGTGGATAAGAATAAGTGTGGGGGAAGCTTTTATCGGTTAATAGCTTCATTTTTGTTTTATATTACTAATATTTGTGCGAAGCTAGTGTTTGAAAAACAGGTGCTATGGGTGGATCCCCAACTTTTCAGATTATTGGTGTATGGGGAATGACTCTTACAAGAAGCTAAGTCGGGTCGTCGATTTTAAAACAAGCGCTAAGTGGGAGGCAACCCACCGGTTTTGTATCTCTTATCCTTTTGCTTTTGCTTTTGATTTTATTTTTGTTTCGTTTGTTTATTTTTTATTGTTTTCATATCATATTTGCATCCCCATGTTTAATTTCATTAAGTCCATAATCTATCTTAGAAGAGCATTATGATGAATACCTTTTCGTCAGAAAATTTCAGACTGCGCGTAGTTCAGTCCAGAGACCATAACTGTCATACCGTTTATCAGAACACTGTGAAATTGTGACACTGCGTAGAAAACACGTAGGTGAACAACTTTTGTGAAATGGATTTTTTCCAAATTCCTTACCAATTTGCACATTTTTTGCGTTTTATCTTCTGTTACGTCAGAATTCAGAACTTTCGGTTTTACACATTGAGGACAATGTGAAGTTTAAGTGTGGGGGATCATTTATATGTTTGTATAGTTTGTTTTATGCCTTTAAAAAAAATAATCAGAAAAATAGAAAAACCAAGAAAAAAATTTGTGCTTTTTTGAACTCCTAAATCTAGAAACTTGTGCCTTTAGGATGACACCATTAGTGGATGGAACCATTTTGAATGCAGGAGTTGAGGAACCAATTAACTAAAAGGGACGAACATAGCTCAAAAATCACAAATTAACATGATAGTTGTTACCATATCTCGGAATATCACCATATCGCATTCTATTTTTATTTTTTCATATTTATCTATTGTTCTCTAAGTGCTTTGGTGGGTTACTAAAAATCGAGTTGTTATTACTGCTAGGATGAAATAGAGTGATTGAGTTACTAGAAGAAAAAAAAAAGAAAAAGAAAAAAAAAAAAAAAGAGACCGACCAATTAGACCAAACAGAATAAAATGACACTTGGGAATAGCAGTATGTGTGAAACGTAGTCCCTGTCTCCGTCGCCTAAACAAGCGTGAAATGCAGGATCCAAGGCAACTATCATGTACTTGCTGACAAGAATCATGCGCTTGGATCCAGTTTGATCCAATCATGTTGTCTAAAAAAAATTAAAAAAAAAAAGAAAGGAAAAAAAAAAGAGTGAAAAAGTGAAAAGAAAAAAGAAAGTATTATATTGGTTGAATAAAGTCACTTATGGTTCCCTTGTATATGCCAGTGAGTTGATGTAGAATTCAAACCAGTAGCTCAATCCAATAGGAATAGGTTCATCTTGGCAGTGACCTTCAGACAGATATGGGAAACATCGATCACTTGTGAATATTCGCCAACATCTACATTTATATCCATCTTCTTAATCTTTTCATTGTAATTGTGGTTTGTTAGTTTCCGAGTATTGTGGCTTGTTCGACTATCTAATTAGAGCTTTATTTACTTAAATATGAACTAAATTTGCGTAAGGTACCTCCTCCTGTAGTCATTTTGGATTCGTTCATTGATTTGTCACAAATAGACGGAGTTAGAAATATAGGTTTTGTAGGTAGACCTCTTGTAAACCTTCACGAGACTATAAATCGTCTACTAGGGACACCTAGGGGTTTAAAGGCTTGTTATTTATGCTAAAAGTAACCGTAATCTCGACGAGAAGGAGTTGTTGTATTTTAGTTCTGTTTTGTTTGCTCGAGGACTAGCAAAGATGAAGTGTGGGGGAATTTGATAGATGCCTAAATTACATCTTTTGAGTATCAATTTCGTATGCTTTTCTTATTTATTTCTCTTGTATTTTTGTATATTACGCTTTGTTTTGCATTTTGTAGGTATTTTGGAGTAAAATAAAAAGAAACAGGTGAAAAAGGGCGCAAAGATGTCACTTCATGACAAGGTGATGTCGGGAGACCAGACGAGGTTAAGGGGTAACCAACTGAAATCCAAAGAATCGCTGAGGGCAGACGTGGATTTATCAGGGCCACCATCCACTTCTTATTAACTTAGACACAGAAGTTGGTTTCGACCACTTCTTTGCATCATCAGGTCAAGTCCTTAAGTTCAATGCCAAGCTTTGTCCCCGCCGCGAGCCATAGTTCGTTGGTTCGATGGTTGTTTACAAATAAATTACTCGAGATTCGAATTTTAGAGGTTGTTGGCTCGAGGCAAGTATCAGGACAGAAAGACACGGAAAAACAATGAGTTCTGCCATTGGTCTTGGCAGTGAATGGAGGCTGTGACATGGATTATTAGCCGAGACAACGCAGGAACGAAGAACAGATTGAGGCCATTAATTTCCGCTGCTGAGTAGTGAATATTAGAGATGGTACTGAGGAGATCGAGAAGAAACAGGGATGGGTTGGTATTGAATTGAAATTCTGATGCCATGAAGAACAACATGAAAACTTCTTATTGTTGCGATTAAATGAGTAGTCTGAATGTATGAATGATTATGAATGTTGGGTATATCTCTATTTCGAATTGTGCAGGGAAGGAGTTGATTTGTGTGGCTTTCAAGATGCAGCCAGTGCATAATCCACATCAGTTCGCAAACTACACAAATGCTGCTCGAGAAAATTCCTGAAAGAACGTTGTTTCTCAACTCAGATTCAGCTGCTACTAGTTAACTGCTCCGAGTCTTCCATGGAGTGATGAGTCAGTGCACATCAGGTGTTCAAGAGATGGCTCAAGTATACTTTGCAACAACAACAACCAGCCAGGAGTTTCAAGGTGTTGTTTCAGAAGTAGCTCGGGACGAAATGGCATGCAGTGGTGACACGGAACTGATGGTGCAGTATAAATAGACAATGGTGTTGCTCGATGGTTGCTGGTGACGAGTAGTGACGCTGGAAGGAATTGCAGAGATGGAGCTAATTGGTGGTAGTCGAAGGGTTGCGGTCAGTTGGGTCGAGTGAGAAGAAGTGCTCATGTGACATGCCATTTATCTACGAGAAAATGCTGGCTGATGTCGTTCACGTCATTGCTATTTTTTATCGTGCATGACAGCTGTGACAATGGCGAGAGAGTGAGTTCGAGGCGCTGTGAACATGTGCTGGAGATATATGTCGCTGGCAGCGGTGTTATCAAGATATAGAACAAGGTCAGGGACGTGGTTTATGGAGGAGAAGCTCGAGAAGAATGGAGATGTTGTTATATCAGCGATGGTGTTGGCTGTGGTATTCTCGAACTGGCATTGGTTTTGGCTATAGTTTAGGCCATTAATTGATGGCAGTGATCATGAGAAATTGAACTCGATAGGAAGGTTTAGCAGCGGAAGGCGATGGAAGTTTGCATAGAGGTTTTGCTGTACATGAAGTCGAGAAGAATTCAACCAAACTAGGGAAAATAATTGCGATGGAGCTATGAAGAACTTGGCAGTGAAGGAGGAGGTCATGCACGGTGGTGTTGTGGCTGGTGATATGATCGAATGAGCTCGAGGTTGTATGCCGTTGGGAAAATGGAAGATGGAGGGAGTTTGGAAGTGGAATAAAGCCATGTTGAGACACTGTGGATAGTAACGATTAGTGTTGTTCTTGGCAGTGATGAGCTTGAAGACGTTAGAAGGATCTGATATGGGACTGTTACGCCGAGAGCCTGTTTGGTTGTGAAATATGGAAGAGAAATAATGAAGGCTTTGTGCATGGAGAAGATGAAAGTGATGTTGTGCTATATAGAAGAAAACTGTGGTATCGTGGTTATAAGAAGGAGCTGAGCTCGTTAACTTCTTATAGTGAGCTGTAAGCAGAGGCTGGAGTTTTCGTGGAGGTTTGATGGGACTAATGGCGTGTTGTTGGTTGGTAAAAATAGAGAAGCTTGGATGATTGATGTCGAGGAGCTTGAGTTAACATAGTAAAAGGAATGATGGCTGGTTATGGCGGAGAAACAACTCGAGTTGCTGGTTTTTGAGGCTGAGAATTGAGAAAGAAGGAGTTAGGCCGGGATTCGCTGTGTAGTTCGAGCTGGTGATGACCGGTATTTGAAACGAGCAGTTACCATGATGGAAAGAGCTCAAAAGTTGGCATCAATGACGAGTAGTGATCGCTGGGATGGACGTGTGATCAAGAACAAAACAGGCAGTACGCAGATGACTTCTTTGCATGGCCAAGACTTGGGCGTGAATGATATTTGGAATTTTGGGAAGGAAGCTATGCTGAAAATGGGTTGGACCTGGGTGACGTGAACCCAGTTGTTTTGAACTTAGAACGTAACCAGCCTGTTTTGAACTTAGAACGTAACCAGCCTTGACCGTGAGTTGACAAGGAATGGTGCAGGCCCATTGGAATGTTCGGAGATTATAACGAGCAGAACATAGCCGTGACTTATGTTGGGAATTCAGATTAGTTTCGGCAACCCACTTTGGCACAGGGCGTTATGCACGGGATACAATTTCAAGAGGTGCACTTTCCTATTTTACTAGGTTTCCTAACTTTTTTAAGAGGAGGTTACAAAGCTCCATATATAGGGAAGCCTAGGCAAAAATATAGATATTCTCTATTCTACTACTTTTGTTTTCTAGGGTTTGTGAATATGATAGAACTTCTTATTCTTCTTGTTATGAACTCCTTGAATATGAGTACTTAATTTTATTATTGGTTATGGAATAATTGGATTTCACATAATATGGTTTTTGATATGATAAATTAGTTTTGTCTCCATACTTTATCGTTTATGATTCACAATTTATAGTGTTATATGATTTGAATGCTTGTTTGATCGAGTCGCGAATCAGTTGAGTTTGTTTTCATCTCTATTGCTAGTTTAGGGTTTATTATACGTAAAAGTGATACTCCTTGAATGCAAGTAGCATAAATATGATTATGGTTTGTAGTGATATATTCTTATGATCGTATGTGAATTATAACCTTTGTTAAATTGAATTAGTGCGTTTTCCACGTTCGATTGATTTGATTGGCCTGATTTCATAGAACTTAATGCATCTAGGGAATTAAACTTGATTAGTGCTTTTACACGTTAGGTTGTTCTCTTAGATAGAACTCATACTCGCATCTTTTAATGTGTTTGTTGATGACAAAAGAAGATTTGCGGGATATTCTTGCGATCAAGGTATTCTAGGGCTTTTGATAAAAGTTGAGATTAAATATCAATTCTACTTATTGCTTTGAAAAAATATTTGTGAATGAAGATGAATCCTTAACCAATATTCTCAATACTTTGATTTGTTTACTTTTCTTTGTATGCCTTTATTTTATTTTAGCATATAAAAATCAGAAAACCCCCGGTATTTTATATAGGAATTCGAAACAGCGAGACAACCTAGACCTCTCTGTGGGATCGATCCTTTCTTGCCCTTTCTATATTTATATTTTGAGTAGTAAGAAAGTGTGAATTATATTTGTGTCGCCTGACAACCGATCAACAATTGCTCCACAGAATCCCTCCGCAAGGTCTCGTGTTTTCTACTTGTGTAAAGAGTCAAGAAACTATTACGTATTCCCTAACTTTCACTAGCTTTAGATTAAATTAACAAATTAATTTAGCGTGCGCTCTAAACAACCTATCAATCAATCATAAACATTAATATTAGCAAAAACAAACGATAATCATATGAAAAACTTCAAAGTAGAATTGAAACAAAACTCAAATCAAATATTAAGAACTAGGAATTCATCCTCAATCAATAAGAAATTTAGCTACTCATAATTTGGAGTTCACACAATAATAATAATAATAACTAGATAACTGCTGCAGCAGTAGGGGCCGACCAAGACGAAAAAACCCGAGATGACCTGATTACACAGGACAATCATTTCGGGTATGCCTCTGATTCCAAGCGGACTATTTTGCATGTTGCATCGTTTTGTTAATTATTTTCTCGACAACTGCACCACAATTCTCAGAAATCACCTGAATTTTATCTTATTTAGTATAACCTAACACGGGTGCATAAAACTCAGCCATGGGTAGAAACCATACCCAATAATTTGGTTATAACACAGCTCGTGTCACTTTCTCAGAGAAATTTGGGGTACAGACAAAACTTCGGGACGAGAAGTATTAAACAGATTTGAATTTCGGTTAAAAACCGGTCAATTGGTCGATAATTTGGAACGTAATACGTTTGTGTTGTGTAACTCATTTTATTGTTACGAGTTTGGCATTAAAAATTCGACAAGAAATATATGCTAAAAAATACCCCTTAAGAGCATCTCCAAGAGAGGGTGGAGGTTTTATTTTTTCACGACACATAGGATTTTAGACCCTCATTTACATTAAATTCATCTCCAATAGTGGGTCATAGAAAATAGGAAGTGTGTTAAAATAAATATGAAGGTCTTGGAGAAGGTCTTATTTAGACCTTGAGAATGACCTCCACATCATCATTTTAACTATATTTTGATATTTTAATTTTTAAATAAATTGTTATGAACCAATAGGAAAGAGGGAATCAATTTTATCATTATCTAAAACAACAAATTTTTAAAATAAGACATCATACTATTGGAGATGTTCATGAGCAAAACATTATTATTTTTGCCACATACATATGACCCCATAAATAAGGATCTAAATAAAAATTCCACATAAGATTTTTAGCACTCACTGTTGGAGATGCTCTAATACGAGTGATGCTACAATGACGCTGAAAAAAACCGGGACAAATTCCGTGAGAGGATCCGACAGACGAGGGGAAAGCTTCTAAACATCGAAATTATAAATGGGCATAGGTGGGACCTGCGGCTGTCATTTACGTTAGTACTCCCGGGATTTTCTCCCGGAATACAAAGCATTACTGCCTTAATACAGGTGTGTGAGAGGCTATTGTGATTCAACGTTTTAAATGGCTACCTGTAGTGGTACATTTAAGACGTACTCGGTAGAGATACGTGTATTGGTGGTTTGATCAATGGTCTCTACTATATTTCATAAGAATAGTGCCCATGATAGCTACCAATTTTTGGAGAAAACACGTGACGTCTCTGAAAAAAAGGGAAAGGAGGGTTAGGTTTGTAATGGTAAAAAGACAGTAAACAGGCCCAGTAGCAACCATAAATATTGTCCGTAGATATATATTTATATATCGTAACCGTCAATTGAAAATATAAAATCTCTTCGATGCAGTGCCCTATCCCTAATTCACTTTCTTCTTTCTCCTTACGTACTACCGCTACACGACCACCACCTTTACTTCTTGAATAAAAAAAAAAACATTAAATTCAATTTTATTTTCATCCCCCTCTTTCCTTCTACTAAACCAAAGAATTTTGAAAATTTGTTTTCTATGGTGTTGTTATTGTGGGTTTTGAAAGTATGTTTTGGGTTCGATAGAAAACAATGGCAGAAAATTTGTTTTCTATGGTGTTTTGTATGCTGCACCACCTGCTTGAAGAGATGGATTTGTATCTTGTATTTTGTTGCATAACTGAAGTAAAGAGGAAGGAATCTGAATATAAAACGTGGGTAGATTTATTAGTTTATGGTCTGGTTTGGTTTTACCCGGTCACCCGTCATCTTCTTCACCCAATTCTCTGCAACGGTACATCACAATTTCTTTCTCTGCTACTGCCATTGGTCGAATTTGATCATTTTCTTAATTTTTCTCATCACCACCAAGTATTTATGTATAAAAATTTGAAGCTGAAATCGCAATCTTGGTTTTAATTTGATGAAATTGTTTCTGATTTTTCAATTGTAAACTATTGTTATCATTTGAAGGCGCAATTGATTATTTACCAGTAAAATCAGCGTTGATTGTTATGAAATTAGTGTTCACATTTCGATGAATTAGAAGAAACTGAAACAAATTTGACGAAAATTGATTGAGAAATGAAGAATTTTGATCAAATCAAAAGAGAAACTTGACTATCAAAAACAGGGACCAATTATGCTAATGATGAGTTAACCGGCTTATGGATAATCAAAATTAATGGGCTTCATACACAACAGTTAGCCGACCCGCAATCACACTTCTAAGGCCCATCAATACCATATCCGTCTGTTTTTACAGAGAACAGATGAAGAAGAGGAGATATTCCCTCCTCTTCATTGCATCTGTCTTAGATATTCCTTCTTCACCTTGAACTGGTAGTCTATCTACCATGTTTCTCCATAACTCTTAATCTCTATTCCTAACCTTATTTACATATATTTGTAATAAAAAATTTACATCCTTTAGATTGCCATTAAAGGAAATATTTGAAATTACTGTATTTTTTTGGTAGATTTCTTTTAAAGGAAATGATCTTTATTGTTTGTGTGGTTTGAATAGTTGTGTTTGTTGGTTGATGTGGTGTTTTGATTGAGATTAATGAAATAAATTATTCTTAATTTGGTCGATTTATTTTCTTTAATCTGATGGTGGCAGTGGGGATGCTGCTCGTGGTTGTGTTTGTGGCAGTAGGAGGTGGTGGTGCTGTTGCTGTTGCTGTTGCTAGCAGTGGAGATGGTGCTTTGACGGTGATTGAGGTGGTGGAGTGGTGGCAGTGCTATTGCTGGGAGTGAAGATGGTGCGGTAACGGTGATTGAGGTGATAGAGTGGTGGCGTTGCTGGTGGCGGTGGTGATGGTGGTTTAGTGTTATAGAGAAAGCTTTTAAGGGTGGTGTTGGTGGTGACAGTGGTGGCGGAAGTACTGTTGTTGCGCTGCTGTGGTGTCAGTAATACTGTTCTGGTGGAGGTGGTAGAGGCGGCTGTTTGTGAAGGTGGTGTTGCGCCTCTGATTGCTGCCGTGTGGTGGTGGTAATTTAATTTTTGAATAATGTATGTGATGATGGTGGAGTTCAATGTGGATGTGTTTGTCGGTGTTGGATATCCGGCAAAGGTACTAATGAATGTTTAAATTTAAGTGTCAAATTGATGTAATAGAGTTGGTTGATGGGGGTATTATTGTCCAAGGAAAAAATAACCAAAAATGATAGGATACGGTAATGGAGTCTTTTCTTTATTATAGTAAGATAAAGTTATTATAGTAAGATAAAGGAAGAAAGAAAAACTTATTGAGATGATGGTTGCTCCTTCCTCCAATCCTTGTGCACTTTTACTCCTTCTCCAAAGTAGATGTGTGTAAAAAGTTGTAGAGAACTCTCTTATTTATAGGCTTCAATACTCTCCATGTCTTTGTAGGAAAAGAATCCTCGTTCCAAAAGAACACCACTTTCCCAATTTGAGCCATATTACAAATTCTAGTCCAATTCTCCAAAACTTCCAAGTTTTCATCCAATTCCCAATTCTAAGTCTTCACACACATGAGAGAAGTCCATACAAAATTCTGTATTTTTGCTCGCCGGAAAACTGTTTTTTGGCCGGAAGTTGTTGCCGCTGATCACCTGAAAATTCTCCCTCGGTGACGGAATATTCCGTCAGTCCACCGTTAAAGATACCTGTTGACTTAACGGTCAAACCGTCAGTCAACCGAGTCAAGGGTCAAGGTCAAGGGGCTGAGTTAGAACGAGTCAGAACCGAGTCAGCTGGCTAACTCGGCTGACTAGTTCTGACCAAGCCACTTGCACAGAACCTTATTGTTCACGGCCAAGATGGCCATGCTTCACTCTACACACCCAACCATGATGGCTGTCATCTGTAATTCAACTCCACCAATACCCATCTCTTAATTCTTCTTCTGCAGCTTTAGAATCAGTTCAACAACGCTTACCATCCACCTGCAATTTCCATTCACACACTTTACACAATCACCACCACTGGCTCAGCCTCCATAACCACTGCAGCTACAACTTCAGTACTCAACCTTGCAACCTCAGTACCCATTTCCAGCTGCACCTCTTCACAACCTCAAACACAAGCACCTCCAGTTCTCCATCTTGGCTTCCTGGCAGCAACAACACCAACTTATACTTCATTGCAGCTGCATATTAACCACCATTGCCCTGTAATATTGCCATCAAAATTCAAACCAATTCCACCTTCTTCCCTGGTTCATCATTAATCTCTTGAATCAATTCCACCCAATCTTGCTCTAAAATTCACAGTAAACCTAACCATAACTATCACACAAACCCATTCAAACTCAGATTACACCGAACCCATCTTCAATTTCTGAATTCACACCAAGAACTTCTCCATATCCACCTCACACAGAATCACCACAAAACCTCAATTTCTTTTCCATTTTCTTCTCAAATCTCGGCTAGAATTCGAATCCAGAACAACCCATTCTCAATGCCACAGATTAGCAACAACCCTAATTTCCTTTGATTCTCAGTCAATTTATTCATGGCAGCACCTTTTATCAGTACCATCTCATCCCTGTTCTCTTCAATTGACGGCAGGAAACTCCACTAAAACTCGTACCAATCTTTGCAGATACGAATCGAAACCCTGACTTCCAGCCAATCTCCCACAATTTCTCGATCTGAGCCATAACTGCACATCAATCACTCCTTTCTTCTCCATGGTAGCGATACTATAACGGCAAACCCCTAAAATCCATTTCTGCCATCAACCCATCAGTTCAACAGTAGTCGCCATTTTTTTCTCAGATCCCCTTTTCTCTCTTTATTTCTTTCAGGTTCAGATGATTGAAGAGAATTGATATCTCTCGATTTAGGGTGTACAGTTAGGGCTAGATATTTGCACCCAATGAGCTGGGATGTGGCCACCTAGTAGTAACCCCTTAACCTTGACTGCTCTGTGTTTAATACTCCTCCAAGAAGAGTTGCCCCTTAACCATTACCTGGTTCCAGATAGTGTTTCTCTGAGAGAGTTGCCCTTTAACCGTGGCTAGTCTCCCGATAGTGTTTTCCTGTGAAATGACAATCCTGCCCTTTTTGCTCAATTTGGATCATTTATTCTTCTTTTCCTCCGTGCGACTCCAGAGTACCTAATAACTCAAAAACACATGTAAAAATACATAATTTACTAGAAAAATGGAAAAGAAAGCATAACTACTAGATAGTAAATTAAGGTGTATTCTACACCTATCATCTTGCCATTCTTATCAGTTGTTAGCCCAAGTGCACTCATCCTTGTTGGGCCACGTGGAACATACTTTCTTTTGGGTTTTGCCTGCAAAACCCAAGTGTTTTTGCAGTTATTAAGCAAAAGAGTAAAGGATGGAAAAACTAACATAAAGATACAAATGAAAATCTTGGACAGACAGTCATACCTCAGCTTCTGTTTCATTTTCATTTCCCACGTCATGGTCCTCACCATCGTTCTCATTTTCCTGGTTTTCATTCTCCACCTCTTCATTTTCCTTTTCTTCTTTTTCATCATCTTCATCTTATTCCTCGTCTTGAAGATCTGAGAAAGTATCATTCAAATTCCTGACTTGCACATTCGGACATGGCCCTGAGTATAATTTCCGCTTTGCACTTTTCTGCTTGTTAAAAACTTCACTACAGGGTGCAGCTTGAGATGCTCCTGATGTGGACTGTAATGGTTGAGATTGTTCTGGTTCAGATGAACTTTTCCTAGGTGATGATCGTGTTGGAGTTGTATTTTCAACGTCTGGTTCAACTGTACTTTTAGTTTTCCGAGACGATGATCGTGTTGGAGTAGTCTTTCCAGCATCATATGGTTCCTCTGAACTGTTATGGGTAGTCTTTTCAGTATTATGAGGTTCCTCTGGAGTGTTCTTAAACCTATGGGATGATCGTCTTGGACTCTTTCCGCTATCAGGATGCTCTAAACTCTTCTTCTTCTTCTTAGGAGTTTGTTTGGCAAGAGACTTTATACTCTTTTCTTTTAAAATAATCTGCAAAATAAACTAAACTAGGTTAATCAAAAGGAGATGGTAAATAAAATAATTAATACAAGTAAAAAGAAACTGAATCATACGAGATTTGTTACTACCTTGAATGGAGACAAACAGATGCTTTTGGCTTGCTTGTTACTACCTTTTTGGGAGTTGAGAGCGACATGTTGCTCTTTGCTTCATTGATAACCCGTAACATAAAGTAAAGTAAGTTAATCAAAAGGAGAGAAAGAACATCATTTACACTAAATACATAAACTGAACCATAAGATATATAAGTCTTACCTTTTTGTTTACCATTACATACAAATTGGTCTTCACCTCCTTCCACACGTACACAACTACTATAAAAACAGAACCAAAAAGTCAAAACTACAAACATTCCACCATACCTCATCAGATAAGAAATCATCACAACACGAACATTGTACAAGACAAAACAACACATGTGAGTCACTGAAGTTATGCGACAATTATACTTACACTAGCAATTTTCAAAACTAAACAAAATTAAGCAATTGCTTCGCTCATAAGATAGAGAGTGCTCTAGCTCTCATCAAACCTCGCAAAAAGATATAAGACTTTAGCAAAATCAATCTACATATTGCATCAACCTATCATGTTATTAAGAAACCATCAGCCTAAAATAGCTATCATGTTACAAACAATATTGAAAATAGTCTACAACTTAGAAATAGAAAGCAACCACCAAGCAACCGACACCTGTTGGTTGGAATACGGAAGCCCTACGCAATTCTCAGTTGAGAATGAGCCAGGAGTTCAGTACCCCCCAGCAGGTCTTACAGATTCACTTGATAGTTATCATGTTAAGAATATTAACCCTAAAGCATTCCACGTATGAATCAAACTTAAAAAATCAAACTATCATGTTAAGAATATTAACCCTAAAGCGATCCACATATGAATCAAACTTAAAAAAAACAAACTATCATGTTACAAAATCAAACTTAAAATAACCACCAAGCAACTGACAACCGCTGGTTGGAATACATGGATACATATAGCTAACATGTTAAAAACAACCTATCATGTTAACATGTCAATCCACATACCATTATGACAGCAAATAAGGTTCAAACAAGAACCAAAACACAAATTTGGTAATTTATTCAAAAATGAAACTACTACATGTTAAGAATATTAACTTTAATTCAAAATTCACATATTGCATGTCAAGAATCAGGTCAGAAAACATAACAATCAGTAAAAAAGATTGAAGAACAAGTATGAATCGGTTCTGACTCGTCCGAGTCACAAAATTTTAATATGTTTTCAGGAATAAATCATACTATCTCTGACGAACAATCCGCATGATATTGTTTGTATCCATTAGATTAAAATTTGGACAATCCCATTGGTTTAAAAAAAGCATACGGATTGATAAGAAACAATAAATTTGGTAAACCAAACAAGGCTTCCCACCGTTAGACTGGCTTGTGATTTGATTTCCATAAATTTGGTTCGTTGAATTACAAACAATTACAATAAAACCATTATATGCATAAACTCTAAATTCTAGTGGCTTCGGCTTCAAACCTGACCACGAACTATGAATCGTAAATGTCTGAAATGGGTTCTGACTTTCAATTTAGCAGGAGTGGACTAATTTGAGACTAAAACTTCGCAAGAACGATGGATCTTTAGCAGTTTCTGGGAAAGATTCCATGAGAATATTCTCAGAAACCCTAAACACACACGAATTCGTAAACTTCGAGAAAGAAATTGACTCCGAAATCGAAACCTTGTCAGGAGAGGACTACTATGAGACTGGAACTTCTCAAGAACGATGGATCTTTAGCAGTTTCTGGGAAATATTCCATGGGAATATTCTCATAAACCCTAAACACACACGAATTCGTCAACTCCAAGAAAGAAACATGCTCCGAGTTCGAAACCTGGCCAGGAGAGGACTACTATGAGACTGAAAATTCGTAAGAATGGTGGATCTTTAGCAGTTTCCGAGCCAGATTCCATGGGGATATTCTCATAAACCCTAAACACACACGAATTTGTAAACTCCGAGAAAGAAACATGCTCGGATATCGAAACCTGGCCAGTAGAGGACTAATATGAGACTGAAACTTCGCAAGAACGATGGATCTTTAGCAGTTTTTTGGCCAGATTCCATGGGAATATTCTCAGAAGCCCTAAACACACACGAATTCATAAACTACGAGAAAGAAACATGATCCGAGATCGAAACCTGGCCAGGAGAGGACTATTATGAGACTGGAACTTCACAAGAACGGTTTCCGGGAAAGATTCCATGGGAATATTCTCAGAAACCCTAAACACACACGAATTCGTCTACTCCGAGAATGAAACAGGCTCCGAGATCGAATCATGGCCAGGAGAGGACTACTATGAGACTGAAACTTCGCAAGAACGATGGATCTTTAGCAGTTTCCGGGAAAGATTCCATGGGAATATTCTCATAAACCCTAAACACACACGAATTTTTCAACTCCGAGAAAGAAACAGGCTCCGAGATCGAAACCTGGCCAGGAGAGGACTACTATGAGACTGAAACTTCTCAAGAATGATGGATCTTTAGCCGTTTTCGGGAAAGATTCCATGGGAATATTCTCAGAAACCCTAAACACATACGAATTCGTAAACTTCGAGAAAGAAACTGGCTTCGAGATCGAAACCTGAACAGGAAAGGACTAATATGAGACTAAAAATTCGCAAGAACGATGGATCTTTAGCAGTTTCCGTGACAGATTTCGTGGGAATATTCTCATAAACCCTAAACACACACGAATTCGTCAACTCCGAGAAAGAAACAGGCTCCGAGATCGAAACCTATCTAGGAGAGGACTACTATGAGACTGGAACTTCTCAAGAACGATGGATCTTTAGCAGTTTCCAGGCAAGATTCCATGGGAATATTCTCAGAAACCCTAAACACACAAGAATTCGTCAACTCCGAGAAAGAAACATGCTCCGAGATTGAAACCTGTCCAGGAGAGGACTACTATGAGACTGGAACTTCTCAAGAACGATGGATCTTTAGCAGTTTCCAGGCAATATTCCATGGGAATATTCTCAGAAACACTAAACACACACGAATTCGTCAACTCCGAGAAAGAAACTAGCTCCGAGATCGAAACCTGGCCAGGAGAGGACCACTATAAGTCTGGCACTTCTTAAGAATGATGGATCTTTAGCAGTTTCCGGGAAAGATTCCATGGGAATATTCTCATAAACCATAAACACACACGAATTCGTCAACTCCGAGAAATAAAAATGCTCCGAGATTGAAACCTGGACAGGAGAGGACTACTATGAGACTGTAACTTCTAAAGAACGATGGGTCTTTAGCAGTTTCCGGGCCAGATTCCATGGGAATATTCTCAGAAACCCTAAACACTCACGAATTCGTAAACTTCGAGAAAGAAACGGGTTCCGAGATCGAAACCTGACCAGGAGAGGACTACTATGAGACTGGAACTTCTCAAGAACGATGGATCTATAGCAGTTTTCGGGCCATATTCCATGGGAATATTCTCAGAAACCCAAAACACACACGAATTCGTCAACTCCGAGAAAGAAACATGCCCCGAGATCGAAACCTGGCTAGGAGAGGACTACTATGAGACTGGAACTTCTCAAGAACGATGGATCTTTAGCAGTTTCCGGGCAATATTCCATGGGAATATTCTCAGAAACCCTAAACACACATGAATTTGTCAACTCCGAGAAAGAAACTGGCTCCAAGATCGAAATCTGGACAGGAGAGGACCACTATAAGTCTGGAACTTCTTAAGAACGATGAATCTTTAGCAGTTTTCGGGCAAGATTCCATGGGAATATTCTCATAAACCCTAAACACACACGAATTCGTCAACTCCGAGAAAGAAATAGGCTCCGATATCGAAACCTGGAGAGGAGAGGACTACTATGAGACTGGAACTTCTCAAAAATGATGGATCTTTAGTAGATTCCGGGCAAGATTCCATGGGAATATTCTCAGAAACCCTAAACACTCACGAATTCGTCAACTTCGAGAAAGAAACTGGCTCCGAGATCGAAACCTTTCTAGGGGAGCACCACTATAAGTCTGGAACTTCTCAAGAACGATGGATCTTTAGAAATTTTCGGGCAAGATTCCATGGGAATATTCTCAGAAACCTTAAACACACACGGATTCGTCAACTTTGAGAAGTGAAAAAATTTAGCAGAAGTGAAAAAACTTAGCAGTTGTGAAAAAACTTAGCAGAAGTGAAAAAAAATAGCATAAGTGAAAAAATTTAACAGGACGAAAAAACCCCTACGACGACCATTTCTAAGAGTTGTGAAAGGGACATGACAAAAAAATTAGTGCATCAGAACTTCCATTTCAATCTCTAATCATCCATTTCAACCTTACATCAATCTCTAACTGTCCATTGTTTTTATTTTATTTTCCTTTTTATCCTTTTCTTTTCTTTCCTTAACCTCCTCTACCACTTCTTTTATTTTTCTTCGAACCACAGAAAACACCTCCTTTATTTTTTTCCTCATCCTCCGTCTCCCGAAACACCATCAATCAAACCACCATCACTCAACATCATCAACATATCGAGAAAACAGATCGAGTTTCTTAAGTTTATCATCAACATATCGATTTCTTCTCCATCAACATATCGAGTTTCTTAAGATCTGTTAACATCATCAACAAATCGATATTTTCCATCATCAGATCGATCTTCTTAAGATATGTTAATACCTTATCAATCTGTTTCATGGGTCTGTAACTGATTGTTTTTTTTAGTTGGTTCATCTTAATTTGCATTAAATTTAGGGTTCGATGATTTGCATTAAATTCGTTTTAAAAAAAATTCAATCATTTCATTTAATTTGTTTGATGATTTGGTAGCATTAACTTTTGATGATTGGCTTGGATTAAATTTTTAGGGTTGCATTAAATTTCAAACATTTCAAACATTTGCATTAAAGTTTTTGGGTTCTTCGAATTTAATTCAGGTGTAGATGCATTCAATTCTATAAATGGTTGAAACTAATTTGTAATTGTTTGACTTTTGCAGAGTAATCTAACTGAATAGGGGAGCAGGTGAAGTACAAATTTTGCTGAAAAGTCTATCTAACTGAGGGTATGTATGCACTAGTTGGGTTGTTGTTTGATTTGTTCAGTGTAATGATAGAGCTTTGAACCTTTAGTACTTTATATATGTTTTATCTTAATATGAGAATGTTTTTCATTGACAGTGGGAAGGAAACAGAGTTTCATATTGAACTGATCCAGGACTGACTCTTGACTTGTAAAATGATGAATAAATATTAGGTTCGTTGGCCAAGGTAAAGCCAAGTCATAATTAACTGTCTAATGGCTTGTAGATGCATTTTTTTCATTTGATGTGTATATATGTCTCATAATGAGATTAGTCTTAGTCTAACCATTGAATTGTTAATGCATGTGGGAAGTTCCATACCAGGATACAGTGAATAAGTTCATAAAGTTGACTTGTGAGAAACTTTGAAATCCTTCTAAGTTTAGTTATCCTTGTGTGGATTGTAAGAATATTGCGGCGCCACTTCCTCCGGGTACAGTACATTTTCACTTGCTACAACGAGGTATGGATCCTACTTACACTGAGTGGGTTCTTCATGGGGAGAAGACTAGCACTTTGAATGATGTTCATGAAGAGGGAACAACAAGTCAATGTACTTTCTATCAGATGTGGACAGATGCTAATGTTGATTTTGCCGAACCAGAACAAGGGGTTGCTGAACCTAGGTAGGACGATGGGTCGCAGAACCAAGACGAAGGATTTCTGAACCAGATTGAAGAGGCTGACTTCCCATTATACCCTGATTGTAAAACACACACAAAGCTACCTATAACTATTGAATTATATAGGCACAAGACAGTAAATGGTTTATCTCGAAGAGATTTTGATGAGCTTCTCAAGACAGTTGGTTCCGCGCTGCCCTTAGGTCATTGTCTTCCTAAATCAACTTATGAAGTGAAAAAGTTGCTGAAAGCTTTACAACTGACTTATGATAAAATACATGCATGTGAGAATGATTGTTGTTTGTTTAGAAAGGAGTTGAAAGATACAGATGAATATTCTAAATGTTATTATTCTAGGTGGAAGGAAGACACGTCTAACGTGGATGACGATGATGACATGATAGACAAGCCCAAAAAGAATATACAGGTGAAGGTGCTTAGATACTTCCCCCTTGTGCCAAGATTAGAGAGATTGTATAAATCAGCAGAGCTAGCTCAACAGTTGATATGGCACGCGACACATAAGAGTAAAGATGATAAGATACGTCATCCAATGGATTCTTTAGCTTGGAAGCACATAGACACAAAGTTCCCTGAGTTTGCTTCAGAATCGCGTAATTTGCGTCTTGGGCTTGCTGCTGATGGATTTAATCCATTTGGCGATCTTTTCCCAACCCACAGTTGTTGGCCGGTGTTGCACGTGCTATATAATCTTCTCCCTCAGCTATGTATGCAAGGCAAAAATATTATTTTAAGTATGTTGATTCCAGGAAAGAAATAGCCAGGTAAAGACATCGATATATACGTGCAACCTTTGATTGATGATCTGATTAAGTTATGGGATAACGGCGAGGAGGTTTATGATTCGTTTAGTAAGATAATGTTCAATTTGAAGGCATTATTGATGAGGACGATAAACGATTTTAGTGCTTATGATAACCTATCTGGATGTACGTATAAAGGGAAGGTAACCTGCCCTCTTTGTAGTGATAATACTCTTTCAAACTAGTTTCCATTTAGTCATAAAAATGTTTACATGAATCATAGGATATTTCTACCTTATAATCATCCTCTTCGATCTAGTAAGAAGAAAGCTTGTTTTAATGGAGAGATTGAGAGGAAGGAAAAGAAACTTATTATGTCTGGTGCCATGGATTTTGAATGTTAGAGCAGTATTGTGAATGATTTTGGGAAGGCGGAGCAGAACGAGGTGTAGAAAAGGAAAGAAAAAGAGGAAAAGAAGAAGAATAAGCAGAAAAAGGGACATAGTCGAGTGGCAACATGTGCAAATGAAAGTAACTCTAAGTGTGGGAAGTGGAAAAGGGCAGTTGCTAATGATGTCGGTACAAGTGCTGCTGCTAGTTCTGGTGCACAAGATTTTGACCATCCGATATTCAAAAAACGGTCGATATTTTTCGACTTTCCTTATTGGAAGGTAAATTCTAACCTCAAATTATATTCTTTCACTCTTAAATTCCTATCTGCATTGTAAATCTCAGTGCTAGCTAGGTTCCCAACCATATATATGATGATGTTGTTTCCCTGTTATGAAACGTACGACTCAACTGACTTGCATGCTCATAATTTTTATGTTATATATATATATAGGAATTGTTACTACGGCATAATATCGATGTTATGCATACGGAAAAAAACGTCTGTGAGAGTGTCATTGGTACTATATTGAATATAAAGAACAAAACAAAAGATGGCTTAAAGTCCCGTAATGATCTGAAAAGTATGGGAATCAAACAAGGATTGCATCCAACAGAAAAAAAATATGGAAAAACGTGGCTTCCACCAGCACCATGGAACTTAAGCGAAAAGGGAAAATCTATATTTTATAATAGGATGAGAAATTTGAAGGTTTCAAAGGGGTATAGTTCTGATCTTAGGAGGCATTTCTCGAAATATTGTTGCTTGGGTGTACTGAAGGCTCATGATTACCATGTTCTTATGCAACAAATACTAACTATAGCTTTGAAGGGACTATTACCTGATGGGCCAAGTACTGCGGTCAATTAGTTATGTTCTTATTTTAACGAAATATGCCAAAGGACGGTTGATCTCACTAGATTATTAGAACTTGAATAAGAAATTGCTGAGACTTTGTGTATATTGGATATGTACTTCCCTCCATCATTTTTTGATATAATGGTACACTTGACAATTCACCTAGCTCGAGAAGTGCGTTTATGTGGACCCGTGCAATATCGTTGGATGTATCCATTTGAAAGGTATTACTTGTTTCATTAGTATCAATACTTTTGTTTTCTTGTTTCATGTAAACATAAAAAAACAAACTTAAGTATATACATTGTTAAAATATCGCAAGTATACGAAGACATTCAAAGAATATGTAAAAAACTATGCACAACCTGAAGCATGTATAGCATAGTGTTACCTGGGAAGGGAGTGCGTCAGGTATTGTGATGTTCAAGCGGACAAAGGGATGAAGGAGAAGTAAATCAGAGCCATAATAAAGACAATCAACATGATTCCACACCAGCAAGGCATCCTCTTTCTAAAGGTGTTCAAGTGTATATTGGTAGTGATATGATGAAGATCGCTCATAGATATGTGCTTTTTAACACAACAGTAATTGACCCATATAAAATGTAAGTATGCAATTATATGTTCATTTCTAGTTGTTATCAGTTAATACCTTTACAGGTCTTTTTCATATTATTTTTTTCCTTATTAGAATGCACATGGATGAGTTAAGATCTTCCGATACTGGCACTGAAGACCAACTCATTTCCATACACTCATACACATTTGCAGATTGGATACGGCAAAAGGTACGTGCACCATCACTTGGTCATTTGTTAGATGTTTGCAGTTTAGATTCATTTTTCCTGAGTAATATCTCTTTTTTTCATTACCCACAAAACAAGTTATATTTCAGTATTAGAGATGATTTCTGTCAAAACATAGAGCTTGCGCCCATTATTGTGGTCACTTTTTAGCTTTTACCAAGCCAAAACATAGAGCTTGCTCCTATTACTGTAGTCACTTGTGTTCTGCTAACTAACTTATATTTATATAGGTTAAAATAAAAATTAGTCAAGGCATATAAGTATCAAATATAGTAGAGTGGTTGGCATATGGTCCTTTAGAGAAATGTGTATCATATAAAGGCTTGTAAATAAATGGGTCAAGGTTTATCACGAAGGATATTCAAAGAGTCACACAAAACAGTGGTGTTTCAATTGAGTCAAAATCTTTAGTTGCAGCATCACAAATAAGCAGTGGTTTCTATGGTGTTTTAGAATAAATTCTTATGTTGGACTACCAACATATGTTTCAAGTTCCCGTATTCAAATGTGACTGGGCTCACACCTATTTTGGTGTCAAGATAGAAAAAGGCTTTACATTAGTCAACTTATGTCAGCATAAGAAACAATATCAGAATGATCCATTTATTTTAGCGTCATAAGCCCAGCAAGTTTTCTATTCTCGAGAGTCAGATGCATCTAATTGGTTTGTGATGTTTAAACCACCACCTAGGGGTTTCCATGAATTAGAGGAATACAATGAACATGAAGACATAAGTTGCCAACCAGTGGATCCTTCAACTCTTAGCTTACAAATGGATGACGAGACTGAGAGTTATGCAAGAACCGATGGTGAACCTATCTTAGTGGTTCTGACAAAGAAGAAGAACAAGAAGAATAAGAAAAATGAAAAAGAAGTGCCACTGATGGTGGGTTTACTCTTTTCATTTCTACTGAATTTGGGTATTTTTCATTTTGCTTCAGATTGTATTTTTTCTTTTAAAATGACATGTTATTTGTTTCTCTTTAATTATGACTTGCAATATTGTTGGTATGATATGCTATCTGTTTATCTTGAGATGAACCTCCCTTTTGAACTCCGCCATTGAAATGATATATAATTTCATTGTCGGTCTCAAGCCCGGATAAAGAAGGATAGAAAATGTGATTTATTGAGTTCTAAATGCAGATTTTATGAGTTTTAAATGATATATCATTTCATTGTCGGTCTCAAGCAGAGTTATAAATGCAGATTTATTGAGTTCTAAATGATATATCATTTCATTGCAGTCAATTTCTTGCTTTTTTTGCAGTCAATATACTTCATTACTTTGAGAATTTGCAGCTTCTTCAGGACTGGTGTTTGCTTCACCAAAACTTGCATGAGTCTGGTACTGTGTGTTGATTGAAATGTGATTGCAGGCCTTGTATAATTCATAGAATGCCTTGTATGTTTTAGGCAAAGTGATGCATTTGCTGCTCTCTTTTTTAAGGCTCAATTGAAATATTTTATACATATAAAAGTAAATGTAAAATATAATCACACATGTAAATATGGAAGAATGGTTTGAATCTTAGACTTGGACAGAGGAGGCTCAGGTTCGACTTAACCTAGCTTCATTTTTTTTCAAAGTTATTTTTTAATTTTACAAATCTTATAAAGGTTGCAGAAGGTCTATTTATCCTCTTCTTCTTATCTATTCAATCTCACGAGTCTTGAGACCTTTTAGCTTGTGATTGACAGAATCCACTGCTTATTCCGAGAAGATATCCTCATTGAGAAGATCTTTAACATGTGTCTTCATGAGAACAAGGTCAGAGTTAACCTTTTTCAATTCAGTTCTTAACACATCGAGACCTTTCATAGTATCAACGAGATGCAATTTTACTTACACAAAGTATTTAAGAAAATCGTGAACCACTTCGGCAGAAACCATATCCTCATGCTCTATATCATGATGAGTATATGCATAGTAGCATGAGACATCATCATAATCTTCAAGATTTTTATATTTGATATCATCAACATCTACTTGGGTTCTTTTCTTCTTCCCTTTGGATCCAAAACCAATATCTTTATCAAGAAAACCTCTTGCAAAATTACAAGTGCGAGAAAGTGATGGCATTCTTGACCAGAAGAATATAGCCTAGAGTATGTGTATGTGACTCAATAGGATTGGTATTTAAATGGTTTCTTAGGGAATGATTTTAGGGTTTCTAAAAATTGGTTCTTGACAAGTCAATATGGATACACGTACGAAAACCAATATGGTCCCCAGAACAAAACTTAAAAACTGTAACAAACCTCCTTATAAGGTAAAAGGAATACAACAAAATTTTGCTACGTGAAAATTTTCTTTCACAATTTTTTGACTCGATAAATTTTATAATCTCACGGGAGAAAAATTTAGAGCACAAAAGTAGCAGACAAAACAATTAAAAAGCAATCGAAGTGATTCTAGGAACAAAACAATACTCAGGCAAAGCTATCCGAATACGATAGTTTAGCTACGAAGGATAAGATAATAGCTCAACTAATATCAAAGCATATAGCCACAAGTATACCTAATTATTACCAAATCTTACTCAACAGGATTTTTTTATGAGTAAGAACTCAACCCTTGTGATTAATTAACAAGTATGATCCTTATGCTCATCAAATGAATATTGTTCATGGTTAATCTTCTTTTTTCTTCTAATTTTTGGAGGAAACCCTTTTTTATGTGAAAATTTATCATAAAACTTAATGTCATCAAAATATGAAATAAAGTTTGAATCCTTACCAGAAGAAGTTTGTACGGAGGAATTTGACAGCCTGTTGATAAGATCCTTGTATCCTTCAATTATTAGATTAAGGTTGTCCTTCATATCTCCATTATTGATTCCATCTACAGGTACCTTTTTCACATCTTGAACATCATTCTTCACAGTAGGTTAAGAAGCACCTTTCTGAAATCTCCTTGAACGATTTGTATTAATGCTACGATTGGTTCGAACGTTCGATGAGCATATTGAACTGACTTTCCTGGAAGACTTCACAGGGTGGGTACTAAAACCAATAGGTTCAGACATCCGAATGTCAGTTACACCTTTGAGTATTAAATCTAAGGCATGCTGAAGTCGACCAAAGTAATTGTCATTCAGCTTCAGTTTGCTCTTTCGTTGAACATGTCCTTTTGAATCACAAAAAACACATACTTTCTGATCACCGGAGTGATTAGAGTTTTTAGCATTAGAATCAACGTTAGAAGATTTCTTCCTTCCATGAGATGTGGTAGAACCAAGCAAATCTTTATCAATAGGAAGGGATTGCAGTTTAGCTTCTGAAGTTGCTTTCATTTGAGAAACATGATTAGAATTAGTCACATTTTCAAATATCACATCAAAGTCAGAAGTATTTGGTATGACAGACTCCTAAGAACGACTTTTATCTTGAACAAAGAGATTACTCAATAGTCATTCAATTTTACAGGCATCTTCACTGAGTTTAGCCTCGGGTAGGGTTCATGATGAACAAACCAAAGCATTTCCCTCATGAAAAGCCCTTAGTTGGGAATCAAAATCTTTTATCATACCAACCATTGTATTAACCTTGTGTTTCAGCCTATTGACTTCAACATCCCGGATTCTAAAAAGTTTTAGAATCGTTGCACTCTCTCGGGCTGCTTCCCTTTTTACTTTAGAATCAGATTCTCCAGTAAGAAAATCAGGGTAACACATATCAATACTTGTCTGTTTCGTAGGAACAAATGGTTTATCTATATGTGATATTGAAAAGTCTTTGTCTTTAATAGATTTTATCGAAACAAAACTTTTGTCTCTGGTGATACGTTTGTCAGAGATAGTACTACTCTCCATAGAGTTAGATCACTACAAACACAGACTTATAAGGTCTTAAACGTGTCTGCCTGCTCTGATACCAATTGAAAAGGTGGGGGGTCTAACAATCCATCCAATATTTCGCTTAGCAATATGTATGGACGAACTCCAATATAATTCCAAGAGAATCAACTAGACAGTAATACTTAATCAATGGAAATATATCAAAGTATTGTATCTCTGTTTCTCAATGTAATCATCAAATCAAATAGATAGAATCCGTGAGCCTGATTATTATGAGAAACAACTTGAACGGTACCAAAGGCCAATGTTCAAGTGTCAATCAATTTATATCAACAACCAAAGGTTGGATTATCTAATTGATTGAACTACGCACAACCTGTGATATTTCAATTATATCATTAGTATAAAACATAGTTTGGACAAGTTGGCCTTTGTTAGTGGTGGTCAGGATTTTTCCATACAAAGATAAATCAAGGGCTGTGGTTCCTCATACCACCCCCTACAACTCACACGTGTAGCGTTAATTCCAATATTATGAATGAAAAATGAATACTCAAGTCAAGATATGGAATTTCAAAAATTATAATGGGGAGGTTCGAACTCATGACCTATTGTGTCATAAGAGTGGCCTCTAACCAGTGTTCCACCTTGGTTGGAATTGATAGAAAAGATAAATCAACAGTAGTGGTTTGTTCAACTTAAATACCATAACTGCTTTATTAATTAGTATTTCACTAATTGCACATAATAAATAATATATTCATTATAAAGTGTTTTATTAATTAGTATTTCACTAATTGCTCATAATAAATGACTAATCATTTTTTAATTATAAATATTTTCTTAATTAATTATAATATTTATTTCTCTTAATAAGTAATTTTGATAAATAATATCAATAGACATTTTATGCGACAATGAGTAGTAGAAGAGGTGGAGGCCGAAAGATTGTGGTGGTTAAGGGCGGAGCCAAGCACAATTATATTATTTTTGTTCTTTTATCGTAAAATTGGATACAAAGTCCATTTTTCACATGTATCCAACTTGCCAATAATTTTTACTCCCTCTCTCCTCAAAATCCTGGCTCCGCCCCTGGTTTTTGGTGGAAGAAGTAGTGACGGTGAATGCTGGTGAGTAGTGATGGACAATATTAATTTTATATTTTCGTTACAACATCGATAACATCGTAGTGTGGAAAATGTGGTTGGTTGTTTTTAACACTTTTGATAAATGAAGGTACCATATATTTCAGGGATGATGTCATACAAGACAATATTTTCATGATCGTAGTTGCATCACCCAAATGGTACCCCTGTTATCTTTGGTACTATATCGTATAAATCATGATTTTTTAATGTTAAAATAAAATCAATTGCAATACAAAAAAGAATATATACACGGAAAAATAATAATGAAACTAATCAATTGACGAAATTTTGCTCAATCTAAACCTCATACATGACATTTGTGATAGAAAATTAAAATTGCATCCAACAACCTACATGGGATGGGCGGTAGTGATGGTGGCAGTGGTGGAGTCAAAAATTGAAGGCCTATTTTTTTTTTAAAGAAACATGTAAACTTTGGTGGACTAAACCATACATATATATGGACAAAGTACTATTTATAAAACAAACTAAAAACTTTATGTAGTTATTAAAAATTTAAGAGGTTAGAGCCAGGTTAGTCAACCCTTGGCTCCGCCACTGGGTGGCGGTGGATAAAAAAAGTGGATTCATATGGTTTTATGGTGGTGGTGGGTATTGGTGAACAAA
Source organism: Papaver bracteatum (assembly GCA_023529315.1). Taxonomy (NCBI): domain Eukaryota; kingdom Viridiplantae; phylum Streptophyta; class Magnoliopsida; order Ranunculales; family Papaveraceae; genus Papaver; species Papaver bracteatum. The sequence continues at coordinate 571,301 of JAJJWX010001102.1, read as the reverse complement.
AACATATTATGCTAATTTCGTAACGCCACAAAATGTGTAACGTTATATTATAAAGTATAAAACGTGGTTGATCATTCTAATGTTAAAATAAACTCGGTAAAACACATGTCCATTTTAAAAAATTGGTGCAATCAATTGCCATGTTATGTAATAACTAAACGAACGACGCGAATCAAGATCAGAACATATGAAATTATTTATTATCGATTTGTTTATGCAAAAAGTGGTCAAGATTTTTCCTTGGCAAAGATAAATTTACCGCTGGGATTTGTTCAACTTAACCATTTTTAAACGTGTTATTAATTAGTGACTCATTGATTGTTCATAATGATTAATTAAATTTCTATTATAAATGTCCCTTTAATAATCTAACATAAATACATAATTTTATTAATAAATAATTTTACTAAAAACTATATTAATTCTAATGGTGGTAGTGGAAGTAGGGTTAGTATAAGCAGTGGCGGGTATTTGTGAATGGTGGAGGCGGTAACATTACTATTGGTGGAAGAAATAGTGGCGGTGGATTGTTTTTATGGTTGTGGGTGTTGGTAATAGTAGTGTATAATAATAGTTTTTGCTTTTTAGTGAGTTTTATTGACCAAGTAAAAAAATAATCTTCACAAAACATCCAACATTGTATTGTGACAGATGTGATTGGTTGTTTTTAGCACGATTGATAAGGACAAAAACCAAAAATTTCGAGGATGATACCGGAATGTATAAGACAATATGATCATGACTATTCGATCACCCGTATATTATATAAAGGCAATTGGTGTACCCGCGTAAGAGAACATTATCGCTCTCTCAAGTACTATTACATTATTTTTCCTGAAAGACCATCAATGTCGAGTTGCTTCGCGACAACTACCTATAAAGACAACAACCTTTACTCAATTCCCGATATAAAACCTTACATTCTAAAAAAATTGTTTGAAAATTATGTTTGTTCATCAAAATCATCATAAAAAAACTTTAAATCATAAATCTAAATTTCGCCTCCGGTGTTTATAGAATATTTTTTATATTTTACATTCTCAAATTACGGATCAATATGTATAGGTTTCATTCACTGGGTTAGAAGTTAGAGTAGACACAGATGGGTCGATCACACAATGCAGAACATGACTGAGAATACTTCAGTAATTTGGTCAAGACATAAGGTCAAAAATTTAAGATTAACTTTCTATAGGACTAATTAGATGGCTTCGATAGGAGCTGACTAAAATATGGATTAATAATAATTTTCACGTAAGACAGTTGCAAAACATAGTTTGGCTAACTCTGCCTATGTAAAGAGTGGTCAAGATTTGTCCTTCCTCAATTGCTATGTTATGTGAGAAGAAGACGATATCTAAGATTGAGGTATAATTCAAATATATTAGATTCATACCATTTACAACTGGATGCCTTGAAAAAAATTGACGTGTTGTTATTATTATTATAGGCAAGGGATACATTTACATTGACCACACTTGCGCAAATAGCTCACTTCGCAAATGATTGGTGTTGCATGTACTGTCTAGAATGCAATGAGGAATTTGAGAAAACAAGGCACCAGAAGCAGTGTCCGGAGTATTTTGGAAATAGTAACTTAGACCCGATGTAATACTTATGTTCTTTTTTTTAATAGTTTTTCCACAATCTATTTATTTAAGAAAAATGAACATTGCAAATACATAACATCAACAAAAATTAGACAGATTACGTTTGAAAATAATGGCTACAGATGGTCCGGAAACGGAAAAAGAAAGGAATTGTTGGGATATACAACGGATTAGTTGATACGAATGAAAGAGGTATAACTATTTCGATTCTGAAATCACATAAAGTTCACAGTAGAAGATGACATCAAGGTTAAAGTTAGTAACAAACATAATATGGCTAACTAAAATGTTAAAAAAAAAACAAGATATATAAACTTAGAAAGCCGTGGGACTTAGAAAGCAACAATCCACAATACCATAATTTTTTTTTATAAATATTCAACGTAGAATATGTCAACTTTTGGTAAAGGATCTATTGACAACCTATTAATTTGAAATAGGATCAGGGAGTACAATATGTGTTCAAGGTTCTTTATGAGGTAATGTGTAGCCAGATTGTATTCCAAGTAAATGTAGGATCATACGGAAGTGACAAAATGTTTCAGACTTTTGAAGTTACCAAAGCCTTCGTTAAGACGAATTGCTGGGCACAATACTTTGTTGAAGATTTAATGACAGAGGTTTGCATATATACAATCCCTTCGAAAAGGTAATGGGTACACATTTTAAACATTGTCATCTAATGGGTGTTGAAAAATTACAGGAAACTCATGTCACATTGGATAGTTTGTATCATTCGTTCGATGCAAAAAAATACTATTCTTTGCCTATTTGGAGGATCGACAACATGATCATGATAGATGAGTCAGCTGGAGCGAAATAGGAACATGTGGAGACTTTTATGGACGATATTGATTAGTTGATTTCACTGAGATGAGTGCTGCTGATGACATATTTCTAAAAAATATTTAAACTTCCATGTTCATGTAGAGCATTATATATCTCATTATAAGTAATGAACCTAAATAAAAAAGTGTCCGGAAGTTAAGATTATATTTCTTTCTTTTGAGCAAATCTTCGGCGGCAAAATATTAAAGGAAAAAACAAAGAAAAAAAGAGAGGAAAATCCCAACTATTTTTATGACAAACACATATTAAATCATAAGGAGTTGATAAGTATTCGGGACACAAATTATACGATATATTAAAAATGAACCAATATCATGGCCCGTGCCGTTACGGCACGGGTTAAGGGCTAGTAAATAAATATAATGTGGAAAAGAAACAATACAGATACCAGAAATTTTGTTAATGACGAAACCGCAAATGCAGAAAACCCCCGGGACCTAGTCCATATTTGAACACCATACTGTATTAAGCCGCTACAGACACTATCCTACTACAAGTTAACTTCGGACTGGAATGTAGTTGAGCCCTAACCAATCTCACATCGATCAAGGTACAATCGCGTTCCTTACACCTCTGAATCCTAACAAGACTCTGTGTACTTGATTCCCTTGGAGGATCTCACCCACAACTAAGAGTTTCTACGACCCAAAGTTGAGGACATGATAAACCCATCTGCCTCACACAAAAAAGTCTATTGAATAGATAAATTTGTCTCCCACATAAATACCTAAGAGTTTTTATTCTATATTTTGATAAATCAAGGTAAACATGAACCAATTGATACACCAGACTTATATTCCCTAAGAACATCCTAGTAATATCTATTACCTCACAATAATCTTAATCGTATGGTAGCGACACAAGATATAATTGAATCACAAATGATGAGACGAAGATGTTTGTGACTGCTTTTTATCTTGCCTATCGGAGAATAAATATCGAGCAAATCTTAGAGAAGATAATAATCAATCACGATAAAAAACAACAAGATAAAAACACGCAACTACTGAGAAATAGTTGGGTCTGGATTCACAATCCCAATGAAGTATTTAAGTCGTTAACCTACAGGGTTTTGGAGAAAACCTAAGGTTAATGGAGAATCGACTCTAGTCGCAACTAGTATCACACATGAGGTGTGGGGATTGGGTTACCCAGTTGTTAGAGTTCTCCTTTATAAAGTCTTCAAATCAGGGTTTGAAATCAATGTTACCTTGGTAACAAAGCATTCAATATTCACCGTTAGATGAAAACCTGATTAGACTCGAGCTAATATCTTTCAACTGTTAGATCAAACTTAGCTTGTTACACACAAATAAAAAGTGAATTCATTTAGATATGAATAACCGTATCTAAATGTGTGCACATTGTTGGCTCCACAATAGTTAACCTAAGTTAGCCATATGAACACTTTCATATCAACCTTATTCATCTTAACCATAACTAGTTCAAATGACTCAAATGAAACTAGTTCTAGAGTTGTTCAATTGTTTATATTATCATAGAAGTATAAAAGACACAATTGAAGAAAAATCAATTTTGATTCACTCGAATCAATTCATGAATATTATATCCACGGTTTTCAAAAGATTGCATTCCTTATTATATAAATAAATGTATTAGTTCATGAAAAAACCGATTTTAGAACATAACCTTCTCAAGTATGCGAACGGGTACGCATACCTAAGTGGCCGGACCAAGTTTGGGTTCGCCAGTATGCAAACGGGTACGTATAAGTGGCCGGACCAAGTTTGGGTTCGACAGTATGCGAACGGGTACGGATACCATCCAACCTCAGTTAAATTCCGGAACTTGAAACTCGCGCCAGTACGCATACCTGTATGCATACTGAGTTCCCGGATTTTCATAAACCAACCAGTACGCATACGGGAATACATACTATGGTTCCCGGACTTGGAATATTTTGCAATAATTAGCATATAAGTACACATACTGTGATATATCCAATCATGGTTATTTGTTCTAAACTCTCATTTCAATCATTGAAACATTCTTAGAAGACGACAATAGCTGTCTCATACAAATTATTAGCTTCGAAGCAATTTTAAAGTGATCGAATGCTCAATACTAAACATTCCGAGTCTACATCAAATGACTGTCTCAGCTCGAAATGATCAATTTTTAAGTGATCGAATGATCAATACAAAATATTCACTCAAACTAGATCGAAGTTTCGACGGGGATATTTAGAATTGTTTGTAGATTTAAAGACTTCTTGTGATTGTTAACAGACTCAGTTCTGTGTGTGATTGATCATAAGAGATTCAAGTCTATTGTGTGCAGGTGTTTATTGAAGATCTAAGAAGATTTGAAGATGAAAAATATTTCTGATTTGGGTTCATAATCTTTGGTGTGCACAAAACTTGATCGGCTGAGGATCCAACTATAATAGGTTTATCTTTGTGATAATATAGATTGATTAGTTGAGTAGATAAACATCAATACGTTTCTCTGTGATTCAAAGTATTGATTACAAAAATATTGGCAATTACTTTGGTAGTTGTTATTGGATAGGTCTAAGAACCTGACAAATGAGTTTATTGGGATAAACGGAAGAGCCTCTTGTCAAACTCGTATCACTTGATTGAAAAGAGTTGTTACCGAACAGATTTGTTGTTCCTTTACTATTTGTAATATGAACCAAAAGAATTGTTCCAAGTGCGTGACTTATTGCAAGTTGGAGGTGCAGGGATACATACGAAACTAGGTGAACTATAGGTTTAGTTTTTTGGTGGTTTAGATTTTGTATAACGGCTTAATCCTGAGAGTATTCAATTTTGGACAAGGTCCCGGGGTTTTTCTGCATTTGCGGTTTCCTCGTTAAAAAAATCTTGTTGTGTCTTTTACTTTTCTATTTCCGTAATTATAATTGTTTTATTATAATTATAAATAAAATACACAAATGTTAATTCCTATTTACTTGATAGCAATCCTATTGTGTTTGGTTAAGTCCGAACCTATTATCAAGTAAACATACTTCGTTGTTGTATTGTCTCGATCTTGTATCCATAGTCAATCACACAAGTTATCTTGTTGTGATATTATCTCGATCTCATATCCATAGACGATTACACGAAGTGTGAACCGATTAGTTGTATTGACTAAGCCCAGTCCATAGACAATCACTTTCGGAGAAAGGACTTATAGGTGGAAAAGTTTTAGATTGAGGTATATTTGGGTACCCTCGTCTTTTAATTAGTATCAGAGCAGGCAAACACGAAAAGATCTAACAATCTGTGTTTGGTGCGATCCAACCTATAAGAAATTGAATCTATGTCTGATTCAGTTAACGTAACGGCAAGATTTGACTACTTCAAAAACTCGTGGTGTAAAACACGAATGAGGTATGTAATACTCTTATTCCTAAATGTATTAGGAATTGGAATTATGTCTATGTATGTCTTGAGGGACTTACATAATCAGTCGAATATCATAGGATTGTATATCATTGTGTTTGATAATGAGTGTGAAAATGATACAATGGTCTATGAGATAGGTTGTATATCGAAAATGCATAAGATTCTTGATCGCTGTCGTATGCGTCAAAAATAATTCACTTTCTCACTCAACTAGATATAAAAATAGTACTCCCTCCGTTTCAGGAAAAGTGTTACTTTCACTTTTTCAATTTGGCCTATTTTTAGGCTAAAATGAAAAAGTGAAAGTAACACTTTTCCTGAAACGGAGGGAGTATGTGATAAGTAAGAGTTCGTATCCATAGAGAGGCAATTATTGTTATGTGATTTTCAGTTTCTAAGGTAACCAAGGGGGAATTTTTGTTGTTTTAGCAAAGTAATAAAATAAAATAAAGCAAAGCAAATAATTGGAATAATCAATCGATAGAAGATATTGGTTATGGGATAGTATCATTCACAAACATATATTTTTCATCAATGATTAGAATTGGTAATTTAATCTCGCAATTATCAAAAGTCCTAGGGTATCTTGATTGCAAGAGTATCCCATTTATTTTCCGATTTTATCACAAACAACATTAAAAGATGTTATTGTGAAATCTACTTAGAAAGCAACCTAAAGTGTAAAATCACAATTAAGTTTAACTCCCTAAGAGCAATAAGTTCTATGAAATAAGACTAATCAACGCAAACAAATGTGTAAAAGCACTAATTCATTTTAACAAAGGTTATGATTCATTTGCGATTAAAAATATGTATCACTACAAGTAATAACCACAAGCTGCTACTAGAAATCAGAGATAACAACTTTTACGTATTGAAAAATCTAATATAGCAATAGAGATGAAAACAAATACAATTGATTCCGTACTCAACCAAACTAGCATTCAAATCATATGATAATAAAAACAATGAATCGTAAACGATAGAATTGAGACAAAACTAATTCATAGAATCAAATAGCATGTTTGATGAAATCAACTTTATCCCATAACCAATAATTGTATTTAGTTACTCATGGATGTAGAAACATCCATGATATACATATGATAAAAGTAAAGAGATAACGTTACGATTGAGAATCGCTCAGTGTGTTGTTTCTTCTCTCTGGGACTTACAATTTCGTGACCTAATCATATCTTATTTTACATAACCTAATATATTTTTATAGGTTTACGTTGCTTGGTCTTCACGTATTATTTCGGTTCAAGAACCCGACCCAAAATAATGAAATAACGTTCCCAAACCTGCCCTTAGGCCTTCCAAGGAGTTTATACACGTTTTCCTACTTGCTAAGTATGCGTACCTCAAATAAATTTTCGGAACTAGGGTATGCGTACCTTACTGTCTTCGGTGTTCAATAAAAAGCTTGTTTTGGCCACAACTTCTTCGTCCGAACACGAAATGACCTCATTATTTTTGCATTCTTTTTATATTTCAATTATATTAAATATGGTGATGATAAATCTTTAATTTGAATGAGTTAATCTCAGTATTTGTCCTATCTCTTGATTTTGAGCGTTTTGCTCCTTTTCGTCGCACTTCTTCAACTTCTCTTGGACTTGGGCGCTTGGATACTTGGAATAATTCTCTTCATAGATCTTTTCAGAAATTTGTAGATCCTTTTTGGATGATTCACCAAATAGAGGCAAATAAGAGAAAACAAGAGTAATTATACGAAAATATGCAAGAATAATAGCTAAATCAAGTATGGAATGGACACTAAAATCATATGAATTATGCACTTATCAATTTACCCCACACTTATACTTTGCTAGTCCTCGATCAAACTAAAATAAAATAAACCTAAATACAACAACTCTGTGTCGTTGAGAAAACGGTTACACTTAGCATGTATAACAAGCCTTTAAACCCCTAGGTGTCCCTAGTGGACGAGTTATAGTCTCGTGAGGGTTTACAAGAGGTATACCCACAAAACCTACTCCAATTTCTCTCCTTGGAAGAATCACTAAGGATAGACACAAAGAAAAAAGCCAAATAATTAGCTTTCATATGTTCTTTAGCTGCAAACATCCCACATACATTCCAATAATCACACCTAAGTAATTACTTGCGTGTGACATTCAACATGATTGCAAAACTTTACTAAGATAGTCATCGTACTTGTTGGAACGTTTTCCACAACACTCGCATCCTGAAATTACATGGATAGATAAGAAAATGGAAATGGAAAAGTAGTGTGCAAATGTTGACTTAAGTGAAAGATGTTACCCACAATACTTGTATGAATTTCGTCAAAGGATTCTTATTTATAACACAATAGTTGAGAGAAGCACCCATTTAACTTGACCACATGATTAGATACTCTAAGCGCATGTTTCCTTTTCAACAAGTATGTGATAGTTGCCTTGGATCCTGCGTTCCATGCTTGTTTAGGCGACGGAGACAGGGACAACGTTTCACGTATACTGCCACCCAAGTGTCAAGAACCTCATCAATAGTCTTTTTGACTTGCTATATAATGATGATAGGTTTTTATTTTCATCGACTACATGATTAGATATTCTAATAGCATGTTCCTTTTCAGCAAGTACATGATAGTTTTGTTGGATCCTACGTTCCACGCTTGTTTAGGCGACGGAGACAGGGACAACATTTCACATGTATTGCTATCCAAGTGTTGAGAAATGAAAACAAGCCTTATATATATATGTTTTTTTTTCCTAAGAAATATATATATATATTTTTAATATTATTGGATAAAGAGTATTACATTAACTAGTTGGAAGCCTAACAAGCTAAGCTCCAACAACATACTACTATATTAATTGAACAGGTTGCTGTGCTAACCTACCAGCGAGCCTCATGGGTAACCTAGCCAAGGGATCCGAAGCGGACGGGGGCTGAGATTGTGTCACAAGGGGGGAAACTAACACTACCTTCCATGTTAATTCCTACAATATTATGCCATTAGGGGATCGAACCTGGGACCTCCTAGAACACATGAAACTTTGGGGAACGGGGATGAATAGCTGAGCTAGGGCCTGTTCATTTTTTTTTTCTTTTTTTAGGCTCACTTTTTATGAGTGTAAGACAATTGTATTATGGGGATTTTATATACTAAACCAATGATTACCTTGCGACAACATCCACGGTAGTATCCGGATCCCACCATCACTTTAGAGAAGCATATAATTGCAAAAATAAAAAGAAAGTGATTCAATAATAATTAATTGCGATGATGAATCTTTCAAACGACTACCATAACTTAGTTTCACATTCAATTATGAACATATATAATTAAGGATTGTAGAATGACAAAGTGGATCTCAATCTATAGCTGTCAGAACTTGTTTCAACCTAAAAAAGGTTTAGAATGTCATCCTAAATAGCTCATAATTAACTCCAAAATATGAAGTCTCAAGAATGCAAGAAATCAAAGAGTATTATTTTTTTGTATATGCAAACCAAACTTGCTTAACTACTCTTTTTTTTTTTTTTTTAATCCAAACATTTCATTAAAAAACAACCTCAATAAAAAGCGAAGCAGAAGCAAGAACAGGGGTCACAAAATAACCCCTAAGCTAACTACTTAACTGAAACAAAAATACGGAACATGAGGATTTTCAATCGAAATTAAAAAATCTGGTCTCCCATTATAATGTCTTCTTTCCTGGAAATTCATAGCACAACCTCTTTTTGCCATATTATCCGCCGCAAAGTTTACTTCTCTATAAGAGTGAATAAACTGAATACTTTCATAATTAGAAGAAACTTCACTCCATCTCTGCCAAACAAACCACGGTAGATCTTCAGTAGAAAAAGCCATAACCGCACTCATAGAGTCAGACCTAATACAAACTCTTAAATACCCCCATTGTATGGCCCATTCAAGCCCAATAAGAATACCAATAATTTTCGCCCAGTAGTTGGAAGTGACACCTAAACCCATACTCAGAGCTCCCACCACATTTGCCTCATGGTCCCTAGCCACTATCCCCACTCCAGCAACACCCGGATTCCCACGCGCAGCACCATCAAAACATAGCAGAAGTTCACCCAGATCGGGAGCCTCCCACCTGCATTCTATCGGCACAATTGACTTCACTACCCTGTGGCTTACCTTAAAAAAGTCCAAAACCTTCAAGTCTTCCACCGAATTATGCATGTATCCATTTATCCTCCTTGAGAATTCTATTACTTGATTGAAAACTGACTTTTGAAAGAAAAAAAACAGCAAGGCTTTTTGTTTTCATAGACAAACCTATTGCGGGTCATCCACAGTTCTGCCCTGGTAACCAAAATAGCAATCAACCATAGGTTCTTAATGATGTTGCTTCTCCCTTGAGCTTCCTTGTAAGCATAGCACAAGTTTAGATTGGACTGAATTCCAAAGATCTCGTACAACCAACGCCAAGCCTTAGCAGCAAAATCACAATGCCAAAACAAATGATCCAGCGTTTCTTCCTCTGCATTACACAAACAACATTTATTCACCACCTGGATTTTGAATCGCAGTTTAACCTTGTCCAAAGTAGCACAAGCTCGTCGAATGATCTTCCAATTCCTAGCCGCCAGCACAGGGTGCACCTCATGTCTCCATAACAAAGTGGCTTCTTCAAATTTCAAGTACTTCCTGCGGATAAGGGATTTCGCAGAACTAACTGTAAACCTTACCTTGTCATTTGGTTTCCAAACCCTTCTGTCTTCCCCATTCAAAGGCTTTGGCAGGTCCTCTTCCACAAAACCTGCAGCTAACAACGTGTTTCGACATAGATCACTCAAGTTCCAGCTCCCTTCGAACAACATATCTCCCACCATAACAGTATTATCCAGGTCATAGTCTTCAAGTAAAACAGCTATAGGAACCTCACCCAACCAAACATCATAGTAAAGCGAAGTATTACGGCCATATCCAATAAGAACTCTAGAATTATCTTCCACCACCGAGTAAACCCATTTAATACCTGGGAGAACAGAAGATTTGACATAATGAACCAATTTACCATTCCTCATAAAAAAATTCGCACGGAGAAACCGGGCCCAAACCTTATTAGAGTTACGGATTTTCCACCAAAGGCTCATAAAAAGTGCCTTATTCGTAATGCTTAACTGAGTTAAACCTAAACCCCCTTCCTCATAAGGAGCACAGATCTTGTCATAGGCCATAACAAAGTATCTACTCACTTTAGAATCACCGGACCAAAGAAAGTTTCGAATAGCCACCTCGCACTCATGAACAAATTTCCTAGGCCACTTATAAACTGCCATATTATGAATCGAATAGCTTGCAATAACAGACTTCACTAACACCACTCTATCTTGAAAAGACAGCATCCTACCCTTCCAACCCGCCAATTGTTCCTTAATCTGTTCAACTACGTTTGCTACATGGTGATATCTAACAGCACCCGACATTACCTTAACACCTAAGTATTTGTCCGGAAAACCAGCTATAGGCATGCCCAGAAAGACTGAAATAGTAGATCGCCTACTCAAAGAACCACCACCATAGTAGAGTTTACTCTTCTCACGACTAACAGTTTGGCCTGAAGCAGTTTTATATAAACCAAGGAGTTCAACCAAATTTCTCAAACTCTTCATATTGCCTTTACAAAATATCATACTGTCATCAGCGAAAAAAAGATGAGTAGGAGTAATACCTTTTCTATTTACCATATGCGTCATCTTGCCTTGGCAAAAGAGCTTCTTTATATTCCTGCTTAAGACATCCTAAATCAGAACAAAAATAAGAGGCGACAAAGGGTCACCCTGACGAAGACCCATATCAATACTGAAGAAGCCTTCAGGACTGCCGTTGACAAGAACAGAAATTTTTGCAGAGCTTAGAATTTGAAGAATCCAGTTGCACCAACTCTCAAAAAATCCGTATCTACGAAACACATCCAAAACAAAAGACCAACTTACAGTATCGAAAGCCTGTGTTATATCAAGTTTTAAACCAACATTACCATATTTCCGCTTAACCTGAGTTTCGTTCACCATCTCGGAGGCTAGACTTATGATTTCATGTATATTTCTCCCCTTCATAAACGCCACCTCCTCCTATGAAACCAAATTCTCCAGGATAGTTCCCAGCCTCGTAGCTAAAATCTTAGTGAAAATCTTGAAAAAGAAGTTACTAAGACCAATAGGCTGAAAGTTTCTAAGAGAAGTTGCGCCCTTCTCTTTCGGAAAAAGCATGAGAAGGATGGAGTTCACTCCATGAGAAATTAAATTGTTAGACCAACAATGGAGTATAGCACTTACCAAATCCTCCTTGATAATCTCCCAACAATGCCTATAGAAGAAGCCTGCATATCCGTCCGGACCCGGCGCACTATCCGCCCCCAAATCAAAAACCGCAGCACAAATCTCATCGAAAGACGGCAACGGATCCATTCTGTCACTCTCCTCCTGAAAAATACAGGAATGATCAATATTGAAAATCTCCTCCACAGGAACTGAATCATATCCATTGAACTTAGCTTCAAATTAATTAACAATAAAATTCCGAATTTGATCACAATTCGACATTGTGTTTCCCTTAGCATCAACCAATTCTGAAATAGTATTCCCACCTCTACGCATACGAATTGAGTTATGAAAGAAACCATAATTGCTCGCCCCTTCCAGTAACCAACCATTTCTTTCTTTTTGCTTCAACATAATGACCTGTTGCATTCTAATTTCATTAACTTCCACTGCCACAATCCTCATCACAGTCAACCTGGCTACATCCGAGGGGTCTTCATCAGATAAACACATTGCACTTTCTAGTCTAAGCTGATCTCTTTTCAGCCTAACATTAACATCGCCAAAAATTTCTCGATTCAACTTCATTGTCAATTTCAACCTCTTTAGCTTCTGAGGATAAATAAACCCTGGAGATCCCAAAGAAGGTTCCCTCCAACTCTCTTCCACCATGCGCAAAAAATCCTGATGCCCAAACCACATTTTCTGGACACGAAAAGGCGATCTTCTTGGTCTCAAGTTAAAAAACGGAAAACCAATGAGGGGAGAATGGTCGGAAACTTCCCTCGGAAGAGATTTACACCGCCAATTCTCAAAATAATTTAACCAAGGCTCATTAATCAACGCCCTGTCAAGTCGACTAATAATTCTGTGGATTCCAGCTTGCATGTTCGACCACGTAAACTTACAACCCAAAAATTCATCTTCGAAAAGGCCATTATCATACAACCAATCGCTAAACTCATTCACCTCCGTAGTACAAGGAGTGGAACCACCTTTTTTTTCTTCATTACGAAACACACAATTGAAGTCACCCATTTCCATCCAAGGCACCCGGTTGTCTCCAAAATCTAACTGTCTCCAGAGATTCCTCCTAGTAGATTGCACTGAGCTAGCGTGCACAATAGAAATATTAACACCCTCAATCGCAATAGAAATTGCCTGTCTCGAACAGTTCACAACCACCGGGTCAGCTACATTTAAAGACCACATCACCCACAAATTACCGATACCAGTATCCGTAGAGTTGTGAATAATCGACCTATTGAAACCATGAATACCAAAACCACGCACATACTTTGAAGACACTGACACTCTTGTTCAGCAATACAAATTATATCAGGCTTATACTCTTTAACTAATTCTCTAAGCTTAGCTTGTGCTTCATCACGCACAATCCCATTAATATTCCAAAAAAGAACTCTCATTTTGAAGCCATTTTAGGATTGTTACTTATCTTAACTCGCTGCGTCAATCTATGTGGGTCAGTTTTCTGCCCTCCATTTGTATTTTTAGTTTTCAACCCCACCATAGCTTTATCAGGCAAAACAGTGTTTCCTGGAATACTAGTAGCACCTGAGGCCCTTGCCAAAATAACCGGTGTTCCAGAAGTCCACACACCAGAATTCTGATGAAACAAAGGAGCTGACTCCTCACTCATAGTCTCTTGGATATTAGGTGCAACAGTAACTGTGTTATCTTCATTCAAACCTAGTTCTACATTCAAGGCATCAAACTGATTATGTGAAACCAGGTTTTCCGGAGGGAAAAGGTCTTCTGTTAAAGGAGTGTCAGATATATTAACCAACTGCCCACCCCCTGTTGACGTATTGTGTATAGCAATTTCCGCCTCCTCCTTCTGTCTTATTTTCGCCAATTCAACATATGCATATCGAAAAATAGCCTCAGTCTTGGCTAACTCCTCCCATAAATGAATAGACACCGTCCCCTGGACACTCCCCGATATCTTCTCACCGACTACATTGCTCAAATTAGATTGATTTCCAAAAGGGATACTGCTCCCAATCTCAGGCACTACAGGGATTACCGGAGCCATCTTTCTTTTCTTACGCCGCGTATGCCATTCATTTCCAACCCATCTTTGTTATTACCCTGAACAATGTTGTTGTGCTCTTCTTTCTCAGAAACCTGCTGCTGCACAATGTTTTTTCCTACATTCCGAGTCTACATGACCAATGATCTTAACTACTCCCCCACACTTAAACTCAACATTATCCTCAATGTTAAAACCGAAAATTCTGATTTCTAAAATAACATCTCTGAAAAAACTCGAAAACTGTACAAATGGGTAGGGAACTAGGAAAAACATCCTAAATTAAAGTTGTTCACCTACGTCTTTTCTATAAGGTGTCACAAGGGCACAATGTTTCAATAAACGGTCTGACTTTGATGGCCTCCGGACTGACTGACATGCAATCTGAAAAAGTTCTGGAAAAATACTGAAACTCAAATGTCCAAGCATATCGCTCCAACTTAACAGACTCCAAAATTCAGATTTTATTTTTGGAAAAGAAATACATGTCTGTCCTCTTTAAAAGTTAGGGTCAACAACTCAAATCGGACTCCGTATGAAGTCTCGAGAGATGTTTTCGTGACAACTGCGCAGTAAGAATTTTCTTGACGAGAATAACTTCGTCCAAACTTTCATTAAAGATATAGGACTTGTAAAATCTAAGATGGGAATGCAAGATATGATATGCAAAACTAAGAAAAATAAAAACAAAAGGGATAGATATACAAAACCGATGGGTTGCCTCCAATTTAGTGCTTGGTTTAAAGTCGTCAGCCCGACTTACTCCTTGTTTGCTAAGACTCCTCCAAAGGGAGTACTTCCACAAAGTTCACTCCTTCCATAACTTCGGAAGTAAAGTTCACATAACATGGTTTCAGCCGGTGTCCATTCACTTTAAACTCCTTTCTTGTAGCTATGCTACGAATTTCTACTGCACCATGAGAAAACACATTAGTAACAACAAAAGGTCCAATCCAACGTGACCTTAATTTACCCGGAAATAATTGCAAGCAAGAATTAAAAAAAAGCACTTTCTTCCCAACACAAAATTGTTTTCTAGAAATCATAGTATCATGAAATGCCTTAGTTTTCTCCTTGTAAATACGTGAGCTTTCAAATGAATCACTGCGAAGCTCTTCCAGCTCTTGGAGTTGCAACTTTCTTTGTTTTCCAGCACCATCCATCTCCGTATTGCATTGCTTAATAGCCCAAAATGCTTTATGCTCAATCTCAACGGGTAGGTGACAAGGTTTACCATACATAATCCTAAAGGGAGACATCCCAATAGGTGTCTTGTATGCGGTTCTATAAGCCCACAAAGCATCACTAAGTCGTGTACACCAATATTTCCTTGTTGGATTCACCGTCTTCTCTAGAATGAACTTCACCTCTCGGTTAGAAACCTCGGCTTATCCATTTGTTTGGGGATGGTAAGGTGTTTCAATCCTATGCGACACATCGTACTTCTTCAAAAAGCCTTGTGAGAACTTGTTTTTGAAGTGTGAACCCCCATCGCTGATTATGGCTCTTGGAATTCCAAACCTTGCAAAAATATTAGCTTGCACAAAATCTGAAACCACTTTAAAATCATTAGTCGGGGTGGCCTTAGCTTCCACCCATTTAGAGACATAATCAACAACAAGCAAGATATAAAAATTCCCATGGATTTGACAAAAGGACCCATAAAATCAATATCCCATACATCGAAAACTTCAATAAATTGAATAAAAGTTGGTGGCATTTGATTTCGAGCACCTAGATTGCATGTTCTTTGGCACCTATCACAAGTTGTACAAAATGTATATGCATCCTTAAACAAGGTTGGCCAAGAAAAACCACTTTCAAGTACCTTGTGAGTGGTTCTCTTACTTCCAAAATGTCATCCGCAAGCATAAGAGTGACAAAAGGACAAGATAGAATTAAATTCAGATTCAGGAACACACCTTCGTATTACTTGGTCACTACAATGTTTCCATAAATATGGATCATCCCAAACATATTGGTTTCCTAACCGCTTAAGTTTGTCCCTCTCAGCATGAGACAAGTTCTTTGGGATTTGTTTAGTTACCAAGTAATTCACAATATCAGCATACCATGGTTCCCCAAAGGAAATTGAGAATAATTGCTCATCCGGGAAACTTTCACGCAATGGGATAGTTTCCTTGTCCACAGCAAGACGGATCTGTTGGAATAATTGCTGAAAATAGCCTACAAAATAATCATAAAAAACCAAATAAACAAAATGTTATGGCTGATTCACGACAAGGTCGCTCTCTTTAAGACGTTTCGCGCCTCTACCCAAGTTTGTGCAAGCAGTTCTTCCATGTCGCGTCTCCCCCAGGATAAAACAGCCGAGTAAATTCTCTTTCACAATTACTCTTGCACTTGAGAGGATGTGATACTTGTATACTTCTATTCTTGCTCATAATCAAATTTGTAGAAAACAAGTGATAATAATACACTAGTTTTCTTTCCCTCAAAAATTCTTATTGTTCTTTAAAAACTCCAAAACATTAAAGAAAAACTCTCTTCTTTTTTGTCCAACCAAAAAACTGATTTTGTATTCAAGAGTTTCAATTGACTTTAACGAAATCATTAATATGATTTAATATAAACCATTACCCTTATAACATGAAACGATAAAAGAATTTATGAAAAAAATAAATTTCCTTTATGAGTATCATTAAGATCATGAAAAATAAATTTAATAAAAATAATAAATGGAAATACAATTTTTGTTTTAAAGAATATATTTCCAACAATCCCCCACTAATATTTTTAAAACATTGAGTAAGATCTATATAGTGATGTGCATAAGTAAATGTATCTTTCGATTTTGAACCTTTACATAGTGTTAGGCTCTCGAAAAATCTAACCATATAATGAACATAAGTCTTTGAACTCTAGGAGATAAGAGGATTGTCTAACACACACAAAACTATATTAGTGTAAAGTATAAAGCCAGCACATCACGACCATGTGCTTGAATCCCTGTTTAATGAATGATCTAGAGAACTGCCCATATTTTCATAGAAAGCGGTCACACTTTCACATCCGTATAGGTGAGTCTATCAAGAGTACTCCTGTAGCTAAGTACCCTACTCTAAATAGAGATATAGACATCATTAAGAGTTTTTGAAAAAAAAAAGGGAGTTCCTTTATGTACCCCTCAGAAATACTAATGGTATCCCCATTAGTTAGTTGTGGTAGTTAAAATTTAGTTCATCTGAAAATTGTAAAATTATGTAAATTTTTTGATAATGATACCCCTTCCAAAATTAAAATAGGGAGAGAAAAAGATCCTTTCATCTTTTTAAGCGGTAAACCAAAATCATGAAATTAATCTTCTTCTGTTACCTTCTTCAACTGTTCATACAGATTATGAAAAAAATCAAAACTATGCTAAGATCTGGGAAATATTCATGCCTACATGCTACATCCACTTTCAATGGCAGAAGGTGAAATTGTATCATGCTCACAATCAGAAGGTGATACTTGTTTATCTGAAGGAGAAAAAAGAAAAGAGCGATACAAAAATTTCATGATACCCTACATCCCAATAATTTCAAAAGACAAACAATTTTCTAATTAAATTCTCACCCACCGAGCTCAACACCCTAAATTTTCAATTTAGCAACATAAAGAAACCCCGTGATCATCTAAGCTTTTGAAATCAATTAAATACAACGAAACAACATATCACTCACTACTCAATCATTTCTGCAAACACAGTTAGTACAATATCGACACCTTAAGTTTCCAATAAACAAAAGAAACCCTAAACTTAATCTACACCCTAATTTGAACTGCCTGTGTATCTCATGTTCTACACCCTTGTGAAGATCTTCTTTCTCACCACCACCATCATCTATATATAATGCAGTATTTTTTACTGTCATAGAAATTAAATAGAGCTTCAGAGTTCGTTTACATGGTTTTAATGGCGGAAGAAAAAGAATTTGTGTTGGTAGTTGCCGGTCGGAATTGCTTGTGTAAGAGTATTCTCAAAGTTTAAAAAATTGTTATTGAAATCCATCAGTAATACGTAGTCATATGTCCACAGAATGATATCAAAAAGTGTAAACCGAAGGATATACAGACGAGTTTGTGTTTTCTGGGGTATAAGAATTTAGTAGACTGATGGGGTAGGTAAATGAATTTTAAAGGTATGTAGATAAAGGGGTACCATTAGTATTTTTGGGGGTATATAGAGGAATGGACAAAAAAAAACTCAACCTTAACTCGCTTTAGGATATCGTGCGTGGGATGAATTCTCAAAAGCATAATTCCGTGTCTACATATTATCCGTGACTTGGTCCCATTTGAACCTACATTTTGGGATTTCCATTCATAGGCAGGGATTACCTTTTGAACCTACTTCTGGAATCTTGAGTTATAGGTTGGGTGTCAATCACGAAAAACTATGTACATATCATTTGTGAATCGTTATTCCATTTGAACATATTTCTAGGTGGGTATCCATCACAAATGACTCAATTCTCAATGGGCATCAACCTCATCCCATAAGATGTATTCACACCTTCTTATTAATCCTCTCGTCAAAGGATCAACGGTAACTCCTTTCAGACCATATATAATCCATTTTTCATAGCATCAAAAATAATTTTCTATCATCATATATATCGACTCTACCATTGTAATTAATGGTTCTCAAATTTTGCAATAGCCGCGGTACTATCAGATTGGATTAATATGTCTGTTCTTCCTCTATCTAATAGAGGATTGAATCGCTCCATCCTGTAGAGGATTCATCTGAAAGTATTTCCAATCAGTTTCACAATATCCAGGATTTCGGTATACATTTAGATAATGTATTTCTAGGTGTAAGAAGTGTTTGAAACACCACATAACGTTCTCAAAATTTTACCAATTTTCCATACTAGAATTGGTAAATCTGAATATAAAACCCCCCTATGGAAGCAATATATTAAACCCCACTGTAAAAAATATATATATAGTCAATCACGTAGCAAAGAAACATACCGAGCTATCATACTCATGTCTAGTGCAATCACACACAATCTTAAAAGCATTAGCACTAAACCAAATGAGTGAAAACTAGTTCATAGTCAGATTATATATATATATATTTATATCTTTTTATTTATTTTTTCATTGAAATGAATTAGATCCAAAGAAAGAAAAAATTCATTTCAAAAACATACACCATCTTCACTCAAGTCTTTCATATCAAATAATAAACTAAGCATGTTCTCAATTTCATTTTCATCCTATAAGTTAGAATAAAATTCAACAAATCACTTATGCATACAAAACAAAGAGTATTGTGCATTTCGTTTTCATCGATTCTGAAATCATTCGAATGAATCAATTAAACAATTTATTTTTTTAAATTTTTTTTAAAGTTGTTTTCATAATATAAATGATAACTTATCTAACTTATATGCTTTCTTTTATTGTAGAGACTACACAGTTTTCCATGCTTGGTTTACATAGATTCTCATCTTTAACTTACATAAAAGTATATATTTCTACTTATGACTATAACAAATCATATATCATAGAAACAACGTCAACAAAAGAATCATGTAAGTTAAATTTTAGCGACATGAATGCAAGTATCCACGATTTTCTGTTTTCTTATCTAAAAACAATAGGCTCATGAATTTATTTTTCCAAAGATTAATCTTTTAAAGAACAAATTTACTTTCTATGAGAAGTTATCTTTCAAATTATAAGCAACAGAATATTCATGACTAAATTTTAGTCTCACTATAGATATGTTTTTTTTAGGGTCGTTCATCTTCATTTTTCTAGTTCTTCTATTTTTAAATCAAAGTTGTTAAATCATATGATATGGAACCCCCACTATTTTTCTTGACTCAAACAAAAATTTCAAAAAAATATATAAAGTTCAAAAATTGTGAAAACTAATGAACCAATGATCAATATCCAAAACGTTTTACACAATATAGAGGATAAAAACTCAAACAATTTTCATAAAGTCAATATCGCCAAATTCACGACTCAAACAATCATATTTAATACAAGCTACTAGGAGCATCAAGAAAGTATTCATAAAATTCTCAAACACTTTACTTCATTTAATATCATTGCAAGTTGCGTAAGATTACCCATTATTCGAAAAATTCACCAAGTTTAGAGGAAAACATAACATGCTCATACTCATCACTAACTCATTCATGTGGAAACAATCAAAGTTCAAGTCGCGTTATAGTGATATTTCTATGTTAGGTTCAACCATTTCATACATAACATATCATTTGTAGTATCACAATGATCAAATTCCACAATTTTCTAATTTCAATCTTGTTAAAAACAAGATAGGCAGAAATTAGATTCTTTCTCATTTCGAAAGTATGAAAATCCTTAACAAGATAGTTCTGCCCAAAGTAAACTTTGACACCATACCAATACCGAGAATCCTAGAGCTGTGAGTATAACTCAACACCACTTTCTTTCAAACGATTTGGTTCAACTTTTGAACCATAACCTATCAAAACAAACATTGTGTAAAACACCAATATATACCAACCTCTCACCGTATCCACAATACACATTAACTCAGCTTAAAAAGCGTTGTTAATAACATTTGATATCCTTGCAACGCCGTGCAAGAATAGCAAATAACTTCATAATCAATATTATGTTCATTACTTGGTGAGAGTTGATATTCGCATTTGTTTTGATTAGGTTTCTAATTATTTCGATATTGTTTTCGTATCAAATTCTATCTCATAATTTCCAAACTTATATGAGTCATATGTTTATTGTCATACACAATAATTCTCAACATCTTGTTTCCCTGAAATTTATTCTAAGATTGAACAATCAATTTATTAAATTTAGAATGTCATTATTTGATCACTACAATAACTACAAATAGTTCATCAAACATACCCCAATTGCTTTTAAAGATCAATTGGTTATAAACCATTGTCCATTCTTTGCGCAACAACAAAGAAATCAGCAACCCCATTGCTCCACACATCGATTAATCTCCCGCAATTTTTATTTCATTGGAAAATAAAAACTTGCTCAAGTAAGTGAATTTTCACCTGTCACAATCATGTACATGTGAGCATTTGAAACCAAAAAATATGTAAGGTATGCACTTACATAATTACTTGAAAATCAAATAAAACATAACACTCCATGTTTCTCTTAAGTTTCAAACAAAGATTCAAAGTTATATAGTTATAACATCATACATATAGTTATAACTTTCTACTAAGCATATTATCAAACACATATGGTGCATTAGTTTGATTTCTAACAATAATCTTCTTTTTCATTACCAAAACAAGAGTATAAAGAAACAAAAATCCAAACATATTTTTAATGTAATTTATTACATTTCTCCAATCTCAAGTATCATGTCTTATATTTTGAACAAACATACACAACGATTTTGAAATCACCACGTTTCTCAAACTAAAAATCCAAAAGGAAAACTTCAAATTTGGTTTGGAAGATTATCTCCACATCTATAAATTTCAGTTTCCATGAATCTAAATCATCTACACTTTAGGATCAGGATATCGCAAGAAGGACACATTTGCGAAGATTGATCAACAACACTTTGCGAGCGTCGCAGAATGATTTGAAGAATGACGTAACAGATGACGATGGCAGAAATATGAGAAAAGTGTGATGATTCTGTGATGATTAGAGTATTTGCAAAATTAACAATATAACTCTTGCGAGAATATCGCAAGTCAGATCCTAAAATAAAGGACAGATTAGTTGTCATCCACTATGTAATTCCCTATATAAAGAGTTGAATAGGCGTAAAGAGAGGGAGATCTTTTTTCGAGTGTTGAGAAAGTCATTAGGAGAGAGAAAGTTCAGAGCGGTTGTTAATTCTTTAGTTTCATTTCCTTTTCATCCTATAAAATTTGTGAGATTAATCAATAAAAATTATGATTCTTGATCTAAAAATTATTTGATTGTATGAATTCTTGTGAGGGGTGTAGTGTGGGATTTCCTGCTACTACGTATTGGCGCTAGAAACAGGGAAATTATTGATTGAAGATTGTGGAAATTATTGTGAAAGCTGTTTAAATCAATAAAATGATAAAATAAAACAACAAATCAGTTAGAGAAAAGATGCTTAAGATCAATGAGAATAAAAGAAGATTGGAGTGTAACGTAATCACAAAAACGATGGTTAATGAATTCCATGAAAACATTAGAGGGAGCATACATAAACGAGATTTTGAAGGAAAGAAGATTATGACGGTAGAAAAAATATCTCCATCGAAGGATTGGGAAAAGCATAAAATTACGTTCACAGCGGCAGAGATACCAAAAGAAAATTTGAGCCACACATCTCCTTTGGTAATCACAGTAACGACTATACGAAAAGAAAAGGAGAAATCAGCAAAATCGATGGAAGAATGGGCAGTGAATAGAACTTTGGTGGATATGGGAAGCTCAGTGGATGTAATATTTTATCAGGCATACAAAGGAATGGGGTACAAAGACGAAGAAATGCCACGTCCAACATATCATATTCATGGTTTCGGCAAATTCACAACTAAACCAAAAGGGGAAATAACAGTGAGAATTTCGCTGGGAGAAATTGAAACACAAGTAACGCTATGTGTGGTGGATATTGAATGAATCACCATATAACATATTGTTGGGAAGATCATGGATACACACAGTTAAAGCTGTAGCATCAACATTATATCAGTGCATCAAGTTTCATATGCCAAGCGGGATTGGTGAAATTAGAGGTATAGGATCAGAATATCGCCATAGTAATACTCCTGCGAAGTTTACAACAACATTTCTGCGAGCTCTTCAACAACACACTACGAGTGTCGTAGAATGATTAAAAGAATGACGTAGCGGATGACGATAACTGAAACATAAGAAGAGCGTGATGACGTTGCGAAGATTACAAACGCCTGCGAGGATTAACACTACAACTACTGCGAGAATATCGCGAGTCAGATCCGAAATTAAAAGACAACTTAGCTGTCATCCACTATGTAACTACCCTATATAAAGAGAGCCAATAGACTCAGAGAGAGAGATCAATTTCGGAGTGTTGAGAAAGTTTTGAGGAGAGAGAAAATTCTTGTGAGCGGTTGTATTCTTGATTTCTTCCATTTCTTGTAATATTTCTAAGAATTAATCAATAAAGTGTTGTTCTTAATCTTCAAATATGTGTTGATGATTGTAGATTCTTGTGAGGGATGTAGTGTAGGAATTCCTGCAACTACATAATGGCGCTAGAAACATGGAGTTTCTGAGCAAAGATAGAAATTGTGATTTGTAAGAATTTGAAGAAATTGGAAAATATTTTTACGTGATTTACAGTAATACATTAAATTTGACGAAATGGCTAGAAGAAGAAATACATCAGAACAACCAACAACTGTAAGGATGAGTAGAAGACTTGCCGGAGAAGAGACAAATGAAATAGGAGAATCTTCAAGATTACGAACAAGGAGCAATATAAATCAAGCTAATAGAAATCAACGAGTCTTTAATCAAATACAAGGAATAACTTGGATGGTACCAAAGACCAATATCCAAGTGTTAATCAATTTAAATCAACAACCAAAAGGTCGGATATTCTAATTGATTGAACAACAACGCACAACGTATATTATTTCAATTATAAAGATAAACAATATAATGCGGAAAATAACACAGACACCAGAATTTTGTTAACGAGGAAACCGCAAATGCAGAAAAACCCTGGGACCTAGTCCAGATTAAACATACACTGTATTAAGCCGCTACAAACACTAGCCTACTCCAAGCTAACTTCAGTATGGACTGTAGTTGAACCCCAATCAATCTCACACTGATCCAAGGTATTTTTATGCTCCTACGCCTCTGATCCCAGCAGGATACTACGTACTTGATTCCCTTAGCTGATCTCACCCACAACTAAGAGTTGCTATGACCCAAAGTCGATGACTTTAATAAACCAATCTGTATCACACAAAAAAGTCTACGGTAATAGATAAATCCTCTCCCATGAATATACCTACGAGTTTTGTTCTGTCTTTTGATAAATCAAAGTGAACATGAACCAATTAATAAAATCAGACTTATATTCCCGAAGAACATCTCAGCTTTATCAATCACCTAACAATAGTCTTAATTGACGCAACGAAAAAAGATATCGTGGAATCACAAACGATGAGACGAAGATGTTTGTGACTACTTTTATATCTTGCCTATCGGAGATAGAAATCTCAAGATAATTATTACAATTGTACTCGTACGATAAAAACAGCAAGATTAGATCATGCCTACGATAAAAGTAGTATCGGTCTGGCTTCACAATCCCAATGAAGTCTTTAAGTTGTTAACCTGGTTTAGAAGAAGAAACCAAAGGTTAAAGGAGAATCGACTTTAGTTATGCAACTAGTATCACACGTAATGTGTGGGGATTAGGTTTCCTAGTTACTAGAGTTCTCCCTTATATAGTCTTTCAAATCAGGGTTTGCAATCAATGTTATCTTAGTAACAAAGAAATCAATATTCACCGTTAGATGAAAACCTGATTATGTTCAAGCTAATATTTATCAACCGTTAGATCGAAAACATAGCTTTTTATACACACAAGTAATGCACGTTTATGGGCTTGTGAAAACCGTACCCAAATTTGTACATTAGTTGGTTCAACAATAGTTAACCAAATGGTTAGCCATATGATAACTTTTATATCAACCATATTCTTCTTCACCATAACTAGTTCAAATGACTCAAATGAACTAGTTAGAGAGTTATTCAATTGCTTAGATCTTTAGGTACTACACAAGACACAATTGAAACAAAAATGATTTAATTCACTCGAATCGGTTCATGAACTATATATCCACGGTTTGCAATAGCATTCCTTAGTTTATAGAGATGAGTTCACAAACATCGTTTTTATACATAACCTACTCAAGTTCGCAGACCGGGTTTGCGGACTTAAGTTCCCGGATGGAGTTCACAAACTTCATCCGATTTTCTTGATCAACAAAGTTCGCGGACTGAAGCTCACGCACTTCTCTGGTTCTCTTGATCAACAAAGTCCGTAAACTTTGGTTCAAGGAATAAGGACTTATACACATATGTGTTTCCACGACAATGCTTATATCCTCCATTGGTTATATTGTCTAAGACCAACCATTTTGAAATCATCAAAATAGGATTGGGTATTGAAGGAATTGACTTCAGAACTGAGAGATTAATCTCCCACTGTGGTCGTCAATTATTTATGGGTGAAAACTATTTCTGCCGGTTTTGGTAATTTGGGGTGTGTGGATGAGAAATGAATTTAAACCCAAAACAAATGCACTGCATGGGAGTGCTTTTGATTCAATAGATCAATCTATACAATTCTGGCCTAAACCAAGAAATGGCCGTTCCAGACTTTCTTCGGTCACAAAGTGAAGGAGATGGGGTTGATCTTAGGGAGGGAAGCGAAGATGGTGCTGAGATTGTGAAGGTGTAGGCTATTTATGACTTGTATCAGAATACCGAACTTTCTTGCAATAATGTAAGCAATCAACTCTGGGTGTTTGAATACATTGTATCAACACTTGGTTTCTGTCTGTCTCGGCTTGGAAAACAGGGAGGAGAACCTATTTGTACAAGTCTTTGAGCCTAACCCACGTATCTCATGGGAAGTGGAGTGATGGAGTAGTAGAGTTGCATGTGTTAGTGTTACACGATTAGTCTTGCCTACTTCTCCCATCATCACTAACCGTCTATGACTTCCTGACACGTTCTTGTGATGGTGCGTTGTAAACCGCCAGACCAATACCCCAGTATGTATCCCCCAGTTTGTGACATGATTAATGTCTCGAATGTGCGGATCGTAGGACCCACAAAAAGTAGCATGTAATGCTAGGTTAGATAACTAAGTTATTTGGGAATTTGATACTTGTAAAATATCACTGAATTCTATGCATGTAATGTATCGAATATATTCAGCATATATGAAGCATCGTTGTTGAGCGTCTTAAAATAGTATCATGTCCAGCCTACTTCATGTGATGGTTTGGAGGCAAGCAAGTCCTCTCTTGGCCGACCATATAGTGTGGTAGAGTGGTGGATGATAATCACTGCGACACCTCATTGACCAGTTAACTCCTGACCAGGGTTGTATAACCAAGCAGGTGAAGTTGAACGGACGAGATGATCTTTGAGACACCCATCTGCGACCGTTAGTGGAATTAAGGTTTATGAAGAGGTGCACAAGCATCACTCTTCAGCTTGGTCGAATCCAAGCTTGGGAAACAATTTTGGCCAGGCCGATCGTGCATGCGTGTAGACGGCATGACAGTGTAGGCGCCCATACCTCATTGTCTCGTGAAAGTGTGATCTACGCCACTCAATTTGTCCGGTGAAGATGAGTGGTCGAGACCAATTTGCGAAAGAAATCCGGTGCAGCAAAACCCGCGCGTTATGACTACTTCGAGCGCGCGTTTCGAGGCGACCAAGCTTGGTCGGTCTTGGCCGATTAGTTTGGTATACAGACGGCGGGCTGGTGTATACATCCATACCTTAATGTCCCATAAAAACGTGATCTAATCCACTCAATTTGTCCGGCAAAGTTGAGTGGTCGAGATTAGTTTTCAATTGGGAGGTGTGACCACGCCTAGTTTGGGCATGCGAATCGAGGAAACCAGGCATGATATGCCTTGGACGATCGGGTGTGGGTATAGATAGGCCCACGGTGATCACGTTGATACTCACTGGACCTTCTTAATCGACTCCTAGACCCTCCATTCGATCAGGTGAAAGTGGACGCTCGTGATCGATACAAACCCTAATTAGGGTTTAGCCGTGCGTCATGCCTTGTTTGGGCGCACGAATTGAGACGACCAACCATAGTTGGTTCTGACTGATTAGTCATATGTGTAGGTGGGCCTACGGTGTTTGTGTTGACATGCTCTGGGCCCTTTGAATCTACATCTACACCCTCCATCTATGCCTGCGAATATGGATGGTTGTGACTGATTTGCGACACATGTAATGTGCCGTAACCCTAATTTAGGGTTTCACGTCAGCGCTGCTTTGGCTGGACGAATTGGAAAATCATTGCTACCCTTTTGGGGAGGCCGACCATGCGGGGTCCGCATTGGGCCGGTGGTGAATATTCCAATACCTGCCTGAGGGTTATGGATCCGATCTAAGCCATCCAATCATGCTGGTGAAGTTGGATGGTCGTGATCATTTCTGAGACTGATGTGGACAGTCCAGATTCAAATATGCTCGATCGGGTTAGTATAACACACCGAGAGATGATTCTCTTTGTTAGAGAATAGTGTAGCATGTACGGGTATTTCGTGCATGCCTCACTATTGATACTTGGATATTCATGTTACTCTGCTGAGAGTAACAATCATCATCATGCCGCATCAATAATGAGAGTTCTGCTGGGAACAACACTGGAAATACGAGGCGATTTTATGCATTAATTAATGATGCTTAAATTCACAGAATACTTGGGGATTGTTGATACATGCTCCATTCTAGGTGAATTAATAAAGCGAAGAAGTATTCATCACTTATCAAATAGCCTTATCCTCTACAGGATGTAAGGGTATAAAATTTGGGTATAATTTTAGCCCTG
Source organism: Papaver bracteatum (assembly GCA_023529315.1). Taxonomy (NCBI): domain Eukaryota; kingdom Viridiplantae; phylum Streptophyta; class Magnoliopsida; order Ranunculales; family Papaveraceae; genus Papaver; species Papaver bracteatum. Next base: position 543,560 of record JAJJWX010001102.1, on the reverse strand, counting down.
AACTAAAATCCAGCATCAATATTAAGTCCCCTGCCTAGCACATAATGGTTGCATTATTGTGAGGTAGGCATTAGATGGTGACAGATGAGGATGAAAAATAGAAAGGGCAAGACATGAAAAGATTACCATGAAAATTCGATTGATCTTGGGAAGAGGCATGTACAATCTTGTGCTGGAGCGCTTCTGTCTTGGACATAGAGTACTGGTGCCATGTAGTGTTGGTGCAGCGAGCCTTGAATACAAAGACGAGTGCTGAGGTGGTGGAGCCTTAAGCACTATTTTGTATTGAGGCAACATTCGTGATAACACAATAATGGGTGTTGAGTAATCTCAACACTAAGAGGAGAGATATTAAGGAAGTTTTCTTGGCAACATAGTGGTGAGTGTTGAGGAATCTCAACACTAAGAGGAGAGATATATTGAGGTAGTTTACCTGGAAACACAATGGTGGTGCACGTCTCAACACCAAGAGTAGAAAATATGTTAAGGCAAAATGCCTGACAACAAAATGGTGGTGTTGAGGAATTTGTACATCTCAACGCCAAGAGGAGGGTATGTTGAGGCAGCATGCCTGACAACACAATAGTGGTGTTGAGGAATTTGTAAGTCTCAACACCAAGAGGAAAACGTGTTGAGGCAGTATGCCTGACAACACATTAGTGGGTGTTGAGGAATTTTCATGTCTCAATACTAAGAGGAAACGTGTTGAGGCAGTATGCCTGACAACACAACAGTGGTGTTTAGGAATTTTCATGTCTCAACACCAAGAGGAAAACATGTTGAGGCAGTATGCCTGACAACACAATGTTGAGGCAGTATGCCTGACAACATAGTAGTGGTGTTGAGGAATTTTCAAGTATCAACACAAAGAGGAAAACGTGTTGAGGCAGTATGCCTGACAACACAGTAGTGGTGTTGAGGAATTTTCACGTCTCAATACCAAGAGGAAACGTGTTGAGGCAGTATGCCAGACAACACAATAGTGGTGTTGAGGAATTTTCACGTCTCAATACCTAGAGGAAAACGTGTTGAGGCAGTATGCCTGACAACACAGTAGTGGTGTTAAGGAATTTTCACCTCTCAACACCAAGATGAAAACGTGTTGAGGCAGTATGCCTGACAACACAGTAGTGGTGTTGAGGAATTTTCACGTCTCAACACCAAGAGGAAAACGTGTTGAGGCAGTATGCCTGACAACACAATAGTGGTGTTGAGGAATTTTCACGTCTCAACACCAAGAGGAAAACGTGTTAAGGTAGTATGCTTGACAACACAATGTTGAGGCAGTATGCATGACAACACAATAGTGGTGTTGAGGAAATTTTACGTCTCAACACCAAGAGGAAAACGTGTGGAGGAAGTATGCCTGACAACACAGTAGTGGTGTTGAGGAATTTTCACGTCTCAACACCAAGAGGAAAACGTGTTGAGGCAGTATGCCTGGCAACATATTAGTGGTGTTGAGGAATTTTCACGTCTCAACACCAAGAGGAAAACTTGTTGAGGCAGTATGCCTGACAACACAATAGTGGTGTTGAGGAATTTTCACGTCTCAACACCAGGAGGTTTAAATTTACTTGATATACCTAATAGATATAAAACATTTAGTATAAGGATAATTAATTAGCTCTGTCTTTGCTAGGCACGTCCTTCGCGCATGATTGGGATTTGAGTGTATCAGGCTCTCCCGTGAGTAAGCAGCGTTACAAAAGTTCCTATGTGTAATTATCTTGAGCTTATTTTCTCATGGGAAGATGTGCTCCCACTGTATTCGCTGGTAAAGCGGTGACTCCGTTTAAGCTTCTAAACCTGAAGGAGGCTTCAGTCCCCAAGTGTAGCTTACTTAGGTTGTACCACCTTGAATCCACGCCTCTGTAACTTAATACAAGCTTATTGTACTCTCCTGTATGCGATGTTGGGATGCTTGGAATATCACATGAACGAAATATTATTTGTAGTGGTTGTTGTTATGGTGAAGCTCTGGCTGGTATCAATAAAACGAGCAGCATCGGTTCTTAGCAGCAACTTGGCTGGCTGGGATCACGATCCTCAACAGGAAGGAGTGTGGCGGCACCGTCTCTGGCTCTAGTGATCAAAGGTGTAACTCTTAAAGGAACGCTTCCTATGTTGTTAATGTTGATCATGCTGACATGTGGTACATTGATGTTACTCGAAGGAAAGTTGACATCAAGGGAAGGGTTTGTTGCTGACCCGGACCTGAGCTCTAACACCCGTATGTGTTGGTTTGGTTTTCTTAAAAGTATGTTATCGTGGTAGTCTGTCGTGCGATCTTGCTTGGGCGAACCTTGGTCGTCCTGAGTGTATTGAGAGTAATCCCATTCGAATACGCTCCTGTATCGATGAGGGCCCTCTTGAACTCTGAATCCTTGATGTGTGCAGTGATGTATAGGGCCAAGTTGTGACCTTCTTCCACCATCATGTCTTCTTCTGTAAATGTAACATTATTCACAGACATCTCTGATGTTTTTGAGGCTTCTGGACGCAAAGGAGCTAAACGCACGTCCAGGGCTATCTGTTTGATTGCAGAAAACGTCTCCACCCGCTGACTCTTCGAGAGGTGTAAGAGTTTGCATAAACTTTCCACTAGAGAAGCCGCCTCCTGACCCACCGGTCTCTGGTTCGTGGTGAAACTGTTGACTTGAGGTGGATCGTTTTGAGGATCAGTCTCCGGTGCAGGAATCTCTGTAATAGGAGAACCGCTCATATCTGATGTCATCTTGATGAGGAGATAGATTATATTGTTTATTATCTCCTTGATCAAGTCCATATTCTTCGTGTGAATCTCCTTTACCCGTGCTAACTCGATCAACGTTGGGATTCTTTCGGTTATTCCATCAGATACACCGTTGGGAAGAGGGGTATCTTCATTGGAGGAGCTTCGACCGGAATTTGAAATTGTTGGGGAAGTCCTAAGACCAACCATTTTGAAATCATCCAAATAGGATTGGGTATTGAAGGAATTGACTTCATAACCGAGATATTAATATCCCACTGTGGTCGCCAATTGTTTATGGGTGAAAACTATTTCTACCAGTTTTGGTAATTTGGGGTGTGTGGATGAGAAATGAATCTAAACCCTAAACAAATGCACTGCTGATCGCTGTCGTAGGCGTCAAAAATAAATTACACTTTCTTACTACTAAAATATAAATATAGCAAGGGCAAGAAAGGATCGTTCCTACAGAGAGGACTAAGTTGTCAATATATTTTCGGTTTCCTATAAATAACACGGGGGATTTTTGATTTTTGTAAAGTAAAAATAAAAGAAAAGAAAGAAATAAGCAAACAAATCAAATAGAATAGATATTGGTTAAGGATTCATCTTCATTCACTAACATGCTTTTTTTAACAATAACTAGAATTGATATTTAATCTCAACTTTTATCAAAAGACCTAGAATACCTTGATCGCAAGAATATCCCGCTAATTCCCTCTTATCATCAACAAACACATTAAAAGATGCGAGTATGAGTTCTATCTAAGAGAACAACCTAACGTGTAAAAGCACTAATCAAGTTTAATTCCCTAGATGCATTAAGTTCTATGAAATCAGGCCAATCAAAGCAATCGAACGTGGAAAACGCACTAATCCGATTTAACAAAGGTTATGGTTCACATATGATTATAAGGATGCATGCTACTTGTAATCAGGAATCTATCACTTTTACGTATAACAAACCCTAATCTAGAAATAGAGATGAAAACAAACTCAACCGATTCGCGACTCGATCAAAAAAACATTCAAATCATATAACAATATAAATAGTGAATCATAATCGATAATATGGAGACAAAACTAATTTATCATATCAAAAAGCATATTATGTGAAATCCAATTATTCCATAACCAATAGTAAAATTAAGTACTCATGCTCAAGGAGTTCATAACAAGAAGAAAAGGAAATTATATCATATTGCAAACCCTAGAAACAAAAGTAGAAGATAATATATATGAATAGAGAAAAGTATTCTCTTTTATATGTTTATCAATTTCCATAAAGCATACTCCTTCCAATATTAGGTTTTGTCTTCAAAGTCCATTAGATATAAATCCACCAAGACCACAAGTGAGAGGAACCCGTGTAGAAATTCTGTCCCAAAAACGCTTGCCGGAAAAATGGGGTTTTGGCCAGAAGTAGGCCGGAATCCGTCTCCGCCGGCAAACTGAGATTCTTCTCCATTGAAGGAATATTCCGTCAGTCCACCATAAAACTTAACAGTCAAGACGGTCTTCTGTTAGTCACGGGAGTCAAGGAAGGGAAGTCAGCCGAGTCAGTCAGACATCTGACTGGTCTGAATTGCCTTACTCAACTGAGTCACATGGATGGATCGGTCATCGCTGACTACTGAGTTAACCCGCCGTAATGGAAAACCGTCAGAGTTTCGTTTGTTTTCTGACATTCCCCGCCGAATTCAGGCCTCACTTTTGTTCAATTCCTGCACAATTCAGTCCTAGCATACATCTAACACAATTTAATCAACACAATTGCTGCTTCAGACAGCCTATTCCATTTCCTTCTTTCCTTGTAACACCAACTCTACCTCTTCCCATGGATATCAACAGCATCATGCTCAACCTCCCCGATTCACATCACTAGCATAATTTTGCATCTCAAAAATCCCAATTATAGTGAAAACCCATCTTCACAGCATATGAGCATCTCCTTTTAGTCTTCAATTCATCTTTATTGCAGTGACCACCAACAACAACTCATCGTGTCTCAGAAATATCACGGCAATAATCTGCTTCAGCCAGAACTCATCATATGTTCGTTTTCCATCTCTTAATTTCTGTAATTTGAGCAGTAGAAGGTCTCCCGGTCGAACCCATTCTGCAATTCAACAACACCAACATCTTTTCTTCTCAATTAACAGCTTCATTCTCTTCTCTGTAACTCTTAAATCCATAAAAATCCCTTTTCAATTTCTCATTCAGCTCCATCTTCACAAATCATCCACTCTATGTTCAAACCCATGAACATCAACATCAAATCCCGTAACTCATTCAGAAGATCAAAATCATCTCTATTTCACTCAACAACATCGATTTCTTCGTGATTCTTCTCCTCAGCGGCATCAATTCCAGACGACAATAATTAATTCTCTATCTGAATCTTCAACAAACCCTAACTTGTAAAAGCATCTCAGATCTAATAATTTTGGCTTCCAATTCTTTGTCTTGATTCAGATTCAATCAGTAGCAACGTCTGCTGTTCTTCCTTCTCATTTTCAGGAAATGTAATAAAACTGAATGATTGAGAGAAGTAAATATCTAGACTTAGGGTTAGGTTGTTTGAGGTTGGATTGTTACACCCTAGGGATAGGTACCACCCTTACTGGTTGCCCTGAGTTTCTTCCATGGTGCCTTTAGCACTTCTGTGGGTTACCCCTTAACCTCAGCTAGTTGTCTTTAATCATTCCTGCAAATAGAGTTTCCCCTTAACCTTGGCTCATCTCCCGACAGTGTTTTCCTGGAAAATGACGGCTCTGACCTTCTTGCTCAATTTTGGATTATTTCTTCTTCCTTTTTCTCCGTATGTCTCCCGAGTACCTAATAACTCAAAAACACGCATAAGATAAATAATTTACAAGAAAAATAGCAAAGAAAGCATAAACTCTAGATAGTAAATACGGTGTATTCTGCACCTATCAAATTCCCCCACACTTGGACTTTGATAGTCCTCGAGTAAATCAAACAAAACAATTTTAAAACATACATAAAACTCCGTGTCGTCGAGGCTACGGTCACTTTTATCATAAATAACAAGCCTTTAAACCCCTAGGTGTCCCTAGTGGACGAGTTATAGTTTCGTGAGGGCTTACTAGAGATATACCCACAAAACCTACTCCAACTTCAAAGCGTTCCAGTGTCCCAAGTATCCAAAGAGCTATGAGGACATAGAGTTTCTGCATGCTAGTAATAAGAAGTTAGAAATACCAAAGAACATATTCATTCTTAAATCTTGAGTGAGAAATAACCACACCATAATGAGAGAACGTGTGTTTGAGAAACGATCAATAAGCATTTCACCTCAACTTCTGCCTCACCAAAAAGGATTTTATGATATTGCACTCAAAAAGACGGATTTTTTATGGGTCTCACATGTGTGCAGGTAGGAATGAAGAGAGAATTCCTGCGACACGTTGAATGGTGGGAAGGATAACTTCCGAAATATTTAAAAAACCCACATCTTTTAATATTTTGAAAAACCATTTATTCTGACGATCTCTAAGAAAGGAAATCAACCACTTATATCGAGGATGAGATCAGTTACTCACTTTCACATCCAATTGCCAATTATGATAGAACCACTCTCACGGAATCCAATAGAAACGTCTTCCGCTCCTCGTCTTCGTCTTCTTGGTCTTCGTCTTCGACTTCAACTATTGATGATCAACTCTTGAACTTTGTAAATCCTTGACAATTTGTAACCTTTTTCCTTAAAATATTTGTCGCTTGAAACTTCCTTATAGATTTTCCTTCCCCACGGCTTATTAAATAAAAACAAACAAACACAATAATAGATATTTCTCTTGTCTCATTTTTTTTTCTTATTTTTTTTTTTTTTTGGACAAGAGAAACAAAATACAAAACAAAGTGAAAAATAAAACAAACCATGGCCGTGGAAAAGTACTTTACAGCTTGATTCTTCACAACTTATATCGTCTCGAAATCATAAACTTCAATAATTCTCACCTTTTGATTTTCTTTGCTCTTGTAAATAAGTCTTCAACTTTGATATAAAATTCCGCTCATTATATTGTAAGTCTTCAACACATGTAAAAATCTGCTATTTGTATGTTGCTTTACTTGAATATGAAATTTGCTCTTTTCTCGTTCCGTTGCTTGTAAACCTTGAACGTCTTTAACTTTCCTTGTAGATTTTGATGTCGCTCCTTGTTGATAATTGTGGTGTTTCTATGGACCCGTTGTTGTCGAGAGAGAGAATGATGCTAACTGCAAATCGAACTACAAGAAGGAGGCTTTCATCTATAGACGCCACCCTCATGATTGACAAAAATTAGCACTCAAGAGATCAAAAATAGTGCTGAAATTGGTGTGAAATTGGGTAGCTCACCATTCTACCCTGAATTAACATACGGTGACACACACTCAAAAGAAGCTCTTTAGTCATGGAAGAATTTCTGGTCGGTGCCTTAGTTGATATGAAAATGGGTAGTCTCTACTAATGATTGATCAACAACTCTAATAATGTATTTCTCTCTGCTCCTAATTTGCATCACCGGCATGATTAAATCCATTATTTAACACTCCAATTCCGAACGTAGTTCCCTAATACTTCCAAGTTCAGTTATGTCGGTCAGAATTCTCTATCTAAACATACTTAGAAGGATGCTAGTGACTCTAAAATCTCTACAAGTTTAAGGTTTTATGCAAAATTTTTGAAAAATCGACTCAAAAAGACTAAAAACTCTATATGCAAAACATCCAAACACTCCCCCACACTTAAATTTTACATTGTCCTCAATGTAATTGAATCCTCCTAGTAAAGTCAAGGTGGGAAATCCTAATATGATATGGAACAAGAAAAATAAATAAACGAAACAAAAAAAAAAAAAAAAAAAAAAGGATAAGAAATACAAAAACGGTGGGCTGCCTCCCATTTAGCGCTTGTTTTAAAGTCGACGGCCCGACTTAGCTTCTTGTAAGATTCATTCCCCATATATTAACAATCTGAAAATTTGGGGATCCACCCATAACACCTGTTTTGCAAACAATATCTCCATACAAATATTAGTAATATAAAACAGAAACGAAGCTATTAACCGATAAAAGCTTCCCCCACACTTATTCTTGTCCACACTTGTAAGTGCATAAAGAATATAGGAGTCGGGTACTTCCACGGTGTCTTGTTCACAAACATGCATAGTATGAGAATCAAATGTTTCTAATAGTGGATACCGAGAAACAAAGTCATTCAACAATGTTTTTGAAGCACATACAGTCAAACCAATAAGAGGTAAAGGAGAAGAAACAATATGCAAAGGGTTAGACAAACCTTGCACAATTTCTTGTATCACGGAATCCTCTTCATCCTTGAAAAACTCAAGTGAATTATTCACCTCTTGTATATCATGGTCCTCTATCAAACCTTGCAACCATTTTTCATCCGTTTCTGCCTTAACCAAAGTCTCGACATTAACATTATCGTTATAATCATTCACAAGTTCAATTGGGTCTTCCACAATATTGGTCACACCGGTTTCATTCTCAACATACTCCTATTCATTAGAATCAAACCTTGTTGCAAAGTTCTGTAAAACACTAATTTCATCATACTCATGTACCTTTTGAATAGGTGCTTGATCATTATAAAGATCAAGAGTTGAGTCAACTACACTAACATCATCAAATATATCCAAAGGTTGGTCCTTTTCAACACAATTATCTTCGTCTTCATTCTCAGGCTCAACGAAATCAGAATCGTCGTCGGTTTCCCAACCTTTATCACGTTGTCGTTTAAGTTCCATATGAATGGTCCTACTAATTTCATCGACAAGCTCTTCCGAGGCTCTATCATCTTCAACTTGTATAATTTCTGTGCAAGTTTCCTGACGTTCACACGCTTACCATCATTAGCTACAATAGGTTCTTTTTCCCATGACTCTTCCCTTTGAATGGGTGAATGATCATAACTACGATATGGAGTCGGGTAATAAAAAGTGTTGCAGAAATTGGTTTGTGCGACGTTCTTTATATCATGGTCAAGTTGGTCTAGCCTTTGTTGCATATCTTGCAATCCATTCATAATATGCAGACAACTCGAATGAAGCAAATTAGAAGTAGAATTATCCTACCTAGGTGCTTGACTTACATACCCACTACAAGGTTGTTGTTGGTATGTATGAAAATCACCATAAAGTTCTCTAGGATATGCATCATAGCCAATAAATTGGTTCTGATTGCATTCCATAGATGATGGGAAATTGTCATAGTGTTGAGGAGGTTGAAAATCATATCCATTGCTCCAATATACTCCTTCCATGTAACAATAAGTAACTGAAACAAGAGTTCTCAAAACTATGTCAAAGCCAGAAAATAAGAAAAAGTAAAAACAAAAATAAGAAACCAAAAACAAGTGACAACCACTGCCTCCCCGGCAACGGCGCCAAAATTTGACCGCTGTCGTAGGTGTCAAAAATAAATTACACTTTCTTACTACTCAAAATATAAATACATCAAGGGAAAGAAAGGATCGTTCCCACATAGAGGACTAAGTTGTCAATATATTTTCGGTTTCCTATAAATAACACGGGGGATTTTTGTAAAGTAAAAATAAAAGCAAAGAAATAAATAAGCAAACAAATCAAATAGAAGAGATATTGGTTAAGGATTCATCTTCATTCACTAACATGCTTTTTTAACAATAACTAGAATTGATATTTAATCTTAACTTTTATCAAAAGCCCTAGAATACCTTGATCGCAAGAATATCCCGCTAATTCCCTCTTATCATCAACAAACACATTAAAAGATGCGAGTATGAGTTCTATCTAAGAGAATAACCTAACGTGTAAAAGCACTAATCAAGTTTAATTCCCTAGATGCATTAATTTCTATGAAATCAGGCCAATCAAAGAAATCGAACGTGGAAAACGCACTAATCCGATTTAACAAAGGTTATGGTTCACATATGATTATAAGGATGCATCACTATAAGCTATAACCATATTCATGCTACTTGTAATCAGGAATCTATCACTTTTACGTATAACAAACCCTAATCTAGAAATAGAGATGAAAACAAACTCAACCGATTCGTGACTCGATCATAAAAGCATTCAAATCATATAACAATATAAATAGTGAATCATAATCGATAATATGGAGACAAAACTAATTTATCATATCAAAAAGCGTATTATGTGAAATCCAATTATTCCATAACCAATAGTAAAATTAAGTACTCATGCTCAACGAGTTCATAACAAGAAGAAAAAGAAATTCTATCATATTCAAACCCTAGAAACAAAAGTAGAAGATAAGATATATGAATAGAGAAAAGTCTTCTCTTTTATATGTTTCTCAATTTCCATAAAGGATACTCCTTCCAATATTAGGTTTTGTCTTCAAAGTCCATTAGATAGAAATCCACCAATCCCATAAGTGAGAGAAACCAGTGTAGAAATTCTTTCCCAAAAACGCTTGCCGGAAAACTGGGGTTTTGGCCGGAATCTGTCTCTGCCGGCAAACTGAGATTCTTCTCCGTTGAAGGAATATTCCGTCAGTCCACCATCAAACTTAACAGTCAAGACGGTCTTCTGTTAGTCACGGGAGTCAAGGAAGGGAAGTCAGCCGAGTCAGTCAGACATCTGACTGGTCTGAATTTCCTTACTCAATTGAGTCACATGGATAGATCGTTCATCGAACTCGTCTGAAACGGTCATCGCTGACTACTGAGTTAACTTGCCGTAATGGAAAACCGGGCAAGTTTCGTTTATTTTCTGACATTCCCGGCCGAATTCAGGCCTCACTTTTCTTCAATTCTTGCACATTTCAATCCTAGCATACATCTAACGCAATTTAATCAACACAATTGCTGCTTCAGATAGCCAATTCCATTTCCTTCTTTCCTTGTAACACCAACTCTACCTCTTCCCATGGATATCAACAACATCATGTTCAACCTCCCCGATTCACATCACCAGCATAATTTTGCATCTCAAAACTCCCAATTATAGTGAAAACCCATCTTCACATCATATGAGCATCTCCTTTTAGTCTTCAATTCATCTCTATTGCAGTGACCACCAACATCAACTCATCGTGTCTCAGAAATATCACGGCAATAATCTGCTTCAGCCAGAACTCATCATATGTTCATTTTCCATCTCTTAATTTCTGTAATTTGAGCAGTATTAGGTCTCACAGTCGAACCCATTCTGCAATTCAACAGCACCAACATCTTTTCTTCTCAATTAACAACTTCATTCTCTTCTTTGTAACTCTTAAATCCATCAAAATCCCTTTTCAATTTCTCGTTCATCTCCATCTTCACAAATTATCCACTTTGTGTTCAAACCCATGAACATGAACATCAAATCTCGTAACTCATTCAGAAGCTCAAACTCATCTCTATTTCACTCAACAACATCGATTTTTTCGTGATTCTTCTCCTCAGCAACATCAATTCCAGACGGCAATAATTAATTCTCGATCTGAATCTTCAACAAACCCTTAATTCCTTCAAACCCTAACTTGTAAAAGCATCTCAGATCTAATAATTTTGGATTCCAATTATTCGTCTTGATTCAGATTCAATCAGTAGCAACGTCTGCTGTTCTTCCTTCGCATTTTCAGGAAATGTAATAAAACTGAATGATTGAGAGAAGTAAATATCTAGACTTAGGGTTGGGTTGTTTGAGGTTGGATTGTTACACCCCAGGGATAGGTACCACCCCTACTGGTTGCCCTGAGTTTCTGCTATGGTGCCTTTAGCACTTCTGTGGGTTACCCCTTAACCTCAGCTAGTTGTCTTTAATCATTCCTCCAAACAGAGTTTCCCCTTAACCTTGGTTCATCTCCCGACAGTGTTTTCCTGGAAAATGATGGTTTTGACCTTCTTGCTCAATTTTGGATTATTTCTTATTCCTTTTTCTCCGTATGTCTCCCGAGTACCTAATAACTCAAAAACACGCATAAGATAAATAATTTACAAGAAAAATAGAAAATAAAGCATAAACTCTAGATAGTAAATACGGTGTATTATACACTTATCAACTGCACGGGAGTGCTTTTGATTCGAGAGATCAATCTATACAATTTTGGCCTAAACTAAGAAATGGTCGTTCCAGACTTGCTTCGGTCACAAAGTGAAGGAGATGGGGTTGATCTTAGGGAGGGAAGCGAAGAAGGTGTTGAGATTATGAAGGTGTAAACTATTTATGACTTGTATCAGAATACCGAACTGGCTTGCAATAATGTAAGAAATCATCTCTGGGTGTTTGAATACGTTGTATCAACACTTAGTTTTTGTATGTCTCGGCTTGGAAAATAAGGAAGAGAACCTATTTATACAAGTCTTTGAGCCTAACCCACATCTTTCATGGGAAGTGGAGTGATGGAGTAGTAGAGTTGCGTGTGTTAGTGTTACACGATTAGTCTTGCCTACTTCTCCCATCATCACTAATCGTCCATGACTTCCTGACATGATCTTGTGATGGCGCGTTGTGCGCTGCACGCTGTAAACCGCCACACCAATACCCCAGTTTGTGACATGATTAATCTCTCGAATATGCGGATCGTGGGACCTATAAAAAGTAGCATGTAATGATAGGTTAAATAACTAAGTTATTTGGGAATTTGATACTTGTAAAATATCACGTGAATTCTATGCATGTAATGCATTGAATATATTCAGCATGTATGAAGCATCGATGTTCAGCATCTTAAAATAGCATCATGTCCATCCTACTTCATGTGATGGTTTGGAGGCTGCGCAAGCAAGTCCTCTCTTGGCCGACCACATAGTGTGGCAGAGTGGTGGATGATAATCACCGCGACACCTCATTGACCAGTTAACTCCTGACCAGGGTTGTATAACCAAGCAGGTGAAGTTGAACGGACAAGATGATCTTTGAGACACCCATCTGCGACCGTTAGTGGAATTAGGGTTTATGAAGAGGTGCGCAAGCATCACTCTTCAACTTGGTCGAATCCAAGCTTGGGACATAATTTTGGCTAGGACGATCGTGCATGCGTGTAGACGGAATGACGGTGTAGGCGCCCATACCTCATTGTCTCGTGAAAGTGTAATCTAGGACACTCAATTTGTCCGGTGAAGCTGAGTGGTCGAGATCAATTTGCGACAGAAATCCGGTGCAGCAAAAGCCGCGCATCATGCCTACTTCGGGTGCATGTTTCGAGACAACCAAGCTTGGTCAGTCTTGGCCGATTAGTCTGGTATACAGACGGTGGGCTAGTGTACACATCCATACCTTAATATCCCATAGAAACATGATCTAAGCCACTCAATTTATCCGGCAAAGTTGAGTGGTCGAGATTAGTTTGTAATTGGGATATGTGACCACGCCTAGTTTGGGCATGCGAATCGAGGAAACCTGACATGATATTCCTTGGCCGATCAGGTGTGGGGATAGATGGGACCACGGTGATCACGTTGATACTCACTGGACCTGCTTAATCGACTCCTAGAACCTCCATTCGATCAGGTGAAAGTGGATGCTCGTGATCGATACAAACCCTAATTAGGGTTTGGCCGTGCGTCATGCCTTGTTTGGACACACGAATTGAGATGACCAACCATAGTTGGTTCTGACCGATTGGTCATGTGTGTAGGTGGGCCCACGGTGTTTGTGTTGACATGCTCTGGGCCCTTTGAATCTACATCTACACCCTCCATCTATGCCTGCGAAGATGGATGGTTGAAACTGATTTGCGACACATGTAACCCTAATTTAGGGTTTCACGTCTGCGCTGCTTTGGCTGGACGAATTGGAAAATCATTGCTACCCTTTTGGGGAGGCCGACCATGCGGGGTCCGCATTGGGCCGGTGGTGAATATTCCAATACCTGCCTGAGGGTTATGGATCCGATCTAAGCCATCCAATCATGCTGGTGAAGTTGGATGGTCGTGATCATTTCTGAGACTGATGTGGACAGTCCAGATTCAAATATGCTCAATCGGGTTAGTATAACACACCGAGAGATGATTCTCTTTGTTAGAGAATAGTGTAGCATGTACGGGTATTTCGTGCACGCCTCACTATTGATACTTGGATATTCATGTTACTCTGCTGAGAGTAACAATCCTCATCATGCCGCATCAATAATGAGAGTTCTGCTGGGAACAACACTGGAAATACGAGGCGATTTTATGCATTAATTAATGATGCTTAAATTCACAGAATACTTGGGGATTGTTGATACATGCTCCATTCTAGGTGAATTAATAAAGCGAAGAAGTATTCATCACTTATCAAATATCCTTATCCTCTACAGGATGTAAGGGTATAAAATTTGGGTATAATCTTAGCCCTAAACTAAAATCCAGCATCAACAGCGAGATATACTCGGCTCGAAATACCAAATGTGTATAATCTTAGTCTATATAGTAATACGACTTTTGTCTCAAGATAGGAGATAGAGTAGATATACTTTTGAGTGATAGATAAGTTTAAGTCTCCACATACCTTTTAATCGATGAAGATCCACTAATTCCTTGAGTAGCCCTTCGTATTGTATGATGATTTCCATGGAGTTCTTGAGCTCAACTACACTTTATATCCTAGTCCGAGACCTTAGCTATAGTAGACTAGAAATCAAGACTTACAGTTTTGATCACTAACATTGACAAACATGCTTGAGATAGCAACGCATGCGAGTTTGACCAAGCAATGCTCTAACAATCTCCCCCTTTCTCAATTTTAGTGACAAAACTATCAATACATATGAAATACAAAAAATATATATATAAACTTTGTAGCTCCTATTCCACATGTCTAATCTTCAACATTACTCAAAATATTCGTCACTTCCAAGTACTCCAGTGATTCCAAAGGTTGTAAGTTTAGCATCATCGTTGTTGAAAATCCATAACTATAACAACGAGAAAACAAGAGTTCTCAATCATTTTTATATAGTGTCATAGTATCATTACACAATGTCAAAGTCCAATTGCATCACAACTTCAATGATAATACTATGGTTATATGTCATTCCCCCTTAGTCAATACTCCATCTCACATGGTGTTAGAGCATTTCTCGGTTGAACCCACCAAGCGTTGGTATGTCAAGTTTGGTTATCATATTTTAGTGAAACAAAACTCATTTAAGAGTCGCTTGATTTAAATGTACTAGAGTCAACTTCATATAGGTTATCTTGAAAGTATTAGGGTGAGAGATTACAAGTATTGCGAAGACTTGAAGAAGTGCAGAGCTACAACGAAAACATCATCCTTCCACTTGAGGTTAGTGATATTTGACTTGAACTATTTTATTCCTTAACATATCTTTCAAGTCGTGCATATTGAAAACATAAAACTGTGAAGCATGAACACTCTAGATAGACATAATATTAAGGAATACAATATGAAGTTTCTTGCTTAACCATTAAACTTTTTATATATGACATCGACATAATCGTATGAATGCTATTTTGTTTATGTATGGGTATGAGGTGAGGATTTCATCCTAGGAACAATGTTTACATGTGTTCTAAGAAAATAAGTTCATGATATGTGTTGTGAACCGAAAAAGAAATCGCAGGCGTTATTGGGTATGTTCTACATACCATATGTTATAAATGACCAATATGTGTGATTAGTATAACCGCTCATGACTTGTTTGTGTTCTTGGTAAAACTATTCACATGAGGCCTGACTTATGTATTGGTATGACTTTTATTAGTGAAACCGATCTTAAGTAATCACCTGGGGTATGATCGGGTTATGAGTGTCTGAACTTATTATTGGGAAGAGGGGAACCGATCCTCGTAATAGGTGCAGTGCATCACAAGGGGAACCGATCCTTGTATGAGGTGCAACAAGGTTTATGGAAGAAAGGGGAACCGATCCTATGAACATGTGCAACACGTTTTTGGGAAGGGGGAACCGATCCTATGGACATGTGCAATGCATACAAGTTAGATACCAAATATATGTGGGGAACCGATCCTAATACCTAGTCAGCCGTATCTTTGGTAAGCTAGTGTAACTATGCACAATACTCACATGGAGGTAGAACCGAAACTTGTTTTGGTAGAATCGTAAACTCATGAGTTGTGATTGAGTGGAACTTGATCAATCACATAGTTCTTGAAAGTCAGATGAACCAATTCTAAACTTGTTTGGAAGTGTGGTAAATCGGTTTCAAGTGAGCAAGCATGGAAAAGACTTACAAGAGTAAGATGTCGTCACACTTTGAACACGGTGCATTAATGATTATTCTATATTGTTCAAAGATATTCCTTAACGGCTAAGAAGGAAGTAAATCCCAAGATCGAATTTAAATAAGTTAAGAATCTTTTTAATTAAGGATTTTTAATTATATATGGAAAATAAGAATTATTAATATGCATTTGATAATTAAAGATTTTCCAAGGAGATTTCGATCATATTTTTGGACAGTGCATTCACCGGAATTATGAAAACCGAATTTAGGTTAATATGGAAAAATATCTTGAGTATATTTTCAGTTTTGGAAATTCCTTGGTGTCCAAACTTCCTTGTCTATAAATACTTTGAGTTTGCATTTCTAGCAAACTAATCCTGCGTAACATTAGACTTACTCTTTTGTCTTTATTACTGGTGAAGCCGTCTATCAGAGAGCAGAGTAATCTAATTAGGTGAAATCTCTTACGACCGCTCAATTTAAAGTCTTCTTTGGGATTGAGAAGCTCTAGCGCGACCCGTTGGTGGGAAGATAGATATTGTGGTTTATCTTTAGTTTTCATATTTATTTGATTGACTAACGATGGTTGAACTTTGATTGCACCTAGTTTGTGTATGCTTGAGAATCTTATCTTCTGATATATGATTCACTCAAACTAGTTCAAGGTTTTGACAGGGATCTTTAGACTATTGTTAGATCTAAAGACGATCTTGTGATAATCCATTATTAATATACTCCGTTCTGTGTGTGATTGATCACAAGAGATTCAAGTAGTTGTGTGCAGGTGTTTATTGAAGATCTAAGAAGATTTAAAGACAAAGAAGATATTGAAGATTTCTGACTTGGTTTTTACAATCTTTGGTGTGCACAATACTTGTTTGGGAAAAAGAGGATCCAATTAATAATCGGTTTATCCTTGTGGTAGATTTAATTGATTAATTGAGTAAGATCGGCATCAATACGATTTCTTGTGATTAAAGGTATTGATTGGCTTAATCTTAATGATTACCTTTGGGTGATTGAACATAAGATAGATCTTGGAACCTGCAAAAGGAGTTTATGTTAAGATAAACAAGGGAACCTTTGCGCAACTCATATCACTTGTTTGAAGAGAGTTGATACCAAACAGATTTGTTATTCCTTTACTGTTTGGAATACGAACCAAAGGAATTGGTCTAAGTACGTGACTTATTTACAGGTTGGAGGCGTGGGAATACAGATGGAACTAGGTGAAATATAGGTTTAGTTGCTTGGTGTTAGAGCATTGCTCGGTCGAACTCGCATCGTTGCTATCTCAAGCATGTTTGTCAATGTTAGTGATCTAAACTATAAAGTCTTGATTTCTAGTCTACTACAGCTAAGGTCTCGGACTACGATAGAAAGTGTAGTTGAGCTCAAGAATTCCATGGCAATCATTATACAAGAAGAAGGACTACTCAAGGAACCAGTGGATCTTCATCAACTAAAAGGTATGTGGAGACTTGAATTTATCTATCACTCGAAAGTCAATCTACTTAATCTCCTATGTTGAGACAAAAGTCGTATTACTATATAGACTTAGAATATACACATGTGATATTTCGAGCTGAGTATATCTCGCTTATCTATTTCTCGAAATATGTATTGGTAAAGCTTTCGCTTTAGCCAAGTTCATCTTTACCTAGTGACGAAAGTCATGTTATGTTTCAATCACTTTGGAAATTGCTCTGACGAAAAATAGTTTGTGAATAACAACTATATGACGTCCTCTGAGAATGTTTCAATGGTTGAAAGGAAAGTTTAAACAATATAACCATTGTGGGATATAAATATTATTGTGGTAACATATATATATATATATATATATATATATATATATAAGTCTTTAGCACTTAAACCGAAGTTTTCGAACTTTGTTGATCAAGTGAAACCGGAACTTGAGCAGCTAATTCAGTCCGAAAACTCAGTCCGCGAACATGCATAGTTCTCGAACCCGAGAATTTATGCTGGAGTTGTAGGTCGGTTTCAGTACACGAACTAACGGAAGTTTTCGAACCTGAGAATTTCTGCAGGAGTTTGTGAAATCCAACCGGTTAACTTGTGTCCGCGAACCCAGTCCGCGAACTTGAGTGGTTATGTCTAAAAACGGAGTTCATAAACTTATCTAAATTATCTAAGGAATGCTATTGCAAACCGTGGCTTTATAGTTCATGAATCGATTCGAGTGAATCACATCGTTTTTGCTTCAATTGTGTCTTGTGTAGTACATGAGATCTCATAGCAGTTGAACGACTCTCTAACTAGTTTATTTGAGTCATTTGGATTAGTTATGGCGAAGAAGAATATGGTTGATATGAAAGTTAGCATTTGGCTAACCATTTGGTTGACTAATATTGAACCAAATATTGTACACGTTTGGGTACGGTTACACAAACCCAAAATCATCAAGTACATGTGTGTATGGCAAGCTAAGTTTTCGATCTAACGATTGAGAGATATTAGCTTGTATCTAATACAAGATGGAACTAAGTGAACTATAGGTTTAGTTGGTTGGTGTTAGAGCATTGCTCGGTCGAACTCGCATGCGTTGCTATCTCAAGCATGTTTTTCAATGTTAGTGATCAAAACTATAAAGTCTTGATTTCTAGTCTACTATAGCTAAGGTCTCAGACTAGGATAGAAAGTGTAGTTGAGATCAAGATATCCATGGCAATCATCATACAAGACGAAGGACTACTCAAGGAACCAGTGGATCTTCATAGACTAAAAGGTATGTGGAGACTTGAACTTATCTATCACTTTAAAGTCTATCTACTCTATCTCCTATATTGAGACAAAAGTCGTAATACTATATAGACTTAGAATATACATATGTGATATTTCGAGCTGAGTATATCTCGCTTATCTATTTCTCGAAATATGTGTTGGTAAAGCTTTCACTTTAGCCAAGTTCATCTTTACCTAGTGACGAAAGTCATGTTATGTTTCAATCACTTTGAAAATTGCTCTGACGAAAAATAGTTTGTGAATAACAACTATATGACGTCCTCTGAGAATGTTTCAATGGTTGAAATGAAAGTTTAGACAATATAACCATTGGGGGATATAAATATTGTTGTGGTAACACATATATGTATAAGTTTTTAGCACTTGAACCGAAGTTTGCGAAATTTGTTGATCAAGTGAAACCGGAACTTGAGCAGCCAACTCAGTCAGCGAACGTGCGTAGTTCTCGAACCCGAGAATTCATGCTGGAGTTGTAGGTAGGTTTCAGTACGCAAACTGATGGAAGTTTTGAACCCGAGAATTTCTGCTGGAGTTTGTGAAATCCAACCGGTTAACTTGAGTCCGCGAACCTAGTCCACGAACTTGAGTGGTTATGTCTAAAAACGGTGTTCATAAACTTATCTAAATTATCTAAGGAATGCTATTGCAAAACGTGGCTTTATAGTTCATGAATCGATTCGAGTTAATCACATCGTTTTTGCTTCAATTATGTATTGTGTAGTACATGAGATCTCATAGCAATTGAACAACTCTCTAACTAGTTCATTTGAGTCATTTGGAGTAGTTATGGTGAAGAAGAATATGGTTGATATGAAAGTTAGCATTTGGCTAACCATTTGGTTGACTAATATTGAACCAACTATTGTACATTTTGGGTACGGTTACACAAACCCAAAATCGTCAAGTACATGTGTGTATGGCAAGCTAAGTTTTCGATCTAACGGTTGAGAGATATTAGCTTGTATCTAATCAGGTTTTCATCTAACGGTGAATATTGAATGCTTTGTTACTAAGATAACATTGATTGCAAACCGTGATTTGAAAGACTATATAAGGGAGAACTCAAGCAACTGGGAAACCTAATCCCCATACATTCTGTGTGATACTAGTTTGCTAAGATAGAGTCGATTCTCCTTTAACCTTTGGTTTTCTTCTTCTAAAACCATGTTAATGACTTAAAGACTTTATTGGGATTGTGAATCCAGGCCGATTATAATTTTCTTGTAGTTGTATGATATGATCTTGTTGTTTCTATCGTACGAGTACAATTGTAATAATTGGCTTGAGATTTCTATCCCCGATAGGTAAGATATAAAAGTAATCACAAAAAATTTCGTCTCATCGTTTGTGATTCCACAATATCTTTTTTCGCTGCGTCGATTAAGACTATTGTGAGGTGATTGATAAAACTGAGCTGTTCTTCAGGAATATAAGTCTGGTTTTATTGATTGGTTCCTGTTTACCTTGATTTATCAAAATACGGAATAAAACTCATAGTTTTATTCGTGGGAGACGGATTTATCTATCTTGTAGAATTTTCTGTGTGAGATAGATTTGTTTATTAAAGTCTTCGACTTTGGGTCGTACCAATTCTTGGTTGTGGGTGAGATCAGCTAAGGGAATCAAGTGTGTAGTATCCTGCTGGGATCAGAGGCATAGGAGCATAACTGTACCTTGGAATAGTGTGAGATTGATTGGGGTTCAACTACAGTCCAGACCAAAGTTAATTTGGAGTAGGCTAGTGTCTGTAGCGGCTTAATACAGTGTATGTTTAATCTGGACTAGGTCCCGGGGTTTCTCTGCATTTTCGGTTTCCTCGTTAACAAAATTCTGGTGTCTGTGTTATTTCTTTTCCACGTTATATTTTGTTATATAATTAAAATAATACAGGTTGTGCGTTGTTAAATCAATTAGAATATCCGACCTTATTGGTTGTTGGTTTAAATTGATTGACACTTGGATATTAGTATTTGGTACCATCGAAGTTATCTCTCTTTGATTAGGACTCGCGAATTGTATTTGCTTGAGTAAATCAAATTGAGATAATAACTCCTTGAGTATTTTCTATTGATTGAGTCTTATTGATTCTATATAAAACAACTCGGAGTTGTCCATACAGATTGCTAATCGAAATATTGGGTGAGGTTGTTAGACCCCCGCTTTTTCAATTGGTTTCAGAGCAGGAAAACACATTAAACCTGATAAGTTTGTGTTTGTTCGGTCCTTGAAAATTATCCCACGGGAAATTTCCTTGGAAAATTTGCTCTTGGCATCTGTAACGCACACCATAATTTCTTAAAGATTGATCAAGATCTTTTATGGTCAAAACCTTTGATCTCTCATGATAATTCCATTTCATATGAGAAGGATGTTTTAGATGATATGTGTCAATCTAAAGAAAAAAAATAAAAAGGAGTGGAGATTAATGAAACGTTCATGGCGCTCAATGATATGGAACCTCACAAGATTAACCACCGATCTCTATGAGGAATACTATCATAAAGGATCAGCTGATAAACATCTTTTCAGAGCATTCGAAGACGTTTTTAGATCCTTAGAGAAACTTAATTCTATTAAGTCTAAGAATCACTCCAAAAAGGGTTCTGTACATATTAAACCTTTAAATAATATTGTACAACCTGAAAAACGGAAGAGTCCTCCTCCTAGGCTTATCAAGCAAAGGAATGGAAGCTCAGACTCCCCTGATTATCATCATTATGTTGATTACATTACAGGGACTGATCACACTGATCAACCGAAAATGGTGTATGAGAATTTCTCTGCACATTATACCTCTTGGTAAAAAGACTAGCACTACCCCATATGTATATATCTTGAAATGGGGCAAAAAATGGTTGAATTGTGTACAGGTTTCAAATTAAGATTCCTAGTGCATCCTTCATGTTGCATAATACATAATCCTTGATATGCAAATGTATAACAAAACCTCCCTTTGTTCTTTGTGGGTTAAAGTTCGCTAACGGGTCCAAGCCCATCCTTGGTATTTTAAGGAGGAAGTTCACGCACTCATCTTCCTCTTTTTCGTCCGCGTACGTGAACTTATAGGGTTTTGTGTGTTGCATCCATTAAAGACTTTTTGGAGAAATTATGAGAAAGGGTGTTCAAGATCACTCCAAGTAAGTAATTTTCTATTGTTCTTTTCAATTTCTTAGACATAGTGATGAATTCTAAGGGATCAAAAAGGATTTTCAAAATTCAAATACCTCTAGTAAGGATCTTCCTTGCGACCAAATTCTCTTAGGATTAGGTTTGTGGATGATTCATGTGCTAGAATTTTTGAGAATATTTCATCCAAAAGGTTTATCTTAGAAAAGAAATTGGATATATCAAATGGATATGATGAGGATTTAGCTTGTTTCAAAAAATTCAATCTTGGAAATATCTTTGATGGTCTTGGTCAAGGATTTGATTCTCTCACAAGGATTTTCAATGCCAACATCATGATGTTGATCTTAATAAAATGGAATTCAAATCCATGGTAAATATAAAAAGATTTCTTGTTAATAGAGAATTAATTTCGAAGATTACCAACATTCCGTTGGGAAACGAGCGTCTCCCTAGACCAAGTGATGAACGTCCATCATGTGATGATATCTCTATTGGGCTCTGTGGCAAGAAGGTATCTTGGAATCAAGGGAAGTTCCCTACTAATGACCTTAGTATTGTACTGATGGCTTTTGGAAAACTTGGTATTCCCAATCTTTGTCCCTCCACTATTGAGAATTCTTGGTGGAGTCATGAGTTTTCAGAATTAGTCTATTTCCTTGAATCGGGTGTTCAAAGTCTTGATATTTGTGAATTAATTATTTATCAAATGGTTTCAATGACTTATCCCATCAAGATGTTAGGCTATCCTTGTTTGATTAGTCAAATCTGCCGTGATTGTGGTGTTAATTTTGTTGGCAACTCTCTTGGGGTACTCAAACCCGTTCGTCCTTGTACCTTCAGGCGCATAAGGGAGAATGTATGCAAAAGACAAAGAGAGGCTTCTCTTAATGAGTGTGACCCTACCACCTTGAGTTTACTTCAAAAAATTCACAAGGGAGTTTGTAAGGTCAAGTCAAGGGTGAAGTGCGTTCAAGAACAATTGTCGGTGGTTGCAACTAAGTTTCCCGAACTCAAGGAAGAGTTGAACACTATTCAAGCATCTTGGAGTATTTCCGATGAAGATGATGAGTAGTTTATTTAATGCCTAGTAAATCTTCTATTTTTTCTCTTTTGTTTAGAAGAATAACTAGTGTTTTGGAATAGCCATTATTGTGATTACACATATCTATATCCAATGTTTTTATCTTCTTGTTTTTAGATTTAGGGTTATTTAACGTTTGGTACCCAGCAAATGTCCAACAGCTAGCTTTGGTACCCAACATTTAAAATATTAGCGGTTGGTACCTTGACTAGCCGTTGACCGTCAAAGTAAAACTTTGACCTAATAATTATTTAATTTCAGTAATTTTAATTTAAAAAAATATAGTTTTACATTTGTATCATGAACTTTGGCTTTGGACCACCATAACCTTCTTCTTCGATCTCACGACAACAAAACAAGGAAGATGTGCAGCCGTGATTGATTGTTGATGATCATCATCTTGATGGCGGTTAATTTGATTTGAGATAATTTCAAAGTTGATTGAATTAATGGTTATTGAGGCTCTTTGAAAACGTCAAAACAGATTGACAGTTGCTGCCATTAATGGTAGTGTGGAAGTGGTGCTCGAGTTTGCGCTGATGGTTGATGCTTATGGAGTATGTGGTGAATCATTCCAGTTTTGGAGTAATTCATCCATAGAGAATATAGGAGGAGGAGGAGGAGGAATAGGATACACGGGTTTTGATTACCAAGATCAACAGGAGATGATGACGAGAATGGTGAAGTTTGATGATCTCCATGATCATCAAAAAATACGGTTACTACTAAGAATACCATCAAGCTAAGAAAACAAAGGGAAAAAGGTGGTAAATATGTTAAGAATTTTTTTTAGAAGAAATATCCACAAAGAGGAGTTGGTATTGCTAAGTTAGAAGAGAGTATTAAGCATAAAAATTCACAAGTTCATCATGGATATCCAACAACAAGAATACCACTACCAGCAACATCTCACCAGATTTTTTAACAATTCTCAAAATTATCATATACATTTTAATCAGTACCCCTTTCTATATCAATTACAAACATCATCATCCTCGTCATTAGTCGTTTCTGTCTCAAGATTTGGTTCGCTAAACATGCAGCTACTACAAATATTATTAGTAATGGTTGTCAGAACACGATCCATGGAGTTGACACAAAAATTGATGATAATAAGCGAAATAACAATAGTGCATTAGTGCTGCACTGCTGTCGGTTTAGCAATCCATTTGAAGTTTCGAAAATTCTAGAACTCTATTCAACCCGAAAAAAAACATCACAAAAATGTTAATGAAGGTCATCATCAACAATCTTATGCTCTTACGCCGTTTAATCATCGGAATAACAATGGTGCTGCACTGCTGTCGTTTTAGCAATCCATTTGAAGTTTCGAAAATTCTAGAGCTCTCTTCAACCCGAAAACAACATCACTGTTTATCTCAATCTCAACAAAATTGTGACATTTGTCTCAACAATAAGGTTAATTAATTTTAATTTCATGATCCGAAAGACACTAAAGATCTTTAAATTTTTCATCAAATCTCAATTCCACTAGTTTTGTTGATATGGGATCTTCTTTTGGAACCGTTAGATTAAAGGTCATTTTTGGGTTTTAAAATTCAAAAATTTATTATTAAAAATAATTATTTTTTATTAAGTCAACGGTTTGACTTAACAGTCACTTACAAGTCAAGGTACCAACCGATAATATTTTAAATATTGGGTACCAAAGCTAGGTGTTGGACATTTGCTGGGTACCAAATGTTAAATATCCCTTAGATTTATTGGTTTAAATTCTAAACTTGTTTGGAAGATGATCGTTGCAGTATTAATCTTTATGGTTTTATATATTTTAATATTTTGATGGGTATGTGTGTTTACGTCCGTGAAATTGATTGTCCCATATTCTGTTAAAAGTAAAGTCGTTCATGAATTGATATGAAAATATTGATAAAAGGATGAATAGACTTTTGACAAACACAAAAGTTAAGCTATATTGTCAATTATTGATGTAAGATAGGTTAAAATCTTTTGTGATTCAAGGATTATGTCTATTGTGTGTCATTGTGCAAATGGTAATGGAAACATAGAATGAATCCTTGTGTATTCCGCAGTAATTGATCTTCCTTGATCCATATTTTGTGTATTACTGTGAGACTCCGTATTGTGACTTATGTTGAGCATTAGACAACCAAAGTTGATTATTTTTATGATTAGCTTAGTTGTGTTCCGTAAGATACTTTACGTCGAATATTTTGAACTAAATCAATCATCTTGTGTGATTGTTTAGTTTGCACTCCATAAGTTTTTTTTTTTATGTTTGAGCATTTCTTTGACTGGGTTGGTTAATCATGATTAACTTAGTCATTGCTCCATAGAATGTTCTTATGTCGAGTGTGGCCAATTAAATTGATTACTTTTGTAATTAGTTTGGTTGAGTATGGAAATTAGATTATTTGCGAGTTTTCTTGTGATTAATCTAATTGATTTATTAAGTCTCCATTAGTTTCCTTGTGTTGAGCATATTTAGTCAAATTAATCTTGGTTCGCTTGGGTTAATATGATTGAATATTTCTTGTTGGATTCCAAATTCATAATTGTATGTAATTTGTTGAGTCTAAAGAAATCCTTCTTTTCTTTTGAATCAAGGTCGCTCTTGTTGTTCCTCTGGGAATGACATTTTATGGGGGAGAGTTCTTTTGAACTTGTGCTTAATTGCCAAATATTTGTGGGGAGTGCGGATATGGAATATTAGAGGGGTTATCTTGTATCTTTATAAACTCCTTGATGAATGCATTTAGCTTCGGCCTTATGATTGCATCTAAACAAGATGATATACATTTACCTTTGGTCATGAAATGTCTCTTACGGAAATTTCATTAGGATCACGTTCTTGTACCTTTGCCAATTTTATTGACAAAAAGGGGGAGAATTAATATGTAGTTCACACTACAAATACATATGGTTTTCGGATCATTATGTAAGGGGGAGTGGTTTCCATGTGAGATGGAGTATTGACTAAGGGGGAGTGAAGTATCACCATAGTATTATTGTTGAAGTTGTGATGCAATTGGACTTTGACGCTGTGCAATAATACTATGACACTGTATAATAATGATTGAGAACCGATGCTTTTCTCATTGTTATAGCTACGGATTTTCAACAGTGATGATGCTAAAATTATAACCTTTGGGATCATTGGACTACTTAGAAGTGACGAAGATTTCGAGTATTGTTGAAGATTAGACATGTGGAATAGGAGATACAAAGTTTATTTATATATTTTTTGTATTCCATATGTATTAATAGTTTTGCCACTAAAATTGACAAAGAGGGAGATTGTTAGAGCATTGCTCGGTCGAGCTCGCATGCGTTACTATCTCAAGCATGTTTGTCAATGTTAGTGATCAAAACTATAAAGTCTTGATTTCTAGTCTACTACAACTAAGGTCTCGGACTAGGATAGAAAGTGTAGTTGAGCTCAAGAACTCCATGGAAATCATCATACAAGACGAAGGACTACTCAAGGAACTAGTGGATCTTCATCGACTAAAAGGTATGTGAAGACTTGAACTTATCTATCACTCGAAAGTCTGTCTACTCTATCTCCTATCTTGAGACAAAAGTCGTATTACTGTATAGACTAAGAATATACATATGTGATATTTCGAGCTGAGTATATCTCGCTTATCTATTTTTCGAAATATGTGTTGGTAAAGCTTTCTCTTTAGCCAAGTTCATCTTTACCTAGTGACGAAATTCATGTTATGTTTCAATCACTTTGGAAATTGCTCTGACGAAAATATTTTGTGAATAACTTTATGACGTCCTCTGAGAATGTTTCAAGTGGTAATTGAACTTTTGTCCCTATTTTTGATGGGTCTTCACAAATATCCCTAAAAACTTTACAAATGTCCCTAGTGGCATAATTGAAAATTTCAATAAAAATATAATTCATAATATCCCTTATTTAGCCTTTCCCTTCTTTCTTCCCTTTCTTGGTTTCATCTTTCTTCCCCTTCTTCATTTCATCAGCAGATAAAAATCACCCGAACCGACGACCACCAATTCCATCGCTGCAACCACCACCGCCGTCTCTACAACACAACGACAACCAACACCACCAGAACCACCACTACCGTCTCCGTCGTTACCATTCCGATTTGAGATTTAAATCAATTGAAAGTTTTAATTAACAAATTTCAGATCTGAAATTTGTGAAAACTAATTTTACGAATTTCTGAAAAAGCGATGGATCGGGTTTGTATCAGAAATCCTAGAAATCTCCATTTAAAATGAATCTCATTTTTATGATGTAACGAGAATGGAAGTAAGTTAATGGATGCTTATGGGGTTAGAGATTGTGGGATAGTGTAGGGCGTTTCCTGCAAAACCCACTTTGCTAGTTGTGTTCGATGATCTTTCTAGTTCAGAACCCACATTATTTTGTCTCTTATCAGTTTCTTTAAGTACTAAATGGGTTTGTAAAATGATTGATGGAAATCTTGAGCCTACAAGAAAAAGAAGTGGTGGATTAAAACGAAACAAGCTGGAAGAGGATCTTGTCGTGGGATTTTTTATTAGTTGACGCCTGGATAATGTACTCTACTGTCCGGTACTGAAAAAAACCCAAAAAATTATTATTTTTCTTTCTTTTTTTACTATTCTTTTGTTACTATCTCTCTACTTGATTGTATCCATCTCTAGTTTTCATTTTCTTATACTCCATTGATAAAATTGGTATTGGGTTTTGGTTTTGGTTGTTTGGTGGTGGTGGTGGTGGTGGAGATGTGTGATTTTGTTGGTGGCAGTGTTGGTATGAGTTGTTGTTAAAAAGATTGAAGACTGTTATTGAATGAAATATGGTGGTTATCTGGGTTGAAGCAGGCAGTGATATTGGATCAACTATGGTTGTTGATCCATATATTTTGGATCAACTATAGTTGTTGATCCATCTATATGGGATCAGCTACTGTTGTTGACCCAATTTTTTATTGGATCAACTATGGTGGTTTTGGTTGGAATGATGAAGTTGGTGGTGGCGGTAGGGGTGGAGAGGTATGAATGAGAAATTAGTCATGGAAATAGTAGTAGAATGGTAGTTCCGGTTATTGTAGTAGTCGAGATTGGTTTTGAAGCTGGTCTTGGAGCTGTTGGTGTTTATGAAGCTACAGGTAATGAAATATGGTGGTTATCTGGGTTGAATCAGGAAGTGATATTGGATCTACTATGGTTGTTGATCCATATATTTTGGATCAACAATGGTTGTTGATCCATCTATATGGGATCAACTACTATTGTTGATCCTTTGAACTCATGTTTTGTAGTTTAAATCATGTAAATTTGTTCTAATGTTGAACTTGTGGTGCAATGGTAGCATGACTGACTCCATGTCAGATGATGCGTGTTCGACTCACGCCAAGTTCACTCCATTTTACATGGATAAACTAGATAAACTTCTACTGTTGATGGTTTTGTTGGTGGATCTGAAACTGCAGCTGATGAAGTGGTAGCATTTTTCCATCAGCATGGATAAACATCCATTGTTGATCCAACTGCAATGGATAAACTTCTATTGTTGATCCAACTGCAATGGATAAACATCCACTGTTTGATCCAACTGAAATGGATCAACTACTTTTTGTTGATACACAAACATTTGAACCAGTGGAGGCGACGGCTATGGTGGTGGCGGCGGTGGTGGTGGCGGCGGCGACGAACTTGTGGTGGTGGTGGAAACAGACTAGTGGTGGTGTAATGGTGGCGGTGAAGGAGTGGTGGTGGAATATTGGTGGTGTTGGTGGTGGTGGAATGGTAGTTGAATGTTAGTGGTGGTGGTGGTGAAGTGGTAGAGTAAGAAATTTGTTGTATTTTGAAATAAAGAAAAATATTATATGAGTGAGGGTATTAAAGTAATCTAATATTAAATGGATAAGGTTATAAAAAAGGAGGGACATATTTATTGTTGCATAAGGATATATTTGTAGGGAGTTAAAAGTAGGGACATATAATTAATATACCCATGTATCAATAGTTGAAATGAGA
This sequence comes from Papaver bracteatum, assembly GCA_023529315.1. NCBI lineage: Eukaryota > Viridiplantae > Streptophyta > Magnoliopsida > Ranunculales > Papaveraceae > Papaver > Papaver bracteatum. Next base: position 514,704 of record JAJJWX010001102.1, on the reverse strand, counting down.
GTTTAGACAATATAACCATTGGGGTATATAAACATTGTTGTGGTAACACATATATGTATAAGTCCTTAGCACTTGAACCGAAGTTTGCGAACTTTGTTAATAAAGTGAAACCGGAACTTGGGCAGCCAACTCAGTCCGCGAACTCAGTAGTTCACGAACCCAAGAATTTCTGCTGGAGTTGTAGCTCTGTTTCAGTCCACGAACTGATGGAAGTTCTCGAACCCGAGAATTTCTGCTGGAGTTTGTGAACTCTAACCGGTTAACTTGAGTCCGCGAACCCAGTCCGCGAACTTGAGTGGTTATATCTAAAAACGGTGTTCGTGAACTTATCTAAATTATCTAAGGAATTCTATTGCAAACCGTGGCTTTATAATTCATGAATCGATTCGAGTGAACCATTTTTGCTTCAATTGTGTCTTGTGTAGTACATCCGATCTCATAGCAATTGAATAACTCTCTAATTGGTTCATTTGAGTCATTTGGACTAGTTATGGTGAAGAAAAATATGGTTGATATGAAAGTTATCATTTGGCTAACCATTTGGTTGACTAATATTGAACCAACTATTGTACAGTTTGGGTACGGTTACACAAACCCAAAATCGTCAAGTACATGTGTGTATGGCAAGCTAAGTTTTCGATCTAACAGTTGAGAGATATTAGCTTGTATGTAATCAGGTTTTCATCTAACGATGAATATTGAATGCTTTGTTACTAAGCTAACATTGATTGCAAACCCTGATTTGAAAGACTATATAAGGGAGAACTCTAGCAACTGGGAAACCTAATCCCCATACATTTTTTGTGATACTAGTTTGCTAAGCTAGAGTCGATTCTTCTTTAACCTTTGGTTTTCTTCTTCTAAAACCAGGTTAACAACTTAAAGACTTCATTGGGATTGTGAAGCCAGACCGATTCTACTTTTTTTGTAGTTGTATGATCTGATCTTGTTGTTTCTATCGTACGAGTATAATTGTAATAATTGGCTTGAGATTTCTATCCCCGATAGGTAAGATATAAAAGTAATCACAAACATTTTCGTCTCATCGTTTGTGATTCCACAATATCTTTTTTCGCTGCGTCGATTAAGACTATTGTGAGGTGATTGATAAAACTGAGCTGTTCTTCGGGAATATAAGTATGGTTTTATTGATTGGTTCATGTTCACCTTGGTTTATCAAAAGACGGAACAAAAATCATAGGTTTATTCGTGGGAGACGGATTTATCTATCTTGTAGACTTTTCTGTGTGAGACAGATTTGTTTATTAAAGTCTTCGACTTTGGATCGTAGCAACTCTTGGTTGTGGGTGATATTAGCTAAGGGAATTAAGTGCGCAGTATCCTGCTGGGATCAGAGGCGTATGAGCATAATTGTACCTTAGATCAGTGTGAGATTGATTAGGGTTCAACTACAGTCTAGACCGAAGTTAATTTGGATTAGGCTAGTATTTGTAGTGGCTTAATACAATGTATGTTTAATCTGGACTAGGTCCCGGGGTTTTTCTGCATTTTCGGTTTCCTCGTTAACAATATTATGGTGTATGTGTTATTTCTTTTCCGCATTATATTTTGTTATATAATTGGAATAATACAGGTTGTGCGTTGTTCAATCAATTAGAATATCCGACCTTATTGGTTGTTGATTTAAATTCATTGACACTTGGATATTGGTCTTTGGTACCATCCAAGTTATCTCTCTTTGATTAGGACTCGCGAATTGTATTTTCTTGAGTAAATCAAATTGAGAGATTGAGATAATAACTCCTTGAGTATTTTCTATTGAATGAGTCTTATTGATTCTTTAGAAAAAAACTCGGAGTTGTCCATACAGATTGCTAATTGAAATATTGGGTGAGGTTATTAGACCCACGCTTTTTCACTTGATCTCAACTATACGAAGTTGTCTTATTTTGTATAGCGGCTTAATCCTGAGAGTATTCAATTCTGGACTAGGTCCCAGGGTTTTTCTGCATTTACGGTTTCCTCGTTAACAAAATCTTGTTGTGTCATTTACTTTATATTTCCGCATTATAATTATTTTATTATAATTAAAGTAAATTGCACAAAGGTTAATTCCTATTTACTTGATACATGAATCCTATTGAGTTTGGTTAAATCCGAACCTTTGTATCAAGTAAACACACTTTGTTGTTGTATTGTCTCGATCTCGTATCCATAAACGATCACACAAAGTGTGAACCGATTTGTTGTATTGTCTTGACTCAGTCCATATACAATCACTTCGGGGAAAGGACTTATAGGAAAGAAAAGTAATAGCTTGAAGTATATTTGGGGTACCCTCACCTTTTCAATTGGTATCAGAGCAGGAAAATACGAAAAGATCTAACAATATGTGTTTGGTGCGATCCATCCTATAAGAAATGAATCTACTGCATGATTCAGTTAACGTACCTCCAAGATTTGATGGGACTAATTATTCGTTTTGGAAATATGCTATGAAAGCCTTTCTTCATTCCCGAGATTTTAATATTTGGTTATTAATCGAAGATGGATATCAACAACCGATGGACTATTCGGAAATAGAGTTTAAACGCTTAGCGGATTACACTCATGAAGAAAGAATTCGTGCAACGCATAATTCTGTTGGTTTGAACGCCATCATACATGCAGTTAGCCATGAACTTTTACATCATGTGTTGGCTTGCAGGACTTCTAAAGAAGCATGTGATACTCTTGAGACTGTATTCGATGGATATGATTCTGAAAAGGAAGCTAGACTTCTTTCCCTTTCAACTGAATGGGAACATATCAAGATGGATGATAACGACACCTTTGAGGAGTTTAACTCTAAAATTTCTGAGATTGTTAATGCATCATTTTTCCTTGGAAAGGTTATACCTGAAAAGGAAATAATATGCAAAATTCTCAGATCGTTAACATCCAGATACGAGTCTAAGAAATATGTTATAATAGAAGGAAACGATCTTTCTACACTTTCTCGAAGCTCTCTTGTAGGAAAGTTAAAGATATTTGATAGAGAAATTCTGCTGAAGAATCAAACTGAGAAATGTTGCCAGAAGGACAAGGTTTATGTTGAAAAAGAGCTTGACTCAATTATTATTCTTTTAGCGCAACAAATTAAGAACATATTATCTATTGATAAATATGTTCTAGATACAGTTTCGCTTTGCCATAAAAATGACAACGATGAAGTACAATGCTTCAAGTACCGAGGATTCAGACATATGGCAAAATATTATCCCAGCAGAAAAACTCAGAAGTTCAACAAGGCATATGTATCCACGCTTGATGATATTCCGGAGGAAAAATTCAATGAAGAAATATTTAATTGTAATGCACTTCTTGTCAACTCTAATGAGGATGATTTATGTTAGTTTAAACAACTCTTAGAAAAATGTGAGTTGGAAATAAATAAGAATAAAAGGTTAAGCTTGGTTCTTGAAAAAAATTTGAATTATCTTTTGGACAAAACCAGCAAATCAGATGAAAAGCCGAAAGAATCAGAAACTAAGTTTTCTGATAATATGATAAGATCTTCATGTAGAAGAAATAATCATACTAAAACTCTCCTTGGGAATAAATTTATCAAGTCTCTTCGCAAAGGGATAAATATTTTGAAGACTGATAAGTTTATAAGATCTCAAAAGGAAATTGCAAACTCTTGCAATCACAAGAGTAAGAAGGAACAAAGGGAAACACAATCTATTGTGTTCGTAAGTCATCCTAAGGATGTTTTTGTTCAATATGGTGGGAATAATTCTCACCTCAACACACACTGATTGTGTTGAAATATGCATCCTCACTTGTTGCCTAATATTCTGTATGTGAGGAAGCATAAATTCGGGCAAGAGGTTATGTCTGTATAAGATAATAGAAATATTTTTATTTTTAGTTAATATAGTTTCAGTTTCCTAAACGAAATTATTCCTTGATATTCTTCAAATCCTTTATACCTTTGTTTTGTATGAAAGAAGATTCACTGGATTTCAATGGTGAATATGAATAAACAAAAAAACTCTCTTGATGATTTAGCACTCTGTGCATCAGTTCTCACTGGAACTCATGATGTTTCTCTTAATGATATTTCTCAAGATTCTCTAAGAAAACAGATTCTCTCTGTTAAAGGTTGCATTAGATATCATGAGTTGATGATAAAGGATTCAAAAGAAGTACTAGCTAATCTTCATTACCAACTGTTCAAAATAAAAAAAATCATCTACTGAAAAGGGGAGTGCTCAGAAGAATTTGAATTTAGTTTTTGAAAGCAATCGACACGAGAGTTGAGAAAAAAAAATAGACATCAATTTTGATTTCTTTCATTGATTGTATAAGTCTATTGAATAAAAACTATTATGAATAAAATTATTTGATTTATAATTTTTCTTGTGATAGTTTTTGATTTACATAGCCGGTACTTAAATGCTTTATTTATTTTCTATGTATGTGTATGAGATGTTTGATTTCGGTTTTATTACCTTGATATTCGATCTCATAATATGTTGTGTACCCTTATGGTTTGGGAGACTTTACGATTTAACATGATTAAGTTTTAGCCCAAGTTGGTAGGCTTTATCAAAGGATCATGAGGAATTCCTGTAGAAACAATATGTGAAAAAGTCACAATATGTTGAATCAGTTTTGGTTTAACATATGTGTTTCGACGGTTTTCAACTTTTGCTTGCAATTGTTAAAACTGTTTTTCAACCTTTCTCTGGTAAAGGTTGGTTGTTGTTATTCTTTTGTTTTTGACATGAGACTGACAACATAATGGTATTTCGATATCAATTCTCCCGGAAGAAGAAAGCGATGGAATCATATTTGGAGAAGTTGGATGCGAAATTGAGGTAACAATCTTGTTAGTTAATTGTTTTCCTGTTTTAAGAAAAGCCTATTTTTATTTGATATATATATTGCTTTTTCTTAAAAGAAATTTTTGGTACAATTGATGTGTTTATTCCATTATGTATGTATGGATGTGTGTGTGATTCAATTGTTTCCGGTTAAGTAAAACTTTTGTTATCTTAATTTGTTATGTGATATCATTAGTTTAGGCTTAAAAAATTTGGTGCAATTACGGTGCTTTAATGTCTATGTTAATTCAATTGCTTCCAGTTAAGTAAAACAATTGTTATTTGTGCTTTATTGTGTAGTATCAATTGTTTAAGCTTACAAAATTTCGGTGCAATAGTGAAACTTTAGTTTATGTGTGTTGTTTCAATTGTATCTGGCTGAGGTAAATAATTATGCAAGTTGATTTATTGGTTTGTATGAATTATTTATGGCTTAACGAATGAATATGTTGACGTGACAAGTTGTTTAGTCTAATTCGATTCCGGATAAGATAAAATAAGTTAATTCTGATCTTAGTTAGACTTATGAAAGTGGAGGTTTCGGTTATTCAAGTCTAGCCGAAAGCCTAAACAAGGAAATGCTAGTTAACTAACCTAGTATTTGGCTTGTTTGAAATCTAAAGGTCTAAGTTATATGGATAATTAGAACCTGATGAGAAAAATGGAGTTTATCTTTGTTTTGGTCTTATCGAATGAAGCGGTTGTATTTATACAATCAGTTTAGCAAAGGAACTAAGTTGCTTAGTTGATTTTTGGTTTGCTAAACTAGTTGGGAAAATTGCTTCGGGCAATTATTTCCATGATAACATATCAAAACGTAATTACTTGTAGTTTCAGTTTTGATATTGGTTATCAAAAATGGTATGTGGAACCCTCGTGCTTGACTCAACGGGTTGCAAGTCTATTTTAAGATTTGTAAGATCCTTTTCGTGTTGTCCTTTATTTGTTCGCTTCTTTGTCAATTTATGGAGTAAACAAGTGATGTTTGTATCAATTTATGGTTGATTGGTGTCACTAGGGAAGAGGACAATGGTGCTTGAACGTTTATCTAACGAATGAGGAAAAGCATAGACTAAGGGGGAGTAACATATCATATGATTGGGATAACAAAGACGTGTGGATTAATAATCTACCTATCTAACCTTTAGGGGGAGTATGAGCTTTGTTATTATAATGTCAACAACGACATTTTAAGGATTGAATTAATGCAAGTTATGTGTTGTTGAATTCGGGAATCAAGCGTATGTGTAATGAATTCTTGTAATTTGTTTATCCATATGATTGTAAGACTTTTGTCACTAAAATTGACAAAGGGGGAGATTGTTAGAGAATTTCTCGGTTGAACCCACCAAGCGTTGGTACGTCAAGTTTGGTTGTCATATTTTAGTGAAGCAAAACTCATTTAAGAGTCGCTTGATTTAAATGTACTAGAGTCAACTTCGTATAGGTTAGATTGAAAGTATTAGGGTGAGACATTACAAGTATTGCGAAGACTTGAAGAAGTGCGAAGATACAAAGACAACATCATCCTTCCACTTGAGGTTAGTGATATTTTACTTGAAATGTTTCATTCCCTAACATATCTTTCAAGTCGTGCATATTGAAACTGCGAAGCATGAACATTCTAGATAGACATAGTATTAAGGAATACAATATGAAGTTTCTTGCTTAACCATTAAACTTTGTATATAATACATCGGCATAATCGTATGAATGTTATTGTGATTATGTATAGGTATGAGGTGAGGATTTCATCCTAGGAACAATATTTACATGTGTCCTAAGGAAGTAAGTTCATGAAATGTGTTGTGAACCGAAAAGGAAATTGCCAGGAATTATTGGGGCTGTTCTACATTTCATATGTTATGAATGACCAATATGTGTGATTAGTATAACCGCTCATGACTTGTTTGTGTTCTTGGTAAAACTATTCACATGAGGCCTGACTTATGTATTGGTATGACTTTTATTAGTGAAACCGATCTGAAGTAATCACCTGGGGTATGGTCGGGTTGTGAGTGTCTGAACTTATTACTGGGAAGAGGGGACAGATCCTAGTAAGAGGTACAGTGCATCACAAGGGGAACCGATCCTTGTATGAGGTGCATCAAGGTCTATGGAAGAAAGGGGAACCGATCCTATGAACATGTTCAACATGTTTTTGGGAAGGGGGGAATGATCCTATGGAAATGTTCAGTGCATACAAGTTAGATACCAAATATATGCGGGGAACCGATCCTAGTACCTAGTCAGCCGTATCTTTGGTAATGCTTATTCTATATTGTTCAAAGATATTCCTTAACGGCTAAGAAGGAAGTAAATCCCATGATCGAATTTAAATAAGTTAAGAATCTTTTTAATTAAGGATTTTTAATTATATATGGAAAATAATAATTATTAATGTGCATTTGCTAATTAAAGATTTTCCAAGGAGATTTCGATCATATTTTTGGACAGTGCATTCACCGGAATTATGAAAACCGAATTTGGGTTAATTTAGAAAAATATCTTGAGTATATTTTCAGTTTTGGAAATTCCTTGGTGTCCAAACTTCCTTGTCTATAAATACTTTGAGTTTGCATTTCTAGCAAACTAATCTTGCGTAACATTAGACTTACTCTTTTGTCTTTATTACCGGTGAAGCCGCCTATCGGAGAGGAGGGTAATCTAATTAGGTGAAATTTCTTACGACCGCTCAATTTAAAGTCTTCTTTGGGATTGAGAAGCTCTAGCGCGACCCGTTGGTGGGAAACTAGATATTACGGTTTATCTTTAGTTTTCATATTGATTTGATTGACTAACGGTGGTTGAACTTTGATTGCACCTAGTTTGTGTATGCTTGAGAATCTTCTCTTCTGATATAAGATTCACTCAAACTAGTTCAAGGTTTCGACAGGGATCTTTAGACTGTCGTTAGATCTAAAGACGAACTTGTGATAATCCATTGTTAACAGACTCCGTTCTGTGTGTGATTGATCACAAGAGATCCAAGTAGTTGTGTGCAGGTGTTTATTGAAGATCTAAGAAGATTTAAAGACAAAGAAGATATTGAAGATTTCTGACTTGGTTTTTACAATCTTTGGTGTGCACAATACTTGTTTGGGAAAAAGAGGATCCAATTAATAATCGGTTTATCCTTGTGGTAGATTTTATTGATTAATTGAAGAAGATCGGCAACAATACGATTCCTTGTGATTAAAGGTATTGATTTGCTTAATCTTAAAGATTACCTTTGGGTGATTGAACATAAGATAGATCTTGGAACCTGGAAAAGGAGTTTATGTTAAGATAAACAAGGGAACCTTTGCGCAACTCATGTCACTTGGTTGAAGAGAGCTGATACCAAACAGATTTGTTGTTCTTTTACTGTTTGGAATACGAACCAAAGGAATTGATCCAAGTACATGACTTGTTTACAGGTTGGAGGCGTGGGAATACAGACGGAACTAGGTGAACTATAGGTTTAGTTGCTTGGTCTCAACTATACGAAGTTGTCTTATTTTGTATAGCGGCTTAATCCTGAGAGTATTCAATTCTAGAATAGGTCCCGGGATTTTTCTGCATTTGCGGTTTTCTCGTTAACAAAATATTGTTGTGTCATTTACTTTATATTTCCGCATTATAATTGTTTTATTATAATTAAAGTAAATTGCACAAATGTTAATTCCTATTTAATTGATACGTGAATACTATTGAGTTTGGTTAAGTCCGAACCTTTGTATCAAGTAAACACACTTTGTTGTTGTATTGTCTCAAACTTGTATCCATAGACGATCACACAAAGTGTGAACCGATTTGTTGTATTGTCTCGACTCAGTCCATAGACAATCACTTTCGGGGAAAGGACTTATATGAAGGAAAAATAATATCTTGAGGTATATTTGTGGTACCCTCGCCTTTTCACATGGAAACTACTCCCCCTTACATAATGATCCGAAAACCTTATGTATTCGTAGTGTGAACTACATATTAATACTCCGCCTTTTTGTCAATAAAATTCGCAAAGGTACAAGAACGGGATCCTAATGAAATTTCCGTAAGAGATGTTTCATGACCAAAGGTAAAAGTATATCATCTTATTTAGATGCAATCATAAATCCGAAGCTAAATGCATTCATCAAGGAGTCTATAAAGATACAAGATAACCCCTACAATATTCCACAGTCGCACTCCCCATAAAGATTTGGCAATTAAGCACAAGTTCAATTAAGAACTCTCCCCCATAATATGTCATTCCCTAAGGAACAACAAGAGAGACCTTAATTTCAAAAGAAAATAAGGATTTCTTTGGACAACACACTAGGAAACTTTGACAGAGAAAACAAAATTGGAATCAAACACAACTTGAAATAGACATACTGGAGTTCCAACTCAATTTCCCAAAAGATAGAGATAAGCACATGGGCAAGAGTTAAGGAAATGACTAATGAACCAAAACAACACCAATAGACTGCCGTAAGTGTTGAAAAGTGGCAGTATCTAATGGCTTGGTGAGAATGTCAGCCAATTGTTGTTCTAAAGGAACAAATTCCATATTTATGATACTATTCTCATGGAGATCTTGAATAAAGTGGTACCTTATATCAATGTGGTTTATTCTTGAGTGCTCAACGGGATTCTCAGTGATTTGAATTGCACTAGGGTTATCACAAAAGATCTTCATTATTCCAGTATTAACTCCATAGTCAGCAATCATTTGTTTCATCCATAGAAGTTGAGTACAACATGACCTAGCAGCAATATACTCTGATTCGCATGTAGACAGGGATTGTGAATTTTGTTTTTTTCTATGTCGGGCAACAAGATTCAGTCCTACATAGTAGAAACCCTCTGATGTACTTTTTTTGTCTTCTACACATCCTGCCTAATCAACATCAGAATAAGCATAAAGGTCAGTGTTAGTATCAAAAGTGTAGGACAAACCATACCCGACCATGTGATTGACATATTGTATGATCCTTTTTGCAGCTTCAAGATGAGGTTCCTTTGGATCAGCCTGAAATCTAGCACAACAACCAACACTAAAAGAAATATCAGGTCTAGTAGCTGTAAGATATAAAAGGCTTCCAATAATATATTGATACAATTTTTGATCTACTTTTACTCCTTTCCTATCTCTGTGCAGTTTACCAGTAGTAGGTATATGTGTCAGTTTTGGAGAAGACTTATCCAAGCCGAATCTTGTCACAAGATCCCTTGCATACTTTTCTTGAGATAAGTAAATCCCATCCTTATGTTGTTGAAATCCTAGAAAGAATTTCAACTCACCAACATTGCTCATTTCAAATTCTCTTGCAAGTGAAACTTGGATGTTCTTTGCAAGCTTCTCAGATGTTAACCCATATATGATATAATCTACATAAACTTGAGCAATGACAACATCTATCCCACTCCATTTGGTAAATAAAGTTTTATCAGCTCCACCTATTGAAAAACCTTTCCTAATAAGTGAAGTGGTAAGTTTTTCAAACCAGGCTCTCGGTGCTTGTTTCAACCCATATAAAGCTTTTTTGATTTTAAGAACATGATCTGGAAAATCACAATTCCCAAATCCTTTAGGTTGACCAACATCCTTTAAAATTCCGTTTAGGAACGCATATTTAATATCTATTTGGAAAAGCTTAACCTTGAGAAAACAAGCATGAGCTAATAAAAGTCTAATGGACTCAAGGCGTGCCATAGGAGCAAAGGTTTCGACAAAGTCGATACCTTCAATTTGTGAATATCCTTGAGCGACAAGACTGGATTTATTTCTGACGATTATGCCGAATCCATCAGACTTGTTCTTGAATATCCATTTAGTACCAACAATACTAAAATTGGAGGGACAAGGTACAAGTTCCCGTACATCTTGTCTTTGAAATTGATTTAACTATTCATGCATTGCATTCACCTAAGCGGGATCTTCATCAATATTTCTTGGTTCTACTTGTGATAGATAACAACCAAAATTGCAAATATTTTGAAGTTGTCCTCTTATTTTTGCTGTAGAATCTCTTCCTCCTATAATACTATTGGGATCATGGTTCCTTTGAATCCTGATGTGTCATGGAGGGACACGTTCTTGTTCGTCAGGAGCATCCTGATCAGTGATCTTCCTCGTCACTAGAGATATCAGGATCAGTAACAGTTGGGAAAACTTCAACTGATTCTGGCATTTCTTTGACTTTCTCAATTGTCTCAGTTGGAAGCAATTCAGCATGAGGATTATCATGATGAAAATTACTTACATCATCGATGATAACATTAACAGATTCCATCATAACCTGGGTTCGGAGATTAAATACTCGGAAAACACGACTATCAGAAGCATAGCCAAGGAACATACCTTCATCACTTTTGGTATCAAATTTCCCTCTATGTTCTCGATCTTTTAGAATGTAGCACTTACTACCAAACACTCTAAGATATTGCAAGTTAGGTTTTCAACCGTACCACAACTCATAAGGAGTGTTGATGGTTTTAGATTGTAGGTAGACACGGTTGATCAAATAACATGTTGTGAAGACAGCTTATCCCCAAAACCTTAAGGGTAAGTTTTTGTTATGGAGCATTACCCTGGCCATTTCCTGAATATTTATGTTCTTTCTCTCTGCAACTCCATTAGCTTGAGGAGTGATGGGTAGAGAATATTTTTGAATGATTCCCAGTTCATCACAAAATTAAAACACCTTAGTGTCCTTGAATTCAGTTCCACGGTCGCTCCTAATTTTATTTAGTTTGTGACCTTGTTCTTTTTGGATTCTTTTAACAATAATCTTGAATTCTCCAAGGGTTTAATTCTTATGAGATATGAATGCAACCCAAGTAAATCTGGTGTAATCATCTACCATAACCAAAGAATACTTCTTACCGGCAACCGTAGGTTGTTGAATTGGTCCGAAGAGATCCATATGAATTAAATCAAGTGGAGCTTTAGTGAGAATATCTCGAGATGGTTTATGGTGAACTTTTGTTTGTTTACCCTTTTGACAGGCACCACATACACCTTCAATATTTGCATTGATTTTGGGGTCGCCTCTAACTAGTTCTTTGTTAATGATCTTATTTAGAAGACGATAATTGATGTGACCAAAACATTTATGCCAAAGATGTGTAGATTCCACCTTAGTAAAATTGCAATAATTACTGAACTGAGTATCAAGAAGATAACAATTATTTTTACCACGAATTCTCTGAAAAATTACTTTTCCATTTTTGTATACAATGTCACATCCATTTGCATTGTAGACAAATCGATGGCCTTTGTCACAAATTTGACTAATAGATAAAAGATTTGCAGTCATACCTTTTATGTAGACTACATCATGAATTTCAGGTACGCCAGGTAATTTGATCGTTCCCTTTTTGCTTATATAGCAACAACTCCCATCACCGAATGTTACTGGTCCTCCTTCATAGTCATCTGAAGAAACAAACCAAGTAAGGTCTCCTGTCATACGTATGCTACATCCACTGTCAAAAAACCATTGAAAGGGTGATATTGATTTTAAAGCAAAAGCTCCCATACTATTCGTACTATTCTGTTTAGAATTTCCCAATAGTTTTGTATGTCTTTTTAGAGATTCAGTGAGTTTTCTAGTTCTCTTATGAAGATTACTTGCAATTCTCAACCTCTTTTGAAAAGACACACAACTATGCTGAAAGTGATTCGAATAATCACAAAAAAAACATGGGCCAACACCTTTTAGTTTGGCAGAACAGTTCTGAGTCATACCAGTATTCACAACATTTACTCGTTGTTTATTAGCTGATATATGACCATTCTCCTGTGAGAAACTACTGGAGTTACTCATATCCATTAAAGGATTCATAATGGGTTTCAAATCCTTAAGTATTGCAATTTCTGCAACAAGATCAGAGTTGATCCGGATTTGTTCACCCAACCTTTTCTGGAGAATATCCAGTTTATCAGAACTTTTTCTACGATTGGTTTTTAAACCTGGTGAAGCGTTATAAGAGACTATATTATCCATAGAGTCATATCGCTACAAACACAGACTTGTAAGGTCTTAAATGTGTTTGCCTGCTCTGATACCAATTGAAAAAGCGGGGGTCTAACAACCACACCCAATATTTTGAATTAGCAATCTGTATGGACAAACTCTGAGTTTCTTTCTAGAGAATCAACTAGACAGTCAGGCTCAATCTAGATAGAAATATCTCAAGAAGTTATTATATCTCTCTTGTTTTAATTTACTCAAGATAATATAAATCAGTGAGTCTTTAATCAAATATAAGGAATAACTTGGATGGTACCAAAGACCAATATCCAAGTGTCAATCAATTTAAATCAACAACCAAAAGTTCGGATATTCTAATTGATTGAACAACAATGCACAACGTGTATTATTTCAATTATAAAGATAAACAATATAATGCAAAAAATAACACAGACACCAGAATTTGTTAACGAGGAAACCATAAATGAAGAAAACCCCCGGGACCTAGTCCATATTAAACATGAATTGTATTAAACCGCTACAGACACTAGCCTACTCCAAGATAACTTCGGTCTGGACTGCAGTTGAACCCTAATCAATCTCACACTGATCCAAGGTACAGTTATGCTCCTACGCCTCTGATCCTAGCAGGATACTATGTACTTGATTCCCTTAGCTGATCTCACCCACAACTAAGAGTTTCTACGACCCAAAGTTGAAGACTTTAATAAACCAATCTGTATCACGCAGAAGTCTACGGTAATAGATAAATCAGTCTCCCACGAATATACCTACGAGTTTTGTTCCGTCTTTTGATAATCAAGGTGAACAAGAACCAATTAATAAAACCAAACTTATATTCCCGAAAAACAGCTCAGCTTTATCAATCACCTCAAAATAGTCTTAATCTACGCAGCGAAAAAAGATATTGTGGAATCACAAACGATGAGACGAAGATGTTTGTGGCTACTTTTATATCTTGCCTATCGGAGATAGAAATATCAAGCCAATTATTACAATTGTATTCGTACGATAGAAATAGCAAGATCAGATCACACAACTATGATAAAAGTAGTATCAGTATGGCTTCACAATCCCAATGAAGTATTTAAGTCGTTAACCTGGTTTAGAAGAAGAAACCAAATTTTAAAGGAGAATTGACTCTAGTTATGCAACTAGTATCACACGTAAGGTGTGGGGATTAGGTTTTCCAGTTGCTAGAGTTCTCCCTTATATAGTCTTTCAAATCAGGTTTTGCAATCAATGTTAGCTTAGTAACAAAGCATTCAATATTCACCGTTATATGAAAACCTGATTAGATTCAAGCTAATATTTATCAACCGTTAAATCGAAAACATATCTTGTTATATACACATGTAATGCAAGTTTGTGGGCTTGTGAAAACCTTACCCAAACTTGTACATTAGTTGGTTCAATAATATTTAACCAAATGGTTAGCCATATGATAACTTTCATATGAACCATATTCTTCTTTACCATAACTAGTTCAAATGACTCAAATGAACTAGTTAAAGAGTTGTTCAATTGCTTAGATATTTATGAACTACACAAGACACAATTAAAACAAAAACGATTTGATTCACTCGAATCGATTCATGAACTATATAGCCACAGTTTGCAATAGTATTCCTTAGTTTATAGAGATGAGTTCACAAACATCGTTATTAGACATAACCTACTCAAGTTCGCGGATGGAGTACACAAACTCCATAAGAAATTCTCGGGTTTGAGAACTTCGCCAGTTCATGGACTGGGTTCGCGGACTGAAGATCACACACTTCTCCGGTTCTCCTGATCAACTAAGTTCACAAACTTTGGTTTAAGGAATAAGGACTTATACACATATGTGCTTCCACAACAATGCTTATATGATTCATTGGTTATATTGTCTAAACTCTCATTTCAATCATTGAAACATTGTCAGATGACGTTATATAGTTGTTATTCACAAACTATTTTTCGTCAGAGAAATTTTCAAAGTGATTGAAACTTAACATGACTTTCGTCACTAGGTAAAGATGAACTTGGCTAAAGTGAAAACTTTACCAACACATTTTTCGAGAAATAGATAGGCGAGATATACTCGGCTCTAAATACCAAATATGTATAATCTTAGTCTATATAGTAATACGACTTTTGTTTCAAGATAAGGTATAGAGTAGATAAACTTTTAAGTGATATATAAGTTCAAGTCTCCACATACCTTTTAGTCGATGAAGATCCACCAGTTCCTTGAGTAGTCCTTTGTCTTGTATGATGATTTCCATGGAGTTCTTGAGATCAACTACCCTTTATATCCTAGTCCGGGACCTTAGCTATAGTAGACTAGAAATGAATACTTATAGTTTTTATCACTAACATTGACAAACATGCTTGAGATATCAACGCATGCGAGTTCGACAGAGCAATGCTCTAACATTTGTTATCCTTTATCCTTAACAAATTGTCAAATAAGATGGGAATATCTTAAACTCTACTTTGTCACTGTTTATTCAACAAATTAAGAAAACTCATAGACTGAGAAAAATAAGATCTCTTAATAATTCTTATCAAACAAGGAGTTCGAGTAACAAAAAGGTTAGAAATAATCCTAACACCACTCTCTGTGCCAAATATCTTGGTCGTGGACATCACTTTTTTGTATGTCATAACAAGGATTACTGTAATAAACCCAAAGCCTTTATGGCCACTCTAGACTACTGTCCTGAAAATAACTTATCTCTTAAGGCTGAGTTTCTTACATGTTCTGTTGATGATCATATTCCAGGTCTCAATTGCTCTGAATGTTCCATGAAGAACAATCTTATTTCTTCATTAAAAAAAATCAGTCTCTTGATTGAAGAAATTCATACACTAAAGACCAATTTTCAACTGGAAAAAGAACTTATGCTCAAAAAGACTGATAGCATGGAACATGAATTTGAAAAACTGAGAAAGGAGCAAATAAGGACTAACAAACTTATTCATGATCTTAATGCTCACAAAAAGAAGAATCGATCTAGGTCGAGAAATTCTAATAAGAGCAGTCAACACATCTCCTCTAAACACATTTACTGGCCAAATTCCTTCATGAAAATTCGTGAAGAATACCATATCATCTGTAAAGATATGAAACCTCTATCTCAGTGTTTCTTCTGTAATGAATAGAATAATACAGATGATCAGTCTGTTTATAAAGTCAGAAGTCAAAAGAATCATTATTTTCAAACTACTCAATTTTGGAAGAGGAGGAAAGATCAGAAACGGAAAGAGACATCTCTATCAAAGTAAATTGACTCAATCGTTCACGTGCTTCGGAGATCTATCAAAGGGTTAAGAAATAAGCTACACAACAGGAAGACCTCAATATCTTCAGGTAATTCATTTTCTGTTAATCCCTTATTTCAAAAGAAGAGTAAGAATTCTCATATCTCAAGGAACTTTCTTTTCTGTGAAAAACCTCCTAATCTATCACACAATAGGTGGGATTCTTCCTCACATTGATATTTTGGTTGTTCTCATCTTCCCTTGGGTGAGAACCACAATCTAAAATAGGGTAAAATTATTTGAATAAACTCTTGAAAATATTTCTTGTGAAAAGTATTCTGCTTAAAATTTTGAAGACCTCAAAAAGTTGAGCCACGCTCCTGAAAAAGGTTCTCACAGTAATAAACACCAGCATGTACTTCGGTGCTGCAGATTAAATCTCAGTAAAAGATATTATAGAGCCTATTCTAGACAATATGACTTTAAATAAAACTCTGGTTAAGGATTTATTTTTATTTTTAAAAGAAGGGGGAAGTGTGTGTTCTAAAAAAAAGTTATTCCGTTACTTGGATGTGAAGAAATTTGTGAATCCTCGAAAGTTATAAATAAAGAAATATTCTTTTTCTCACTCCTTCATAGAATCTCTTGTGTCAAGATATGTCTCAAAATATGTCTTCTTCAAAAGAAGATAATGCTTGGACTATTCTATTTCCATCCAAGAGAAATCACTTTGTGAAAAGGCGAGGGTACCCAAATACACCACAGTATTTTAAATATCAATCTATATCTATGGACAGAGTCGAGACAATACAACTTAAGTTATATACCTTGTGTGATTTTTGATGGACGAGGTCAAAATAATACAAAAACAAGATATTTACTTGACAATAGTTACGGTAATAACCGAATGACTATTATGATCAATGTAAAGTAATTCGAATTAACGTACATGTGTAATTTACTTAATTATAATAACAATTATAATGCGGGAAACAAAGTAAATGACACAACAAAAATTTGTTAACGAGGAAACCGCAAATGCAGAAAAACCCCGGGACCTAGTACAGTTTTGAATACTCTCAAAATTAAGCCGTTATACAAAATGTAATACAATGTTCGTATAGTTGAGACCAAGTAGGCTACCCCTAGTTACTTAGTTTCCTCGGTATCCCTGAGCCTTCGACTTCTAGATTCACTCACATGAATCACCATTACCTTTTGATCGTATTCCAAATAGTAAAGGATAAAGTTTTTTTGGTAACCACTCTATTCAATATTAGTAATAAGATATTTATGGGTCGTTCATAATGGCTCTTCAGTTTAAACTAATAAAATGCTTTATATGGTTAGATCAACCTAAACTTTAATTACCGAAATAACCAATTAATATAGAACTAAAAGAGTAACTATAAGGTAATTCCAATCTCACGTAACTAGCCAATCAAGTCTATCAAAGATAAACACGATTCAAGTTGGATCACATCCAATAAAGGTTTAGACACACAATTTACAAGATACGAAAAATAATAAGAAAAACTTTGTCTCTTTAGATCTTCGTTTGTCTTCAATAATAACCTGCAAACACAACTTGAATCCTCTTGTGATCAATCACACATGGAACGGAGTCTGTTAACAATGGATTATCACTAGATGTCTTTAGATCCAAAAATGGTTCTAAAGATCCCGTCAATACTTTGATCTAGTTTGAATGAGCCTTATATCAGAAGAGCAAGTTCTCAAGAATAAACAAACTAGGTGCAATAAAAGTTTCAACAACCGTTAGTCAATCAAATAATTAATCAAAAACTAATATAACAATGCAATTATCTAGTTTCTCACCAACGGTACTCGTTAAGCTTCTTGATCCCGCAGAAGCCTTTAAACGAGCGGTCGTAAGAGATATTGCCTAATTAGGGTACTTTCCTCTCCAGATAAATGGGTCCACTAGAAACAACAAGAATGAAGTTTGCCTGGCTCTTAGGATAGTTTGCAAGAAATTCAAACTCAAGTATTTATAGACCAAAGTTGTTTGGACAACAAGGAATTTCTAAAACCGAAAATATTCTTAAGATATTCACGTTAAAGTACCTAATTTCGGTTTTCCTATTTCCAATTAATTACCAAACCATATTTCCTAAAACTCTTTTAGAAAACTCTATTATTAGTATAGCACATTAACTAATAATATTTTCCATAGGATACGCTTTACTTGCTGGTAATTAAAACATATATTATGAAAATCATAATTAAATATTTTTCAATTTTTCGGTATGGGATCACCTTGAGTTCAAGGAATATCTTTGAACAATTAATGATAAGAGTTATGTACATGTTCAGATAATGTCAACATATAGAAGTTTCTCAGCAAACCCTAATTCTAAGCTTCACACAAAACATAAAGAGATATGTGAATATTGGAAACTCGGTTTTGCTCCTTGGGATCGGTTCTACCATGACTCACAATAAGTTGTGATCGGTTATACCATGATTCCCAAACTAGGTTGTGACAAGTTATACCTTGCTTCCCAGAGGTAGCTTGTGATCAGTTACACCTTACTTCCCGAGTTAGCTTGTGATCGGTTACAGATCGGTTCCCAAAGTAACTTGCGACCGATTATAACTAACTTCCCAAATTAGCTTGTGATCGGTTACACCTTGCTTCCAAAAGGTAGATTGTGACCAATTAAAACTAACTTCCCAATGTTGTTTGTTATCGGTTACATCATACTTCACAAAGTAGCTTGTGAATGATTAAAACATGCTACACAGTATAGGCTATGACCGGTTATACCTCAAATCTCAACAAGTTAAGATAAGTTCTACCTTGTCATCTTATATTGGTCATTCAAAATATATTCAATAAAGAATCTGACCAATCATGATTTCCCTTCGATTATGAAACAAGTTTATATATGTACTTCTTTTAAATAAATGTTATAAAACATTGTTTCCTAGGGTAAAATCATTCATATATCTTACACATAATCAAGTAATTATACAAAGACTATGTTGATGTTGTATTTATGAAGTTCCAAAAGATAAGCTTTTATACTTCGTAATTTAATAAGTTCCTTGACACTTTGATCATAATGATATGACCAAGTCTAACCACTAGAGTAATATATATGCATCTTCGCATGTTATGTTTTCAATATAATACGACTTGAAAGATATGTTAGGAACGGAAACAAGATCAAGTCAATATTACTAAGCTCAAGTGGAAGGATGATGTCCTCGCTGTAGTCATCACTTCTTCACATTCTTCAGGTCTTCGGCGTAATACTTGTACGTCTCAACATTCATATACTTTATAGTCTAACCTAAACAAAGTTGACTCTAGTATTTAATCAAGCGACTCTAGATGAGTTTTGATACTAAAATATGACAACCAAGCTTGACATGCCAACGCTTGGTGAGTTCAACCGAGGTATGCTCTAACAATATCTCCCTTTGTCAATTTTAGTGACAAAATTCTGATACATATGGAGATAAAAGAATTAAATAACTTATTCTTCATACACTTGATTCCAAGTTTCAATAGCACAATAACCTGCATATATTACAAAATAAATGTCGTTGTTGACATTTAAATAACAAAAGCTTTTACTCCCAATAAATGCAAGCTAGGTAAATATTCAATCCGAACATCTTTGTTATTTCCATTTTGTAGTATGAAACAGTTAAATACCTATATCCTTTTATAGTGATTAAAAATCACTTGTTTACTCCATATACTTCTCCCCCTTTTTGTCACAAAAATGACAAAGATACGAGCGAACAAAAGGACAAACCGAAAGGATCTTACAAATCCATATGAATTGTACAACCTATAAGAGTTAAGCACGAAGGTTTCACATACCATTTTAGATAACCAATACTAATACCAAAAATACAAAAGTAATCTAACTTTAGTATGTTACCAAGAAAACAATTGCTCGAATCAATTTTCCTTTTAGTCCGACAAACCGACTAAGATAACTTAATTATTTTGTCGAACTGATTGTGTTTGTACAATCACTTATTTCGATAAGACACAAATAAAGATCAGAATTAACTATACTTCTCTTATCATACTCTGATTATTCCATAAAATAACTTAGACCTTTCCCTTTAGACAAGACAAACACTAGGTTAGTTAACTAGTCTTTCTCGTCAAGGAATTCGATTAGACTTGAAAAACCGAATCCTCCATTTGATAAGTCTAACTAAGATGAAAATCAACTTAGTTTCTCTTATCATGAATCAAATGGACTAAAAAAATGACCTTGTAATTTTGTTAAGCCAAAAACAATAGACACAAACCAAATAAATTGACTTGCTATAGTTTTTCTTAACCGGAAGCAGTTGAAATAAATATAACCAATGTAAGCACCGCAATTGCACTGAATTTTTTTAAGCAAAAAAACTTGATACCAAATAATAAATAAGATGTCAAATCATAATTCAATAAATTGACACTGTTTTTCTTAATCGGAAGCAGTTGAGTCACAATAAGCAATCCATACATCATAATGTAACATATCAATTGTACCAAAATTTTGTTAAGCAACAACAAAAAATATGCAATAAAATCAAGCTTTTCTTAAACAGGAAAAATGATTAACTAACAATAAAAATCTTTACCTCAAATTCCGCAACCACTTCTCCCCAGAAAGATATATCGTTTAAGAGCAACTTCAATTAAGAACTCTCTCTCCCAGATTGTTTCCATCCTTGCAAGAACAAAAGAACAACAACAAGAGCAACCTTTACCAGCTAAAGGTTGAAATGGTTTAAACTAATGCGTGCCAATAGCAAAAGCTTAAACCCAAAACACATATGTTATATTAAACACAACTTATGTAAACATAAATTGATTATCAACATATTTTGGCTTTTCACACATGAGTTTCAATCGGATCACCTTATGATCCTTTGATAAATCTTACCAACAAGGGATATAACTTAATCCCGCTAGACACACAAATCATAAGGGCAACACAATATGAGATCGAATATTTAGGTTAATAAAAAGCGATATCAAACATCTCATAACCGAAAGCAAATAGCATAATATATGATCATTCAAAGCAGGCTATGCAGTCTAAAACTATCAGATAATGGAACAAGGATTGTAAAATAAAATTTTATTCATTCATAAATATTGATAGTTTTATTCACTTTACAAAATATCAAAATAAATTACCAAATTGATGTATGTTCCTGGATCAGTATCTCAGCATATGACTTAATCCTTAGTGGTGCTTTGATTGCAGAGCCGGTCCCGAGGGTGTTCAGAGTGTGAGCCGCACAAGGCTTGGCTCTGTGTTTAGGACTTTTTGTAGTATTACACGTAGGGCCATTGCTGGGTTTTTTCTGTCTTAAGTTAAAAGATTAAAAATAAAAGAAAAAAAAAAATACTCTGGAGGGATTCGACACCTTGAACCATTAGTGTACCAAATAGAGGACTGAACTACTCGGCTACCAATTTGATGGCGTTATCTGGTGCTAATTTATTGTATATATATATATATATATCGAAATGCTTTCTACGGTGCCTTCTCTTTCTATTTCTTTTGTTATTTACCATGAATGTTTAATCTCTAAGAGTTAATACGATAAACACTTACTACTATTTTTTTTTATATATAAAGAATAAAGAATATATATGTGCTACATTTAAATGTAAAATATTTCTGTTATCATGTGTCAAAACTAACCATAAATTTTTATTTAATTAATGTATGATTCGATTCTTCATAATGATAAACGAGTCTTTCGATTTTTTCTCATCATGTTTTTATTTTTCTTAGTTGTTGATAACAAATCATGTTTTTTGATTGTGTACTATATTATCTGAGGAATCTTTTTTTTTAACCAAATAAAAAGGCCCTACGATTAAGTTCGCACAAAGCCCTACGAGACTCAGGACCGGATCTGTTTGATTCTTCACTGGGGTTTCTTCAGTGTTCAAACTCTTGAAGCATGCCTCGAGAGACTAGTCAGCAACCACTTCTTCTTTTTCAAGTTTTTCAACTTGATCCTTCATGTCTGCAAGATCATCATTTTCTCTTCAATTCTATTCTTTATCCAATCTTGATTTCGAACCATTTTTATGAGATTGGTTCTTAGTCTTCAAAAGCATTAATAAAGTTTTCCATATTGTCAGTAGGTATCCGCTTGGTTTCTTTTGGATCTTGAAAGTTGAAAGACATAAGACATGACTCATCTTGGGTACCAGTAGAACTATCAGACTTATAATCAGATATGATTTTTATATGATCTTCTTCTTCCTTTTTGTATTGATTCCCAGAAAATTCTCAACTTTAAGAGCTTCCCCCTTATTAGCCTTTGTAATACTGCAACTTGTTGGAGGCATGCTCAAATATTTAAATAAGAACTTATCATCTTTTCTTAATACAATCAAGAGGGAATTTTCTTGGAAGAAAATAACCTTCGGACTGAAAATACCAAAGCTTACTATAAAATATACAGAGTATATATTTTATTTCCGTAATATACTGTCTGAAATCCTCATGCTAGGAAGATTATAGGGTGACATTAAAATCCAATTTTTTAATTAAAACCCGAATTACCGAAGATCGGCGTTAACATGAACCTGCCTCTTTTTTAGACAATATGGAATCGCAGTTTCCAGTTTTGTCATAAATTTTTCTGATGAAAACAGAAATACATGTGCTCTCGTTTTATGTGCTTCCTCATCCTGAAAATTATGAGAAAAAAATTTGGATGAGGGTGCACAAACTTCATACAACTAAGTTGTATCAGCGTAAGCCTTGTCATGCTTACAACGTGTTAGAGCATAGCTCGGTTGAACCCACCAAGCATTGGTATGTCAAGTTTGGCTGTCATATTTTAGTGAATCAAAACTCATTTAAAAAGTCATTTGATTATGTACTAGAGTCGACTTCGTATAGGTTAGCTTGAAAGTATTAGGATATGGGAAATTATAAGTATTACGTGAAGACTTGAAGAATGTGAAGAAGTACGGAGCTACAACGACAACATCATCCTTCTACTTGAGATTAGTAATATTTGACTTGAACTGTTTCATTCCCTAATGTATCTTTCAAGTCGTGCATATTGAAAACATAACTGCGAAGCTATGAATGATTATACTCTAGTAAGACATAGTATTAAGGAATACAATACGAAGTATAATGCCTATCTTTTGAGCATCGTATATAAGACGTAGACATAATCGTTTGAATGCTATTGTGGTTATGTATGGGTATAAGGTGAAGATTTCACCCTAGGAAACAATGTTTTACATTCATTTAAATGAAGTAAATTCATGAACTTGTTTTGTGAATCGAAAGGGAAATCGCTAGGCTTATTGGTATTTTTATTCATTTCATATCTTTTGAACTACCAACATGTGTCATTAGTATAACCGTTCATGACTTGTTTATGTTATTGGTAAAACTATTCACAAGGCCTGACTTTTGTATTGGTATGACTTAGTAAAAACGATCTTAAGTAATCACCTGAGATGGTATGATCGATTTAGTGTTATTGGTATGACCAACTCTAGGCAAAGGGGAACCAATCCTAGTAAGAGGTGCAACCGATCACAAGAAGGGAATCGATCCTTGTAAGAGGTGCAACATGTTTTTTGATATTGGGGGAACCGATTATGAACATGTGCAACACGTTTTTAGATATTTGGGAACCGATCCTATGAACATGTGCAACCGAATACAAGTTGTTACCATAAGTATGTGGGGAACCGATCCTAGTACATAGTCAACCAAGTTTTGGTAACTAGCGTGACTATGCATAGGATTCAAATGGAGGTAGAACCGAAACTTATTTTGGTAGAACCATGAAACCCATGTTTGGTGATTTGATAGGATAATCAATCACACGGTTCTTGGAAGTCAGACGAACCAATTCTAAACTTGTTTGAAAGTGTGGCAAATCGATTCCAAGAGTGTAAGTATGAAAGAGGACTTACAAAGAAAAGATGTCGACATACTTTGAACATGTGTAGTAGCGCTTATCTTTTATTGTTCAAAGATATTCCTTAATAGCTAAAGGCAAAATCCCAGATCGAAAATAAATTTAGAATATTTTGATTAAGGTTTTTAATTTTATATTTGGAAAATAAAAATTAGTAATGTGCATTTACTAATTGGAGATTTTCTAGTGAGATTTCGGTCATTATTTGGACAAAGCATTTCCAGGAATTATGGAAACCGAATTTGCAATATATTGCATATCTTGAGAATATTTTCAGTTTTGGAAATTTCTTGGTGTCCAAACTTCCTTGGTTTATAAATATCAAAATTTTCATTTCGAGCAAACTAATCCTCAGAACCAGCAAAGGAGCCGCCTATTCGGAGAGGAAAGTAACCTAATTAGGCGAAATCTCTTACGGCCGCTCATTTTAAAGACTTCTTTGGGATTGAGAAGCTCTATTAGTACCGTTGGTGGGAAAATTAGATAATTGCGGTTTATTATTAGTTTTCGATTGATTTGATTGACTAATGGTTGTTGAACTTTGATTGCACCTAGTTTGTTTATGCTTGAGAATCTTCTCTTCTGATATAAGATTCAATCAAACTAGATCGAAGTTTCGACGGGGATCTTTAGACTATTTGTAGATCTAAAGACGTCTTTTGATAATCCATTATTAACAAACTCTATTATGTGTGTGATTGATCACTAGAGATTCAAGTTGATTGTGTGCAGATGTTTATTGAAGATCTAAGAAGACTTTGAACATTTCTGATTTGGGTTCATAATCTTTGGTGTGCACAATACTTGTTTCGGGTAAAGAAGATCCAACTATAATTGTGGTAGATGGGATTGATAAGTTGAGTAGATCGTCATCAATACAATTCTTTGTGATTCAAAGTATTGATTGCAGAATCTTGACAATTACTTTGGTAGTTGTTATTGGATAGATCTAAGGACCTGAAAAAGGAGTTTATTGGGATAAACGGAAGAGCCTTTTGTCGAACTCATATCACTTCGTTGAAAAGAGTTGTTACCGAACAAATTTGTTGTTCCTTTACTATTTGGAATACGAACCAAAGGAATTGTTCCAAGTGCGTGATTTTTTTACAAGTTGGAGGCGCAGGGATACAGACGGAACTAGGTGAACTATAGGTGTAGTTGCTTGGTCTCAAATATACGAATTTGGTTTGATTTTGTATAGCGGCTTAATCCTGAGAGTATTCGATTCTGGACAAGGTCCTGGGGTTTTTCTGCATTTGCGGTTTCCTCGTTAACAAAATCTTGATTTGTCTTTTACTTTTCTATTTCCATAACAATTATTTTTATTATAATTGGAAGTAAAATACACAAACGTTAATTCTTACTTGATAGTAATCCTATTGTGTTTGGTTAAGTCCGAACCATTTATCAAGTGAACATACTTCATTATTGTATTGTCTCGATCTTGTATCCATAGTCAATCACACAAGTTATCTTGTTGTCGTATTGTATCGATCTCGTATCCATAGACGATCACTCAAAGTGTGAACTGATTTGTTGTATTGTCTCGACTCAGTCCATAGACAATCACTTTCGGAGAAAGGACTTATAGGTGGAAAATTTTAAGATTAAGGTATATTTGGGTACCCTCGTCTTTTCAATTGGTATCAGAGCAGGAAAACACGAAAATACCTAACAATCTGTGTTTGGTGCTATCCAACCTATAAGAAAATGAATCTTATGAATGATTTAGTTAACCTTAGTCAAGATAAAAAATCAGCACTTGAGGATAACATCTTCTGTGAATCTACTGAACATGCTGACCCCTATAATGTAGATTCAGGTGATTGGAAAACTTTCCTTGAAAAACAGCTTGATGAAATTTTTGTAGATGGTGACTCAGAAATCGATCAAGATGTTGAAGAAGATATGTCTGAATTCACTTCTATACTAAGTGCTATCTCTGCAAAAAAAAATTCTACCTCAGATGTGATTGAGCTCGTTGCTCCTCTTTGTAGAGAAAATAGGAAACTAAGAAAGATTTTCTCTGGTTTATTTTATGGATATCATAATTCCAGAGATCTTCTAAAAGACTACAAAGACAGTCTACACTTAATAACTCTTGAGTTTGAGAATCTCAACATGAAACATTACTTGTTAAATAAGAAGCTTGTTGAGACAGAAGCAAGGATTAATTCTCAACAATCAACAAGTAAGGAACAAAATGAGTTTCATCTCTTCATAAAAAATACTCTTGAGGATCAACTATCTGAAGCTCTTGAAAGAATTAAGGTCTTAAAAGAGGAAGCTGTAAGACTAAGAAGGCTTAATGATAGCACAATCAATTTATCTTCCATGTTGGATGTAGGAAGAAGTCATGGTGATAAACGTGGATTAGGTTATGATGGAATTGATAATTAGTCTATCAACAAGGAAGTAAAATTTGTAAAAGTTGTTGGTCCTTCTACTCCAGAAAATCCACTTGAACAAGCTTGTATGCCTGTGTCACCCAAGTGCTCAAATGAGATTCTGACAGAAAATATCTCTGAAGGCAATCAGAGGAACTAAGGATCAGCATAATAACCAAACGTCTCATAAAGGTAAAACTAAAAACTTACTCCTTTTAATAAGCATTGTTATTATTGTAGATATAAAGGTCATATGCAAAGGGATTGTAAAATTTGAAAGATCCAAAACGCTATATCATTTCTAAAGAATTGAACAGTGTCATCTCCAAAAACCTCTCAGATCATCACTGTCCTGTAAAAAAAATGAATTATTACAAAATTCAAAATCATATCCTAAAAGAAACATTTCTAAAAGGAAAAATAATAGAAAGGTTAACACCTTTATCAATGGGGATATGAGATCTGATGTTTCAAGATGGAAAGATGCAATGTCACTAGAAATGAAGAACCTTCATTCAAAATCCACTTACAAGTTGATACCGAAATCTGAGAAGGTATCCAAAAGGAAGTCATCTAAAACAAATTGTAAGAAAAACAATCACGTTGTAATCTTAGACAAAGATGACTATGAATGTCTAGTCCTTAGGCTCAAAAAGGATATAGAGATATCCAGTGATATCAATGTGAAAGCATCTTTTGATAATTTGCAATACTGTAGAAAAACAAAAAGGGGGTTAACCAGGACTCCATGACTTCTCAAAACTTGCGATAACTTCTTTGCATCTTTAGGGTAAGTTTTTGTTTC
The DNA here is from genome assembly GCA_023529315.1 of Papaver bracteatum. Lineage (NCBI taxonomy): Eukaryota > Viridiplantae > Streptophyta > Magnoliopsida > Ranunculales > Papaveraceae > Papaver > Papaver bracteatum. The sequence goes on along the minus strand of JAJJWX010001102.1, from coordinate 487,508 downwards.
GGTTTTTGTAGAAAAGATTTCCTAGTTAAGCTGTAGTTTTTTTTTTTTTAAAAGGAAAACAAGGGACTATAAATTGGTCCGATTATACTCTTACAATATCACAATCCCGTGATATAATTCCTTCTCCGTATAAATATAGAGAATAAGACCTAACTAAAGAACATAGAACCAATCTCATTATGACTGTTCAGCATCGAGACTGGCTCAAAGAAAGAATTGTTCAAACAAGAGGTGCTCTTGCTGAACTCAAGGTTCTAGTTGAAGAACTTGAAAAACAGGAAGTGTTTGCAGACAAGTCTCTTGAGACATGCTTTAAAAGTTTGAGCACTGAAGAAACCTCAGTGAACAACAAGAGCACCACTAGAGATTAAGTTATTTGTTGTAATACTTAATCAAAGATAATAGACATCAGTTTTTGATTTCTTTCAATAATTGTGTTAAGTCTATTATGAATAAAATTATTTGGATTATAATTTTTCTTGTGATAGTTTTTGGTTTACATAGCCTGTGCTTATAGGCTTTATATTATTGCTATAGACGTTTATGGGATGTTTGATTTCGGTTTTCATAACCTTGTGTTGATGGTAGTTTTTAGCTTAGGGTTGAAATCGTAAAATCTTACATCTGATGTGACGTGATTCTGTAAGGAAACGGTGCCGTGAGTGCTAACCTCTCCACCAACATATTTATTGAGCCGTTCAATATATTTACATGAAATTTATCCAGACTGGCAAATGTAGCAATCATCCCAGATGTTATGTAAATTTCGGCGCCTCGCCTATATTCACATAATATAAGTTCCTTTGATATGGCATGACGATTTGTGTTCACTCGCAGCAGAGTAACACGAATTTCCAAGTATCAAGGATAATGTCTTTGCATAAGGTATTCAATCAGAAAAAGCATGCTGCTCTCTGGCAATGAACTTAAAAGAACTCTGTGTCAACACATAGAATTCAATCAATTTCCCTAGTTAACTTGTAGAAATTAGGGTTTTGCGCCTCGCACAGTATATCAAACCTTGTTTGTCGAATTTTAACCTAGGAAAACTAGGTAATTAATCCGCCATGGATTAACAGGTGCAAAACCTTGCTCAGAATCAGAAACCAGGGAGCCGCAACAGCAAACGGAGGCGTGTCCATAACTTAGGCCAACTGGCACCACTTTCCATTGGCCATGCCCCTTCCTAAACCGTCCGTATTTCTCTCGACCAATCGTGTCGTCTCAAATTAGCCATATGCACATAAGTTGTGGCTGGGCCCAAACTTTCCGGGCCCACTTCCCATCGACCAATCAGGTCGATCTAAAGCCACCACACTTTCACCAGAAGTGTAGCCGCGCCTTATGTTTGGCCGGACCCTTTCCTTGGCCAATCAAGTCACTCTAAACTTGCCACCATACATTAAAACCAAACACGCCTTACCACAACAACATATTGATCGACATACCAACATTCCACTCTACCGCGTAGCATGCCACTTTGGCCTTGGACACGCCGCAAACCCCTAATTCTTACCACGCCGCCAAATCCTAGCCTAGGCCACGCCGCCAAGCCCTAATTCTTAGCACGGCACCAAAACCTAGCCTTGGCCACGCCGCCAAGCCCTAATTCTTACCACGGCGCCAAAACCTAGCCTTTGCCACGCCGCCAAGCCCTAATTCTTACCATGACACCAAATCCTAGCCTTGGCCACGCCGTCAAGCTATAATTTTACCACAGAACCAAAACCTAGCCTTGGCCACGCCGCCAAGCCATAATTTTACCACGCCGCCAAAACCTAGCCTTGGCCACGCCTCCAAGCCCTAATTCTTACCACGACGCCAAATCCTAGCCTTGGTCATGCCGCCAAGACCTAATTTTACCACAACGCCAAAACCTAGCCTTGACCACGTCGCCAAGCCCTAATTTTACCACGGCGCCAAAACTTAGCCGGTGCCATGCCGCCAAGCCCTAATTTTACCACGACCCAAAACCTAGACTTGGCCACGCCCTAATTTGGCCAAGGCACCAAACCATAGCCTTGGCCACGCTTCCAAGCCCTAACTTTGGACACGATGCCAAATTCTAACCTTGTCCAAGCTTCCAAGCCCTAACTTTGACCACGACACCAAATTCTAACCTTGGCCATGCCGCCAAGCCCTAACTTTGGCCACGACGCCAAATTCTAACCTTGGCCACGCCGCCAAGCCCTAACTTTTTCCACGGAGCCAAATCCTAAGTTCTGGCCATGCTACAACGCCACTGGCATGCCGCTATGCCATGGCCACGCCAGACGCCACTTTGCTATACAACGAGATATGGACATAATCAATGGCCATCCTTCCTCATGAGATGTAATCTCAACCATCCAAGTTCGCCACCGAACTGACAGACTAGTGGCAAGTTTTAGGCGACCAGCCGCCTAAATCTAGTGTACATGGATACGCCAGGAGCCACTTGCACCACCGTGCCACTGGCATGCATGAGACATGCCAGCCATACTATATTACCACTGGCGTACACCAAAATTCCCTACGCCATTATCAGGTGCTAACACAAGGTATCCATAATCAACGGCTACCCTCCCTCATGAGATGCAATCTAAACCATCGAAGTTTGCCACCGAACTGACAGACTAGTGGAAAGTTTTAGGCGACAAGCCGCCTATATCTAGTGGCCATGGCTACATCAGGCGCCACTTTGCTACACAACAAAGATGTGGCCATAATCAATGGATACCCTTCCCCATGAGATGTAATCTCAGCCATTCAAGTTCGCCACCAAACTGACGGACTTGTGGAAAGTTTTAGGCGGCCGACCAAGGAAAACCTAATAGCATCACATTCTATTTTCTTATAGAAAAGTATCTTGACTTTGACTTGCCACACATAGCAACCTGCTATACGTTTTCCACGAAAACACTCGAGATATCAAACATGTCACAAACTGGGGGATACTCATTAGGGTATTAGTCTGGTGGTTTACAGCGTGCGCTGTGCAATGCGCCCGTTACAAGAAAGTGTCATGAAGAAGGATAATTAGTGGTGGTGAAAAGTAACGGTGTAAATAATTCATTACCTTAATCATGGAATCGTAATGACTGAAAATTACACGAATTCACTTCCCTCATCATGGAAGCATAACGTCTAACGGTTACACGTTACTCTATTCCTCCACCACTCAATCGTTCCACTTCCTACGAGACCAGGGTACGTTTCAATATGACTTGTATAAATAGGATTGTAGATGATATATTTTAGACAAAGGGTAACATTGTAAAACTATACTCTAGATTTGGAAACCGGATGAGTATTAAGGCTCATGTCTCTCACTAAAGCATGAACGCTCATGTCATAAATCTCAGACTGAGAAGGCTGTCTCTCAGAGTACATGTAGATGTGTAGCCTCTCAGCTGAGACCATGGCACATCTCATGAATACTGAGCAATTTCAGCAATTACTCCGGATCCTGCAATCGAGTGAGTATTAGACTCATGTCTCTAAGCATGAAAGCTCATGCCATAAACCTCTGATGGAGAAAGTCTCTCAGGGAAGATGTAGGTGTGTAGTATCCCAGCTGAGTCCACGGCATATCTCATATTGTATAGAATCGAAATATTGGGCGGCTCCTAGACAACATGCCTGCTAGTATAGAGCGACAACGTCTTCGGGATGTAACTAGGTTTTCCCTGACTATATAAGAGGAATATGACACTCCTGCAAGTTCATATTGCTCAACCTTCAGATAATTAATGCTCCTAGATAGGAAGCCCTGCTAGTATATATCCATCATTTAATTATCTTTAATCATCTGAATATCCAGCAATATTCTACGAGCCATCAGTTAATCGCCTGAATATCCAGCAATATTCTACGGTTCTTCGTTATATTTCGTCACTTCAATTCGTGGTTCTAACCAACAGAACTCCACGGGTTAGTGATAAATATTCAACGAAATGGGTATCTGAGCATCAAATAACCCCTGACAGAAATGGTACAAGTGTACTTAGCAAATAATGCACAGACCAGCATTTTGAATGCACAAACGAGCATTTCAAAAATACGAATGAACGATGAACCTATGCAAAATAGAAGGGGAAAATAATAATAATAAAATATTAGCAAAGGTGCTAAGGGACTGGGGTCACCAGCCGGCCGTTCATGCCGTGACCAGTCCCGCGCCATATTTTATATTTTATCACATTTTATTATTTTTCTCTAATCTCACGAAAATTCTCTAGTTCGAGCAAATCTCCTTTATTCAAAGAAATTATATAATCTCATGATTTTATCAAAATTATAAAATTAGGGAAAGGTGTCGCGGGACCGAGCACCAGCCGGCCTACCATGCCTTGGCCGTGGCCGGTCCCACACCTCACGTCCCCATTATTTTATTATTCCTCTTAAATTATGAAAATTCCTTGATTTCATGAATTTTCCCTAAAACCATGAAAATTACCTAATTTCATGAATTATGAAAAATATGGTAGAATTGGGAAAAACTGTGGGACCGGGCTCTAGCCAGCCGGCCATGCCCTAGAAGGTCCCACACGCCCATTATTTATTATTATTTGATGTTTTTTTTTCCTGATTCCATGAAAACTCCCTGATTTCAACAAAATACCTTGATTTTAACAAATCTCTTTGATTTTATGAAAATTCCCTAAAATCATGAAAATTATATAAAATTGGGAAGAGTGTCTTGGGACCCGCGCCCATGGCCTGCCGGCCATGCCTTGGCCATTGCAGGTCCTACACTCCTATTCCCTATTTTATTATTATTTTATCTCTCATCTCATGGAAGTTCCCTAATTTCATCAAATTCTCCAGCTTCATGGAATTTCCCTCAAATCAGAGAAAACACAAAAAATTACATAAAACTGGGAAAATATGTGGGACCGTGCTTGTCAGCCAGCCGTCCATGCCCTAGCCGTGGCCAGTCCCACACCTTGCAATTCCCTGTTCTATTTTCCCTCATCTCATGTATTTTTCCCAGTTTCAGCAAAACCATGGATTTTGCATATTTTCTCAAAATGTTGCTCAAACGTGCACCAGAAAATATCAAAATTCCCAGGACTGAAGCGCGACACCATGGTGACATAGGCAGATCCACTTGACCGACCAAGGGTGACCCCGAGGCTTGCAAATAGCTGGTCCCGCATGTTTTAATGATTTTAACCTAATTTGCTTAGTTGCTGGTATTAGGTTCAAACTCTTTCCAAACAATTGGGAGTTTGCTCAAATGATCATCTATTGGTCCCATGGATAGCAAGAGCCGGTCTCATGGCCTCTTGGTCGGTTCCCCATTTTTCCATAAACCAGGTTTTATTATTTGTCGCTCACACAAGCATTATTTCAGTAAATGATTAAACCAGCATTTAATCATTATTTCACCAACTAGTCCTCAAGAGACTTTGGTATTTTTGCTCATTCGAGCATCTGGGCGTTATATGGTGAACCCGTCATCCCATGTAGCCAGTCCTATGTTTATTTCCAATAAATCTCATCTCGGTAAAATTAGGGTTTTGAATCCAAAGCTCTACAGAAACATGATTCTAAGCAGGTTCAAACACTCTGATAATTTTATGTTGATTCCATGATCAACATTCTTATTTATTTTGCTCGATTCAGTAGTCATTAACTTAAATTAATATTTTATTTGGTCCTGCTACCAACAATTTATCAAACTAGCAATATTCGCTCAGACTAGCAATATTTTCTCAGATCAAAGAATATTTATTCAACTATCAATATTCAACAATTCAGCAACACAGTTTGCTCATTTTAGGTTATAATGATACCTTGTCTCAACAGATACGTTAAATTCATGAGTTTCAGAACATTTGCAAATCATGTTCAACTCAGCAATACATGGACTCATCGTCCCATGAAGTCAGCAGCTGACTCCACAATCACGAGATTTCAATCATGTCACATGGGGGATATTAACTAGGGTTTTGGTCTGGCGGTCTATGGCACGTGTGTTCACCCACGATGAGAATTTGAGCAAGTCTTTCAATCAGTTGGAAGAGTTAGCAAAGTAGTGGGTGGAAAATTAACTGAGTCTCCGCACGATGAGTAAATAGTTTTAACACGATTTCCCACTTCCTCACTCTCTGATTTCAGCAACTGTCACACTTCATGGGATCATGGTGTTTTCAACTCCGACATTATAAAATATATCCGAATCTTGATTGAAAGGAGGGGAGGATTCGAACACTCAAACATTAGCCTCAACGAGCAATTTCTCATCAAAATTCATACAGACAATCTTTTGTCTACACGAATTCATAGAAATCACTCTCAATTGAGCGAAATTCAATCATTCAGAGGCGTTATTATGCTGAATTCACAATACACCTACAATCTCAGATCACCATTGATGTCACGCATTTATCAGCTTCCCTCCTATAGATCAACCCATCCTCTCTTGTGACCGAATTGACTCTGGAACGACCATTGTTCTTGGTTTAGGCCGGAGTTCTATAGATTAGTCTCTCAAACTTAAAGCACTCCCTTCTTGCAGTGCATCTGTGTGAGGTTCAATATTTCACTCGGTTCAAGGAATCACCACACGGTTGACTCTTTAATTCCGTAAAAACCAGCAAACCGTTTTTTTCCATCTACAGATTGGCGACCACAGTGGGTGATCATTCTCTCGGTTATAATCTCAATTCTCACAAAGATGGTTGGTGTTAGGTATGTCAATCCGGGTTCAAAACCCGATCCTAATATCGCAAGCTCTAGTGGTACTGCTAACGCCACTCCTCCACACACTGATGCTCCAGTGATCACCCCTACAAGTTACGGCACTGGCGCCATCAACAATCCACTCTTCGGTTGATCTCCTAAAGAAACTAGAGGAAATCAGCCTACCATAGTTGATATCATGAAGGTTCAGACTGACGTAGCTGCAACACAGAAAGAGTTGTGTGCTTATCTCAAAACCCTCACAGACAAGCTTGTGTCTGAACGAACTCAGCCTCAACACGAGAAAGGAAAAACTAAAGAAATATCTTCAACTGCTGATCCTGAAATCTCTCCAATCCATGTTGTACATGATGAAGAATTCCGCAAAGCTGCAGATGACTCTCCATCAATGGAACCCGCAAGTTTCATCACTCGTAAAGGCCTGGAGCACTTTTTGAGGATCAAGGAAAAGATAAGGCATCATCTGTCCATCTTCACCAACCTTCATATCATGCTTCCATACATAGGATTCCTCTTCCAAAGGTTATACCGCTCCAACATTCATTCTTTATGATGGAACATGCAATACTCAAGAACATATTTCTCGGTTTCTGTAATTATCGGGCAAACACGAGCACAACATGTCGTCCATCCGAAGGAATTTTCAAAGTCTTTGGCATGCAGAGCATACACTTGGTACAAAAATATCGCACTGGGAAGTATCACCGATTGGAGAGAGATGATTAATGCTTTCTACAGAAAATACTTCTTCGTGTAAGAGCAAATCACACTCTCTGGTCTAGGAAGGATGTTTCAAAGGAGCAGCGAGCATCCTGATGATTATTTGAAATGGTTCACAGTTCAAGCCTTGGACTCTCACGATCCAAATGTCACATAGTAGCAACTTGTAGACTTGTGCATTAACAGAATGATCCCGGTCTACAGAGCCTCGCTGGAAAACCTCCGGTTCCACACTTTCTCATAACTTCATGAAGTAGCCAAACGATCAGCGACTACTACACCTTCTTTACTGAGCAAAGTTTACAAGGTCGAGGAACCTTGGAGAAGCCGACGCCTGATAAACAAACAGTACAATGTCCAACCTTCCATGAACGTTGTTGCTCAAGGAGGCAAAAGGAAAGCTTTTGCTCAAACATGCGACATCCAACATTTCATCCTACAAAAGCATCAAAAAAGGATAACTAATCTTGCATAAACCTCGACCCGACATCGAACAGGAAATGATCGGACATACTTAAAATTCTCCCATCTCATGAAGGAGTGATCGAGTTACAGGAAGTTTGGGTACAAGAAAGTGCGATCAAACTGTCGTTCATCAGGAGAGAGCCGACAGAAGAAGAAATGGAGAATCCAAGGAGTACACAAGAATCCTCTCCAGTCAGAACCTTGCGCTCTCTGAATTCAAAGAAGCAGTTCAATCGTTGCTCGAGCAAATCTGTAGAATTTCTCTATTTACCGAAGGCACAAAAGAGAGACATGTTCACAGCACTGAACCACATCGTGTTAAGAAATCCATTACGAGAATACTTCTTGAGCCTCCAGCCACATACCAAGATATGTACAACTGGGGACTGCCTACCACAGTTAATCTCATAAGAAACGAGTTTGGAAGAACGTTGATCGATGCTGGCACCGCCATCAACATCATTCCACTGATAACCTTCAGAGCCACAGGCATCACTTGACAAGAATCTACTCATGCTCCCATATCAATCAGAGACCTTGAAGGAGCGCTCGGAAATACTCATGGCTACATCACTCTCAAAGTGAACATAAGTCCAACATGGACAGAAACCAAGTTTCGCATAATCAGGAAGATCCAGGATATGACATGTCCTTCAGACGAGCGTGGATCCATGCTGAAAAGATGAATACTTACAAAGTGCCTTTGGTTACACATCTCTCCAATGAAGAAAGTTCTGATCCAGAAGGTTTGACGGACAATCCATCGTTAGAGTACTTTGAGGAATTTCAAACTTTGACGAGGTTGAAGCAAGAACCTGCAAAAATTTGCATATACATTCATCAAGAGGTTCCACATTCAGGCAAGTATCATTCCATGTCTATGTCATTTATTTCCTCACATGCTATCCTAGCATGGGGACTTAATTATGCTAGCAACTCTATAAGATTTTATGAATGGTAGCTTCACCGCATTAGTATTTTACCAAGTGATTGAGTCTGACATTTCTCCGAATCAAGCACTGAAACATTTATTACTGAGATGATGTCCAAACATGGCGAAAAATACTTTGGGAGTTTCTCCTGCAAATCCATGTGTTCCACAAAATCATAAGGATCTGATGTCTGCACAAGTGTCGAATCCCACTACCACAACAAAAGGGATGTTGAATCAACATAAGAAACTCTAGGTCCGAGATAATCAAACCCCTAAGGAATTTGATGCTTAAGGAGAATACGCTTCAACTCTCAAGCATCTAAGAAACCATCAAATTGTACTCCCAATCAAAGAGTACAGCTTCAACACAAATATCTAGATGATGACACATTGATTCAACACCAGCACGATCAAAGTGTTACTAAACTACAAACGATAAGTATTTATTATCCCATGATAAGACATCTGAAGCAGATGCAACATCATTCATACATGGATGACACTAACTCCTTCAATGAACACTGGGCAAACTAAGGCAATTCCGTGAAACTTCATCAACGGGATTTCTCTACATCACAAGCCCCTGCATGATTGATGAACTTTCTCTCTTCACCAATCACATCCAATACGAAAATTGCTGATGCTATCTACCGCAAAAATGATGACTCACTGACAAAGCCAGTTCGTGGCTCACTGGAAGAAGGAGCAAAGATTATATCTATAATCATGGTTCTATCCTTTTCGGTCTTTGGAGCAACTTCAACCATGGTATCAGCATCAATAACAATCTCTAGGGGAGCACCATCCATGATCTCAGCATTGACAAAGATCTATGGAGTGTAGTCATTCATAGTCTCAGCACCAACGACGGTCTCAGGAGCAACATCCTCAGGGCTTCATCAACTAATCATTCTCTGAAGTGTTACACATGAAGCGGATTTCTCTAAGAACCAATGATTCATATCAAGATGTGTAGACCTGATAACATGCTCACATGAAAGTCTTCCCAAAGCTGGCATGGCTGGGGGACATAATCCAAAGTCTTCTACAAGATGTTCTCATCACCTATACAAATGAGATACAACACACTTCAGGTCATGGGTTTGCAAAAACGTACCAATGTGTGAGGAATGGGACAATGCTTCCTCAACGAAAGATGTTCGTTTATATCTCTTCTACAACATACCAAAAGGGAGCATTAATCGGACATACGAGTTGAAAGATATGGCCTTTACCATCAGGTCTATGAAACCTGAAAAATTTGTACGGGATTACAAATTGCAAATGTGCACGCTTCGTTGGCGGACTTATATAACTCCAAATTGAGTGATTCTTCTATAATGTAATAACTTAGTCTCTTAGCTTCAAAAGTTGGGGTCGAGTATCGAATTCCGACGTCGTGTGAGGTTCCTACAGCTTCCAGAGCATACTATATGCAAGTAGAAATTCGTGGACGGGATTCATAACCTGTACATTCGATCGATGTCCACCAGGTATTTTCGCTAAGTCCTTCATCAAGGTACCTCCAACTTCTACCACCTGGGTCTTTACATCAATTTTCCACCCGGGTCCTCTATCTAGGTCTTGCCAAAAGAAGAGAAAACGAAAAGGGGAGATTTAACAACTATTGGGGACTAACGGTCCACTGATCATGACGATTAGTTTCACAGTCCAAGACTCGTGGCACCAGAATCTCATGTGCTAATTATTCATCATAAAAGTAATGCTACCACCGGGACATGAGACAATGGTCATTACATCATCCCATCTCGAGAGCATCCTCAGCTATGGTCCCGTGACCAAGGTTTCAGAAGTGATGTTTCTATGAATGACAGAAGCAAGATGGCACTGCAAGCACCATGCTCATGTATCAATAAAGGGGTCCTAATCTCAAACGAATCAATGACATTAAAATTCTTCACCAACCGTTCAAAACACAAGCGAATGTTCTAAAGACACAACATGAGTGTTTTACAGCAAACTCTTCGGAGATGATTTTACACTGTCATGTACAAACCGATGAGCTGGCAGAAATTGGTGAAGAATTTGGGGATGGGTCATACACCATTCTCTTCGTATGTATGTCCTCTAAAGCTGCAGATGGTGTATTTTTGACAAAGGGTAAAATTATAAAACTATACTCCAAATTCGGCAACCGGATGAGTATTGAGGCCCATGTCTCTCATTTGAGGCATGAAAGCTCATGCCATAAATCTCTGACTGGGATGGCTGTCTCTCAGAGTGCGTGTAGATATGTAGTCTCTCAGCTGAGACCAGGACACATCTCATGAATACTGAGCAATTTCAGTAATTACTCCGGATCCGGCAATCAGATGAGTATTGAGACTCATGTATCTAAGCATGAAATCTCATGCCATAATCCTCAGAAGGAGAAAGTCTCTCAGAGAAGATGAAGATGTGTAGTCTTCCAGCTGACACCACGACACATCTCATACTGTATAGAATCGAAAGATTGGGCGGCTCCTAGACAGCATGCCTGCTAGTATAGAGCGACAACGTCTTCGGGATGCAACCAGGTTTTCCCTGACTATACAAGAGGAATATGACACTCCAGCAAGTTCATATTGCTCAACCCTCAGATGATTAATACTACTAGATAGGAAGCCCTTCTAGTATAGAGCCGTCAATTAATTATCTTAAATCATCTGCATATCCAGCAGTATTCTACGATTCTAAGTTATATTTCGTCACTTCAATTCATGGTTCTTCCCAGCAGAATTCCACGGGTTAGCGATAAATATTCAACGAAAACAGGCATCTGAACATCGAATAAGCCCTGGCAAAAATAGTGCAAGTGTACTTCGCAAATAATGCATAGACCAACATTTTGAATGCGCAAACGGGCATTTCAAAATATGAATGAACGATGAACCTGTGCAAAATAGGAAGGAAAAATAATAATAGTAAAATATTAGCAAAGGTGTCAGGGGGGTTGGGCTCACCAGCCGTCCAGTCATGCCGTGACCAATCTCACGCCAGATTTTATATTTTATGACATTTTATTACTTTTCTCTAATCTCATGAAAATTCTCTCGTTCGAGCAAATATCTCTTGTTTCAAAGAAATTATCTAAACTCATGATTTTATCAAAAATAATAAAATTAGGGAAAGGTGTCGCGGGACCGAGCACCAGCCGGCCGACCATTCCTTGGCCGTGGCCGGTCCCACACCTCACGTCCCATTGTTTTATTATTTCTCTCAGATTATGAAAATTCCTTGATTTCATGAATTTTCCCTAAAACCATGAAAATTACCTAATTTCATGTATTTTCTCTAAAATTATAGAAACTATTAAAAAAATAGGGAAAACTTGTGGGAACAGGATCTAGCCGGTCGGCCATGCCCTAGTCGGTCCCACACGCCTATTATTTTTATTATTATTTGGTGTTTTGTTTCCTGGTTTCATGAAAACTCCCTTATTTCAACAAAACATCTTGGTTTTCAACTAATCCCTTTGATTTTATGAAAATTCTCTAAAATCATCAAAATTTAATAAAATTGGGATGAGTGGCTTGGGACCCGCACCCATTGGATGGCCGGCCGTGCCTCGGTCATTGCCGGTCCCACACTCCCATTCCCTATTTTTATTAATTTATTTTCTGTCATCTCATGGAAGTTCCCTAATTTCATCAAAACTCTCCAGTTTCATGGAATTTCCCTCAAATCAGAGAAAATAAATAACATTACATAAAACTGGGAAATATGTGGGACCGTGCTTATCAGCCGGCCGGGCATGCCCTAGTCGTGGCCGGTCCCACATTTTGTGATTCCCTGTTTTATTTGTTTTCCCTCATCTCATGTATTTTTTCCCTGTTTCAGCAAAACCATGGATTTTGCATATTTTCTCAAAATGTTGCTCAAACGTGCACCAGAAAATATCAAAATTCTCAGGACTGAAGCACGGACATCATGGTGACACGGGCACATCCCCTTGACTGACCAAGGGTGACCCTGAGGCTTGCAAATAGCTGGTCCCGCATGTTTTAATAATTTTAACCTAATTTGCTCAATTTCTCATATTAGGTTCAAACTCTTTCCAATCAATTGGAAGTTTGCTCAAATGAACATCCATTGGTCCCGCTGCCACCAAGAGCCGGTGCCATGACCTCTTGGTCGTCTTTCATTTTTCCATAAGTCAGGTTTTATGATTTGTCGCTTACACGAGCATTATTTTAGTAAATGATTAAACCAGCATTTAATCATTATTTCACCAACTGGTCCTCAAGAGACTTTGGTATTTTTTGCTCATTAGAGTATCTGGGAATTATATTGTGTACCCGTTATCCCATGAAGCCAGTCTTGATTTGTAATAAATCATCATTTCGGTAAAATTAGTATTTTGAATCCAGAGCTATGCAGAAACGAGATTCTGAGCAGTTTCGAACACTCTGATAATTTTATGTTGACTCCATAATCTACGTTTTATTTATTTTGCTCGACCCAACAGTCAGTAACTTAAATTAATATTTTATTTGGTCTTGCTACCAACGATTCATCAAAAGAGCAATATTCGCTCGAACCGGAAATATTCACTCAAATTAGCAATAATTGCTCAGACTAGCAATATTTTCTCAGATCAAAGAATATTGGTTCAACTATCAATATTCAGCAATTCAGAAACACAGTTTTCTCTACAATAATACCACGTCTCAGCAGACGTATTTAATTCATGAGTTTCATAACATTTGCTAATCATGTTCAACTCGGCACTACATGGACTCGTCGTCCCATAAAGTCAGCAACTGACTCCGCAATAGCGATATTTCAAACGTGTCACATGGGGGGAGGGGGGGGGGGGATATTAAATAGGGTTTTGATCTGGCGGTCTACGGCACGTGTGTTCACCCACGATGAGAATGTAAGCAAGTCGTGTAATCAGTTGGAAGAGTCAGCAAAGTAGTGGGTGGAAAATTAACCAAGTCTCCACACGATGAGTAATTGGTTTAACACGATTTACCACTTCCCCACTCTCTGATTCCAAAAAACTGTCACACTTCATCATGGTGTTTTCAACTTCGGCATTATAAATATCTCTGAATCCTGATTGAAAGAACAAGGTTTTTTGAACACTCGAACAACATTCGCCAAAATGAGCAATTTCTTATCAAAGTTCATACAGACAATCTTTCGTCTACACGAACTCAGAGAAACCACTCTCAATTGAGAAAAATTCAATCATTCAGAGCATTTTCACGCTGAATTCACAATACACCTACAATCTCAGATAACCATTGATCTCATGCATTTCTCAGCTTCCCTCTTATAGATCAACCCATCCTCTCTTGTGACCGAATTGACTCTGGAACGGCCATTGTTCTTGGTTTAGACTGGAGTCTTATAGATTGATCTCTCGAACTTAAAGCACTCACTTCTTGCAGTACATCTTTGTTAGGTTCAACATCTTTCTCGGTTCAAGGAGTCTCCACACGGTTGACTCTTCAATTCCGTAAAAACCAGCAAATCGTTTTTCCCCATCTACAGATTGGCGACCACAGTGGGAGATTAATCTCTCGGTTGCAATCTCACGGTTTCATAAGGATAGTCGGTCTTAGGAATAACTCAACCGCTCCATATCCCAACCAGAATATCTGGAATGGTAATATACCTCACACTCCTTCGAACAATTCTTGTTACAATGAATTATTATATTTTACAAATCCATTTATCCCCCGTGGAACCAATCAATGAAGAACCACCAAGTTTGGTTGGATTGGCACGGAGACAAGAAGACTTGTCAAGGAACGTGGACCGGTTGAAAAGGGAGATCGATAACTTGTTCACTTGTCTGGTACACGTGATGAGGATTTTAGGAGTAGAGATGGTGGAACCTTTAAATCCCTTGACTGGTGATCCTCCTCAGACCAACAGTTTCACCACATATGAGAAGCCAATGGAACAGGAAGTTACACATTTGATTAAAAATTTATGTGAACTCCTACACTTCTCCAAGGATCAGCACACAGACACGTTTGCTGCACTCATCCAGATATCATCTGACGTGCAAATAACTTCACCAACCACAGCAGTTGAAGAAGTATATTTGGTATCTGGACATTCGATCGACAGCATCACTTTTGGAGAAGAAGATCGCATGGAAGATGAAGGAAACAATCCGGCACTATACGTGGTTACATCAAAGGCACAGAATTTATAAGAGATCTCATCGACAACGGTGCTTCCACGAACATTGTCACTATGAAGACTCTTAGGATGGTCAGATTCCCACAAGGTAAAATCATTCGTCATCCCATTATAATGACAAGATTTGAAGGAAGTCAAAGTCATACATATGGATATGCGTACATAGATTTGAGGGTGGGGCTAATTCAATCAAAAGTGAAATTTCATGTGATCGAGAAAGAACCTGACTATCACTTGATACTTGGACGACAATGGCTCCATGACAACAAGGTGGTTCCCTCAACCTACCACCAATGTATGAAGGCTTTACTCAACAACAAAATCGTTCGCATAGATGCTTCAGCATATCCTTACGCTCTCGCCTATGATGTCGAATTCATTGAATCCCAGAGGAGCATCCCTGAACCTCCTAGGAAAATTTATACCACTCCACTACCAAATTAGAAGGCTATTAAAGCATTTGTTGATGCGTCATCATTACCTTCAGAAGTAGAACCAGTCAAACCACTTGCTACACCTGTCAAATGCCGGAAGGATCAAGTCATGACCCCATGATCCAATTTTACAACCATCCGTGGTGCGGAAGGAAGGGTCATTTACCGACAATACAAATATTAGCAATTAATTGGGGAGATTGATCAAGAGTCTACCCGCACTAGTAAATCATGTCATAATGAGCAACCACCTGAGGATCAAGTTCAGGAGGCTCCACAACAATTGCAAGATGGCACGAATTCTACTACTGATGATCTTGAAACAGTTAACATCGTCACAGAGGAAGATCCAAGACCAATCTTGATCAGTTCTGCGCTATCACCGGAAGAACGTGCAGTCATGGTAGAATTACTGAGGGAGTATCGAGATATATTTTCTTGGACGTATGAAGAAATTCCTGGCATGGATGACAAACTGGTCACTCACCGTATACATATCATCCCCGGCTCCAAAGCTATCAACCAAATCAAGATGTTCGAACATGATGCTGCTAAGACCGCGTTCTGTACTCCCATCGGGAATTTTCATTACACTATGATACCCTTTGGATTGAAGAATGTAGGTGCCACCTACCAATGAGCCATGATGGAAATATTTCACAATATGATGCACAATCAAGTAGAAGACTATGTTGACGCTATTGTGGTGAAATCGAAAGCACGAGCATCCCATCTAGAAGTTCTGAGACAAGTCTTCGAAAGATGTAGAGAATACAATTTAAAGATGAATCCTTTGAAATGCGCTTTTAGAGTTTCTTCGGGGAAGTTTCTGGGATTCTTGGTCACTGTCGAAGGGATCAAAGTCGATCCAGACAAAGAAAAATCCACCTCCACCATGCTTCCTCCACGTACCGTGAAAGAATTGCATAGCTTCATGGGTAAGGTGAATTACATCAGACGCTTCATACCAGGATTGGCTCAACTTATCGCTTCATTCACTCCTCTGCTGAAGAAGGGAGCAAGTTTCACCTGGACGGATGTTCAACAGAAAGCATTCCAGAAGATACAACAGATACTTTTATCACATGCAGTCATGAGGTCTCCAGTGCAAGGACAACCATTTATACTGCACACAGCTTGCAGTGACGTTACTATCGGAGCACTGCTGGCTCAAGAAAACGAAGAAGGCTTCGAGCATCCAATTTACTATTACAGCCAAACCATGAAGGATGCTCAACTCAGATACCCGAAAGCTGAAAGAGCATGCATGGCGTTAGCTCATGCAATGAAAATATTCATGCATTATTTACTATCCAACAGAGTTGTGCTTGTATCCAAAGCCGATCTCATAAAGTTTTTACTTTCAAAGCCCGCTCTGATAGGAAGACCTGGAAAGTGGCTGCTCCAGATGTCAGAATTCGACATAGTATGTGTTTCCCCCAAAGCAATCAAAGGTCAAGCAGTAGCAGATTTACTAGTGGCATTCCAGGAGAATATTCTGCAA
Organism: Papaver bracteatum; assembly: GCA_023529315.1. Taxonomy (NCBI): domain Eukaryota; kingdom Viridiplantae; phylum Streptophyta; class Magnoliopsida; order Ranunculales; family Papaveraceae; genus Papaver; species Papaver bracteatum. Next base: position 470,599 of record JAJJWX010001102.1, on the reverse strand, counting down.
CATTACAAGATGATGTACCAGGAGAACTTCCAGGAATCTCAGTCGTTAGGGAGGAAACATGGTTATTGTACTTTGATGGATCCGCCACTCCTAGTAATGATACCGGAGGAGCGGGCATAGTCTTGGTCTTGCCATCAGGAGAAGTATTCTCACATTCATTCAAGCTGGATTTCCACTGTACAAATAATTCAGTAGAATATGAAGCCTTCTTGCTAGGATTATCCTTAGCTAAACAAGCAAGAGAAATGCATCTAGAGATTAGAGGAGATTCAAAAATGCTGGTCAATCAAATAAATGGGATATATTCTCTCAAGGAGATAACTCTTGCTCAATTCAGGGCTGAAGCACAATGACTCCTGACTCATTTCGCCGATGCAACCATCACCCATACCGGCCGGACCAACAATAGGCATGCTGATTGCTTAGCAATCCTTGCATCCAAGTTACAATTCGAAGGGTCAGAGAAATCTATCATAGTGCAAAGACGAGTTGTATCATCCACATGGCTAAATCAAACTGAAGATGCTCCAGCAAGTGACTGGAGAGTACCTATTATTCGTGAACTAAGTAGCTTCATTACAGAAGGAACAATCAGTCTCAAAGAGTTAAGGAACTTCTTCTTGCTCCATGGGGCCTTGTATCACCATAACCCCGATGCTTTTCTATCACGATACCTTGGCGATGAAGAAGAGAAAGAAATACTCGAAAGTGTGCATCAAGAAGAATATGGGAATACTCTAGTGATAACACTTTACAGAAGACTTCAAAGACTTGGGTATTACTATCCCTTCATGAAGGCACGGTCGAGGGATCTGTAGGGAGATTATCTTAATTGTCAGATGCCTCCTCACCATTTGAAGGTCCTGAAACTCCATCACACCGGGGACTGGAGACAACCTTACATCGAATGCATTTGAGACAACAAGTCGCCACCAGAAAAGAAAGATGCAATCAAGCTTACACAGAGAGCTAAGAGATTTGTCTTTCTTGATGGGATCTTGTACCACGAAAGTTTTGGAGGAGACTTGTTGAGATGTCTAGCCAGAGATGAAATTCTGACGGTCTTGAAGGAAACCCACGAAAGAGAACATCTTGGGAAAAAGAAATTGTTTCTCCAGATTCACGAGAAATATTACTGGCCGACTATGGAGGATGATGCAGCCGCCTATGTTCAGAAATGTCACCGATGTCAGGTCCACGGTAACCTCATTCATACCCATTATCTTCCATTACATTCTGTGAATAGTCCGTGGCCTTTCTATAGCTGGGGACTTGATATCATCAGAAAGATGAATCCGGCATCCTCAAAGTAGCATGAATACATCATCACGGCTACTGAGTATTTCACTAAGTGGGTTAAAGCAATCCCACTCAGAGGTACTACATGGGTAATTGTTGCAGCCTTCATCAAACAACACGTTATATGTAGATTCGGCGCCCCTAAACATATCATCACAGATAATGGGACTCCTTTCGCCAACAAGGATGTCGAGAAATTTCTCAAGAAATATGAGATCAAACAAATCTTCTCCACACCATATTATCCCCAAGGGAACGGACAAGCGGATAGTACCAACAAAACTTTGATCCGGATTATGTGTCGAATGATTCATGACAATCCAAGATCTTGGCATGAGAAATTACCCATGGATTTGTGGGCTTACAGAACAGCACCAAGGAGTTCGATCGGAACGTCACCATATTCGCTCGTCTATGGGGCTCATGCTATACTCCCGGCTGAGATAAAAATTCCTTCAGCAAGAATTGCAGCAGCCAGCGGAATACAATGGAATGAAGCTGAAGTGTCCAAGTCGAGAGTTGCTGAAATGGATATGCTCGAATCAAGGAGAACCAAAGTGGAAAAGTATGTGGAAACCTACAAACAGAGAATATCCAGAGCTTAACAAAATGGTAAAACCTCGAACTTTCCAAGTAGGAGATTTGGTATTAAAGATGGCAAATCACATTCAACAAGATATGTCCGCTCCCAAATTCTCTCCAAAGTGGGAAGGGACGTATGTTATCATCAAAGCAGTGTATAGTGGAAACTACAAAATTTTAGTAATTAATGGAGGAAAGAAAGGAAATATTATCAACGGTAAATGGCTCAAAGCCTATTATGCTTGATCAGCAGCAAACAATTAATCTTTTATTCAAATACATCTCAAATGTAATTTATTTCCTTCAAAGAGCATGCAAGATGCTCGTTTGTTCATCAAACATTCATCAATTGAACGAAATTTCCTAGATTATTCTACCTCATCAGAAACCTACATCTCAATTCTCTTGATCACTCAGAGCAAACCATCCAGCAATGGATAATCCATATAAGAAACTCTGTAAAGTTTTTTCTGGAAGATCCTAGTCTATGCCTTCAAATCCTCGACAGCCTTCTCAACCCTTTCCGACTCCATAACTAGTATATTCTCCTCCTCTAATAAAGCAGTGGTCATGGAAATCTCATCAGCATCCTCCGCCGCCTTATGAATCTTGATTATCTCAAGCCGACGACGGAGCCAGCTTACATAAAATCGTAATATCTCACAGCTAGAAACCATTTTATCCCACTTGTTCAGTTCTTGATTCCTGACATCCCGCAAGTGCATTTGGTTCATCTCTTCAATGATTGACAGAAACCCTACAACCGTGGTAAAGAAGGTTGGTAGAAAACCTTTCCACACTTCCGTGGTAGCAATGTGCCCATACGTTTTCCAGATCTTAGTATACAGAGGCGCATGCCACTTGGGAATGACGAATCCACCGACTACTTCATTGTCTGGGAAAGTATTGATCAAGGGAGCTTCAAACAAGAGTCTGATCGTCGGGTATTCACGAGCATGAACACTATCTTATGTCTTCATGGATTCTGCAGAGTCTTCACATGCCTGATTGCTAATATCTTCAACCTCAACCACAGTCACAGAATTTCCGCTACTTCTCCTTCTGGCATCAATAACGACGCGAACATCCTCATGTGATGAAATGGGGAATGTTTAATTTTGTCACAGTTAAGTATGGCAAGATTTTAAGAATTATAATATCGGTTACAGATGATCCAGTCTCGGCAGGAGACAACCTATACCGGGAGGGAGTTATAGCAGTTCGCTTGGGCCTGGAATTGCGAGAAGAAAGAGTCTTCTGGTCATCCTGCAATAAATCATTTTCAACGATTAATAACCTTAATTGAACGGGATGAAAAAGATGTACAACGTACCAAGATGAGCGCTTCTACTCCATGTTTCGACTGAAGTCCGTCTTGAGAAGAAGTATTATCGGTAGACATGGTATGAGAGGTATGGCAATCGAAATTTCTTCTGTGATGAAACTAACTTAGGAATGGGGAAGTATTTGCGCGAGTGGTAAACCCTAAATTTACAAATATATGTATACGAAATACGGCAGATACTTATCTCCGATTCAGTTGCGAGTTTTACTGAAACCCTAAGTTTTGAATAAGGTCAAACTGGAGATACATAGTAGAATGGTGCACTGGGGACTGACAATATCAGCAAGTCACACAGCCCCATAAACTATGGTATAGGTTTTATTTTCATAAGATGAAGAACCACAAGATCTAAAGAGGATTACGACGAGATTGGCGTTGAAGATTGGTAATTTACTAAATTCAATCAGGGAAAGTTCACATTAATAAAAATATATCATACTGTTCGAATGAAGATGTCTACGAAGACTAAAAGGTATTCAAATACTAAAGAGAAAATAGGATCAAAAGTAAAGCTACTCGTCAGATTCATCATCACTATCCTTCTCAGAATCCTCTTCTTCAGAGTCACTGTCAGAACTATTGGTGACATCTGGATGAGCATAAAAACCATCATCTGAATCTAAATCTTCCTCCGCTTCAGCTTCAGTGTCAATCTGCTTCATGGGACTTTCAAATTCTCTGGCACACTAATTAGGCAACCCCCAAATGGTTTCTTCTTCAGAATCATCAGCATCAGAATCATAGGGTACCCCGTCCAAGAATTGGCATTTTTCCTCAGCCCTCTGTATTTTGTGTCGGATTCGATCATTTCTGCACTGACGAACATCTTTCTCATCATCCTCGGCTTTTCTTTTCCTAAGTTCGGAAAAAGTAACTCTCTGCTTATTCAGGGGTATGCTGGGCTTTGCTCCCTCATCGCAAATTGCCTTGGCTCTTGACTTAGCTACAGGAGCTTTGGGATCTTCGTCAAAACTGGAAGAATAGCTATGACTGCTGGAAGTCAGAATTTTCTGAAACCAAGAACATGGAATTATCGACATGCGGATAAATTCATCTACAAAATGGTAACTCTTGAATCTTACCTCTTTACAATTTCACTAACAGTAGTGATTGTGCAAAAAGAGTTAACACACGAAATTGGTTCGTTCCTTGAAACCTGCAATAACGAACAAAACTTCGTTAACTTACGAAAATTGATTTTCTCATAAAATCATAGACATAATTTCATAATGTGAACATTCACACAACTGACCTATAAAATTTACAACAAGACATTATTTCAACATGAATAAATTGTCTAGTTTCGAAGGTTACTCAAAACCCACGCCTTGACTTTTACAAAACAATAATTATTGCAATTTTTTCACGTAAAATTTTAAAATTTTATCTAATGAGAACAAATCCATGTGAATAAAATATGTCATCATGTTTCACATAAAATGTCACGGCTACATATATTAAAAAAAATCTGTTTTCCTTCGTATTAGTGTTTTCGTTAATACGAAGGTTTATGCTAGTTTTGTGAAAGCTCACACCTCCTGTGATAAAATATTGGTTCTCATGAAAGCTCGTAAACAAAGTTTTATCACTGGACACAAGTTTTTATATGGAGAAAATCTATTTTCCCCTCGTATGAGCACTATTCTCTAAAACGAGGTTTACTTCGATTTTGTGAAAGCTCACAACTCTTAACATAAAGTTTTGTTTCCCATGAAATATCATAAACAAAATTTTACCACTGGATACAGGTCTATTTTCAAAGAAAAATCTCTCTCAAGTTAGGGATTGTTGCTAGTTTCCTAAACTAACGATCGAACGAACATACGTTTAATAAATAAGGGGTTTTCTACAAAACTCACGCTAATATATATACATGTATAGAATTTCACCATGAACAACTCATGAAATCAGCAAGCTTTTGGATATTTTTTTTACCTGGTCGGAGTTGGTCGGAATTTGGCCGGACGGGGACTAACTGCGCCGGCGATCAACGATTCCGGCAAATTTTCTTCTGCTCCTCCTGATGCTCGGACGTGAAGGGAAGGGGAGGTGAAGAAGGTGGTGGACGTGTGAGAGAAATAAAAAAAAACAAAGGGATTAATTCCTTTTATACCTAATTTTATTTCCAAAACCTAATCCCTTAAGGATTTCCTTTTCGGGCCAGGCCCGTGAATCCTAAACCAACCAAGGTTGCACCATAGAATCAGCGGTTCTACACCAAGTTATGTTCACTGGATGATGCTCTATTATTACACTGGGGTTGCCGCTCAAACCATGGTTTGATCATTCAGTCGAAATCCGGTAATATCTTATCTTATGACTAAGTTCAATTACTTATTTCTGTTTATACCTGGAAAATCAGCATTCAATGCCGACTGAGGAACATGACTGTTCCTCACTAAGAAGTGGACTTAATGTAGATGGTGGATTTTTGACAAAGGGTAAAATTGTAAAACTATACTCCAGATTCGGCAACCGGATGAGTATTGATACCCATGTCTCTCATTTGAAGCATGAAAGCTCATGCCATAAATCTCTCACTGAGAAGGATATCTCTCAGAGTGTGTGTAGATGTGTAGTCTCTCAGCTGAGACCACGGCACATCTCATGAATACTGAGAAATTTCAGTAATTACTCCGGATTCGGCAATCAGATGAGTATTGAGACTCATGTCTCTAAGCATGAAAGCTCATAAAATAAACCTCTGATGGAGAAAGTCTCTCAGAGAAGATGCAGATGTGTAGTCTCCCAGCTGAGACCACGACACATCTCATTCTGTATAGAATCGAAAGATTGGGCGGCTCCTCGACAGCATGCCTGCTAATATAGAGCAACAACGTCTTCGGGATGCAACCAGGTTTTCCCTGACTTTACAAGAGGAATATGACACTCCGGCAAGTTCATATTGCTCAACCCTCAGATGATTAATGCTCCTAGACAAGAGGCCCTTCTAGTATAGAGCCGTCAATTAATTATCTTAAATCGTCTGGATATCCAGCAGTATTCTACGATTCTCCGTTATATTTCGTCACTTTAATTCGCGGTTCTTCCCAGCAGAATTCCACGGGTTAGTGATAAATATTCAAAGAATATAGGTATCTGAACATCGAATAAGCCCTGACAAAAATGGTGCAAGTGTACTTAGCAAATAATGCACATACCAGCATTTTGAATGCACAAACGAGCATTTAAAAATATGAATGAACGATGAACCTATGCAAAATAGGAAGGAAAAATAATAATAATAAAATATTAACAAAGGCGCCAGGGGGGATGGGCTCACCAGCCGGCCAGTCATGCCGTGACCACTCCCACGCCGTATTTTATAATTATCACATTTTATTATTTTTCTCTAATCTCACGAAAATTCTCTCGTTCGAGCAAATCTCTCTTATTTCAAAGAAATTATCTAAACTCATGATTTTATCAAAAATAATAAAATTAGGGAAATATGTCGCGGGACCGAGCACCAGCCAGCCAGCCATGCCTTGGCCGGTCCCATACCTCACGTCCCATTGTTTTATTATTTCTCTCCAATTATGAAAATTCCTTGATTTCATGAATTTTCCCTAAAACCATGAAAATTACCTAATTTCATGTATTTTCTCTAAAATTATAGAAACTATTAAAAAATTAGGCAAAACTTGTGGGACCAGGCACTAGCCGGCCGGCCATGCCCTAGTCAGTCCTACACGCCCATTATTTTTATTATTATTTGGTGTTTTATTTCCTGGTTTCATGAAAACTCCCTGATTTCAACAAAACATCTTTTCAATGAACATCAAGCAAACTATCACTCTTTGGTGTTTTGAGCAGGATGTGTTTACAGGGTATTCTGTAAATCAAATTCTTTTCAATTGGGAAACTGTGTTGCACTTATAGTGTGGTGTTAACCAGTTCAATGGAATTGTATTGTTTTCATCCTTTTTCTTAATACAACCTTCAAACATTCAAAAAAAAAAAAAAAAAAAAATCTTGGTTTTCAACAAATCCCTTTGATTTTATGAAAATTCTCTAAAATCATCAAAATTTAATAAAATTGGGAAGAGTGGCTTGGGACCCGCGCCCATTGGCCGGCCGGCCATGCCTCGGTCATTGACGGTCCCACACTCCCATTCCTTATTTTTTATTTATCTGTTTTCTCTCTTCTCATGGAAGTTCCCTAATTTCATCAAAACTCTCCAGTTTCATGGAATTTCCCTCAAATCAGAGAAAATACATAAAATTACATAAAACTGGAAAAATATGTGGGACCGTGCTTGTCAGCCGGCCGGACATGCCCTAGTCGTGGCCGGTCCCACACCTTGCAATTCCCTATTTTATTTGTTTTCCCTCATCTCATGTATTTTTTTCCCAGTTTCAGCAAAACCATGGATTTTGCATATTTTCTCCAAATGTTGCTCAAACGTGCACCAGAAAATATCAAAATTCTCAGGAATGAAGCGCGGGCATCATGGTGACATGGTCACATCCCCTTGACCGACCAAGGGTGACCCTGAGGCTTGCAAACATCTGGCCCCGCATGTTTTAATGATTTTAACCTAATTTGCTCAATTGCTCAAATTAGGTTCAAACTCTTTCCAAACAATTGGAAGTTTGCTCAAACGACCATCCATTGGTCCCGCTGCCACCAAGAGCTGGTCCCATGACCTATTGGTCATCTTGCATTTTTCCATAAGTCAGGTTTTATTATTTGTCGCTCACACGAGCATTATTTTAGTAAATGATTAAACCAGCATTTAATCATTATTTCATCAACTGGTCCTTAAGAGACTTTGGTATTTTTTGCTCGTTCGAGCATCTGGGCATTATATGGTGAACCCATCATCCCATGTAGTCAGTCTTGATTTGCAATAAATCATCATTTCAGTAAAACTAGGGTTTTGAATCCAGAGCTCTGCAGAAACGAGATTCTGAGCAGATTCAAACACTCTGATAATTTTATGTTGATTCCATAATCAACGTTTTATTTATTTTGCTCGACCCAGCAGTCAGTAACTTAAATTAATATTTTATTTGGTCTTGCTACCAATGATTCATTAAAAGAGCAATATTTTCTCAAACTAGCAATATTCGCTCGAACCGGCAATATTCACTCAAATTAACAATAATTGCTCAGACCAAATAATATTGGTTCAACTATCAATATTCAGCAATTCAGCAACACAGTTTGCTCTACAATAATACCTCGTCTTAGAAGACGCATTTAATACATGAGTTTCAGAACATTTGCTAATCATGTTCAACTCGGCACTACATGGACTCATCGTCCCATAAATTCAGCAACTGACTCCGCAATCATGAGATTTCAATCATGTCACATGGGGAGGGGGATATTAACTAGGGTTTTGGTATGGAGGTCTACGACATGTGTGTTCACCCACAATGATAATGTAAGCAAGTCGTGCAATCAGATGGAAGAGTCAGCAAAGTAGTGGGTGGAAAATTAACCAAGTCTCCGCACGATGAGTAATTGGTTTAAGACGATTTCCCACTTCCCCACACTCTGATTCCAGAAAACTTTCACACTTCATCATGGTGTTTTCAACTCCGACATTATAAATGTCTCTGAATCCTGATTGAAATAACAAGGTTTTTCGAACACTCGAATAACATTCGCCAAAATGAGCAATTTCTTATCAAAGTTCATACAGACAATCCTTCGTCTACACGAACTCAGGGAAACCACTCTCAATTGAGCAAAATATAATTATTCAGAGCATTTTCACGCTGAATTCACAACACACCTACAATCTCAGATCACCATTGATCTCACACATTTCTCAGCTTCCCTCCTACAGATCAACCCATCCTCTCTTGTGACCGAATTGACTCTGGAACGACCATTGTTCTTGGTTTAGGCCGAAGTCCTACAGATTGATCTCTCGAACTTAAAGCACTCCCTTCTTGCAGTGCATCTATGTGAGGTTCAATATTTTGCTCGGTTCAAGGAGTCTCCACACGGTTGAATCTTCAATTTCGTAAAAACCAGCAAATCGTTTTCCCCCATCTACAACAACATGTCCAAAATTTACAGCAATTGGAGAAATGAGCAAAGAGTTGTGGCCAAAACATTGGACCACATGCTAGCTGAAAACTTTCTGAAGGTCTCCTGGAAGTTTACTGTTTCGTCGATTTCGGACCCTAAACATGCTCGGAACACAAAAATCTTCTTTGATAAAGTTTGGAAATTTTCTAGGCATGAGGATACATGGGTAGACCGCAAAAATCAGACATCGGACGAAGATTCTACAACAATTTCAATGAAGACCTAACTTCTGAATTTTCTGATGACGAATTATGACGAAATTCTTCGTTCATCCATATTTAAATCAGGATCAACACCATCAACGCAAATCATGTCTTCATCGTCAGTCGATAGTCTCATTTGCTGAAGTCGGCGGTGCTTCTGCTGACAAGGGACGACTCATAGATGATCGAAAGACATACAAAGTACCAGCTTTCCAGTGTCTCTGAAAGGTTGATTCATACCAGGATGAACATCTGCAAAATTCTTCATGTTTGACTTGATATTTCTGGAGCGTTATCCGGAAGATACAGAAGGGTGGTTATAACCAGAATTCATCACTATCTGAGGCGAAATACAGGGAGTCATGGATATATCAATAACAAGCACGCGCTGAAACGCTAACAATCCAACTCTTGCCTATTTACAATTTCACTAGCTATAGTGATTATAACGTCAAAATTTCGAAAAAACTTGCTCGTCCCTTCAAATCTGCAAAGACGAGCAAAATTTATTATTCAAAATCATGACTTGATTTTCATCAAATCTTGAACAACCCACGTGAATTTTAACACTCACTGGTTTTTCAAAAAAGGGGCAGACGTCCATCTTACAATTGTGAAAACTCACATACAAACATTATTTCACCATGTATAATTGTCTACTTTCAACAGTTGTTCAAAATCAAAACATTGATTTTACAAAATACACATATTTAACGTGAAACTCACGTAAATTTAAAAATATATCTATATATTTTTCTCCCTCGCACGAGCATCTGTCTTTGAAGAGAGAGTATATTTTCAAAATTTTGTGAACGCTCACATATCGAAAATAAAAAAATTCATGAAAGCTCGTAGACAATTTTTCTATTAACAAATGCACGTCTTTTCAAAAAAAAAAAAACCTTTTCTCTCGTACGAGCATTCACCTTTGGAACGAGAGTTTATTCCATTTTGTGAAATCTCACAAAGATAAACTTTTGGTTTTCGTGAAAGCTCATAGACAAAATTTTATATCATTAGACTCAGGTCTATTTTGTTTGTTCCTTAAACTAACGAACAAACGAGCGTCTATTCCTAAAATAAGGATTTCTTTTTTGGGCCCGGCCCGCGAATCCTAAACGACCAAGATCCCGTCATCAAGATCAGCGGTTCAACACCAATCTATGCTCATTAGACGATGCTCCATCATGCCATTTGGATCTTCATTCAAGTCATGGTTTGCTCGTACTATCAAAATCCGGTAATCTCTTAAATTACGACTAAGTTAAATTACTTATATTGTTTATGACCGGAAAATCACCATTCAATGCTGACTGAGGAACACGGATTTCCTCACCAAGCAGGGGACTTAATGTAGATGGTGGATTTTCGACAAAGGGTAAAATTGTAAAATTATACTCCAGATTCGGCAACCGAATGAGTATTGAGGCTCATGTCTCTCATTAAATCATGAAAGCTCATACCGTAAATCTCTGACTGAGAAGGATGTCTCTCAGAGTACATGTAGATGTGTAGCCTCTCAGTTGAGACCATGGCACATCTCATGAATGCTGAGCAATTTCAGCAATTACTCTGGATCCGGCAATCGGGTGAGTATTGAGACTCATGTCTCTAAGAATGAAAGCTCATGCCATAAACCTCTGATGGAGAAAGTCTCTCAGGGAAGATGTAGATGTGTAGTCTTCCAACTGAGTCCACGACATATCTCATACTGTATATAATCGAAATATTGGGCGACTCCTAGACAGCATGCCTGCTAGTATAGAGCGACAACGTCTTCGGGATGTAACCAGGTTTTCCCTGACTATACAAGAGGAATTTTACACTCCTGCGAGTTCATATTGCTCAACCTTCAGATAATTAATGCTCTTATATAGGAAGCCCTGCTAGTATAGAGACATCAGTTAAATTATCTTTAATCGTCTGAATATCTAGAAATATTCTACGAGCCATCATTTAATCGCTTGAATATCCAGGAATATTCTACGATTCTTCGTTATATTTCGTCACTTCAATTCGTGGTTCTTCCCAACAGAACTCCGCGGGTTAGTGATAAATATACAAAGAAACGGGTATCTGAGCATCGAATAACCCCTGACAGAAATGGTACAAGTGTACTTAGCAAATAATGCACATACCAGCATTTTGAATGCACAAACGAGCATTTCAAAAATACGAATGAACGATGAACCTATGCAAAATAGAAGGGGAAAATAATAATAATAAAAATATTAGCAAAGGCGCTAAGGGACTGGGCTCACCAGCCGGCCGGTCATGCCGTGAGCAGTCTCGCGCCATATTTTATATTTTATCACATTTTATTATTTTTCTCTAATCTCACGAAAATTCTCTATTTCGATCAAATCTCCTTTATTTCAAAGAAATTATCTAATCTCATGATTTTATCAAAATAATAAAATTAGGGAAAGGTGTCACGGGACCGAGCACCAACCGGCCGACCATGCCTTGGCCGTGGACTGTCCCACACCTCACGTCCCCATTATTTTATTATTCCACTTAAATTATGAAAATTTCTTGATTTCATGAATTTTCCCTAAAACCATGAAAATTACCTAATTTCATGAATTATGAAAAATATGGTAGAATTGGGAAAATTTTTGGGTCAGGGCTCTAGCCGGCTGGCCATGCCCTCGCCGATCCCACACGCCTATTATTTTATTATTATTTTATGTTTTGTTTCCTGATTCCATGAAAACTCCTTGATTTCAACAAAATACCTTGATTTCAACAAATCTCTTTGATTTTATGAAAATTCCCTAAAATCATGAAAATTATATAAAATTGGGAAGAGTGTCTTGGGACCCATGCCCATGCCCATGGCCGGCCGGCCATGCCTTGGCCATTTCTGGTCCCACACTCCCATTCCCTATTTTATTATTATTTTATCTCTCATCTCATGGAAGTTCCCTAATTTCATCAAATTCTCCAGTTTCATGGAATTTCCCTCAAATCAGAGAAAACACATAAAATTACATAAAACTGGGAAAATATGTGGGACCGCGCTTGTCAGCCGGACGGCCATGCCTTAACCGTGTCCGGTCCCACACCTTGCAATTCCCTGTTCTATTTTCCCTCATCTCATGCATTTTTCCCAGTTTCAGTAAAACTATGGATTTTGCATATTTTCTCAAAATGTTGTTCAAACGTGCACCAGAAAATATCAAAATTCTCAGGACTGAAGCGCATACACCATGGTGACCCGGGCACATCTCCTTGACCGACCAAGGGTGACCCTGAGGCTTGCAAACAGCTGGTCCCGCATGTGTTAATGATTTTAACCTAATTTGCTAGTATTAGGTTCAAACTCTTTCCAAACAATTAGGAATTTGATCAAATGACCATCTGTTGGTCCCGTGGACACCAAGAGCCGGTCTCATGACCTCTTGGTCGGTTCCCCATTTTTTCATAAACCAGGTTTCATTATTTGTTGCTGACACGAGCATTATTTCAGTAAATGATTAAACCAACATTTAATCATTATTTCACCAACTGGTCCTCAAGAGACTTTGGTATTCTTGCTCATTCGAGCATCTGGGCATTATATGGTGAACTCGTCATCCCATGTAGCTAGTCCTATGTTGATTTCCAATAAATCATCATCTCGGTAAAATTAGGGTTTTGAATCCAGAGCTCTACAGAAACATGATTCTGAGCAGGTTCAAACACTCTGATAATTTTATGTTGATTCCCTGATCAACATTCTTATTTATTTTGCCCGATCCAGCAGTCAGTAACTTAAATTAATATTTTATTTGATCTTGCTACCAACAATTCATCAAATTAGCAATATTCGCTCAGACTAGCAATATTTGCTCAGATCAAAGAATATTGATTCAACTATTAATATTCAACAATTCAGCAACACAGTTTGCCAGTTTTAGGTTATAATGGTACCTTGTATAAGCAGACACGTTAAATTCATGAGTTTCAGAACATTTGCAAATCATGTTCAGCTCAGCAATACATGGACTCATCGTCCCATGAAGTCATCAACTGACTCCACAATCACGAGATTTCAATCGTGTCACATGGGGGATATTAACTAGGGTTTTGGTCTGGCGGTTTACGGCACGTATGTTCACCCATGATGAGAATGTGTGCATGTCATGCAATCAGTTGGAAGAGTCAGAAAAGTAGTGGGTGGAAAATTAACTGAGTCTCCGCACGATGAGTAATTGGTTTTAACACGGTTTCCCACTTCTCCACTCTCTGATTTCAGCAACTGTCACACTTCATGGGATCATGGTGTTTTCAACTCCGGCATTATAAAATGTCTCTGAATCCTGATTGAAAGGAGGGGAAAATTCGAACACTCGAACATTGTCCTCAACGAGCAATTTCTCATCAAAATTCATATAGACAATCTTTTGTCTACACGAATTCAGAGAAATCACTCTCAATTGAGCGAAATTCAATCATTCAGAGGCGTTCTTACGCTGAATTCACAACACACCTATAATCTCAGATCACCATTGATCTCAAGCATTTCTTAGCTTCCCTCCTACATATCAACCCATCCTCTCTTGTGACCGAATTGACTCTGGAACGACTATTGTTCTTGGTTTAGGCCGGAGTCTTGTAGATTGATCTCTCGAACTTAAAGCATTCCCTTCTTGCAGTGCATCTGTGTGAGGTTCAACATTTTGCTCGGTTCAAGGAGTCTCCACACGGTCGACTCTTCAATTCCGTAAAAACCAGCTAATCGTTTTTCCCCATCTACAAGGCTTCACCTATTTTCGCCAAAAAACAAGTTTTGGTCGGCAACAGTACAATATCCAAAAACAACCTGGTAGCTTTCCATTTTGCTAGCCAGTTCTACTTTCTGATACAATTCGTAAACAACAACACCTTCTGAATCAACAATTTTGTTCTCAACACTCTCTTCGCTTCCTCCCTAAGACCAACCCTTCTCTTTCACTTTGTGACCGAAGCAAGCCTGGAACGGCCATTTCTTGGTTTAGGCCAGGATTGTACATATCGATATATCGAACCAAAAGTACTCCCGTGCAGTGCATTGTTTAGGGTCTAGAATCGTTTCTCACCCACACACCAAAAATTACCAAAATCGGCAGAAACGACTTTCACCCACAAACACCTTGATATTTGATATAATATGTTGTGAACCCTTATGGTTTAGGTGAATTTTTGGTTTAGCTGGATTAAGTTCTAGCCCATGTTGGTAGGCTTTATCAAAGGATCATGAGGGGTTCTTATTGAAACAATATGTGAAAAAGTCACAATATGTTTAATCGTTTGGTTTAGCATAAAAGCATATGTGTTTCGGGGTTTTCAACTTTTGCTTGCAATAGTTAAACTCGGTTTTCAACCTTTCTCTGGTAAAGGTTGGTTGTTGTTATTATTTTCTCTTACATAAGGATGACAACATAATGATATTTCGGTATCAATTCTCCCTGGAAAGAAGATGCAAACATTATTGGAGAAGTGGATGCAAAATTTTAGGTAACAATTTTGTTAGTTAATCGTTTTCCTGTGTTAAGAAAAGCCTGATTTTAACCTACTAAGGGAATCGTAATTCCACCAAATTCCCTAGGCCCATGAATTCTACCTTTATAATTCTGCATCCAAACCCACCATGACATTTTGAATTTTTATTTCAATAGACTATGTTCTAGAACCATGTTTAGACGTTCTAATTACAATATCCTATTAAGATATTAGTGAATTTCACATCCTACTTCTACCACCTTTCAGCTGTATAGGGCTTAATATGAAAGTCCATATGTGAGTTGAGTTACTTTTTCAGAATAATATAAATGGCTTAAAGTTGGTTTCGGTTAAGTATTATTAACTCAGGCGTCAGAATACTTCATTTTTCAGACTTCGTTTTATAATTCAGGAGGATTTGACGAGAAATACTCTAATCTCGATAAACAATCTAACATACTTATCAAGTATTTTATACAACATTCGTGCGGTAACGGCACAGGTTAAACTCTAGTAAGCATATATACCGATGAATAATACATTACAAAAATTCACATGCATTTTATAATGTAGGAAATACCAATTATCTCTAGGAATAATATATTATAGTTAGTTTGGTCATGTTGACCTAGTCAACTGTCTATTTGGTCATTTTTTTAAAATATTTTTTTTGTTTGGTCCTACAAATTATTATTTAGTCCTAGGGTGTATAATATCCACGCGGGATGACGTCATGGATGATGTAATTGTCGTTTGGTAGTAGCAGAAATACCCTTTTGGGACCATATAATATATATACTCAATTATTAAGAGAGAATACATTATTTTTTAGATTTACTTTCTCTCTTCTCTCGGTTTTTCCTTTCTTCTTTGCTGCTACAATTTCTCTAGGGATTTTATTTTTTTCTGCTGCTGCAATTGTTTATAGAGATTAGAGGATCTTGAAGACTAATTTATAGAGATTACGAAGACAAATTCGAAGATTGATTTGCTTACATAAATTTATGAAGATTAATTTGAAGATTTTTTTATTTAAAATTTTCTATGCTGATGTCAAATAAGATGAAGATTGATAACGAAGATGATGATGAAGAATGAACTCTATTAGGTGTTTGTTTTAAAGAATGAACTCTATTCTAGTTTGAATTTGGTTTGTTCTTGTTGTGTGTTCATTAGAGAGAATGAACTCTGTTTTTTTGTCATAATAATGAAGTTTTGCGTTGTGTTCATTTTACAGAATGAACTCAGTTTTCATATGTGATTTAGCTTGGTTTTATTAGGTGTTCATTTGAAAGAATGAACTATGAAGTTCATCAAACAGAATGAACTCTTGTACGAAATAAGTAGGAATTAACACGAAAGGGTATTTTTGTCCGTTTTATATTTTCAAATAATTATGGACCAAACATAAAATGTGTTTTCCCAAAGGACCAGACAGACTTGGGACCACCTAAAAAAAGACCAAACGATTATTTCCCTTTTTATAATAGTGTGTGATGATGTCACGTGTCTGACACGAGGACTCGCGCGTCCAAGAGTCATAGTACGTAGACACGTGACTATTTTAGGTGTGCGGGTGATATTGAGTGTCGGGACAATATCGCTCAAATGTGAACAAATACGTAAAGGAAACACTAACGAGCACGCCAAGCCGACTTAGCTCAGTGGTAGAGCGCGTGACTTTTAATCCCGTGGTCAAGGGTTCGATCCCCTTAGTCGGCGTAACGTTTTTTTTTCTATTTCTAATTTCTAATTTGAAACATTTCAGTTTCATCAAGATAAGTTTGTTCTTATGAGTCTATATCCCCTTAGTCGGCGTAACCTTACATTTCAGTTTCGGCAAGATAAAGTTTGTTGTCAGTACAATCATCAACAAATTCAAACCAAACTCACAATTTTATTGATGCAAATAAAGAACCAATACAAATCTGCAAATAAAGAACCAATACAAATCCCACAAAATGCAGAGACCATTACAGTCTCTCAGATATCTATAAACCGAGAAGCATAAATCTCGCATTCATCAACATCCACAAACAAAACAATCAACCTTAGTGGAAAAAAAACATATGCACATTAAATAAAAGTGTACAATTCTGTTTTTTGATGTGCTGAAACTGAGGAAGGAAATCTTCACTGCGGTACTGTACAGCACAAAAAGCTGCTTATGAAGGACTTATTCCGTTTGAGATTCTCTTTCCCCACTATTTCTTTCCTCGGTGATTCAGGACCATCATCCTTCATGACGGCTAACAACGGAGCATTTACCGTGTCTGTACTAACTCGTTCCGATTCAGTTACCTGTTTCTCTGTTAACTTTTTTGGTGGTTCAGTTTCCTGATTTAGCAATGGGGTTCGACCGGATTGCCCGATGGTTGAATCAACTGCTCGACTGGATTCTCCAATTCGTTGGCTAGTGTTGCCTTCCAAATCTAACAGGCTTTGTAAGGGAACTGGTTTCTCCAGGTCCTTCGCTGGGTCTTCAGTTTTTGCAATTGGTTTCTCGACTGCAACGTTTGTTTCTGCTTTTGCAACTGGTTTCTCGACAACAACGTTTGATTCTGCTTTTGCAACTGGTGTCTCGACAACAAATCTTGGCTCTGCTTTTGCAACTGGTTTCTCGACAGCATGACTTGATTCTGGTATCACATCAAGTGTGGCAGCAGGTTCTTCTTGTTTACATTCATAAAAAAAGGTTTCGGCTTTTGTGAGCTCTGCTGGCTTCGGTTCTTCAGCTTTATGTTCGTGGGTACCAGTTTTTGTATCCACCGGTATTTCTGAAACAATAACTCGACGAATAAATTTACAACACTGCCAAAAAGGAAATTCTAATACTACTGGTATTTCTTTGTTAGCAGAAAGTTACCTTTTTCGACAGGTATTTCAATTTGAACTTGGTTACTTATCTCGGAGCTTGTATCAGTTGGAACCTGTAAAACACTTGCCAATCCAACAGATGCTTCAGCCGCAGTAGCATCTGGCTCTGGAATTACCAAGGACCAATATCAGATAACAACACAGAGAATTAGGTGCAGATTTTTCCTGTCTTGTCTAAATAATCATGCACAACAATATACCATGTGATCTGTAAAGTTAAAACCGATATTCGACTTCGTATACCAAGTCAGGTATTCCACCTTTAGATGCAAAAACATGTATTTAGGATCATTTGCCACCAACAAAACCAGTCTGATTGTTATGTAAAACATTTACTAACCTTTAGTATCTAATTCTTGTTTCACAACATCACTTGCTCCTGATGTTTCCTCGGGTTTCACTTCTTTGTTCTTGTCGTGCTTTTTCAGTTTTTCAGCTCCGTTCTTATGATGCCCTGCACAAGATCAAACCTTATTACAACAGAAAATCAAACACACTTTTGTACAAATCTAGCTATGAGCTAATTTAGACAAAAGAAAATTTTAAAAACACAACTGTTGAGCTAAAAAATTTCATTCAAAAAAGATAAAATCTCTGAATATGTAAAATTTTCAACACCACAAACCTGATTGCTCGTTACCCATGGCGTCGTTACGATTGGATCAGTTATTAAAAATCATGGGTTAGCAGTGAAGAAAACAGAAGAAACAATTATAACTACGAAAGCTATTTGAGCACCAATATATCTGGAATGGACCCTTGGAAAAATTTGTTCTGACAAAAAAAATCTTTTCTAGTTTAAGAAGTTATTTGAACCTGATAATGATAATTGGTGGACAACCAACCTGAGTTTGATATTTCCAGCAGAGTTTGAATACTTAATTGATTGAAATTGAAACAACCAATAAGACACACCTGTTGCTTATATCATACGACTAGGTATTATCATATATCAGCACTTCAAAATTCATTAGTCGATTATTAGTCGCTAACACGCCTTCGATGTGTTCAATTGAATATTGCAAAAAAGGACTCCTTCAAGTGTCAATGGTGAGACAGCCTATTACGTTACCATTTAAGTAGTGGATATTGAACTGGACTTGGTTGTGACGGGGGATTCGATAGGATACTTGACTTTTGGTCATTCTTATTGATTTTAGCTAAAAAACAAGGGAAACACGACAAGACCAGCTTTTTTGGCTTGGGTGGCAAATATATGCTACCTCACCAGTCCGGATAAGTCAGTTACCAATTCCCAACATGACAGAGATCAGCTGCTGATGTATTTGCGCAAGATAATTTGGCTATGTCCCGAGTCCTTGGCACATTTTCCATCCGTCTGTTGCAAATTTGGAGGGCCAGCAGTAGCTGCAAGGAAAGGAGATTACATATTTGGAGTCACTGAGTTTTGCTATCCATGTAGTTGTACTTTGATGCTATCCATGTAGCTATACTCTGATCATCCGTGCTTTTTTGAGTTTATTACAATACTATTAAACTTTATCAAGTGCTTAGCTAGTTTATCAACAAGAAAATTACATCCTCTATCTATATAATAATACTAGGATATGACCCGTTACGGCCCGGGTTTTGGTTAGTTGTCGAAAATAGAGATGATCCATGACTTCAATTTCATCAATTTCTTTAGCTACTTTCTTTAGCAGTCGTGGATTCAAGAATTTGTAAAACAGTCAATAATTATTTTCTTGACTCGTCTAGCTTGTCTTTGCTATCTGCAGCCAAAATTAAGTTTATAAGTTTATTATGTTGTTTATCTTTTACCCAATTGAATTAATTGATGAAGTTCTGTCTACACAATGTAATTACCTTTTTGAAGATTATCTTGCTCAATTTAACAAAAACAATGTTCTTACAGCTTCAGCATGTTTATCGTTAGCCGGTGCATGAGTGGATTTAAACCCTCCTCATCAAAGCAACAGACAGTTTCTGATAGGAAATTGAAAAAGGCTTGTTCTTTCCCAATGAAGTTCTTCCAAAATCATATTTGAGGTCTGCACTTCAAATAGTTCAATCTTACACTGCCCAGAATAAAAAAATTCCAACCAAAATATGAGAACGTCAAAACATATCTGTGTACACAGCTGCACTTTTGCAATGGTCTCCAACTGGATGAGATAAATTAACTAAAAGTAGAAAAAGAAAAAGATTAAGTGCATTCAAAGTAGAAAAGGGAAACTTGTTATGGTTTATACATCTCCAATTCTTCTGTTACATACTTTTCCACTAACCCTATGGATTAGTTAAGCATTTCATAGTTTTTTTTTTTTTTTTTTGAAGCGAAAGGAAAATTCTATTAAGAGATTATGAGGGAACATTTTGTTTTTCTGCCTCCAGTTGACGTATAATGCAACCTGGAGGGTTGCTGATCCAAACATTATCTAATCTATCAAGTCTAGCTTTTTTAGACAGAATGTCTGCTATTTTGTTCTTCTCTTTTGGAATGTAATGACAAGACCATAAATTAAATTCATTTAACAAACGTCTAATATCTAAAACTAAATTATGGAGCCTCCAGTCTAGGTTGAGGCTGCCATCATTAACTGCATCTGCAACTATCTTTGAGTCCAGCTCGAAACGAACTTTTTGGAGTTTTAGTTCTTTGGCCCATGAAACTGCTTCCCAAAGGCTTCGGCATTCACTTTTCAAGACTCTCCAGGCATTATTCAAATAGATGCATTTTGCTCCTTCTTGTAAACCCGCATGATTTACTGAATATTAGTCCTAGCCCACCTGTTTTTAAATTATCATGAAAAGAACCATCTACATTGCAAGTAATACAATCTGTAGAAGGGGGAGTCCATTGTAGATTTTCTCGATTTTGTTTTGTGCTTCTTATTTGAGTAGTGCCGTAAGCATTACTGTGTTCTTGGATGGATAGTCTACACACTGAAAATGATTTTATCTGTGTAACTTTAGAGTTTTGAAAGACTCTCGGCACCTTTCATGCCAGATGCACCACACCGTGATGGCTCTTGAGACTAGATTGTTTTCCGTAATTTTGTTTCTTTGGAGGTTTTCGAACCAATTGCAAATCCAAATTGAGATTGTAAGTACCGATAGCCCTATCGCCGTGAATCGCAAACCAGACAGCCCGAGCGAAGCTACGATTTATTAGAACATGCTCGGGAGATTCAACACGATTCTTTGCAGAACGGGCATTGCGATCGATGTGCGCATATAGGTAACCAGCTTGTCTCTTGTTGGCGAGAAAACCTTTGATGCATTTCCATAAAAAATGACGGATTCTTGGCGGGCGTTGAGTTTCCATAACAGACTTGAATATTTGGTTCATTCTTGTACCAAGAGAGGCGATTAAGGTGTTATCTTGGTACATTTTCTGTAAGATGATTTGACGGAGAACTTACCACTCTTCTCAAGAAGCCAGACCAACTTGTCGTCATTATTTTTGTGGATGGGAATTTTCGAATAAGTTCGACGATGGGAGTTGGTTCAAATAGAGAGTTGAGAAGATTTGTATTCCAAGAGGAGGAATTGTGATCAAGCAGCTGCCAGACATGGGTATGACTGTGAGGATTAAGCTGCGCTTTGCTTGGGTGAAGGTGGTTCGCTATCTGTGGTATCCATCTGTGTTTCCAGATCTTGATGGTGTTACCATTACCGAGACTCCGGCAATTGTGTTGCTTGATGAAAGGAAGCTCAGACGAGATGCTACGCCAAGACCATGTAGAGTTGGCTTTCTTCTTTAGATTGAATACCTCACCATCAGGGTAGTACTTGGCTTCCATGGATTTTGCCCAAAGTGTAGAGTTTGCTTCACAAAGTCTCCAGGCGGATTTTGCTAAAAGGGCTCTGTTGAGGATCTTTGAGATCTCTAAAACCTAAACCTCCTTCTTCTTTGGGTAGATTTGTATCTTTCCATTTTACTGCATGTCTCCCTTTGTTGGACTTCTTATTTCTCCAGAAAGCTTGTTGACTTGAGTTCATTTTAGATATGGTTGCGGTAGGAAGTTTGAAGCTGCACATGTGATAAATGGGAATGGCATTCGTGACATGACGGACCATCACACTTCGACCAGCTTCAGCCATGTCTATGCCATTCCATCTAGAGTATTTTGCTTCCATTTTGTCTACCAAAGTCGAGAAGGGGATTTTTTTCCTTCTTCCAACAAAGAAGGGAAGGCCAAGGTAAGTTTCCTCTGAGATATTAAGCTGTCTAACCTGCAAGATACCACTGAGAATCTGACCAGAAGAAGGGCTTACATTTTTGCTGAAGTAGACTGCCGATTTTGAAAAGTTTATGAGCTGACCCGAACAAGCGCTGAAGTCTTCTATCACTTGGAGAAGATTGTTAACTTGAGTGAGATTCGCCTTACAAAAGAGAAGGCAGTCATCCGCGAAGAGGAGATGATTAATCTTTGGTGCAGACCTTGAGATTTTTATACCCGAAAGTTTTCTAGTGGCTTCACAGTGAGCAAGCATTCTAGAGAAAGATTCCATCGCAATGATAAAGAGGTACGGAGATAGGGGGTCGCCTTGACGAATGCCCCTCGTTGGCTTGAAAGGAGATGTAGGAGAACCATTAATCATGATTTCAATGTTTGTGGTGCTTATACACTGCTGAATTAGATGGCAAAATTTTTCGTTGAAACCAAATTTTCTTAATATTTCAATCAAGAAGCTCCATTCTAGTCTATCGAAAGCCTTAGACATGTCCATTTTTAGAGCAAGTTGACCGGTATATCCCTCTTTTCTTTTCATTGCTTGAACAATTTCCTGCACTAAGCTGACATTTTCAGATATAAGTCGTCCTGGGACATACGCTGTTTGCATTGGAGATATAATTGTTTCGATGTGCTTCTTCATTCTCAGGGCAATGACTTTTGAAATGATTTTGTAGACCGTGTTGCATAAGGCAATTGGACGGAAGTCTTCTGGTTTATGAGCTGTTTTAGTTTTTGGGATTAAGGTTACCCTGGTTTGGTTCAGCTGATTGAGGAGAAAGCCCGAATGAAAGAAAGCTTGCACCGTACTGCAAACTTCTGTTTTAACAATACTCCATTGCGTTTGATAAAAACCCGGTGGAAAACCGTCTGGTCCAGGGCTTGTCCACGGTTCCATTGACATTAAAGCATAATAAACCTCCTGTTCAGTAGGGATTGCAGTGAGAGCGACATTGTCCTCCTCCAAGATGCAGGTATGAATATGGTCGAGAAAAAGAAAGCAGTCTGCAGGGTTTGACGTAGACATGATCTTTTCGAAGTGAGTTTTAAGCAAGTGCTCCATAGCGTCTCTAGTTTGGCACCAGGAACCATCCGGAGCAAGAAGAGAGTCGATTCTGTTGCGAGCTTTTCGTCTGTTTGCTCTAATATGGAAGTACTTTGAGTTTTTGTCCATTTCCTTGTAGAAGTGGTCTTTGGATTTTTGGCGGTTGGAGGAAGCTTGAATGTCGTAAAGTTTACTGACTTCACATTCAAGTTTGAGAACTTCATCTGTGTTGCAACCTGCTACATCGGTTTCTGGAGCCTGGCTATACCGGTTTGAAGATCAATGATTTTTTCTGGGTATTACCAAAAGTAGCCTTACTCCATTTCGAAAGAATCTGACGAGTATTTGCTTGTTTATTGGACAATATGTAAGCCTTTGAACCTGCAAAGTTAGTTGACCATGCATGCATAATTTCACTAACACAGGACTCATTATTGAGCCAATGATTCCAAAACTTCCAGTTTCTACCAGTAGTTGTATGGTGGTTGTAAAGGTTAAGAAGAATAGGCGTGTGGTCTGAACCATTTTGTTTGAGATGCAAGACAGTGGAATCTGGGTAATCAATGAACCAAAGAGAGTTAACTAGAGCTCTATCTAACCTAGATTTATGTTTTCCTGTCCCGTGACTATTACTAGTCCAAGTGAACGGATTCCCCGAGAAGCCTAGATCAGACAGGTCAGAGTCTCTGATAATTTTAATGATATTTTCAGAAGTAGTAGTACCAAAAGTGTTATTTCTCTCATCAGGACTTAATGTAATGTTTAAGTCACCTAAGATAACCCAAGGAATGGTTACAGATTCACTCGAGTGCTTTAAGTAAGACCATTGAGCATTCTGTTCATGTTTGTAAGGTGTACCATAAACACAGGAGAGAAACCAGTCACTTTTAGCCCTATCATTTGACACAATAGCGTGTATCATTTTTTCAGACTTGTTTACGACCTCTAGAGAAAAGCCATCTTTCCAGAGAAGGAGGAGGCCTCTGCGATACCTCTGAAGGCACATAGCATTTGTTTGGCAAACCTAAGAAATAGGAAAGACTGAGGATCCTATTATCATTTAATTTAGTTTCTGAGATGAAAATTATGTCCGGTGAGTGAGTTGAATTTAGCAGATGCAGATGGTCTCTTGTATTTTTTCCTAGAAAACCTTGGCAATTCCAACCAAGAATTTTCATATTTAAAGAGAAGTTATCTAACCAGTAGTAATTTAATTTAATGCCGAATAATTTCGTACCAGAAACTTGAATAAAAAGAAGGTGGGTAACGATTCAGCAGAAAGGAGAAGAAGTTACCAGAGTTGGTAGAGCAGCAGTAGCCTCGTCCGGCACCATGGGGTTTTCTTTGATGGTGTTCTCTCCCTCCTCTGATAAAGCATGCTCCATTCCATCAACCTCCACAGAAGGATTCTTGGTATTGTTTTGTACCGTGTTCACCTCCATGTACGCCAGTTCATCGGTAAACTCTTCTCCAGTCTCTTCGTGTTGTCTAAGTCTTTTTGGCCTTCTAGTTTCATCATGGACACTCTCTTGTGTTGCTACCTTTGCTGTGCTAGCGTCACATATTTTTTGAGTTAAGAGAGTTATGACATCGCAGATTTCAACTCCGTATTCGTTAGCCAAGTCATGCATATACTTTGTGTATTCTTCATTTGTGTAACTTCGCAATCAGTAAATCATGAGTTATATCAAAGACAATCTTCATCGTTATGGTTAACGGTCCAACATTGATTACACAGTTATGTGGTTGACGCTCCCAATGGTATCTAACCCGTAACTCCTCCAACTCTTGTATTCCACCATCCACCTCGAAAGAGGGGGCTTACTTAGATCCATTTTGATTCTGCAGAGATCATGTTACCATAAGACGGCTGCAGTTTTGTGGGGTAGTCGATATCTTTGGGCCGAGTTCAGATAAAGCTTCATCGATTATTTGAGTAGAATGGTGTTCAAGTAAAAGGTTTTGAAATGGACTGTCCATTCACAAAGTGGGTGAAGTTCCAGTCATGTAGAGGGATAGCATCATCATACGGTTGCGGGTTAAGGTGAGACTTGCAAACATTCCAAGGATTTTTCTTGAGCACGTCATTCATCTTTTCTAGCGATCAAACATGAAGAGGAAAATGTTTCTGTCTAAAGCCCGCATTCCTCTCTCGAAGTTGTACGATTTCCAAAGCACTTTGAGTTCCTTTCGACCTCATCTGTTTCTAGCCCGTCGAGTTGAAAGCTTTTCCGATTAAAGAATGACCTCGTTCTTCCCGAGCCATTGATAAAGCTCTTGTTGAACCAATCGAATGTCTTACTCTTGCCAAGGGAATATTTAAAGTTTGCTTTACGAATCGATTGGTGATCGAACTTATCTGGTTATTAGAGGAAGAAGCCATTGTTTTGGTTTGATAATGATGAAAGGAAGTGATTAAAACAGGAGAGTTATCTTTGGGTTTTTATGAATTGAACCACTTGGACATGGAGAGTCGAGATACTTATGTTGAAAGCATAAGAAGACCACTTATTTGGAGTTTGCAAAAGTCTGTCACTGAGATGCCTCCAATTACGGATATTGGAATTATTGTTTTTCTCAAACCTCAAAGTAATAACACGGCTACTTTGTCTTTGGTAAAAAGTTTTGAAAGTGGGTATTTTTCTTGGAAGAGGATGATGGTAAGGACTGGAAAAAGGAGGGGACTTCTGCTGCTTTTTTATGAAGTGAAAATCCTTCATATGAAAATTTGAACGTTTTTCATAAAAGGCAAAAGGAGACGGCGAAGGTTTTTCATAAAAGGCAAAAGGAGACGGCCTGATTAGGGAGTGATCATGTCTTCCGTTTAAACTCCTCCAATCAAGGGCTGTTGGTCGGTTGTTTATTCCAATCGAGAAATAATTTACACTGCCTCTCTGTCTTGGGTAAATGAATAAGGACGTTGAAAAATCTCTGGAAAGCAAACAATCGACGAAGACAACATCATTTCACCTTTTTATCATTAAAGGTGTAAAGGGTTGTGAAAATTAACCTTTCGAGTAAAAATAATTTTCCTCAAAAACCAAACCACGAAAATGTCGCCTCCAAACAAAGGTATTGGAAATTTGATTTTTCTTTGGCGCCAAAATGTATCCACTTGTAGACACCGTAGAAATTGCAGATATCGTAGACATCGTTGAGAAGAACTGTGTTGTCGATAATGGAAGTAAGACTAGCTTTGTTGAGGTGATCATAAACGTGATCGATAGGAAAATATTGGGACATCTTTGGAAGAATCCATCTTGAGATTGATGGACTGCAAAACTGCCGTTGATAATGGAGTGCATACTTTGCTATATAGAGAGATAACAGAGTGAGAGCGTGGGAGAGAATTGGACCGGTCCAATAATGGATAATTCCCATGGTTCAAGGACGAGGCTCTGCAGAAAGATTAAGAAGACATTAGGGAGAAGCAGAAAAAGAAAAATTAAGAAAAAGAGATTGCAAATCTTGCATCTGTTATGTTAATTATTCAGAAGATGGTTAAACTTTTTCTCTTGTTTTAGTGATAATTTGTATGATCTGGGTATAGAGAGAACATGGGTTTGTTTTTTGCCAATTCGGTTTCCGGTTATAGGAGATATAAACTTTGTTCTAACTGAAGGAGAGAAGAGAGGAGGAAAGAAGAAGAGCTCGGAAGAACTCCAAGCATTTCATAGTTTTCTTGCATTAGAACCCTCAATGAACACAATATCAATACTAACAGGAAGAAGATTTTCAAAAACACTTAATTTAATAAAATAGACACTTATTAAATTAAGATGTACAAATAAGACCATTTCTTCCGGTTTTGTCAACTTTATCGCTTCTAATTCCAACTAATTGCAACGGGACTATCAACAATGTGTTTACTATAACCCCATTATATATGATGAAATCTTCCATGTCAAAATTTCCCTTCTATTGCCACCTATTTCATTCATCATAGTTTCTCTAGTCTCAGTAATCACCTTAATCTCTTGGACAACATCTTGAAATCCCAGGCTTAGTTTCCGTCTTGTGACAACATCCCAAGCTTAGGTTCGAAAAACACAGACGAACCCGTAAAATTCACTGCGGTAGCATCTAGGCTTCAGCAAGTAATGAAAAGGTATAGCAGATGGTACTTCAGAAGAAAGTCAAAAGAACTTGAAAAAGATATTATGAGATTTCAATGAGAAAATAAAGCAAGGAATCAATGTTTCAAAATACATACCTCTTCACACACTCCAGCAGGGAATGTAGGTATGATTGTAACATATGCTGCAATACTGTGGGGTTGCACGAAACAGTACTGGCTAGATAGGTGTTGTCACAACTCGATTATAGATCTTCAAATTCAGTGAAACTTTATAGATAGGAAGCTCAGCTAAAGCGCAACCGAGAGGCTAAACCTCTATATTCCACTTGAAGAAAAATCGGTGTGCATTTCGGGTTGGAGGGGAAAAATATTCTCAACTGCAACGGTGAACTTGTTAGGAGAATATACGTCACCAATGCGTTGCAGGGGGTTTTTAGAAACAAACCTGTGAATTTCATCTACCTGCAACAAATCGAATATGGTCAGATATCATAATAGTGAGCAAATGGTGTGTCCTCAATGTTCCCAATGGTAGAAAATAACTTCAAATAGACACCATACCTGATGGCAAAAGAAACTTCCAAGAATTTAAAATTTCCATATGAGGTTTTTAGAAACAAACCTGTGAATTTCGTCTCCCTACAACAAATCGAATGTGGTCAGATATCAATATCATAATAGTGTACAAATGGTGTGTCCTTGATGTTCCTGATGGTAGAAAATAACTTCAAATAGACATCAACACTGATTGCAAAAGAAACTTCCAAGAATTCAAAATTTCTGGCCACAGATGCATCAAGAGCTTGGTAATACTATCTAGTAAACTCAACTCTCGCCACATTCAAATGTTTTTCTAGGTGGAACTTGCGTTTAGCAGCAAGATAAGAACACACTTGTACCTATAAAGAGATAGTGAATTCATGGTTGCTTAGGATGAGATAAGAGCTTGTAGCAAGATTTGAATAAATGACACACAACAAATATAAAAAAACCACAAAATACGTACTGAACACAGAAAAATTGAGTCGCCAAACAGGTGAATGGAGCGTAAAACACCTTTACAGTGACTATTTATCTACCTACTTTCAAAATTTTCATTTTAGAAATGAGTGTGCAATTATTATTTTGTTATCAGTTGAGTTTCTAAGTATGAATTTACCAGAAATCTCGTAAGAAATTACATTGCTGTGAAAAGTATGTAAGTTGATCAAAATCTATGCCTTGGCATACTGCACATTATCCTAACACCCTACATAGAAAAATTACTGCTCGCTTTAAATCCACCTTGCAAATACTAAATATTGATTACATGGGTTGTTATACTCTTCACCCTAACAGGTTCTAATCAAGCAACATATAATATCAATTATGTCTACAAATATCACGCAACCCTCATGCCAATAAGATCTTTCTATAGTCAGCTTTCAACACTAAGAAAATCCAACAACGGAAAACAAACAAATGGCTTGTGGATTAATGATACTACAACATCTAGATCATTTACGCAACACCATTCGTATCAATATCCCAAAAAGGCCAAAACTCAACACTAAAAGAAAATAATCAGTTGGATGGTTATAAAAAATCACATTTATCATCCATCGGCAACATATCCAAGCTGATGACTTCAATGTCCCACTTCTACTCTAGTTCATTCTACTTTTTAATATCCGGTGTCAAGTTATCCATACCTGCCCTTAATCCATTTGAGGAATATGATTGAAGGTCTTATGGCGGTCTTTACAAAAACAAAAAATGCCATACACAAAAACTATAATTTTACTTTACCATGCCGACAAAATGAAATTTAGAGCAGTGATTTTTGATAGAAAGGTAATCCATTGTAGCTTACATCTGTGGTTTATCATACTATGCACAAACACTATCATCATCAGAGATTCAAATATGTGAAAACCAAAAGCGCTTGAGCTTTTTAGCAAATGGATTAAATACTTCAATATGATACCATTGATTGGGTGTTAACGAAGGCATAAGAGAAGTAACGACATTCCCAGTGCTATTTTCCTCGATATAAACTGATTGTTAAGTTTACCATATCATGAAGAAAAATGTTTCCAACATAGTCATGCCAACCCGGTGCGATCAATAGATTGAAAACAGTGGAACTACTTACCCCTCCATTAGAAAGAGCAATAAGCATCTCTCCGCAACATCTTCCATAAGCCCAGATAAGGGATTCTACAGAGACCCCAATAAATTTAAAATTTACTTTCCTGAAATTTGAAGCTAGAAATTACCCATTAATGCATAAAATAATCTCAAATTAAACCCGTATAGACAAGATTTTTTTAATTTTTCTTAAAAATAAAATCCAAATCAAATGAAATAGACTTAAAAACTAATTTTTAGATAACCAAAATGAGAAAGAGATAATGTCATACATGGCATATGATTGATCATTGAGATTCATTTTTGAAGAAACGCTATTGAGTTCTTGAGTTCCTTCGATGCGTTTTCTTTTTCAGCTTTGAATGATTATTATTTGGTCAGCCTTGAAACATTAACATTTGAATCAAATACAAATTTAAACTGGAGATAGAATTGACCTAACAGTTGTTGAATATTCAACACCAACTTAGTCAAGTGTTCACATCTATCTAAATTAACCTAGAAATATCTAGGATGTCTAGAGTCAATGTTAGACAATTAACATGTGTAAAATGAGTGTTCTAGAGTTAGACAAATCAAATAAGAATACTAGATTGTCTAGTAGTTGGTTTGGTAAGCCTCCATAGGCATAGTTGTTAGCCTCCAAAGGCATAGTTGTTAGCCTCCATAGGCATAGTTGTTAGCCTCCATAGGCATAGTTCTCTTCTTCTTTTTGTAGCCTATAAATAGGCATGTTGTATTCATTTGTAAGTAAGCAATCAAGAATCAATCAATACAAGGTTCAAGTTACAAAGTCCTTGCTTCCACCCTCACTACTAGAGTTCTAGGAGCTCTATACGAGCAACACCACTATGCTCGATATCTCCGAAAACATTATCAAGGGTTCTAAGTTCTTGATAAGAGTATAAATTTTAACTTGGTATCAGAGCTCGTTCGATCCGAAATGGGCGTAAAAGTTTCCGCTACGAATTGATGGGTTTCAAAGCTTTCGAGTTGAGAAGATATGAAGTTTAAGAAGGAGAAGATGCAAACACCACTAAGAAGATTTCAACCATTCCAACTGTCAAAAAAAAAAAAAAAAAATCCTACCTTCACAGGAGCAAAAACGCCTCCATGTGGAAAAAGAAAAGTAGAGAAGAAAAAAAGAAATCACTTTTTGATAAGTGACCGAAGACAAGTTTGAGGGAAGAGAGCAATAATTTTCCTCCTCAAATTGTTTACAAAATTCTAAAGACAATTGTGGGAAGAGTGCACCAAGGATTGCCTCCACAATCGTTCAAGAGTTTTAGAAGCCGATATCATGAAAACGTCAACAACGAATGCCTCCATATATTGAGGGAAGAGAGCTTCAAATGATCGCCTCCTCATATTGTGGGAAGAGAGCCTCAATGAGACGACCTACTCGGTTTTGAGAGAAAAAAAAATGGCAAGAAAGCCATGTTTGTCACGACAACATCAAGTTTCTACTTGTGACACGAAGCCGGTGGACATGTATCCACTGGAAGAAGAAAAAACTACTGCTACTACAAGACAAAGCTTTTGTAATATCGACATTTCAAAAATGTTGAATTTGTAGAGGCTTGCACACATAAGTTAGGAGACATACTAAATGAGCAAGAAATACTAAAAGAGAAGAAATGGGGTCTCCATGAAGAAAAAAAAAAAGGGGTCTCCATGAAAAAAAAAACAAGATAAAAGAGAAGAAGAAAGGTCACTTCCTAATAAGTGATCAGAGAAGGGTTTGAGGGTAAGAACAATAAGTGGTTGTTTCCTCAAATCGGGAAGAAAAAAAAAAAGAATATTGAGGGTAAGAGCAACAGATTGCTTCCTCAATTGTCGAAGAAAAGCATGGCATGTTTGTCACGAGATACTAAATCATATTCGTGATAAGAAGAAGAACAAAAAAAAATAAAAAATAAAAAATAAAAACGGCGGTACGTGGCGGCAAACATTAAGAGTTTACTGCGAGCGAAGCAAGCATGAGGAGATAAGAGCCGCAAACGGAGATTGGGTGAATATCAAAAAAAAAAAACAGAGCCATTACAAATTACGGGGGAGTGTTGGAATTACCTAATTTGTAATGTCTAAATGGGTTTGCAGGTGTTTGTTTAAATAGTACAAACCAAAGTGTGACAATTATGTCATAGCGTGGCAAATCCATACGAATTCAAATGTGGCAAATCTGGATAAAGTGGCAAATTTGTAACATCAAATAACAAGAAGAAAAATAGTTAGAGCTTGTGGCAGAAGCTTGACGAAATGAAAGATTGTGAGAGAATCTGGATAACCAAAGAAGTGTTACAGTTTTCGAACAAAAGCGTGACTGGAACAAAGATGAATAGAAGAAGAAACAACAAAAAATGTTGTGAAGAAACGGAAGAAATGGAAGCAATCACCAAGTGGTGATGAGATAGAGAACAACAAAAGTGGGTGAAAATCCTATGAGTTGTCTAAAGAGTACAAGAAGTATTTTACTAAAACTACGAAGAGGACCGCAATGTCCCTAAACTACGATGGAACCCGTATGTTCTAAAACTACAAAGAGGACCGTAATGTCCCTAAACTACGATGGAACCCGTATGTTCTAAAACTACGAAGAGGACCGAAATGTCCCTAAACTTCCGAAGAGGACCGAAATGTCCCTAAACTTCCGAAGAGGACTGAAACGTCCTTAAACTATGAAGAGGACCGAAACATCCTTAAACTATGAAGGGGACCGAAACGTCTACGATAAAGAGAAGTTGGAAAGTAGGTGTTGAGGGGGAGTGTTGAATATTCAACACCAACTTAGTCAAGTGTTCACATCTATCTAATTAACCTAGAAATATCTAGGATGTCTAGAGTCAATGTTAGACAATTAACATGTGTAAAATGAGTGTTCTAGAGTTAGACAAATCAAATAAGAATACTAGATTGTCTAGTAGTTGGTTTGGTAAGCCTCCATAGGCATAGTTGTTAGCCTCCAAAGGCATAGTTGTTAGCCTCCATAGGCATAGTTGTTAGCCTCCATAGGCATAGTTCTCTTCTTCTTTTGTAGCCTATAAATAGGCATGTTGTATTCATTTGTAAGTAAGCAATCAAGAATCAATCAATACAAGGTTCAAGTTACAAAGTCCTTGCTTCCACCCTCACTACTAGAGTTCTAGGAGCTCTATACGAGCAACACCACTATGCTCGTATATCTCCGAAAACATTATCAAGGGTTCTAAGTTCTTGATAAGAGTATAAATTTTAACTTGGTATCAGAGCTCGTTCGATCCGAAATGGGCGTAAAAGTTTCCGCTACGAATTGATGGGTTTCAAAGCTTTCGAGTTGAGAAGATATGAAGTTTAAGAAGGAGAAGATGCAAACACCACTAAGAAGATTTCAACCATTCCAACTGTCAAAAAAAAAAAAAAAAATCCTACCTTCACATGAGCAAAAACGCCTCCATGTGGAAAAAGAAAAGTAGAGAAGAAAAAAAGAAATCACTTTTTGATAAGTGACCAGAAGACAAGTTTGAGGGAAGAGAGCAATAATTTTCCTCCTCAAATTGTTTACAAAATTCTAAAGACAATTGTGGGAAGAGTGCACCAAGGATTGCCTCCACAATCGTTCAAGAGTTTTAGAAGCCGATATCATGAAAACGTCAACAACGAATGCCTCCATATATTGAGGGAAGAGAGCTTCAAATGATCGCCTCCTCATATTATGGGAAGAGAGCCTCAATGAGACGACCTACTCGGTTTTGAGAGAAAAAAAAATGGCAAGAAAGCCATGTTTGTCACGACAACATCAAGTTTCTACTTGTGACACGAAGCCGGTGGACATGTATCCACTGGAAGAAGAAAAAACTACTGCTACTACAAGACAAAGCTTTTGTAATATCGACATTTCAAAAATGTTGAATTTGTAGAGGCTTGCACACATAAGTTAGGAGACATACTAAATAAGCAAGAAATACTAAAAGAGAAGAAATGGGGTCTCCATGAAGAAAAAAAAAAAAGGGGTCTCCATGAAAAAAAAAACAAGATAAAAGAGAAGAAGAAAGGGTCACTTCCTAATAAGTGATCAAGAAGGGTTTGAGGGTAAGAACAATAAGTGGTTGTTTCCTCAAATCGGGAAAAAAAAAGAATATTGAGGGTAAGAGCAACAGATTGCTTCCTCAATTGTCGAAGAAAAAAAGCATGGCATGTTTGTCACGAGATACTAAATCATACTCGTGATAAGAAGAAGAACAAAAAAAAAAAAAAAAAAAAAAAAAAAAAAAAAACGTGGCGGCAAACATAAAGAGTTTACTCATGAGCGAAGCAAGCATGAGGAGATAAGAGAGCAAACGGAGATTGGGTGAATATCAAAAAAACAGCCATTACAAATTACGGGAGTGTTGGAATTACCTAATTTGTAATGTCTAAATGGATTTGCAGGTGTTTGTTTAAATAGTACAAACCAAAGTGTGACAATTATGTCATAGCGTGGCAAATGCTATTACAATTCAAATGTGGCAAATCTGGATAAAGTGGCAAATTTGTAACATCAAATAACAAGAAGAAAAATAGTTAGAGCTTGTGGCGAAGCTTGACGAAATGAAAGATTGTGAGAGAATCTGGATAACCAAAGAAGTGTTACAAGTTTTCGAACAAAAGCGTGACTGGAACAAAGATGAATAGAAGAAGAAACAACAAAAAATGTTGTGAAGAAACGGAAGAAATGGAAGCAATCACCAAGTGGTGATGAGATAGAGAACAACAAAAGTGGGTGAAAATCCTATGAGTTGTCTAAAGAGTACAAGAAGTATTTTACTAAAACTACGAAGAGGACCGCAATGTCCCTAAACTACGATGGAACCCGTATGTTCTAAAACTACAAAGAGGACCGTAATGTCCCTAAACTACGATGGAACCCGTATGTTCTAAAACTACGAAGAGGACCGAAATGTCCCTAAACTTCCGAAGAGGACCGAAATGTCCCTAAACTTCCGAAGAGGACTGAAACGTCCTTAAACTATGAAGAGGACCGAAACATCCTTAAACTATGAAGGGGACCGAAACGTCTACGATAAAGAGAAGTTGGAAAGTAGGTGTTGAGGGGGAGTGTTGAATATTCAACACCAACTTAGTCAAGTGTTCACATCTATCTAAATTAACCTAGAAATATCTAGGATGTCTAGAGTCAATGTTAGACAATTAACATGTGTAAAATGAGTGTTCTAGAGTTAGACAAATCAAATAAGAATACTAGATTGTCTAGTAGTTGGTTTGGTAAGCCTCCATAGGCATAGTTGTTAGCCTCCAAAGGCATAGTTGTTAGCCTCCATAGGCATAGTTGTTAGCCTCCATAGGCATAGTTCTCTTCTTCTTTTTGTAGCCTATAAATAGGCATGTTGTATTCATTTGTAAGTAAGCAATCAAGAATCAATCAATACAAGGTTCAAGTTACAAAGTCCTTGCTTCCACCCTCACTACTAGAGTTCTAGGAGCTCTATACGAGCAACACCACTATGCTCGTATATCTTCGAAAACATTATCAAGGGTTCTAAGTTCTTGATAAGAGTATAAATTTTAACTACAGTCACAATCAAAAATCAACTGAAGACATGGAAGAAATATAATTCCAATTGAAGAAACTAATCAAATAGAAAGTTAAAGAAAAACTAAATTGAAGATTGTACTTACCTGATAGTCTCGAGAGAGTATGCGAAAGAAAGAAATGGAGGAACATGTGAAAATGATAAACTCTGTTGAGGTTTATGTAAGGGAACATAGAGCTACTGTAATGCCTCAAATTAATGATTCGAAGGAATTGAATAGATCTAATTTATTTCTTTAACTGAAGAGTAGATTAAGTGAAAGGAGGATTCAGTGGTAATGGGTTTTGTAACGGTAGAGAAGAGAGGATCAAATGAAAAAAGAGATATGGATCTTGGGACGTCGGATCCGAGCATGAAATGAGGGTTCATTCCTAGCCACAATTTGTCTTTTGCGCTTTTAAATGAATACTCGTCGTTGATCTCCCTAACACTCCCAATTAGAACCGTCAGATTAGCAAAATCACATTTGTTTTTGTAAGATAGACTAGGTATCACCGGGGCCTTACGGCCCCGGCTCAACCTCTGGTTACTTGTATGCAACATTTAATCTTGGGTATCCGACAAAAAGTTTCTAGCTTGGTAAGTTTCTTGAAAATAATTTATAATACTAATAATATGCTTATGTTATTTAGATATCTCCACTGATATAGTCCTGTTTATCTAGGAATCACTATCGGTGATTTCCTTTAAAAAAAATCTTTAATACATTTTTTATTTATTGTTCCCAGGTTAATTAAATGGTCATGACGGATTCAAAGTGAACATCACTTGTGAAAGATGGCAATCAAAGAACACCAAATTGGGGGATATCTGCCGACATGGTTTTTTGTTGCTACTGGCATGGTCAATGGATTGCTCACATTGAAAAACCATGCCGGCAGCTACAGTAAAATACCCCCCAATTGATTGTTCCAATTAAAGTCGAATATGACTTGCGGGATTTTCAGCTTTTTCATCCAACAAATAAGAATGTGCAAGCTTAAGTGTTTGAAATCAATAAATCTAAATTTTAATAAAGCAATCTAGGGAATCTATTAAAATGGTCTTATCTGGATAAAAAATTAAATTACCAAGACAATAATAAGATAAATAATACTAATATCATTGTAGTAGAGTAGTAAAGTCGTTGGGTAATGGTACCGGCTACCTGAGTTCGAAATTCGTCAGCAGCAAAAAATTTATCGATAAAAAAAAATACGATAAATAATTAGATGAATAATGCTGAAGCTATCAGAGACGATCAATCAATTTCTAATTCCTTTTGATCCTATCAAAAACCTGGTGAACCGTGCGATAATATGACCAATATAAACTTGAGTTATATTGGCTAGGATGACAAAAGAAATTAGATCCATCAGAAACTACTCCCAAAAGTAAATAAATATGTTGTTGACACGTCCATAAATTTCAAGCTTCTATCTTTTGGAATTCAACTATTCTTATATAGTTGTATTCTTAGTCCAGATTTTTCTATGCCGGTTTGTAATATCCGTTTTAGATGTTGTTTGAATTGCCGTGGTCTGTGTTTTTCTTTTGATTCGAACTTCTCTAAATTTTCACGGGCGGATATCAAATATTTGTAAACTTTTTGTTCAGACCCACCTTGAGCGCAAAGATTAATGCATGATCGTTATTTACACACAGATTCTATGTCCTCATCTCGTAAAAATGTATTTATCTCATGGTCAATTTCCTCGAGTATTAAATCGTAGTTGTCTTCCTCATCTTCAATGAAATTTTCATTCTTCAAATAAGCCTCGAGCTTCTTACTGTGATAGTAAAATCAATGCTGCAGTGCAACATCAAAAACTTAAAATGTAATACCATTTTACTCTTTTCTTTTTCATGTATTTCATATTGTTTAAATTTTTGTAGCTCCTACTTTTTTTTTTTTTTTGCATAATCTTCCATACAACTTTTCATATTTGTGTTTAATTTTTTTTTCTTTTGCTAAATCATCTTGAACTCTCAATGTCGTTTTGTTGATCTAGATCCTTCGATAAGTTCTCCAATTTGTCTTCGTGATTCAAATATTTGGGCTCTTGATTAAGGACCCGTAATAATCTTGCAAAAAATGTTTTCTTTTTATTTTGTTGTCTAGTGCATTATTTTCTTCTCAGCATCATTCTCAATCTTACCTTCCATGATCTTTTGATCCTTTACAGAGTTTAATTACCTTGTTGTCGAGCGATAATTATCTTTTCCTCCTTCTCTAGGCATGACCCGACTTATGTCCATGTCTCAAACTTTCATCATGGTATATTTTGTTTTATTCGTGTTATCTGATATGAGCTTCATTAATTCAATAACGGATAACGCTTAAATTCAGATTTGCTCAATAGTTCAGTCCATATTCAACATGTTATTACTTGTTATATTCTCAACCTTTGATTTTGGTGGATTGCTACATGTTTATGGTTATCCAATATAAGTTCCTATGTTACAGATGTTTACTTGATGTCGTATTTTTACTTCTTCACTGCTAGGTAAATGATCGGTACATGGGGCTAAGTAAAGTATTTGATTATGGTCAAATAAACTGACAATCAAGATGTAATGACATCCAATGCTCAAAGATAATCAATGTGTATTATGTTTTTGGTTATCAATGAGAATCAAATGGCCATGCCTCGACCAAGGGTTAACCAAGTTACTTTGACTTAATTGAACAAAAAGAATATGCATCGGTTGTTCAAATAAGAGTTGTTATTATATATGTGAAATAAAATTGCAAAACTTTAAAAACATGATTTTCCAAAATATGAAAATGCGATAAAGCTGTAGTACATAGTGCCTTATCTGATATACCACTACCCATAATTTGATGTTTAAATTGCAGATCCATGAGTTTTTTTTTAATAAGTTGGTGTTGTCCATTTCATAATGCAAATTATCTGAATAATATGTTGTGGTTCTTATATCAAATTAATATATTGTGGTTCTTATATTAAATTAAATTTTTATTGCGAGAATTTCAGCAAAAATATATTAAAGAGTAACAGATTAAATTATAATGACCATAAATTATCATAAGCATTATCATGAAAGAAATAATCCTTAATAATTAACTAATCTAAATATTGTGCCATCGCATAACCAACTTTATTTTGAACGCGCAATTGGGGGATACTTTTATTAATTGGGGATATAGCTACAGGACAAAAATGGTGTCCCAATAGCAATTTTGGGTGACCCCCTATGTAATTATTTTTTTAATTCCTAATCTAGCCTCACTAATCCTAATTAGTGATTAATTTTAATTAGTAAACCTTATTGCACCTTCCTCACCATATGCTATTTAGCAACCATTCCAGGACCCACTTACATATGAAAATGCTTCAAGCACATCATTGTAATTGCACGTCTAGTCTGGTCTATTAACTTTAACATAGTTAAGAAATAAAAAAAAATAAAGCATCGACAAATGTATCTTCAAAACATGGTAGGAAAAAGAAAGGAATATCGACCTCCATGAGTTGCAGAAGTTTTCATTAACGTACCAAACACATCCACCAAAGCTGAATCAAAGTAGTTTGACTACAATGTTGGGAGAAAGATGAACTATTAATTATAAAGTTCAAGTACAACAGTGGATCAGTTCCGTCTCCGAATCAGGCAATAATAATACATCCATGGAAATACATGCAGTTACCGGCTCATAGAGACATCACATAATAACCCATGGAAAAGAACACTAATTGTGTCAAGTTTTTCCGTACAAAAAAA
Organism: Papaver bracteatum; assembly: GCA_023529315.1. Classification (NCBI taxonomy): domain Eukaryota; kingdom Viridiplantae; phylum Streptophyta; class Magnoliopsida; order Ranunculales; family Papaveraceae; genus Papaver; species Papaver bracteatum. Next base: position 432,027 of record JAJJWX010001102.1, on the reverse strand, counting down.
GATATGTTAAAGCATGAATAACAAAAAAAAAATACTTACAATATATACCCGTCCGATGAAGTTTATCTGTCACTAATAAAATACTCTATCTCAAATGTCTCTTTATACCTGTTAGTAAAACAGGAATTTCCAAATATAGTGCACTTGGCAACTCTGAAAATTCACGCATATTTTGATATGCTAAGGAAAATGACACCAGCAACCTACACAAATAATTCCGATATTCATATAATACCACAGATTATCGTGAAGTTAAAGAGTAAATCTTACTGGAAAGTGTTCCTCGCTCATTTGATCATCTTCTTCAATTTCCTTAAGAACTTCCCCTGATATCCCGTGAAGTTATCATCTGCGCTCCTCTCTTATAACACTCTTCTACTTCTACCCCTCTACAATTTTGTGCTTCCCTCTCTCTCGCAGCGCTATTTCTTATACTACAATTATGTCAGAGTACTTTGCAACATCAAACATTCCGTTAGAATTATTCGGACTCTCCACAAACTGTATTCATATTTGCTTGCCTAACAAAAGAAACAACACACATTCAACCAAAGCTAAAACATAGATAATTAATAGCGTCAAGTAATTGCAAGCAGTACCAGTTCGGTTTACGCCATAACATCAATAGATTTCTATATTAGGAACTTTTATATTGAATACTAATGTCCAGATGATGTATCTTAAAATAGTATTTACATGAAGATCGATCATAAGAACATAAACATCGAATTCCTCGAGAAGAGAATCTTGGATCATTATTAATTCTCCATGGGGCATGATGAACTTCATTTCATTTCTGTGAAATGTGACGCCAAAAGAATATCTTAAGAATCAACTTAATCATAAGTGACACTTTTATATTATCGATCTTCAATGAAGTTCTTAAGAAAAATTAGTGTCATAAGTAACAGTAACCTGCAATTCATGGAGCTCGTATGATGCTTGGGGCCTTTGGGCATACACTATTGAAGAATGAACGATGCTACTTAATTTTAATAAGAAAGGAAAATAGGCACAATCCGCAACACATTATTACCTATGTGATGCCAGACTTTACCTCTGATGACTTATATTACCCTCTTATCATTCTCCCTTTGAACAACATCAAATGAAAATATATTGAGCATTGGTGTCGTGGAGTGATCATTCCACATGGAAATAAATCTGATATAATCCAATTCAAGAGAATATTTAAAAATTAGAAAAATAATTGAGATATTCAAAATAAAATTGCATCCTCCTGATACTTTTTTTAAGGTCAAAAGCAACCTCCACCAGATAAAACTCAATGAATACAAAATTTAAAGAACTACAAAATTAAGGCTTTTGTGCACTGATTAGCTCCAACTGTAGAATTTTACTGCGGAGTTATATACATCTATATACCTGCAAAGAGAGAGGAAGATTCGAATTAGATCGATTCATTTTCCAGTGACGATACTTGGAACATACAACAGAAAGAAGAAGAGTTTCTCTGGCTGTCTAGGGTTTATAATTATGTTTGTAGCAGAGCTGATACTTTTTGTGAATGACGTCAACTTCACAACTGGTGTAACATAAAACTGGAGAGAATTAATCTTGTTTAATGCCTATATCACAATACTTGTTAGATCTTGTTTTCTCACTGTTCATAATACAATCAGTGGTGACGGCATCAAGAAGAGGAGAATAGAATTAGGGTAGGGGTTGAGTAGGTTTCATAAGTGTTGGTATTGATCACTTACCCCATTTGTCGTGCCGGCATTTTTTTGACCTCGTGATCCAAGAATTAATGAAAATATAACAGTTTCATAATCAGTCTTTGAAACATCTAAACGCACAAAAAAAAGGCACCAAATATGTATATTGAAACTTACTTATAGAATGCTCAAACAATACTGTCCAGAAACCAATACCGTTGAAACAATTATACCCCGTATAAGCATCGGGAAGCTCCTTTGTTCCTGAAAATAAAAAAAAAGAAGAAATCTAAAAGGATTACAAATCGGGTTTGGATGTTGTTGGAAAAACCAAAGAAGAAGAAGAAGAATAAGGAGAAAAAAAAAAAGGCAGCAGAAGTTTCTTTGTGCTGTAAAAACGAATGACAATAGGCAGAGGGAAATCGGCAGCAGAAGTTTTACCAGTGCATGTATAATAGGATTAGAGTTCTCAAAGAACAGAGAGCTAAGAAACAAACCAAATATAGCGTTTAAATTGACACATCCATCCTCAATTTCACTAATGGTTTTCTTCATAAATTCATCTCTTGGAAGACCGCTGTCACTGAATTGAAATTTGTAACCTAAAAAAAATTAAAAAGATGAAATTATTCGTATTAAATTAACACCAGGATAGAAGTGGGGAATATTAGGTTTGAAATTTTAGAACCTAATAGACGATTCTCTTCTGCGTTTCTTCGCCCAGTGAATTAGTCGCCACTGTTAAGAATTTGAGCTCGACTTTGGAGAAAAAAAGAAGAGAAGGATCGGAGACATTATACCCAACCCGTAACAATTCCGAAACTTTCCTGGCCGTCCAACCAAAAACCCAATCTACGGCTTTCCGACCGCCGGATCATGGTCCCCGTTAAATCCTGACCATCTAATGGCTCTCAAATCTCAGAGTCAAAGACCACCTTTTTTTATAACAGTGATGAAGAACTAGAAAAAAAAAAATCTTGTCTTCCAAAGCTTTTAACAAACAAGCTTTACTCCTCTAGTCTATAGCAAAAATATTGCTCTTCATTCTATTTATGATATTTTGATTATCATTGAGAAATACTAAGTTGTTTAATCCCTTGCTTCTTGTCCATCTGGTAGCTTCTCTACAGGCTCTTGCCACAACTTCATTGGAACTATACAACTCCCTGATCCTCCTGTAAAAACAAATATAGCACCATTACTGTCCATAAATATCAAGCCATAAGCATATTTCCCTGTTTTCTTATGATGGACAACATCAAACATAATGAAATTGCAACTATTTTTGGCTTATTTTTGCCTCATTTTACAGTTTGGGTGGGAATAGTGACACTTGGCATTTTATTTCTTTTTGGCTTCAAACGGTTTGTGGAGATTCATATGATTCAGTAGGTTTCTTTTAATCAAAGCTATTAAGTTCATACGACGAGGTTTCATTTTATCGAAAACAACTCTGCATCTCTGTAATTCCAGATTTGCTAGAGGATGAAAGCAAAGGAGTCTCTATGTTTTTTTAATCTTCTAACCATAGTAAACACCAATCTTTATAATTCATATTATCATCTTTATAAAACACAGTGGTGATATTCAAGTCTCTCCATATAACTTTAGAGAATACACATTAGTAAATAGATGATCAACACTTTCTGTAATTAAGTTATACATAAAGGACAATGAGTATCAATTGGTGTATATGTCTACCTAGGATTTCTCTAACAGGAAAACAGTCACTTAGAGTTTTCCAAAGATTTTTTTTTGACTCTAGGCATAACTCTAAGATACCAGATTGATTTCCAAGCCACTTTTTCATGTCTAATATTTTTATTAGCAATATAGTTGTAAGCTGATTTGACTGAGATAATGCCATCCTGAGTTCCTAACCACTTAATATGATCTTTACTATCAATACTGGAAAAAGGCTCTAAAGATTTTATTTCCTTTAATAATATTATTATCAAACAAGTGTTCAAGCAGGTCATTATTCCATTTACCATTGTTATTTATGATTTCAGAAACTTTTTAAAACTGGGTATTGATATTATCCTCCCTAGGTTTAGGTTGTCTACCATTTGGTAACCATTTATCATTCCATAAATTGATATTTTCACCATTACCTATTTCCCAACCATGGTTTTCCTTAATAATTTCTAAACCTTTACATATACTTGTCCATATCCATGATCTGACTGACTTCTTTTTATAATTTAAAGGGTCTGTTTTGGGAAAATATTACATTTCAGTATAACGCTCCAAAGTTTGCTTGGGTTTTCTAATAATCTCCAGGCTAGTCTAGTTAAAAGGTTTAGATTAAATTTATGAGGATTTTTAAGCCTAGACCTCCATATTCTTTACTAATACAAACTCAATCCACAGCTTTAATGTAGACTCCATTATTTTTAAAAAAAAAATTCCACCAGAAGTCACGCTAAAGGGAATTAAGCCTATCTAAAGTTTTAGAAGGCAAAGCAAAACACATCGTTTAGTATATTGACATTGCCCTAGTGACTGAACTAGTTAAAGTAGTTTTCCCTGCTTGTGAAAGAAGTTTAGCCTTTTATCCGTGTACTCTGTTATATACCCTATCTAGCATGCTTTGATAGTTAATATATTTGTATTTATTAAAAAATAGGGGAGTACCTAGATATGTGTCAGTTTTAGTGATTCCATGGACTCTAAGAATTCTTGCAAGTAATTTACAATGTTTATTCTCAACCTTCTTGCTAAAGTATATACATGACTTTTGATAGTTTATGAGTTGTCCTGAGGATTCACTAAAGATTTTTAAATACTTAAGCATGTTTCTATCCTGAACTATTGTTGCTGACGTAAAAATAAAAGGATCATCCGCAAAAAATAAATACAAAACAGAAGGATTATTTTTAGTAACTTTAACAACAGTGATATCTCCTAACTTTTCAACATGCAATAATAATTTTGTTAGAGCTTCTATGCATATAATAAAAATTATGGGGGATAAAGGATCCCCTGTCTAATTCCCTTAGTGGGATAATAAGTTTCTCCAGGAATTCCATTAATAAGAACAACATACGACACTGATGAATTACAAGCATATATTAAATTACAGAAATCAATCGAAAAACCTAATAACCGTAACATCTTAATAATGAAATCTCATTTTAATCTATTGAAATCCTTGGAGAAATCTAATTTCAAAGCCATATGACCACTCTTTCTTTTACTGGTATGCGGAATTTCATAAGCTACTACAATATTATCAGTTATTTGTCTTTCAGGTATGAATGCAGCCTGATTTTATGAAATTAAGTTATCCAGTAAAGGTTTCATTCTATTTAATACTCCCTCCGTTCTGATTTGCTTGACGTTGTAGATTTTTTCATGCAGATTAAGAAATATCAGAGAGAGTAAAATCTTTCCAATTCTACCCATATTAATTCTTCTTAAAGATTTAAATGACATAGTTTTTAGTTTCTAGATTCTAGGGAAAGTTATCAATCCCGTATTAATTTACTTGGGATGTACTACCGAATTCTCCATTATTTTGGAACACAATAAAAAAATTAGAGTAGATTTAAAAACTAGAGTATTGATTACAATAATAATTAATGATATTGTGTGATTCCAAAGCAAGGGAAAATTAGTGAGGTTATGGGGAAAATACTAAAACTATCATCTATTTTGGAACACTAAAAAAACCCTAAAACATCAAGTAAAATGGAACGGAGAGAGTATAAGTTTTGCAACTATCTTGTATAGAGCATTGGTTAAACTAATAGGCCAGAAGACTTTAGGAGTCTTACGAGTTTTGTTATTTAGTATTAAGGTAATGAAAGTATGGTTAACTTTTTTGATCAAAAGATTTATTTCTAAATACATTCTGAACCCAATCCACTATTTCATCACTTAGATTATCCCAATGATGTTGGTAAAAACCTTGGGGGAACCCATCAGGGCTAGGAGCACCCTAAGCATTCATTGAAAATAAAGATTCTTTAATATCTTCCTTGTATGGGAAAGAACACAGTTTATCATTGTCTTATTGATTAATTTTGTTATCTATAATACTATTGAATAGAGGGTCAATACTGCTATTACTGGTTTGAGCTATTTATTTGAAGTGTTTAGTAATTAGGTCATAAACTTTCTTTTGACCCTCTATCCACATTCCACTATTATCTCTAATAGTTTGTTAATTCTTTTTCTTTCAGAGGCATTCTGATGAATCATTTTTATATTATGATCATTATCTTTTATCCATTTTTCCTTAACATGTTGACTCCAATATATTTTTACTATTTCGTACCAAAAATTAAGTTAATTTTGTAGGTATTCTACTTTATTTTTAGTATCTACACTATAAGGTTTACTGTTTTCAGTGTCAATTTCCGCTACAATATTTGATATGTTTTCAAATATATTTCCAAATTCAGATTTGTTCCAAAGTCTAAGGTCATATTCCATTTTCCTAAGTAACTCATTTATGTTACAATTTCTATTTTTACTTTCTTCTATGGATTTGATTATAGTGTCATTATAAGTTTTTTGTTCTATCCAACATCTCATGTACCTATATGGTTTATTTCCTTTTCACTATTTTGTGTAGTTTTTAACATGATTGGGGCATGATCTAAAGCAATTCTAGTTAGATGTTTAGTGTTTGATTTTGGTAGCCTTTCCAACCATTTATGATTTACAATAATACGATCTATTATTTCCTGTATATGCATGTTGTTCTCCTATTCTTTTGTTTGTCCAAGTAAAAGGCAAGCCAGTGAAGTTTAAATCAACCAGACCTAAGTTCTGAATGCAAATATAGACATAAGATAAACTATTTGTTGATGTTTCATTTCCACCTTCTTTTTCATCTTTATGAAGTATAAAATTCACATCTCCTATTAAATCCCAAGGTGTACAGGGTTAGTAAAATTGATACTAAAATACTATTGGGTTATCCTCATGCTATTATTCAGAGCATCATATATTAAAGAAATATTACATCACATATTATCCTTAATGACATGAAAATTAAAGACATTATGTTTAAAAGAAATGAGATTTGCTGATACTCCATGAAACCATGCAATAGCAAAACACCTAGATTACCAATAGATGGATAGATGAACCAGTCTTTAACCTGAAGTTTACGTGTTCTACTTTGTTATTTTGAACTTTGGTTTTTAATAAAAATATCATGTTTAAAGTATGTGTTTTACTTAGATGCTTAAGATGGTCCTGTTTTAGGGTTGATATAATTCCTTGCATATTCCAGGATAATACCTTAAAGTCATACCCAATATTATTTTCTTCCATGACGACATGAAATAGGCATACTCATAATTGAAGGGGGTCACTACAAATAGTGATATGAAGAATTAAAATTATGAACTTGATGCTAGATAGAACATGTTGAATAAAGAGTTTATTTTTTGAGGTAGGAAAACATATCATGATTTGAATGTATAATAGAATATCATCACTTATATATAAGATTATGTAATGGTTATTTCTAACATTTAAAAAGATAGCAAATTTGAGATTAAAAGATAAGTTTTTGTCATTCCATACCTCCAAGTGCTCCGCTAGAAGTTGTGAAGAGCTCTCTTGCTCATTGGTGACCTCTTAAGAAGTTGCTCTTTGTGAGTATTCATTATGGTGTATCATACTCCAAGACTGTGGTTTTAATCCTCCAATACAAGATAACTCATCAACCCCTGTATTACTCATAATTGTACTGGTACTCATCCTCACTATTTCATTTCTCTTCCTCCCCTTCTCCAATTCTGCTTCTTTCAGTTACTTCTAGTGGAATATATTATTTGTTTTCTTCAATCATAAACCAATAATTCAATATGTTCCGGTGAAGCTTCTCCCTTTCCTCATAAATTACAATACTTTTGTTTCTTGATAATCTTGTATATTGTCCTAAGAGTCTGGGCCAGTCCTCCTGCCTTCTTTTTTACTTTTTTTCTTTCTTTAGTCATCTCCATCTGTCTTCGATTATTGTGATCCTTTTGCTGGGTTTCTATGTTTTCTCCAAAATTTGAGTTATCAATAAAATGAGATTTTCCTTTTGTAGTTTTCCTCAACTCCTCTGTTGTTATAATTCTCCTTTTTTTATTGTAACCATTATCAACTTCCTTATTCCTTCTGTTAGAGCATTGCTCGGTCGAACTTGCATGCGTTTCTATTTCAAGCATGTTTGTTAATATTAGTGATCAAAACTAATGTTTTGATTTCTAGTCTACTTATAGCTTAGTCTTGGTCTAGGACAGTTAAGTATAGTTGAGCTCCATACTCCATGGCGATTATCTTACAAAGACGAAGAACTACTCAAGGATCCAGTGGAACTTCATCCGACTAAAAGGTATGTGGATACTTGAACTCATCTATCACTGAAAAGTCTACTCCATCTCCTACTCTTGAGATAAAAATCGTATAAGTATGATAGTTTTCATACATACACATTTGCTATTTCGAGCCGAGCTTACTCGCCTATCTTTTTCTTGAAATATGTGTTGGTAAGCTTTTGCTTTAACCATTTTCATCTTTATCCGTGACAAAACTCATGATGACATTTCAATCTTGAAAATAGCTTTGATGACGATAGCCGTGAATAACGATTGTTATAACATTATAGAAGAATGTTTCAATGATTGAAATGTAGAGCTGAGATTACCTCCTATGGATATAAGCATATATAGTGTGTTCGCACATTAGTGTATAAATCCACATACCGGAAACCAAGTGTGTGCATATGTATGCATGCGGTATTGGTGAATGAGATAGGTTGGGTACGCGTACTGGCGGAACTTTCCTCCCGGAAAATTATGCTGAGTTTGGAGTTAACGAACTGATAAACTAGTCACCTTAGGTACGCGTACTGGCAGAACTTTTCTACCCGAAAAATTCTGCTGAGTTTAGAAACTAAAACCAACTCAAAATCCAGTAATGAAGGTACGCATACCCGTACACGTACCCAAGCTAGTTATTTCTCAAACCGGTAGTTCATAAACTTAAAACAATAAATTATAAGGAATGCAATCTTTGCAAACCATGGTTATATTTTTCATGAATTGATTCAAACGAATCAAGCCGACTTTTTTTTAATTGTGTCTATGTATAAAGACCTAAGCAATTGAACAACTCTTCAACTAGTTCTTTTGAGTCATTTGAACTAGTTATGAGAAAGATGAATACGGTTAATATGAAAGTGCTCATATGGCTAACCATTGGTTAACTAATTGTGAACCGACTAAGTGTACACATTTAGGTACGGTTACTCAAACCTAAATGAAATACATTTCATTTGTGTGTGACAAGCTAATTAAGTTTCAATCTAACGGTTGAAAGATATTAGCTTGGTTTGATCAGGTTTTTCATCTAACTGTGAATATTGACTGCTTTGTTACCAAGGTAACTTAGATTGAAAACCCTGATTTGAAAACTATATAAGGGGAGCTCTAACAATTGGTAAAACTAATCCCAACACCTCCTGTGTGATACTAGTTGGTTTTGCTAGAGTCGGTTCTCCTTTAACCTTAGTTTTCTTCTCGATACCTTATAGGTTAACGACTTAATGACTTCATTGGGATTCTGAAGCCAGACGAAACTACTTCTCTTGTAGTTGAGCGATCTCATGTTGCCATTTTCTATCGTATGAGTTCAATTGAATAATTGGCTTGAGATTATATCTCCGATAGGGTATGAGAAAAAGAAATCACAAACATTTTCGTCTCATCGTTTGCGATTCCGCAATATCTTGTTTCGCTACCATATGATTAATATTATTGTGAGGTGATTGATAATTCTAGGCTATTCTTCGATAATATAAGTTCGGATTATCGATTAGTTCATGTTCACCTTTATTTCTATCAAAAGATGGAACAAACTCATAGGTTTATCTGTGAGAGACAAATTTATCTATTATCATAAAGTTTTCAGTGTGATATAGATTTGTTTATTAAAGTCTTCAACTTTGGGTCGTGGCAACTCTTGGTTGTGGGTGAGATCATCTAAGGGAATCAAGTGTGTAGTATCCTGCTGGTATCAGAGACGTAAAGAGCACAACTGTACCTTGAATCAGTGTGATATTGATTAGGGTTCAACTACAGTACATACCGAAGTTAGTTTGTAGTAGGCTAGTGTCTGTAGCGGCTTAATACAGTATGGTATTCAATCTGGACTAGGTCCCAGGGTTTTTCTACATTTGCAGTTTCCTCGTTAACAAAACTTCTGGTGTCTGTGTTATTTATATTCCGCATTATATTTTGTTATATAATTAAAATATCACAGGTTGTGTGTTGTATCTATCAATTGTGAAATCTAACCTTTGGTTGTTGATTGGAAATTGATTGATCCTTGGATATTGGTCTTTGGTACCATCCAAGTTTATATCTCTTGTATTTGATAAAGACTCACATATTTCTATTTGTTTGAGTATAGATCAAACCAAGAGATAGAGATATTAACTCTTTGATATACTTTTTATTAAGGTTGAGTCTGACTGTCTAGTTGATTCTCTTAAAAGTATATTAGAGTTTGTTCATACAGATTGCTAATCGAAATATTGGGTAAGTTTCTTAGACCATCCGCTTTTTCAATTGGTATCAGAGCAGGCAAACACGTTTAGGACCTCAAGAGTCTGTGTTTGTAGCAATATGATTATGTGGACAAAGTAGTATCTCCTATCTACGCATAGTCTATGTCTTCCCATACTTTTGATTATGTCAAGTGTCTTGGTTTTTCCTCAAAGGATAATATTAGGGTTGTCAATGGGTACCCGTTACCCGGTACCGGAACCGGAACCGGTAGAAACGGGTCCGGTTCTGGGTCCTAAAGTTGGACCCATTAACAACTTTGGACCCTACGGGTAATTACCCGATTGGACCCGAATCTAAACGGGTCCAAACGGGTACCCAGTTATGCATCATTTTATTCCTTTTTTTAGCAAAATTACAAGTATTTTGCTAGTTTGGCTTTGATATTTTTTTCACTTTTCATTTTTTACCTACATTTAATCTTTATTTAGTACATTAATAAAGAAATAAAAAAAATTGATAAATATAAGTTAGATTCAAGCCAAAAAGTGAATTATATCAAGTTTTGGAAATTTTTTGTGAGTTTTCTTGATACCCAACGGGTACCCGGAACCGGTGGGTACCCGGCTATTTAATAGGGTCCGGTTCTGGGCCAACTAATTTAGGAACCGGACCCGGAACCAGAAAAAATAATAGGGTCCGGTTCCGGGTAATATGATACCCGGGAGGAACCAGACCCGTTGACATGCCTAGATAATATCTTAGATGATTCTTCCGAATCCAGATAAAGAAATGAGACAATTGACAGGATGTCAGAGGTAGAAAGGAATATCACCAGAATTAAAGAAAATTGTAGTTACAGGATTTCCCACACTATACCCTTGTTAAGATCTTGCTATAATCAACTCACAATTGAAGATTAAAAACGACACTTTATTATTTTGTTCTCAGAAATGTTTACAGAAATGGAAGAATTCAAGATTACAACTATTCTCTTGAAGTTTCTCTCTCCTCAAGACTTTCTTGACTCTCAAAAATACATCATCATTTTCTGGACACATTGGGTTTATATTTATAGGGTAATTACATAGTGGATGACAGCTAAGTTTTCCTCTTATTTCGGGTTGATTCTGCGATTGTACCGCGATAGTTATAATGTTCACTCTCGCAAGTTTTGTAACCATCGCAGGACAAACATGCTTTTCTCAAGTTTTCTTCAATCGTCAGTTATTACGTCGCTCTTTTGACTGCTTTTGTGACACTCGCAAAGTGTAGTTGAAGATCTTGCGGTGATGCTCGCTGGGAAGTGTTGTTAATCTCGCAGAAAAATATTGTAGCGATATTCTGGTCCTACATATTGCCTCTTCTCATATCTTCTTCGCAAAGTGGAGAGGATATGAGAATCTTCAATTCTTCAAAGTACTCGCAGCCTCTTTTCTTTCCATATTTTCTTCTCGACATTGCTCCGTTAATTTAGCTTAACCGCCTACACGTGTTGTAAATTCATATTTTTACTGACACGTCTTTACTCAACAGGTTACTCCCTTTTGCCTATAAAAGGTAGAGTTAGACTTCAAAACCGATTTTCTTCTTCTATTTCTCTATCTTCTTCATCTTCCGTCTGCAACTTTTCTTCTTCTTCATATTCTCCTGCTACTGTTCTAATGGAGTCATCAAGGTATGTTTTTTTATTATAATCTTTATTTGATTCAATTTTTACTCATATTCTTCGATATTCTCTATTTGACCCTTCATAACTCCCGTATTATGTTTTCTCTTCAGCGGAACTATCCCTAACACCCAATCCTCAGTTCAAAACCCTAATGCTCGCAAAAGGAAAACTGATAAGAAGAAGAGAAGTTATGCGAATGATAAGGTGGTAAGAAACACATCCTATTTCTTAATAACAATATTTTTGCCTCTGTTTCTTATCTAAGTTATTATTCGCAGAATGTCGAGAACATCGCTAATCCTCCCAAAAGACCTCGTCAGTTTAAAGCTCTTGAGGCTGATTTCTCCATTCCCACATTAACATCTGCTAGAGTTACTCCCACTCTTATCTCATAATTGGTTGCCCTACTTTTTAATTTATGTGCTTCCAATCGATTTCTTTGGATTTCTCCTCTTTCCAAGTATGCACAAAGATTTGCTCGCCAATCCGTAATGTTGTTCTTTTATTCCTCTTCGCCAACTTCTACCATCATCACATCTTCCTCTCCTTCTTCCTTGTTTATCGATGGTAATACAAGTGTTTGAATTTTTATACACCTCGCAGCTGGATTTGTCATCATACTGGATATGAAAGAAAATGCATCTGCGAGCCTATTATCTTTCCTTGATATGTGTCTCCATTTTATTTTTGGAATTCTCGCAGATAATTCTTCAACTAATCTTTTATACTTTCTCAAAGATGGTTCGTTTGTTGTGTATTCTCCTTTTATCTGGCGAATAACCAATTGTGAATCGCTGGTGATTCTAGCATTTTCCAACTTCATTTCTATCGCAAATTTTATAGCATGAATTACGGCCTCATATTCTGTCTCATTATTATGTAAATCCAACTGAGACAATTGATTTCCACAATCATTGTCAACTCTTGGATGAATTTGAGAAGTCTCTTAGTCGAGAACGTGAACTCTATAAAATGATTGAGTCCTTCTATAACAATATTAAAATACCCACTCAGGAGAATATGCTACAACAAGAAAAGATTAGTATCCTTGAGAATATTGTTAAAGAGGGAACAATTAGATAAAAACGTTTGATTGAGACACACTCATCTGATTTGAACAACCTTCGTGTTAAAACAGAGAATATTGCGGCATCTCTTCACCTAGCCCAAAAATAATTTATCTCCTTGTTGATGGTGGATTTTAGTTCAGGGCTAAAGTTGTAAAACCAATTTTTGTGTAAACACCCTGCAGAGGATGAGATTATTTTATAAGTGATGAATACTTCTTCACTTAATTAATTCACCTAGAATGGAGCATGTAGCAACAATCCCCCGAATATTCTGTGACTTTTAGCATTATTGATTAATGCATAGAAGGCCTTGTATTTCATGTGTTGTTCCTAGACGAACTCTCATTGTTGGTGCGGTATGATGACTGATTGTTACTCGCAGCAGAGTAGCATGAATATCCAAGTACCAACAGTGAGGCATGCACGAAATGCCCGTACAGGCTATAACTCTTGGTGTGTTATACTAGCCCGGTTGAGCATGTAACTCTCGGTATGTTATACTAGCCCGATTGAGCGTCTAGACTGTCTGTAACAGTCTAGAAACGATCACGGTCATCCAACTTCGCAGGCATGATTGGATGGTCGGGATCAAATCCAATACACCCAAGCAGGTATTGGAACATTCACTACCGACCCAATGCGGGCCCCACATGATCGGCTTCCCCAAAATGGGTGGCATAGCTTTCCAAACCGTCCAAACCAAGCAAAATGGACAAAAAACCCTAAATTAGGGTTTGCGGCACATTACATTTGTCGCAAAACGACCTCAACCATCCATCTTCGCAGGCATAGATGGAGGGTGTAGATGTAGATTCAAAGGGCCCAGAGCATGTCAACACGATCACCGTGGGCCCGCATACACACATGACCAATCGGTCAGGACCAACCATGATTAGTTGTCCCAATTCGTGCGCACCAACCAAGCACGATGCACGTCCGGCAAAACCCTAATTGGGGCTTGCGGCATCATGTATGTGTCGCAAAGTCATCTTGTGCGTCCATCTTCACAAGCTTGAATGGAAGGAAAAGATGAAACATTAGGGAAGGACGAACATGCTAGCATGGCCACCGCGGGCCCGGCTTCATGACCGACCAATCATCCAAAGCCAACCTTGGTCATGCGCCTCGGTTCGTGCTCCCAAACTGGCATGGTCACGCTTCTTAAATCATAAATTGATCTCGACCACTCAACTTCGCCAGGAAAATTGAGTGGCTTAGATCACGTTTCTATAGGACAATCAGGTATAGGCATGAATACTAGCCTACCACCTACACGTTATACCAAATAGCCGAGACCGACCAAGCTTCATCGTCTCGAAACGCGTGCCTTGAAGGTGGCATACTGCGCCCCTTTAAGAATCCTTTGCGGCATCGTATTTCTGTCGCAAATCGATCTCATCCACTCAACTTCACCGGTAAATTTGAGTGGCCTAGATCAAACTTTCGTGGGAAAGTGAAGCATGGGCATGGACATCGGCATGCCGTCTACACGCATGCCTTATTGGTCCTCCATGAAACGCCTCCCATGCTTGGATTCGTCCAAGCTAAAGGAGTACACTCGCGCACCTCCTAAACCCTAATCTGAGGGTCGCAGATCATCTCGTCCGTCCAACTTCGCCATCTCAGACGGACATCCTAGGATAAGAGTTAGGCGACCAGTGAAGTATCACCGTGATCACCGTATGCCACTCTACCACACCATGTGGTCGGTCAACAGAGGATTTTCTAGCGCAGCCTCCAAACCCTCACGTGAAGTAGGCAGAGCATGATGCTCAACATCGATGCTTCATATATGCCGATTACATTCGATGCATGACATGCATAGAATACAAACGATACTTTACAAGTATCGACTTCATAAATAACTTAGTTATTTAACTAGCATTACATGCTACCTTCTGTGGGTCCCACGATCCACACACTCAAGACATCAATCATATCACAAACTAGGGGATACATACTAGGGTATTGGTCTGGCGGTTTACAGCGTGCAACGTGCCATCACAAGAACGTGTCAGGAAGACATGGACGGTTAGTGATGATGGGAGAAGTGGGCAAGATTGATCATGTGATACTAATACACCAATCCACTACTCCATCACTCCACTTCCTCTACTTCCTATGAGAGACGTGAATAAGGATCAAATGACTTGTATAAATAGGTTATCCTCCCTAATTCCAAACTAGGAACATAACACAGAAACCAAGTGTTAATACAACACGTATTCAAACACCCAGAGCCTGCTTGCATTATTCGTAAGCCTGCTCACCTTTATGTTACAAGTCATAAGTAAGCCTACACCTTCACAATCTCAACACCTTCTTCGCTTCCCTCCCTAAGATCAACCCCATCTCCTTCACTTTGTGACCGAAACAAGTCTGGAACGACCATTTCTTGGTTTAGGCCAGAATTGTATAGATTGATCTCTCGAATCAAAAGCACTCACAGAGCAGTGCATTTGTTTAGGGTTTAAATTCACTTCTCATCCACACACCCCAAATTACCAAAACTAGCAGAAGTAGTTTTCACCCATAAACAATTGGCGACCACAGTGGGAGATTAATCTCTCGGTTGCAATATCAATTTCCAATTCCCAATTTCATCTTTCAATACCCGATTTGATTTTCTAAAATTCAAAGGGATAGATGTTAGATCCATTTCAATCGTTAACCTGTTCATTTCTTTCAATTGAAAAACCAAAAACCCGATTTCTGTCTTACGATGTATTCTCCTCAGCCGAGTTATCCGGGGACCAAGAATGATCCAAACCTCATGGAGAATATATCCAGAATGCTAGAAGACGTCTTATCAAACCAAATTGGTATTGCTAGAAGGCAGAGCGAAACGTTCTGTCTTCTGAATGATATAACAGTTCAATTACGAGAGGGTTCTGCAGATGCCTACCCGAAGAGTATCATGAATGACGACGCAGTCGAATCTCTATCTAGAAATCGTATTTCTGCCAATCGGGACACATAAGGAACACATGGCCGCACTAGGACGCCAGGGGGAGACTAACAGCATAATCCGACCAACGAAGGAGATTCAAAACAACTCTACAAGGGAAATGACCTGTCAGGAATGCCACAGCCTTTATCTGACAAAAGAAGGGGGCCAGCCTATGAAACCCTGCTGGAAGATTTATACCTCAAGACCCTTGCCGAAGCACAAAAAGCTGCCCAATCTAACGCCACTTTTCAACCAAGCGAAGAACTACCTGTAGAGGGGGAAGTCAGCCAAGAGTCACATGAGCACAAAGGCTGGAGATACCTGACTCAACCAATTGACGATGACGCTCTCATTGACACGAGATATTTGAATGCAGCGCCTCAGCGAAGGCGGCCACCCAAGCGAGACGCGTATACATTGGCACACGTCACGACTCCAAAACGTTTTTCATATCAAAGTCATCAAGAGATATCACAGCAGCGTCCGTCAAAGCAAGAAAAATCTGGATCAATATACCCATATTTCCCATTTTCCATGAATAAGGTCTTGAAATTATTGGAGATGTGGGTACAAGACGGAGAAGTCCAACTGCATCAGGTATGGCGACAACCAACTGATCATGAGGTGATGGATCTGAGATATTATCACTATCATCGTTTTCTCCACCATCCCACCAGTGAATGCAACACCCTGAAGCGTATTTTCCAAGAGAATCTAAGTTCTGAAGATTTTCCGCATGTCTCCGAAGATTAATGCATGCAATATCTCGAAGTAAGAACTAGGGGTGATCTAAACTCGTACCGATGGAATTCCAAAAGCAAGTAAGTTTTATCACGCAATTTTTACGAGATGGTTTTAGAGTTTACTGGGGACTTGGCATCCCGCATGAGAAATATTCGATGGTCAAACGCTATATTTGTCTCCTTTCATGCTAGCATGATATTCACAAATCCATATAAATATTGTTGTATTAGCCACATTTCTCATAACCAGAATGCAAATTTCATTCAGAATAATCTCTCTCAAAAAATCATTCACAGAGAACTATCTCAAAATAAACCGGTTTAAAGATCCAATCACCTACCAGTTCAAAACCTAAAATCAAGATTGTGAAAGGAAACCCTCACATCACTCAACTCCTAAAAACGAAAGGAAAAAACGTAAATAGACGGCATAAACTGTTCAAGGGAAGTCCTTCAGTAACAACTCATCCTTCTATGCATGGGCGGCTTTCATCTTCTGGAGAAGAGCCTATTTTATCTTCAACACATGAGACAGTCTTTCAACCTTTTCTTCCTGGAAAGAGATGTTGTCTACAGAATGGACTTCACGCGTTTCAGCTTGCAGCTTTTGGATTTTAGCGAGCCCTTCACAGAACCAGGAGGCATTAAACTCATACTTCACGAACACATCACGGTAAAACTCTCAGTTTTCGATTACTTCTTCAGAAGCGGTGTACCCAGTCACGATTCCCATGTTGTGGATAGAAGACAAAGCTTCTTCGACACATTTGGCTAATGCAAGACAACTCGTAAGCTTCTTGGTAGTGGCGATGTGACCATACTTCTTCCATATTTTTGTATATAACTCTTCGTACTTAGCTGGCATGATGAACCCTCCAACTAACACATGATCTGTGAAAAGAACATCAAATGAAGGCTCAAAGGTGACACCAGCACTGAGGTACATGACCAGCGCGTTAGAAGTCATGGGGAGCTCTTTAGAAGGGGTAGCGTCTACAACCATCACGGATGTGGTATTTCCAGAAGCTTCTACATCATCATTCCTCCCAATCTCGAGGTTGGCATCTTTCATAGTATTATATCTTGGCTTGCCAGATTTATCAGGCTCCTCATTACATGCGGAGATGCTTCCTTCATCATGGACTGAACCTCCATCATCCTCGTTATCTTCTACAAAGGTTTCAGTATCACCAGACTTCTCGATATGTCGATCAGTGTCTCCAGACTTCTCACTATGGTTACGTGCCAGTCTTGCAAAAGCATTTTCTTTCGGAATTCCATAATCATGAACAAAAATCATCGTTGGTGGAAGTTACTTAAGAAAAATGAAATCAAAAGATCGAAGATGTTCAAAATACCTGCATATTAGAGAAATTGAGGATCACGGGCCCGCACGCTTGCTTCTTAGCCTGGGGACTGCAATTATCAGTAGCATTAGCTCTGGACAGTTTACCCGGAAGTGGCTTCAACCGCTTGAGCTTCTTTAGGATCTTAGGAGATGGCATGTCACGAGGAGTTGTCTCAATTTCTTCCGAGAACGTCTGGAAAGCTAACAGTTTCTTTCTCCAAAATTCCTTGTACTTATCATTTGCCATCAGTTTTCTTCCAACGGGCAAAAATGCTTAGCTCTGCTCTGGTGTGAAGAAGTTAGCATTGAGAATGAATGGGATGAGTTCTGGCAAAGGCATTCGCGAATGATGGAAGGGAACACCCTGGTCGAATCCCATTTGGCGAGCGGCTCTGTCGATATTGTAAGAAACCGCAGAGAGGAGCTCATCGAAGAAAGTTGGAATATATCCTGGTATACAACTTCGAAGGTAGGTGGCTTCTCCATGACTCATGTTTCTTCCGTCAGTGTGCAACACAATGTCAGAAACAATGGTGGAAGTTTCCGGTTGAATCACTGAAGAATGGACCGGCCCCCATGGGCGGAAGTCTATGGCATACACGTTATCAAGAAAATCAACAAGTCTTAACCCAAGTTTTGGACGCCTGTTTTGCCAACGAAGTATCCTTGAACCACCATACAAACCGGGGAGCGTAGATGCAGGGACATGAGCATAACCTTTGAAATGTTCCCACAAGAAATCTTGGAGGAAAGCGATGTGGATGTGCATTTCTACCTTTTTATATCCGTTGGAAGCATACATGTCTACCGCCAAAGCATCCATATGAGAGTACAGTGATCCAAGGAACAAAGCGCCCAAAGGAAGAACCACACCTTTAGCCAGTTTTATAGAAAACATGACGAGGTCGTGTCTTATAGTCTTCTTCCCAGAAACATCATCGAAGATGTCCCGAGATAACCACAAGGAAAGAAACGCAACCACGCTAAGTTCATCATCCAGTTTTTGACCTGGCTTCGGTTTCACAGGAGACCACTCAGACACCCACCAAGTATAGAAGCATCTTACATCACTTTTCTGTTGGTCATACTCTCCAGCCTTTTTAAGTATAGCCTTGAAGGTTGCCTTCTCTTTGTCAGATAACATATAGTGGAAGTTCCCAGCAATCAGAAGATTCATCAGCATGGCTACACTTTCCAGGGTAATAGTCATTTCTCTCCATCTACAAATTTCCGTGTGTGTGGAAGGATGCCATCGCGAAATGAAAGTAATAAAACCCATAGTATCTTTCTTAATGTGAAGAGAAGCAAACGCCATAACAGCTTCAATGATCTGTGCCTTGGTCAAGTTGTCCTTGATAGTATCATTGCTCAGCATACATCTCATCCATCCCTCATAAGAGCTCAGTGGAGTGTAGAAAACATTGAAGTCAATAGGAGAAGGCGAATATTCATTTTTTCGAAGACATAATCTCATTACGAATGGTAGAGAAGATGACGCAGCAGTCTCTTCACCTTCTGAGTTTGAAAGCAGTATTATCTTGTGGCCAGGATGTTTCCTAACGCTTGGGAAGGGAACAATGAATAGTTCATCATCTATATTCGGCATGTCTCTGGAGTTATCAATACCTCCCGATTTTGCAACAGCGATATCCCCAGATGACATCTCAACAAGGGCCTCTTTGTTCATTTTCCAATAACTACAATAAAGTGCAGAAGGAAGGAGTCATTACTTCCTGTTAAGGAAGAAGCGGGTCAGCCGTTATATAAAAAATACATATGTGCTTCACCCCAAGTTCACATTCGAGTGAAGCAGGCACGCATCATGTCCATGTTCGATCAGGCACAGGTGGGGCCCACGATTCAGCCAAGCAGGTATTGGGTCATGTAAGACTAATCTCATATCGGTCAAATAAGCTGTAATTGGGTCATGACAAGCCGGGTGTTGGACGAAGTGACAAGTCTGGTCGATCAGGTGCAGTGGTGGGGCCCACGTTCAATCAGGCGTATATGGCAGTAAAAAGAAGCAAAGTTTTATCTACAAACAAGATGGTCTTCTCAAAGAGTGAAAGGGTTTTACCTAATAAATTAGGGTTTTGCAAAAAAAAAACGGGACGTTACCTAACGAGCGGAAGCGGCAAGCTCCGGCGGAGGACGGTGACGGCGGCGGCGTGCACAGCAGCTGCGGGATAAGACGAACAAGAAAGAAAAAAATCGTGAGGAAAATAAAAGGGATCGTCCCCTTTTATAAGCAAGAATTGGAAGAATCCCAATAGGATATGGATTCCTCTTTTGATTGGATTCTTCTTTTAATTCAAACACCCAAAAAGGAAACCGGTCCCACTCAGGATTCCATGCTTGCAACAACATGTTCATATGCGCGATTAACAGCGGACGAGCAAGGCTTTCCGGGTAAGCTCCCTTCATCTCGTTTTCTCCCATATATTTGTCACCATCTCATGCCTACCCCACAATAGTGTTTATATGCTAGGCATGGGACTTAATGTTGATGGTGGATTTTAGTTCAGGGCTAAAGTTGTAAAACCAATTTTTGTGTAAACACCTTGTAGAGGATGAGATTATTTTATAAGTGATGAATACTTCTTCACTTAATTAATTTACCTAGAATGGAGCATGTAGCAACAATCCCCCGAATATTCTGTGAATTTTAGCATTATTGATTAATGCATAGAAGGCCTTGTATTTCCTGTGTTGTTCCTAGCCGTACTCTCATTGTTGGTGTGGCATGATGACTGATTGTTACTCGCGCAGAGTAGCATGAATATCCAAGTACCAACAGTGAGGCATGCACGAAATGCCCGTACAGGTTGTAACTCTCGGTGTGTTATACTAGCCCGATTGAGCATGTAACTCTCGGTGTGTTATACTAGCCTGATTTAGTATGTAACTCTCGGTGTGTTATACTAGCCCGATTGAGCGTTTAGACTGTCCGTAACAGTCTAGAAATGATCACGGTCATCCAACTTCGCAGGCATGATTGGATGGTCGGTATCGAATCCAATACCCCCAAGCAGGTATTGGAACATTCACTGCCGACCCAATGCGGGTGGCATAGCTTGCCAAACCGTCCAAACCAAGCAGAATGGAAAAAAAACCCTAAATTAGGGTTTGCGGCACATTACATGTGTCTCAAAACGACCTCAACCATCCATCTTCGCAGGCATAGACGGAGAGTGTAGATGTAGATTCAAAGGGCCCAGAGTATGTCAACACAATCAATGTGGGCCCGCCTACACACATGACCAATCGGTCAGGACCAACCATGATTGGTTGTGTAGGACCATAATATCGCCATAACGATATTCTCACGATAGAAACGACACTTCTGCGAGGAACCAAACATTTCTATAATTATTAACAACACTTTGACGAGAATGTCGCAAGATAGATCAATGACATTTGGGGAGTGTCACAAAAGAATAACATAACGGTTGACGACTGAAGATATATGAGAAGAATAAGTCTGTTCCACGATGATTACAAAGTTGGCGATGGTGAAGACTAAAGTTATGGCGGTGAGATCGCAGAGTAGATCCGAATTAAGAGGAAATCTTAGCTGTCTTCCACTATGTATTTTCCTATATAAAGGGCCCGACTAAATCCAAAAGGGGATGATGTACTTTTGAGAGCTGAGAGAATTTTGAGGAGAGAGAAACTCCAGAAAGAAAGTTGTACTTCTGAGTTTTGATATTTCTTGTAAATCTTCCTGAAAGTGAATTAATAAAATTGTTGTTGTTCATTCTCGATTATGGCTTAATTTTCATAGATTCTTGACAAGGGTGTAGTGTGGGAAATCCTGTAACTACATTTTGGCGCCTGAAACAGGGATTGAATCATTGAAAAACATAGAAAAGATAAAGTAAAAGAGGAGAAGTATTAAAGATTATGAAGAAAATTGAGCAAGTCGGTGAAAATAGTTGAAGAAAAAGATGATCAAAACCAAAGAGAATTGTAAGAAATTGAAGGATGATGTAATAACAAAAGAAGTGATTGATAGATTTCATGAAAATATCAAGGGAAGGATACACAAACGGGATTTCGAAGGAAGAAAGATTATGATGGTGGAGAAAATATCACCGTTAAAAGATTGGGAAAAGCAAAAAATCACATTTACAGCAGCAGAAGTGTTGGAGGAAAATTTGAGTCATACATATCCTTTGGTGATTACAGTATCTACTATTCCAATAAGAAGAGAAAAATCAGTAAAATATGAAGAAGAATGGGCTGTGAATAGAACTTTGGTGGATGCAGGAAGTTCTGTTGATATAATATTTTATCAAACTTTTAAAAGGATGGGATACAGGGATGAAGAAATGTCTCATTCATCATATCATATTCATGGACTTGGAAAGTCTTTAACAAAACCTAAAGGAGAAATAGTGGTACGAATTTCGCTAGGAGAGATTGAAACGCGAGTAACACTATGTGTGGTAGATGTAGAATCACCATATAACATGATGTTAGGAAGACCATGGATACATGCAATCAAGGCTGTGGCGTCAACATTACATCAATGTATTAAATTTCCTATGCCTAGTGGAATTGGAGAAATTAGAGGAGATGTGAATTTCGCGAGATTGTGCTACCAAATTGAAGTAAGAAAATGTGAAGAACGTCCAAAGCTGTGAAAAGCTCGCAGAAAATTGAGCAGAGAAGCAAAGAAAGAAGAGGAATTTAAAATTTACACGATAATGGCAAAAGAAGGAAAAGGGATACCAAGTGAAGTTTCGCGAGAAGGAGATGAATTCGCGAGAGAAATGAAAACTCCAACACCAATGGGAGAACCTGAAGCTAGTTACACCGCAGCAAAGCCAACAAAGAAAATAAATATTGGAAGTGAAGAAGAGCCTAAAATACTGAAAATTGGGACCAAAATGGAGGAAGATGAAGAAGAAAGAACTATAAGTCTCTTGCGAGAATACAAAGACATCTTCGTGTGGAATATGGATGAGATGCCAGGGATAGATCCTTCAGTAGCATGTCATAAACTAGAGATCAACAAAGATGTGAGACCATTTAAACAAAGAATAAGAAAAATTGCAACAACATACCATTCCCAAATAGAAGAAGAACTACAGAAAATGCTTGATGCAGGAATTATAAGGCAAGCAAAATATCCAGATTAGATTGCAAATATGATGGTGGTCCCAAAGAAAAATAAAGGGATAAGAATTTGCATAGACTTTACTGATTTAAACAAAGCTTGTCCTAAAGATAGTTTTCCATTACCAGATATTCCACAAATGGTTGAATCAGCAGCGGGAAATGATAGAATATCTTCATTAGACGGATATAAAGGATATAATCAAATTCCCCTCGCAGAAGAAGATCAAGAGCATACAACATTTTTTGCTCCAAGAGGATTATATTGTTATACAAAGATGCCTTTTGGCTTACGAAATGCTGGTGCAACGTACCAAAGAATGGTGGAGAAGGTGTTCGCAAAGTGGATACATAAAACATTAGAAGTGTACGTGGATGATATGTTGATTAAAAGCAAAGAAGCTAAAAATCATGTACAGGATTTGAAAGAGATTTTCGATCAAATGCGACAATTTAACATCAAAGTGAACCCAAAAAAGTGTACTTTTGGAGTAGCTTCAGGGAAAATTTTGGGTTATATTGTATCAAAAGAAGGAATACAAGTTGATCCATAAAAGGTACAAGCAGTTCGCGATATGCCAACACCAGCGACAGTTAAAGATGTGCAAAAACTGAATGGACTCTTAGCCTCGTCGGGAAGATTTATTTCGCGATCTTCAGACAAGTGCAAGCATCTTTTCGATATACTCAAGAAGGGAACAAAATTTAAATGGACAGATGAGTATGAAAAGGCTTTTCAAGGAATTAAGGAACAACTGATGAACATATCTATTTTACAAAAAGCTGAACCAGGAGAAGAACTATTGATCTATCTTGCGACAACCACATACGCGCTAAGTGTCGTATTACTGCGAGTAGATGCGGGGTGGAGAAGCCAATTTATTATATCAGCAAAACATTTAATTCATCGGAGAGAAATTATTCAAAAATTGAGAAACTAATTCTAGCATTGGTACACGCAACTTTTAAGCTTCGAATTTACTTCCAAGCGCATAAGGTCAAAGTGTTAACGAGAGTGCCAATTGAATCGGTGATGAAAAATTCAAAAAGATCAGGCAGAGTTGGGAGATGGAATGCGCAAGTAGGACACTTTGATATTCAATATGAAATTCTATCCTCACCAAAATCACAAGTTATCGCAGATTTCTTAGCTGAATTTCCTTTAGAAGATGACGAAGTTGTAGAAGAAATGATGGATATAGAAGAAGAACATGGAGACCCAAAAGAGCTATTAACAGAACCTGGCAGATGGGAAATATTAGTGGATGGATTGTCAAATGGAGAAGGAAATGGGATTGGAGTTGTTTTCATTTCACCAGAAGGAGAAAAAATAGCTTTTTCGTTTTGATTAGAATTTGCATACACTAATAATGAGACAGAATATGAAGCTGTAATCCATGCATTAAAGTTTGCGATAGAAATGAAGTTGGAAAATGCTAGAATCACCAGCGATTCACAATTGGTTATTCGCCAGATAAAGGGAGAGTATACTACAAATGAACCATCTTTGAAGAAGTACAAAAAACTTGTTGAAGAATTATCTGCGAGAATTCCAAAAATAAAATGGAGACACATATCGAGGAAAGATAATAGGCTCGCAGATGCTTTTGATTTCATATCAAGTATGATGATGAACCCACTTGCGAGATGCATAAAATTCAAACACTTTTACAACCGGCAATAAACAAAGAGGAAGAAGAAGTAGATTTAATGATGGTAGAACCTGGCGAGGAATAAATAGGGAATGATGCTACATATTGGTGAGCAGATCTTCATGCTTATTTGGCGAGAGGAGAAATCCCCAGAAATCGATTAGAAGCACATAAATTGAAAAGTAGAGCAACCAATTATGAACTAAGAGATGGGGTATTATATCGCAGATCTTTTAGTGGACCATCGCTAAGATGTCTGACGAGAGAAGAAGGACAAAAGGTGTTAAAAATGTTGCATAGTGGTGATGCTGGTAATCACAGCGGGGGTAGATCTTTAGAAAATAAAACAAAGATACATGGTTATTATTGGCTATATATGCATGAGGATGCAAAGCAACTTTCAAGACATTGTGAAGATTGTCAGCGATTTGGGAAGAAGATACATGCACTAGGAGCACCATTATCATCTTCGTCAAGCGTATGGCCATTTGGAAAATGGGGATTGGATATTGTGGGACCATTTGTTCCTAGTTCTGGACAAAGAAAATATTTAATCGTTGCTACAGATTATTTCACAAAATGGGGAGAAGTAAAGGCAGTACAGCACATCCGCGATAAGGACATTTTTACGTTCATATTTGAAAATATAATTTGCATATTTGGGATCCCAGCACAGTTGATGTCTGATAATGGAAAGCAATTTGAAGGGGAGAATATCGAATTGCTTATTAATGCATTTAAGATAAAATGTGGAAAATCAACTCCTTTATATCCACAAGCAAATGGTCAGTCTGAGGCAACTAATAAGACAATCGCAGACCTCTTAAAAAAGAAGTTAGAAGGTGTTTGTGGGAGAAAACTACTTCTGCAGGTTTAGGTAATTTTGGGTGTGTATGGATGAGAAGTGAATTTAAACCTTCAACAAATGTGCTGCACGATGAGCACTTTTGATTCGAGATATAATCTGTACAATTCTGGCCTAAACCGAAGACACGGCCGTTCCAGATTTGTTTCGGTCACAGGTGAAGGATGTGAGGTTGATCTTAGGGAGGGAAGTGAAGAAGGTGTTGAGAGTATGAAGGTGAAGGCTATTTGATGACTTGTTAACAGAAGGTTGATCAGGCTAGCAAATGTTGCAGGCATGCTCTGGGTGTTGAATACGATGGTATTAACACTTGGTTTTTCTGTGTTGTTGGAAATAGGGAGGAGAACCTATTTATACAAGTCGATAAGCCTTTATCACGTCTCTCGTGGGAAAGTGGATGAAGTGGAGTTGTGTGTTAGTGTCACACGGTTGCTTGCCCACTTCTCCTATCATCGCTAACCGCCCATGTTTCCCTGACACGATCTTGTGATGGCGTGTTGCACGCTGCACGCTATAAACCGCCAGACCAATACCCCAGTTTGTATCCCCAGTTGTGATGTGATTAATGTCTCGAGTGTGTGGATCGTGGGACCCACAGAAAATAGTGCATAGTGAATCGTGAACTTGGTATAACATCGCATGCATCCATCTTCAGGTGACCGTTTGGAGGCTGTATGGGCAGGCCACGCCTTGGTCGGTCACCTTGTGAAGAAGAGTGATGGATGGTCATCATGGTGATACTTTGTTTGCTGGTGATTCTCACCCTAAGTCATTCGTCCAAGATTGCAAAGTTGGACGGACGAGATAGCTTACAACCCTACTTGCGATCATTGGATGGGAGGCGCGCATGCTGCCTCTTTCAACCAAACGTTTGCATTCTAAGGGAGTTTCTATGGAGGGACCGATTGGCCCTGCATGGAGGTTGTACAATGGTGTTCACGCCCATGCCTGCTTGACTCGCAAAGATTTGACCTAAGCCACTCAATTCAGGTGGCAAAGACGAGTGGTCGAGATTAGAACTTATGGAGGGGCCGTGACATGCCACCTTTGGGCACGCGTACCGAGGAACTTGATCACTGTCGGTCTTGGCCGATCAGCTAGGCGTGAATTCGGGCCCACGGTGGTCATGCTAGCATACTCGGTTCCCTCTAAGTTTCCATCTTTGCCTTCCATCCAAGCCTACGAAGATGGACGTATGAGATGATTCTACGACATTAGGGTTTCAAACCGACCACTTTGGGCGACCGATTTGAGAGTTGCGTGTCTCCTTTGGGGAGGCCGGCCACGCATGCAGAAACCTTGGTTGTTGGTGAGAATGTACATACTTGCTCCATGGCTCTGGGCGCGATCTAAGCCATACAACTATGCCTGCGAATTTGGATGGTCGTGATCATTTTGGATCTTCTCAACCTGCTAAGGCGTCAAACTAGCCTTGTTTGGGCAATCGTATCTTGCATCACGGCTTGCCTATGAGGGAGTCGATCATGCAGGTGGAAAGTGGGCCCGCCAACAGTGCATCATCACTTTACGGTGTGTTTAACGTGTGATCTAAGGCGTCCAAATATGCCTGCGAAGTTGGACGCTCACGATTAATAGAAGCCCTTGGACGCACGACATCCCTTCTTTGGCCGAACGGTTTGGGACAAACCAACTGTAGTTGGTCTTATCCGACGGGTTATGTGTGTAGGTGGGTCTACAGTGATCATGCCGGCATGCTCCGGACCCCCTGAATCTATATCTATACCCTCCATCTATGCCTGCGAATATGGACGGTTGATATTGTTTTGCGACACATTTAATATGCCGTTGTTTGTTTTTAGCAGGTGAGACTAACATGGGTAGTCTTGCATGCGTTCAACGGGGATAATATAACCCGCCGTCAGGTAGCCCACGGGTGTTTGCATGTCAAACACAAGGCTTTGAGTAGGGCATTAATTGTAATGCTGCAGACCTACAGAAAATCGGGATGGTTGCTACATGCTCCGCTCTGGGTAGGTTTTAATTCTCAGGGATGGTTGCACATGCTCCAATGAATTATCATGGCGAGAAATATTCATCACCTGAAGGCTTTATCCTTTGCAGGACGTCAGCTTACAAAAATTGGCTTTTTACAATTTTAGCCTTTAAATAGAAATCCACCATCAACATTAAGTCCCCTGCCTAGCATGCAATGGTTACACTATTGTAGGGTAGGCATGAGATGGTGACAGTTTGCACAAAAATAACTAAGGCTAGGGTGAACGTACTTTTACCACATGGGGAGGGTGCTCGTGCCGAATGCCCTGTAGCGCTGGTGGAGTTGTTCTCCCTCAACGAATTTTTCTCCGATTTCAGCTAGGTTTCTGAAGCTAGCGCGACTTGGTTGGTGTTGACCCCTTGCCGGCCGGATGTACTCCGAGATAGCTTCTTCTAGGGTTTCCCTTGGCGTGTATATATACGTATGCACATGAATCCTCTTCTACATCTTGGGATAGAATTTCTTTTCTGCAGAGTTCCATTATGTCAGGAAACATCAAGTCGTCTTCTTCATATCACCCAGGTTCATCTGTCAAGCGTACCCACTCTGTATTTCAGTGCGCTTCTGAAACTAGTGACAATCCTCCAGCTCGTGTGCGTAGAGTTAAGAGGGTCATACCGGTTTGTTCTTTTCCCTTTTGTTTTACGAGTAGTCACCCTTATTTCCTGATCAGGTGAATAATCTTCTCTTTTGCAGAGATGTCCACCTGGAACATGTGTAACAGTCATTGATGACGATGACTTGGATAGTCCACTTTCTTCAAATTTAGCTACACCTTCACCGGACGACCTCGAGAATGCTGATCTGGGCATTTCATCCTATGAATACCCCAATGCCGGCCTTTCGTTCGATATTGGTATGAAATGCTTGTCTTCTAGCTACAATACTGTCGGTGGTTTTTTAGTACGAAAGGAGTTCGTATCCATGTACACAAAGATATGGAGAAAGTATGGCCATATCGCGGCCAGGAACGTAATTCGGCATTGATCGTCTGCTTTGGGTACTGTGGTAAACTGCTTGCTTCCCATGATTGCTGAGATGGAAGGTGTCTCTATCCGCAAGGTAGCTGAATCAAATCTCGAGAAGTGGGAAAACATGCTCTCTACCTGCGAGTCCATGGAGTTCAACGTGAGTTGGCTGCGGCAGCGTCTTGACATCATCAAGGTCGATCGAGCTGGTATCCTGGTGAACGTAGTCCCTGCTGCGAAGGCTATCTTGGAGGAAGAGAAGGCTCTGGCTGCTGAGTCAGAGAAGGTGGAGCAGGCGATCCAAAGCTTGAAGGCCTGAAAAGAGAGGTACCCGGCAAGGTTGAAGATGATGCTTTCCAGGGATTACAACCTGTTGGACGACCTCTTCTGAGCTGCGTTGAGAGATTTCCTTACCTCTCTTTTTCTTTTGCACACCATTGAGAGATGCGAGATTTTTTTTATTTATTTTTTGTGTAGATGGATGGAGAAAAATTCATTAATTTTTTCTGAATAAATTAACAAGTTATACATGAAACGAGAATGCCTATATTGTCATGTCATGGGACAAGTACGGGACAATGATCAGGCGTGATATGTCTTGAGCCATTTTCCATTGACGACTGCTTCCAACTTGCCTCCATCCACCTTAATGATTTTGTAGTATCCAGTGTTGTAAGCCTTGGTAATCGCGTAAGGTCCTTCCCATTTTGGAGAGAACTTTGGTGCAGACATGTCTTGTTGGATGTATTTGGCTGTCTTCAAAACTAGGTCTCCCACTTTAAAACTTCATGGAATTACAGATTTGTCATACGCCCTGGAGACTCTGTTTCTGTACACCTGAGCACGTTCCTCTGCCTTGCTTCTTCTGTAGTCTAGAGTATCGAGCTCAGCGATCCTACAGTTAGACGCCTTAGTTTCGTTCCAGTGGACTTCACTTGCTGCTGCAATCCTGGCTGATGGGATTTTGATTTCTGCCGGGAGGACAACATCAGCCCCGTAAACGAGTGAGTATGGAGAAACTCCAATGGAGCTCCTAGGTGCCGTTCGGTATGCCCATAGTGCCATCGGTAGTTGTTCATGCCACTCTCTGGGATTGTCATGTATTGTCCGACTGAGAATCCGGATTAATGTTTTGTTGGTGCTCTCAGCCTGCCCATTCCCTTGAGGGTAGTAGATGGTGGAGAAGACTTGTTTAGTTCCATATCCTTCAAGCAACTCTCGTACTTGCTTGTTGGCGAAGGGAGTGCCGTTATCGGTAATGATATGTTTAGGTACTCCAAAGCAGCAGATGATATGCTCTTTAATGAACGCTGCAATCGTTGCTCCTGTAGTTCCACGCAGAGGAATATCTTCGACCCATTTTGTGAAGTATTCAGTTGCGGTTATAATATATTCATGCTGCTTTGATGATGGCGGGTTGATATTTCCAACAATATCAAGTCCCCAGCTATAGAATGGCAGCGGGCTACTTATCGAATATAGGGGAGTGGATGGTGCATGGACGAGGTTCCCGTGAATCTGGCATTTGTGGCAGCTTTGAACGAAGGCAACTGCATCATCTTCCATGGACGGCCATTAATATTTCTCGTGTATCTGGAGAAACAATTTCTTATTTCCTTGATGTTCTCCTTCATGCATCTCTTTCAATATTGTTGAGATTTCTCCTCCAGCCAGGCACCGTAGAAGATCACCTCCAAAGCTTTTCTGGTATAAAATCCCCTCGTGGAACACGAAACGCTTCGCTCTCTGTTTCATTCTGACTGCCTCTTTTGGGTTAGCAGGAACTGTGCCATCATGAAGGTAGTTAACATATGGCTGCCTACAATCCCGGTGTGATTTATGTTGAGTACCTCTAGTTGATGAGGTGGTGTCTGGAAGTTTGAGCAAGACTGTTGGAGCGTTCGAGACTGTGTCTCCATTTCTGGCCAGTAATAGCCTAAACGTTGGAGGCGTCGATAGAGTGTCACCACCAATGTTTGTCCACAAATCTCATTGTGAACACGGTCAAGTTGCAGCTGTGCTTCTTCCTCTCCGAGATATCTTGATAAGGAACTATCCTGGTTTCGGTGGTATAACATGCCGTGGAGCATAAAGAAGTTTTGTAAGGCTTTAAGGCTGACATTTTCTTGAGAAAGTGAACTGCTAAGCTCCTGAATGATCGTAGTCCGCCAGTCACAGGTTTCAGCATCCTTGCATTGTGAGGGCCATGTTGATTCCACTGTCATTCTTTTCACCATCAGGGTTTCTTCTATGCCTTCGAACTGCAATTTAGAAGATAATGTTGCCAGGCAATCAGCATGCCTATTGTTGTTGCGGCTGACATGAGTTATGGTTGCGTCAGCGAAGTAGTTCAGCAGTCTCTGAGCTTCAGACTGGTACGGATCTAGAGTTATCTCTTTTAGTGCATACACCCCGTTCATATGATTAACTAATAATTTGGAATCGCCTCTTATTTCCAAACGTGTGGCTCCCGCCTGCTTGGCTAATAGCAGCCCTATAAGGAAGGCTTCATACTCCGCTGAGTTGTTAGTGCATTGAAAATCTAACTTGAAGGAGTGTGAAAAGACTTCGCCAGTTGGAGATACTAGGACTATGCCTGCTCCTCCAGTGTTGTTGTTGAGAGTAGCGGATCCGTCAAAATATAACAGCCAAGCTTCCTCT
This sequence comes from Papaver bracteatum, assembly GCA_023529315.1. NCBI lineage: Eukaryota > Viridiplantae > Streptophyta > Magnoliopsida > Ranunculales > Papaveraceae > Papaver > Papaver bracteatum. Next base: position 400,765 of record JAJJWX010001102.1, on the reverse strand, counting down.
TCGACAACAGAGATGTCTGGAAACTCTCCAGGCAGGTCTCCATGCAATACTGTGGTACCTTCTCCAGGGAAAGCTGCTAGTAAATCCGCGACAGCCTGACCCTTAACAGCTCTGGGAGGAGTACACGTTATGTATAGATCTGACATTTGGAGGAGCCACTTGGCAGCCCTTCCCATTAGAACTGGTTTTGACAGTAAGAACTTCGCAGGGTCTGATTTGGATATGAGCGTTACCTTGTTGGATAGTAGGTAATGCCTGAACTTCTGGATGGAATGTATCAATGCTAGGCATGCTTTCTCTGCTCTCGAGTATCTGAGTTCAGCGTCCCTCAATATTCGACAGAAGTAGTATATAGGACGTTCGACTCCCTCATCATCCTCTTGAGCCAGCAAGGCTCCAACGGCAGTGTCACTGAAGGCGGTGTAGAGATATAACGGTCTCCCTAGAACATGAGACTTCATGATGGCTGGAGACGACAATATATGTTGAATTTTCCGAAACACTTCCTGTTGGACGCTGGTCTAGTTAAAATCCGCTCCTTTCTTCAGCAGGGGGGTGAAGGAAGCAACGAGTTGAGCCAGACCAGGTATAAAACGTCGAATGTAATTCACCTTTCCCATAAAACTTTGCAGTTCCTTCACGATTCGAGGTGGTGGCATAGTGAGGATGGATTGAGTCTTAGATGGGTCCACCTTGATTCCCTCAGTAGTCACTTGGAATCACAGAAACTTTCCAGAGGAGACACCAAAGGAACATTTTAAAGGATTCATCCTCAACTTTTACTCACGGCACCTCTCGAATACTTGTCGCAAGACTCCTATGTTTTCTGTCCGGGCTTTCGATTTGACTACTATGTCATCTACGTAATCTTCAACTTGTTTATGCATCATGTCGTGAAAAATTTCTGTCATGGCGCGTTGATATGTCGCGCCGGCATTCTTCAAACCGAAAGGCATAACTGTATAGTAAAAATTTCCGAGAGGAGTTCGAAAAGCAGTCTTACTTGCATCATGCTCGTACATCCTTATCTGGTTGTAGCCGCTATATCCATCCATGAAGGAGAATATGCCATGCCCGCTTGTGGCGTCTACCAACATGTCGATGTTAGGTAGAGGAAAGTCGTCCTTGGGGCAGCACTTGTTTAAATCTCTGAAATCTACACAGCATCGGATCTGCCCATTCTTTTTCTTTACTGGGACCACGTTAGCCATCCAGGTTAGATGGTGGATGGACTTGATGAAGCCGGTAGTTAGAAATTTCTGGATTTCAAATTTAATCTGATCTTCCACCTCATGTCTGAATTATCTTGGAGACTGTTTGATAGGCTTGGATCCAGGCTTGATGCGCAAGTGATGAGTAACCAACTTTTCATCCAGACCAGGCATTTCATCGTACGTCCAGGCGAATATATCTTGGTATTCTTTGAGGAGTTGCACAAGATTCGTCCGCTCCTCCGTGGACAGAGTGGAACTAATGGAAATGGGCTGGGAGACTCTTCACTGCCGATGTTAATAGTTTCGATTTCGTCAGTTGTAGAGGTGGTACCGTCTTGCAGCTGTCTGGGGGCGTCCAACACCTCTTCTTGTGGGTCTCCGTTTTGACAATATTCTATTAGGCGGAGAGACCGAGCATCAGTCTCTCCTGCTAATTGCTAACAGCGGCGGCGGTAGACAGTCTTTCTTTTCTGATCTTGAGTTGCCACAAAGGTTCTTTCTCTCTTGGTAACGTGGTTTCCCGCCCCGCTGGGTGAAGGAGAGTTCCTCGTCAGCTGGGATGCATCATGTCTAATTTTTAATAACGCAAGCCGATCCTCCTCCTGGATTGACGCCCACGTGGGAAGTGGGGTACAATGTACTTCGCCTGGCTCTTCCTGCATAGCTTCCTTCGGTTTGAACAATTCTACTCCGCATATGGGTGCGTATGGAGACAACAATGCAGGTATACGAATGACTTCTTTGTTCAGCGTAGTTTTCAGGAACTGGTGATAGGTTGAAGGAACAATCCTATTCTCGTGGATCCATGGCCTACCCAGTATCATGTGGTAGTCTGGTTCCTTCTCTATGACTTCGAATTTCACTTTTGATTGAACAAGACCTACGGATAAGTTCAGATTGACATACCCATATGTGTTGGTTTGGTTCCCTTCAAAGTCCGTCATTGTGGTAGACCGCCGCACAATATTGTTTGGGCGAACCTTAGCCTCCTTGAGTGTCTTGAGGGTAATCACATTTGAGGATTCTCCTGTGTCGATGAGGGCCCATCTGAATTCTGAATCTTTGATGCGTGCGGTTACATGTAGGGCCCGATTGTGGCCCTCTTCTGCCATCATGTCTTCCTCTATAAAAGTAACATTGTTTACCGATGCCTCCATTGCGCTTGAAACTTCTGGGTGCAAGGGAGTTAACTGTACATCTAAGGATATCCAGTTGACGGCTGCAAACGTCTCTGTTCGCTGCTCTTTTGAGAGGTGTAGGAGTTCACATAAACTTTCCACTAAAGAAGCGGCTTTCTGATCCACAGGTCTTTGGATTGTAGTGAAACTATTGATTTTGGGGCATTCAGTCCCCAGTGTCGGGACCTCAATGACAGGGCCGCCCATCTCTGACGTCATCTTGATGAGGAGATCGAGTATGTTGTTGATCGCTTCTTTGATCAGGTTCATGTTTCTCGTGTGAACCTCCTGTACTCGTGCTAACTCGATCAACGTCGGGATTCTTCCAGCCAGACCATTAGGTGTGCCGTCGGAGGGAACTTGATCATGACCTGAGGCTTTCGAGGTATTCCTAAGACCGACCATCTTGAAATCAACTAAATAGGGTTAGGTATCGAATAAATCGACTTCACAACCGAGAGATTAACCTCCCATTGTGGTCGCCAATTGTTTGTGGGAGAAAACTACTTCTGCAGGTTTAGGTAATTTTGGGTGTGTGTGGATGAGAATTGAATTTAAACCTTCAACAAATGTGTTGCACGATGAGCACTTTTGATTCGAGAGATAATCTGTACAATTCTGGCCTAAACCGAAGACACGGTCGTTCCATATTTGTTTCGGTCACAGGTGAAGGATGTGAGGTTGATCTTAGGGAGGGAAGCGAAGAAGGTGTTGAGAGTATGAAGGTGAAGGCTATTTGATGACTTGTTAACAGAAGGTTGAGCAGGCTAGCAAATGTTGCAGGAAGGCTCTGGGTGTTGAATACGATGGTATTAACACTTGGTTTTTCTGTGTTGTTGGAAATAGGGAGGCGAACCTATTTATACAAGTCGATAAGCCTTTATCATGTCTCTCGTGGGAAAGTGGAGGAAGTGGAGTGATGGAGGAAGTGGAGTTGTGTGTTAGTGTCACACGGTTGCTTGCCCACTTCTCCTATCATCGCTAACCGCCCATGTTTACCTGACACGATCTTGTGATGGCGTGTTTCACGCTGCACGCTGTAAACCCCAGACCAATACCCCAGTTTGTATCCCCCAGTTGTGACGTGATTAATGTCTCGAGTGTGTGGATCGTGGGACCCACATAAAATAGTGCAGAGTGAATCGTGAACTTGGTATAACATCGTATGCAGCCATCTTCAGGTGACCGTTTGGAGGCTGTATGGGCAGGCCACGCCTTGGTCGGTCACCCTGTGAAGAAGAGTGACAGATGGTTATCATGGTGATACTTTGTTTGCTGGTTGATTCGCACCCTAAGTCATTCGTCCAAGTTTTTAAAGTTGGACGGACGAGATAGCTTACAACCCTACTTGCGATCATTGGATGGGAGGCGTGCATGCTTCCTCTTTCAACCCAAACGTTTGCATGCTAAGGGAGTTTCTTTGGAGGGACCAATTGGCCCTGCATGGAGGTGGTACAATGGTGTTCACGCCCATGCCTGCTTGAATCGCAAAGATTTGATCTAAGCCACTCAATTCAGGTGGCAAAGACGAGTGGTCGAGATTGGAACTTATGGAGGGGTCGTGACATGCCACCTTTGGGCATGCGTACCGAGGAACTTGATCACTGCCGGTCTTGGCCGATCAGCTAGGCGTGAATTCGGGCCCACGGTGGTCATGCTAGCATGATCCAATGAATTATCATGGCGAGAAATATTCATCACCTGAAGGCTTTATCCTTTGCAGGACATCAGCTTACAAAAATTGGCTTTTTACAATTTTAGCCTTTAAATAGAAATCCACCATCAACAGAAGGTTATCACAAATCATGGTGCGAGCAAGTGCATAATGCAATATGGGCATATAATACAACTAGACGAGAGGCAACTGGAATGTCACCTTTCTGTTTATCATATGGAGTTGAAGCTGTTCTACCAATAGAGGTTGCTATCCCAACAACAAAAAGAGAGGCGTGGGAGAAAAATCTAAGTGCTGGCATGATTTTACATGAGTTAGATGAACTAGAAGAAAAGAGATAAAAACTCTACAACATATGGAAAATTACCAGCGAAGATTAGCTCGCGAGTACAACAAACGAGTCAAGAAATGTCAATTCTAGCCTGGCGATCTAGTTTTGCGAGAAACACCAAAATATCATCAAGAAAGTGGTGGAAAATTAGAGAGAAAATGGGATGGACCATACATCATTAAAGAGATAATTGGAAATGGAGCATACAAATTAATGGATCCAGAGGGAAGAGATGTTGGGAAAAGACTTGATAGACCATGGAATAGATTGTTTCTGAAAAGGTATTATCAGTAACAATTTCTGCAAGGTAAGAAATACAAATGTAAGATGAAACAGTTAAAAAATTCTTCTTTCTCTATCACAATTTATGCGAGCATCATCGCAAGAACAACGAATAAAATTTCGCAGAGATTAAAAGAATGGGACGAACCTTTATGGCGTGCACCCTAGTTCGCGAATAAAATTTCGTAAGAGGCAAATGTAAGACCTAATAGCGCGTCATATGAGGGGGTATCTCTTGACATGACTCAGCGATAAGGTTATACCGCTGCTGGAACCTGAGTCATGCAGATGTTGGGGTTAAAGAAAACCTATCCAGGAGAGAGATCTTGGATTTCCAGCTATATAAGGTTATACCCTGGTTGGACGACCGAGAATCTCTTCCAAGAAGTGCATAGTATGACCAAGGCGCTGAGGTACACGGTTGAGCCAAGGGTGCCCGGAGCATACGAAACTCTCTTGCCATCCTTGGTAAGTCTTGGCTACAATGCACTTGGCCTGAAGAAAACCCCACTTAGGGTGCAGTCTTGTAACTATAAGCCATATAGGCATAAAGGACAAGAGGCTGCGAAAACAACTGGTTGTTGGCAAATCCGGATGGGGGGAGCTAGTCTTGTATGGCCGATGTTCCCTCCTTGAAGGGGTAACCATGGGGGAGATAAGGGCGGCACCCTCCATTAGGGAGCTGATAAGTGTCTTAAGACGACAATGTCATGGGGCTTTATGATCGCAAGATCATATAGGCCTGTCATATTGTCGCGTGACGAAAATTATACAAAGGAAAAAATCCTAAAGAGAAAATGTTAAGATGAGATCAATGGGTTTTTGCATGAAAGTGTAAAGACGTCCTGCGATTTCATCGCAAGACGGCAATGTCACGAGGCTTTGTTTTCGCGAGAAAACCTAGACTTGTCATATTGTCGCAGAGATATTGAAAAGTACTGATAAGACAAGATCAATGGGTCAATACATATAAATGTAAAGACGTCATGCGATCTTGTCGCAGATAAATATTAAAGGTTAGCAAAATAAGACCTTTAACTAGGAAGGCATAATAAAACCAACAGATTAATATTGAACATTAATAATTTTATTTGAGAATGCAGGAAATATCTATTCATCGCAGGAGGCAGATTACTTCAGAAAATATCTATTCAACATCATATAATTCACCATCTCAAGAAAGATATTAGAGGGCAAGAAGAGGAATGATCAAATAAATTCTTAATATCTTCCTTGAGAAAATTCAACACAAACAACAGGAAAAGTTACATTCCAAGTTACATTCCTCGAAAGAAAGAAGCAGGAAGAGAAAGAAAAAATGAAACTCAAACTTCAGCGACAGGCTCATCAGTATTCTTCTCGCCAGATTTATTATTCTCGCCAGAAGATTTATCATTCTCACCAGCAGATTTATTATTATCGTCATCATTCTTTTCAGTATCGCCAGCATCCTTTTCTTCGTGAATTTCTTCTTCTCTAGGAGAGCCTTCATCTTCTTCTAGGTTATCTTCTTCAGCTCCTTCTTCTCCTTCAGTAAGTGTATCTTCTAAATATTTATCCATAGGAATGGGAATTTCATCATCCTCAACTTCTAGAGGAAGAACAGATTCAGGAGGGAGAGAATGGGAGATCAGAATCTTATTCAACAGAATTTCGACAGAAAGATGAACTTTGCGAAGAAATCCTCTATCACGGTTTCTAATCTCCATATTCTTGAAGTACTCAAGATAATCAAGCCTTCTTTCTGCCTTATCGCGAACGTCCAAACAATCGGAAATGAGAGTCTTGTTTTCTTTGCGAACCTTATCTAATTTCTCAGTAAGGGCAGTAATAGCAGCAAGATGGATTCTTTCAGATTCTGTGAATAACAAAAATGACAAGGAAATATTCAAATGAAGATCTCACGAGAAGTAAAACATAGGAATTTATCAGAAAAATCAACAATTGAGGCAGTCAACTGACTACCTTCTTTTTGAGAGGTTAAATTTTGGATTAATACAAAGAAACAATTCTCCCATTGATTCATAGCATCGTCAAATTTATCGCCAACCATACCCTTCAGACGAGATTTCATGTTTTCTTCTTTGGTGCGAAGATAAAGGTTTTCTTTTACTAGTAAAGAATGAGAATTCTCTAATTGGGAATACTGATCTTTAAGTTCATTATCTTTTAAACTAAGAGTTAATCTCATCTGATAAAGATTTCATCGCCAAATCAGTCTTAAATAACAAATATGAAAGGCGAGCAACTTCGCTACACAATAAATTTTGGCTTTGTGACAATTGATTATTCTCATTAGTAAGATTATTTATGTGATCAATTGAGTAAGTATAAAGATTATCTAATCTACTATGTTGGTCCATCCAAGACTCTTTTTCAGCGCGAGCTTCTTCAGCGATTGATTCTAATTCAAACATCTTCATTAATCGATTCCGATTTGAAGCTAAATAAATAAACCAAACATTTAAAAGGAATGGAGTGTAAAAAAATAAGGAAGACGAGAAATTATTAGAATGGAGAGACAAAAAGATAGAGGCAGGAAAATTATACCTTTCAGCTCGTCATTATGTCTGCGAAAATTCTCGCACTCAAGTGAAGAATTGCGAAGCATATGATTCAGAGTGTTACACTCATAAGTTTTAACTTGAAGGCTTTTCCTTAGAGATTCAACTTCATATTCCAAGGATGCTCGCGAAGCAGAATTATCAGAGCCAAAATACTTGAGTAAAGTCTCACAAGCTTCATATTGAAGAGAATCAGTGGAAGACTTTCTAGCGTTATCTAAGATATTAGATAAAATTTTAAAAGCAATATCAACTCCAGCAAAGGTTTCATTTGATGGAGGAAGAGATACAAAGGATGAAGTAGTAATGATAGCAAGTTGATGATTTGAATCATCTGCGATGGATGCATTATGAGAAGGAGGAGTTTTTGGGAAAGTGACAGTTGAAGGTAATATTGGACTAGAAGGAGTTTCAGCCACAACATTTGTAGGGATTTGATTTGTCAAATTTTCTGAAGGAAGGGGGGTATTAGTAGCGAGGTTCTCGCAGACAGAAGAAGGAGGATTAGATTATAAAGGTGTGATAATAGCTCTCTTAGATGATAACTCAGGAATAATGATATCATCTTCAATAGTTTTATTGCGACGGGATTTTTTATGAGGTCTAGCGATGTTCTCGTCATTCTGAAAATAATAATTTAGATAAGAAATAGAGGAAACAATATTGTTATTAAGATAAATTATGTTTCTTACTACCTTATCATTCGCAGAATCCTTCTTCCTCCTCTTCTCAACAAGCTTCTTGAGGGAATTAGGGTTTGGAGTTTCAGAATGGGTGGTAGGGATAGCTCCACTAAAGGAAAAAAATGACGAAGATTATAATGAATTAAATCAGGAGGATCGAAGAGCAAAAGTAGTAAAAAAAAAAATCAAATAAGATGATATAATCGAAATACATACCTTGACGCTTCCATTAAAACAGTAGCAGGTGAATATGAAGAGAGAGAGAAGTTTCAGACGGAAAGTGAAATAAACGGATAAAGAAGATGAAGAAGTAAAAAGAGAAAATTATTTCCGTAACTTGGCTCTACCTTTTATAGACAAGAACAGTAGGACCCATAAAGAGGACACGTGTTAAGAAGAGCTACAACACGTGTAGGCGATTAAACTAAATAAACAGAGGTTTGTTGAGAAGAAAGATTGTAAAGAAAGAAGCTGCGAGCATCATGAAGAGTTGAAAGTTCTCATATATTATCTTCTTCGCAGAAAATACATGAGAAGAGGCAAGATGTAGGACCATGAATATCGCCACAACGATATTCTCACGATAGAAACGACACTTCTGCGAGGAACCAAACATTTCTATAATTATTAACAACACTTTGACGAGAATGTCGCAAGATAGATCAATGACATTTGGCGAGTGTCACAAAATAATAACATAACGGTTGAAGACTGAAGATATATGAGAAGAATAAGTCTGTTCCACGATGATTACAAAGTTGGCGATGGTGAAGACTAAAGTTATGGTGGTGAGATCGTAGAGTAGATCCCAATTAAGAGGAAATCTTAGCTGTCTTCTACTATGTATTTTCCTATATAAAGGGCCTGACTAAATCCAGAAGGGGATGATGTACTTTTGAGAGCTGAGAGAATTTTGAGGAGAGAGAAACTCCAGAAATAAAGTTGTACTTCTGAGTTTTGATATTTCTTGTAAATCTTCCTGAAAGTGAATTAATAAAATTGTTGTTGTTCATTCTCGATTATGGCTTAATTTTCATAGATTCTTGACAAGGGTGTAGTGTGGGAAATCCTGTAACTACAGGTTGTCCCAATTCGTGCGCACCAACCAAGCATGATGCACGGCCGGCAAAACCCTGATTGGGGCCTGCCGCATCATGTATGTGTTCAAAGTTATCTTGTGCGTCCATCTTCGCAGGCTTGAATGGAAGGCAAAGATGAAACATTAGGGAAGGCCGAACATGCTAGCATGACCACCGCGGGCTCGGCTTCATGGCCGACCAATCGTCCAAAGCCAGCCTTGGCTAGGTGCCTCGGTTCGTGCGGCCAAACTGGCATGGTCACGCTTTCTAAATCATAAATTGATCTCGACCACTCAACTTTACCAGACAAATTGAGTGGCTTAGATCATGTTTCCGTAGGACAGTCAGGTATAGGCATGAATACCAGCCTACCACATACACGTTGTACCAAACGGCTGAGACCGACCAAGCTTGGTCATCTCGAAACACGTGCCTTGAAGGTGGCATACCGCGCCCATTTAAGAATCCTTTGCGGCATAGGATTTTTGTCGCAAATCGATCTCAGCCACTCAACTTCGCCGGTAAATTTGAGTGGCCTAGATCAAACCTTCATGGGAAAGTGAAGCATGGGCATGGATATCAGCATGCTGTCTACACGCATGCCTGATCGGTCCTCCATGAAATGAATCCCATGCTTGGATTCGTCCAAGCTGAAGGAGTACACTTGCGCACCTCCTAAACCCTAATCTGAGGGTCGCAGATGTGGGTCGCAGATCATCTCGTCCGTCCAACTTCGCCATCTCGGACGGACGGCCTAGTATAAGAGTTAGGCGACCAGTAAAGTATCACCGTGATCACCGTTTGCCACTCTACCACACCATGTGGTCGGTTAAGGGAGGATTTGCTAGCGCAGTCTCCAAACCCTCACGTGAAGTAGGCAGGGAATGATGCTCAACAATGATGCTTCATATATGCCGAATACATTCGATGTATGACATGCATAAAATACACACGATATTTTACAAGTATCGACTTCCTAAATAACTTAGTTATTTAACTAGCATTACATGCTACCTTCTGTGGGTCCCACGATCTACACACTCAAGATATCAATCATGTCACAAACTGGGGGATACATACTGGGGTATTGGTCTAGAGGTTTACAGCGTGCAGCGTGCAGCGTGCAACGCGCCATCACACGAACGTGTCAGGAAGACATGGACGGTTAGTGATGATGGGAGAAGTGGGCAAGATTGATCGTATGACACTAACACACAACTCCACTACTCCATCACTCCACTTTATCCACTTCCTACGAGAGACATGAATAAGGCTCAAATGACTTGTATAAATAGGTTTTCCTCCCTATTTCCAAACAAGGAACACAACACAGAAACCAAGTGTTAAAACAACACGTATTCAAACACCCAGAGCCTTCTTGCATTATTCATAAGCCTGCTCACCTTTCTGTTACAAGTCATAAGAAAGCCTATACCTTCACAATCTCAACACCTTCTTCGCTTCCCTTCCTAAGATCAACCACATCTCCTTCACTTTGTGACTGAAACAAGTCTGGAATCGCCATTTCTTGGTTTAGGCCAGAATTGTATAGATTGATCTCCCGAATCAAAAGCACTCCCGTGCAGTTATTTGTGGGAGAAAACTACTTCTGCCGGTTTAGGTAATTTTGGGTGTGTGTGGATGAGAAGTGAGTTTAAACCTTCAAAAAATGTGCTGCACGATGAGCACTTTGATTCGAGAGATAATCTATACAATTCTGGCCTAAACCGAAGACACGGCCGTTCCAGATTTGTTTCGGTCACAGGTGAAGGATGTGAGGTTGATCTTAGGGAGGGGAACGAAGAAGGTGTTGAGAGTATGAAGGTGAAGGCTATTTGATGACTTGTTAACAGAAGGTTGAGCAGGCGAGCAAATGTTGCAGGCAGGCTCTGGATGTTGAATACGATGGTATTAACACTTGGTGTTCTGTGTTGTTCGAACCTCCATTCTGGAAATAGGGAGGAGAACCTATTTATACAAGTGGACAAGCCTTCATTACATCTCTCGTGGGAAAGTAGAGGAAGTGGAGTGATGGAGGAAGTGGAGTTGTGTGTTAGTGCCAAACGGTTGCTTGCCCACTTCTCCTTTCATCGCTAACCACCCATGTTTCCCTGACACGATCTTGCGATGGCGTGTTGCACGCTGTAAACCTCCAGACCAATACCCCAGTTTGTATCCTCCATTTGTGACGTGATTAATGTCTCGAGTGTGTGGATCGCGGGACCCACAGGAAATAGTGCAGGGTGAACCGTGAACTTGGTATAACATCGCATGCAGCCATATTCAGGTAACCGTTTAGAGGCTATATAGACAGGACATGCCTTGGTCGGTTACCTTGTGAAGAAGAGTGACGGATGGTGATCATGGTGATACCTTGTTTGCTGGTTGATTCGTACCCTAAGTCATTTGTCCAAGCTTGCAAAGTTGGACGAACGAGATGGTTTGCAACCCTACCTGCGATCGTTGGATGAGAGGTGCGCATGCTGCCTCTTTCAACCCAAACGTTTGCATGCTAGGAGAGTTCCAATAGAGGAACCGATAAGCCCTGCATGGAGGCGGCACAATGGTGGTCACGCCCATGCCTTCTTGACTCGCAAAGATTTAATCTGAGCCACTCGACTCAGGTAGCAAAGACGAGTAGTCGAGATTAGAACTTATGGAGGGGCCGTGACATGCCACATTTGGGCGCGTACCGAGGAGCTTGACCACTGCCGGTCTTGTCCGATCAGCTAGGCGTGAAGTCGGGCCCACGACGGTCATGGTAGCATGCTCGGTTCCTTTTAAGTCTTCATCTTTGCCTTTCGTCCAAGCCTGCGAAGATGGACGCTCGAGATTTTTATGCGCCGCAAACCCTAATTAGGGTTTTGGATCGGCCACTTTGGGCGATCGGTGTTGGGTTGCGTGCGCCTCCTTTGGGGAGACCGACCATGTATGAAACATCTTGGGTCGACAGTGAGCATGTACATGCTTGCTCTATGACCCTGGGCGCAATCTAAGCCATCCAACTATGCCTGCGAAGTCGGATGGTTGTGATCATTTTGGATCTTCTCAACCTGCATAAGGCGTTAATCTAGCCTTGTTTGGGCAATTGTTTCTTGTACCACGGCTTGCCTATGAGGGAGTCGGTCATGTAGGTAGAAAGTGGGCCCGCCAATGGTGTACCATCACTTCACTACTTGTTTTAGGGTATAATCTAAGCCGTCCAACTATGCCTGCGAAGTTGGACGTTCACGATTAAAAGGAACCCTAGCCGTGCGTCATGCTCACTTTGAGCGCACGTTTTGGAAGGACCAACTGTAGTTGGCCTTGACCGTTCGGTCATGTATGAAGGTGGGTCCGTGGTGATCATGGTAGCATGCTCAGGACCCCCTGAATCTATATCTACACCCTCCATCTATGCATGCGAAGTTGGACGGATGAGATATATTTTTGAGTTTGTTTTCAGCATGTGAGACTAACATGGGTAGTCTTGCATGCGTTCGACGGGGCTAGTATAACCTGCCGTCAGGTAGCCTACGGGTGTTTGCATGTCGAACACAAGGCTTTAATTAAATCATTAATAGTAATGTTGTATACCTACAGAAAATCGGGATGGTTGCCACATGCTCCGTCGGGATGGTTGCCACATGCTCCGTTCTGGGTAGGTTTTAATTCTCAGGGATAGTTGCACATGCTCCAATGAATTAATATGGAGAGAAGTATTCATCGCCTGAAGGCTTTATCCTTTGCAGGACGTCAGCTTACAAAAATTGGCTTTTTACAATTTTAGCCTTTAAATAGAAATCCACCATCAACATTAAGTCCCCTGCCTAGCATGCAATGGTTACACTATTGTAGGGTAGGCATGAGATGGTGACAAATATACGTAAAAGAAATAAAGGTAACTAACCTTGGAAGGAAGCCGCTAGTGATTGTCCATGTGGACGCCGTCGCAAGCATGAAATCTTGGGTGGGCCGGTTTCTCTTCTTGGTTTTTTGGAAGCGGAAAGGAATCCTTTTCTAACCAGAATTCTTCAAATATTGCCTATAAAAGGGAGAACCCTTTTTTCGTTTTTTCTTCACGATTTTTTTTCGAGTGGACGTCCATCTCTCTCCCGCGCCGTCGTCACCCCAGCCGTTGGAGTTCACCGTCACCGTTGTTGTTTTTTGTCGACGCCGACGCCGTTCTTCAGGTAGGTGCGATTTTTTTTTTTTTTTTGCAAACCCTAATTATTTAGTTAGAGTTTATTTTGTATTTTGAGAGGATTGTAGGCGCAACAAAACATACCATAATTAATTCCTTTACCGCCTGTTAGGGTTGCGTAGTAAAAGAAATCATAAACATGTCGTTTGTTCCCTTTATCCTTGCATGTCAAAACCCAGGTTGTAGCTTGATAGAACCGCTATCTTCAACTTGTAGACATGATAACCAACTGTAGAAAAATATGTTGACATGTTGGCTTAGCTTTAGGGATGCGCATGCAAACTTTAGTGCCCGCCTGCGTGATTTTGAGGTACTCTTGCGCTTGCGTTTACCGAAATTGCTGTAGAATCTTCATACAAACTCGGATTTCGATGTTCCGCATATGTAACTTCAAGCCCAGAGAATTTCCAAGCTTTAACAAAGAAGATTTTTGTATTTTGAGCGTGTTTAGGGGATAAAAACCGCGAAATATTAAACTTCCAGGAGGTTTTCAGAATTTTTTCAGGTTGCGTGTCTTCTGATGTTTTGGCCACCCCTTCTTTATATTTCATCCGATTGTCGTGAAATTTTTATATGTTGTATATAACTTCCATATGAAGCTAATGGAACATAACATAACACTAGATTCCATACCCATTGCTCCCAGTTCATAATCGAACACAGGGTAGTGTAAATTTCCCTCAACTGAGTTTGTTTGGAGGACGCTTGAACCATCCCAATCCCATGTAATCTCCGTATTAGGTGCCTAACAAAGAAGTTGGGAATCAAGAGAATCTTTTATTGCTGTACGACTCCTTGGAAACATGCTAACACTTCCAATCTTATTGCAGTTGCTCAATGATGAACGCGGAGGATAATGTTGTGAAGGGAGGTGTCGACTCTTTCAGAGATGTGCCAAATATAAATGATGGAATGCTTACCAAGTCTTTTCCAAACGTTAGGAGGCACCCCAGACATAATATAATCCTTATTACCGGTTCAGAAAGTGAAGAGAGTCTACCATCGTCTTTAGCAGGCGTGATGAGGCTTTGTATCCAGAAGAAAGAATATCCACCTTCCCCTATTGACTTCAGAATTTGCCAGAATCCACTTGACTCATACGAAGGATGGATGTGGCGCATGTTGGTTAATGAAAATATTAGAGACAACTTAACCAGGGCGCGAATTCTTGATGCTATTAAGGCATCTGCAATTCTTCATGTCAAGAAGGATATCCCAGGTTTGGTCGCTTTTGCTGCTCGATGGCGTCCTTCTACGAACACATCTTTATGCACGTGGGGTGAAATGACTATCACTCTTGAGAGCATGTCTGCATTAATGAGCATTCCTGTCGCTGGCAGTCTTAATTGCAAACTGTCTGAAGGCGAAGACATCATCTATCAGGATATAATTCAGAAGGCGAACGAATACGATCAGTTGGAGAAGAAGCCGAAATGTTTCTACACTTGGTGGGTAGGTGAATGGTCTTCCACGCAAGGTAATGATGATCTTAGCACAGCTGCATTCTTGTCCTTTTGGTCTTCCAGAGATATCCTTGATGACGGCTCCGGCATGAAAACTATTAGAAAGAAAATCATCGTATTCGCCATTAAGCTGGGCAAAGGTATAACTCTCCCTTTGGCTTTGTTATTCCTAGGCTCGCTGTATGGTCACCTGAATTATTTAGTGGAGGAGATGTATATTTCCAACAGGTACATGAAGGTGGATACATATGTGCACGTCTCCTTTCTTCAAGAGTTTTTGTGGGAACACTTTAAGGATTACGCTCCCACTCCTACAACCTCAGTCCCCAGCTTATATGGTGATTCAAGAATACTCCGTTGGCAGAATAGACGTCCAAAAGCTGGGGTGAGGCTTGTAGATTTGCTCGATAATGTGAGTGCCATAGACTTTCGTCCTTGGGGGCCGGTTCATCCTCCTTCCATCGTCCCTGTCATTGAGCTGCCGCCTGAGGGGAGAGATATGAGCCATGAAGAAGTCGTTTTCCTGCGGAGCTGTATATAAGGATATGTTCCTTCTTTTTGTGATGACAGGCTAAGCATTATTCCATATAATATTGATAGAGCCGCTCGTCAAATGGGTTTTTATCAAGGTGTCCCATTTCGTCGTCCCGCAACGCCTTCAGAAGAACTTAAGTCATCATGCCTCGATGTTGATGTTTTCTCGCCAGAGCTGAAACTTCCTTTTCCTTCCCCGGGGAGAAAGCCGGTAGATACTTCTGGTTACAAAGATTTTTGGAGGGGAAATTACTGCTCTTTAAATCGTTTGCTAGCGAAACGGTAACTGACCTTCGTGATAAACCTCTTGATGACGTCTTGGCTAGTAATAGGCGATTGAAACCCCTTCTAGGGAAACGAGGCAGGGTTAACGCCACCGACTGCAATCTGAAGTCCAAGAAAAAGAAGCAAGCATGTAGTCCAGTAATTCTCAACTCTTCCAATATGCAGGTATTCTGAATTCTTTATGATTAATTTTCAGTTTCGACTTCCATGAGCAGCTTTTACTAATCCTTGTTGGTGATCAGAGGATTCCTGAAGAAAATGCCTTTGCCGCACTGGCCCGAGTTTACAATGAGGAGCGTGGAGGCAACGGGAAGTCTGGAAATCTTCATGCTGAGAAGCATGGTAATAATGACCTTCATGTAGAATAGTCTGGAAACACTGATCCTCATGCGGAGAAGTCTGGCAACATCGATCTTCATGTAGATGGGTCTGGTAACACTGATCCTATCATATACAACGATGAAGATGGTGCAAGCTCGATTGAAGAGAATGCCTTTCAGAGCGGTAATTTTAATGAGCTTGTAGATGAGGCCATGTCATCAATCCAGACCAGCACTTCAAGGAGTTTGGAAGGGACATCTACTATGATGGTTCCTTATAAAGAGATGTTGTCGCCAGCAGTCGTTCCTGGTGGTATGTTCGACCTTCCCTTTGATAACCCACGTCCTGATCATGTGTTGGTTGGAGGGTTCAGTGTGCCTGCACAGTTTGAGGAGTTGTACACCACAATATGGAAGAAATATGGCCATATTTCTACCACCACGAAGCTGAAGAGTCGTCTTGCTTTGGTAAATCGCGTTCAGGAGGCCTTACCCTCTATTCGGGAGATGAGTGTCGCAATTGGTCGTGATGTTTCTGAAGACGTGATGGAAGACTGGAAGTGCCACTTGGATGTATTTGCGCATTATTACTTCAATGCTCCTTGGTTCTTTAAAGGGTTTCATGCAATTCAGGAGATTCAGGAGAATCAAGGTACGGTGCTTTCCACTGAATGCGTCGTTCGTCAGAAACAAAAGGTTGGTAGGTTGGCCGAGGAGTTGAAATCTCAGCAAGAAGTTCTCCGGAAGATGGAAGCCGCTCTTGCTCAGAAGGATGAGGTGTTTCTGAAAGATTTTCCCTGAAGTATTCATGCCGCCTACTTGTGTTTTCTCTTTAGATGGTTTTCGAGTGATTGTGAGGATTTCCTTTCACACAGTTTGGTTTTAGGTTTTGAATTGATAGGTGATTGAATCTTGGACTGGTTTATTTACGACATGCTTTTATGAATGCTTGACTTTTGGAAAAGATTATTCTAAAATAGAATCTGAATCTTATATTATGAGTGATCATACATGTCATGTGAAATTGAATACGCAGTGTGAAAGGGAAAGGTGATGGGTGGTGAGAATGTATGACGCTTGCTCATTGAGTATCCTGTTCATATACGTAGGATGCCAAGTCCCCAGTAGGATATATAATTATCTTACAGTAACGTTTGCTGGGACTTACTTGTCTTTCGAAATCCATGCATGAGAATGAGTACTCCCGAATACCCTCTCCCCAAAGAGCGCGTGCTAATTTTTTGAGGGGAAATATTGCTTCTCTGAATTTATCTTATCGTGGACAATGTGTTTCAATACGTGGCACTCGCTGGTGGGGTGATGGAGAAATCGATGGTAATGAAAATACCTCGGGTTGGCTGTCTCTTGATTGGTGGGTGGACGCCGCACCGGCGGCAGTTGTACTTCTCCATCACGTACCCATATCTCCAACAACTCCACAATCTTCCTTATGGGAAACGGGAATCGTGGATCTTTTGAGTCTAAACTTTCCTGCGTCGGTGCGTGTCGTGGCTCTTCCCTTAGTTTTCGGTGTGAAGCACGCTTTGGAGACGGAATATAGGCGTTGTCACGCGTCACTGCATCCGCGGCCGTCTTGGTCGGGAGATTCTGCTGAAACATGGAGGATGCTGCGCTGGCGATGGAATTGTTGTTGAGCTAGTGATCAGAAGGCTGCAAGCTCCTACGTTCATATGCTCTCTCATTGATTTCGCCTTCCTCCAGCGTTTCTTCTCCTGGATGAAGAGTCAGCACGGGTTGGGTATTATTCTGAGTCTTGGCAAGAGCCTTGAGGTATAAATCTTCTAACAAGGCTTCGTATGCAGTTGATTCTCTGTTTTCATCCGGCAAGCATCGTAATTCTTCATGCTGGTCGATCCGGCTCAAGCTCCCATTGCCAGGTGAAAGGTTTTGTTGGTATCTGGGCTCTCTGGGGCCATGTGTTCCGCCAGTTCTTCTGAAAACCTGACCTCCAGAATTTCTTGCATCATTAGTGATACTTCCTGGGTAGCTGTTTGCAGAGCCCTCATGTAATTGAGCCGATATGTTGTTCAAGAGGCGGAAGGTTTCACTCTTCCTTCTGGCAATACCTGCTTGATTTGCCAGGACATCTTCCAGCATCCTGGTCACATTTTCGATGACACTTGAATTATCCATGGTTTCTGAAGGATTCAACGAACGGGAGTACATCTCGGGATGAACTTCTGGGATTTGGTGAAGAGTGAATTGATAATCAAATCAAATCTAAGATCTGCCTCTCCAAAGTCGAATAAAAACTGGTAGCCTTTAAAGATTCGAGTTCTGCAACCGAGAGATTAACCTCCCACTGTGGTCGCCAATTATTTGTAGGAGAAAACTACTTCTGCCAGTTTAGGTAATTTTGGGTGTGTAAGGATGAGAAGTGAGTTTAAACCTTCAACAAATGTGCTGCACGATGAGCACTTTGATTCGAGAGATAATCTATACAATTCTGGCCTAAACCGAAGACACGGCCGTTCCAGATTTGTTTCGGTCATAGGTGAAGGATGTGAGGTTGATCTTAGGGAGGGAAACGAAGAAGGTGTTGAGAGTATGAAGGTGAAGGCTATTTGATGACTTGTTAACAGAAGGTTGAGCAGGCGAGCAAATGTTGCAGGCAGGCTCTGGGTGTTGAATACGATGGTATTAATACTTGGTGTTCTGTGTTGTTCGAACCTCCGTTATGGAAATAGGGAGGAGAACCTATTTATACAAGTCGACAAGCCTTCATTACGTCTCTCGTGGAAAAGTGGAGGAAGTGGAGTGATGGAGGAAGTGGAGTTGTGTGTTAGTGCCACACGGTTGCTTTCCCACTTCTCCTATCATCGCTAACCACCCATGTTTCCCTGACACGATCTTGTGATGGCGTGTTGCAAGCTGTAAACTGCCAGACCAATACCCCAGTTTGTATCCCCCAGTTGTGACGTGATTAATGTCTCGAGTGTGTGGATCGCGGGACCCACAGGAAATAGTGCAGGGTGAACCGTGAACTTGGTATAACATCGCATGCATCCATCTTCAGGTGACCGTTTGGAGGCTGTATAGACAGGCCATGGCTTGGTTGGTTACCCTTTGAAGAAGAGTAACGGATGATGATCATGGTGATACCTTGTTTGCTGGTTGATTCGTACCCTAAGTCATTCGTCCAAGCTTGAAAAGTTGGACGGACGAGATGGTTTGCAACCATACATGCGATCGTTGGATGAGAGGCGCGCATGCTGCCTCTTTCAACCCAAACGTTTGCATGCTAGGAGAGTTCCAATGGAGGAACCGATTAACCCTGCATGGAGGCGGTACAATGGTGTTCACGCCCATGCCTGCTTGACTTGCAAAGATTTAATCTGAGCCACTCGACTCAGGTGGCAAAGACGAGTGGTCGAGATTAGAACTTATGGAGGGGCCGTGACATGCCACCTTTGGGCGCGCGTACCGAGGAGCTTGACCACTGCCGGTCTTGGCCGATCAGCTAGGCGTGAAGTCGGGCCCACGGCGGTCATTCTAGCATGCTCGGTTCCTTCTAAGTCTTCATATTTGCCTTTCGTCCAAGCCTGCGAAGATGGACGCTCGAGATGTTTCTGCGCCGCAAACCCTAATTAGGGTTTTGGACCGGCCACTTTGGGCGATCGGTTTTGGGTTGCGTGCACCTCCTTTGGGGAGATCGACCATGTATGCAACATCTTGGGTCGACAGTGAGCATGTACATTCTTGCTCTATGACCCTGGGCGCAATCTAAGCCATCCAACTATGCCTGCGAAGTCGGATGGTCGTGATCGTTTTGGATCTTCTCAACCTGCATAAGGCGTTAATCTAGCCTTGTTTGGTCAATCGTTTATTGTACCACGGCTTGCCTATGAGGGAGTCGGTCATGTAGGTAGAAAGTGGGCCCGCCAATGGTGTACCATCACTTCACTACTTGTTTGAGGGTATAATCTAAGCCGTCCAACTATTCCTGCGAAGTTGGACGTTCACGATTAAAAGGAACCCTAGCCGTGCGTCATGCTCACTTTGAGCGCACGTTTTGGAAGGACCAACTGTAGTTGGCCTTGACCGTTCGGTCATGTATGAAGGTGGGTCCGTGGTGATCATGGTACCATGCTCAGGACCCCCTGAATCTATATCTACACCCTCCATCTATGCATGCGAAGTTGGACTGATGAGATATATTTCTGAGTTTGTTTTCAGCAAGTGAGACTAACATGGGTAGTCTTGCATGCATTCGACGGGGCTAGTATAACCTACCGTCAGGTAGCATACGGGTGTTTGCATGTCGAACACAAGGCTTTAATTAAAGCATTAATAGTAATGTTGTATACCTACAGAAAACCGGGATGGTTGCCACATGCTCCGTCGGGATGGTTGCCACATGCTCCGTTCTGGGTAGGTTTTAATTCTCAGGGATGGTTGCACATGCTCCAATGAATTAATATGGCGAGAAGTATTCATCGCCTGAAGTCTTTATCCTTTGCAGGACGTCAGCTTACAAAAATTGGCTTTTTACAATTTTAGCCTTTAAATAGAAATCCACCATCAACAGCAGTGCATTTGTTTAGGGTTTAAATTCACTTCTCATCCACACACCCCAAATTACCAAAACCAGCAGAAGTAGTTTTCACCTATAAACACTTCTTGAAAAAGTAAAACATTCAAATGAGAAATTCTTCTATGTCACGTGCTGATTCTCAATGTGAGGTACCTGACATGAAGAAAAACTCACCAAAGGAAGTTCCTACAAAATATAAACGATAAACTTTCAAACGGGATATGGGTTTGAAATAGATATCTTTCAACAATTATCTTCCACAAACTTGTTCCTTCTGTGGGAAAAGGAATCATAGTGCTAAACATTATTTTGCTAGGAAGAAACAGATCTCCGATCTTCAAAATCTTCTTATATTTACCGTCAACTGAGTTAATCATCTGGCGGCATCAACAATGGATTTCACTCCCACAGAAAATCAGAATTCTCATAAAAATATTTTTAATGATCACCCATTTCAAAATCTTTACAGGGATCGTGTTTTTACTCACTGTGCAAACTACAACACAAAAACATAGCTTCCCAATGTCTATGAGAATAAAAGTGGTAGATCCAAGTCTAGAAGGTGGAAACCCATCTCAGTTAATCCTCTAGAACCAATCTCTAGAGGTCCTAGACTTAGTCATCAAAAGGTTCCATTTAATGGATTCTCTCAAAGGGCTGTAAGAAATTTTTATGGAGTTGAAAACAGTCAAAGAGAGAAAATAAATACAAAAATCATACCGTCGGATGGTATCCCCAAATCATCTTTGAACACTCATGGTGAGATCATATATCATCCTTCTACCTAACTGTAGGTATTCTCATCCTTGTATCTAACTTGAGAGTTACAAGGATGTCTGTTTATGAGGTGCTCAAGTCTTAGGTCGATCACCATCTGTTCTGTTGGTTTGATGTCTGTTTTACAGATCGAGTTTTCTGTTACTCTCTCTGTATCTAATGTAGCTCTTTTTCTCTATTTAACTTGTTCAGATATTGAGCCATATTTAAAAGAGACATTGTAAGAAACATTATGTATTTCTTCTTGGGTCCTTCTTGTTTCTGATATTTTCTCCTGGTCCACGAACGTCCAAATCTTATAGGGTTTCTTTCAAGGGTGTTTTTCCCTTAGTTGATAGCATATATATTATTTGTATGTTGTAGAATCAGAATATCGCCACAGCAATATTCTTGCGAGATTTTAACAACATTTCTGCGAGCTCTTCAAGAACACACTGCGAGTGTCGCAGAGTGACTCAAAGAATGACGTAGCAGATGACGGTAACTAAAACACGAGAAGAGCATGACAATCTTGCGAAGATTATAGCATCTGCAAGAATTAACACTATAACTGCTACGAGACTACCGCGAGTCAGATCCGAAATTAAAAGACAACATAGCTGTCGTCCACTATGTAATTTCCCTATATAAAGAGAACTAGTAGACTCAGAAACAGAGAGATGAATTTTTGAGTGTTGAGAAAGTTTTGAGGAGAGAGAAAGTTCTTGTGAGCGGTTGTATTCTTGATTTCTTCCATTTCTGTAACATTTTTGAAAATTAAACAATAAAAGTGTTGTTCTTAGTCTTCAAATATGTGTTCATTATTATGAATTCTTGTGAGGGGTGTAGTGTAGGAATTCCTGCAACTACATAATGACGCTAGAAACAGGGATGTTTCTGAGCAAAGATTGAAATTGTGATTTGTAAGAATTTGAAGAAATTGGAAAAGATTTTTACGTGATTTACAGTGATACATTAAATTTGAAGGAATGGCTAGAAGAATAAATACATGAGAACAACCAACAACCGAAAGGAGGAGTAAAAGACTTGCTGGAGAAGAGACAAACGAAATAGGAGAATCTTCAAGATTAAGAACAAGGAGCAACAGAACAAGGAATAATGGAGAAAATCAAGTTCAACAACCGAATCAGCAAACACCGATACAAGATAGAACTGTGGATTATGACAGAGTGAGCGTGCATACTTGGCGATCAGATTCAGTAGAATAAGCAGAAAATCGACAATTAAGAAATGGAAGGCGAGAGGGAAGAGATCAAGAAGCGGTTGGAGGATTAATTCATGGAGATGACAAAAATGAAGCAGTAGAGGCTTTAAAACAAAGAATACAAGAGGAAAGAAGGTTAGAGGCGGAAGAACGCGCGAATTTAACAAGACAAAACCACGAGTTAAGAATGGAGAATTTGAGATTACAAAATAGGAGATCAAGAAGTACTGCAAGATCAAGTTCAAGATCATTTAGAGATGAAGTAAGGTGAAATTCCCATGTGATAAATGCTGGTGGAAATATTCGAGAGGAAATGAAAAATCCAAATGAAGAGCAGCGTTATGGAGAAGAAGAGATGATTAATGATCGCTACATTCCCCGTGGTGAAACTGTGGATGATAGACATAATAATAGAAATCAAGAGGATGGAAATAACCAAGATGGAGAAGAAAATCGAGAAGAAGGTAGGAGAATATTACATGAGCAAGAAATTCAAAGAAACCGAAGAATAATTGAGGATGAAATTGAGAGACATTATACTGAACAAGCATGTCTAGCTTGCGAAAGACAAATATTGAGAGCAGAAGTGGAGGAACAAGAATTTCAAGAAGCAATACGTCATAATAATCATGACAATCGAGAAAGGAGATGCACAAGAAATCGCAACAATGATAATATCAATGAGGAATATGATAGAATACAAAGGAGAATAGAAAGACATCGAAGAGAAATGGTGAGAAATGAAGAAAATCGCAGAAGAGAAAACGGAAGACATAATCATTTGCGAATTCAAGAAGGAGGTGAAGAGGAAAACCGCGGGAGAAGGCAGAATGAAGATGCTGAAGAAGAAGCACAAAATCTCGCAGGGCAAGAAAGATATGAACGCAGAAGAAAGGAAGTTGCACTGAAAATACCAATGGAGCAAAATTCAGCTGGGAATGAACAGATATTGAGAGAGTTAGCAGAAATGAGGGGAATATTAAATAACAGAAGAGAGGGAGGCAGAAGGAAACTTGATGAGGCTTGAAGAAGCTACGAAAACTCCATTCACCCAGGGAGTACAATTAGGAGGAATACCCCCAAAATGCAATTGGAAAACATTAACCATTATCTTTGATGGAACAACTTGTGCTATTCAACATGTTAAAGCTTATGTTAGGTGTATGCTACAATGGGAAATCCATGATGCTGTATTGTACAAATATTTCGCATCCAGCTTAACAGGTGAGGCGCTAAAATTGTTCGAAGGTTTACCTAAGAACACTATAACTTCTTTCAATCATTTAAAAACTACATTTTTGGTAGCATATATAAGTAACAATTATTCGCGACCTGGCATTGAAGATGTATTTGGGTTAAAACAGAGGGTTGGCGAGAGTTTAAAACATCTATCTGTAAGATGGAAGACAATATGTAGTGAGATGACAGGAAAAGTGGATGAGAGATACCTCATTTTATCTTTCATTAATGCTATGTTCGCAACCAATCTGATGTATATACAAATTTTCATAATCAAAAATACAATCACCATGACGGAGCTGCGAGAGTTACAAGAAGAATACATTGCATTGGAGGAGAAACAAAACGATATGGAGTCATATCCCATTGCGAACACCAGTTCAGGTGCAGCAAACGCAAGTCTACTTCCCAGATTAATAAATACAGTGGCGAGCACTTCGCAGGTGAAGTAAGAAAATAGTAATAATGACGATCAACAGATATTAGTAGCTATGGGAAGCAGAGATCATGAAGAGTTCGAAAAGGAAAGAAAATTCTTTAGTCGAAGTGGAAATAATAAGATTCAAAGGCTTGATCATCCGCTAGAGACTTATGGTGGTCAAAGACAAAATTATTATAAAGGGCAAGGAAGTCAGAAGATAATATGGGATGAAATTAAGATGCCATCTCTAAATGCTAGCATAGAGAAAATTTGGGAGGCTATAATTTTGATGGAGGACATACCCGTACCCTGGAATATGGGAAAAGAGCCACACCAAAATAATCGAAGTCTAGAATTTTACTCCTATCACCATTTTCATGGTCACTCAATAAATAAATGCAGGAATGTAAAAAAGAATCATCTTGAGGATGATAGATCATGGAAAATTAAACCACTTTCTAATAGGACATCCACAGTCTCAGCAATTACCGCCACCACCAGAAATTCGCAGAGTGAATACAACAAAGGGAGGAGAAACGTTTGTGATAGAAGTTGGGGCAAAAGCGAAGAATCTATTTTGTAACTCTATCATACATTCGTACAAGACTATAGAGGATTTCCATGACAATGTTCTAAGCAGAGTTTTCGCGAGAGATGCGGATGAGAGAGAAATAATGAATATTTCGAAATCCTCGCCATTAGAAGAGTGGCAAAAGAAGATTATTTCTTTCACTGCACAAGAAGTACCTGAGCCTGGCGGGATGCATGACAACCCACTAGTGGTAAGATTAGAAATAAATCCAAAACAAATAGAATAAGAAGATGAAGAAAATGTGGATGGTGAAGCTGAAGATTCTTGGGCCATTAACAAAGTTTTAATTGACACGGGAAGCTCAGTGGATATCTTATTTTATCATACTTACAAAACCATGGGAGGAAGAGACGAGGATCTAATACCATCAACTTATAAGATCTATGGTTTCAATGGTACTACCAAAAAGCTCAAAGGGGAAATTACAATGCGAATTCCATTGAAGGGGATATCTTCTAAAATTCTATTTTGTGTTGTCGATGTTGAATCTCCTTACAATACCTTGGTTGGACGACCTTGGCTTCATGGGATTCTAGGTGTAGCGTCGACTTTCCACCAGTGCATTAAGTTTCCTCATCCCAGCGGTGTTGGAGTTATAAAAGGAGATTGGATTGATGGAAAAAAGTTTTATGAAATTGATATGGAATCTTGCGAGAAAAGGGCTACGAAGAACATAAACTGGAAATATAACATCAAACAAAAGCAAAGAAGTGAAAAGTTGATGGTTGATACAGTAGAACGGCGAGAAGAAGGAATGCTGCGAAATTAACATGTACTGAAACCAATAGATGGCGAGCGTTTCGCAGATGGAGAAAATGTAGCAAAGCGCAACAAAAAAGCAGAAGCAGAAAATAGTAAGTAGACAAGGTAAAATTTCTATATCGTAAACTACAAGATATGTATGAATGATTTGTTGAAGAAAATTTTACAAAAGTATGTTTTGATTCAATGAAAAAGATGAAATTGAAAAATCATACAAGAGCTGAAATGCAAAAAGAGAAAATCAAAGATTAATGACATATTAGAATGGGACGAACCAATATGGCGTACACCCTAGTTCGCGGATAAAATTTTGCAAGAGGCAAATGTAAGACCTAAAGTATGTCATATAAGGGGGTATCTCTTTGCATGGCTCAGGGATAAGGTTATACCGCTGCTGGAACCTGAGTCATGGATATTTGGGGTCAATGAAAGCCCATCCAGGAGAGGTACCTTGTATTTCCAACTATATATATATATATATATATATTAATAGTTGGACGACCGAGGGTCTCTCCTAAGGAGTGCAAAGTATGATCAAGGCGCCGAGGTACACGGTTGAGCCAAGGGTGCCCGAGGCGTATGAAACTACCCTGTCCATTCTTGGCAAGTCTTGGCTATGATGCACTCGGCCCGAAGAAAACCACACTTTGGGTGTAGTCTCGTAACTATAAGCCATATAGGCAAAAAGGATAAGAGGCTGCGAAAACAACTAGTTGTTGGTATAACCGGATGGGAGGATATAGTCTTGTATGGCCGATGTACGCCTCCTTGAAGGGGAAACCAGGGGGAAGATAAGGGCGACACCCTCCATTAGGGAGCTGACAGTGTCAAAAAAGACGCAAATGTCATGAGGCTTTATATTCGCAAGAATATTTAGGCTTGTCATATTTGTGCAATAATTATACAGAGGCAAAAAACCATGAGAAAAAAGATAATATGAGATCAATGGGTTTTTACATGAAAGTGTAAATACGTCCTACGATTTCATCGTAACACGGCAATGTCATGGGACTTTGTCTTCGCGAGAAGACTTAGGCCTGTCATACTGTCGCAAAGAAATTGACAAAGCACGGATAAGGCAAGATCAATGGGTCTTTGCATGCGAATGCAAGGACGTCCTGCGATTTTGTCGCCAACACAAAACGTGGCTAAATAAGACCTTTAACTAGGAAGGTAAAATAAGACCACAAGAGATCAAGATTGAATGACTGCGAAATTTACGCAGAGATCATGAGATTATGCATATATGACTTGCGATATTTACGCAGAGATTGAGGCAAAAATTTACAAACATATCTTATTCAAAATTAATTTGTTCAATCTTTCATATTGCAGATGAATAACAGAGGAAAGTATGGGAATGAACAGAATGATAAAATTATTATTCATCTTTATATGACAGATTTACGCAGATAGTTAAAAATTAATAAGCATATTGATTAACCATATTTCAAAAAGGAATTGTTTTCTAATGTATGCAGATAGAAACAAAAGTAATCTATAACATCAAGGAACCTTAGAAGCTGGAGAAATTCGCAGCAATGTATTACAAGGAGAAAGAGATGAATGTACAGATATTACAAAGAGATTTAAAGAGAAGATAAAGCTATTTAGATCCTTCATTATCTTCACCAGAGTCCCCCTCTTCATCTTCATTATATTCTTCATCTTCGTCAGACTCTTCAGCTTCGCTATCAGAGATGATAAGATTAAGGACGTTCTCTGGAATTTCATTCGCGAGATAAGGATATGTAGAATGGGGAATTTTATGATCATCACAGACCATTTTAATAGAATCATTGTGAATACCAACAAGAGTATTGCTAAAATTCGCCAGAGTAATCTGAAGTTGCTTTTTGAACTTGGAGCATTTCTCGTTACGAGAAGACAGAAGTTTTGCGAGTTGCCCTTTCTCTTCTTCCAATTCTCCAATTCTTTGGCGAAAATTTCCTTCAGATGATGCGAACAAATGACAACATATTAATAAAATAGTAGAGAATCAGTTAAAAGATGGATTAGTGGAAAAACAAGAATAACCACCTTATCTTTAAAAGATCATATCCTTAATCAAGGCAGAATGATCAGTTTGAAGACTAACATCTACACCTAAATTATTTCTGACGTTATCAAGAATCTGTGCAGCCCAGGCAAACTCATCATCATTACTAATGAGAAGACGGGAGCGAACTTGATTTTCCTTCTTCACGAGTGCATTATTCTCGCAGATAAATCTGTCCATTTCAATTTGAATATTGAGAAGAGTTTTATGGAAATCTGCTAAAGCTTGAGCACCATTTTTAGCAATTAGGTCTTTTTCGTCAATAAGATTACTGTACTTGGTTCTTAATATATTAGTTTCCTCTTTTGAGTCAATATAAAGGCGCTTAAACTTATTGGTTAAACCCAAGTTGAATCTATGTTCAATTTTTAAGAGAAGAAATTTGGATCTAAGTTCATCTATAGAAAGAGATCTAATTTGATCATCTGAAAGGCTACTTAAAGAATTATTAAGGCGATAAAGAAGGGTATCCTCATCTACAGGTTCATGAAAAGAGCGGAGGAATGTAGCCTTATCAGTAAGACCATAAACATCTGCAAAAATGGTTTCTTGAATAAGCTAAAATAGGATAAAAGAATTAAGAGAAAAAAGGAAGAATTCATACCATAGAGTTGCTGGTTAGATTTCTCAAGATTGGATATCTTTTGCTTGTCACTCGAAGCATCGATTTCTAGTTGTTTATTTTTCTTACGAAGTTCAGCAATTTCAGCTTCCAGTTCTCCATCCTTCTTGCGAAGATTAGCAGATTCAGATTCCAATTTTTCATTTTTCCCACGAAGAACAGCATTCTTCTTTTCAAAAGTTGCACGTCTCCTCTCCAGGTCCGAGGCAACAACAAAGATGCTCTTCCAGCCTGCGAAGGAAAGCAAAAATTGTCAAGACAAATATAAATTAAAACATGGCGAGGAAATGAGAATACACAAATGTGGCGAAGAAATGAGAACATACCAGAGCGCTAAGTGAATGTAAGAAACTTGGAGATATAGATCTTGAAACCCCGCGAAGAGATTCATTATTCTCCAAGATAGGGGCATCACAGATAGTTTCCATAGATTTGCAATCTTCGGCAAGAGGAGTATCGCCAATCCCTAACATAGTATCAGAGAATATGTTGGAAAGCTGACATATAAGACTCAGGTTGGGAGAATTCCTTTGCAGAATTGATATCAGCATCATCATCATCGCCATCATCATCGTTGTTATTATCTCTATAACTCTCACTGGACTGAAGAGTTGAAGGATATGGGGATTGCATTTTTATTTTCTTTGAAAGAGGAGCACCAGATTTCTCCTTGCGAGAAGCACCAGATTTATCTTCGAGAGGAACACCTTTGCCTTTCCCCTTAGTTTTTTCAGGCTTAGCAGGTTCAATTTCTTCAATAACCTTCAAACACAGATAAAGATAAGAAATAGAGGCAACAATATATTGTTAAGAATCGTAAAAGAATATTCTTACTTCATCTGTGAGTAATCTGAGAGCTAATAGAGTATTGGGTTTCCCTAACTTATTATAGCTAGGTTTCATCCTTTTAATCTGGTAAAATTGGAGCAATCAGCGAGAGTATATATAAAAGCATGAGGAAAATAATAATGATGGTTCAAACAAAAAAATTGAGAACATACCTCTGTATCCCTTTCAGGCCATCTAAACACCCATGGTTGGTATTCTGCGAGATTCGCAGGTAAAACATGAGAACCAGAGATGTATGAGCCCTCTAGAAGTAATGGGAAAATACACCATTTGTCATCATTAGAATGGCGAGGAGATGAATTGTTGCCTGGATGCCAGTCAATGTCCAACATAAGAACTTTGTCTTCAGCAATGTCATCCTTCTTCTGTAAGCGGACACCCCAACAAGTGCTATCTTTCCTCATGGGAATTATTTCATAATTTGCGAAGAAATTTTCTATTGTATACTTCGCAGGAACAATTGGAACTCCTTTGAATTTAGGGTTCTTCGCTTCAGGAGGGTAAATAGATTCCTTACCAGCACCGCGAGTATCAAACTCAAGCATCAAACGAATACAATCCCCATTCAACTGATATATAGCCCGCGAGAACTTCGCATGAGAAAGTATTTCATAGAATAAAGGAAGTTCAGGGTCGTAAAGAGGAATGGGAAGGATAGCTTCAAGTTGACCTAATGAGACTATGATTTTCTCGCGATTACACGAAAGATCAGAAAATAATTTAACAGAGAGCTCAGCCCTAGGGTTTTAATCAGGAATGGTGGATAAAGTAAAGCCTCTATCTTGAAGCTTCTTTTGCATTTTTCAAAGGCAATTAGATTTTTACGACCTGCTGGAGGCATTCTTAGTATGGGAATGAAAAAAATAGAAGATCAAAGGAATAAGAGAAAAATTACAACAACAGCAGATACGGAAGTTGCGGAAGAAAAGTAAAATTGCAGAGAAAGTAAAAAGAAGAAAAGAGAAGAATGAAGAAGATATATATAAAAGGTAAGAATTATCGAAAAGATAAATGCATTTAATGCGAAGAAAAGACGTGAATGGTTGAAGTGCAGTGGTTGAAAAGGACGTGTCAGAAGTTAAATGGAAGAAAAGATACGTGTAGTAAATTTGGCGAAGAATGCAGAAACGTGTCAGAACAGAAGAATCTGAAAGATGAACAGTTGCGGCATTAAAAACAAAGTTTCAATTCTCATGATCTTTTCTCCTTCGCAGAAAAGACATGAGAATAGGCAAGATATAGGATCAGAATATCGCCACAGCAATATTCTTTCGAGATTTTAACAACATTTCTGCGAGCTCTTCAAGAACACACTGCGAGTGTTGCAAAGTGACTCAGAGAATGACGCAGCAGATGACGGTAACTAAAACACGAGAGGAGCATGACAATCCCGCGAAGATTATAGCATCTGCGAGAATTAACATTATAACTGCTGCGAGACTACCGCGAGTCAGATCTGAAATTTAAGGACAGCATAGCTGTCATCTACTATGTAATTTCCCTATATAAAGAGAACTAGTAGACTCAGAAAGAGAGAGATGAATTTTTGAGTGTTGAGAAAGTTTTGAGGAGAGAGAAAGTTCTTGTGAGCGGTTGTATTCTTGATTTCTTCCATTTCTGAGAATTAATCAATAAAAACAAGTAAAAATTGAGATGGAAGAAGACTTTAAAGGATGTGATTTTGTTCAAGATCTGCTTCTGAAAAAGATGCTTGAAAGAAAAGAGTTTAACTCTTGGATAGGAGAATCTGTCAAGGATTTAATTTTAGTTCAGAATGAAGTTAAGAACGAACTTGCTAACCTTCAATTGCAGATAAACCAACTCTTTGATGGACAATCAAGAATCCTTGATAATCAAAACATCTTGATCAAAAATCAGAAAAAGGTCATCCTTGATTTCGTCAATGCCAGGCATCTTGCTCGCATCGTTGACCGAAAAACTAATGTTCTAACTCATGAACATGGTGTCTCTATGGTCAATAAAATCAAGGATATCG
Organism: Papaver bracteatum; assembly: GCA_023529315.1. Taxonomy (NCBI): domain Eukaryota; kingdom Viridiplantae; phylum Streptophyta; class Magnoliopsida; order Ranunculales; family Papaveraceae; genus Papaver; species Papaver bracteatum. The sequence goes on along the minus strand of JAJJWX010001102.1, from coordinate 369,898 downwards.
GTGACTCTAATTTTGATGGACCTTTTCAAAGGTATGAAATAAAATAAAAAACTGATTTATCTAGGAAACTTCTTAAAAGACTTTTTATTCTTGTCTTTGTTTAAGAAGGATAACTAGGGTTTGGAATAGCCATTATTGTGAGTACACATAGCTATGTCCAACGTTTTCATCTTGCAATATTTTTAGATTTATTTATTTAAATTATAAAGTTGATTTGGAAGATGATGATTGCAGTATTAATCTTTATGGTTTCATATATTGCAATATTTTATGGGATATGTATGTTTGCGTTCGTGAACTATTATTGTCCCATACGATGTCAAAAGTTATCTCTTTTATATGTCCATATGCAAGTAATGATACAAGATCGATGAACTTTTGACAAACAAAAATGAAGCCTATTATGTCATTCATTGATGAAAGACAGGTTAAAATCTTTTGTTTACGAGGATTATGTCTATTGTATGTCATTGTGCAAATAATGATAGAAAATAGAATGAATCCTTGTCTATGCCGCAGTATTGATCTTCCCTTATCCATATTTTATGTATATACTATGTGGCTCCATATGTATTCTTGTGTGAGAATTTCCAACTAAACTAATCATAGATTCGTTTGTGGTTATTTTGGTTGTGTATTCCGATTAAATTAATCATGGGTTCTCTTGTGATTAGTTTGATTGAGAATTTTGGATACAAAATCATTTTTGTGGTTTTTGGTGTCCAAAGATATCCTTTTTTTCTAGTAAAAGTAAGGTCTCTCTTGTTGTTCTTTAGAGAGTGACATCAAATGGGGGAGAGTTCTTTTAAACATGCGCTTAATTTCCATATCTTTGTGGGGAGTGCGGCTGTGAAATTTTTTAGGGGTTATCTTGTATCTTTATAAACTCCTTGATGAATGCATTTAGCTTTGGCTTTATGATTACATCTAAACAAAGTTGATATGTTTCTTTCTTTTGGTCTTGAAACGTCTCCGTGAAAATTTCATTAGGATCCCGTTTTCGTACCTTTGCCAATTTTTTTGAAAAAACTGGGGAGAATTAATATGTAGTTCACACTACAAATACATATGGTTTTCGGATTATTATGTAAGGGGGAGTGGTTTTCATTTTGAGACGAAAGTATTGACTAAGGGGGAGTGATACATATCACCATAGTATTGTTGTCAAAGTTGTGATATAAGAACTTTGATGCTGTGTAATAATATTATGACACTGTATAGCAATGATTGAGAGATTTTGTTTTCTCATTGTTATGGCTACGGGACTTCAACAATTATGATGCTGAACTGAACATCTATGGAATCATGGGAGTACTTGGAAAAGACGAAATTTTCAAGTAATGTTGAAGCACCAAGGAGATCAAGCATGTGGACGAGAAGCTACAAAGTTTTATCTATTTTGTAATCCATATGTATTGATAATTTTGTCACTAAAATTGACAAAGGGGGAGATTCTTATAGCATTTATCGGTCGAACTCGCATGCATTGCTATCTCATGTATGTTTTTCAATGTTAGTGATCAAAACTAATGTCTTGATTTCTAGTCTACTTATAGCTTAGTCTCGGTCTAGGACAGTTAAGTATAGTTGAGCTCTTTACTCCTTGGCGATTATCTTACAAAGACGAAGAACTACTCAAGGAACCAATGGAACTTCATTCGACTAAAAGGTATGTGGAGACTTGAACTCATATATCACTCAAAAGTATACTCTATCTCCTACTCTTGAGACATAAGTCGTATAAGTATGATAGTTTTCATGCATACACATTTGCTATTTCGAGCCGAGTTTACTCGGCTATCTTTTTCTTGAAATATGTGTTGGTAAGCTTTAGCTTTAACCGTTTTCATATTTATCTGTATGAAAGTCATGATGATGTTTCAATCTTGAAAATAGCTTTGATAATGATAGTCGTGAATGACGATTATTATAACATTATAGAAGAATGTTTCAATGATTGAAATGTAGAGTTAAGATTACCACCTATGGATATAAGCATATATAGTCTGTTTTCACATTAGTGTATAAATCCATGCACCGGAAACCAAGTGCGTGCATATATGTACATACGGTATTGGTGAAGGAGACGGGTTGGGTACGCGTACTGGCGGAACTTTCCTCCTGGAAATTTCTGCTGAGTTTGGAGTTTACGAACTCATAAACCAGTCACCTTAGGTACGAGTACTGGCGGAACTTTTTTACCCGAAAAATTCTGCTGAGTTTGGAAACTAAAACCAACTCAAAATCTTGTAGATAAGGTACGCATACCCAAGCTGGTTATTTCTCAAATCGGTAGTTCATGGACTTAAAACAATAAGTTATAAGGAATGCAATATTTGCAAACCGTGGCTATATTGTTCATGAATTGGTTCAAACGAATCACACCGATTTTGTTTCAATTATGTATTTGCATAAAGACCTAAGCAATTGAACAACTCTTCAACTAGTTCTTTTGAGTCATTTGAACTATTTATGAGAAAGATGAATACGGTTAATATGAAAGTGCTCATATGGATAACCATTGGTTAACTATTTGTGAATCTACTAAGTGTACGCATTTAGGTACGGTTACTCAAACTTAAATTAAATACATTTCATTTGTGTGTGACAAGCTAAGTTTCAATATAACGGTAGAAAGATATTAGCTTGGTTTAACCAAGCTTTTCGTCAAACAGTAAATATTGAATGCTTTATTACCAAGGTAACTTAGATTGCAAACCCTGAATTGAAAATTATATGAGGGGAACTCTAACAACTGGAAAAACTAATCCTTACACTTCCTGTATGATACTAGTTGGTTTTTCTAGAGTCGATTCTCCTTTAACCTTAGGTTTCTTATCGAGACCCTATAGGTTAACTACTTAAAGACTTCATTTGGATTGTGAATCCAGACAAAACTACTTATCTTGTAGTTGAGCGATATAATCTTTCCATTTTCTATCGTATGAGTTCAATTGAATAATTGGCTTGAGATTATATCTCTATTAGGGCAAGATAAAAAAAAATCACAAATATCTTCGTCTCATCGTTTGTGATTCCGCAATATCTTGTTTCGCTACCATACGATTAAGATTATTGTGAGGTGATTGATAATTCTAGGCTGTTCTTCGGGAATATAAGTCCGGGATATCGATTGGTTCTTGTTCACCTTGATTTGTATCAAAAGATAGAACAAACTCATAGTTTTATCCGTGAGAGACAGATTTATCTATTATCATAAACTTTTCTGTGATATAGATTTGTTTATTAAAGTCTTCGACTTTGGGTCGTAGAAACTCTTAGTTATAGGTGAGATCTGCAAGGGGAATCAAGTACGTAGTATCCTGATAGGATCAAAGATGTAAGGAGTGAAACTGTACCTTAAATCAGTGTGATATTGATTAGGGTTCAAATACAGTCCAGACAGAAGTTAGTTTGTAGTAGTCTAGTGTCTGTAGCGGCTTAATATAGTGTGGTGTTCAATCTGGACTAGGTCATGGGGTTTTTCTGCATTTGCGGTTTTCTCGCAAACAAAACTGCTGTTGTCTGTGTTATTTCTATTCCACATTATATTTTGTTATTATTTATGGGTAAAAACTATTTCTGTTGGTTTTGGTAATTTTGGGTGTGTGGATGAGAAATGAATCTAAACCCTAAACAAATGCACTGCACGTGAGTGCTTTTGATTCGAGAGATCAATCTGTACAATTTTGGCCTAAACCAAGAAATGGTCGTTCCAGACTTTCTTCAGTAACAAAGTGAAGGAGATGGGGTTGATCTTAGGGAGGGAAGCTAAGAAGGTGTTGGCTATTTATGACTTGTATCATAATGGTGATTTCTGGATACTGATGACAACACTTGGTTTTTCTTGTGTTTGTCTATGTTGTTTGGAAATATGTGAAAGACCTATTTATACAAGTCATTGAGCGCAAACCCTAATCTCGTAGGAAGTGGAGGAAGTTGAGTGATGGGGTAGTGGGGTCATGTAGGAGTGTTGATTGTTACACGATCACACCTTTGCCCACTCCCCTCATCACTGTTAACCGTCCACTCTTCATGACACGTTCTTATAATGGCGCATTGCACGCTGCTCGCTATAAACCGCTAGACCAATACCCCAGTGAATATCCCGCAGTTTGTAACATGTTTGATATCTCGAGTGAGTGGGTTGAGTCGTGGGACCCGCAAGAAATAACACGTGATGCTATTAGGTTAAATAACTAAGTTATTTAGGAAGATCGGTATTCATGAAATATCGTGTATACTTTATGCATGTAATTCATCGAATATAATTAATATGTATGAAGCATCGCTGTTTTAAAGCTTAATGGAGTTAGTCGCGGATTAAGCGTCTTAAAATAGCTGCATGCCCAACCATCTTCGAGTGATCGTTTGGAGGCTGCATGGGCGGGCCATCCCTTGGCCGATCACTCCTTGTGGCCGTTTAATTCTTAGCCTAGGCTGTTCGACCAAGATGGCAAAGTTGGACGGACAATATGATCTGCGGCACATGTTTGCGACCATTGTTGGATTTTAGGGTTTTAAAGAGGTGCACGTGTTTCCTTGATTAGTGATGTGTTCTCAATAATGTTGTCGTAAATAGGTTCGTTGAGATTTGTGAAAGCAATAGATTTTAGACTTATAAAACTTAAAAAACAAACAAAACTTAACTCAAAATTTAACTTCAAGATATTAGAAATAACCAAGACACTGATTCCACTATTACACATGAATGAATGATGGTAAATAATCCAAAACTCTAATTATCTGTTAAATCCCTTATTTTCTTAATTCACAAATAATCAAGCAAATTCTCAAATATTAATTGTATTCCCTAAGCATAGATTATCAATTGACTAAACAAAGTATAACCTTTAAAATTGAATCACAACTAATTAAGAAAATTATGCAAACAATTTAGAACTCTGCAAAAGCAGTGATTGAGTGAATTATAAATTATAAATTATAAATTAGAGAAAATAAAATAATTACCAATTATTCATGCATAAATAGCTTCCTCATTGCCTTGGTTGTGGGAGAACTAGCTCATCATCATGTTGGAAACACGCTCAAAAGTTGATTTCATTGCTCAAAGTGTTTACAAATGATGAAAATGGGAGAAATATAATGAAAACCGGGTTTGTAACAGTTATATTTGTTACAAACCGAGATGTTACACAAAAAGATAAAACAAGAGTGTCGTTGTCACTTTAGCACAACAGCTGTCTTCTACAGTCTAATGTTCTTAGAGCTCTCTTCAATGGAAGCAGCAGCATAATTCTCCAAATCGACTTTCTCAGCTCTGTAATCTCCCAAAACTCTCTGTCCCCCTTGTATGCATCCCCTAATCCTCTTTATACCCAACAGGATAAAGAAATCACGCGTAATAACTCTCATTAATTCTCTTTCCTTACTTACAGCAGCACGAGAATAATTTTTATTTTCTCTCCTTTTTTATCTCTTCCACACTCCTACATCCTTCAAACATGCTGAGAATGGGTCTCTGGTGAAATAAAACTCGTGCGAGAATGCTATCTACACATTATTTCCCGTGATATTCTCTAGTAAACACGATTTTACTTCATCTTCCCTGTTTTCTTCCACTCGAGCTACCCATCCAAACTAAACTCATTTGAATACCCATACCAGCATTGTTTGGGAATATCACGTTCATCCCAATCGAAATCAATGGTTGAGTCTCACTGAAACTCCTCCAAAAATCCAACAGAACATCTCGCAGGAAGAAAAACCCGAGAATTTGTTCAATGTTCGAATCCACCATTCTATCCAATTATGTTCCAAACGATGACCATTACCATCCCTGTTGAGGCAAAAGAAACAAACCTAATGAGTTTTAGCCCTTGAATCTCCCTAGAACATGATAGAAATTCAAGCCCTATTTCTGTTCCGTGAATATCCTGTTTTCCCGCCATTCACTACACCATATTTAGGGATTCGCAACTAAGATTCGCAACGGCAATAGGTCGGTTGCTAAATTTCGGTTGCGAATCTTAGTTGTTAATTTATCGCAACAGATGGGTGTCGTTGCGAATTTTGCAACCTCACAGGCAAGGTTGCGAATTGCAACCGCGCTCAGTTCAAGCGTGCAAACCACTTGCTTGGTCAGAACACTAGAGATGATAAACACGCCCCAGTCAAACTTCGGTCAAGACTACATGTTTTTTGTTTCCACCCTTTTGCCCAAGCAAACCTTTATCCTGCCTTATCGTTTTTTCCCCTTTCATTTTTTCCCGCCACAAACTCTTTCCTCGCTCTGAACTCTTTCATCTCCTCTGTCTCCTCTCCATCTCTGCGTGAAGAACTTCATCATTCTTTCAGCTCTAAAATCTGAGATCATCATCCAGGTATAATCGTTTTCGTAATCCTTTCGTTTCAGTTTATATGGTTTAGAGATTTTGATTTTTAGGGTTTCAGCTATGAATCTACTTTTTTCAGTTTATCGATTTCTAGGGTTTTATTTAAGTTTATCGATTTTAGAGTTTTCATTTGTGAATCTTCTATTATTTATCTTAGGGATTTTGATTTCAGCTTTTCGATTTTAGGGTTCATTTGTGAATCTGTGTTTTTCTTTTTTCTGTAATCTCTTTCACGAGCCATAGCTTCTCCATTCCCTGTAAAAAAAATTCTCAAATAGGTTATGATTTATGAGGAGTTTCCATGATAGTCAGATTTTTATATACATCGGAATTAGATCGGTTCTAGATTCAATTAAAGGAAACCTTTTTATAAAACCCTAGGTGGAAACAGAACTAGAGTACAAGAAAAAGAAACAATAGAATTTTGTTTGTACGGCAACAAGATAACAAGAAGAAGAAGATGATGATGAATGGATGCATAATTGATGGTTTGGTTTGTCTTTGTAGAGCAACATGATAATTTTTAGTTTTGTTTCTGCTAACCTAATTGATCAAATATATAATTGTTGCTATGAAATTCTATTAATTTTAGTTAATGGGTTTGTGTTAGTTCATCTGATTCATGTTTATTTGAATTTCAATTGTTCAATTAAGGTTTTGAAAGTTAATTTGGGGATTTCCTGTAATTATGGTTCTTGAGATTTGTGGGTTTTTTTTTTTGTATCATATTTCAGCTTCTTTTGCTAATTCATCAGAGACGGCTGTGATTGAGAAAGTTGAGGGTAATTAGAAAGAAGCAAAGAAATACATGAAGTTAATATCCTTGTCAGACTTTTAAGTGTTCTTGATCTTCAAATTCGTGCAGCGGAAGGTGTATCCCTTGATGAAAACGAGGATGTAAGTAATAAATTGAATCTTTGATTTCAATTATTTTCTTTTAGTATAGGCATTGGTATATATGAAGTACATGTATAGATGAGTCTGCTCTCATAGGGAATAGAGGAGCATATGCTCCTCGTGTAAGTATTATATTTCACTTGTTTTTTGTTTATTTTTACTATGACCGTATATGTTAGCATATTGAACTACTAACATGTCTTCTTGGACATCATCTATGAGTTACTGTACTGATATAGGGGAATTTAATTATAACCATGTTCTTTCACCGTCTGTAATTTTGTCTGCAGGAAGTTGTTTGCCCATCAGCATATGAACCACAACTCTTGGATTCCTCGAAAATAGCTCTAGGTAAAGGAAAACTTGAAGATGTAGTCAGTTATGGAACTAAGGTATTGGGCTCTAGAGACATTTCGTTTCAGAATTTCAGTACTTAGCATATGTTCGTTTAGTCATCTAGCTGATACCATGCTGCCAATGTTTTTTCTTTTTTTGCGGTAAGAACTGAATGTCCAAAATTAGGTCTCATGGAGGTTAATGATTGTCTTCACAGGTAAAAATGAGGATTTTGATGGGAAAATATTCAAGTCCACTTACATAATTGTTTATACTATCAAATCTGAAATTTTCTAATAATGTATTCATTTGTAGATGAGTTAAATGCAAGCTCGGGTTTTCAACCATGTCCAAATCCAAGAATAATTGAGCCAGCTCGACCATGTCGAAGTACAAGAACAATTTAGATAGCTTGACTATATAGGAATTGGTTCTATATTAACTTTGGGAATGTTATACTTCTGTAATTAAGTTTGTTCACTATCACTAACCTCTACTAGGGATTGAAACCATATCAAACATCCAGCATTCCTTGTAAAGAAAAGTGATGGCTTGGATTTGGTTAGAGATTGAGACTGATTTTGTGAAATGTTTGATGATTTCTTTGGTTGATGGGACTGTAGTGTGTCCATTTTTTGTTGCTATTGTCATTTGTTTGTCTATCTGATATGTCTTATTTGTTTTTTGCTATGATGAACATAAATGGCCAGAGATGATATTTTGAGTGGACTCGTCAAACAAAATGGTCGTCGCGCCTTTGATCTTCTACAGAACAGAATTTACCAGATGTCCCGTTATGTTATGCATTATCATTATAGGCTACGGGTTTCTAATAAAAGAAATGATGAAGAAGTGGAACTTATTGCCGTGCGCTGCACAGGTTATCCAACCTACTATGTGGAGGTGTACCCCAGCAGACTTTTGTACAAATATAGGTCCACATGCCCAAATGTTGAATTTGTTCTCATGATTACTGAGCTTCAGAAAGCTATGTCGAGAGTTGTCTCATTGAATGTTGGAAGACATTACCGCAGAAAGATATTAATCCACATAAGCTATGCAGAATCCAATTTGTCAGTTTGCCAACGGGTAATAACTATTTTTACTTTCTTTTGGTATTAAGCTATTCAACTACCTAAACTCATGTGCGCCTTTTTTTACTCTAGCCACCAGAATGAAGATTCTTTTGGTGGTTGTATAGAGGCCTTTCTTTTCTGCATATATTAGGTAGCTGGTCCTTTAGGTAATAGCTTAGGAGTTTATGTATCTCCCATTTTAGCTTTATAAATTTCCTTATTAGTTTAACTACCATTAGATTTTGTTTTTTAGTCTTAACTTGGTAGGACTCAAATGACACTTTTTTTCCTGTACCGTGTGAGTTCAACTGCTCCTAAAGGTTTTTAAATTATTAATCTGAATAACTCTTATAGTATTCTTGTATTTGAGTATAAGTAATAAACCATTTCTCTGTTATGGAGTGATATCATTTTTTACAGTATAGATTTGTCCCCCCAACCAAATTTTTCTGGCTCCGCCACTGAGTACAAGTAATAAACCATGTTTCTGTGAGTACAAGTAATTTTATCTGTACTTTCTTGTCACTTGTTCTCTCTAGTTAATAATATTAATATTATTTGTTATGAGTTATTGAGCACCCTGCGGAGACATCATTTATCTGATCTTAGTAACTTTCATAGTTGATGCAAGGAGTGGAATTCCATTTATGATTTTAGTAATGTCACACTCATTTGTCTTTTTATTTTTGATCTTTCTTTCCTAAAAATTAACAGGTTGATCAGTTTAAGTAGATTGATCTGTATTGAAATCTTTTCTCTTCTTGCAGAAGATGAAGAATGATTGCAGACCAGTTAAGCTCACGGATGGTGGACGGGTTGAAGACCATTAGGTCCCTTAGAAGCTGCAAGATTTGTAAGTTATAATGTAGTATCTCCTTATAGAGATTTAAGTTTGAAGAACTTAGGAATTTCATAACTTTATACAAATTGAACTTAGGAACTAAGTAAGTTTATGTGTATGTCCATTAAATGAATGACATAGTTTGTATCAAACACTCTTACTTGTTAACTTCAATTGAAGAATTCTTTTTTCATAATGGTAAATGTGGAATTCAAAGTTTAAAAGTTTGTATATCTGTGGAATGATGAATATGGGGAAATGGGTAACTGCAGTGGGGTAAATGGGGGGGAATGGATTTTGACCAGGTCAATGAAGACCTGACCTTCTTTTTATGTTGCAAAAGCTTAGCAACGATGATGATCTGTTGCTAAATTAGAACCAGAACCAATAAATTAGAACCAGAACCATAGTTCCGGGTAGGGGTATTCCTGTAATTAGAAACAACTTAGCAACGTCAGACCTTGGTTGCGAATATACAAAGTCGCAACGGCACGGTACGTTGTGAATATCCGTTGCTGACCATGAATCGAAACGGAGCTTATGCCGTTGCGAAAAACTGCAACACCGTGTTTTAAAACGTCAACCTGCCGTTGCGACCCCGGTCAGCAACGTCCAGGCTCCATTGCTAATTCCTAAAAATGGTGTAGTGATTTTTCTAAATTCAAATGAAGAGGATGAAGTCCCCTTAACCACTGGTGGGGTGCTAATAGCAGGTGCCCAACTGAGGTGCCCCTTATCCAAAGTGAGGGTGCCTTCAGTACTTTTCTCATGGGGTCCAAATAACACTTTTTGAGCAACTTTTTCCACACAAGTGTATTTCTCCAAAAACACCTACACAAACATAAAAACACCAAAATAAGTACAAAATCAAGCACTAACAATAGAAACATTGAGGACAATTCAGATACAAAAATGTGTCTATCAAATACCCCCAAACATATTATTTGCTAGTCATCGAGCAAATCTAATCTATAAAATAAAATTTTAACTCACTAGGTGGCCCCAGTGACCGAGTTAACCACAAAACCATTACTCCAGACCCTAGCTATCTACGCATAACCTTGGAAGGCACTAAAGAATCTCCTTGGTTGGCATACAATCATTGACTATAGGAGGAAGTACCCTGATGCGAAATTCCAATTGTTGTACATGAGTTTGCACTCAAGCATACTAAAATTAATATATATATAAGTGATAGAGATCTACTCAGATAGTTTCTGGACATCATAACCGGAGTCAACCAATCACATGGAAATATTAAGAAGGTGGTTGTAGAGAAAAACATAGATGGTTTTGATGTTGACTAAGGTGAACGGTGTTTCCCATATATGTTTGAAGGCCTCTGCCAAGGAAAACCTATCCTAATGGACTGGTATCCGGTCTGACTAATATCAACACAGCTGGCATATACAAGGGGACTAGCGGTCGATAATCTTAACTCTAGGTCAACACAAATGGCATATACAAGGGCACCAGTGGTCGACTTTATTGAATTTATTCCGGTTGGTCTGATGGTCTGGTCTCAATTTCTTCTTTTTTTTTTTTATGGTATCTCAATCACTTTATTTCACCTAGCAATGGTAACAACTTGATTTTTGGGCCCCACCAAATCACTTAGAAACATATTTTAAAAAAAGAAGTGAAAAGGATTCAACGAGATATGGTGAAACTACCATGTTTTTTTTCTAACACTTGAGCTCTGTGCTTTTATGAATAGACTCTATAGATGTTTCCATCTAGTCAGATTGGTTCCTCAACTCCTACAACCAAGATGCTTCCATCCACTTAGATTGGTTAGTGTTATCCTTAATAGGCATAAATTTCTAGACTCTGGAGTTTATTTATTTATACTGCAACTAAAAAGTTTCTCCCATACCCCCAAACTTGAATCTAACATTGTCCTCAATGTTCTAAAGATGAAATTAAAAGCATGAACAAGGAGAACTGTTACCACATGAAGAAAAGAGTAAGGAAATATATTACCGTGTTGCATGAGCATGGGTTACCTCCCAAGAAGTGCTCAGTTTAAAGTCTTCAGCCAGACTAAGAAAGGATTAGTCACCTTATAGAATCATAAAGTAATAGACGGAATAACTGCGAATCACCAAAACCAAATATGGCTATCACAAGTAAAAGGAATCTGCAACATGCCAAGAAAAATAACGAATAAAGCACACCCTTGTCTAGTTTCCTGTTTAAGACAACTACATCTAGCTGGGGTTCAGGTTTAGGTTCTATAACTGGGTCTAGATAAAATATTTTCATGGACTGCATTTCCTCGTAGCTAAGATCAGATTCAGGTTCTAGAGTCGGGAGAAACTCAAATAAAAACTTAGAAGCACATAATAATAACCTAAATAATTGCGGATCCTTAAAGTCTATCAAATTTGACTTACACAGCTGACCAAAAAGAGAGTGTTGGTCTTCCTTAAACAAATGTGTTGACCCTAATCTCCTAAAGTGATTAGGTTTAGTCTTAAAACTTAATATTTGACACATTTGAATATTATAAGTTCCCACAATTGAAGAAAAAGTTTTTGGTGGGAAAACAAAGTCAATCGAGGTATCGTAGCCTGGGCTAACCACATCAACCAGAGGATGGGTTCTAATAACTGAACTTTTTTCTGGACATCATTAGGTTTAGGAAAACATGTATGAAGATAATCTTGTAAAATGGTTGACGCACAAATGTCAAGTCCCAAGTGAGTGACTTTTCTAAGAGTTAAATCACATGGAGAATGATAATCACCCCCAAACTTAGATTTTTCAGGGTCTCTAGAAAGACTAGTCACAACTTCCCTAATTTCTAGGTCATCATATTCTTGGAAATGGTCAATTGATTCTTCTAAATCAGGTTCATCCTCACTCATCTCTACGAGTTCATTTTCTTTTTCTAAGTCTAATGTTTCTAAATCGCTAGACTCTAAAACAATATTCTCAGAATAAACTCGCTCCTGAAAACTATCATCGGCTTGAATAGGTGAATAATTATTAAAATTATTTGGATTTAAACTAGAAATATTACTATCATTATAAAGCTCAATTGGAGTAACAAATTCTTGATCACTATGCATATATGTGTCTGATTCTTCATCAACACTATCCTCATCATAATCATCATTATAATAACATGAAAATGGTCGAACCTCATCTAAACAAGTAGTGTTATCAATTCTAACCTCGTCATCTTGATTATTCAAATAACTATCCTCATTTTCAAGGGTATTATTGGAAACACCACGATTATTTTGAGCAGTTCTGTTATGGGCCTCTAACAAAATCTTGTGAATCGACTCACATGACTTCCTTATGGTATCGTGACTCGACTCACATGACTTCCCTATGGTATCGTGTATAGAAGGTTCACTCATAGGTGCATTTTGTTTATTCATTTCTAAAATAAACCTATTTGTATTCTCAGTTAATTGTTTGAGAGACTCTTCTAATGGAAGAACAGGTTCAGAATGATCATAATAGGGACTAGTTTTCAATAGTTTGATTGTGTCCTCTAAATACGAAGAACTAGTATTATAATCTTCTTGCTCGTAAGACTGATGCATGTGTGGATAGTAATTGGTCTCACCATGGTATGACCCATAACCTTCAAAAGGTTGGCGTTCCCAACTACTATTCACACCCTGGTCATAAAAAGAGTGATGTCCATATTATTCAGTTGGATATTCGTATTCATTGTGATGGCTATTATAATACCAGTTTGACATCCTAACTGCAAGGGAATTCTACACAAGCACAAACAAGGCTGACTCGACCACAACAAACCTACTGATTTCTAGCAAACAAAAAGCATGATGGCTCCACTTAGATTGTTTCTAGACCAGCTTCTAATCCTTTGATAGGTGTCTAAAAACACCTCTCTAAGTATCGATTGGTTATGCTTTCTTAGCTAGTTTTCTTGCGAAATTGTATTATTATTTTTCTTTTTATATTTTACGGGAATTTTGGAGCTTATTCCCGAAAAGAACAAGAACACGTCCAATTGGCCATAAAAGAGAGACATAATTATCATTGCATGGGAAACCACTACTGGAAGATGTGTGGGCGTTAAAAAGTAACTACGAATCCAGAGTTAAGAGCAGTACAACCACAAGCTAGGTGGTTTTTGATCTTCATTGTACACACATTTAGTTATGGGCTTACATAGATGGGCTCGGATACCTATCACACTTGCAGGAATAAACATAGGCCTTGAATATATCCCAGCAGTGATGATCTGGCGATGATGGAAGAAGCCGAGAGGTACTGATGCTGCTCACATATTATGTTGGTGGCAGCGATGATGCTTTGATCTCGATTTACTGGTTGAGCCATGGGTGTTACACAAAGTCTATGACAGTAAATAAGAAATGATGGAGCTCGAATCTGAGACGGCATATTTTCCAACCGTGAAGTGTGCTACTGCCAAGGGTAATGAGATGCGAAGAAGGAATGCCTTACTGCAAGTAATGGTAGTATTATTGACTGACAGGAGATGATGGCATGCATGGACGTGATTGACTGCATGGTAGTTATGGCGGTCGATGAAGATTTGTAGAGCTCGAGGTGATGATTCAGTGAGGAGCGAGACTGTTGGCTGAATATCGAAATGGAAGCTGGATTAAGCATAGTCGATGAGAGTTGCAGCTGGGACGGACAGAGTTTGGAAGTAAAGATGGTTGGCCGACGTAGTTGAGCTCAGGTTTGAACGTTGGCAGTTGTTGCTAGCATTACTGGCGATGGCAGTGACGAGAATGGCTGCTGCCATTAACAGGGACCGAGAAAGAAAGGCTCGAGTCTTTGGAGGAAGAGATGCTGTGGTGTCGTGATCAGTGGATAACATAAGAGGTTGGAGCTCGACAGAAAGGTGGTGTTCTCACCTGTGATTATTGGCAATGCTGTCTGGAAGGAGCTGCATCACTGTGGATGATGTACAAAGACCAAGTAGTTCAGGGATGCTCGTGATGTATGCAGGTTGGTCATTTATGGTGACTTATTGACAGTGAAGAGTGAGTTGTTGGTCGCGATAAAGAAAAATGGTGAATCATGGCATGGCAGCGACAGTGATGATGTGGTCTGTGAGTTATGGACGCTGGGTACTCGAGTTTGAGAAATAAAACGGAGAAGATGAGTAGCCAGCTGCGTTGATGGAGAATGAGAGTTGCCGGAGATGTTATGGGACCGAGTGTCAGGGGGAGCTGATGATCATTGATGCTGCTCGAGTATGGTATTGGCAATAAATGCCGGAAAAGATGATCGATGGTGACTGGCAGTTGATAGAACTGGATTCAAGAAATGTTGAGCTGATGATGGCGACTAAGGAAGTTAGGAGCTCGAGTTCATAAGGCCGTTTCGAGAAGAATAAGGAAGCAGTTCGAACTTTGGTTTACAGGAAAAGCAGTTCGGAGTTACGGGACGAGCTTTGCATTGGCAATAACAATGAAGTGTTGGTGAGAATATAAAAGTTGATCTTAGTTTGGTTGCATGGAGATGGACGTGTGATCGAGAACAAAACAGGGAGAGCCATTGCTGGCAGCAAATGAACCGACGAGGGTAAATGGTGGTTCTCGAGTCTGTGGTGGTAATATGAAATGGTGGAATATTGTTTGAATGTTCCAGTGGGAGATCAGTGATGGTGGTTGGATGATGTTCGATATTGAGAAGATTAATGGGACTGTGGTGTTTGGATGAAGCCTAGTTGGACGGAGTTGAGCTTGGCAATAATGTTGGTTATCGAACAAATGGAAGGAGCTCGACAGAAAGATGGTTGTGTGTGCTGGTAGTCAATAGCAGTAACGGAATGGTTCATTGAAGTTGAGAAAGAAGGATCTAAGCTGGGTTGTTGTTATCGGAAGTGGTGTTGTGATGGAAGTCACGAGATATAAAAAGGAGATGGTTCGAGATGTGTTGATGCTATTTTCGAGTCAACAGGGTATGGTGGTGATCATAGGGAGAAGTTGGCCGTGAAAAGAGGAATAAAATTTACCCTGTCAGTTCCACGGAACTGAGAGGCCATTAACAACCTAATGGTGTTTTGGGCTGGACTTCTTGCGGACCCGTTTGGATTGAGACCACCTTCAATGACCAGCCTAGGCCCATTGGACTGTTTAGAAAATCACGACCAAGACTTTGGCCGTGAGTTGTGTATGGGATTTTGGTGACTTTGGCAGCCATCTTGGCACGGGTTTTGATGCACGTGACATATTTCTAAGGAGGTGCATTTTCCTATTTTTACTAGGTTTCCTAGTTTTCTTAAAGAAGAGGTTACAAAACTCTATATATAGAGAAGCCTAGATATAATTTGAGAGATCTATCTTCTTTTCACCGTTTTTCTCCCCCTTAGGGGGAGAACTATCTCTTTTCTATTTTTATTGTAAGGATGAATTCAAAGTTCTAATTGTGAAGCTCAATTATTTTGCAAGTTTGTTTCAATTTTTAAATTGATTCATTGTGGATTGTTTTTACCATATCGAAGGTTTATGATTGGTTCTTAGATTGGTTTGGGTGCGCAACCAGATTAGTTTATTAATCATTCTAATGCTAGTTGAGAATTGAGTCGACCCGTAATTGTCTCTCATCTCCTACACAAGTAGAAATCGCAAGAACTTACAGAGGGATTCTATGGAGCAATTGCGAGTAAAGATAGCACCAGTAAGTGGACCGAGCCTACCGAGTTTAACTGCTGGGATCAAACCTAAATTCACAAATCTTAATGCGTTCTGGGAATTACATCTTTTAGTCGAGCGCTTCCGTGTCAAGGTGGTTCTTTTGAATAGAATCCGGTAGTCGAGCGATTCCGTATCCGGTGATATAAGGAGTTTTGGGGATTGCTAAGCGTACCTGCTTTCCTACGGTTGGTGACAATTGAGTCTAACAAGAGATAAACGGGTACAATGTTGAGTTAACGGTTAGTAACTGCGAAGGATTTCTTCAATATCTTTTCCTTATTATCCTTCTTTTATATTTTTGTTGATTTAGATAACATAACAATTGCATTACTCTTCGTGGGAACGATCCTTACTACCGCTATATTATATTTAATTAGTGGGAAATATCTTTTTATTTTGTTGAGTAAACGATGCTCACCATCCTTAGAAAGGGAATTTGTTACAATTTAAGAAGACCCCTCTTGAATCAATCTGAGTTAAAGTAAGCTAAATAGAGACGAGGGAATCTCGATGGAGCTTTAATACCCAAGGCCTCACCGGCATTACAAAGCGGCGCATTCAACTTACAAAAACCGTCATGAACTTCGAAGTATGCTTAAAAGAGTAACCAATATTTTTCAAATTACTTTCTATTAAGTTCGTTACCCTATCGGTCTCATTCTAGTCATTATTTTAAGGCTTAGGTTCGCGTAGGTTACGTGTTCCTAAGGTAGGAAAGAAGGAAACGGTGATGAAATCCGATTCCTTATCTTAATTTGGCCAGGCCTTTCCCTTTACTAAAAATTTAAAACTGTATTCAATACCTCAACATATATGCATACAAAATCATCCAGTAAACCCGCTGACAGGGGATTCGCGAGTGTTTAGAATTCTTACCTCCCGTTCCAGACGAGGGATAAACCGTTGAGGTTGACTCGGGCCACTGACTCCTATGTCAGTGTACGAACCCGAGGGGCCGAGACAGTATCGTAACTGTCGTCCTTCCCTGTGCAGTTTGAATTTTAACTAACCCTTCCTTAGGGTTTAAAAATGAAAATAAAGTCCAATGTCCAAAATTAAAGTTCAAAAATGTCCAAAAATAAAAGATTACAAAAAATAAAACCCTAAATACAGTTTCTAAAAATACAAAAAATAAAAATAAAATCTAAAAAATAAAATCCAATGAAAAAATAAATAATAACTATATACAAAAATCTTCTTCTTCACTCCTTTTGGATTTCTCTTTTCTTTCTTTCTTGGGCTTTGCCTTTCTTTTCAGCATTTTCTCTTTTTCTTTAGCTTAGCTCCGAATCTGAAAGCAAACTGAAATACCAAAACGCATAAAAAAGAACAAAAATAGTAAAAATAAAAACAAATATATACACAAGTCCGCGTCGACGGCGCCAAAAATTGATGTGTTCTCAATAATGTTGTGGTAAATAGGTTCGTTAAGACTTGTGAAAGCAATAGATTTTAGACTTATAAAACTTAAAAAACAAACAAAACTTAACTCAAAATTTAACTTCAAGATATTAGAAATAACCAAGACACTGATTCCAATATTACACATGAATGAATGATGGTAAATAATCCAAAACTCTAATTCTCTTTTAAGTCCCTTATTTTCTTAATTCACAAATAATCAGGCAAATTCTCAAATATTAATTGTATTCCCTAAGCATAGATTATCAATTGACTAAACAAAGTATAACCTATCAAATTGAATCACAACTAATTAAGAAAATTATGCATATAATTTAGAACTCTGCAAAAGCAGTGATTGAGTGAATTATAAATTATAAATTAGAGAGAATAAAATAATTACCAATTATTCATGCGTAAATAGCTTCCTAATTTCCTTGGTTGTGGGAGAATTAGCTCATCATAATGTTGGAAACACGCTCAAAAGTTGATTTCATTGCTCAAAGTGTTTACAAATGATGAAAATGGGAGAAATATAATGAAAATAGGGTTTGTAACAGTTATATTTGTTACAGAACGAGCTGTTACACATAATGATAAAACAAGAGTGTCGTTGTCATTGTAGCAAAACGACTATCTTCTACGGTCTAATGTTCTTCGAGATCTCTTCAATGGCAGCAGCAGCAGATTTCTCCAATTCGAGTTTCTCAGCTCTGTAATCTCCCCAAACTCTCTGTTCCCCTTGTATGCATCTCCTAATCCTCTTTTATACCCAACAAGACAAAGAAATCACGCGTAATAACTCTCACTAATTCTCTTTCCTTACTTGCGCTGCATGAGAATAATTTCGATTTCCTCTCCTTTTTTATCTCTTCCACACGCCTACATCCTTCAAACATGCTGAGAATGGGTCTCTGGTGAAATAAAACTCATGCAAGAACGCTATCTACACATTATTTCCCGTGATATTCTCTGGTAAACACCGAGTTTACTTCCTCTTCCCTATTTTGTTCTACTCGAGCTATCCATCCAAACTAAACTCATTTGAACACCCATACCAGCATTGTTTGGGAATATCACGTTCATAACAATCGAAATCAGTGGTTGAGTCTCACTGAAACTCCTCCAAAAATCCAATAGAACATCTCGCAGGAAGAAAAACCCGAGAATCTGTTCAATGTTCAAATCCACCATTCTAGCCAATTATGTTCCAAACGATGACCATTACCATCCCTGTTGAGGCAAAGGAAACAAGCCCAATGAATTTCGGCCCTTCAATCTCCCTAAAATATGATAAAAATTCAATCCCTAATTATGTTCCGTGAATATCCAGTTTTCCCGCCATTTTTATAAATTCGAATGAATAGGATGAAGTCCCCTTAACCACTGGTGGGGTGCAAATAGCAGGTGCCCAACTGAGGTGCCCCTTATCCAAAGTGAGGGCGCCTTTAGTACTTTTCTCATGGGATCCAAATAGCACTTTTTGTGCAACTTTTTCCACACAAGTGTATTTCTCCAAAAACAACTACACAAACATAAAAACACCAAAATAAGTATAAAATCAAGCACTAACAATAGAGATATTGAGGAAAATTCAGACACAAAAATGTGTCTATCAAGTAGAGGTTACCCTGGTGACGACTAGAGGCATTACACTTGAAGGAATGTCGGGATTTGCGGCTGCTCTGGCTCTAGTGATGGGAGACATCACGCCTACTGGAATATCTCCTGCTCCGCTGGTATTGGTGGTAGAGGAGACCGTTTCACGAGATATATTGATCACATTCTGCACGACAGCTCCACTGACATAGAAATCGACACCGAAAGTGTTGTCAATGATAGTTCCATCAAAATTGATTGATGCTCCTGACATAAGTTCCACCATCTTGAAATCGGGATCGAAAAATAAAATTGGGAATTTGGAAATTGGAAATTGGTATTGCAACCGAGAGATTCATCTCTCACTGTAGTCGCCAATTGTTTATGGGTAAAAACTATTTCTGTTGGCTTTGGTAATTTTGTGTGTGTGGATGATAAATGAATCCGAACCCTAAAAAAATGCACTGCACGTGAGTGCTTTTGATTCGAGAGATCAATATTTACAATTCTGGCCTAAACCAAGAAATCGTCGTTCCAGACTTGCTTCGATCACAAAGTGAAGGAGATGGGGTTGATCTTAGGGAGGGAAGCTAAGAAGGTGTTGAGATTGTGAAGGTGTTGGCTGTTTATGACTTGTATCATAATGGTGATTTCTGGATACTGATGACAACACTTGGTTTTTTCTGTGTTTTTCTATGTTGTTTGGAAATAGGTGAAAGACCTATTTATACATGTCATTGAGCGCAAACCCTCATCTCGTAGGAAGTGGTGGAAGTTGAGTGATGGATTAGTGGGGTCGTGTAGGAGTGTTGATTATTACACGATCACACCTTTGCCCACTACCCTCATCACTGTTAACCGTCCACTCTTCCTGGCACGTTCTTGTAATGGCGCGTTGCACGCTGCACGCTGTAAACTGCCAGACCAATACCCCAGTGAGTATCCCCCAGTTTGTAACATGTTTGATGTCTCAAGTGAGTGGGTCCATTCATGGTACCCGCATGAAATAGCACGTGATGCTATTAGGTTAAATAACTAAGTTATTTAGGAAGATCGATATTCATGAAATATCGTGTATACTTTATGCATGTAATGCATCGAATATAATTAATATGTATGAAGCACCGCTATTTTAAAGCTTAACGGAGTAAGTCGCACATTGAGCATATTAAAATAGATGCATGCCCAACCATCTTCGAGTGATTGTTTGGAGGCCGCATGGGCGGGCCATCCCTTGGACGATCACTCTTTGTGGTAGAGTGGCGGACGGTGATCACCAAGGTGCCTTAATGGTCGTTTAACTCTTAGCCTAGGCTGTCCGACCAAGCTGGAAAAGTTGGACGGACAAGATGATCTGTGGTACATGTTTGCGACTGTTGATGGATTTTAGGGTTTTAAAGAGGTGCTTAAGCATCACTCTTTAGCTTGACCGAAATCAAGCATGGGTTCCAATTTTAGTGGGACCGATGGGTCACACATGAAGACAACCTGTTGTTGTACATGTCTATACCTCTCTGTCCCATGAAGGCTTGATCTGAGCCACTCAAGTTGACTGGCAAAGATGAGTAGCCATGATCGATTTGCGATAGAAATCCTTTGACGCAAAGGATTTGGGAACCGCGTGACATGCCTCCTTTGGGCGTGCGTTTCGAGGCGCTCGGCCATGGTTGGCCTAGGTCGGTCGGTCACACACATAGGTGGGCCCATGGTTATCACGATGATACTCTTGTTACCTCTTAATTCTATATATACACCTTCCGTATAGGTTGGCGAAGATGGATGGACGCGATCGAACTATGACAGATATGTATCGCCGCAAACCCTAATTAGGGTTTTTTAAACGATCGCGCACGCATGAATTAGGCCAAAAGGTTTGGCAAGATATGCTTCTCCTTTGGATAGGTCGATCATGAGGGACCATGTTGTGCTGACGGTGAACATGTGTGAACTTCCCTGATGTCACTAGGCGCGATCTAAGGCATCCAAATGTGATGTCTAAGTTGTAGGATTGAGATCATCCGTGACCCTTGAAAAAGCTTCACGCCCATCATGTTTTAGGAAAATGTTCATGGATCTATGGAAATGTCGTGATCAAGCCGATCAGGTAGGAACAGAGTGCGCCCGCCAATATGTGCATTAGCGCTTCACTAATCATTCGCGGGATGATATAAGCATTCCAACCAGGCTGGTGAAGTTAGAGGGTCATGATGATTTTAAGACTGCGTTGAACAGTCTAAGCTCGTCAAGCTTCTTCCAAAGCAGTGCAACCACCCTATTTGAGGGTTGGCATTTGACGTGTTAGGAGGAGTTTGTGTGATGTTCGAACATCTAAGGCATAAACGGGCCCGCCAATAGTCATCACGATGATCGCCTACTCTTTCCAGGGTTTGGCTAGGCTTGTTAAATTGCGCGGCCAACTTGTGTGGACGTGATCGTTTCTGAGACTGATTCATACAGTCTATATTTTCCCTAAGGAAATTAAATGAGTTTGATCGAGCTGAAAGTGCATCGACTCAAAATTCTCTTTGTCAGAGAGTAGCATGTACGGGTGTTTCGTGCATGTCTCAAAATTGGCACTTGGAGATTCATGTTACTCTGCTGAGAGTGAACACACAGTTGTCATGTCATGCTAATAATGAGAGCTCAGCTAGGAATAGCACAGGAAATACTAGGCAAATCATGCATTAATTGATAACACTATAAATTCACAGAATATTTGGGATTGTTGCTACATGCACCATTCTGGGTGAATTTTGTGTATTTATCGAATTTCTTCAAATAAATAAATAAATAAAGCGAGAGGTTTTCTGCGCTCATCACTTATCAAATGACTTTATCCTTTGCAGGATGTCCGTATATTAAAATTGGTTTTACAATTCTAGCCCTGAACTAAAATCCACCATCAACAGTAATATAATTGAAATATCACAGGTTGTGCGTTGTATCGATCAATTGTGAAATCCAACCTTTGGTTGTTGATTGGAAATTGATTGATCCTTGGATATTGGTCTTTGGTACCACCTAAGTTTATATCTTTTGTATTTGATAAAGACTCACAGATTTCTATTTGTTTGAGTATAGGTCAAATCGAGAGATAGAGATATTAACTCTTTGATATACTTTTTATTAAGATTGAGTCTGACTGTCTAGTTGATTCTCTTAAAAGTATATTAGAGTTTGTCCATATAGATTACTAATCGAAATATTGGATAAGGTTATTAGACCCGCGCTTTTTCACCTTCCCTCTTCAACATTTCTCTCTTCTGCACTTCCATCTTCCACATATATTCTTCTCCTCTTGATTCCTCTGGCCATGTGATCATCTTTGTCTAACTGACTTTCATAGATCCTCAAAGTAGTTGCATCTTCAACCAAAGACTCATTTTTATCTTTCCTTTCTGACTGCGCTTTAGCTTCTTCTTCTTCCTCGTTGATGAATATTCTAGGGAAATATTTTTTATATTCCAGAATTCTAGCCTCACATTTGCTCCCAATGTTGTCAACATACCAGCACTCTCTACAGGTACTATGTTGGATACAAACATAAAAGATTCTCAATTTTATTGTTTCTTTATCTCTTCTATTTTAAATAATAATCTTGATCTGATGAACAAGAGCTCTTGAGAAGTTTACCAGAACATGCGCTTTGCATTCTCCTTTTTTGTTGAGAGGACCAATTAAAGTTAGAACGTAACCCACTTTTACTGCAACTTTTCTTACTACATAACGCTTCTCTACTAGATCACTTCTTAGAGTAAATTCAATCCAAACAACCTACCCATTGAAATCCACCCCTTGAACTTTTTATCACCATTATAGAGACGCATGCTGAGAAATTTGCCATGAATTATGTTTGGGTTAGAGAATATAGCAGTTAAAAAGTCACTAGTTTGAGTGAACTGAATGATGAACATCTATGGATCAACTATTTTCTTGAATATAAGACGCCCTATAGTAGACCAGTCTCTATTTAAAGAAAAGGCCATCTCATCAACTCTAAGACCTCTAGGATTATCTGTTCCTTTTGTTAGAGCATTGCTCGGTCGAACTCACATGCGTTGCTATCTCAAGCATGTTTGTCAATATTAGTGATCAAAACTATACATCTTGATTTCTAGTTTACTTATAACTAAGCCTCGGTCTAGGATAGTTAAGTATAGTTGAGCTCCAGACTTTATAAAGATTATCTTGCGAAGACGAAGAACTACTCATGGAACCGGTGGAACTTCATCCGACCAAAAAGGTATGTGGAGACTTGAACTTATCTAGCACTCAAAAGTATATATATATCCTACTCTTGAGACAACAGTCGTATAAGTATGATAGTTTTCATACATACACATTTTCTATTTCGAGCCGAGTTTACTCGCCTATATTTTTCTCGAAATATGTGTTGGTAAGCTTTCGATTTAACCAATTTCATCTTTATCCGTGATGAAAGTCATGATGACGTTTCAATCTTGAAAATAGCTTTGATGACGATAGTCAATTCTTTATGCCCAACGACTATTATAACATTATAGAATAATGTTGCAATGATTGAAATATAGAGTTGAGATTACGTAACCACCTATGGATATAAGCATATACAGTGTGTTCGCACATTAGTGTATAAATCCATGTATCGGAAACTAAGTGCGTGCATATGTGTGCATGTGGTATTGGTGAAGAAGACAGGTTGGGTATGCGTACTGGCGAAACTTTCCTCCCGGAATTTTGCTGAGTTTGGAGTTAACGAATTCACAAACCAGTCACCTTAGGTACGCGTACTCACGGAAGGTTCCATCCAAAAATTTCTGCTGGTTTTTCTCAAATCGGTTGTTCATGAACTTAAACCATAAATCAATAAGGAATGTAATCTTTGCAAAATGTGGCTATATTGTTCATGAATTGATTCAAGTAAATCAAACCGATTTTTCTTCAATTGTGTCTTATGTAGTTACATAATATTTCCTTGCAATTGAACAACTCTTCAACTAGTTTTTATGAGTCATTTGAACTAGTTATGAGAAAGATGAATATGGTTGATATGAAAGTGCTCATATAGCTAACCTTTGGTTAACTATTCGTGAACTAACCAAATGTACACTTTTAGGTATGGTTAATCAAGCCTAAATGAAATACATTTCATTTGTGTGTGACAAGCTAAGTTTCGATCTAACGATGAATATTGAATGATTTATTACCAAGGTAACTTAGATTGCAAACCTTGATTTGAAAACTATATAAGGGAGATGTATAGCAACTGGAAAAACTAATCCCCACACCTCATGTGTGATATTAGTTGGTTTTCTAGAGTCGATTCTCCTTTAATCGTAGGTATCTTCTTGAGACCCTGTCGATTAATGACTTGAAGACTTCATTGGGATTGTGAAGCCAGACGAAACTACTTTTCTTGTAGTTGAGCGTTCTGATCTTGCCATTTTCTATCGTACGATTTCAATTGAATAATTTTCTTGAGATTGTATCTCCGATAGGGCAAGATAAAAAGAAATCACAAATATCTTTGTCTCATCATTTTTGATTCCGTAATATCTGGTTTCGCTACCATACCATTTAGATTATTGTGAGGTGATCAATACTTCTAGGTTGTTCTTTGGGAATATAAGTTCGGGTTATTGATTGGTTCTTGTTCACCTTGATTTTATAAAAAGACAGAACAAAACTCGTAGGTTTATATGTGGGAGACAAATTTATCTGTTATCGCAAACTTTTATGTGTGATACAGATTTGTTTATTAAAGTCTTCGACTATGGGTCGTAGAAACTCTTGGTTGTGGGTGATATCAGCTAAGGGAATCAAGTGCATAGTATCCTACTGGGATTGGAGACGTAAGGAGCACAATTGTACATTGAATCAGTGTGATATTGATTAGGGTTCAACTACAGTCCAGACCGAAGTTAGTTTGTAGTAGGCTAGTGTCTGTAGCGGCTTAGTACAGTGTGGTATTAAATATGGACTAGGTCTCGGGGTTTTTCTGCATTTGAGGTTTCCTCGTTAACAAAATTCTGGTGTATGTGTTATTTCTATTCCACATTATATTTTGTTATATAATTGAAATATCACAGGTTGTGCGTTGTATCTATCAATTATGAAATCCAACCTTTGGTTGTTGATTGGAAATTGATTGATCCTTGGATATTGGTCTTTGGTACCATCCATGTTTATATCTCTTATATTTGATAAAGACTCACAGATTTCTATTTGCTTGAGTATAGATCAAATCGAGAGATAGAGATATTAACTCCTTGATATAATTTTTATTAAGATTGAGTTTGAATGTCTAGTTAATTCTCTTTAAAGTATATTAGAGTTAGTCCATACATATTGTTAATCGAAATATTGGGTGAGGCTGTTAGACCCCCGCTTTTTCAATTGGTATTAGAGCAAGCAAACACGCTCAAGACTTCAAAAGTATGTGTTTGTAGCGATCTGACTCTATGGACAGAGGTGTTATCTCTATTAACGTACCACCAGTCTTCGATGGCTCAAATTACTTATGGTGGAAAATTATTATGTGAGCTTTTCTTCAAGCGTGTGATTTTTAATCATGGGTAAGTGTTGTTAATGGCTATGATGCTCCTGTTGTTGCAGTAGGTAACGCCAATGTTCCAAAAAATATTGGCGAATACGATGCTGCTGAGATGCTTGCTGCAAAGAAAAACTCTGACGGTTTGAATGCCATCATACATGCCATTACCCCAAATCTTCAGCACCATGTGTCAAATTGCACTAGGTCTAAAGATGCTTGGGATATCTTAGAAACCGTAATCGAAGGTAATACTAGTGAAAAGGAAGCTAGGCTTTAAAACCTTAATTCCGATTGGGAAAACCTTTGTATGGCATATGAAGATTCATTTGATGAGTTTAATCACAAAGTGTCTGAAATTGTTAATGCATTAGGTAAGACAATTCCTGAAAAGGACATTGTGATGAAAATTCTCAGATCGCTATCATCTAGATAGGATTCTAAGAAGCATGCCATCGTTGAGGGAAATAACCTTGATACACTTTCCAGAAACTCTCTAAAAGGAAAGTTAAAAACTCTTGACCTTGACATATGTAGAACGTTCGCGCTTAACGGTGTGACCAAAACAGGTGTATCCTCACACCTATCTTGGGCTGATGAATGTTGAAAAAGTGGGGGTCTAACAACCACACCCAATATTTCGATTAGCAATCTGTATGGACAACTCCGAGTTACTTTCTATATAATTAACTAGACTCAATAAATAAAAAATATCTCAAGGAGTTATTATCTCAATCACTCAATTTGATATATACTCAAGCAAATAGAATCTGCGAGTCTTTATCAAAGAGACATAACTTGGATGGTACCAAATACCAATATCCAAGTGTCAATCAATTTAAATAAACAACCAAAAGAGGTCGAATATTCTAATTGATTGAAAAATGCACAACCTGTATTATTTCAATTATATAACAAAATATAATGCGGAAAAGAAATAACACAAACACCAGAATTTTGTTAACGAGGACACCGCAAATGCAGGAAAACCCTGGGACCTAGTCCATATTAAACATACACTGTATTAAGCCGCTACAGACACTAGCCTACTCCAAGCTAACTTCGGTCTGGACTGTAGTTGAACCCCAATCAATCTCACACTGATCCAAGGTGCAGTTATGCTCCTACACCTCTCCTCCCAGCAGGATACTGCGTACTTGATTCCCTTATTTGATCTCACCCATAACCAAGAGTTGCTACGACCCAAAGTCGAAGACTTTAATAAACAAATCTGTATCACACAGAAAAGTCTACAAAGATATATAAATTCGTCTCCCACGAATAAACCTATGAGTTTTTTTCCATATTTTGATAAATCAAGGTGAACAGGAACCAATTGATAAAACCAGATTTATATTCTCGAAGAACAGCTCAATTTTAGCAATCACCTCAAAATAAACTTAATCGACGCAGCGAATAAGATTATTGAGGAATCATAAACGATGAGACGAAGTGTTTGTGACTACTTTTATATTTTTTTCTATCGGAGATAGAAATCTCAAGCCAATTATTACAATTGTACTCGTACGATAGAAGATGCAAGATCAGATCACACAACTACAAGAAAAGTAGTATCGGTCTGGCTTCACAATCCCAATGAAGTCTTTAAGTCGTTAACCTGGTTTTAGAAGAAGAAAACCAAAGGTTAAAGGAGAATCGACTCTAGCTTAGAAAACTAGTATCACAGAGGTCGTTATATAGTTGTTATTCACAAATTATTTTTCGTCGGAGCGATTTCCAAAATTATTGAAACATAACATGACTTTCGTCACTAGGTAAAGATGAACTTGGCTGAAGCGAAAGCTTTACCAACACATATTTCGAGAAATAGAAAAGCTAGATATACTTAGCTCGAAATATCACATGTGTATAATCTTAGTATATATAGTAATACAACTTTTTTCTCAAGATAGGAGATAGAGTAGATATACTTTTGAGTGATAGATAAGTTCAAGTCTCCACATACCTTTTATTCGATGAAGATCCACTGGTTCCTTGAGTAGTCCTTCATCTTGTATGATAATTTCCATGGAGTTCTTGATCTCAAATACACTTTCTATACTAGTCCGAGACCTTAGCTATAGTAGACTAGAAATCAATACTTTATAGTTTTGATCACTAACATTGAAAAACATGCTTGAGATAGCAACGCATGCGAGTTCGACCAAGAAGTGCTCTAACAATCTCCCCCTTTGTCAATTTTAGTGGAAAAATTATTAATACATATGGAATACAAAAAATATATAAATAAACTTTGTAGCTCCTATTCCACATGTCTAATCTTCAGCATTACTCAAAATCTTCGTCACTTCCAAGTACTCCAATGATCCCAAAGGTTGTAAGTTTAGCATCATCGTTGTTGAAAATCCATATCTATAACAACGAGAAAACATGAGTTCTCAATCATTGTTATACAGTGTCATAGTATTATTACACATTGTCAAAGTCCAATTGCATCACAACTTTAACAACAATGTTATCGTGATACTTCACTCCCCCTTAGTCAATACTCCATCTCACATGGAAACCACTACCCCTTATACATAATGATCTGAAAACCATAAGTATGTGTAGTATGAACTACATATTAATTCTCCCCCTTTTTGTCAATAAAATTGGAAAAGGTACAAGAACGGGATCCTAATGAAATTTCCGTAAGAGAAGGTTTATGACCAAAGGTAAATGTATATCATCTTGTTTAGATGCAATCATAAATCCGAAGCTAAATGCATTCATCAAGGAGTCTATAAATATATAAGATAACCCCTATAATATTCCACAACCACACTCCCCACAAAGATTTGGCAATTAATCACAAGTTCAAAAGAACTCTCCCCCATAAAATGTCATTCCGAAAGAACAACAAAAGCGACCTTAATTTCAAAAGAAAAGAAGGATTTCTTTGAACTCAACAAATATCATACAAGTATGAATTTTGAATTCAAAAAGAATATTCAATCAAACTAATTGTAAGCGAACCTAAGATTAATTTAACCAATTATGCTCAACACAAGTAAACTTATGGAGACTTAATAACTTGATTAGATTAATCACAAGAGAACCCATAACTAGTCTAACCGGGATACACAATTAATCACAAAAGTAATCAATTTAATCGTTTATACTCACATAAGAAAATCTATGGAGCGATGACTAAGTTAATCATAAAAACAACCAACCCAATCGAAAATGATCAAACATAAGAAAACTTATGGAGTGCTAACTAAATAACCACACAAGATGATTAACTTAGTTTAACATACTCGACGTAAAGTACCTTACGGAACACAACTAAGCTAATCACAAAGATAATCAACTTGGTTGTCTAGTGCTCGAAATAAGACACAATACGGAGTCTCACAGTAATACATAAAAAATGGATCAGGGAAGATCAATTACTGCAGAATACACAAGGATTCATTCTATGTTTCCATCACTATTTGCACAATAACACACAATAGACATAATCCTTGAATCACAAAATATTTAACCTATCTTACATCAATAATTGACAATATAGGCTTAACTTTTGTGTTTGTCAAAAGTCTATTCATTTTTTTTTATCAATACTTGGATATCCATTCACGAACGACTTTACTTTTGACAAAGTATGGGACAATCAAGTTCACGGACGTAAACACACATATCCCATAAAAATATTGCAATATATAAAATCATAAAGATTAATACTGCAAAAATCACCTTCCAAACAAGTTTAGAATTTTAAAAAATAAATATAAAAACAAGAAGATGAAAACTTTGGACATAGTTATGTGTAATCAAAATAATGGTTATCCCAAACACTAGGTGTTCTTCTAAACAGGACAAGAAAATAAGAATATTTACTAGGCAAACTCAAACTCTTTTAGTAACTAACGTTTGGACAAAAACGAGTTCATCAGTTTCTTTACTGAGTTCGTTCTTCACAAACTCTAGATTCCTTGTTGCAATTCCAAGTTGTTCACGGATGACCTCAAAATCACGGAGAAGATTTCCTACCAGTTGTGATGAAATCTGAACCAGTAGTTGGTTTTCATGATCAATTGCATGATGACAAGTTATGAAAATAGGATCTTCATGGAATTCGATAGTCTTTCCCTCCTCAACCACATCTTTGATACTTCTCTTCATTGTGCCAAACATTCAGTAGAAACTTCTTGACCTTATAGAACAAGGTGTCACTTAATGAAATATATAAATAGGTTTCATAAAAACCCTAGGAAGTTCGCGTCCGTGTGGGTCAGTTGAACGTGCACTTGTGGTCGTATGTGACCAAAAAGAGAGATAAAGAATTAGTGGAAGGATGGTTCAACAAGGAGTTTTTACCATTAAAAGCGGTTTGAACAAACCTAAAAAGACTCAAAATATTTTTGAGATTATTAAAAGGATAATATACAACCTTGGCAGCTTTCTCAAGATACCTTCTTGAGAACACAGAGCATCCTTCTTATTCTAAAAGAATAATTCTACAGGTAGCAGTCATGGTGTATTAAGATGAGCATCTTGCCCATCAATATTGACTTCTCCTTTAAGGGAATTTAGAGACAAATTACTCAACAAAGTTAAAAAAGTTTTATTAGGAGAGGAACTAGGAATACCCGAGTCAACCGCTTTCCATGTTTTGGAGATGCCCCGTTTGAGTCTATTTATACTTGTCTTAAGTTTTGAGACTCGATTATTTATGTGGAGAAAATCCAGGACAGAATTCTTGGATTCACAACCTTCTACAGAAGGAGACACGTAACTTGACCCCTTTTTCTTTCTCCTATCAGGGTTGTCAGTTACCCATTTGTTATTTTCCTTCTACCTTGATATACATTTTTTGTTCCAAAGTCATGAAAAAGAAATGACTTGTCAAGGTAGTTTTCTTGATTGTTGAATGTGCCTTTTACTCCAACAATACGAGAAACAGGTTTAACCACTTCCTTAGACACCCATACAAGAATGCTGTGAAGTTTTTTATTTCTCAAACGAAAACGACATTTTCGCTCAGGATGTCCTTTATTTCCGCAGTAATAGCAGTTAAAGGGATTATTCTTAACTATTCTCATGTGAGTAAATTTGGGAGGAGTAAAACCCTCGTCCTTGGGCACATTGCAGGCTGCGAATGTTTTTTCACTTGAAGAATTATCAATAGCTTTAACGAAATTGATCTTACTAGTTTTTGGAGCGTCTATTCCTTTATATCCTGGACCACGAGTATCACGATGTTATTTACATGCTCCAATCATAGAAGTCAATTTTATAGAGCTAGAATTGAATCTTCTCAGACTCTCTTCTAGTGATTTTACTTTATCAAGAGAAGCTGCAAGGTCAGTATCCAATGACTTTTATTTAGTAAGAGGTCTGAGTTCTTTGTTATTAAAATATTTAAGTTGAGAGTCATATCTTGCTTCAGTATCTGCAAGTCTTTCTTTCAACACACAGAGATTTCGGAGAAGATTGTCACATCCAGACCTTTTTGTGCGAACATCTTCTTCACGATCCTTAACGATAGACTTTAGGAGTTTATATCCACCATCATATCCTTTAAAGAGTTTTCTCAATTTTCTGTTTTCTTGAAAAAGAGGAGCCATGTACTTACTCAGGCAAGTTGTTGACCTTTTTTATTTCAACGTACGGTCGAACAACTTGATATATTGAGAGACTTCCACATCAATACTCGATCCTTCTTCTGAATTACTATCATATGAAAGGTCATCCAATTTCTCATCAAGAGATTTTTCCCAGTCAAATGCAGATTCAGTCAAGGGACAGATGATAGAGTTTTTCTCAGAAGCTTCAAGACTTTGAGCCTCACCTGAATAACTTTGAACTGGTATTGCGTTATCAGAGATACTCTTCTTGTCCATAGAGTCAGATCGCTACAAAAACATACTGATAAGGTCTTTAAACGTGTTTGCCTGCTCTGATACCAATTGAAAAAGCGGGGGTCTAACAACCACACCCAATATTTCGATTAGCAATCTGTATGGAAAACTCCGAGTTACTTTCTAGATAATCAACTAGACTCAATCAATAGAAAATATTTCAAGGAGTTATTATCTCAATCTCTCAATTTGATCTATACTCAAGCAAATAGAATTTGCGAGTCTTTATCAAAGAGAGATAACTTGGATGGTACCAAAGACCAATCTCCAAGTGTCAATCAATTTAAATCAACAACCAAAGAGGTCGGATATTCTAATTGATTGAACAACGCACAACCTGTATTATTTCAATTATATAACATAATATAATACGGAAAATAAATAACACAGACACCAGAATTTTGTTAACGAGGAAACCGCAAATGCAGAAAAACCTCGGGACCTAGTCTAGATTAAACATACACTGTATTAAGCCGCTACAGACACTAGCCTAATCCAAGCTAACTTCGGTCTGGACTGTAGTTGAACCCCGATCAATCTCACACTGATCTAAGGTACAATTATGCTCCTAAGCATCTGATCCAAGGATGATATTGTGCACTTAATTCCCTTAGCTGATCTCACCCACAACCAAGAGTTGCTACGACCCAAAGTCGGAGACTTTAATAAACAAATCTGTATCACACATAAAAGTCTATAAGGATAGATAAATTTGTCTCCCACGAATAAACCTATGAGTTTTGTTCCGTCATTTGATAAATCAAGGTAAACAGGAACCAATAGATAAAACCAGACTTATATTCCCTAAGAAAACTCAGTTTTATCAATCACCTCACAATAAACTTAATCGACACCGCCAAGAAGATTATTGAGGAATCACAAAAGATGAGACGAAGTGTTTGTGACTACTTTTATATCTTGCCTATCGGAGATAGAAATCTCAAGCCAATTATTACAATTATACTCGTACGATAGAAGATGCAAGATCAGATCACACAACTACAAGAAAAGTAGTATTGGTATGGGTTCACAATCCCAATGAAGTCTTTAAGTCGTTAACCTGGTTTTAGAAAAAGAAAACCAAAGGTTAAAGGAGAATTGACTCTAGCTTAGCAAACTAGTATCACACAGAATGTGTGGGTATTAGGTTTCCCAGTTGTTATAGTTCTCCCTTATATAGTCTTTCAAATCAGGGTTTGCAATCAATGTTAACTTAGTAACAAACATTCAATATTCACTGTTAGATCAAAACCTGATTAGATTTAAGCTAATATTTATCAACCGTTAGATCAAAAACATAGCTTGTTACACACACATGAAATGTAAGTTTGTAGGCTTGTGAAAAACGTACCCAAACTTGTACATTAGTTGGTTCAACAATAGTTAACCAAATGGTTAGCCATATGATAACTTTCATATCAACCATATTCTTCTTCACCGTAACTAGTCCAAATGACTCAAATGAACTAGTTAGAGAGTTTTTCAATTGCTTAGATCTTTATGTACTACACAAGACACAATCGAAGCAAAAATGATGTGATTCACTCGAATCGATTCATGGACTATAAATCCACGGTTTGCAATAGAATTCCTTAGTTTATTAAGATAAGTTCACAAACATCATTTTTAGACATAACCTACTCAAGTTTGCGGACTGGGTTCGCCGACTTAAGTTCTCGGACGGAGTTCACAAACTCCGGCATAAATTCTCGGGTTCGAGAAATAAGGACTTATACATATATGTGTTACCACAACAATGCTTATATCCTCCAATAGTTATATTGTCTAAACTCTCATTTCAATCATTGGAACATTCTCAGAGGGCGTTATATAGTTTTTATTCACAAACTATTTTTCGTCAGAGCGATTTCCAAAATGATTGAAACATAACATGACTTTCGTCACTAGGTAAAGATGAACTTGGCTAAAGCGAAAGCTTTACCAACACATATTTCGAGAAATAGATAAGCGAGATATACTCAGCTCGAAATATCACATGTGTATAATCTTAACCTATATAGTAATACAAATTTTATCTCAAGATAGGAGATAGAGTAGATATACTTTTGAGTGATAGATAAGTTCAAGTCTCCACACCTTTTAGTCGATGAAGATTCACTTGTTCCTTGAGTAGTCTTTCGTATTGTTTGATGATTGCCATGGAGTTCTTGAGCTCAACTACACTTTATATCATAGTCTGAGACCTTAGCTATAGTAGACTAGAAATCAAGACTTTATAGTTTTGATCACTAAGATTGACAAACATGCTTGAGATAGCAACGCATGCGAGTTCGATCGAGCAGTGCTCTAACAAATGTTGCTCCAATCATGTTAATTTTGATAAATCACTGATAATCATAAAGGTAAAGGATCCGATAAAGAGGAAGAATATATGTGATGAATATCCATCTTCAGTTAATTCTTTAGATGATTCAACAGAAGTCGAAACTACTCTGAATGTCTTAGATGAGTCTAACAGGTGCAAGGAACTTACTACCCTTTCTTCAGATTCTTTCTCCTCGTTAACATATGATTCAGAATTTGAGTATGACACAAAGTTTCTTGATCTCTTAAATAAATAAATCCTTTAAGAGAACATTTTCCTAAAGGCCTCCTTGAAGGAAGTTGAATCATCACTCCAGACGAAAAATATTGAGATAAAGCATCTTAATGATAATTTCGTCTGAACCATGTCTCTAAAGGAAAAAAAGATAAATACTCTCAAGAATGGCCTGCAGAGGTTATCTGGGAGTTCTGATAAAATTACAGCAATATCATTTGGTCAGAGATCCTTTGGAAACACTAATGGTTTAGGATTTAAAAGCAAAACTGTAAGTTCAAACAACACTGTTGTTCCAACTCACCAGGGAATAATGATTGTGGATTTTTGTGATAAACAGGAAAAGTCTTATCAAGAAAAATCATCTCTATTATGTTCTTCTGTGGGAATATAAAGCATGGTCAAAGTACGTGTTGGAGATTCAGAATGAGCAACAAAAGGATCACCAAACTACAAGAAAATGTGCAGAAGATAAATCTGGAACTGGATAAACAAGGCTCTCCTAAAAAATCCAATTCTAGACGAGGTAAGAAACATGTTCATACAACAAAATTTGACAAGCCACTAAAAGGCAAAATATGCAAGCACTTAGCTCGCTCTGTCACGAATTAATATTTGTGACGTCTGCATCCTCATCTTTAACTTGAGAAAATGAAGTTTGCACTAAATGTGGCTCAATTCTTTGAATTTGTAAATCTTCTAACTTGTATTTGTTAAGAAAATATTCTCCTAAGAAGATGGATGGTGAATAACAAACCTTGAAAGACTCATTCAAAGTCTTTTTAGGGTTTTGTTCAAAAAGGTTCGTTAGTATGTTTTTGTCCTTCTCTTCTTATTCCTTTTGTCATAAGATACAATCTCATGGCTCCTGTAACTAGAGGGATCACAAAAAGAGATGCAGTTGAAGCAACTAATGTGTATCTTTGTGAAGAAATCTCTTCTTCAAGGATAAAGAAAGTCAAGTCGGAAACTAATGGAGAAGGTTCTTCCTCTAACTGTCTCTTGTCTGTTTGTCATTATGATAATAATTTTAGAAGCATGGTGAAAGACTTCATCAACATGAGAAATGATTTAAAATCTCGAATCGTTCCCTCTTTGGAAAATATAACTCACTATGAACAAATGCCAAAAACCATAAGAAATGATTTTCTGTATCCAAAATTCTCAATTAAACTAACCACAAGAAATCCCATGATTAATTAAATAGTAATACCCAATCAAATTAAACATAAAAGTGATCAATTTAATTGAACATGCTCGCCATAAGAGAACTTACGGAGCTACGACTATGTTAACCATAAAAGAATGATTAACTCAATCGTTTTATGCTCAACACAAGAAGACTTATGGAGCATTGTAGTATACACATAAAAAATGGATCAGGGAAAGATTGATATTGCGGCATAGACAAGGATTCATTTTATTTTCATCACTATTTGCACAATGACATACAATATACATAATCCTTGTAAACAAGAGATTTTAACGTATCTTCCATCAATAAATGACATAATAGGCTTAACTTTTGTTTGTCAAAAGTTCATTGATCTTGTATCAATACTTGCATATCGACATATAAAAGAGATAATTGTTGACGTCGTATGGGACAATAATAGTTCATGGACGTAAACACACATATCCCATAACATATTGCAATATATAAAACCATAAAGATGCAACAATCATCTTCCAACCTATTTTTAGAGTTTTTAAATAAATAAAACAAAAAACAAAAAGATGAAAACGTTGGACATAGCTATTTGTAATCACAATAATGGATATTCCAAACTCTAGTTATTCTTCCTAAAACACAAGAATAAGATTCTCATAAGAAGACTTACTAGATATTATAGAGATTTCTCAGAGAATCTTCTGATAATTCCTTCTCATTATTGAAGAAACTATTGATTATAGGATCATTCAATTCCTCTAAGTCTTCAGAATGTCAGTTAACTCACTAATTTCTCTTTTTAGTTCACACAAAATTCTTTTTTTCTTAAAAGTAAGGTCGCTCTTGTTGTTCTCTCGGGAATGACATCAAATGGGGGAGAGTTCTTTTGAACTTGTGCTTAATTTCCATATATTTGTGGGAAGTGCGGCTGTGGAATTTTTAGGGGTTATTTTGTATCTTTATAAACCCCTCGATGAATGCATTTAGCTTCGGCTTTATGATTGCATCTAAACTAGTTGATATGTCCTTTTCTTTGGTCTCGAAGCATCTCCGTGAAAAGTTCATTAGGATCCCGTTTTCGTACCTTTGCCAATTTTATTGACAAAAAGGGGGAGAATTAATATTTAGTTCACACTACAAATACATATGATTTACATGCTTTACGGGTCATTATGTATGGGGGAGTGGTTTTCGTGTTGAGACGAAAGTATTTAATAAGTGGGAGTGATACATATCACCATAGTATTGTTGTCGAAGTTGTGATATAAGAACTTTGATGTTGTGTAATGATACTATGACATTGTATAACAATGATCGAGAGCTTTTGTTTTCTCATTGTTATGGCTACGGGACTTCAACAACTATGATGCTGAACTGAACATATATGGAATCATGGGAGTACTTGGAAAATACGAAGTTTTTGAGTAATTTTGGAGCACCAAGGAGATCAAACATGTGGACGAGAAACTACAAAGTTTTATCTATTTTGTAATCCATATGTATTGATAATTTTATCACTAAGATTGATAAATGGGGAGAATGTTAGAGCATTGCTTGGCCGAACTCGCATGCGTTTCTATCTCAAGCATGTTTGTCAATATTAGTGATCAAAACTATACGTCTTAATTTCTAGTTTACTTATGACTAAGTATCGGTCTAGGATAGTTAAGTTTGAGCTCCAGATTTCATGGAGATTATCTTGCAAAGACAAAGAACTACTCAAGGAACCGGTGGAACTTCATCCGACCAAAAATGTATGTGGATACTTGAACTTATATAGCACTCAAAAGCCTATCTATCTCCTACTCTTGAGACAACAGTCGTATAAGTATGATAGTTTTCATACATACACATTTGCTATTTCGAACCGAGTTTACTCACTTATGTTTTTCTCGAAATATGTGTTGGTAAGATTTCGCTTTAACCACTTTCATCTTTATCCGTGATGAAAGTCATGATGACGTTTTAATCTTGAAAATAGCTTTGATGACGATATTCGATTATTTACGTCTAATGACTATTATAACATTATAGAAGAATGTTTCAATGATTGAAATGTAGAGTTGAGATTACGTAACCACCTATGGATATAAGTATATATAGTATGTTCGCACATTAGTGTATAAATCCATGTACCGGAAACCAAGTGCGTGCATATGTGTGCATGTGGTATTGGTGAAGGAGACAGGTTGGGTACGCATACCCGTACGCGTACTGGCGGAAGTTCATGTCCGTGAATTTCTGCTGAGTTTGGAGTTTACGAACTTACAAACCAGTCACCTTAGGTACGCATACTCACGGAAGTTTTCCATCCGAAAATTTCTGCTGGGTTTTCAAACCCAATTCCGATAAAGCTAGAGTACGCATTCCCGTACGCGTACCCAAGCTGATTATTTCTCAAATCGGTTGTTCATGAACTTAAACAATAAATAAATAAGGAGTGCAATCTTTGCAAACTGTGGCTATATTGTTCATGAATTAATTCAAGTGAATCAAACCGATTTTTCTTCAATTGAGTCTTGTGTAGTTACATAAGATTTCCTTGCAATTGAACAACTCTTGAACTAGTTCTTATGAGTCATTTGAACTAGTTATGAGAAAGATGAATATGGTTGATATGAAAGTGCTCATATGACTAACGTTTGGTTAACTATTCATGAACCAACCAAATGTACACATTTAGGTAAGGTTACTCAAACCTAAATGAAATACATTTTATTTGTGTGTGACAAGCTAAGTTTCGATATAAAGGTTGAAAGATATTAGCTTGGATAAATCAGGTTTTTCATCTAACGGTGAATATTGAATGCTTTGTTACCACGGTAACTTAGATTGCAAACGCTGATTTGAAAACTATATAAGGGAGACGTCTAGCAACTGGAAAAACTAATCCCCACACCTCCTGTGTGATAGTAGTTGGTTTGCTAGAGTCGATTCTCCTTTAATCGTAGGTTGACTCTGTCGATTAACGACTTGAAGACTTCATTGGGATTGTGAAGCCAGACGAAACTACTTCTCTTGTAGTTGAGCGTTCTGATCTTTCCATTTCTATCATACGAGTTCAATTGAATAATTGTATTGAGATTGTATCTTCGATAGGGCAAGATAAAAAGAAATCATAAACATCTTCGTCTCATCGATTGTGATTCCGCAATATCTAGTTTCTCTACCATACAATTTATATTATTGTGAGGTGATCAATAATTCTAGGTTGTTCTTCGGAAATATAAGTCCAGGTTATTTATTGGTTCTTGTTCACCTTGATTTTATCAAAAGATGGAACAAAACTCGTAGGTTTATCTGTGGGAGATAGATTTATCTATTATCGTAGACTTTTCTGTTTGATACAGATTTGTTTATTCAAGTCATCACGGGTGAGATCAGCTAAGGGAATCAAGTGCGTAGTATCTTACTGGGATCAGAGACATAAAGAGCGCAATTATACCTTGAATCAGTGTGATATTGATTAGGGTTCAACTACAGTCCAGACCTAAGTTAGTTTGTAGTAGGATAGTGTCTGTAGCGGCTTAATACAGTGTGGTGTTCCCTGGTTTTTTTTGCCTTTGCGGTTTCCTCGTAAACAACATTTATGGTGTCTGTGTTTTCTATTCTGCATTATATTTTGTTATATAATCGAAATATCACAGGTTGTGCATTGTATCGATCAATTGTGAAATCCAACCTTTGGTTGTTGATTGGAAATTGATTGATCCTTGGATATTGGTCTTTGGTACCATCCAGGTTTATATCTCTTGTAGTTGGTAAAGACTCGCAGATTTCTATTTGCTTGAGTATAGATCAAATCGATAGATAGAGATATTAACTCCTTGATATACTTTTTATTAAGATTGAGTCTCATTGTCTAGTTGATTCTCTTAAAAGTATATTAGAGTTAGTCCATACAGATTGCTAATCAAAATATTGGGTGAGTGATATAGTTTTAATTTGTGGTAAGTACGGATTTGATTCTCGGATTCTTTTAAAGATTTGATTTCAGATTAATAAAGAAAAATACTAAGACAAATTAATTAAAATTGATTTTTTTTAACCAAGGAGAGAAGATTCTAGGGTTTTGGATTCCACTACTTCCAATATTTGTAAACTCAATAACAATTTCTTTGACAAAATGCTCCTAGTTTACTCAAAATAATTTTCGAACTCAATCTCATGCTTTGGAAAATATAACGTTACAAGCTCCTTTTTTATGACTTTCGTCGCAATTCTAAGGCCTAATTTTCCTTCGCTTATAAAATATCGGCAGCTCAAACTGCCCAAAACAGTTTTTATGAAGCATATAAAGAAGAGAAAATTTTTAGGCAAATTAAAAACACGATTTTGGAGTAATAAGTCAAAGAAAATAATTACTAAAATTCACTCATTGAAAATAGCTTCTTCCAAAACCCTAGAAAAGAAATTTAGCTACTCATAGAACCAAAATTGCAGAAAACTTTATTAATCATTGTATTAAAAATAAAGAGATTCTGCTTACAACGATTTTTAGTTGCTAAAGGTATTCATCAAGGAAAACTGTTCAGCCACTTCAGTTGCTAAAAGTCTTTCGCCACTGAACTAAGTACGATACAAGCCTTCTGTATTTGATCAACGACACCTTTCTGCGACTGTATTTGGAAGTAATGTTCTTCGTGTTCTTGTGTTTTGCAGCAGCAGGTAACTTTCTGAAACTTGTGATTTTTCGATTCCTAGATCTATATTTCTTCTCCAAAGTATCTGTATTCCCTTTTGGAACTCGAATCAACCTTTTTATAGCCAAAATAAACCCTCAAACTCGAGTCAATTCTCTCTTTTCTTCATACGAAAGTCTAGGAATTTTCTTCCCTCTGTTTTAGATAACTGCCACAAATAAGATGATTCGATCCCATTTTTATCTCCCAAAACACGTCATTCTTTTTTTGTTGATTAAGTAACCAGACCGTAGAGCCCGTGAAATTCTCCATGAAACTTCCAAATATAGCATCACAAAACCCGAGATACAACCCTCTACCTATTTTGTCAATACCCGTTCATCCAGCCATTTATTTTTGAATCCAACTGCCATACCTTCCCTGTTTGGCCCAAACAGGCCGGTTGAAACTAACTCCAGCGATCAAATCTCTGCCGAACATGCATAAAACCCATCCCTAGTTCTGGGTACTTCTGTTTTACTCTCATTCAAATTCGAGCCACTTCTGGTCGCAAAGAAAACAATTACCAGCTCTGTTAAGGTGCTAGGAATAAACCCATTTGATCTCAGCCATGGAGTCTCACTGTAACACGTTCGATTTCCAAACCCTAAATTCTGCCATTAATAACCCATTTTCCCGCCAAAAATCTGAATTCAAATTGTTGAAGATGATGTTCCCCTTATCCAGTCCGGGGGTTTCTTTAGCAAATGGGATATATTTACGATCTTTGGGGTGCAAATAGCAATTTGTGGGCTACAAGTAGTAATTTGGGCAGTGAATAGCAAAAACTCCTCTGGGTGTCTTTAACACATTTCTCCGGGGCTTCAACCACCACTTTTCGAATTCTTCCACCAACAACAGTCGTCTCTTACCTCTCAGATCCACTTCTTTTCTTCAATTTCTTTTCATCACTAAAGTTGCCATGCTTTTCAGACATAACTCGCATCACTAAAGCTGACATGCTTTTCAGATAGAGATGAAGAAATAAAAGCAAATAATGAGAAATAATTCGTCTCCAACAGTAGTTGCACATGAAATGACACTTTAGCCCTTTTAAGCGACGTTTCTTCTTCTTTTGCTCCAAAGTACCTAAAACTCAAAATTAAACATAAAATACATAACTTACAAGAAAACATAACAAAGAAAGCATAAACAATAGATAAATAGCAAGGTGCTTTAGACAACTATCAGTGAGGTTGTTAAACCTCCACTTTTTCACCTTTTATCTCTTTGAAAATTTTAACAATTAACCTTGAAAATTTTCCCTTTTCTACCATCCCTGCAGCTAACCTGAGATATTTAACATGTTTTCTGATGGATCCAGTTGATCTTTCTTGATCATTTAAGACATTTGTGAGATGAACAATATAATCATTTGTTGGAATATCATATATTATTATTTGAAGGTGACTGAATATGGAAAATCTAAGATTTTGAGAGAAAAGTTAAAGTAATTTGTTTTGTGAGTAAAGATTCAGCCATGAGTGTGAGTTTGCACAAGGTATAATATTGCAATATTTATACCTTCTACCATTGCATGTATATAGTACCGACAATTTGCTTTTTGGAATTGACACTTGTAGATTATTGAAGCAAAATATTGCCAAGTTTGTTATTGAGTAGACATCCTTGTCCAGATAAGAAATTTTTTTGTGCTTGCATGTTGTAATAGAACCATGGTGTGTTCTAATATCTGCCACTTGTGAGGAATTTTCGATGCACCCAAAGATTTTAGAGATACTATTTCTAACTTCAAAAGTTCTTCTATAAGAGCAAGTCTTATGGTGGAATCCAAGCAATTCCAAGTATGGAAAAATCATGGAATGTCAAGTCTAGTGGCTTCCAAGTTGGGGATTTCCACAAAAAATCCAAGGAGGGTTCCATGGTTTGGTGGAAGGGTTCATGGAATCCATTTAAACGCCAATAAGAATAACGGTAAATGCCAATAATATTGGCGCTAAAAAAACGCCATTAAGAATTGCGTTTTTTTTTAATCCGTATATTTAAGATGAGTTGTTGAAATCTAACGGCTGGAAAAAAAGCTTCATTCTTATTGGCGTTTTTTAGCTCCAATCTTATTGGCGTTTTTTTAGCTCCATTAAGAATTGCGTTTTTTTTAATCCGTAGATTTAAGATGAGTTGTTGAAATCTAATGGCTGGAAAAAAAGCTCCATTCTTATTGGCGTTTTTTTAGCTCCATTTAGAATAGCGTTTATATTATTCCACCATTACACTTGGGCTTCCATCCACAGTTCCAAGTGCTGAGGTGGCGTGGAAGATGGAAGATGGATGGATTCCACCAT
Organism: Papaver bracteatum; assembly: GCA_023529315.1. Lineage (NCBI taxonomy): Eukaryota > Viridiplantae > Streptophyta > Magnoliopsida > Ranunculales > Papaveraceae > Papaver > Papaver bracteatum. The sequence goes on along the minus strand of JAJJWX010001102.1, from coordinate 327,615 downwards.
AAGACTTGCTCTAATCATGCATAATGATTATTTCTTCTAAACTGATACACACTTTCTCTACCTCATCAGTCCAACTGACACATATTGTGTTTGTTTTTATATTGGCAGGAATGTTTTTCTTTACAGTATTATCTTGTAGTGTGGTGTGAGATATGTTACTTGGAGATACAGCAAATACACCATTACTAGAGCTGAATATGATGATGAGTTGACATTCTGTGTTTTCTATCGGATTTGGGCAACTGACCTAAATCGGTCTTCACTGAGCAAAAGCTCCCAACACAATTTCCATGCAACATAAGGAAATTAGGATTATGACAATTAAGCAATTCATTTGAAATTCCATGGAAATCTTAGAAGGGAAAAGAATCTACGCAAAAAGGAATCAAATCATAAAACTGGGATAAGAAGATTCGAAGAAAACCTAGATTTAGAAATTAATTTGATACCAGTTAAGAAAATGAAACAAACAGAAACGAAATAACAAAAAGTTGAAGAATCAAAGGTTTTTAAAGATTAAATGACTAGAACCCAGATAACAAAAGGAAATCGAGAAAGAAAGAAAAAACAACCCCCTTAAAAACTCCAGAATAAATAAAGGAAATACTTCTTAGATAATGGAGCTAAATAAGACAGTAACGATTGAGAGACGAGTATAAAATGGACGAGAATAATAGAAATAAATAGACTACACAAAGAATTATAATTTTGTGAGTAATTCTTTTGTTTTTAAAGATTGGATGCGGTACTTCCCTACAACACTCTCCCACCTGAACCCGATATTTTGTGGGTTTCTCTTTTCTTCCCTCGAACCTATCGGGAAAAAAATCATGGAGAATCCCCCTTTGCTCGGATAATTTCTCTTTTCTACCGGTCCTAAGGATGAATTAGGCTTCATTAGTTGCTAGATCTGTGGTAAGATCGTGGTTTTCTATCATTTTTTATCTCGAATCTATGGAATTGAGGAGTATTGGTTTAGTTGTTGGTTGCTGATGTATCTCTTGGAATTGGCTCTGGTGAGGATGGATTTGCATTTGCGGTGGGTTTTGTCTATCTACATCAATCTTCTTCTCTATCACATCTTACAAGTACCTATATGTGTGAAATCTTAGGGTTTTCTAGTTCGGGCAATTAATTGGTTTTAATTTTCTTTGAAATTAGTATTAAGGGTTTTCTTTAGGGTGAATCTCTAATTTCTTGAAATTGCAATTTCAGAAGAATATTAGCTTGCACCTACGTATTGTTTTCAAATCAATTTCTACAACCCATGTCTTTTGTTTTCCTCGTGTTCTTCCTTTGGACTAGTAATAATTTGTTTCCAATCAACCCTTATACATCTCCATGATCTCCGTTTTTTTTTGTAAGGCAGTTTAATTCATCTTTTTTTCCTCCTTCCCTTGTCAGCTCTTCATTGCTGGTTCTTTGGTTTTGTTGTTGGTTTTGGTAACCAGATTCCCCTGAGCTTTATTAGAAATTAAATCAATTAAAACATAAAATTAGTTAATGTTGTCAACCAGGTCTATCAGAGCCTTGTTAGAAGTTAAAATGTTACTGGTTTAGTTAACAAGGTCCCTTAAAACTTTGTTAGTAGTTTGTTTGTTGGTTTTGTTAACCAGATCCCCTGAGCTTTGTTATAATTTAAATTAATTAAATCATTAAATTAGTTAATGTTGTTAACCAGGTCTTTCAGAGCTTTGCTAGAAGTAAAAATGTTGATGGTTTAGTTAACCAGGTCCCTTAAAACTTTGTTAATAGTTTGAATGCCTTGTGTTTTACTCGGGAGGACGGTTGGAGATGTTTTGTTTTAGTGATTGGGTTTTAGTTTGGTTGGATCCAATCAGTTCTATCTTATGAGTGTTTTGGGGTTTCTCAGCGAATTTTTGTTGCTTCTTTGTGATCCTTCTTCGTTCTGTATTGTTTTCGTTAACGCAGAGGCTGGTTCTATGTGTTTTGTTTTGGATTCTTGGATTCAATATATATTTCTTTGGCTTATTAAAATTTAATTTTAAGATTAAGATTATCATATCATTTGCCCGAACAACCTTCAGAAGCAATAATAACAAGAATTTACAGCGCCTCTTCCGCTTTGTGATTTTTCCATCAGTTTAAAGTCCCTGTGTCAGACCTGTTTTGACAAATGCAACCTATATATACCAAGTGACTATCAATAGCAACCACAACAGCAGTCCAATTCCTGCACAAAATAAACCACGATCATGTTAATTACAGAAAACTCAACTTCTATTACCACAGTCGAGCACTAATAGCCTATGCATGTAGGCGATCCTTTATGGACCGGTAGATTCTCAACATTGCATAGCTTTGGGTCTTCTTCATTTAGTTTGCTCTAGTATTTTTTCAGTAGTGTAAGCATTAGTATTTTTCTTTTCTCGGTGTTTTATGTTTTAGACCTTAGTCCTGCATTATATCTATGTAAGGTGTAACACAACATAGAATTTCCATAATTATTATATTAGACTTCCATCTCAGGGTAACTGTATACATCAAATTTTAATTTTGGCATTCATATCTGTAACTTGTAAGTGCTATTTTATAAAGCACATTTGTAGTTCTATCCTCTGCCATTGTATTAGTCTACACACTTAGGTTTTGCAAGCGGTTCTCTTCCCCTGTCCTACATCTTCTGCACAACAACTTTTGAAGATTTTATATTTAGGCATTTAACCCTTACAAGCCCACTTAAACCTTATTCAATCATTCCCCCTAAACTTCTCACTCTTTCCTCCTGCAACAAAGCCCATTTAAACTAGTAAATATATCCTCACAATGACTATTCTATCCTGGAATTGTCAAGGCATTAACCTCCCATCATCTATTCAACATTTAAAAGGGTTGGTTTCTCTTCACAAACCTAGCATATTATTTCTCTTCGAAACTTTAGCTAACGAGCAACACATAAGAAGATTATCACAATCCCTTCAATTCAATAACTACTTCACCGTCCCGAAAATTGGAAGACGAGGCTGACTTTGTTTAATGTGGGAAGACAACCTAAATATCTAAATATTATTTCACTCTCAAAACTACATCCATACAAAAGTTACACCACCACCTCCAGAACAACCATGGTTCTGCACGGGTATCTATGGCCCACCGCATCCCGATACAATGAATTTTTTTTGGAAAGAATTTCCAATAATATTTAACAACATCAATCAATCCATACCTTGGCTACTACTGGGAGATTTCAATGATGTATTAGATCAATAGGAAAAAAAGGAGGAAGACAAGTAACATATGCTCAATCTCAACATCTACTCACTCTGATGGACCAGATGGGTTTTATTGATCTAGGATTCCGAGGAGACCCCTATACCTGGACAAACAACCAAATGGGGCAAGATAATATTCTAGAAAGATTAGATAGAGCTCTGGCAACCCAACATTGGAGGACGAAAAATCCACATGCAGCAGTTACTCATCTTCCAAGAATAGCATCTGATCACGCACCAATACTATTGCAGGAGAAAGCTATGGACTGGCAGGGAACAAAAAACTACAAATTTGAGCACATATGTCTATCTCATCCCCAACTCAGGCAAGTAGTTGAATCGTCTTGGGAGAAACAACATGATAATGAACCTACCCTCGACCTCCAACTCAAGCTCATAACAACCGGACAAACTCTCCTAGATTGGAACAAAGTAACTTTTAGCCACCTGCCAACTACGATCAAGAAATCGACAGCCAACATAAAGCACGCTTAATATCAATGTGCAACCCAATCGGGCTCTGACTTGGAATATTGGCTGCATCAAGAGAAACAACTACGAATAGACCATGTAGAACTATTACAATGTCATGCGACATACTGGCAACAAAGTGTCATGTACCGGGCTAGTAGAGGACGTGACCATATCAAATGTTTGTCAATATTTAGTATTATCTATAGATGGTAGCCTTTAGCCAAATAATGGCTATTTTATCAATTATAAGAGATGGTTAGATTTAGCCATATGTGCTAGTAGTATCCGTTAGATGTAGGGATTGAAGGATTAGCTTTATAAGTTGTTGAATCTGTAATGAATCGCTAATGAAAATTATTAATCAGAACTTTGTTATTAGGATGTGTTCATTTGAACCAGAGAGGCTCGATTCTTAGGAATTGGGAAGGGTTTATCCTCAATCTATCAACTCACCTTGTCATTGTACTCAGGTACATGACAATTGGTATCAGAGCCAACCACCACGACCCATGCCCGCTCCACGAAAGGGGTGACCTATAGGATGGATTAAGGTGTAGGGTCACATATGTATGGGCGTAGTTGTCACCGCATTGAATACTGATAGTCGAGTGAAGCCGTCATAAGGGAAAGGGCTACCGCAGGGTCAGTGTCGATAGAGTGGGCCAACGAGGACGTTGGGTCTGGAAGCGTGGTGGGATGTTGGGATCCTAGTCCCACATTGGTTATATGGGGATTAATTGGTAGTTTATAAGTCATGGGTTCCCTAATCTAGTCAACCTGTTTTTTAGTTGAGTTCTACCCATGGGCTTGTGACGAGTTTTGGGTCGGTACCCTAACATTTGGTATCAGAGACAAGAGTAAAGAAATTGGCTATAATCTGTAACTTCCTCTAAGTTGAAGGAATCCACAATTGACTCAAAGATTAACTTTATTCTTAGGCTGTGTTCATTTGAACCAGAGAGTCTCGATTCTTATGAATTGGGAGAGGTTTATCCTCAATCTATCAACTCACCTTGTCATTGTACTCAGGTACATGACACAAAGATCTAGAATTCAAAGGCTACAATCAGGCGATCTCAACACAACCTTTTTTCACACTAAAGCTACCATTCACAGAGCCTGTAACAATATACAACAACTACAAGACACACAAAACAATTGGATTAACAAAAAAGAAGACGTTGTTCATCTCATCCTGGATCACTATACTCAACAATATATGGCGTCGCGTACAGTGATAAATGAACATCTATTTACAAATATCAGACCAAGACTAACTCCCAGACAGTCGGAACTACTTACGAAGGAAGTAACTACAACATAAATCAAACAAGCCCTCTTCTCCATAAATTCTGAAAGTGCTCCAGGTCCAGATGGCTATACAAGTAATTTTTTCAAAGTTTTATGGGAAACAACTCACCCCCAATTGATAGCAATGGTTCGTAGTTTTTTTAATAACTTAAGTATGCATCCTCTCATGAATCACACAAACATAACACTAATACCTAAAGTCAACCACCCTTCAAAACCTTCTAAATACAAACCCATAGCGCTCTGTAACGTCACATATAAAATCATTTCAAAAAAAATAGCCAACCGAATTAGACCCTTTCTCCCCTTTTTAATAATCCCTTAACAAAGTGCCTTTGTTCCACAAAGATCAATACACGATAATATAGCCATTTTTGCAGAACTCTTCCATCATATCAGAACCTCAAATCTCACCGAAGACCCAAAAAAAGCTCTCAAACTAGACATCCAGAACGCGTATGATAGCTTAGACTGGGGATTCATCAAAACCTCATTTATAAATCTAGGATTTCCACCAGCCTTTATAGACTACATTATGTTATGCGTCACAACAGTTGCATACTCGATCAACATAAATGGTACGCCCCATGGCTACATCAGCTCAAGTAGAGGTATCAGACAAGGAGACCCACTATCATCCTATATTTATATCTTATGTGCTGAAATCCTATCTACAAATCTAGGAAACCTTCAAAACCAAAAATTAGTCCAATGACTTAACATATAAAAAAAAAAGCACCACAAATTATTCGTTTAATGTATGTGGATGATTTACTGATCACATACAAAGCTTCAGACCAAAGTAATCAACACCTTAAAACCTTTCTCTACTCCTATAACACTTCTGCAGGATAAGTAATCAATACTACCAAATCAGTAATCATACATCACTCAAACCTAGACCCGGTCAAGATAAACGATCTTCAGCAATTCTTCAATATGCCGACAACATCAAAACCTCCAACCTATCTGGGAGTCCAGTTCAAACATGGAAGGACATCCAATAAAACCTTCGCTCCCCTCCTACAGAGATTAGCCCGGAAAGCTAAAGGATGGATGACAAAATGCCTAACTCCAGCCGGAAGACTCGCTCTAATCAAAACCTCCCTAATTCCCACTTCAAACCACATCATGCAAACATAAAACCTACCCTCCAATATTCACAAACAAATATATCGTATCACCAGAGATTTTTTCTAGGGACACGACTCAACAACTAAAAAACTCCACCCTATAGGATGGGATAAAGTAACAAAACCACTATCCGAAGGAGGACTAGGAATAAGGAAGAGCAGTGATCATAATAAAGCACTTCTCATGAAGAGAATATGGAATCTACATGAACAACCTAACTCTCTTTTCGGAAGTCTCTTCAGTGCAAAGTATCTTGATCAACAACAAATACTACAAGGCATTGACTCTATACCCTCCTCCTCCAGTCCTCAATGGAGAAAATTGGTATCAATTGTCCCTACCATGCAACATCTAATATTTCATCGTATTGTAAATGGACTATCAACCCAAATAGAAGCCAATTGGATTCCACAGTCAACAAATCTAAACCCAACACAATGCTACCCAATCCGAATGGTAGCGGATATCATCTACCCAATATCACATTCCTGGAACCATGAAAAATTAAACACCCTTCCCAATCTTATAATCCAAAAAATCATAAACATCCACCTTCCCCAAAATAGTTCCCAGGATAAAATTATCTGGCCACACACAAAATCTTCTTCGGGATACAAATGTCTAACCCAGGGTCAACCAAATCACACCCCTCTACCACCTACCAAATTTTTATGGACTTTACCATGTCCACCAAAAATTTGGTTTTTCTTGTGGAAATCCATCAACGAAGGATTACCAACCTTCTCTCTCTTACATCACATCCATTTGACCAACTCAGACATATGCCCAAGATGCAACACGGATACAGAATTAACAAGTCACCTTCTAATTCATTGTCCAACATCAACTAATTCATGGAACACCTTATTCAATCAACTTACAAATTCACCAAACCTCAATCCCCCACCAGCTTTCACCTTAACACCTCAAACAACCATTTCCCTAATCCTTCAACAACCTGCGTTAACATCTGTAATATCCTCTTTTTGTTTTCTATTATGGACCATATGGCTGGCTAGGAATGATCTAATATACCAACAAAATCAAACAACTGCAGGAGAAATCCTAGCCTGGGCACAAAAGCTGCAATAAGAATACTACGGGGCTCTACACTTTTCCCCACCAATCATTCCAGAAGATACTTCGATATTTAACCACCCAATAAGAGACAAAAGGATATCAACAATATCGGTAGGATGGTCCATTCCAAATATCAACTGGATCAAGATTAACACTGATGGAGCTGCCAGAGGTCATCCAGGATATGCAGGGGCAGGGGTCATCTGCAGAGATTCAAACGCACGAACGTTATTGGCTCTAGCTCAACCACTGGGAATTACAACTGCATTAACTGCGGAAACTTGGGCTATGCTTTTGGCTTCAAGAACAGCAACAAAACGACAATGGCCAAAAGTTCTCTTTGAAACCGACTCAGAAAACCTACTGCGCTTCATCACTTCCTCTACCCCTCCACCTTGGCACATAGCAGGAATGATTGAAGAAATAAAATTTAGATTTCATCAGATCCCGCAGGCTGCTATTCAGCACAACTATAGAGAAGGAAATCAAGTAGCCGACGGGTTGGCCAATCATGCGGCAGATGGAAGTCAGACAGGAAGTTCAGCAACCAAAATATGGGACCAGGCAATCCCATCTTTTATTAATCAAATTTTATTTCATGATTTCGCGGATACCATATACCCAAGACAAATTGTAAACTAATTTCTTTTAATAAAATGTATGCTTCAAAAAAAAAAGTATTAGAGCTAGTAGAGGTAATGGAAGAAAATCAAAATCCCGAGTTGACTCCGATTTTATCGTCGGTACAGTTTGTCTTCTGGAATCAGTAGCTGTAAACTTTCAAATAGAAAAAGTATAAACCCACCTCCGTGGTAGAGCGCGTGACTTTTAATCCCGTGGTCAAGGGTTCGATCCCCTTAGTCGGCGTATTTCTATTTTTTTCCTTTTTACCCCTTGGGATTCGATCCCTTTAGTCGTCGTAATTACAGTATTATTTTTTCATCGTCCCTCTGTTACGACTACAGAGGGCTGTCTGGAAGGAACGGAAAACCCCTAATTGTTTGGTTTGTTTCATTGAAAACCCTAGTTTTATCAGATAAGAATTTGCAGGAACAAAAATGGGGATAATTAGGAGTGGATTTCAATTCATACTTGCTACGGGATTTGGGATTTATATTGCTCAGAATTACAATGTTCCAAACATCAGAAAGCTTGTAAATACTGGGATGGTAATGGCTAAACACATCGAAGAGAATTACAGGAAGCCGAAGAAGAGGGAAGAAGAAGATGTATAGTTAGTAGTTCAAGACAAAAAGTAAGCGAGATGGTTATAGAGAATCAACAACTCAGGTTCTTCTTAGTTTGATTTTGATTTTGGTTTTTTTTCCCCTTGGTTATGGTGAAAAATACTATAGTAGATTCAACTGAAATAATATTGTTCAAGAGTATATTGCTGAAGCTTTGAATTACTACTGACTCAGATTTTTATGGGAAATATGCTGCTTTCTTTTATTGATTAATGTATTCTGTTATTTTTGAGGTTTTTTATTGTGTGTGTGATTGTTTGATGGGTAGCTTTTTGGCGAAGTATATTTAGACCAAGGTATTGATTAGCAAAATCACTCATATATTTGATTATGCAACTGCTTTTACCGACTATGGTCTGTGATGTAATATATCAAATTGATTACTGAAGCTTTTGCTTGTACTGCAAAAGAATCGTAATATATCAAACTGAAATCAACTCTTACATTAAAGAAACAATACATTGTATGAAATGAAACCTCACAAATTCAGAGTAAATACAACCTCTCATGTATTTTTTTCTCTCAAAAATCTTCAAACACCCATTATCAAAATCACAAATTCTCGCTCCCTCTCCCTGTCTCCAACAAATCAAATAAATATCTGAAATTTCATTTGGTACTGAAATTTAGAAATAAAACCTTTTACTCACTGTGAAACTGGTGTACAACACATGCAGTTGCCGAAGAAGGAATACTTAGGCTTATTTTTCTCTTGTTTCTTTGGTGATTCAATTACATGATTTTCTTCTTTCATGTAGTTTAGTAATGGAGCTTTTAACGTCTCCGTACTCGTTCTTTCCAGTGCAATGACTTGTTTCTCTACTGATTTTTCTTGTATTTCAACTTCTTCAACTTCTTTCTCTGTAGATGGGTGTCTTATATTAGTATTTTGTTGAGTTATCTCCTGATTTAGCAGTGGTATTCCATCGGAATCTCCATTTTCTGAATCACTTCGGAGCAATTTGCAGCTGGAAACTTTAGTAACATCAGTATTGATTTTTACATCATCTGAAGTTGATTCACTAATGTAGCTCTCAATATTTTTGCTTGCTTCAGTGCTCTCTATCTGATGCAGGAATACGCCGTGTTTGGAATCTTGTTTACTTGAAGCCACTAATAGATCTTCTGTGTTTGCAATTGGATTCTCAGCACGAAAGCTCGATTCTGTTGTTACATCAGTGCTGGTGGTGAGCGCTTCTTGGTATGATTCAGTAGTGGGTTTCTGAAATTCTGTTTCACCAATTTTGGAGTCTGTTAGATTGTTTGTTAATTGATTTACCTGAGAGGCGAGCATAGAAACACAGAAATCCTCGAGCTGCTTTGTAGTTTCTATGCTTAAGAACTCTGGGTCAATATAGTTGTCTGCCTTAGTGGTGATGTCTGATATTGGAACCTTTTCTCCTTCTTGATCAACGTTGGCGTCTATAACTGCAGCTCGGGGGGTATAGAAATCGAAAAACTTCTCATTATCATTCTCTACTTCAATAGTACTGTTTTCCTTGGGGACATTCTCAACATGGTGACCATTCTCGATCACATTAGAGCCATCAATTTGCGGTTCTCCTTGGATCCCACGACTTAATGATTCCTCATCTTCAATTCCTTCAGCTTCTTTATGACCAGTACTTGCTTCCGTTAACTCATATTTATCCATTCTTTCTACCTTTGACTCTTTAACCGTATTCTCCCTACTTTGAAGTGTCTTATCAACGATTTGACTGCCTTCAATCTTTATTCTATTATCAATCACCTTTGTCTCCTCAGCTTCCATTTCACGATTGGATTCTGAAGCTTTTACATGAAACAATTTGACTGATCCAGATTTTGTTTGAGTCTCCTCGGATTCCTTTCCAAATGGGTTCAGTCCCGTGGGTTGGTGTTCTCCGTTGCTTTCTTCAACGTCATTTAGTATAATAACTGTTTCTTCGACGTCAACTCCTTTCATGTTCACTTCATCATTTCCTTTTTGCACTTCCATATCTTCCTTTATTAGTGATTGGTCTTGACTTTTTTCTACTTCGGAATTTGTACTGAACACACCATGTAGTATTTGTTGGTTCATTGCTGTGACATGAGATTCCGTGGCTCGCTCATTGCTTCCAAGTTCCAGCTTGTTACCATCCTCCGTAGTTGGTTTAACAGGACTAAATTCTGATTCGGTAGATTCTGCTTCTTGACTACTAGTTTCTGTATCTGCAGGTGATTCCATCCACTCTTCTGCCTCTGTTACAACCACTTAAGAAATCAATCTGATGCTCGAAAAACTTCTTCTTTGTCTCTATAGGTGTGATTCTACCTCTTACCAATAAATATAGTTTTGCAGCCCTAAATTTCTAATACTTCGAGAAAGCATGAATTATATCTATTATATGCCTGAAGGTAAACTCTGTAAATAGTGGAAACAAAATATCACCTTCTTGGATTGATGTTTCATTCTGAATAGGGCTGTCAGTTCTTGCTGCTGATGGATAGATCTCCAGCCCTGAATCTGTATTTGTTGAAAACGATGGAACATTCGCCAATCTGGTGGAATCTTCTATTTTCGCTTCATTTGGTTCTGGAAATGCATAATAACCAAATAAAGATTGATTGAGAGATAAAAAAAAGGGTATTATACTGAGTCATGCTACATGTCCATTGTGTCAGACAAGTATAATAAAAATTTAGAGGCAGTCACTTAGATATTGAGATTTTTTTTTCTTTTTCTTTGAAGCATGATATTGAGATTAGTAGTTATGATTATATATCACAATCAAAAACATTCTGTTTGATACGATAGAGATTTACGCTTAACAGTATTTCTATTAGAGACAGTACTAACCTCTAAGATCTGATTCTTGTTTCTCACTATCACTTTCTCCTAAATTTTCTTTCGCATTCAATCCTGTATACTTTTCCTGAACATCTTGTGACTTGTTCAGTTCTTCAACATCATTCTTTTCTTGCTCTGTATTGAATCAAGTGTTAATAACACGAAACTAGAAACAGTACTTGTTCAAAAATGTACATATTATGACTAGCCGTTGAGCATGAAATTCACTATGACAAACCTTGCAAGCCGGATACGTTGTTGTTACCCATCACACATTACTCATCAGTTATGAAAACCCTGTGAAAGCTATAGTTAGGAAAATGAAGAAACTTATAAGAATGGGGTTTGGATTAATCAAATAGAATCTACTAAAACACATGGAACTTTTAAGATTAGGTTTAAAGAAAACACTAGTCTAGCTAGGAATCTATGAATTTCTTACCATGATAAGCATAGTATGTGAACAACTCTGAATGTGAAACTCCCAGAGTGTTAGTACTTAATTCACCACTATTATGGTGCACACTAGATTGCTTAAAGTATAAGATTTATGTAGTGTCATTAATCAACATTTCCATTAAGAATGAAAATGATAATTAGCCGCTAACGCCTTTTTTCTTTTCTTTGAATATTGAAACATTTTCCAGTATCAATGGGAAGACACCCAACTACTTGCTAATTAACAATGGGTATTGTTTGGCTCTTTTTTGTATCTACGAATCTAAATAGGATTCTAGGATTGGAGTTAAAAGTTGATCAAGTTGTAAAAATATAGTATAATTAAAGTATAAGTCCTGATTAGGTATGTAATTATTGATTACTGTACTTAGATTATGCAGTGTTGGAAATATATGCCTAGTTTACTACTCATCTAAGTAAGCTTGTGAAGACAATTATATCAGTCAATTTGGATAGTTTTGATCGACTCTATACACATGGTAATTGATCCGGGCAACAGTTAGCTTTGGTAAACCCTAGAATTGGGTCTGGAGTCTGAAGTCTAAACAGCACATGAAGTATGTATATCTTCTTTTCATAGTGGGTGGTAGGGGTCTGCATGTATTTCAGTTCTTTTTTTGAACATATCTTGCTGTCAAAGCAATGACTTGATGCATTATGGGCTAAAAACAAGAGTTTATTGAAGATATATACCATTATCATCATTTTCTTTGGGACTGGTCCAATTATTCAATGAGTTAATGGACCCTAATTGTCTTCTTTTCTCTTTCCCGATAAATTTAGTTTGGGAAAGAAAGTGAGCAAATCATGGAGCATATTTGCTAGTAAGCAAACAATAAGCCGTTTGAATGATTATAGAACACTTTGCATCTCTTTTTGCGAGCTTTATATATTTAACAAAGCTTTGAACACTTTTTTAAATTCAGAAAGGCTAAATGAGGGTAAAGGTAACTCTCGCCAAACCCACTTGCTTTGCGACTTGTCTAGGGGCGGACCAATGGTGTATTAATTCCTTGGACGGCTGAGATCTATAGGGGGTGGGGGTTTTAAATGCGAGTGGGGCCTGCTTAATTGAATCTAATGGCTGGAAGGGATTGGTCCGCCATTTTTGGTACACCTTTAGCTTTTTCGCTTACTTTGCAGAGCTGCCCTGGTTCAAACCTCTAGGCTCTATGTCCTAGACTACCCTACAGGCGATAGGCAGTCAATAGGGTGCTACTGTCAGGTTGGTTCTAACATGAGGTGGTGGGTCTTTTTTTCCTGGCATTTTTAGGGGGATTCCAAAACAATTAGGGACGACATAAAAGGATTGAAAATACTAGGTTGAAAATACTTATATGTCCCTTCATAATTGGTAGTTTAGTTGTTTTTTTTATCTACCGGTCGTAAAATCTCATTTTTGGGTCAACTCTATATTCGGTAGTTATATGAATCATCTTGACTACCGATTATGCTATGATTTCGGTAAAGAGGTCCACGGTATAATCGGAAGTTGGGATACCTTCATTTACTACCGATTATAGGCTCAACCAAAATTCAAAAATTAGAGAGTTTTTGCAAAATCTCATTTGGGGACTACTCTATATTCGGGAGTTAAATAACCTAAATTCCCTACCGATTATGGTAGCATTTTAGCCAAAGGTCTACTTTAATCGGGAGTCAAGATAACTTTATTTACTACCGATTATAGGATAATCAAAATTCAAAAGATATAGGATTTTATATGGGGATACTTTATATTCTGAAGTTATATAAACTAAATTGACTCTTGATTGTGTATTAATTTCCCGATTGTAAACTTATCTACTGATTGTAAAGGGTAGTTTGGCCATTAAAAATGCCCCGGAAGTTATCTACCGATTGAGTCGCCCCTAAAAATGCCAGGATTTTTTCTGCTACTCGTTGGACCTTGGCTCCTCAAGAGTAAAACAGCTTCAGCTATGAAGTTCTACGGTTGACTTTTGTACAAGTTAGGGTGAGAATTTGGCCTGCACTCCACGGATTCGACCCAGACCAACCATATTTTTGTGAATGGATGCCCGGACCGTCCGATGTTCGCTGATGGGTAAGATGTAAATAGAAATCCAACGTATTACGGATTGGGCCTTAATATAATCTTGAGGATCCATTAGACATCCATACATGTTAGATTGTTTTTAGATAATATATGGATATTCTTGAAGTATTTGCTTGGGTTGTTGTCCATGGTATTTTTTATATTTATAGTCTACTAAATTCGAGTCTCAAACTAGGTATAAAGGTTGGTAGTTGAGTATCTGACATCACTGAATAATCCTTGAATAATGAAGATCGACGAAGACATTTGGAGAACTTCATCAACAAAGAGGTGTGTGAAGACTGAACCATTATACTTACTCACATGCAATACCATTCTATCTTTATGAGACTATGTTGTATGACTTCTGGTAGATTTAATATTTCAAAGAAGAAATTTTGAGTCAATTTTGTCCTGTTAAACATCTCGAAATATTATTAAGCAATGAATGTCCATTAGTCCTTAGCAATCTTAGTTCAAGACAATTTATTGTTCATGAACTATTTTTGTATCATATGGATCATTTGAAAACTGCCCAAGCAATGATATTTTATATCTATGGCAAATGAGAATGTTTCAACATCAAAAAAGAGTGTACCAGAACTACTGAAATCCAGATTCAGGGTAGGTTGGCGAATCATCTCGCGAACCATAGATATCTGAAGTTCCGGAATATAGGTAGGTTCACAAACCCAGTTCGCGAACCCTGGAGTCTGGATGTGACAGTTCATGAATTGTGGTGATCTGAATTTGTGAAATATCCAACTGTTCACATATCGTAAACATATGAGTTCAGGAATTGCTGAACGGTTCACCAACCGTAGCACCCTGAATTCACGAACTACCTAATGATTAACGAAGTTTTCAAAAAAAAAATTTGAGTACATATTAGCAAATGCTCAAAGACTATTTTAATAAATATGTTTTATTAAAACACCTTGTGTATGTGCATCGTGAATCATGTATCAATTGTTTAAATGAACAAAATATTGCTTGCAAGTTCGAAAGGCATATTTTCCAAGAACTATCATTGTACACGGTTCCAGAACTCATTCCATAATGTATATTCTTCTATGTGATTTCAAGACAAGTTTCTCACATGCTTACTTGAAACCCCAACTAGAGTTTCATCTAAACAAAGAAAGTGTTTACTTTATTCTCAAGTTATCTTAGCTTGAATTCTAAGCAACCCTCAGTCTTGAAAATCTATAAATAAAGATACTCATTCAACTGGGAAATTTAATCACTGAAACTTCTTTGTCCTAGTTGATCGCTAGAGTCTTCCTCTTGACCTAGGTTTCCTCTGAGAAAATATAATTAGGTTTATGATTGAAATACTTCACTAAGGGATTCATGAAGCCATGCCCGACTATGTTTACCTTGATAGTTCGTGTATCCTAATCTTGTTATGTTTTCGGAGTTTTAGTAATCTTTTTCAGGAACAAGATATATAGAAATCATAGAGTTTTATTTACCTCAGACTTTGTGATTCCCCAAGATAAATATCTGAAAATTATTTTTAATTGATGGTTCACGATTGTTCTGGATAAGTGATTAATAATCCAGGGTTCTCGTCTAATCGAGTGTAAGTGTTCTGGATTTGTGAGGTTTGTCAGCTTTGTTTATTGCAAACAGATTTCCAAGCCTTGATCCATTCGATCTAAAGGGAAATCAAATAGACTTATCTTTTAGATGAAGATTGGTATCAAAAATTTTCACTTAGGCTAAAGAAACTCTTAGGATGTAAAGGACGTCGGCTAAGGGAATTAATTGCGTAAATTCTTACGAGGTTCACGAGACGTAAGAAGCAAGACTGCAACTGAATTGCTTGGAACGTGAATTTGGTCTCAAATACATCCAGCTCGAAGTCTGATAGTAGGCTAGTGTATGTAGAGGCTTAATACGATTCAGTGTTATAATCTGGACGAGGTCCCGGGATTTTTCTGCAGTTGCGATTTCCTCGTTAACAGAAATTCTAGTGTCTTATGTGTCTTCTTTTTCTGCATTATATTGTTTATCTTTATAATAAGAATAAAGTATGTATTTAATTCTAGTAGATAAGACCGTATTCATTTTGATCGATTACGAGACTCATTCTTATAGAATTCGTATCTTGAAAGATAGATAACATGTTTCATACTTGGTAGAATTCCGTATTTGATTATTTGGATACGACTAGATTGAGCTTGGATATTGATTTTTGAGATTTTCCAAGTACTCTTCTTTACATCATGTTCACAGACTCTTGTGTCTAGACTTTCGGATTGAGAAGAGTTAAAGATATAAACTCTATATATGTATTTTCAAGGATTATTAAGTTGGTCTACTTTCAATTGTATTAAGTTTTGTCCATACAAGTTGCTGAACAAAAAAGTTGATGATGTGCTTGGTACCTACTCATTTTTAATTGGTATCAGAGTAGGCAAACACCTTTAGACCGAATAAGTCTATGTTTTTTGCGAACTGAATCTTTGGATAAGAGTGCAATATCAATCAACGTACCATCAGCCTTCTATGGCACAAACTACTTATGGTGGAAAATTGTTATACGCTCTTTCTTACAAACTCGTGATTTCAAAACGTGGGTTCTTGTCGTAAAGGGGTATGATGCTCCAATAGTTGCACGAGGCACATCAACTGTTGCAAAAGACATAATCGAATACAACGATGATGAAATCAGTAATGCAAACACATAACTCTGATGGACTAAACGCTATCATTCATTTCATAAGCCAAGACCTTTAACATCATGTATCTATGTGCACTACGTCGAATGATGCTTGAGATATCTTAGGAACCGCATTTGAAAGGAACACCACAAAAAAAAAAGACTTCAAAACCTAACTTCTGACTGGTAAAACCTTCGTATAGATGACAAAGATTCGTTTGAGAAATTTAATCACAAGTTTTATGTAATAGTAAATGCTTGTCATGTGCTAGAAGGACTATTAATGAAAGGAATATTTTGATAAAAAATTTGAGACCTTTACCAGCTCAATACGAGTCTAAGAAACATGCCAACTCTAAAGGAAATGATCTTACTACACTTTCCAGGAACAACCTCATCGGAAATTAAAGATTTTTTTATCATGAACAACAAATCAAAGATGGAAAAGGCATTTCCTTTCGAGCACATAAAAATTCTGAAGTACTTGATAAAAGTGAAAGTGTTGGCACCTCTAAAAAGAGTCTTGTTGATGAGTTATTTGATAAAGATCTTGACAATTCAGTATCACTAATTACAAGAGAGTTTAGAGATCTTCTTAGGAAGAGAAATAAACGGTTCTCCAAAGAACGCCCGTCATCATTAAGCAAGCCACATAATCGTGTTCCTCCTAAAATATGGATAATGATAGTGATGATGAGGATATGCCTCAGTGCTTCAAATATAGAGGGTTTGGTCACTTTGCTAATGAATGCAAAATTGCATAAGATACAATAGTAATAAGGGTCTTGCTGCGACTTTTGATGAAACGTCTGATCAATATAAGTCATAAGAGGAAATTATTTCAAGCATAACTCTAGACTATGAAGTTATCAATTTTAACGAATATGGCAGTACTTACGTCAACCTTGATAACTTTCTTGATGATCCTTCATCAAACTCGATTGAGGATATGATGGATTTTTCACTCATTAATCAAAATTATGTTATTGTTTCAGGACCTTCTCAATTGTGTTTGTCTGTAGAAACAAGTGATGTTCCCGAATCATTCTCCAATCTGACATATTTTTCTGATACTATTTGATTATAGTATATGGACTCTAATTATGAATCCTATGTCGATTGCAGCCATTAAATTAAACATGAGAACGACGATAGTTCATGTTGAGCCTTGCTCCGTAGAATCTAGTCCAGAATATGTACATTCACTCTGGCTTTTTACCTAGTTACGTGATTGGAATGTCAAAATTTATTTTCCCTGCATCGTTAAGTCTACAACTTGATACTAGCATATCATAATAAAAGGTACAAAAATAAGTACTCAATGTGAATATAAATTAATCTTATGCTCTCTGTATGGAATTCCCTTTGCCTACCTGAATCATAAGAAATAGACGAGAACATGATCCACGACTAGCTAAGATTCCGTGTATGCTCTTAGAAAATCTAATCATATAAATTGATATGTTAAACTTAAAATTTCTGGCATGAACTTCTAAAGGATTTATCTTCTTGAGACACACGTTTTTTCTCAGTTATCGTATCATCTATCTTCACTACTTTTGAAGTAATGGCATAAAAAAAAACTTTCCCTTGTACAAACTTTAAGGAGGATAAAATTGACATGTCAGCCTTCTAGTTTGAATAATTCTAGTTCGTCAACAAAATCCTTAAACTAAGAATTATATTGGTTTTAAAACTCCTCGGTTTATCAGTCTTCCTTTTCTAGTCTCACACTATTTTTGGAACTTTTCCTAAAAGATTGCTTATGAAGTGGTACATTGTTCTCTCTTGAACACAAACTCATATTCGTAAGAATTATGGATCCTTAGCACAATCCCTTCTAGTGAGACCTATATGCCTATGGTTGTTGATAATCTCACAACTATGAAGGAAAATGAGAAGTCTTACCCTAAGGATAAATATTCACTCTTGAAGAGGAAGATGAAGAATATGAAGAAGCCAAGATCAGATTGCTCCAACCAACAAAGGTTTGTGACTATCCTTGAAGAACTTAAGAAGACCAAGGTGGAAGTGCAGGGACTTAAATACATTATGTAGAAATCTCTCGAGATTCAAGAAGCACTTGTTATACAATAACCTAATAGGTTTGAGGGAATTAACACTCTTATTCATAAATCCTATATTCCAAAGCATGTTCATAAATCCTATATTCCAAAGCCTGTTCAGGAACGATGAAGAATTCTTTAAGGGTATTTTTTTAGGCAACTCCTTGTAAGGATTTATTGTTATCATTTAAGGAGGATAACTAAAGTTTGAGGTAGCATATTATGTGATTACACTAGATATTTTGAACGATATCATATTGCATGTTTAAAGTGTATTTAATTAAATTTTATTCTGGAAGATGACATGTAATACCTAATATTTATGGATTTTGTATATGTACTGCTTATTTTGTGAGATTTGTTATTTGGTATCATATTTTTGGTGATTAAAATAAACATCTCATATATTCTCATAGGTTAAGATCTTAACTCTCTGTGTTCGTTACTGACTAAAAAGGGAGTAAACTATTTCGAGAATTGCAGTATTGATCTCCCCAAGATTACACTTTGTGAATATACTGCTCAGGACTCCGTAATATGTTCTTTAGGAATCAACTTTCCTCCTTGACTGCGCCACTGCAAGGGAATGCGTTCGTGAACTTTAATCTCTACATTCGTACATGACTAGGGAAGATATGATTCTTATGTTGAGTCATATTGCATAAATTGCGCTTTTTGTTCGTAACTGGCCTAGATAATAGTTTTTGTCGGTGGTTATTTTTTGCTCGAAAATCTTGTATCTTAGTGCATCTAACATTAAAATCGGTAATTTTACCTTCTTTTTTCATAACTGGCGAGAAGAGAAAAAAATATTGGGGATACAAATCTACTTTATTTGTAACTGGGGAGTAAATGCTAACTTCCAAGAATATCCTTCACTTGTTATTAGAGAAATTTCGCTCATGTTGTTCTTTTGGGATTTAACACTCCCTGTATTGCCACAATCAACTTTATCGACACCTGAAGCGAAGTTTTATACTTCTATTACACAAGCAAGCTTAAATGTCCAGCTCCAGTGAAACTCATACAAAAAGGTCATATCATAGAGTCACCAGAGCTACTTACAAATTACCAATTGTTTTTGTATCAATTAAATAGAAAAATCTAACCATGAGACTATTCGAGAAATCGGAGTAGGAATTACTTGTGAGGTAAATAATAAGCACCAGATTTTGAGGTTTGCTAGACTTTATCTATTGCAAAAGATTTCCTATCTCACCTTGATCTTTGATCAAAACAGAAATCACATATATGGTTATCTGTGGGAGGCAGATTGGTTTAAAGTCTTCAATTGAGTTGAAGCAACTATTATGCAGTAAATAATGTCAGCTAAGGGAATCAATTGCGCGGAGTCCTGCTGGATTCAAGTGGCATAAGGAGCGCAACTGTAACTGAATCATTGTGACGGTATATTCGGTCTTAACTACATCCCAGTCCGAAGTTTTGATAGTAGGCTAGTGTCTGTAGCGGCTTAATACAGTCTGGTGTTCAAGTCTGGAAAGGTATCGGGGTATTTCTACATTTGCAGTTTCCTCGTTAACAAAATTTCTGGTGCATGTGTTATTTATTTTTTCGTATTATATTGTTTATCTTTATAATTTTGTTAGAGCACTTCTCGGTCGAACTCGCAAGCATTGCTATCTCAAGCTTGTTTGTCAAGTTTAGTTGTCAAACTATAAGTCTTGATTTCTAGGTCTACTTATAGCTAGTCTCGGATAAGGATAGAATGTGAAGCCGATCTTTCGACTTCACGGCGTTCATCGATTGAAGACGAAGAACTACTAAGGGGATATTGTGGAACTTCATCAACAAAAGGTATGTGGAGACTTGAACTCATCTATCACTCAAAAGCCTATTTCTACTCTATCTCCTATTTGAAACAAAAATCGTATAGCTATATAGACTTCGATTATACACATTTGATATTTCGAAATGAGTTTAACTCGCTTATATATTTCTTGAAATATGTGTTGGTAAGCTTTCTCTTTAACCAAGTTCATCTTATATTCTTGACGAAAGTCAAAATATGATCATGTGAAAATTGCCTGGTAACATCTTACATGATTTGTGTGAGACAGTCATTTGATGTAGACTATGAATGTTTCGTATTGATCTATCGATCACTTGGAAATTTCTTTGAAGCTAATAGTTTGTGTGAGACAGCTATTGTCGTCTTCTAAGAATGTTTCAATGATTGAAATGGGAGTTTAGAATAATTAACCATGATTGGATATAGCACAATATGCGTACTTGTACGCTAACTATTGCAAATTATTCCAAGTCCGGGAACCATAGCATGCATACCCGTATGCGTACTGGTTTGTTAGTTAAAGTCCAGGAACTTAGTATGCATACCTTTATGCGTACCGGCGCAAAGTTCAAGTCCTGTAATTCAACTGAGTTTGGTGGTGTACGGCAGTATGCGTACCCGTTCGCATACTGGCGAACCTAGACCAAGTCCGGCTAATTAAGTGGCGTACCCGTTTGCATACTTGAGTGGTATGTTCTAAAATCGGTTTGTTCATGAACTAATACATTTATATAACAAGGAATGCAATATTTTGCAAGCCGTGGCTATAATGTTCATGAATTGATTCGAGTGAATCAAAATCGATTTTGCTTCAATTATGTCTTGTATACTTCTATCAAAATATAAACAATTGAACAACTCTATAACTAGTTTCATTTGAGTCATTTGAACTAGTTGTGTTTGAGAAGAACAAGGTTGATATGAAAGTGTTCATATGGCTAACTTTGGCTAGCTATTTTTGATCCAACAAGGTGTACACGTTTAGGTACGGTTACCCATATCTAAATGAAGTCACATTTCATTTGTGTATAACAAGCTAAGTTTGATCTAACGGTTAAAATATATTAGCTTGAATCTAATCAGGTTTTCATCTAACGGTGAATATTGATTGCTTTGTTACCAAGGTAGCATTGATTGCAAACCCTAATTTGAATACTATATAAGGAAGAACTCTAGCAACCGGGAAACCTAATCCCTACACCTCATGTGTGATACTAGTTGTGACTAGAGTCCATTATCCTTTAACCTAGGTTTTTCTAAAACCATTATAGGTTAACGACTTAAAGACTTCATTGGGATTCTGAAGCCAGACCCAACTATTTTCTCGGTAGTTATGTTTTCTGATCTTACTTTGTTTTATCGTATTGAGTATTATCTTCTCTAAGATTTGTTGGAGATTCGATCTCCGATAGGTAAGATTAAGATTATTGCGAGGTGATTGATACTACTAGGTTGTCCTTCGAGAATATAAGTTTAGTGTATCAATTGGTTCCTTGTTCACCTTGATTTACCAAAAGACAGAACAAAAACTCGTAAGTATTTCCGTGGGAGACATATTTACCTATTCAATAGACTTTTTTTTGTGTGAGACGGATTTGTTAATCAATTCTTCTACTTTGGATCGTAGCAAGTCTTAGTTGTAGATGAGATCATCTAAGGGAATCAAGTGCGTAGAGTCCTTCCGGGATTAAGAGGTGTAAGGAATGCGACTGTACCTTGATCAGTGTGAGATTGGTTAGGGCTCAACTACATTCCAGTCCGAAGTTAACTTGGAGTATGCTAATATCTATAGCGGCTTAATACAGTGTGGTGTTCAAATATGGACTAGGTCACGGGGTTTTTCTTCATTTTTGGTTTCCTCGTTAACAAAACTTCTGGTGTCTATGTTATTTCTTTTCCGCATTATATTTGTTTATATAATTAAAATATCACCGGTTATGCGTAGTTCAATCAACTAGATAATCCAACCTTTAGTTATAGATATAAATTGATTGACACTTGAACATTGGTCTTTGGTACCGTTCAAGTTGTTTCGCATAATAATCAGGCTCGCGGATTTCTATCTGTTGGATTTGCTGATTACATTTTGAAACAAAGATACAACTCTTGGATATATTTCCATTGATTGAGTCTGACTATCTAGTTGATTCTTTTGGAATTATATTGAAGTTTGTCCATACAGATTGCCTAAAAAAATATTGGGTGAGGTTGTTAGACCCCCGCTTTTCAATTGGTATCAGAGCAGGAAAACACGTTTAAGACCTTATAAGTCTGTGTTTGTAGCAATCTGACTCTATGGACAGAAACGTTATCTCTATAAACGTACCACCGGTCTTCGATGGCTCGAATTATCTGTGATGAAAAATTGCTATGCGTGCCTTTATTCAAGCACGTGATTTTCAATCATGGGTTCGTGTAGTTAATGGCTATGATCCTCCGGTTTTTGTAGAAGGCGATGTAACTGTTCCGAAGGATATTGGTGCTTATGATCCTGCCGAGATTCTTGCTGCAAAGAAAAATTCTGGTGTATTAAATACTATCATCCATGCCATTACCCCGGACCTTCAGCACCATGTGACTACGTGCACTAAGTCTAAAGAAGCCTGGGATATCTTGGAAACTGTATTCGAAGGAAATTCCTATGAGAAAGAAGTTAGGCTTCAAAACCTAAATTCTGATTGGGAAAACCTTCTGGCTGATGAAGATTCATTTGATGAGTTCAATCACAAAATATCTGAAAATGTTTATGCATCTTTTGCGTTGGGTAAGACTATTCCTGAAAAGGACATTGTGGTGAAAATTCTCAGATTATTGCCAGCCAAATACAATTCTAAGAAGCATGCCATCGTTAAAGGAAATGACTTTAACACTCTTTCCAGAAATACTCTTGCTGGAAAGCTAAAGATTTTTTTATCTTGAACTGAGTAGAAGAGAGGAACTTCACATGTCTTGTAATCCTGTTACTACATCTGAAGTAAAATCTTGTTGTCCCGATTTGATTGATACAAATGATGAGAATTGCTTTAATTCAACTCTTTCACTGTTTGTACAACAGTTAAAGAAAAGTCTAAGATATAGAAAAATAAAGTCTCAAAAGAATTTGTCTTCAATCAATGAAAAGGATAGAAAAGTTCACAAAAACTATGATAGTGGAACTTGTTCCATGTGATCTGGTTATTCGAATAAGGAGAATAGTGAGTTAACCAAAGCATGGATGGAAACTATTGAATATTATCCTGAGGAAGAATCCCGTGAATGTTCTCTCACTTACTTTATTGATTTCCACTCTTGTCCCTCAAGCAGCTCTGATTCTTCCATGATAAACAATCTACCTTCCCCATAAAAAAATTGATCTTTTAACCAAAGATTTGTACTCAATGAAGAGTATGTTGTTTAAACTGGAGAATGAAGCATGGATTAAAAGAATTGAAAATCTGGAAAATCAACTGAAAAAATTAATACAACAGAAAGCGACATCTTGCAATCGTGAGATCAAAAAGAATAATCGATCTACGTCGATAAACTCTCCTAAACTAAATCAGCATATTACTCCTGAAATCATGTATCTATCAAATCTCTCTCATAATGAGTAAGGCATTAAATACAATGGCACAACAAATCAAATGTGTCCCCTGTATAAAAACTAGGATCACCAAGAGATGGTGCGCACAATAATTCATGTTATCAGAAGGTTCTGAGATTGTTCTTATTTTCCCTTGAACAAGGACTATAATCTTCAAGAATGGTGTGAATAGATTTTTGTTATTTTATGTCTTGTCTCTATTCCTTTCTCCTTTCTCTGGAACTGTATTGTATGAAGTCAAGAACCGTTTCTGTGTTTAAACGGTTTTTCCTTTTAATGCTCCTTTTTGGTTATCCTAATTTCTGTTAGGGTTTTTGTCAAAGGATGTTTTAGGAATTTTTTTTATATGTTCTTCTCTATAAGAATGGAAGATTTCTTTTTCTAAGCAAGCATTTCGTTTTCTCCATCATGTAATCTTCAAGTATTTCCAGTAAAGAAGATGATGTATGGACTGTTCTTTTTCCCTCTAAGAAAGTTCGTTTTGGTTCCTCCGAAAATGAGATGTGCCAAGACAAATGTGATTCCTATTCTCCCACTGTCTCTCATTTTGAAAAACTCTCATTAAATATGAATCTTGTCTTAGTACAAGTACGTGCTTTGAAGAGTGAACTGGAATCTTCAACCAAAAGACTTGAGGACAAGAAGGATAATCTCGAATCCAGGATTGATCTAATTGAAGACGAGCTTGATGATTATAGGGAATATGATAATAATCTTCAAAGTAAGTGAAATGATTTTTCTTTATTACTTGCTTAGATAATGTCTAGGAAACTTCTTATGAGAATTTATTCTTGTGTTTTAAGAAGGATAACTAGGGTTTGGAATAGCCTATTTTGTGTTTTCACATTGTTATTGCCAGCGATTTTCATCTTTCAATGTTTTTATATTTATTTATTTAAATTGTAAAGTTTATTTTGAAGATTGAAAATATGAAGGTACCCAAGTATACCTCAATCTAAAAATTTTCCACCTATAAGTCCTTTCTCCGAAAGTGATTGTCTATGGACTGAGTCGAGACAATACAACTAATCGGTTCACACTTCGTGTGATTGTCTATGGATACAAGATTGAGACAATACAACAACAAGATAACTTGCGTGATTGACTGTGGATACAAGATCGATACAATACAACAACGAAGTATGTTTACTAGATAATAGGTTCGGACTTAACCAAACACAATAGGATTGCTATCAAGTAAATATGAATTAACGTTTATGTATTTTACTTCTAATTATAATAAAACAATTATAATTGCGGAAATAGAAAAGTAAAAGACACAACAAGATTTTGTTAACGAGGAAACCGCAAATGAAGAAAAACCCCAGAACCTAGTTCAGAATTGAATACTCTCAGAATTAAGACGCTATACAAAATCTAAACCAACTTCGTATAGTTGAGACCAAGCAACTAAACCAATAGGTCCCTTAGTATCCCTGCGCCTCTAACTTGTAATAAGTCACACACTTGGAACAATTCCTTTTGTTTGTATTCCAAACAGTAAAAGAACAAAAAATATGTTCGATAACAACTCTTTTCAAACAAAGTGATATGAGTTTGACAAAAGGCTCTTCCGTTTATCACAATAAACTCCTTTGTCAGGTTCTTAGATCTATCTATTAAACAACTACCAAATTAATTGTCTAGATTATGCAATCAATACTTTGAATCACAAAGAATTGTATTGATGCCTATCTACTCAACTAATCAATCAAGATTATCACAAAGATAAAACGATTATAGTTGGATCCCCAACCGATCAAGTTTTGTGCACACCAAAGATTATGAACTCAAATAAGAAATCTTCTTTGTCTTCAAATCATCTTAGATCTCCAATAAATACCTGCACACAAACAACTTAAATCTCTTGTGATCAATCATACATAAAATGGAGTATGTTAACAATGGATTATCACAAAACTTCTTTAGATCTACAAACAGTTCTAAAGATCCCCCTCGATACTTCGATCTAGTTTGAGTGAATCTTATATCAGAAGAGAAGATTCTCAAGCATAAACAAACTAGGTGCAATCAAAGTTCAACAACCGTTAGTCAATCAAATCAATCGAAAACTAATAATAAATTGCAATTATCTAGTTTCCCACCAACGGTACTCGTAGAGCTTCCCAATCCCAAATAAGTATTTAAAACGAGCTTCCTAATTATGGTACTTTCCTCTCCGAATAGACAGCTCCACCGGTAATAACACATCTAGGTAGTTTTGCTGGCTCTGAGGATTAGTTTGCTTGAAATGAAAACTTCAATATTTATAAACCAAGGAATTTTGGACACCAAGAAATTTTCAAAACTGAATATTCTCAAAGATATGTAATAAATTTCAAATCGGTTTTCATAATTCCTGGAAATGCTCTGCCCAAATATTGACCGAAATCTCAGTAGAAAATCTCCAATTAGTAAATGCACATTACTAATTTTTATTTTCTAAATATATGCATTTAATTGCTGGAAATTAAAAGAATATAAAAACTAAAAACCTTAATTAAAAGATTCTCAATTTATTTCGAACCGGGATTCTCCTTTAGCTATTAAGGAATATCTTTGAACAATAAAAGATAAGAGTTACTGCATATGTTCAAAGTATGTCTAGATCTTTACTTTGTAAATCCTTTTTCATATTTACAATCTTGAAACCGATTTTCCACACTTCCAAACAAGTTTAAAATTGGTTCATCTGACTTCCGAGAACTATGTGATTGATTATCCTATCAAATCACCAATCATGGGTTTAACGGTTCTACCGTAACAAGTTTTGGTTTTACCTCCATGTGGGTACTAAGATTAGTCATGCTAGTTACCAGAAGTTGGTTGACTAGGTACTAGGATCGGTTACCACATATTTATGGTATAAACTTGTATTCGGTTGCACAAGTCATAGGATCGGTTCCCCAGTTACTAAAATAATTGTTATACCTCTTACAAGGATCGATTCCCTCTTATGATTGGTTGCACCTCTTACTAGGATCGGTTCCTCGATGTCTAGAGTATGTCATACCGATTACAATGAATTGATTATACCATCTTAAGTGATTACTTAAGATAGGTTTCACTAATAAAAGTCATACCAATACAAAAGTCATACATTGTGAATAGTTTTACCAAGATACATAAACAAGTTATGAGCGATTATATTAAACAAACATATTGGTAATCCAAGGATTTGCAATGAATAACAATACCAATAAGCCTAGCGATTTCCCTTTCGATTCACAAAACAAGTTTATGAATGTACTTCCTTTAAACGAATGTAAAACATTGTTTCCTAGGACGAAATCTTCACCCATACCCATACCCATACATAATCACAATAGCATTCATACAATTATGTTTATGTCTTATATACAAAGTTCAAAAGATAGACGTTATACTTTGTATTGTAATTCCTTAATACTATGTCTAACTAGAGTATAATCATTCACAGCTTCGCAGTTATGTTTTCAATACGCACGACTTGAAAGATACGTTAGGAATGAAACTGTTCAAGTCAAGTATTACTAACCTCAAGTGGAAGGATGATGTCGTCGTTGTAGTTATTTACTTCTTCACATTCTTCAAAGTCTTCACGTAATACTTGTAAGTCTGATATCCTAGTAACTTTCTAGCTAACCTATATGAAGTTGACTCTAGTAAATAATCAAGCGACTCATTAAATGAATTTTGATATACTAAAATATGATAACCAAACTTGACATACCAACGCTTGGTGGGTTCAACCGAGCTATGCTCTAACAATCTCCTCGTTTGTTAATTTTAGTGACAAAACTCTTACATCATATGGATAAACAAATTACAAGAATTCATTACACATACGCTTGATTCCAAGTTTCAACAACACAATAACCTGTATACATTCAATCCATAAATGTCTTTGTTGACATTATAATAACAAAGCTAATACTCCCCCTGAAGTTAAGATAGGTAGATTTTCAATACGCACGTCTTTGTTATTCCCTTTGTAGTTAAGATAACCACAAATATCAATATGATATGTTACCCCCCCTTAGTCTATGCTTTACTCTTTCGTTAGATATAACGTTTAAGCACCACTGTCCTTTCCTTAGTGATACCAAATCACTTGTTTATTCCATATATTTCTCCCCATTTTTGTCACAAAATGACAAAGGTACGAGAAAATAAAAGACAAACCGAAAGGATCTTAAAAGACTTGCAAAACCTACAAGAGTTAAGCACGAGGGTTCCATACACCATTTTAGACAACCAATATCAAAACCGAAACTACAAAGTAATTTTGTTTTGATATGTTACCAAGGAAACAATTGCTCGAAGCATTTTTCCCTAATAGTTTAGCAAATCAAAAATTGACTAAGTACCTTAGTTATTTTGCTAAACCGATTGTACAAATACAATCGCTTGTTCGATAAGACCAAAATAATGATTAGAATTAACTCTACTTTTCTCATCAAGTTCTAATTATTCAAATAATAACTTAGACCTTTCACTTTTAAACAAGACAAGTACTAGGTTAGTTAACTAACTTTTGTTGTTAAGGAATTCGATTAGACTTGAATAACCGAAACCTCCACTTTGATAAGTCTAACTAAGATTAGAATTAACTTAGTTTATCTTATCTGGAATCGAATTGGACTAAACAATTGACCTCAAAAACCCTTTTGTTAAGCCATAAATAATTCATATAAACCAAATAAATTAACTTGCATAATTATGTACCTCAACAGGAAGCAATTGAAACAAACATAGACATTATAGTACCGCAATTGCACCATAATTTCGTAAGCCTAAATGTGATACCAAACCATAAAGAAAGATAACAATAGTTTTTCTTAACCGGAAACAATTGAATCACACACACATCTATACATAAATAATGGAATAAACATCAATTATACCGAAATTTCGTTAAGCAAAAGCAATAAATATATGCAATAAAATCAGACTTTTCTTAAACATGAAAACGATTAACTAACAAATTCGTTACCTCAAATTCCGCATCCTCTTCACCCAGAAAATATATCATTAAGCGCAAGTTCACATATAACTCTTCCCCGTTGTGTTGTCATCCTCCCGCCAAAATAAAATAACAACAACAAAGAGCAACCTTTACCAGAGAAAGGTTGAAAATCGGTTTTAACTAATGCGATACAAAAGTTGAAACCCCGAAAAACATATGCTTTTATGCTAAACCAAACGATTCAACATATTGTGACTTTTTCATACATGAGTTTCAATCAGAACCCCTTATGATCCTTTGATAAAGCCTACCAACATGGGCTAGAACTCAATCCTTCTAAATCAAAAAGTCACCCAAACCATAAGGGTTCACACCATATGAGATCGAATAATAAGTTTATGAAAACCGAAATCAAACATCTACATAGCAATAAAATAAAGCATTCAAGCACAGGCTATGTAATCAAAAACTATCACAAGAAAAATTATAAAATAATAATTTATTTATTCATAATAATAGATACTTTTATTTAGAATATACCTTCTACAATTTATTGAAAGAAATCAAAAACTGATGTCTACTCTCTTTGATTAATCCTTCATCTCAATGCTAGAGGAAGGAAGATTATTACTTTCAGTCTTCAGCTTGTGAAATTCTTCAAGTAGATAACCTTGTTGTTTGACCAGAATTTCTTGCAGTTGAGAAATTTTCGTGAAGGATTTTGCAAGAACATGTAATTTGGTCTTTGATTGAACACAAAAGTGTGTCAATGCTTCAGTATACTGATCTTTATTCAGCATATTTTCTCTTTCCTTCTTTCTAAACCAATATCTCTTTTTGATTTTGCTCTTTGATTTCTCTATATCAAGAGAAGATGCAGACATATTCTTAAAATGATCTTTCTGATCTAGCATCTTATCAAGAGAAGACATTGGATCCAGACTCATAGTTCGGACAAGGAATGACCAAAGAAGGGGAAAGTTCTTTTTATAATTTTCATACTTCCGAAAATATAATATTCCTATAAATACGAATATCTCAAATATTTTCAATTACTAGATTTTATTCCCATAATCTACACATAAGTGCCTTGATCTTTCTTCTTCCTCACTAAATTTGGCACACGAGGTGAGGAAAGAATGCTAATACCAATCAGGCGGTATTAGTATGAGATTTTCTCTCATTATGGAATTTTGAACAACCAGAGTGTCCTTGATCTAGTATCGTATAAGAAATTCTCTTTTTGTTACCTCGAATTAGCGAAGTATCTTGAGATTGATTTGGGTTGCCTATGAAACTTTTAGCAATTCTATTTTTGAGATAGTTTTTGCACCTTGTCTTATTTTTCCCTTTACCATTAGATGATTTACTAACATCGGAAGACATGTCCATTCTTAAAATGGGTAAATCACTAATGGATGAGGAAGGAAGAAGATTAACAACTAATGTAATATTAGTTGTTTCCTCTTCTTCAGAATCATATGAATCAGAGGTCTTATCTAGAGTTACAGCCAGAGCCTTGCTTCCAGTGTACTTCTTAAGATTGGGATAATATTTAGCAATATGACCAAACCCTTTACACTTAAAGCACTGAAGCTGATATTCATCATATTCTTCCTGATCCTTTTTGACAGGAACCCGATCATGTGGACGAGAAGAGCGATGAGTATCCTCTATGTATCTCTTAATTTCTTTAAGAGATCTCGAAACTGTCTAGTAATCAATGATAATGATTGTTCAATTTTATCATCATAATTTTCTGCAATCTGTTTATGTGAATCATCCATCAGTCTATTTTTCTCTATTAGAGCTTTCAGAATTTTTGCAGCTTTAAAAGCAATTCCTTTAGATTGAATAGATTGTGATTCATGATCAAAGATCTTTAACTTTTCAACGAGTATGATTCATAAGAGTGTTGAAAGATCATTTGCTTCTATGATTGCATGCTTCTTAGAATCATATCTAGATGGAAACGATCTTAGAATTTTGCACACTATATCTTTTTCAGAAATAGTCTTTCCAAGAGAGAAAGAAGCATTAATTATCTCAGAGAGTTTAATATGAAACTCTTCAAAAGTGTCGTTGTCATCCATTCGAAGGTTTTACCAATCGTACGTAAGAATTTGAAGTCTAGCTTCTTTCTATGATGTGTTTCCTTCGAATACATTTTGAATATTATCCCAAGCTTCTTTCAAAGTTTGACATGTTGATACATCATATTGTAGATCACAACTTACAGCATGTATAATAGCATTCAAACCATCTGACAGCTGCTTATCAAAAGCCTTTTCTTCGTTTGAATCCACTAAGCGTTTAAACTCAGTTTTCGAATTTTCTACTTTCAGGCGATTATAACCATCGACGACTAACAACCATGTATTAAAGTCTCGTGATTGAAGAAAAGATCTCATATGAGATTTCCACCATAGATATTTTGTTCCATCAATATTGGTGGTACGTAAATTGAAGTCAATTCATGAGAACTCAAGTTTATTTCTTATAGGTTGGATCACACCAAACACATATTGTTAGTGTTAGAGCATTGCTCGGTCGAACTCGCATGCGTTTCTATCTCAAGCATGTTTGTCAATGTTAGTGATCAAAACTATAAGTTTTGATTTCTAGTCTACTATAGCTAAGGTCTCGGACTAGGATAGAAAGTGTAGTTGAGATCAAGAACTCCATGGCAATCATCATACAAGACGAAGGACTACTCAAGGAACTGGTGGATCTTCATCGACTAAGAGGTATGTGGAGACTTGAACTTATCTATCACTCAAAAGTCAATTTATCTCCTATCTTGAGACAAAAGTCATTTTGTTGTATAGACTAAGATTATACACATTTGGTATTTCGAGACGAGTTTACCTCGCCTATCTATTTCTCGAAATATATGTTGGTAAAGCTTTTGCTTTATCCAAGTTCATCTTTACCTAGTGACGAAAGTCATGTTAAGTTTCAATGACTTTGAAAATTGCTCTGATGAAAAATGGTTTGTGAATAACAACTATATAACGTCCTCTGAGAATGTTTTAATGATTGAAATGAGAGTTTAGACTATGTAACCATTGGAGGATATAAGCATTATTGTGGAAACACATATATGTATAAGTCCTTATTCTTTGAACCAAAGTTTGCGAACTTTGTTGGTCAAGAGAACCGGAGAAGTGCGTGAGCTAAGTATGCGAACTCAGTCCGCGAACTGGCGGAAGTTCTCGACCCGAGAATTTTTGCTGGAGTTTTTGAACTCCATCCGGGAACTTAAATCCGAGAACCCAGTCCGCGAACTTGAGTAGGTTATGTCTAAAAACGATATTTGTGAACTTATATTTATAAACTAAGGAATGCAATTGCAAACCGTGGATATATAGTTCATGAACCGATTCGAGTGAATCAAATCGTTATTGCTTTAATTATGTCTTATGTAGTACATGAGATTTCCTTGCAATTGAACAACTCTCTAACTAGTTCATTTGAACTAGTTATGGTGAAGAAGAAGAATATGGTTGATATGAAAGAATATGGTTCATTTGAACTAGAAACGTGCATTTCATGTGTGTATAACAAGCTATGTTTTTGATCTAACAGTTTACAAATATTAGCTTGAATCAGTTTTTCATCTAACGATGAATATTGAATGCTTTGTTACTAAGCTAACATTGATTGCAAATCCTGATTTGAAAGACTATATAAGGGAGAACTCTAGCAACTGGGAAACCTAATCCCCATATATTCTAGGTGATACTAGTTGTGCTAAGCTAGAGTCGATTCTCCTTTAACCTTTGGTTTCTTCTTCTAAACCAGGTTAACGACTTAAAGACTTTATTGGGATTGTGAAAACAGACCGATACTACTTTTCTTATAGTTGTGTGATCTGATCTTGTTGTTTCTAACATACGAGTACAATTGTAATAATTGGCTTGAGATTTCTATCTCCGATGTGCAAGATAAAAAGTAATCGAAAACATCTTCATCTCATAGTTTGTGATTCCATAATATCTTTTTTGCTGAGTCGATTAATACTATTATGAGGTGATTGATAATACTGAGATGTTCTTCGGGAATATAAGTCTAGTTTATCAATTGCTTCATGTTCATCATAATTTATCAAAATACGGAACAAAACTCGTAGGTATATTCATGGGAGAGGTATTTATCTATTACCGTAGACTTTTTAGTGTGATACATATTTTTTTTATTAAAGTCTTAGACTTTGGGTCGTAGGTACTCTTAGTTGTGGGTGATTCAGCTAACGGAATCACTACAAGAAAACTGGGATTTAGCGACTAGTCAGATTCAGTTGGTAGAGGGACGATTTTGGAGGTTGGAGCTCTTTAGCAACCATCATGGCAGTAGATACGCCATGTGGATAAAGCCTTATTTGCTAAAGACCTGTACCAACCATGCTGCGGGAATAGATATCTTTCTACTAGAATTAAGCGATTGAAGTTTTAGTCGGTACAATTTTCTAATAACGGCTGATTACGGTCGGTAGAGCACGTAAGCATTTGTTGATGAAATATTTTACCCGCGAAAATAGTTGTTGCTGAAGACTAATACTTGTTGGTAGAGAGGGTCCGTTATTAACGTTGACAGCTGCTAAAGGATTTAGCTCACTAAATATCAGTTGGTAGAGAGGGTCCGCAACGTTAAAGGATTTCGCTCACTAAATATCAGTTGGTGAAGGTGTTTTATGTTGCTGGCTAAGGATATTAACCACACGATGTTTTTTTGGTGGAGAGTTGCTTCCACTATGTTTTAGTTCATAGAGTGTTTTAGCCGGTGTTAGTTGTGACGTTGGTAAAGAGTTCAACCAAGGTGATGTTGGGTAAGGATTCTAACCACCCGATGTTTTGATGGTCAAGAGTTCTATCCACTATACTTTTGTTGGTACAGCGTTTGAGCCAGTGTTAGTTGTGATGCTGGTAAAAAATTCAACCAGCATAAGATCCGGCCAATAATCCGAGTCTACAGGAAGAGTACCATAATGCAAAAATAAAGATGGCATTTTGAAAATAACCATTAATATTGTATCCAAAACATCCAACTACAAAATTCATCCACCTCTTCTGGTTAACCAAATAAGACAGCAGAAAACTTGGAACATATTTGTTCACTCACATCAGTACAACACAATCACTGTATATTAAAAAGAAAAACTGGCTAAAATACTAAGATAGAGGACACATGAGAACTAGGATGTCACTGAGGGATGGGTAGAAGCTTAGAGTCATATCTGGGTCAGTACTTACTAAGCTCTCACTATTGACAGTTCCTTTGGCCCTTTGGCATGTATGTGTTTTCATTGGGAAGGCCTCGAGTGTCTCTACAATAGCAATAACAACAATGATCAGACTACGCTATGACATGACATCCACTTTCAAATTAATTCTACAGCTAAAACGATTTTATTTTGATCAACATATGCAATCAGATAAGGAAGATCTAGGGAAAAGAGAAATAGTGTTTGTGGTAGAAACTAGTTTTTTACATATGTAATCTGATTCTAAGTATGCTCAACAAAAACCACATTAAGCAAAGCTTATGGAAAACATGGGAACCGACAATGCAAACAAAATTACCAGTTCCAAACTTGTCATAGAAACCACCCTCAATGTTACAACACTATAATAACTCCAACAGTGCAAATCGTCTTCAACGAAAAACGAATCTAACTGAATCTGATACGTTGACAAAGTTGTCTTCCAATTTCTGCAAAATCAAATAATCAAATCAAGTAAGGTGTGAAAATGAAAGAGAGTTCTTATGGACTAGAAAGAATTTTGTCTTCCAAAGTCTACAAAATCAAAATAATCAAATCAAGGTGAGAAAATGAAAGAGAGTTCTTATGGTGTTCAATGTATTGAAAGTTTAAGGTTCTGAAATATCATCAAAACTAACTCATGATTATTACCATGAAAAGATAACTATGACGAAAAACGTAAAAAAAAAACATCCAGATGTAAAGTTTGAGTAAACCGTAAACTACCACGCTTTATTTTTTGCCGCTCACCTGCTTGTCAAGATTTAAGCTACCTCGTGATAGCATCAACAACACCACCTCTACACAGAGCAGCCATGCAATCTCCCAAGTTAGAGACAATGACACCTTTCTCCTCGATAAGGCAAGTGACACAAAAAGAGCCACTGCTTGAACCCTGCAAGTATTCCTCACTCACATTAACAACTTCCTAGAGATATGCCAGATTAATAAGGAGTCCATTTGTTAACTAGACAGTGTCTTGACTTACAAGAACAAAGGAATTAAAATTAGTTGAACCTGAAGCACATAGACAACAATACACTACGGGCAATTTGAACAGCCACGCATTCCCCAAGTTTGAGACAGTAACGTCCTTCTCCTCGATAAGACAAGGGACACAACAAGAGCCATTTATTAAACCCTGCAAGTATTCTCACTCACATTAACAACATCCTCAAGATATATATGTAAGATTAATAAACTGAAGGGAGACTACAAATAGAATGTATAGGACCCATTTATTACAACTCGAATTAAAATTCAGACAAGATATCAAGGAGTCCATTTGTTAGACATTGTCTTGACTTACAAGAACGAAAGAATTAAAAACAGTTGAACCTGAAGCACATAGATAACAATACACTACGGGATAGTTTTATGAATTCCCTGTTGTATCAATAAAATAAATATGGGAATTAGGGTATAAATTGTAGGTTATGTCAGTGCCAGTCTAGCCAACACTTCAGATATTAACCCAGGTCAGGGAAAAAATACAAAAAAGCAAGGGGATACAGTTCTTACAGATGCTTTCTCTTGTTAGTTTTTTCTGATTCTACGAAATAACCAGAAGCTCCATAATTAGATTGCATCTGCAAGTTGGCATAGGTTCATGCATCATAACTTCAATGAAAATAGATGCAAAAGTTCCAAAATGAAATGAAATATGATCAAGCTCAATTAAACTGAAATCAACACGGCCAACAGAAAGCCATTCACCCAAGCACCAAATTGTGCATTACCTCATCCAGTGTTAACGATATGAAGCAGTGTTAAAGAACTAACCACACATAGTATAACTCATCTACATCCTGCTGCTGAACACGGCCTGAAAATTCAATCTGCAAAACTCCACCAATAGCAAAAACAGGTTCTGGTAGCTTGAATTTTTGTAAGCAATTTTCCTGTTCGGTGGTAAAATCAATTAGTGTTGTTGAGAAGTTTAAAGGACTCCACCACGAATAAGCAATAAATCTGTTTTTATCTTATCGTCCCCTTTCCAAATAAGAATAGTCACTCGGCAGCTATTACAAACACAACACAAATTTATGAGCATCCATACCTATAAGTACCGATACTTTCAAGGTTTGGATGGAACAATTAAGAATTGACAAAGGAGTTATTGAAAGTTAAGATACACAATGAAAGTACTGTGGGATTTTCTAATAGTAAAAAGATCATGATGGAATGAAGAGACATCAGAAGCTTATTCAATATCAGGCACTGAGAAGCAATAAAATGAACAACTGCAGTACAAGGTAAATTTCATATTCACATGAACCGTTGACTTCGACAAGAACCAAAAAAAAGGAACACTTCACTTTATGAAGACCAATACCTTGTAAATAACTTCAAGAGACTTGAGTTCCATGACCTCAATGTCACGAGCAATATTGAGATAGCCTTCACTTAATTTCATATTGTTTAAGATCTCTTGACATGACTCCCTTAAATGAACACCCTATGTTATAAAAGTACGAGTAAGTATAGATCAATAGCATAAATGATTAAGAGTAAAGTAATTTGTATAAACAATGAGTTAAATCAGTGTGGAAGGAAAGCTTCACTTTAGATTCTTTAATTCATGACAACATGAAAAATTAAGTTATTAATCATGTGACTTTTGGACCACTTAATTGGATGGAGACTCAACTCTATCGAGAAAGAAACTGAGGACCAGATCCTAGCCAGGCATTAACTTTGATTTAAAATGAGAATCTTGATTTGACAAGTAACCAACTAACTTTGCCTCCCCTTCAAACGGAAATCCATCTCATAGTAATGGCAGTTCTGTATTTGGATTTTTATATTACACCAGAAAGTCGAAGACACTACGTAGTAACCAATTCTAAAGCATTATCAACTTACATGTCATGCAAGGATATAACAAAGCTATTTTTTCCATTAAATATCATTACAGGATTTAAACATATCCTTCACATACTGCAACAGTAAATAGAAAGTATGAAAAATTAGGAGCATGAAGAAAAAATAACAATAATGAAATGAGAATTATATAAGAGACTATAAGCAACGAAAAAAGAAGAACTGGCAAGGATCTTGCACCTGCGAATGATCCAGGAAGATTGCAATCTGAAGTGACAATGGGTACTCATTGAACTTCAGATAGATTGCATATACTCTATATCTAGAACGAACAGATCATTCAGTCCAGGTAGCTAGCTGCAATATGCAACAACTTTTAATCAGCACGTACCAAAATAAAAATTAAGTAAGAATAGCATTGAACCGCTACTTAATAATTGTAATTCGATCATAAAAATCAGGTTGAAGCTTATATCACCAATTAGCACTTGTAAATATCTTCAGGAGACTTGGATTCCATGACCTCTGTCACTTTCATTTACAAAGGAAAACTCAGTCCACACCCACACAGCCTGCCATAGATAAAGATTGCAATAAGAACATGTCACCAATATTGTTAAAAAAATGGTTAATTGAATTTGATATTAAACTAACACCAAAATTCAGTAATAAACTAAACTCCACAAGCCTGTATAACCTTCTTCACACAAGTCAAGAAAACAGCAAAAAATCATGTAACTAAATAAAGGACTGCAAGGCATATGGCCAGTTCATATCCTTACTTACATTAGGAGATACTCAATGACAATATCCAGGTTTGAAGGGAGAGTTACCGCACCCAGGAAATAAAAAATATCTGGATGACGCAACCTGTGCATTATTCAAACCTGACATTCATCAACCAACAAAACTATTAAGTAACATGAAAAGAAACACAGTGCCAAAAGTTGCAATCTTAAACAAATAATATAACTAAAATTTGACTTACTTTGCTTGTGTACTCATCCAAAGCATCACCTGAGGATTAATCATGATCTAAGAACTTCCTATCAGCTACTTCCTATGACACAACAATGGAACACCCAACCAAAATCAGAACAATAGTTAAACTAGCTACAACAACAATTAGACAGGTCCTTCAAATTACTCACTTACATCCTACAAATAACGAAAATAGAACCCAAGCATTTAACTAAAAAGATGACAAATCTACACAAAAATTACCTTCGGAAGCAAATTTTCTCAACTGATAAAACCATGAAGCAGAAGCTTGCGAGCTGACACAACAAAATACTTCATATACAAAAGCAGATTGAATTTTGTTTATCTCTTACCATGGATTTAGGTGGTAAGTTGGAAGTGAATTTAGCACGGACAACAAGACTGTTACTATGAGACTGGATAACTTTTCCCCAAATGCATAGATGATGAGATTCATTTGTCTTTGCCTTAGACAGAGACTTGAAACCTTGGGCGAGGCTGCAAAGTAACAAAAGCAGTAGCAATTAAGTTTTAAAAAAAAATGGTTTTAAATGTTGGAAAACACTAGCACACTTTGGAAGTCAAAATCTGCTGGAGTGTTAATCCAAGGAACAAACAACACTCAAAATTTACAAGCTAGAGGAAGAGGATGTTTGTTACTCCTACCTACAAAAAAAAAAGGAAAATTAGATTTCAGAACCAATAAAGGAGACAAATTTGATAAAATTGGAAAGTGGTAAAGAAATCACATGAGAACCAATAATTATTAGCGGCTTTTATTGAAAAGTAACCCCTAACCATACCTGCAATTAGAACCAAAATCAAAACATCGTGAATTAAAATTTGTAATTACCTGTAATTTGCAATGGGGCTAAATTTTCAACAACTCTAACAGGCATTCTTCAAATCAATTTAGGGTTTTTCTCTTGTGAAAATTTTCAGAAAAATTTATCAGGAAAATGATTAAAGAAGTGATATGAATGATTATATATCAACAAGCTTTTTGAAATGGAAACTTAGCTAACGATTATTAGCATGAAGAAGCAAAAATCATGTACTTATGTAATACAAGAGTTGGATCAATCTATCTCAAGGATTGAAATCCTAGAATCTAAATCTTCTCAGATTGAAGAATGGGAAGTAAAATCTGAAAACCCTAACAAAAACATCAAAAGCTAATTCGTAATAGATCGAAGAAATCAAAGAAAATCTCAAGATTCTCAAACCCTAAAACGAAAAAATTGACAGTAATCATTATTTATTTAGAAGTTGTTAGAGATCTCAACGAAACCCCTAAAAATGAAAACACAAAAACATGGATTCAATCGAAAATAAATTGAAATTAAGAAGTACTGACGTAAATCAATTTCCAGCAGGTTTGGGATCTTCTTGAAGGATTTCAGATGAAGAATCAAGAGCTGGGTTTGCCAGCATGTTTGAATTAGAGGCATCTGGGGTTATTGATCAGAATAAAAACAAGGGAAGGAATTCCTGTGGTGCTGGTTTTTGAGGAGAGAGATGAAGACCAAGAGCAGAGGTGAGAGGGAGAAGCAGAGGTGAGAGGGAGATGGAAAGAAAGATATGCGGTGGATCTGTGGAAGAAGGATTTTTCCTTGGTAGGGCCCAGTTTATCATCTCTAGCAGTTCTTTTCAGGTTATCAAATCATGACCATAGAAAGTGTGGGGCCCAGAATCGGTCATCATATCTACATCGCAGATTGAGGGTCGTTGAGTTGGTTGGTCCAAGATGGAAAAACGATAAATAAAAATTTCAATTCAGAGCTGGGTTGCACGAACGCGTATACGCGAAAACTACAAAATTCTCAAAAAACTAGGACGCGGACACGTATATACATATTTTATTTATATATTATTTATATATACAATTATGTATTTATACAGCAAAGTCAAGTGTTTCGATCCTAAAAATTAGAAAATAATATTACATGTGTATAAATTTCAAAAGAAAATGAAAGATCGTTTGTTTATATACGCCGAAGGTCAAGCAATCAATCATTATTAAACACATGGCACAATCAAATTGCATTCTTAAATCAACACATGCCCAGCCAAGGGTATATGTGATGTATTTCCAATTACAAAACCCTAATAAAGACTTAAATGATTGATCTAAATGTTTGTCTTTCTTCATTTAGTTAATAATAGTAAAAATAAAGGAAGAAGTTCAAATGAAAATGGAAGAAAAATACTTCAAACCCAAGTCATCGGTGCGTCCAAAAAGGACGCACACGGGACGCGCATTTGGTGTGTCGTACACGCGTCGTGTCAGCGTCAAACACGCGTCCGACTCCAAACATTGAATTGAATCTTCAACCTCAGACCAACATTGAATTGAAATCTAGGGTTTCAAATTCAATGAAACAAAATTTAGAATCGTTACCTAAGCAGCGTGAATCGTCGACCTCGGACCAATATTGAATTGAAATCTAGGGTTTCAAATTCAATGAAACAAAATTGAATCTTCAAATATAATGATGGGGGTAATGGTGGCCGGTGTGTAAACGATGGTGAATGGTAGTGTACGTCTTTAGAGGAGTAGAAGATGTAGAGGTAGATAAAATGAAGAAGAAAGCAGGAGAAGTTTCTTTTTTATACTTAGGGTTACGCAGATGGAGGGTTAAGATTAAACTACCTAAAAAATCAATGGGTATAATTTGGCGGATTTAGATCAGTTCGGGTTTCCCTCTTTTGAACCTCAAACCGTGCACCGAGCCCGGTTCTCATTTCATAAGTCGCTAGTGACCATTGGGTGAACGCTTCGTCTCGATTCGGCTCATAATTGCCCAGTTCTCGACTGGCCCGGTTGCTGTGAAGCCCTACCTATATAGGGGGCTTATAATTTGAGAAGAATATTTTTATGGATTGACATTATTTTTACATGTGACACACCAAATTTAATCATAAGTTCAGAAGAAAAACAAGATAAGAATAGAATATCGTTATCATTTTTCAACTAGACATAATATGAAGAATGAGAGTGAATCTAAAAAATGAATAATGAAACCAGGTTAATCGGATGTTAACCTTCTCCGAAACACGAATCCTAAAATATGTATAAGAACGAGAATGAACCCCGAGAATGAGTAAT
This sequence comes from Papaver bracteatum, assembly GCA_023529315.1. Taxonomy (NCBI): domain Eukaryota; kingdom Viridiplantae; phylum Streptophyta; class Magnoliopsida; order Ranunculales; family Papaveraceae; genus Papaver; species Papaver bracteatum. The sequence goes on along the minus strand of JAJJWX010001102.1, from coordinate 286,558 downwards.
CATGGAACTAGGCATACTTTGGAGTTCTTCTATAGATATTTCGATTAATCATGGATGGAATGAGGTATATTTTGGTTCACATCCGTAGATATTAACCTTTAGATACATTCTGCTCGACCGGATATAAAACAAAAACCTGTTCGGTGGTTTATTCCTAGATTTAGAGTTCATGTGTAGATATTTCAACTAATCGGAAGCATGACAATGCATATTTTGGTTTACAATGCTAGATATTGATATTTAGTATACATTTTGATCAACCGGATATGCATCAACCTTATAAGGTGATGCATTTATATCATCTATATGCTTTAGCGATAAACCCGCCAAGACAAATTTTAATTATTTCAAAAGAGGGAACTTTTCAAACTCTGGTAGTTATCATATCCTGGTGGCTGAAAGCTACTAACCACACCAACAAACTAATGTTTTGGTACAAGTGTCTACCAAAAGATTGACTTGGTGGCTATACATGGTGTCTTGAAGTATCTACCTTCTAGTGCACTTTGTAGTTGTCAGACTCTCGTGGCTGAAAACTATTAACAACGCCAATAATTTGATGGTTGGTTGAGGTGTATACCAACAAGTTGTTTCGTGGGTGAGATGAGTGGCAAAAGATATGTACCTTTTAGGGTACGTTTTGGTTTCCAAAACATGATGGACGGAGGCTAATAACAGCAAATACGATATTATGGTTGTTAGGTTCTTCATGTTATAGCCTTCCACCCACTAACGTTGCTGGAAAACTGGTGGTTAGACATTTCCGCCCACTAGAGTTATTTTTAGTTACAAACAGTTGTTGCTGAAGAATTCCACCTACTGTAGTTGGTAAGAAAATAGTCGCTAAAGCCAAATTTTCTTGTAGTGAATCAAGTACGTAGTATCCTACTAGGATCAGAGATGTAGGAGCATAAATATACCTTGGATCAGTGTGAGATTGGTTGGGGTTCAACTACAGTCTAGACCGAAGTTAGTTTGGAGTAGGCTAGTGTCTGTAGCGGCTTAATATAGTGTACGTTTAATCTGGACTAGGTCCCGGGGTTTTTCTGCATTTGTGGTTTCCTCTTTAACAAAATTCGAGTGTTTGTGTTATTTTTTTCCACATTATATTTTTTATATAATTAAAATAATACAGGTCGTGCGTTGTTAGAATATCCGACCTTTTGGTTGTTGATTTAAATTGATTGACACTTGGATATTGATCTTTGGTACCATCCAAGTTTATCTCTCTTGTATTTAAATTGAGACTCGCAGTTTGCTTGAGTAAGATTTAAATCGAGAGATAGAGATATAAACTCTTTGATATACTTTTCTATTGATTGAGTCTAACTGTCTATTTTATTCTCTAGAAAGTATATTGGAGTTTGTCCATACAGATTTCTAATCAAAATATTGGGTGTGGCTGTTATACCCCCCCCCCCCCTTTTTTAGTTAGATCTTTTCAAATTTTCCTGCTCTGATACCAATTGAAAGTACGAGGTACTCAAATATACCTCAATCTAGAACTTTTCCGCCTGTAAGTCCTTTCTCCGAAAGTGATTGTCTATGGACTAAGTCGAGACAATACAACTAATCGGTTCACACTTCGTGTGATCATCTATGGATACGAGATCGAGACAATATGACAAACAAGATAACTTATATGATTGACTATGGATACATGATCGAGACAATACAACAACGAAGTATGTTTACTTGATAATAGGTTCGGACTTGACCAAACATAATAGGATTGCTATCAAGTAAATAGGAATTAACGTTTGTGTATTTTACTTCTAATTATAATAAAACAATTATAATTGCGGAAATAGAAAAGTAAAAGACACAGCAAGATTTTGTTATAGTGGAAACCGCAAATGCAGAAAAACCACGGGACCTAGTCCAGAATTGAATACTCTCATAATTAAGCCGCTATACAAAATCTAAACCAACTTCGTATAGTTGAGACCAAGCAACTAAACTTATAGTTCACCCAGTTCCCTCAGTATCCTGCGTCTCCAACTTGTAATAAGTCACACACTTGGAACAATTCCTTTGGTTCGTATTCCTGATAGGTATCTAAACACCTAATTTTATATCTAGTATTTATGCTTTCTTTGCTATTATCCTTGTGAATTGCATCTCTTATGTTTAGTTTTGAGTGTTTTAGGTATTTTGGAGTCATTGGAGCAAAGAGAGGAGAAATTTGCTCAAATATCATATTTCTTCTCATCATGTTGAAGTAAACGAAAGGAAGAATCCACCGGTGAAAGAATAACGTGACTACGACGTCATACAAGAAAGTTATGAGTGAAAGCTAGTCATTTCCTTGAAACTGACAGGCCATAGGTGAACTGGATGGCCCTTATCGACTTCACCTGAGTGTCTATATCCATTTTCTATGCTTACCCGAACCTAAGACCGAGAAATATATTCTCCCTTTTCATTACCTTTTGCCTGAAATCTAGAGAGAACAAAAAATGAGAAATGGTTGTGCCATTTAATGGCCAGATTCAACAGGAATTGAGACTACAGACTTGGTATAGCTATGAATCAAAAAGAGGTGACAGTGTAGCTGATGGATTTAATGTTCTATTGAGTTCGAGTAGATGAAATTCAGGTGAAGAAAGAAAGAGGATTTGATGAATTTAGGGTTTGAAATGCTTATCAAGAAGGAGGTGATTAATGGGTTTGTAATGAATCGAAAGAAGATGGGATTGTTGCTATCTGAAATTGTCGGAGGGAAAAGCAACAACTCAACTGCTGAAATCCAAGCTATTCAGAGGTGGAGATTTGAGAAATTGAGATGGGGATTGAACTACAATGGATGAATATGGTTTGTTGGCTGAGTTGCAGATGCACTAAGAAGTTGTTGGTGTTGAAATGGTTGTAAGCTGCTGGGATTTGAGCTCAGAAAAGAAATCGGATGGAAGAACTTGATGATGGATGTTCTGTGATAGAGTATATGAAACTGAATTGCACTGTTGGGGTTTGAGTTCTTTAGCTGGTGTAGCAACTGGTGATGATGGACGAAGTGAACTGTTGCAGGAAACAGTACTGGTGGATGTTTACAAAGGGTTTTGTAGAGAAGAAGAAAAGAAATGGGATTGCAGGGAACACATGGGACTGAACTTGGATGGACAAGGAAGAGCTGATGTTATAGTTGTGATATTTCTGGTGGAGCTCAACTGCATTGGCTGTGTGCAGGAGTATTGGATTGAAGGTTGTGTTACCGCGGAAGTTACAGGGAGTAGGTATCGTAGCTGGGAACTGGTGGTGCTGTAGTTGGTTGAAGCAACTACAATTGGCTAGGATGGAACAGTGTTGCTTCAAGGATTAATGGGTTGTATGAGTTAATGATTACAACGAGAAAAAGGTGGCACAACTGAAACGGCTTGGTTGCTATGTAGCTGCGGATAGAAAGCATCAGGGAATGTTACGAGGCATATGGAATAGATGAATGCTTAGGGAATGCAGTAAAAGATTATAGAGGAGATGGAATAGGAAGAGCTAATGCTGCTGCTGGTGGAAATGCAGTGATGGAATGGCTTACAAAGCAGCAGGGCAGAGATGAGAAGATTTGCAAGCATTGATGGTGTTTCTTGGCTCGAGTTTATGAAGATTGTTGCTGCTGAGAAGTCAGGGAAAGAAGTGTATGAGTTCGAGAGTATTCGGCAAGTTTCTGGCTGTAAAAATATCCAACAAGGAACTAATTTATGCAATGCAGAGATGAGGAGTACCAGCTGGAAGGCACAAGTGTTGTTGGAAGTGCAGTCAAGAACTTGAGCTTAAGGTTGAGATGGATATGGGAGTTCACTAATGCTGCTGGATTGAGTGGGAATAATTGCGAAGGAAGTTGAGCTCGAGTCGATGGAAATGGGACTGTGGTTTACAAAACTGAGGCTGTGACTGGTGGGATGTAAATGGTTAATCAAGGAGTGACTGTGGTGGTACAAGGTGTGTATGTGGAGTCTGAGTTGGTATGAATCAGTGGTAAGCTGAGGGCTAGGAGTTGGTGAAATGGGTTTGTGGAAATCGATGGGACTGAGTACAAAACAGGATGAATAGTTTGAATTGGTTCACTGGAGTGGGTTCTTGGCAGCCAATTTCAAAACAACAGAAGTGGTTCGAGATGGTGGAAATTATGAATGGTTTGTTGTTGTTGTTGTGCCATGGAGTTGAGATGGTTGCAGTTGAACTGGATAATTTGTGAGAAGATTGTAGATTGAGTTTCAGGCAGTTGAGGTGCAGTTCAACTGGTTCAGGTGGATGTTGTTGGTGCCTTGAGCCGAAGGAAGCAGACAAGGCCGTATTTGTTGGAGTTGCAATGGGTTATAAAGCTGCAGTTCTGGATAATGGCCTGACATCTGGTGGTGTTGTTGTTGAGGAATAGATGAATGTTAGGGAACTTGGCAAGGCTAGCAATTGCAGGATTGAAGTTCTAGACATGTTACAGAGATCTGAGTTAATGAAGCTGAAATGCAGTTTGCAGGTCTAGAATGGTAGTTGTGCTGCTGCAATGGAATGGCTGTGTCAGAGCTACAAATGGAGTCTGGTGAACTGAGGCTTTGGGAGAAGCTGTAACTGGTGAAAAGAAAAGGAGTTGTTGTTAGCTAAGGGTGATTCAAGAGTTCGCTAGATGGCGTATGAAATAATTACAGGTTGTGGCTGTAATTCAGGGAAGTGATTGAATGCCTGAACCACCTGTAGAAACTGTGAGAAAAGTTGGCGAGAATGGCGAGCCGGTAGTACTAGACCGGGATGCCGGATTTCAGAGGTTAGAGTGTGGATCATAATATTTCAGTGAATCATAAAGGTAGAGTGTGTTGGATGCGAGAGTCGGCTGCAGGATATATGAGCTACGAGTCACGCTTTTTGGCACGTTTTCGCAAGAAATGAGAAGTTGGGTTAGATGGTTTTTGTGAATGTTTGAACTGCAGAAAAGGAAAGATGAGTTGCTAGAAGTACATATTTGCGTGGTGACGGTTTCTAATGGCTCAGTGGCCGGTTACCGCGTTTTACAACCTCCCGCCGAACGGTATTCCCAATTGGAGTAGCATGGTTACCGCGTTTTACAGGAAGTACTTCTTCGTGTCTGAACAAGTTACTCTCTCAGACCTCGGAAGGATGTACCAGTGGGATAACGAACACCCGAATGATTTTGTCAAAAGATTCAGGGTTCAAGCACTGGACTGTCATGACCCAAACGTGACCGAGCAACAATTGGTGAATGTGTGCATCAACGATATGGTTCCTATTTACCGCGCCGTGCTAGAAAACTTGCGTTTCCAGACATTCTCAGAACTCCATGAAGCCTCCAGACGTTCTGCAACGAAATCACAAGCGTTGCTGGATAGGGCTAGACCGACTCGAGCCGAAGACCTGCGCGACACTCGCGGGAACAGACGTCTCACCAACAAACAATTTAACGTTGGCCCTTCCTATGTAAACATAGTAAATGAGAGAGGGAAAAGGAAGGCCCCAGATATAGATCATCGGCCTAAACGTGAAGCACCGGCACAAGGGCAACCCCGCCACGGAAGGCCTCCCCTAAAGCTCCCATGCGTCGACACGAAACTGAAGGGAATGCCCAAGATTTCCCGTTTCCCATCGAGGAGGTGATTGATCTCCTAGAAGCATGGGTTCAAGACGATGTTATCAGACTGCCACCTCCCAGACGCCCACTGACTGAGGCCGAGATGGCAAACCCCAAGTACTATCACTATCACAGATTTTTTCACCACCCAACCAGTGATTGCAATAGACTAAAACATATCTTCAAAGAGAAGATAGAAGCGGGAGAGCTCCAACTAGGAGACGAGGGAGTACATCGAGACCCACTCCCAATAAGAAATTGTGGGTTCTCTAGGGACTCCGTGCACGAGACTGTACAATCCATGATGCAGCATGTATGAGAAATTCTCTATCTTTCTAAGGTGCAGCGCCAAGATATTTTTGCAACTCTCAATCGTGTTGTATCTGGCAAACGACTTTTTCTCTCCCCGGAAACCACACCAGGGGCCCAAGATTTCCTAACGGACGGAATCAAAGGGGAGAACTGGGGACTGCTGAGGTATCGAATTTGAAAACACGCTCATCGACGCGGCCTCTGACCTCAACATCATTACTTTCAAGTCACTAAAGGATGCGGGATTTACAAAACAAGACGCTACCCATTCCCCATCTGTGATTAATATCCCAAGAGGAGAAGCCTTGAACGTGCATGGCTACATAAACCTCGAGATCAAGATAGGAGACGCTATAACGCATAGCAAATTCCATATTGTCAAAGAACTGGGTCACGACATGATATTGGGGTACTTATGGGTACTCGACAACAAAGCGAAACTAGATGTGCACCCCCTACCGACGTCCACGCACGAAGGAATTTCCAAAAAATCATCCCACTGGTTATCGCATCGACGAGTTATCAATGAAACCCAGACATCTGGAGAAGACATGTTGGCGCTAGCTCATGGATTTCAAATGCAAGTAAGTCTGTCTGAATGGCCGTCTCTACAACCAGTCATTCCTCCCAATATTCCGTCATGGGGACTCGGCGCGATTACTGGCACAGACGCTGTCAAGAAATGTGAATGGGGTGCTGGGCCATTTGAACACTTTTCCAAAAGCTTGGAAACTTCCATCGAAACCAATGAAGCCAAGACTCAAATGGTTACACAACGCCTGAACCCGTTTTCAATCAGAGATATAGTAGTTAAGGTAAATTCGTTTCAGGTTGGGAAGATGACGGTAAAAATGGCTATTTAAATTGATTCGCCCAATGGAAGAGAAGATGAGCCGTATCTGGTGGCAGACACCCTTTTAGGAGGATATTGCAAGCTCATCAACACGAACACACCTGAAGGCGTGATAGTTCACTCACGATGGCTCAAGCCTCCAATCCCTAAAATGATGTACTTTTCCAGCCACTCTCCCTTTAGTATTTCCTTTAACAATTCCTCTTAGTAGTTGTATTTCCCCAAGATGAATACACCATTTGTATTCTTCCCTGGAATTTCATTTTTCGTCAAAAAAAAAAGAGTATAAATACATCTCTTTCCAAACGAGTTCCCCAGACATCATAGAAATACATCAAACTAACCCGGAAAACCACTGCAAATCCATCATACCACAACCAGAAATACCTCATTCAATCATTCAAAAAAAAAATATATATAAAGAGAAATGTTGACTGATGAAGAAGAAGGTAAAGATGAGTTTACGAAAAACATTATGGGAACTAAGCGACTAACATGAATAACAAAAGGGAGAAATTATCCCTTGAAGGATGAAACACAAGTCCTCTTGGTCAAGTCCATCTTCACGCACTTCCCCCAACAATCTCTCGGGCAACATAGATTTCATTCAACGGTGTTAGCAGCAGCAACCTCAACGTCCTATCCTGAAGCAACCACATCAGCAACAGTGTCCGCTTCCATGACTGGTTCAGCATACGCCACCATGACCCCTCCAATATAGCCAATGACATCTCTAGCGTCAACTCCAAAGGCTACTTCGGTCCCGTTAGACGCTTCCTCGGAGGTTCTCTTATTGAACCTTCGAAGAAGATTTTTTGATTCATCCACATCAAATTCGAGAACCATGGCGCTTGCTTCCAAAAGCTTCACATGCTCAATTTTCCACTGCTCCGACCTAGAAACAGTTCAATCCGCCCTATAACTAGACCGAGGGGAGGTTTTGCCGCGCTGGAACTTCTCAACATGCTAAGGTTCTTCCTCATTCTCTCGTCCCTCCTCCATGTTCACCGAATCCAAAAAAGTCCGAACACGCGCCTGCACTTCATAAAGATAGATGGATGGGTGTTCCTTGACGATTTCACCATCTTCATGAAACAGAGATTCGATTCTAGCTAATGCCTCCTCATGAGAAGAAGAGCGGTTTTTGCCAATCTTGAAGTCCTTCTCCGAAGAATCAAAGACATGGCTATCCCCAGAGGGTCCCATCATACACTACAAAGAACAAGAAAAGTGGTCAAGTTCCATCATATTTATACACACATAAGAAAGAGGATATAAAAAATAAAATAAAATAAACGCGAGGCGAGGCGATACCAATAAAGAGGATGGACGAAGACAAACTACGCGAATGTAGAGTTCAAGATCATTTTTTATGTATAGCAAGGTGATGCAACCTCAAAAGGGAAAGTTTTTATACCGGTCGAGATTTAAGGCATGATATCCGATCCTAATTAAATCTCATGCCTGGCTGTGAGAAATAATTATGGTTGGTGTGAAAGCGTAGAAGAACGTGCTCGAGGCCCACTAGATCGTGCGTTCCTTTCCCACCGCCAATGCCAAGCTTCGGAAGCAAAATTGGCAACATAACCAAAGCAGAAAGAGTAACGCTTTTCCTATTTTGTGGGAGTAACATTTTGGGTTGAAGAGAAAAGAGCTTCCTGGTCGAGTCAACTAAGGAAAGAGGAAACCAAGCCCTTGAAGATAAATCACCAAGAAGTCCATGCCATATCTCATCCTCACTGCTATAGGCCATCTGTGCACGCCTCACCCCACCGAGCCGCGCCCTGCCATGGCCGCACCGGGCCAAGCCGCCTGCTCCACTGACACGACCATATCATCCACGCGCGTTCACCTTACCAAGACCACGCCACCTCTTGGCCCCTCGAGCCAAGCTGTCCACTTGCGTCGCCTCCTAAGACCGCGCCCCCTTTGCCTTGGATATGTACGACCAGACCAAGCCGGTAAATTTCGCCTCACCACTCCATGGTCTGCATTCCCAATACAACTTACGCAGGGCCGCCAGCACGGGAATCCAAAACTCTCTTTACCACTCAAAAAAGTTAGTCGGATTCTCCTGACCATCTTTGCAATGATTTACACCTCGATTCCGTCCTTGTCTGTCACTATCATATGCTTACCTAGCAATAAGGCACATGTTCCGAGATAAGCAGGGGACTTAATGTTGATGGTGGTTTTTAGTTTAGGGTTAAAATCGTATGTAGGATCAGAATATCGCCATGACAATATTCTTGCGAGATTAAACAACACTTCTGCGAGAATACCGCGAGCTCTTCAACAACACTTTGCGAGTGTCACAGAGTATGTTAAAGAATGACGTAATAGCTGATGATTGAGGAAACACGAAAAGAGCATGATTTATCTGCGATAGTTACAATGCTTGCGAGATTTCATATTATAGATGTTGCGATAAGATCGCAAATCAAAGTAAAGGACAGCTTAGCTATCATCTATTATGTATCTACCCTATATATAGAGACCCAGTATGTCCAGATGAGGATGATGTATTTTTGAGAGTTGAGAAAATTTTGAGGAGAGAGAAAAACTTCGAGAGAATAGTTGTATTCTTGATCTCTTCCATTTCTGGAAACATTTATGAGAATTAAATGATAAAGGGTCGTTTTTAATCTTCAAGTATGAGTTGATTATTGTGAAATCTTAACAAGGATGTAGTGTAGGATTTCTTACAACTACATTTTGGCGCCCGAAACATGGAGGAATTGATGAATAGTTGAAGAAAAAGATAAAAATCGACATTGTGATTGGAAGGAATTTGGAATAATTAGTGAAAGGTCTTACGCAACATTCAACAGATTACTAAGACTAATGGCTAGAAGAAGAAGAAACACGTCAGAACCACCAACAACTATAAGGAGGAGTAAAAGACTTGCAGGTGGAGAAACAAATGAAGTGGGAGAATCTTCAAGAATAAGAACAAGAAAAAATAGAACAAGGAATAATGAAGAAAATCAGGTTCGACAATCAAATCAGCAAACACCAATACAAGATAGAGCTATAGATTATGATAGAGTTAGCGTCCATACTTGGCAATCAGATTCAATGGAAGAAGAAGAAGATCGGGAATTAAGAGATGAAAGAAGAGAAGAGAGAGATCGAGGAGTGGTTGAAGGATTAATTCATGAAGAAAATGAAAATAAAATAACAGATGATTTAAGACAAAGAATACAGGAGCAAAAGAGATTAGAATCAGAAGAACATGCGAATTTAACAAGGCAAAACCATGAGTTAAGAATGGAGAATTTAAGATTGCAAATAAGGAGATCAAGAAGTACTGCTAGATCAAGTTCTAGGTCATTTAGAGAAGAACCAAGGAGAAATTCCCCTATGATAAATGTGGAAAGAATACAAAATCCAAATGAAGAACATCATCACAGAGAAGAAGAGATAATTGATGATCTCCATATTCCACGCGATGAAGCTATAAATGGTAGACAAAATCAGGAGGGTAGAAATAATCAAAATGACGAAGAAAATCGAGAAGAAGGAAGAAGAATATTACATGGGCGGGAAATACACAGAAATCAAAGAATCATTGAGGACGAAATTGAGAGACATTATGCTGAACAAGCACATCTGGCTTGCGAGAGGGAAAGATTAAGAGCAGAAGTGGAAGAACAAGAATTTCAGGAAGCGATTCGGCAGAATAATCATGATAATCGAGAAAGAAGACGCACACAAAATCGCCATAACAATGATATCAATGATGAATATGATAGAATACAAAGAAGAATAGAAAGACAACAAAGAGAAACAGTGAGAAATGAAGAAACTCGCAGAGAAGAAATTGGAAGACATAACCGATTGCGAATCCAGGAAAGAAGAGAAGAGGAAAATCGCAGAGGAAGACAAAATGAAGATGAAGATACACAAAATCTCGCAAGACAAGAAAGGCATGAACGTAGAAGAAGAGAAGTTGCGCTAAAAAGACCAATGAAGCAAAATTCAGCTGGAAATGAAATTTTTTTAAGAGAATTAGCAGAAATGAGGGGAATGTTGAATAACAGGAGAGAAGGAGGCAGAAGGCAACTTGATGAAGCCATTGAAGAGACTCAAGAAGTACAACTAAGAGTAATTCCTCCAAAATGCAATTTACCAGCGTTAAACAGTATCTTTGATGGGACTACCTGTGTTGTTCAACATGTCAAGGCTTACGTTAGGTGTATGCTACAATGGGAGAACCATGACGTTGTGTTATGCAAATATTTTACGTCCAGCTTAACTGGCGAGGCACTAAAATGGTTTGAGGGATTGCCCAAATATACTATAACTTTTTTTGATCATTTGCAAGCTACATTTCTGGGAGCGATAAGCAACAACTCATCGCGTCCAGGTATTGAAGATGTATTTGGGTTAAAGCAGAGGGTTGGCGAGAGTCTGAAACATCTAACCATAAGATGGAAAACAATATGCAGTGAAATGGCAGGAAGAGTGGATGAGAGATATCTTATTTTATATTTTATCAATGCAATGTTCGCAACCAATCTGCTGTACATACAAATTTTCAGAATCAAGAATACAATTACCATGACGGAGCTGCGAGAATTACAATAAGAATACATTGCCTTGGAGGAGAAACAAAATGAGATGGAGTCATATCCAATTGCAAATACCAGCTCGATAGCGGCAAATGGAAGTTTACTTCCTAAGATGATTAACAATGTGGCGAGCACCTCGCAGACACAACAAGAGAAAGTGGTGATCGATAACCAGTAGAAATTAGTAGCCATGGGCAGTCGAGATCAAGACGAGTATGAAAGGGAAAAGAATTATTACAATCACGGCGAAAATAACAAAATCCAAAGACTTGATCATCCACAAGAAAGTTATGGTGGTAAGAGACAAAATGATTTCAGAGGGCAAGGGAAACAAAGAGTAATATGGGAAGAAATTAAGATGCCACCCCTGAATTCCAGCATAGAAAAAATTTGGGAAGCTATCATTTTGATGGAAAATATACCATCACCTTGGAACATGGGAAAAGAGCCACATCCGAATAATCGAAATAAAGCATTTTGTACTTACCATCATTTTCATGGTCACTCAATAAATGATTGCAGGAATGTAAAAAGGATAATTTTGAGAATGATTGATCAGGGAAAGTTAAATCACTTTTTAATAGGACATCCACAATCTCAACAATTACCACTAACACCAGATATTCGCAGGGTGAATACTGTAAAAGGAGCAGAAACATTCGTGATAGAGGTTGGAGCAAAGGCAAAAAAAATTGTTTTGTAATTTCATCGTACATTCATACAAAACTATCGAGCACTTCCACGACAACGTTCTTAGCAGAGTCTTCGCGAGAGACACAGATGGAAGAGAAATTATGAACATTGCGAGAGTCTAGCTATTAAAGGAGTGAAAAAAACAAACCATTTATTTCACCGCACAAGAAGTACCTGAACCTGGAGAAATGCATGATCAACCATTGGTTGTAAGATTAGAGATAAACCCAAAAATGAAAGAAGATGAAGGTGAGGATGAAGATAAAGTTGAAGAGGATGAAGATGAAGATTCATGGGCAATAAATAGAGTGTTGATTGATACAGGTAGTTCGGTGGATATCTTATTTTATCACACTTATAATACCATGGGAGGGAGAGACGAGGATTTAATACCATCAACATACAAGATATATGGTTTCAATGGTAGCGCTAATAAACCAAAGGGAGAGATCATAATGAGGATACCATTAAAGGGAATCAAGTCCAAAGTCTTATTTTGTGTAGTAGATGTGGAGACACCCTATAATGCCTTAATTGGTAGACCATGGTTACACGGAATTTTAGGTGTGGTGTCAACCTATCACCAATGTATTAAATTTCCACATCCACATGGTGTCGGGGTCATCAAAGGAGATTGGGGTGAGAGTAAAAAATGTTATGAGATTGATATAAAGTCTTGTGAAGATAGAGTTGCGAAGAATAGCAATTGGAAGCAGAACGTCAAACAAAGACAAAGATGTGACAGGTTAATGGTAGATACAATAGAGCAGCGAGAAGATGAGATGCTGCAAAATCAATATGAGAAGCAGAAAATAGATGGCGAGCGTATCGCAAATGGAGCAAATATAACAAAACGCAACAAAAGAGCAGAAGCAAAAAACAGTGAGTAGGAAGGTAAAATGATGAAGTCTATAAATGGTTTGTTGTTTTATTTTGTTTGAATGAGAAGGATGAAATTGAAAAAATTATGCAAAAGTTGAAATCAGATCAAAAGAAGAATTTTCATTAGAAGGAGCGAGTACAATCGCGAGATTATTCAAGATTACTCAAAGAACAAAAGATTGCGATATTCACAAAAGAACAAAGAACGAGACGAACCTTTATGGCGCACACCCTAGTTCGCGGATACAATTTCGCAAGAGGCAAATATAAGACCTAAATTATGTCATATAAGGGGGTATCTCTTTACATGACTCAGGGATAAGGTTATACCTCTGCTGGAACCTGAGTCATGCAGATGTTGGGGTTAAAGAAAACCTATCCAGGAGAGGTACCTTGGATTTCCAACTATATAAGGTTATACCCTGGTTGGACGACTGAGGATATCTTCTAAGGAGTGCAGAGTATGACTAAGGCGCCGAGGTACACGGTTGAGCCAAGGATGCCCGGGAAGGACGAACCTACCTTGGCCATTCTTGGTAAGTCTTGGCTATGATGCACTCGGCCTGAAGAAAACCCCACTTAGGGTGCAGTCTTGTAACTATAAGCCATATAGGCATAAAGGATAAGAGGCTGCGAAAAAAACTGGTTGTTGGTAAATCCGGATGGGAGGAGCTAGTCTTGTATGGCCGATGTGCCTTCCTAGAAGGGGCAACCAGGGGGAAGATAAAGGCGGCACCCTCCATTAGGGAGCTGATAAGTGTCTTAAGACGGCAATGTCATGAGGATTTATGCTCGCAAGAGCATTTAGGCCTGTCATATTGTCATGTGACAAAGATTACACAGAGGCAACAAGCCATAAGAGAAAAGATAAGATGAGATCAATGGGTTTTTACATGAAAGTGTAAAGACGTCCTGCGATTTCATCGCAAGACGATAATGTCATAAAGCTTTGTTCTTGCGAGAGAACTTAGAATTATCATATTGTCGCAGAGAAATTGAAAAAATATAGATAAGGCAAGATCAATGGGTTTTTACATACAAGTGTAAAGACGTCCTGCGATTTTGTCGCAAATATATAAAGTGGCAAAGTAAGACCTTTAACTAGGGAGGCATAATAAGACCATAAGAAGTTGAATGACTGCGATATTTCTGCAGAGATTATGAAATTTGCGATATTCACGCATAGATCATAAAAGTATACAACTGATACTTGCGATGATGCTCACAACTCAATTTTATTTACAATGGATATCTAAGCTCTACTCAATTTTTTCTTATTGCATATGAATAATAGAGGCAAGTATGGGAATGCACGAAGTGATGAAATTATTATTCATCATTATACGATAAAATTACGTAGATCTTATTATATGACACATTCACACAGATATGACACATTTACATAGGCTGCTAAAAAATAATAATTATGTTGATTGATTATGTTGCAGAAAATAATTGTTTTCTAATTCATACAGGTAGAAGCAAAAGAAATTTATACATCAAGTTTGAGAAACTCGCAGTAATATTACGATAAGCAGAAAATAAGTGTACAAAATTACAAGGACGATAAAATAAGAAATAGATCTAATTAGATCCACCATCATTGTGGCCAGATTTTTCTCGTTCTTCATCCTTACCATCGTCTTCATCCTCATCAGATTCCTCAGCTTCACTATCAGAGATAACAAGGTTTGGAGTTTTTATTGGAACTTCTTTTGCAAGATCAGGATATGTAGAATAAGGGATGTTATAATCGTCGCATACCAATTTAATGGAATTATTGCGAACATCAACAAGAGTACTACTAAAATTCGCAGCATTAATTCTTAATTGGTCTTTCAATCTTGAATACTTTTTGTTGCGAGCAGCAAGGGTACTTGCAAGTTGATTCTTATCAGCTTCAAGTTCTCCAATTCTTTCAGAGTATCTCTTTTCCGCTCCTGCGAGTATATAACAATAAGTTGGAAGTTTTGCAAATAAGAATAACAAAAGCAAGGAATTAACAAGGGAGAACAGTAAACAACCTTCTCTTCCAGAAATCAAGTCTTTAATTAAAGCTGCTTGTTCAATATGAAGACCAACATCTATACCTAAATTAGTTCTGGCATTGTCAAGAACTTTCGCAGCCCAAGCAAACTCCTCATCATTATTTATGAGAAGACGGGAACGGATTTGGTTTTCTCTTTCAATAAAACTTTCCTTCTCACGGATAAGCCCATCCCTTTTAATTTGAACTTCAAGAATGGTCTTATGGAAATTTGCTAAGGTTTGAACTCCTTGTCTAGATATACGGTCTTTGTCTTTTGAAAGATCCTTTTTCTTGGCCTTTAAAGTTTTAATCTCAACTTTGGAGTTGTGATAAAGTTGTTTGAATCTGTGAGTTATATCTAAACAAGATCTATGATCAATTTATAAAAGACGAAACTTAGATCTGAGTTCATCTATGGAGAGGGAATTAATATTGGAAGGGTTATTCAAAGAATTATTAAGAAGTTCTAGAAGAGTATCATTGTCTATTGGTTCAGGAAAAGAACGAATGGTAATGATAAATCAAGTAAGAAATAATAATGAAACATAAAATTATGAAGGAAAAGAAGAAGATTATCATACCTAAGAGTTGTTTGTTAGCAGTATCAAGATTGGATACTTTGAGCGATTTGTAGTACCAGAATATCTCTACAACACTATTCCTGCGATATTAACAACGTTTCCGCGAGCGTCACTGATAATTCTTCAACAACATTTCACGAGCGTTGCAGAACAACTAAGAGAAACTGACGATGGAAGAAGTAAAAGAAGAATGTGTTGATCTTGTGATGCTCGTCATGCTTGCGATAGAGAAATATTGTAGCGATCGCGATGAGATCGCAGAATAGATCTGAAATAGGAAGAAAACTTAGCTGTCATCCATTATGTAAATCCCTATATAAAGGGCACGATAGATCCAGAAAATGATGATGCATTTTTGAGAGTTGAGAGAATTTTGAGGAGAGAGAAACTTTAGAAAGAAAGTTGTACTTCTGAGTTTTGATCTTTCTTGTAAATCTTCCTGAAAGTGAATTAATAAAAGTGTTGTTGTTCATCCACAATTATGGCTTAGTTTTCATAGATTCTTGACAAGGGTGTAGTATATGAAATCCTGCAACTACATTTTGGCGTCCAGAAACAGGGAGAATCAGTCTAAGAAATCTCAAATTGCAACTTGAAGATTTGAAAAAATTGTTAGAATTAGAGAAATGGCTAGAAGGAGAAGAAATACATCAGAACCACCAACAATTGTGAGGAGGAGCAAAAGACTTGCAGGTGAAGGAACATGTGAATTATAAGAATCTTTAAGAATAAGATCAGGAAGAAATAGAACAAAAAATGAAGTAGAAAATTCAAATCAACAGCCGAATCAACAAGCACAATCACAAAATAGGGATGTGGATTATGATAGAGTGAGCGTACACACTTGGAGGTCGGATTCGATGGAAGAAACAGAAAATCAACAATTAAGAAATGGAGAAGAAGGAGAAAGAAATCAAAGAATGGCTGGAGAATTAGTTCACGTGGGACGTGAAAACGGGACAGTAGATGATCTGAGGCAAAGAACACAGGAAGAAAGAAGATTAGAGGCGGAGGAACGTGCGAATCTAACAAGACAAAATCATGAGCTAAGAATGGAGAATTTGAGGTTACAAAGAAGGAGGTCAAGAAGTACTGTGAGATCAAATTCAAGATCATTCAGGGAAGAACCAAGGCGAAATTCCCCAATGAGAAATATTAGAGAAGAAGTACAAAATTTAAATGGAGAACAACGTCATAGAGAAGGAGAGATAATTGGCGATCATTATAATCTGCGTGATAATAGAAATCAAGAGGGAAGAAACAACCAAATTGAAGAAGAGAATCCAGAGGAAGGTAGGAGGATATTGCATGGGCGAGAGAATCAAAGGAATCAAAGAATAATTGAAGAAGAAATTGAAAGATACTATACTGAACAAGCACGCCTGGCTTGCGAGAGAGAAAGATTAAGAGCAGAAGTAGAAGAGCAAGAATTTCGAGAGGTAGTACGACAAAATAACCATGAAAATCGAGAAAGAAGACGTGCACAAAATCTCTATAATGATAATATTCAAGAGGAGTATGATAGGATACAAAGGAGAATAGAGAGACAGCGAAGAGAAATAAGGAGAAATGAAGAAATTCGCAGAGAAGAAGATAGGCAACTGCGATTTCAAAAGGATGGTGAAAGAGAAAATTGCAGAGAAAGACAGGATGATGATGAAGAAGGAGATAAGCAAAATCTCGCAAGACAAGAAAGACAAGAACGTATAAGAAGAGAAGCTGCATTAAAAAGGCCTATGGAACAAAATTCAGCTGAGAACGAGCAAATTTTGAGAGAATTAGTAGAAATGCGAGGAATGATAAGCAATAGAAGAGAAGGAGGTAGAAGGAAACTTGATGAAGCTATTGAAGAAGCTGCGAGGACTCCATTTACTCAAGGAGTACAATTAAGAGGAATACCCCCAAAATGCAATTTATCAGCATTAACCAACATTTTTGATGGGACTACCTGTGCTGTTCAGCATTAACCAAAATGTTAGATGTATGCTACAGTGGGAGAATCATGATGTTGTGTTATGAAAGTATTTTGCATCTAGCTTAACCGGCGAGGCGTTGAAATGGTTTGAGGGATTACCAAAAAATACTATAACTTCTTTTGATCATTTACAAGCTACGTTCTTAGGAGCGTACATCAGCAACAATTCATCGCGGCCAGGTATTGAAGATGTGTTTGGGCTAAAACGAAGAGTTGGCGAGAGTCTGAAGCACTTAACTATAAGATGGAAATCAATGTGCAGCGAAATGGCTGGAAGAGTGGATGAAAGATATCTGATCATATCCTTCATTAATGCAATGTTCGCGACTAATTTACTATACATTCAGATTTTCAGAATCAAAAATACAATCACCATGACAGAATTGCGAGAAATTCAGGAAGAATACATTGCTTTGGAGGAGAAACAAAATGAGATGGAATCATACCCAATCGTGAACACCAGCTCGCTAGCGGTAAATGGAAGTTTGCTCCCTAAAATGATAAATAATGTAGCGAGCACCTCGCAATCACAACAGGAGAAAATGGTCATTGATAATCAACAAAAATTAGTAGCGATGGGCAGTCGATATCAAGAAGAATATGAAAGGGAGAATAATTATTATAATCACGGTGGTAATAATAAGATTCAAAGACTCGATCAACCTCAAGAAACTTATGGTGGACAAAGGCAGAATAATTTTAAAGGACAAGGTAATCAGAGGATAATCTGGGAAGAAATTAAGATGCCCGCTCTCAATACTAGCATAGAAAAGATTTGGGAAGCTATCATTTTAATGGAAAATATACCCTCTCCGTGGAACATGGGAAAAGAACCCCCATCCAAACAATCGAAGTCAAGAATTTTGTCCTTATCATCATTTTCATGGTCGCACGATAAACGATTGTAGGAATGTGAAGAGAATAATCTTGAGGATGATTGATCAGGGAAAGTTAAATCATTTTCTAGTAGGACATCCACAATCTCAGCAATTACCGCCAGCACCAGAAACTCGCAGAGTGAATGCTATAAAAGGAGCGGAAACATTCGTAATAGAAGTTGGAGCCAAAGCAAAGAATTTGTTTTGTAATTCTATTGTACATTCACGCAGAACTATAGAGGACTTCCATGAAAATATCTTAAGCAGGGTCTTCGCGAGAGACACAGATGGAAGAGAGATATTGAATATTGCGAGATCCTCGCCATTAGAGGAGTGGCAGAAGCAAACTCTATCTTTCATTGCGCAAGATGTACCTGAGGTTGGAGAGCAGCACGATAATCCACTGGTCGTATGATTAGAG
The DNA here is from genome assembly GCA_023529315.1 of Papaver bracteatum. Lineage (NCBI taxonomy): Eukaryota > Viridiplantae > Streptophyta > Magnoliopsida > Ranunculales > Papaveraceae > Papaver > Papaver bracteatum. The sequence goes on along the minus strand of JAJJWX010001102.1, from coordinate 267,785 downwards.
ATTAATCCAAAACAGATGCAAGAAGAAGATGAAGAGAATGATAGTAAAGTTGAAGATTCCTGGGCCATCAACATAGTCTTAATAGATACAGGGAGTTCTGTTGATATCTTATTTTATCATACCTTTAAAACCATGGGAGGAAGAGACAAAGATCTAATTCCATCAACATATAAAATCTATGGTTTTAATGGCACAGCTAACAAACCAAAGGGGGAAATTGAAATGCAGATACCGTTAAAAGAAATATCTTCAAAAATCTTATTCTGTGTTGTGGACATCGAATCACCTTACAATGCCTTGATAGGACGACCATGGTTACATGGGATATTGGGTGTAGCATCTACTTATCACCAGTGTATCAAATTTCCTCATCCAAAAGGTGTCGGAGTTATTAAAGGATATTGGGGAGAAAGCAAGAAATGTTATGAAATCGATATGAAGTCTTGCGAAGAAAGAGTTGAAAATAATGGTAATTGGAAGTGCAAAATTAAGCAACGACAAAAATGTGAAAAGTTAATGATTGATGCAATAGAACGAAAAGAAGATGTGAAAGCTGATGAAGAGCATCTCGCAGAAAAGGAAACAACAGCAAAACGTAGCAGAAAAGCAGAATCAGAAGATAGTAAGTAAAGAGGTAAAATGATGAACTTCAGAGAACTTTGCGAATAATTTGTTTGAAAAATATGTAATTGAACAAGATATTATGCTTGAAAGAATCGCAAAACTTTACCAAAATGATCAAAGTTATGAAATTCTATCAGAGTTACAATACTCGCGAGAAACGCGAATAAAATTTCGCAGAGATTAAAATAATGGGACGAACCTTTATGGCGTGCACCTTAGTTAGCGAATAAAATTTCGTAAGAGGCAAATGTAAGACCTAATAGTGCATCATATGAGGGGGTATCTCTTGACATGACTCAGCGATAAGGTTATACCGCTGCTGGAACCTGAGTCATGCAGATGATGGGGTTAAAGAAAACCTATCTGGGAGAGAGATCTTGGATTTCCAACTATATAAGGTTATACCCTAGTTGGACGACCGAGAATCTCTTCCAAGAAGTGCAGAGTATGACCAAGGCACCGAGGTACACGGTTGAGCCAAGGGTGCCCAGATCGTACGAAACTCTCTTGACATCCTTGGTAAGTCTTGGCTATAATGCACTTGGACTAAAGAAAACTCCACTTAGGGTGCAGTCTTGTAACTATAAGCCATATAGGCATAAAGGACAAGAGGCTGCGAAAACAACTAGTTATTGACAGATCCGGATGGGAGGAGATAGTCTTGTATAGCCGATGTGCCCTCCTTGAAGGGGAAACTAGGGGGAAGATAAGGGCGGCACCCTCCATTAGGGAGCTGATAAGTGTCATAAGACGGCAATGTCATGGGGCTTTATGATCGCAAGAACATTTAGGCCTGTCATATTGTCGCGTAACGTAAATAATGCAGAGGCAACAAGTCATGAGAGCAATGTTAAGATGAGATCAATAGGTTTTTACATGAAATTGTAAAGACGTCCTACGATTTCATCGCAAGACGATAATGTCACGAGGCTCTGATCTTGCGAGAGAACTTAGACTTGTCATATTATCGCAATATTATCAAAGAATAAAGTTAAGGCAAGATCAATGGGTCAATACATGCAAGTGTAAAGACGTCCTGCGATTTTGTCGCAAAAAGAAGAAGCGTGGCAAAATAAGACCTTTAATTAGGAAGGCACAATAAGACTACAAGATTACTGCGATAATACTCGCAGATGTTATAAGAATTGCGATTTCACGCAATTATTATTTGACGGTAAGATCGCCAATATTAAGGTAAAATTTTGATTTTTATTTAATCTTTAATCAATTTTTATATTGCAGATAAATAATAGAGGCAAGTATGGGAATGCATGAGAACGATGAAATTATTATTCATCTATCATATAAAAATTGCATAGATACAGGCACGCAGATAATTAAAAGAATAATAGTTATATTGATTGATTAACTTGCAGAAAAAGAACTGTTTTCTGATTCTTACAGGTAGAAACAAAAGAGGCAAAAGAAATTTACAAATTAACGGCAATATTACAGAAAAAGGAGAAAGAAAAAGAAGAACTAGTCAGATCCACCGCGATCCTCCTTATCAGACTTCTCTTCATCACCAGATTCTTCCCCTTTATCATTATCATCATTATTTTCTTCTCCACCAGACTTTTCACCTTCGTCATCACTATCATTTTCATCCTCTTCAGAATTTTCAGCCTCACTATCAGAAATGTCAAGACTTGAAATCATTGCGGGTACTTCTTTCGCAAGATCAGGGTATATAGAAGGAGAAATTCCATGGTCATCGCAGACCAATTTAACAGAATCATTGCGAACGACAATGAGAAATCTATTGAAGTTCGCGTTGGTGATGCCAAATTGCTTCTTCAATTGTGAATATTTGTAATTACGAGCAGCAAGGGTATTCACGAGCTGATCCTTCTATTGTTCAAGCTCCTTGATCCTTTCAAGATAACCTTTTTCAGCTTCTACAAGAATATAACAACAAGTTAGAAATTTTATAAAAGAGAATAATGAAAACAAGAAATTAGCGAGAAGAAGATTAGCTAATAACCTTCTCTGTTAGAAATCATATCTCTAATTAGAGCCGCCTGTTCGACTTGAAGGCTAACATTTACACCTAAATCATTTCTGGCATTGTCAAGAACCTTCGCAGCCCAGGCAAACTCGTCATCGCTATTAATATGGAGACGAGATCGAATTTGAGTCTCCCTCGCAAGAAGATATTCATTCTCGCGGATAAGTTTATCTCTAACCTTTTGAACTTCAAGGAGGGTTTTATGAAAATCTGCTAAGGTTTTAGCTCCCTTTTTTATGGCGAGATCCTTCTCGTCAATAAGATCGATATTCTTCTGCCTTAATTTATCTATTTATTTCTTTGAATCAAAATAAAGGCGCCTATATTTGTCAGTCAAGCCTAAATTGAATCTGTGTTCAAGTTTTAAGAGATTAAACTTGGATCTAAGTTCATCTATAGAGAGGGAGTTAATCTTATCATCTGAGAAGTTACTCAAGGAATTATTAAGACTAGCGAGAAGAGTATGATCATCTACAGGTTCGGGGAAAGTTTGAAAGATTATAGCCTCGTCAGTAAGACCATAAACATCTGCAAGTTAAAAGTGATTGCTTGAATAAGCTGCGATAGAATAAAAGGAATTAAGAGAGAAGGGAAATCAGTCATACCATAAAGTTGCTGGTTAGCTTTATCAAGATTAGCGATCTTTTGCTTATCAACGGAAGCTTCCGTCTCCATCTGCTTATTCTTCTTGCGAAGTTCAATAACTTCAGACTCTAGTTTTTCCTTATCTTGGCGAACTTTAGCTGCTTTTTCTTCAGCATTGACACATCTTTTATCTAAGTCAGAAGCAACAACAAAAGAATCTCTTCCAACCTGCGAAGAAAAGAAATAAATTAAAATCTAGCGGTAGAGAAAATATGAACAAATTGAAGAAGTGAAAGCATACCAAAGCACCAAGAGAATTCAAGAGACTGGGAGTCAGTAATCTAGAGATTCCTTGGAGAGTATCATTATCTACAAATATAGGAGCATCACAAGCTTTAGCGAGAGCTTGAGATGTCTTTTCAATAACTTCATCCTCGCCATTAGAGGTCATGCTATGGGAAATATCTCTGAAAATTCTGGACAGATGAGTCATTGAGGAATCAGAAGAAGAATAATTTCTTATTGAAGGAAAACCACCAGCATTAAAATCCTCATTAATATCCTTATCAAGAACAACACTTGGATTTTTTGGAACTATTCGAGGAGTTGAAGAAGAATAAGGTTGAGTTTTTAATTATTTTAGCGGAGTATCGCTAGATTCATCATTGCGAGGGGAAGAAGATCTTCCCCTAGAAGAAGTAGTAGGCTTCTCCTTCATAGGTTTCCCAGATGGTTCCTTTGGAGATTTCTCCTTGATTTGTGGAGGAGGCAGTGGTTCTAATTCTTCGATTTCTTGTGAGCACATATGAAGATAAGAAATAGGGGCAACAATATATTTTTAAAAACTTATAAAGAAATATTTCTTACTTCATCTGTGAAAGACATCAAAGCCAGGCGAATGCTGGGTTTCCTAAGAATTTGATAGCTGAGTTTCATTCTATCAATCTGAGAAAATCAAAAAAGTTAGCGAGAATATAAAGAAGACAATAAATAATAATAACATGAAAAGTTGAGAGAATATACTTCTTTAGATTTTTCAGGCCAGTTGAAGACCCAGGGTTGATATTCTGCGAGATTCATGGGAAGTTCACGAGAACCAGATATATAAGGACCTTCAAGACTTAATGGGAAGATGAACCACTTATCGTCGCTAGAATTACGAGGACCCTGGTTAGTAGATGTATGAAAATCAATATCCGTCATAAGAGCATTTTCACCAGTGACCTTCTCTTTCTTCAAACGAACACCCCAACATGTATTATCCCTCTTCATAGGGACAATTCTATAATTTACAAAAAAGTTGTCCACAGTATAATCGCAAGAAACGATGGGGACATCTTTGAACAAAGGATTCTTTGGAGAATTGGGGTAGCGAGTTCCTTTACCAGCGCCAAGAGAATCATATTCAAGTAGTAATATGATGCAATCCTCACCCAATTGGTATATTGCTCGTGAGAATCTCTCGTAAGAAATTATTTGGTAAAACAGCGGAAGCTCGGGATTATAAAGAGGGAGAGGAAGGCCAGCTTCAAGTTGTCCTAGCGATACTATGATTTTCTCGCGAGAACATTGATCATCAGTGAACAATTTAAGGGAAAGTTCATATTTAACATCTTGATCTGGAATTAAAGATAAGTTAAAACCTTTAAGTCTGAGTTTCCCGCGCATTCTATTGAAGGCCTTCAAATTTTTAGCACCAGCAACAACCATTTTCAAGTATGGGAATGAAGGAAGAAAGAAATCGTGAGAATAATGAATGCGCAATTTACGGAAGAACAGTAAAGTTGCAGAGAAGGAGAATGAAGAAGAAAGTAAAAGAGAGAAAGATAAGAAGGAGAAGAGTATTTATAGAAGAAGAAATTTCTCGAAAAAGATGAAAATAATTAATGCAAAGAAAAGACGTGGGTGGTTAGATCGCAGCGGTTACAGAAGACATGTCAAAAATTTATTGAAAGAAAGAAACTCGTGAAAACAGCTGGCGAAGTACATAGAAACGTGTCAGAATGGGAAAGCAAAAAAGATAAGCGATTATGGCATTTTTAGTTCTCATGATATTCTCTTCTTCGCAGAAAAGACATTAGAAGAGGCAAGATGTAGTACCAGAATATTGCTACAACACTATTCCTGCGATATTAACAACATTTTCACGAGCGTCACTGATAATTCTTCAACAACATTTCACGAGCGTTGCAGAACAACTAAGAGAAACTGACGATGGAAGAAGTAAAAGAAGAATGTGTTGATCCTGCGATGCTCGTCATGCTTGCGATAGAGAAATATTGTAGCGATCGCGATGAGATCGCAGAATACATCCGAAATAGGAGGAAAACTTAGCTGTCATCCATTATGTAAATCCCTATATAAAGGGCACGATAGATCCAGAAAATGATGATGCATTTTTGAGAGTTGAGAGAATTTTGAGGAGAGAGAAACTCCAGAAAGAAAGTTGTACTTCTGAGTTTTGATCTTTCTTGTAAATCTTCCTGAAAGTGAATTAATAAAAGTGTTGTTGTTCATCCACAATTATGGCTTAGTTTTCATAGATTCTTGACAAGGGTGTAGTGTAGGAAATCCTGCAACTACACGATTGCTGAGAAAGATTATTTTCAAGTTATTTATTCTTCTCGCGAAGACTAGAAAGTTCAGATTCCATTTGTTCATTCCTCTCGCGGACGTTAGAGAATTCAGATTCTAACTTCTCATTCTTTCCGCGAAGAGCAATGTTCTTCTTATGGGAAGATGCACGTTTTCTATCCATGTCAGAGACAACAGCAAATGAAGCTTTCCCAACCTGCGAGAGAGTAATATAAGTCAAGATATAGTGATAAAATAAATACATAAGAGTTATGAAGAAATAAAAGCATACCAGAATACCAAGCGAATTTAAGAGGCTGGGAGTCAGCGATCTTGAGATTCCATGGAGAGAATCATTACCAACTAATATGGGAGCATCACAGACATTAGCAAGAGACTGGGATATCCCATTAAGAACTTTATCTTCATAATCATTTGCGATGCCATGTGTAATATCGCAAAAAAAATTTGGATTATTGAGTCATAGAAGACTCAGGTGGGGAAGAACCATTATTATCTTCATCATCATCATCATCGTTGCCATTGTTAAAATCATCACCCAAAGTTCCTTCATTGGACTGAAAAGTTGAAGAAGAAAGAAGTTGAATTTTTCTTTTCTTTAAGGGAGGAGCATCAGATTTTCCTCCGCGAGAAGCAGAAGATTTTTCCTTGAGGGGCGCAGTAGATATCTCTTCGCGAGATGCATCTTTGTCTTTTCCTTTGGTTTTCACAATTTTTACAGGTTCTATTTCTTCAATGACCTGCGAACACAGATAAAGATAGGAAATAGGGGCAACAATATATTGTTAAGATTTATAAAGAAATGTTTCTTACTTCATCTGTGAGTAATTGGAGAGTTAAGCGAGTAGCGGGTTTCCCAGACTTCTTGTAGCTGGCTTTTAACCTTTCAATCTAATAAAAAGGGATAGTCAGCGAGAGCTTAAATATATGGAAAGATTGACAATAATAACTTATTATACAAAGACTTAAGAAGAACATACTTCTTTATTTCTCTCAGGCCAGTTGAAGACCCACGGTCGATATCCTGTAAGATTCACAGGAAAGGTATGAAGACCAGAGATGTAAGGACATTCAAGACATAAGGGAAAAATGAACCATTTGTCATCGCTAGAGTGGCGAAGGCCTTGATTAGTACTTGTATGCCAATCGATATCCAGCATAAGTGCTTTATCTTCAGCGATCTTATCTTTCTTTTGCAAGCAGACACCCCAACAAGTGCTATCCCTCTTCATGGGGATAATATCATAATTTATGAAGAAATTATCTACGATATACATCACAGGAATAATTGGAATATCCTTAAATTCAGGATTCTTCGCGGTTTTAGGATAGCGAGATTTTTTATTAGCACCGCGAGTAGCATATTCCATCAACAGACAAATGCAGTTCCCACTCAACTGATATATCGCTCGCGAGAACTTCTCGTGAGAAAATCTCATAAAATAAAGGAAGTTCAGGGTTATACAGAGGAATGGGAAGACCAGCTTCAAGCTGACCTAGCAAGACTATGATTTTCTCGCGATTACATTGAAAGTTAGAAAATAATGGTACATAAAGTTCAGACTTAGGGTTTTGATTGGGAATGGTGGATAAAGTAAAACCTTTGTCTTGATATTCTTTTTTGAATCTTCTCGAAGGCAGCCTCATATTTGCGACTAGCTACAACCATATTGAGTATGGGAATGGAGATTGAATAAGTAAAAAATTGAGAGAAAATTTATGAAAGTAAACAGATCCGAAATTTACGGAAGAACAATGAATTTGCAGAGAAGTTATGAAGAGAAGGAAGAAAGAAATAAAAAGAGGGAAAGAAAAGAGTGAAAGAAGTATTTATAGAAGAAGAAAGCTCTCGAAAAGATAAATGCAATCAATGCAATGAAATGACATGAACGGTTAGATCGCAGTGGTTGAAAAGGACGTGTCAAAAATTGAATGGAAGAAAATATACATGAAGACAGCTGGTAAAGAATATAGAAACGTGTCGAAACAGAAGAATGCAAAAGATGAACAGTTGCGGCATTATAAAAATTTCAGTTCTCATGATCTTTCCTCCTTCGCAGAAACGACATGAGAAGAGGCAAGATGTAGGATCAGAATATCGCCATGACAATATTCTTGCGAGATTAAACAACACTTTTGCGAGAATACCGCGAGCTCTTCAACAACACTTTGCGAGTGTCACAGAGTAGGTTAAAGAATGACGTAATATCTGACGATTGAGGAAACACGAGAAGAGCATGATTTATCTGCGATAGTTACAATGCTTGCGAGATTTCATATTATAGTTCTTGCGATAAGATCGCAAATCAAATCCGATTAGATTCCATTATGTATCTACCTTATATATAGAGACCCAGTATGTCCAAATGAGGATGATGTATTTTTGAGAGTTGAGAAAATCTTGAGGAGAGAGAAAAACTTCGAGAGAATAGTTGTATTCTTGATCTCTCCCATTTCTGTAAACATTTCTGAGAATTAAATGATAATGGGTCGTTTTTAATCTTCAAGTATGAGTTGATTATTGTGAAATCTTAACAAGGGTATAGTGTAGGATTTCCTGCAACTACATCGTAAAACACTAAACCCTAGCAGACAGTGATGTCACAACATTTAAAGCAACAAGCATTTACTAGGCACATTTACTGAAACCTTTAATGTGTCTCTAAAGTAATTACCGGGGTATATTTTTCAAATTAGGGTTACGACAAGCCAAACCCTAATTCCCAAGTGTGCCAATGGAAAATCCCGCAAGCCACACCGACCGCGCTAAAGCATGCCAACCATGCTAGTCGCACCTCTGTGCCAATGGAAAATCATGCCAGCCACACCAACCACGCCAAAGCATGTCAACCATGCTAGCCGGACCTATGTGCCAATGGAAAATTAGGCCAGCCACACCAACCGCGCCAAAGCATGCCAACCATGCTAGCCGCACCTCTGTGCCAATGGTAAATCACGCCAGCCACACCCACCGCGCCAAAGCATGCCAACCATGCTAGCCACACCTTTGTTCCAATGGAAAATCATGCTAGCCACACCGACAACGCCAAAGCATGCCAACCATGCTAGACACACCTCTGTGCCAATGTCAAATCATGCCAGCCACACCGACCATGCCATGCCAAACACATCTCGCCATGGCCTCTCATGCCGAGCCACCATGCTGGCCTTCCCCACACGACTACCAAAGTGAAGGCGTGCGACAATCAAAGGTTGCCCTTCAATCCCAGGAGCAAATCCTGGCCGTCTAAGGTCACCTCACGACATTTGTCCCAAAACCCTATCTTGGTCACGCACCTAGCCAAAGCTAGCCACGCCATACGCCCAAGGCAAACCCTTGGCCCCACATGCCAAGCCAAACGCCCTTGCCTTGGCTCTAGCCATGCCATACGTCCATGGCAAACCCTTGGCCCACATGCCAAGCCAAACCAAACCTAGCCAAGCTAGCCGCACCATGCCAAACACACTCTTCCTTGGCCCTAGTTATGCTAGTCACGTCATGCCAAGACCTTACCTTGGCCCTAGCCATGCCATACGTCAATGGCGAACCCTTGGCCCCACATGCCAAGCCAAACCAAACCTAGCCAAGCTAGTCGCGCCATGCCAAACACACTCTGCCTTGGCCCTAGCCATGCTAGTCACGTCATGCCAAGCGCCCTTGCCTTGGCCCTGGCCACGCCATACGCCCATGGAAAACCCTTGGCCCCACATGCCAATCCAAAATCGCACCTAGCCAAAGCTATCCACGCCCAAGGCAAACCCTTGGCCCCACATTTCAAGCCTAAACACACCCTAGCCGTGCCACCCAGTTTGCCCTCACTACGCGGCTACCAAAACTAAGGCGTGCAACAATCAACGGTTGTCCTTCAATCCCAGGAGAAAATCCTATCCATCCAAGGTTTCCAGACGACACATGGTAACATTTAGCCCAAAAACCTAAGTTTGGCCACGCCAAACCATGCCATGCCAACAACATGCCAACCTAGCCACGCCACCACATTGGCCCTCACTACGCGGCTACCAAAACAAAGGCACGCAATGATCAACGGTTGCCCCTCCTCTCAAGATGAAAAATCTTGACCGACGAAGGTCACCAGGCTAGCAAGTTTCCCTAGATTGACTTGCCAAGCCACAACAACATTCTCCATGTTTTCCAAAAACATTCGAGACATCAACACAAACTGGGGGATGCTTATTAGGGTTTTGGTTTGGTGGTCTATAGCGTGCGACATACACAAATGCCCGTTTCAAGATAGTGTAATATGATTAAGGCGGTTAGTAAATACAAGAAGCAATGGTGACATACTCCTTTATTATGGGACATCAATTCCATCAAATCCCATCAATACTAGGCGTTACCACCTCTTCCCATTTAACTCATCCGTTTTCTTTTCTTAAGAGGCCAGAGTACGTTTTTTTTTTTACTTGTATAAGTAGGCTTACCTATTTCCACCAGAGATACGAGTTCTTGGTCAGGGAAAATACCACACTCAGAAAGGCAGCTCTTGTTAGCTTTCTCAAATCTCTCACCTTATGGTATAAGTCAAGCACTGCTCTTCCAGAATTATTCTGGCCTCAACACTCTCTTCGCTTCCCTCCCTAAACCAACCCTTCTCCTATACCTTGTGATCGAAGCAAGTCTAGAACGTCAATTTATTGGTTTAGGCCGGACTTGTACAGATTGATCTCTCGAATCTAAAAGTACTTCCTTGCAGTACATTGTTTAGGGTTTAGATTGTTTCTCACTTTCACACATGCAATTACCAAAATCAGCAGAAACTATTTTCACCTATAAACACCTGGATATCAAATTGGTCACCCACCGCCTACATATCATCCCCGACTCCAAAGCTGTCAAACAACTGCCTAGGCAGTTCAGGCATGAGGTCGAAGAGCAAATCAAGGTCGAAATTCAAAAATTTATGGTATCAGGATTCATCAAGCCTATTCAACATCCAATATGGCTGGCTAATATTGTTCCAGTTAAGAATAAAAATGGTCAAATCAGATGTTGTGTAGATTTCAGAAACTTGAATAAATGCTGCCCGAAGGATGACTTTCCTTTACCCAACATTGATATGCTCGTTGATGCGGCCAGCGGCTACGGTATGTTCTCGTTCATGGATGGTTGCAACGGGTACAACCAAATCAAGATGTTCGAACATGATGCTGCCAAGACCGCGTTCCGTACTCCCATTGGGAATTTTCATTATACTTTGATGCCCTTTGGATTGAAGAATGCAGGTGCCACCTACCAACGATCCATGACGGAAATATTTCATGATATGATGCACAAGCAAGTAGAAGACTATGTCGACGATGTCGTGGTGAAATCGAAAGCTCGAGCATCCCATTTAGAAGTTCTGAGACAAGTCTTCGAAAGATGCAGCGAATACAAGTTAAAGATGAACCCTCTAAAATGCGCTTTTGGGGTTTCTTCTGGAAAGTTTCTAGGATTCTTGGTCACTGCCGAAGGGATCAAAGTTGACCCAAACAAAGCAAAGTCAATCTCCACCATGCATCCTCCATGCACTGTGATGGAAATGCAAAGCTTCATGGGTAAGGTGAATTATATCAGACGCTTCATACCATGATTGGCTCAACTTATTGCTTCGTTCACTCCTCTGATGAAGAAAGGAGCAAGTTTTACCTGGACATACGTTCAACATGAAGCATTTCAGAAGATACAAAAAATACTTTTATCACCTGCAGTCATGAGGTCTCCAGTGCAAGGATGACCATTGATATTGTACACAGCTTCCAGTGACGTCACTATAGGATCACTGCTAGCTCAAGAAGACGAAGAAGGTGTCGAACATCCAATTTATTATTACAACCTAAATGTGAAGGATGCTCAACTCAGATACCCGAGAGCTAAAATAACATGCTTGGCATTAGCTCATGTAATGCAGAGATTCGGGCATTATTTACTATCCAACAGATTTATGCTTATATCCAAAGCTGATCCCATAAAGTTTTTACTCTCAAAGCCCGCTCTGATGAGAAGACCTGCGAAGTGGCTATTGCAGATGTCAGAATTCGACATAGTATGTGTCTCTCCCAAAGAAATCAAGGGTCAAGCAGTGGCATATTTGCTGGTTGCCTTTCCTGGAGAGGATTCCACAACATTGCAAGATGACATACCAGGAGAGCTTCCAGAAATCTCAGTCGTCAAAGAGGAAACATGGTTGATGTACTTTAATGGACCCGCCACTCCTAGCAATGATACCGGAGGAGAGGGAATAGTCTTGGTGTCGCCATCATGAGAAGTATTCTCACATTCATTCAAGCTGGATTTCCACTGTATAAATAATTCAGCAGAGTATGAAGCTTTCTTTCTAGGATTATCCTTAGCTAAACAAGCAGGAGCAATGCATCTGGAGATCAGAGAAGATTCAAAGTTGTTGGTCAATCAAATGAATGGAATATATTCTCTCAAGGAGATAACACTTGCTCCATTCAGGGCTGAAGCACAATGACTCCTGACTCATTTTTTCGATGTGACCATCACCACCACCAGTCGGACCAACAACTGGCATGGTGATTGCTTAGCAACCCTTGCCTCCAAGTTGCAATTCGAAAGGTCAGAGAAAGCCATCATAGTGCAGAGATGAGATGTATCATCCACATGGCTCAATCAAACTGAAGATACTCCAGCAAGTGACTGGAGAGCACCTATTGTTCGTGATCTAAGTAGTTCCATTACAGAAGGAACAATCAGTCTCAAAGAATTGAAGAACTTCTTCCTACTTCATGGGGCGTTGTATCATCGCAACCCCGATACTTCTCTGTCACGATGCCTTGGAGATGAAGAAGCAAGAGAAAAACTCGAAAGTGTGCATCAAGAAGTATATGGGCAGACTCTAGTAATAACACTTTACATAAGACTTCAAAGGTTTGGGTATTACTGGCCCTCCATGGAAACACAGTCAAGGGCTCTACATGGAGCTTGTCCTAATTGTCAGACGCCGCCTCACCATTTGGATATCCTAACACTCTATCATACCGGGGACTGGATATAACCTTACATCGAATACCTTTGAGACAACAAGTCAACACCGGAAAAGAAAGACGCAATTAAGCTCATACAAAGAGCTAAGAGATTTGTCTTTCTTGATAAAATCTTATACCACAAGAGTTTCGGAGGAGAATTATTGAGATGTCTAGCTGGAGATGAAGTTATGATGCTCCTAAAGGAAACACATGAAGGACAACATCAAGGGAAAAAGAAATTGTTTCTCCAGATTCATGAGAAATATTACTGGCCGACTATGGAGGACGATGCAGCCGCCTATGTTCAGAAGTATCACCGGTGCCAGGTCCACGGTAACCTTGTTCATACCCCCTATCTTCCATTACATTCTGTGAATAGTTCATGGCCTTTCTATAGTTGGGGACTTGATATCATCGGAATATCCTCAAAGCAGCATGAATACATCATCACGGCTACCGAGTATTTTACCAAGTGGGTCGAAGCAATCCCACTCAGAGGTACTACATGGGTAACTGTTGTAGCCTTCATCAAAGAACACATCATATGTAGGTTCGGTTTCCCTAAGCATATCATCACAGATAATGGAACTCCTTTCGCCAACAAGGATGTTGAGAAATTGCTCAAAGAATACGGGATCAAACAAATCTTATCCACACCATATTACCCCAAAGGGAACAGAAAAGCAGAGAGCACCAACAAAACTTTGATCTGGATTATCAGTCGAACGATTCATGATAATCCAAGATCGTGGCATGAGCAACTGCCCATGGACTTGTGGGCTTACAGAACTGCACCAAGGATCTCAATCGGAACGTCACCATATTCGCTCGTCTATGGGGCTGATGCTATACTCCCGGCTGAGATAAAAGTTCCTTTAGCAAGAATTGCAGCAGCTAGTGGAATACAATGAAATGAAGCTGAAGTGTCCAAGTCGAGAGTTGCTGAACAAGACATGCTCGAATCAAGGAGAACCAAAGTGGAAAAATATGTAGAAGCCTACAAACAGAGGATATCCAGAGCTTACAACAAAATGGTAAAACCTCGAACTTTCCAAGTAGGAGATTTGGTATTGAAGATGGCAAATCACATTAAACAAGATATGTCCGCTCCTGATAGACACATTTTTGTGTCTGAATTGTACTCAATGTCTCTATTGTTAGTCTCGATTTTTGTACTAATTTTGGTGTTTTTATGTTTGTTTAGGTGTTATTGGAGAATTACACTTATGCGGAAAAAGTTGCTCGAAAATGTTTTTTGGACCTCCGGAGAAATTACTAAAGGCACCTTCAATTTGGATAAGGGGCACCTCAGGGCACCCCAGCTGTTAAAGACGCCCGTGTTTTGGATCAGGGCACATCGTCTTCATCATTTCAAAAATCCAGTTTTGGCGGGAAAACATTCACACTACTAGCAGATTTTTAGTTCGTCATTTGGAGGGGTTATAGTGTGATTCAATGGCTCAAATTTCTTGGGATGACTTGATTGATCGTAACAGGAGTGGTATGGTTAATTGTTTCGGTTAGAATTTGCTAGATAACTCGCGTGAAGAAATCAGGGCAGCATGTGCATGGGAGGAGATGTTCACGGGATTGTACGTGCCGATGGGATTTTGAGTGAGGCAGAGCGTGTTTAACATAATCTGGGATGTCTATTCAACATATTAGACTCATTTGGACAACTATTGACGCGTGCAAGATAAGAATAAGGAAATATTTCCTTAAAACAGGAATGAAGAATATTCCGAGTTATGATGAGATTATATGGAGTTATGAGGGCTTATTCTCGGTGGAATTGAGGATATAAAGGCTTATGGGAGTAAGTAAGTGGTTACGGAGAGTTTGGGATAGTTTAGAGCATCACAGAGGAGTAAAATCAACAACCCGGAAAATTGTTTCTGTTGGTGTACGAAGAACATAAGACCACTTCAAACAGTCGTTTATGCTACAGTGAATGCGACAGTTAGATGGCAGTCTTACATGTTATAACAACATCGACAGTTTACAAATATCGTTCTCTGTAACAGTGTTTTGCAACAATTATAAGCGTTGCAAACACCCGGTTTTAATTATTTTCTCTATACTTCATCTTTGTAAACACCTATTTGAGCAATGAAATCACCTTTAGAGCGTGTTTCCATGATGAGAAGCTAATCCCAACCTCTGGGGCGATGGAGGAAGCCAAGTTTCACAAATGTGGTAATTTTATCAATTATTGTTATGACTATTTGCATTGTTATTTAATTGATTTATGAGTTTCATTGAATGGTTGTGATTACAATTGATGGGTCATGCTTAGCTTAGAAGTTTTGATATCCCATGCTTTAGTTTTACACCCATTACTTTCGAAATCTACCTTAGGCAATGAACTAGAGTCAATAAAACTTTATCATTTGAGCTTTTATTGTTTAGAATTGATATATGAACCATATGAGTGTGGAAATTGGTGGAATCCTAGCCGCGGTCTCTCCATATTTTTACAACACTTTTTAATTGAGTTTGTTATTTTTATTTATAAAAAATTAAAGTCTAAAAAAATCTTCCTTCACAAGTCTCAACGAACCTTTTCACTACAACATCATTGAAAATACCATCAGCTCCCAAATTCTCTTCGAAATGGGAAGGACCGTATGTTATCACCAAAGCAGTGTCAAGCGGATACTACAAAATTTTAGCAATCAATGGAGTAAGGGAAGGAAATATTATCAACGGTAAATGGCTCAAAGCCTATTATGCTTGATCAACAGCAGACAATTAATCTTTCATTCAAATACATCTCAAATGTAATTTATTTTCTTCAAAGAGCATGTAAGATGCTCGTTTGTTCACCAAATATTCATCAATTGAACAAATTTCTAGACAATTTCTACCTCATCAGAAACCTACCTCTCAATTATCCTGATTGCTCAGAGCAAACCATCCAACAATGGATAATCCCTATAAGAAACCCTGACAAGTTTATTCTGAAAAATCCTAGTCTTTGCCCTCAAATACACAACAGCTTTCTCAACCCTTGCCGACTCCAAAGTTAGAATCTTCTCATCCTCCAATAAAGCAGTAGTCATGGAAATTGCATCAGCAGCCTTATGAATCTTGATTATCTCAAGCCAACGATGGAGCCAGCCTACATTGAATCGTTATACCTCATATTTGGAAATCATTTCATCCCACCGGTGTAGTTCCTGATTTTTGACGTCCCGCAAGTGCATTTGGTTCATCTCTTCGATGATTGGCAGCAATCCTGCAACTGTGGTCAAGAGGGTTGGTGTAAAACCTTTCCACATTTCCGTAGTAGCAATGTGCCCATAATTTTTCCAGATCTTAGTATACAGAGGCGCATGACACTTCGGAATGACGAATCCACCGACTACTTCATTGTCTGGGAAAGTATTGATCAAGTGAGCTTCAAACAATAGTCCAGCTGTCGGGTATTCACGAGCATTAACACTAGCTTCCGTCTCCACGGATTCTGCAGAGTCTTCACATGCCTGATTGCTACTATCTTCAACCTCAACCACGGTCACATAATTTCTGCTCCTTCTCCTTCTGGCGTCAACAACGACACGAACATCCGCCTGCGATGAGACGGGAAAACATTTAATTTCGCAAAATTGAGCATAATGAAATTCAAGAAGTTATGGAGTCGCTTACAGATGATCCAACCTTAGCATAAGCCGACCTATATAGGGAAGGGGTTCTAACAGTCCGCCTAGATCTTGGGTTGTGAGAGAAAGAATTCTTCTAGTTATCCTGCACCAAATCAATTCCTTACAGTCAATAACCTCGATCAAACAGAGGCAGAAAATAAATATAACTTACCAAGATGGGCGTTTCTACTCCATGCTTCGACTTAAGTCCATTTTGATAAGAAGTATTATCACTAGACATGGTGTGAGGGGTATGGCGACTGAAATTTCTTCTGTGAAGAAACTAACTTAAGTATGGAGGAAGTAATTGCGCAAGTGGTAAACCCTAAATCTTGAAGATATATACAAGATACGTTAGACACTTATCTCCGATTCAGTTGCGAGTTTTGCTGAAACCCTAAGTCTTGAACGAATTCAAACTGAGGATGCGGAGTGAAATTAGTACACTGGGACTGACTGAAGTCAGTCATGATCAGCAAGGCACACGACCTCATGTGCTATACGGTTATGATTGGGTATTTTCGTGAAATGAAGAACCACAAGAGTTAAGGGAGATTACAATGGGTTCAGTATTGAATATTTGCTTAATTCGATCAAAGAGAACTCACATTAATAAAAATCTCTCATTCAGAAGGAAAACCTAACTACTTCAATAAGATTGTTTGAATGAAGACATCTACTACGAAAATTGAAAGTATTCAAATACTAAAAGAGAAAAGAGAATCAAAAGTAAAGTTACTCGTCAGATTCATCATCACTGTCCTTCTCGGAGTCTTCATTGCTATCCTTCTCAGAAACTTCTTCGGAGTCACTGTCAGAATTATTGGTGACGGTTGGACGAGCATAAAAATCATCATCTGAATCTGAATCTTCTTCCGATTCAGCTTCAATTTGCTTCATGAACTTCCGGTACTCTTTTTCACATCGATCATGCCAAATCTTGTGTTGTGGTACCTCCCATATGTCTTCTTCAGAATAATCAGCATCAGAGTCAGCAGACCTCCCATCCAAGAATTGACGTTTCTCCTCAGCTCTTTGCATTCTGCGCCGAATTTGATCATTTTCATGCTGACGAGCTTCTTTTGCATAATCTTTAGCTTTCCTTTTCATGAGTTCAGCAAAGGTGACCCTTCGTTCTTTCAAGGGGATGCTAGGCTTTGCTCCTTCATTACGAATTGCCTTGGCTCTCGATTTAGCTACAGAAGCTTTGGGGGCTTCGTCAAAAGAACTACTGCTGGAAGTCGGCATTTTCTGAAACCAGGAACACAGAATTATCAACATGATAAATTCATCGACAAAATGGTAATTCTTGAATCCTACCTTTTTCAATTTCAATAACAATAGTGATTGTGCCGCAAGAGTTAGCACACAAAATTAGTTCGTTTCTTGAAACCTGCAGTAATGAACGAAACTTTATTAGTTCATAAAAATGATTTTCTCATAATATCATAGACATAATTTTCATAATGTCAACATTCACGCAACTGACCTATGAAATTTACAACAAGAAATTATTTCATCATAAATAAATTGTCTAGTTTCGAAGGTTACTCAAAACCCGCGTCTTGATTTTTTTATATAAAACAATAATTAGTGCTATTTTGTTCACGTAAATTTTCAAAAATTTATCTAATAAGAAAAAATCCATGTGAATAAAATATGTCATCATATCCCATATTATATGTCACGGCTACATATATATTTTTTTTTAAAAAATCTATTTTCCTTCGTATTGCATTTTCTTTAAAACGAAGGTTTATGCTAGTTTGTGAAAGCTCACACCTCTTGTGATAAAATATTAGTTCTCATGAAAGCTCATAAATAAGGTTTTATCACCGAACATAAGTTTATATACATGAAGAAAAAATCTATTTTCCTCTAATGAACATTATTTTCTAAAACGAGGTTTATTTCGGTTTTGTGGAAGCTCACATCTCTTAACATAAGATTTTTTTTCCCATGAAAGCTCATAAACAAAATTTTATCACTGGACACAGGTCTATTTTCAAAGAAAAATCTCTCCTAAATCAGGGATTATTATTAGTTTTCAAAACTAACGATTGAACGAACATACGTTTTATAAAATAAGGGTTTTTCTACAAAACTCACGTTAACATATACACATGTATAAAATTTTGACATGATGAAGGCATGAGCAACTCATCAAATCAACAAGTTATGAAAAAAAAATTGACGCACCTGACGGTGCCGGCCGGAAATTGGTCGGACGGTGATCGGACGCTGGCGGTTTTCAGCAACAAATTTTCTGCTCCTCCTGATGCTAGGACGTGAAGGGAAGAGAAGATGAAGAAGGTGGTGGACGTGTGGGAGAAATTAAAAAAAAAGGAATTAATTCCTTTTATACCTAATTTTATTTCCAAAACCTAATTTCCTTTAGGATTTCCTTTTCGGGCCCGGCCTGTGAATCCTAAACCAACCAAGGTTCCACTATCGAATCAGAGGTTCTACACCAATTCATGTTCACTTGATGACGCTCTATTAGGCCACTGGGGTTTCCGCTCAAACCATGGTTTGCTCATTCGGTCGAAATCCGGTAATATCTTATCTTATAACTAAGTTCAATTATTTATTTTTATTTATACCTGGAAAATCACCATTCAATGCTGACTGAGGAATTCCTCACTAAGCAGGGAACTTAATGTAGATGGTGGATTTTCGACAAAGGGTAAAATTGTAAACCTATACTCCAGATTCGGCAACCGGATGAGTATTGAGGCTCATGTCTCTCATTAAAGCATGAAAGCTCATGCCATAAATCTCTGACTGAGAAGGCTGTCTCTCAGAGTACATGTAGATGTGTAGTCTCTCAGCTGAGACCACGTCTCATCTCATGAATACTGAGCAATTTCAGTAATTACTCCAGATCCGGCAATCGGATGAGTATTGAGACTCATGTATCCATGCATGAAAGCTCATGCCACATCTGATGGAGAAAGTCTCTCAGAGAAGATGTAGATGTGCAGTCTCCAGATGGGACCACGACACATCTCATACTGTATAGAATCGAAAGATTGGACGGCTCCTAGACAACATGCATGCTAGTATAGAGCGACAACGTCTTCGGGATGCAACCAGGTTTTCCCCAACTATGCAAGAGGTATATGACACTCCAGCAAGTTCATATTGCTCAACCCTCAGATGATTAATGCTCCTAGACAAGAAGCCCATCTAGTCTAGTATATATCCATCAATTAATTATCTGAAATTATCTGAATATCCATCAATATTCTACGAACCATCGTCTGAATATCCAACAATATTCTACGAGCCATCGTCTGAATATCCAGAAATATTCTGTGATTCTCTGTTATATTTCGTCACTTCAATTCGTGGTTCTTCCCAGCAGAATTCTGCGGGTTAGTGATAAATATTCAATAAAAACAGGCATCTGAGCATCGAATAAGCCCTGACAAAAATGGTGCAAGTGTAATTAGCAAATAATGCACAGACCAGAATTTTGAATGCACGAACGAGCATTTCAAAACATATGAATAAACGAGGGACCTATGCAAAATAAGAAGGAAAAATAATAGTAATAAAATATTAGCAAAAGCGCCAGGGGACTGGGCTCACCAGCCGGCCAGTCATGCCGTGAAATGGTCCACGCGCCCAATTTTGTGTTTTATCATATTTTGTTATTTTTCCCTGATCTCACGAAAATCCTCTCGTTCGAGCAAATTTCATATTTTTCAAAGAAATTATCTGAATCACATGATTTCATCAAAAAATAATAAAATCAAGGAAAGGTGTCATGGGACCGCCGGCCAGCCGGTCATGCCTTGGCCGTGGTCGGTCCCACACCTCATGTCCCTATTATTTTATTATTCCTCTCAAATTATGAAAATTCCTTGCTTTTATGAATTTTCTCTAAAATCATGAAAATTATCTAATTTCATGTATTTTTAATCACATGATTTTATCAAAAATAATAAAATTAGGGAAAGGTGTCATGGGACCGCCGGCCGTCCGGTCATGCCCTGGCTGGTCCCACACCTCATGTCCCCATTATTTTATTATTTCTCTTAAATTATGAAAATCCATTGATTTCATGTATTTTCCCTAAAATTACCTAATTTCATGTATTTTCTCTAAAATTATAGAAAATATTAAAAAATTAGGAAAAACTTGTGGGACCGGGCTCTAGACGGCCGGTCATGCCCTAGCCGGTCCCACACGCCCATTGTTTTATTAGTATTTGGTATTTTGTTTCATGATTTCATGAAAACTCTCTGATTTCAACAAAATACCTTGATTTTAGCAAATCTCTTTGATTTTATGAAAATTCCCTAAAATCGTGAAAATTATATAAAATTAGGAAGAGTGTCTTGGGACCCGCGCCCATGGCCGGTCGGCCATGCCTTGGCCTTTGCCAGTCCCACACTCCCATTCCTTATTTTATTTTATCTCTCATCTTATGGAAGTTCCTTAATTTCATCAAAACTCTCCAGTTTCATGGAATTTCCCTCAAATCAGAGAATATACATAAAATTGCATGAAACTGGGAAATATGTGGGACCGTGCTTATCAACCGGCCAGCCATGCCCTAGATGTGGCCGGTCCCACACCTTGTAATTCCCTGTTTTATTTATTTTCCCTCATCTCATGTATTTTTCCCAGTTTCAGCAAAACCATGGATTTTGCATATTTTCTCCAAATGTTGCTCAAACGTGCACCAGAAAATATCAAAATTCTCAGGACTGAAGCGCGGATGTCATGGAGACACGGGAACATCCCCTTGACCGACCAAGGGTGACCCATAGGCTTGTAAACAGCTGGTCTCGCATGTTTTAATGATTTCAACCTAATTTGCTCAATTGCTCATATTAGGTTCAAACCCTTTCCAAACAATTGGAAGTTTGCTCAAACGACCATCCACTGGTCCCACACCCACCAAGAGCCGGTCTCATGACCTCTTGGTCAGTCCTTCATATTTCCATAATACCAGGTTTTATTATTTGTCGCTCACACGAGCATTATTTCAGTGATTAAATCAGCGTTTAATCATTATTTCACCAACTGGTCCTCAAGAGACTTTGGTATTTTTGCTCATTCGAGCATCTGGGAGTTATATGGTGAACCCGTCATCCCATGTAGCCGGTCCTATGTTTATTTGCAATTAATCATCATTTCGGTAAAATTAGGGTTTTGAGTCCAGAGCTCTGCAGAAATGTGATTCTTAGCAGATTCAAATACTCTGATAAGTTTATGTTGATTCCATAATCATCACTTTATTTATTTTGCTCGACCCAACAGTCAGTAACTTGAATTAATATTTTATTCGGTCCTGCTACCAATAAATTCATCAAACGAGCAATATTTGCTCAAACTGGCAATATTTGCTCGAACCGGCAATATTCACTCAAATTAGCAATATTCGCTCAAACTGGAAATATTTGCTCGAACCGGCAATATTCACTCAAATTAGCAATATTCACTCAGACTAGCAATATTTGCTCAGATCAAAGACTATTGGTTCAACTATCAATATTCGATAATTCAACAACACAGTTTGCTCGTTTTAGGTTATAATGGTACCTCGTCTCAGCACACATACATTTAATTCCTGAGTTTCAGAACATTTGCTAAAACATGTTCAATTCAGCACTACATGGACTCATCGTCCCACAAAGTCAACAATTGACTCCACAATCACGATATTTCAATCGTGTCACATGGGGGGATATTAACTAGGGATTTGGTCTGGCGGTCTACGACATGTATGTTCACCCATGATGAGAATGTGAGCAAATCGTGCAATCAGTTGGAAGAGTCAGCAAAGTAGTGGGTGGAAAATTAACCAAGTCTCCGCATGATGAGTAATTGGTTTAACACGATTTCCCACTTCCCCACTCTCTGATTCCAGCAAACTGTCACACTTCATGAGATCATGGTGTTTTCAACTCCGGCATTATAAAATGTCTCTGAATCCTGATTGAAAGAACACGTTTTTCGAACATTCGAACAACATTCGCCTAAACGAGCAATTTCTCATCAAAGTTCATACATACGTCTACAAGAACTCACAGAAATCACTCTCAATTGAGCGAAATTCCAATCATTCAGAGCATTTTCACGCTAAATTCACAACACACCTACAATCTCAGATCATCACTGATCTCACGCATTTCTCAGCTTCCCTCTTACAGATTAACCTATCCTCTCTTGTGACGAATTGACTCTGGAATGGTCATTGGTTTAGGCCGGAGTCCTACATATTGATCTCTCGAACTTAAATCATTCCCTTCTTGCAGTGCATCTGTGAGGTTCAACATTTCGCTCGGTTCAAGGAGTCTCCACACGGTCGACTCTCCAATTCCGTAAAAACCAGCAAATCGTTTTTCCCCATCTACACATACTTACAAAAGAGACAATATATCCATGAGGCATAACAAATTGTGTACAACTATATACACATCTCCAAAAACCAAGAAAATCCAACATCCATACTCACAAAATATGCCATATATATTTGAGACATGACGATGGGGTACAACTATTTACACATCTACAAAAACCTAGAAAGTCCAACATCTTTACTCAAAAAACATGCCATGTATATCACTGAGACACAACACAATGGTGTACAACTATGTACACATATAAAAAAAAACCTAGAAAATCTAACATTCATACTCACAAAACATGCCACATATCAATGACATGAGACAAACTATGTACACATCTACAAAAACCTAGTATGTCCAACATCCATGCCCACAATACATGCCATATATCAATGAGACAGGACAAGGTGCACCAGTTTATACACACATAACTTGAATCTTATACTTAAAGACCAATAACACTACCCATATTGAATAAGAATGACATGAAACTCGGATGAATTTGAACCATCAACCTCCGAAAACCTTGTGATAGGCTAGCACGCTCTACCATTTTGAGCTTATGAGTCCCTATGTTTAATACATATAAAACCAAAAATAAAATACCTAATGAGTCTGAAGTGTGGCATATCACCAATCTGAATATCATCTGCATCATTACTATGGTCAACTATACTCAAAATAAGGTTTTTAGTTCAACTGCGAAGTTTTTTTTTTTTTTTTTTTGTGAAAGACTTGAATACCAAATAATTTGTCTTAACTGAATTCCTAATATACAAACCAAAAAAATAAAGATAATGAACTTAATATTAAAGAAACTTATCCTAATGATGTTCACCGTTTATAAATAGAATGATCAAAATGGAATTATCTCTGCATCGTATCTATGTCCAACGGTATTCATTAACCGTGAACAAATGATTCATGCATCCATTAAAAAAAATGATTGACGTCAAAGGTGCATAAGGGTGATACAATTATGTACCATCAATAATCAGCATGTGTACAACTATGTACACATTAACAATCAACATGTGTACAACTGTGCACACATTAATAATCATGTATGTCTACAACTATGTGCATATAAATAATCAACATGTGTACACCTATGTGCACATTAAAAATTAACATGTGCGCAACTATGTACACGCAAAATATGATTTTGACAATCTTAAAATCAAAAATAAACTTCTAAATAATCATTACAGAGCATAATAGTGTACAAATATGTACACCTATATGGAAACCTAAGAAATTCTAGCATCCATACCCATTGGATAGTCCATCTATTCGTCACAGAGCATACTAGTGTTAACACATACACCTCTACAAAAATCTAACTAATCGAACATCATGCTAACAGTAATGCAATATTCATCACACTAACATTAATAAAAACTTCAGATATATATCTCATGTCTTGAAACCATATTGCGTCTTGTTGTCATATTTTAAACAACTAAAATTGATTTGAATAATTATGATATAATTGAATATTTATTCATGCAAAAACATGTCATATATTCACGAGAGCGCACAATGTTGTACAACTATTTATAAACCTACAATAATATAACTAATCCGTTCCCACAAGATAGGCCATACATCCACGAGATAACACAATGGCGTACAACCATGTATACACCTAGAAAATCCAATAAATCTAATGTTTATACCTACAAAACATACCACGTATTTATGAGATAGCAAAATAGTGTATAACTATGTGCACAACTACAAAAATTCAACAAATCAAGCATCCATACCCACAAAACAGACATATATTCATGAGAGAGCACAATGGTGCACAAGTATGTACACACATACAAAAATCCAAAAAATTAGTTGTCGATACACACAAAGCATACCATATATTCATGAGAGACCACAAGAGTTTAAGTATTTGAACAAATAATTTAAGGGATATTTAGATTTTGGGTCCCAACTTTGTGACCAAGTTTGAGTTTGGGTCTTGAGAAAATTTTAATTAGAGTTTGGGTCCTGCACCGTAGTTGACCGTCTTGACCGTTATCTAATTTTAACAATTTTATATTTATTTGTATATAAGTAATTTACTCCTACATCTTCTTCTTCTTCTTCATTTATTTATTATTCATAAATATCTTATTTTCATTACACGCTGGTCTTCTTGTATTTGCTCCAAGCAAACACTTTGAACCTTCCTACTGATCATCCTCCGACCCACCACTAAAAATATCAATTACCACCGCCAAAATCAATTATCATTACCATCATCATCATTCGATTAGACCCATCAACTCCAACAGTTGGAATATCGTCATAAAGGAGATTTCTTTTCGGAATTTCTTCGTATACTTTTTGGGTGTAACTTGATGTTGGCAGAGATGAGATTACTTTGTTCTTCTGACCTTTGTTATATTTTCTTCCCTGCAGAGAATCTAAAATTCGATAACTACCTAACACTAATAATAACACATAAACTATAAATCAGTCATCAATCACCATCATTAATCACCTAAAACAACAGCGAATCAATATTTTCTCTGCCAAAACTGAAACCAAGCTAGGGAAACCAAAGTATTTTAAGATATCTTGGATTTAAGTCAATTGTATTGTCTCTAGTTTGTGTTTCCTGAATAAATGGTTGAATCGAAGAGATTTAGACATATCAATCTTTTTTGTGACACATCATCATCTTGCGTAATTTGTTTATGGAATCATGGATAAAAAGAGAGTGATATACTTTTACGAGAAGTACCACGATATGTCAATTTCAAAAGTAATAAGATAGTGGCAGTGTTATGGTGAGTTGAAGAAGATGAATAAAAAGAGAGGCAATGGTGGTCGCTGGCATTGATAGAAGATGAAGATAAATAAAATTGCAAAGTTGGTAAATAAATTATGTTGGTATTTTCCATATTTAACTAGCTAAGGTAACTGTCAAGACGGTCAACTGTGGTCCAAGACCCAAACTCTAATTAAAATTTTCTCAAGACCCAAACTCAAACCTGGTCACAAAGTTGGGACCCAAAGTCTAATTAAATATCCCATAATTTAAAGATAAAGAAACTTGAGTACAATCCTTATCGCTACAGTAATATTGTGTGCATGCCCTGCATAACTCAGCAAAAACAATTATAGTTTTCTCTCTTAATTCAGCACCATGAACTAATTATATACAATAAAGTGCACCTAAAAAATACAAAAAAGAAAGAAACAAATTAGTCCTAAAAAATAAATATCTACAAATCAACCAAATCATTTGGCTAATTTTTAAATTAAATATAAAATCAATATAAATAAATAAAAACAAACCAAATTTTTATAAAAAACTAAAACCTAGAAATCAAATCAAACAAAATCGAAAATAATCCAAAACACAACCGAATCATCAAATCATAGAAAATAAAAGAACAATCAAAAATAAAAAATCGATTAATGAACAAATAATTCAAAGTTAAAAAGATTCCCAAAACCCTCAACAAATAAGGAAAAAAATGAAATATAAAGATTCCCATAACAACGTGTAAGTGTGTAATTTTGTTTAGAAATAAACAAGAAAAAAAATGAAATGAAATGATTAAGGTATAACCTAGGTTTTGCAATGAACATGTAGATGGACTCATATTACTTAGACTAGATTGGCAACGAAAAGTTCAAAGATATAACCTAAGAAAAGTTCCAACATATAACCAGAATCAATTAAAAAGTTATCAAAAAAAGAAAAGAAATCAAGAATTTCTTCTTCTTATTCATCGATCCTATACAATAATTATTATTGAATTAAACTAAAGAAGCTTGATTAAATCAGATCGTCGGTGGCGGCGAAGAAGATAACTTATCAACCTTTGAAGAAACCGAAGAAATCATAACGTTTCTTGGGGTAATATTTAGACAAACTAATATCCTTGCGACTTTACAAAATTATTAATATATGGAGGTATACAAAAAAAAAATTGCACGACAAGAAGCTTTAAACATGCTCGATAACTTGGAAAGATTTTGGCTTTAACAAGAAGGTGCACATAGTAACGAGGTCTTACGCATATGCAAATCAGAAGATGCGATAACAATCCAAAAAATTACATCCCTTTCTCAAACAACTATGGATACATATTTTTCTTTATCTTAATTTTTGATGTAACAAGACCTATAATTTTCTGATTTTTTCTATTATATTATTAATATATGGAGGTAAATTCCTTATGGTTGGACTAGCAAAATCTATTAATATTAAAACATAGAGTTTATTACTATTTATAACTGCCCCAAATTGGGACCATGATTTTTATTAATATATAGATAGAGTTTATTAATATACGGAGTATCAATATATGGAGTTTTTACTGTACTAACGGAGAATCACAAAAATAGGATCAACAGTGAAGCTATACATGAAGTAGAACCCTAAACACTAGTGATGTGGGCAGTATCTCACGGCGGACGTCCTTTCGACTTCCAAGCTTGTTTCAACATTCTTAGGGTGCTCAAAAAATACAATCCCTACATTTCCCTAGGAATTCCACCACTCGACGAGAATTGATGCTATGTAGTAGTTTTTTTAATCTAATATATTTCTTTTATTCTCATGTATGATGTGGTTTTTTAATCCAATGCAGTATGTTTTTATTTATGATATTGATGGTGCAGTGTTTAATCCTAGAAAAATTTAAATTAGTTATGATATTGATGGTGCAAATATTAAGACATCCACATGTTTGGCTTATATAATCATAATAACACAAAATAAACAGCAAATTAAATAACATAATACCATAGTGAATTGATTTGTCCTTCAACTTCAATCAGCCCACTTCACCAAAAAATACCTAAGATATTTCCAGAAATGCCTTCCATATGTGTCTTCTTCAGAAGAAGTGCACAAATGCATAAAAGTCTTGCAACAGGGCTTTGAGCATCCACTGTTTCTCTGTGGAAAATGTTTGTATTTGTGATCTCCATATCACTACAAGAAACTCAATTTATTGCAGCACCCAATCCTTATGGCATAAACCCCTAATAGTGTCGCGATAACCTATGTAGCAAGAAGTGTCTTGATGCACCCAATCTTTATTGCTGCAGCAAGAGATTTTATTTTTTTTGCCAAGATTTTTTTATATTGTTGCTACAGTTGTGTGGCAAAAGTTTCATTTTGCAGCAGTAAATTATAGATTTTAGCTGCAACTGAAAAGTAATGCGACTAAATATTTGCTTTTGCAACACCTATATTGAAGGTGTGGCAATATATGGTGTAGCAATAGCTAGATTTTCTTGTAGTGTATCCACAATGCTTGCAGTGTAATAACTTCTTCTTCTTCAATTTGGCTTTAAGTTTGAAGTTTTTGCAAAGTGTTGCAAACTTCTCCTCTTCTTCTTTAATCTTCATAACATCATATAACATGTTTGGTTCTTTTGGAAAGTTGGGATCTTGACATTGTAAATACCCGAGATTTTCCGGTTGTGATTCAATTACCATTCTGATGCGTGAACAACCTTCCTACGGACACTTTGAATACATCCAAGGACATTGCATAATACTGTGGTTATCCATGAAACATAATGGACAAACCTATTTTGCTTCGACATATGATATTTGCTCCGCTTTTCCTTTAGAAAACATGGTGGATGTTGTTGGATTATGAAAGAAATTTGTTGGTTTGGTTGATAATGAAACCTAGTGTTGTATTTATAACAAAAAAATAGGCGTTGGTAATTCAAATAGGCGGTTGTAGTAAAGACGCGCGGTCTTACTACAAATGCCAACTCCTATATGGTAATTTAGTTGTTGGAGGTTGTAGAAAAGCCGCGCAGTTTTACTACAAACGCCAACGACTAAATTTCCAATGACTCAATTTTCTTTCTCGCCCTATAAATTTTATTCTTCCCATCTCCAAATTCACATCTTCTTCTTCTTTCTTTCTTTCTAAAACTCTTAATCTCTCTCACTCTGCAGAAATGTCTGTTAGAAATCGTGGTCCCAAGTTTACTGAAAAAGAGGATATAACTATATGCAAATCATATTTTTTTCATAGGGTAATCGTTGGTATGGGCTTTCAAGATGGTTCTTTTTGGGAGAAATTTTTTACAATATTCGTCTCACCGATGGGGAACCTTGGAAACCGATATGCTCATCGATTGTATGCTCATTTTTAATCTATTAGTATTGCAGTCTAGACATTCTTGCTCTGTTAAGGGAAATTGATCAAGAAATTTCATCGGTGTAACTGAAGATGAAGTGATCCAAACAGCTCTTGATAATTGGGAGGAAGCTCACGGTAAACCTTTTCGTTACGAAGCGTGTTTCAGAATTCTTAAAGATGGTCCATATCAAGCACATCGTTACTGCACTCGAATGGCTCTACCGGTCTTTACAATGGAAGAAGATGTTCCTCTTGTTCGATGTTGGTTACATTGTGTGATGAGACCAATGAACAATGATTATATATGAGAAAGAGTATAGGGATATTTTGTAGCATCGCGAAATGAACCCATAAGAAACAATAAGAGCCTAGGACTAAGAATTCCATTCATCACTAAGGAGGTCAAACATTATACAGAATTTTGTGGATGGTTCACCGTAGCAATTCTGGATTATCCAACGAAGAACTGGTGAGTATCTTACCTTTGTACTCATTGATCAAATGCATCATAAATGTCTTAACTTGTTGTTTATCCGTTTTACAGAAAACCGTCGCTCATACCAAGTTTACCGAAGAAATCGGAAGAGAGTTTAAGCATTTTGAATACTATGAACTCTACATAGATAATGTCGTTGGATTTGATGTAGTTTGATGTTATTGTTGTGATTTATTAAAATGTAGTTTGATGTTATATGCAAGTTTAAATTATAATAAATATCGGTTAATCTGAAGTGGAAATCTATTTTAAATTCTAAATATTTTTGTTCATTGATATTACTGCCAATTCTTTTACAAGATATAAACTTAAACAATAATAAAAAGTACTAAACAACTTCAATGAAAATCAAGTACAAGCTTTGGTCTCCTGTTTATCTTCATTTGACGTATCTTCCATTCAACACGCTCTTTGACAATTTCGCCTTTGTTTTTGAATTTTTTGTTGTTAACTTTCAAAATGGAGCTCTTCTTTGCCTTTTAACGGAACATTTTCTTGGATCAAATTCAAAAACTTGCACTTCCCTCTTACAATTTTCAATCTTTTTAAAACTCCCACATATCTTAGAAACAACAGCTTCAAGTTTTGCATCGCAAAAAAGTGTGATCGCCTTTTCAGCCATTTCACCAACAATAAACTAAAAGATTGAAATAGATTTAGATGAGAAAATTCAAGAGAAGTGAATTTTGGTGTGAGTGAATTGTTTGAAGATGATGGTAATTTATAAAGAAAAACATGTGATTTTTGAATTTTCAAAAAACTATCCGTTGGTGTTTTTCCTTTAAACGCCAGCGCGCGTAGTGAACACGCCGCGTTTAAGCCTCAAATGCTCGCAGTTGTGGTTCCAACGCCGAGTTTGTTCTACACACGCTGACGACTGTTCTTTGACCCGGTGTTTGATGATCAACCGCCCACTTTTTTCCCATAATGGAAAAACGTGTTTGACCATCCACCAGGCTCAACAAAGTTTTCAATTTGCCCACTGCCATATGAATTACCCTATTTCAAGAATCCTATTATTAGGGCTCTAGGGGGGAGAGTTTTTGGGGGCTAATTTACTAAGTGGAGCCTAAATTTTATAGGGGGAGATCAGATTTATGTAAAAGTTCTAAAATACCCTCCATAATTTTAATTTATTCCCCTTATACCCTCTCATTAACTACCTAATCTAATAAAAAAAAAAACTGAAAAAAACAGAAGAGGCATTAAAAGAAAAAAAAACCGCCCCATTTTAATTTCTTCTTCTTCCTCCTCCTCTTCTTCTCTTTCCTTCTTCTTCTTTTCTTCTTCCATCGAAATTTTTTCAACGATTAATCGTCGATTCAAAAAAAAATTGTCGTCGATTAAACTCATTCTATAAAACCATGAAAGATAAGGAAAATCTAGGTGATTCTTCGTCGAATCAACCTCCTAATGAAGCAGAGAAAGCAACTTCATCAACTGAAGATGAAACTAAAGATCAAGAGGAAGTGAATGAAGGAGTTCCAGCAGCCGTCGAGTCACCTGATATGACAACAATTAGGTATGAATTGAAAAACCCAGTCTTTTTTTAAGCGTTTCGTTGATTATTCAGTTGGTTAGGAAAATTTTAGGTATGAAAAAATGGTTTCTGAAACTGCTTAGGCTGGGAGTTCTTTGGTTCCCAGCCGTAATTATGTATCACGGTTGGGAACTAATGATTTCCCAGCCGTTTATAAATTACACGGCTGGGATATATAAGAACTCCCAGCCGTAACCAAATCGCCGTGTACGATATGGAGCATTTCTATCCGTAACTTGTTGTATACGGCTAGGATATTCCTAGCCGTATATTCTCCTGTGTTCATAATTTTTTTAGCGATTGTATCGTTACGTCTCAGTTTTTTCATCCGTATATTTATTTCCTGACCGTAATATTTAGTTTCCTAGTCGTTTATATATTACGGTTTGGAATTTCCTAGCCGTATTTTTGGCCTGTGTTGAGTATTGAACTAGCAATATTCAAACGTATAGGTTTTCCTAGCCGTAATTGTTTTTCGGATTGGTCGATTACTATGTTCCCATCCGTAATATGTGTTGCGCCTTGGACTATCCAACTTTCCTAGCCGTGTTTTTGGCCTGTGTTGAGTAGTGAAGTAGCAATATACCAACGTATAGGTTTTCCATCCGTAATTTGTTTTTCGGCTTGGTCGATTGCTATTTTCCCATACGTAATATATTTTGCGTCTTGGACTGTACAATGTTCCTAGCCGTATTAGCTGTTTCGGTTTGGTTCTGTCAAATTTTCCCAGACGTATTGCTTATACACTTTTGGTTTTTTTGCCTTGTCAAGGAACAAAGGAAAAGAAAAAAAGAAGAAAATATCCCAAGAAGTAACACCTCGTAGTGACCCGACTCCACAACCTCATCACGCAAAACCATTGGGTGCAGACGCAAGGGAAACAAGTAGAGTTGTGACTGCTGGAGCACATGAAGGTGGTGGAGATGGAGTTGAAGTCACTGAAGGAACTGAAGTTAGATTTTCTGGAGGAACTGAAGTTGTTGTTACTGAAGGAACTCAAGTTTCTATTACTGATGTTGTTGGCACTTCTAGTGGTGGTAGAAATTAAGGTGTAGTTGTTGTTACCGGAGGTACTGAAGTTGGCACTTCTAGTGGTGCTGCTATTGATAAAGGTAAATCCGTAGTTGAGGAGGGCAAAGAGGAGGACAAGAAGGATGGAAAGAAGAAGTATAAACCTAAGACAACGCCAAGAGAAGTAATTGATGGTATGGAGGCTTTACCTCCCAAGAGGAATTGGAGACCTTGGGGTGAGCCAAGAGATCGTTCCGTCTTGATTGGTTACACTTCTTCATGGGCTGCTAGGGTTTGTGGCACAAAGGTAATAAATCAAATTACATATATGTTATATTCATTTTGTGATTATTATTTTTACAACCATTTTTTTTTTTTTGGTAGTTTTCGGATAAAGCGATCCATAAACTAAAGCACCAACAAGCAAAGTTTTGGCTGTTGGACGATAAGCATCCAAATGTGATAACTTTGGTAAAAGCTTCAGGCTTATGGTCTGGAATCGATGCTTTGCAGAAGACATATGATGTTGTCACAGTTTGTGGTTTTAGAGAAAGATTTTAGCCCGAAACCATGACTTTTCACCTCCCATTCGGCGAGATGACTATCACTCCGGATGACGCAAAGCAAATCACTGGTCTAGCTTTGGAAGGAAAGGCAGTGTTTGAGGGTTTCAACAATTCCATGCCTTTTGATGAGCTTTGTGCCTTAGCGAAGAACTGTCTTGGGTGGGGTAAATATGAAGCGGAATAAGAGTTTAAGATAGGGTATGGAGCACCTCCTAGATCTAAAGGGAAATTTAGTGCACCGGGCGAAATTAGTGAAGTAGTTAATATGTCAAGGAAGATTAATTTGGGTCACCTGAGAGCACAATTTGAGGATTCTAAACGAAAGACGGATAGTGGATTGGTGGTGATGGACGCAGAAAGAGATAGATATACGGCTATAGCTTACTTGTTGCATGCACTTAGGACCGTCCTTTTCCCCGATTTCTCAGGCAATAAGGTAAATGCATGTTACTTGCAGTGGTTGAAGACTCTCAGTCTGGATAAGGAAACAAACGAGGTACCTAAGTACTCGTGGGCCATCGCCCTTCTTGCTGATATATTGGACCGTCTTTGCAAAACTTCTAGATGGAACGAAACACAAATTACGGGATGTGTTTCTCTTATCCAGGTATCTTTTTGTTTTAATATAACAAATGTTTATTTGTTTTACTTTTATATACTGGTTTGTGTGTAATAACTTATTTATAAACAATTTTTTTTTTATTTTTTGCCGTAGTCATAGGATTACGACCATTTTAAAAGCTTGAGGCCTGCTCGGAATACATATTGGACTCTAGATAAACCTACAGGAGGGAGATACCCTTTTGGAGGGACCCAACACAAGGCTAAAGAGACGGAAATGGTCGACATGAGGAAAAAATTGGATGCTTTGACAATTGAAGATGTGGTTTTTGATCCATATTTTAAACTTGATGAGGATTGAGAAGAGGAAGTTGGTGATATAGTATTTTCTGATGTGGCAACCTATACGGGACCTTTGTTTCATGCAACCGGGTTCGTCATTTTAGATCCTCGTAGAACGCTCCGCCAAATCGGTATTGTCCAGAAAATTGTGCCTGAAGAGACTCGTTTTAGACTGAGCGTAGCCACCTCCCAATTTAAGGACAAACATGTGAAATTAAACTATGAAAATGCACCGCCAAATCGGTATTATCCTGATGAAGCACCAAGGAGAGCTAAAAGGGCTAGGTCTCCTTCTTCTAGCGACGACTTGGATACTCCCCCCCGTGACCAAGTTCAATCTAAGCAACGAAAAGCTGGCCGAGGTGGTAAAGGTGAAAAAGGTGGAACAAGTGCTAGAGGTGCAAAAGGTGTAACAAGTGCTCGAGGTGCAAAAGGTGGAACAAGTGCTCGAGGTGGTCGAGGTACTGGACCAAGTGCAAAAGTAAGCCATGTTGGAACAAGTGCTCGAGGTAGACGTGGTGGAGGTAAAAAGGCTCCAACTCAAGGTGGTAGCCGTCGAGGTAAAAATCTAGAGTTATAGAACAAGTTGTGGAACCTCAGGCAAGGGACGATTTGGATGAGTTTTTGGAAAACACGTCGGAGGAGGGATCAAGTGAAAGTGAATGACTATTTACTTTTTATTATATTACTTCATAGATCTTTTATTATCTAAGACTTTGTCTATTTACTGTTTTTGTGTTTGGTTATGGATTTGGATTGAAGAACTTTTAAAACTTTGCATTTATTAATGAATGTTAGTCTTTCCAATTGTCTAATCTAAGAAAATTGAGGAAACAATCAAGATTTACTAAGTTTTTATGCACTTTCGGCTAGGTCAATCCTTCACATAACCTAGCCGAAAGTGCACATAGGCCTTGTCAGATATACTTGCACAGAATTGCGGTTGGAAAGTCTCGGCCGTTATACAAAAAACGGTTAGGAAACCTAACTGTAACCACATTACGGTCAGGAAATACCTGGCCGTATATTTCACTGGAGACTCAAAAATTGACTGAGCCTGGGTTACGACTACGTTTCCGAGCCGTTTATTTGTTTGCGGTTGGCACTCCGAGCCGTAAAACTGACATAAATTTTCATCTCTGGTTTACAGCTTGGTGGATATTTGAAGTTCCAGGCCGTAAAACTATTACGGCTTGGAAATTCCAATATATCCAGGCCGTAATTCTGACAAAACACAACAAGTATTATTTACGGCTTAAACTACCTAGCCGTAAACCTGACATACCACAAATCCTGCAAGTTTATACAGAATGATGACTGGGTCCACCCTGCTATTTCCAAGCCGTAAATACCTATAATTTTGAATACCACATCATATCGGCTAGTTTTTTGAATTTTGAAAAATAGATCCGTTTGAAGACTGATCTATAGAAGGTTCTAGCTGTTCAACCACTTATTTAAACTTGAAATAACTCCATCTCTATATAACCACCCACTCCAAATCAAAATCACACCTGCTACACTAATAATCTCCACTAAAACTCATACAAACTCAATGCAATGTACTCAAAGGATAAACCCAACTTTACTTTGGAAGAAGACTTATCTCTTTGCAAAAATTTTGTACTATGCTATCCAAAGATAGGAGAAGAACGAAGGAAAGGTGGTTTACCAAGTCAATCGTATTGGAGTAATATTTTTGAGAATTTTTGTAGTGAAACAGGTAACACTAACAACCTCGATGGGGTTGAATTGTATCTTCAATTTTCAAACATACGCAAAAATGTGGAAGAATATATGGCTTTACGTCGTATGTGCAACCAACTTCGACTTAGAGGTGAGACTGATAGAGAAGTCGTGGCTCAAGCTAAGAAGGAATGGAGAAAATGGCAAGGTTATGATTTCAACGTGGAAGCTCAATTCGCCATCATCAAAGACTTCTTAATACATCGAAAGGGGTGTTATTAAAACCAACTTTCTAACAGGGATCTATTAAGTATGTAATGGGTTTTATTGTGGTCTAATTAATTAAAGTATTACTAATTTTCAATCGTAGTATGTATTCATGTTGAAAATCAAAAAATTTCAGCTTACAGATTCAATTACGGACGAGAAATATAAGAATTCCTAGCCGTAAAACAGACTCAGGAGATTCTCGTTGAATAACGGCTAGAAGTTCTTAACTTCCCATCCGTTATTTGTGTTTACGGCTGGGAATTCATCATATCCAAACCGTGATTGCTTAATTACGGTTGGGTCGACACAATTTCCCGGCCGTAACAGAATCAAATTCCAGATTTTTTCAGATTTTTGACGGATTTGAATTGATGAAATTGATGTTGGGAGTTGATTATAAGGTTATCTTGAGTTTTGCGATGAATGGTTTCATCATTTTTCTTCAAAAAAATCCAAAAATATTTCACCAAAATCACCATTTTCCCTTCTTCAAAACTCAAAAAAATCAAATTTTGATTTGCAAAAGATTAAGGTTTTGATTAGTCTAATCGATTCACTAAGACTGATTAGTTAGATTAATCAAGTTAATTAGCACTAATCAAATTAATGGTAGATTAGACATTACAAAAAATGATGGATAAGAGCTCGTATGGGTTGTTTTTTCATGACCCCAATTGGCTCTCAAAAACCCATCCGTTTGTAGCCCAAAAATAAGATTCTATTTCAATTTGCCAATTGCCCTGGGAATTGCCCTCAGCCCCTAAATACCATGTTCAACAAGCACCATGGCTTTTTCTGATTTTACTTTTGGATGGCGTGTCAATTTTAAAGGTGTCCAACCGTTTCGTACACTGACATTTCTTGGCGCGTCTTCATTTTCTCAGTTTTATCTTAAATGCGTAAAAGACAAAATCGAAATAGAAAAACACATTATAATTTCTTGTATAAAAATTACTCTTTCCCTCTTGTACAGGTTCCTTTCTGCACACAACAATCTCTACTCCAGAAACCCTAAAATGGAGATTAATCGAAGTTCGTTTTCTTTCTCTGTAAAACCCTAGTTTCTATAGTGCTGATTTTGAATCTTCTTCTGGATTTTACATTTTCGTTTTCCGATTTTGCAGCTCCACGAAAACAACGACTTCTCGGTGTCATCGTAGATAAAGATGAGATCAATATCGTTTATTCTCCATGTATGTATTCTTCTTCTTCAAAACCCTTGAATTATCTATGTATTTTTATTTTATTTATTATTATTTTGTTTTGATTTTGACTCTTTTTGCAGGCCCTGCATCATCCTATTTTGATCTCCTGAATTCTGCTTACACAGGAAAACTAGATCGTTTCAAGAGTAAGTTCCAATATGGTTTGATTATTTTTTTATAAAAAGATAAATTAGTAGATTACTGCTGCAGCAGTGGGGGGTCGACCTAAAATTCATTCTCTTATTAATCCGTCAAACGGATCTTCAAAACTGAGATTTTTTTTTTTTTTGGGTATTTTGAATGCAAATTGATAAATCTGATCGATTTAGTGGAGTATTTGAATGATTCTTAACTGATAATTTGTTTGATTGACTGTATTTGAAGGAAATTTGTGATCAATTCGATGAATTATGTGACAAATATTCTTAATTTTTAGAAATTGTGAGTTGTTAAAAACCAATTTCAATTTTTTTGTGCAAACTTTGTGACTGACAAAGTACACTGAAGTGACCATATAGAGGTCTCCCTTCGGTTGACCAATTATTTCACTATTATTGGATAAAGAGTATTACATTAGAAGCCTAACAAGCTAAGCTCTAAAGAGAAATTATATGGTTTGATTTTTTATTTTTATTTTAATTATTATTATTTTTCTTTTTTCAAAAAAACTATGTTTCTGAAGTTATCTGTATGTTACTTTGGGGTGATTATCAGTGAAAGCTTCATTTTACGATAGTAGAAAGGAAGGATTAGCAATAGCGATCCCACGTCTTGTGGATGGAGATGGAAGAGGATCTCTTGCTTTTGCTGCTGCTGGAGGAAGAGTGGATGTTTGTAGGTACTTGCTTGAAGAGTTGAATCTTGACGTTGATGTGGAAGACTATCATGGTAACATCATTCCCTTTGATGTTTAATTCTTATTTTGATTTTTTTTTCTTTCAGATTCGGTGTCTATGTAACTTTGATCTTGTTTTCATAGAGAATAAACTCTCAGATAGCAGATTTCACTGTTAAATATTGTTCAATTATCGCTTCATTACCATGGATTTGTTCGTTATTGATTAGGAAAAATTGTTAGGAATTCTATTGACTATGCTACAGGTTGGCAACAAGATGTGGTGGATCTTTCTGAAGTTGTTTGTATGAAAATACAAATTCAAGCACTTCATTAAAGATTTTAAGTCCCTTATTGTAAATTTTCTATGTGTTAATTTTGTGTTTTATGGGCTTGATGGTCTCACGCGTGAGCTATTATTCACTTTTTGGTTCACAGTGGCCTTCTTCAGAACCATATTATGCCCGAACAGACATAGTTTAGACTTTAGGGGACTAAAATGGAACCTGGTTAAATTGTTTGGTCAGTAAGGTTTAATATATTCTCAACTATCCGCGTGAAACATAAAGGGAAATCTCTGCAGCTGAAATAAAAATTTATCTTATTGCTGTTTTTGTGTTTCAGGTGTAACTCCCTTATGTTACGGAGCTGTTAAAGGGCATCTTAACACTGTAGAGTATCTTCTTGAGAAGGGTGCCAATCCTGATGGATCAAACGATCCAAATAGTACAACTAATACTCCTTTGCATCATGCTGTACTGGGAGGTACTTCCCATTACTTTAACCTTAGAACAAGACTTGTACATTCTTATAAATTTACATGTTATCTACAAATCTATGTATGTCTGTGTGTTCAGTTGTTAATATTTCCACTTGATCTTTAGTTAGTGATAGCAATTTGACTCGGTATATTTAAAACTCGATGGTAGTTTACTTATCCAGACACGGTGGCATTAAATGTTGATATGTACCCTTAGTGAGATTTCCCATCTTATTGACATAGCGATGGCAGACATGCAAAAATTAGATTAGCG
The DNA here is from genome assembly GCA_023529315.1 of Papaver bracteatum. Taxonomy (NCBI): domain Eukaryota; kingdom Viridiplantae; phylum Streptophyta; class Magnoliopsida; order Ranunculales; family Papaveraceae; genus Papaver; species Papaver bracteatum. The sequence goes on along the minus strand of JAJJWX010001102.1, from coordinate 229,300 downwards.
GGCTAGGAAAGCCCATCCCTAGCTTGTTAATTTTAACGTTCCAAACTTCCCTGCTACCCATATCGTTAACTTTATTTATACAACATTCTATTCGTATGCAACCTATATGTTTTCAGCAATACCATCGACCATCCTTTCTTGCATCTTTGCCTAAGTAATGCTATGCTTTCAAGAGTTTCATCTGTTGTATTTTTAAGAACATGTAATACTTGAACTGTCTAACTTACTGGCAACCTCAAGCAAATCATTCTTGTATATAATCCCTTTTGACTGGTTTATGGTTGGCATACAAGTAAAATATCAGACTGATTTTTTGCTGGGTAGGAAAAAAAATTCCATTCTTATCTTTGACCTTTTAAGCAAAATTTTATGTTAGGACTGTTCGACGTCCTAATATAGCTTTCTTAGCAAACTTTCTCTTCTTGTGAGACTTTATTCTGCATTAGATGAGCATGCTTGGGTAAAGCTTAGATTCTCATAAACTTTTTATTCTCCATAAGTTTGTTTGTTAGAATTTTTTCTTATGTTGTTTGGAGTTCTCTGGAGCGTTGGAAGATTGAAGCGTACAGCTTACCTCTTGCCACATAAGAGGGAAACACTCAGTACATGCATATTTACTTTAGAAGACTTAGATTTATAATTGAATGTGAATCGGTTGGGAGTCTGTTATAGTGAACTTTGAGATATAACAAAATACTTTACCTTGGTGCTCTGTTTAACTAGAGCATTGTAGAATTCTTCCATGTTGCTACTTCTTTATTCCAAAAATAGCATAAATATGTAGCCTATCTCTTCTATAGTATCTATTTTTCCCCTTTCGGCATACAATGAGGCGTGGATATCATGTGCCGCTTTATCTGCAGGAGATAGAAAGATACAGACATTGCTACTTTCAAAAGGTATTCACATCAATGCTGCTACTACATCTGGCACAGCCCTATCATATGCTGTTGTTCTTGGCCAGTTTGATGCTGTTAAAGTCTTGTTGGATCACCATGCAGATGTAAGTTGACCACCCTCAACAAAACAAAAAGCTATTTTTTTTTTCAAGTAGTTGATCAACAAAGAAAAATAGAACAGGGCACTGTTACAATCTTTATGAATAGGAAGATATACCTTTCTTGCGTTTTAGAAACTTTATGCAACATCTTAACTTACTTTTGTAAAGAATGACTAGATTATTATCTACTTGAAAACAGTTAAGAGTATCGTCTAGTGCACAAATGATTTTTATCTACTATTGATTTTCCAACTTGGCGAGGCTATTCACTAAATCTATGTTCCTTCCTGTGCAGCCTAATGTAGTGATGTTGGGTGCAGTTACACCACTAGCGTCAGCTATTGTTAGCAATTCCCTGCAAATCATGGACCTTTTACTACAGGTACAAATTTGGCTCAACCTTCTGAAGGCACAATGTCCTATTATCTTTTCAGAGGGTTGCCTAAGAAATGTTTTGCGATTAGTAACTACATATTTATCCACTCACATTGATTTTTGAGGGAATTTACACAATATCCACATTTAGTGAATGTGGATTACAATTCCTGCTTATATCAAAAGGCTCATCCCTTTATTTATCTGTTTGACCATTTCTGAGTAAAATTTATTTATCTGTTTGACCATTTCTGAGTAAAACCACGGGTCGTAATTTTTTTTAAGTTGTATTCGAGTTTGATTCCAAATTTCTTTTTCTTAGTTTGTGCCATTTGCTAGCTCATTTTCTAGGTCCAAAGGTAATTGTTAACTCAACTTATGAGGACCGTTACACAAGTTGATGCTGCAACACTCCCAGATTTGGGTACCTCAAGTACCCCATACCCTGGTTGATCAACCCCAAGTTGTATTAATAAGATTCACATGGATACACTGCCCATAAACCATTTTACCTTATTGAAAATTACGATGTAAAAGGATATTGTTTAGCTTGCTGGTCAGAAGTGTACATAACTTAGATGTGCTTAAAATTAATGTTTCTGGTTCATTAAAATTGAAATCCTAAACAAAAAATAAATAAAAGCATAATAATGTGAAAGATAATTGTGGATGTCTGGAAAACTCTCAAAGCATAATACTCTCTGCCACAGGCTAGTGTAATTCTTATGTCAGAATCTTCTCGAAGATGTCGTGCATCGTATTCTTAGACTTTTGTGTAATTTTCCGCATATCTTGATAACTAATAAAGTCTGACCATTCTTTTTTTGCATCTATCTAGGCAGGTGCTGATCCAAATGCCGAATCACGTGGAATTGCCCCTCTGCTATATGCAGTAGATCATGGGCAAACACAATGTATCGTGCGCTTACTAGAGGCTGGTGCTGATCCAAATGTTACAGATAATGTATGGATACCTAATACTTAGCCTCTTAAATGATTTCTCTCCAGTTCAAACTTCTTCTGAAACCTATCTGGTCGCCAAAATCATCTTTTATTTCCATATTGATGACTTTGTGGCCCCCATCACGACCCCCAATCGTGGGTTCAGCTAACCCTTATGGCCACTCTTAAGGATGTTCATCTGATAGTCTCAATTGGGATTGTACACCACCCTAGGATTCGATACTCTTAAGAGACCGACACCTTGGTTTACAAGCATGTATAAGACTATTAAAACACTATTCTTCATGCATTAGACCCTGTCATACTTGGAGTTATTTGACCCATTTCTATCAAAAAGAACACCATCATAATCTTAGTGTGCTCCACGCTTACACCTTTTACAGTTAAAAGGTTTGCCAAGATGCCATACTTTCATGACGACCTATTTCTTGAGAACATAAGTTGCAGGCTGGTTGGATGTGACTGATTTTTCCACCAGAAGTCAAGAGAATTCGCAATACCATTAGAGAGACCTGGGTTGACTAGAAGTCGGGTTATCCTATGATCCAGCTTATTGAATCAATCTTTCTTTTATTTTTAAAACACAGGAAGGGATGACTGCAGTAGAAATTGCTGCTAAAGAGGGTAATAGCGAAATTGTTGAGATTCTATTTCCTGTGACTTCTTGCATTCCAACATATCCGAATTGGACCATTGGTGGACTTATGGAGCATGTGCATTCTGAAGCTGCCAAAAAGAAGAAGGTACAGAATCTATATCTTACACAGTTGATGAGTTGACTTCTGTCTGTAATTATGTGATAACTTACCGTTGGATTTTTATTGATGAAAATACGACGGAGTACTTCTGTCTGTTTGCGCCTACATTAATATTTCACGACCTCGCGTTTTTCCTCCATATGTACATCAATCTCTATTGATTGCTCACCAATCTATCGTCGTACTGCATCCCCCTTACTGGATAACAAATATCTCAACCAATGGTATATATGTATTACACTAGACCTGCTTTATGTAATACCACTAATAATAGGCCAGATGGCTCCGCTCAACTTACAAGTCTAGATTGTGTCATTTGCATCAATATCAAACACTGCAGGTACCTGACAATTATTACCTGTGTAGCAGGCCCTTATGTTCAGAACTAGAGGTACATTTACAACATTATACAACCCTTAGAACTGCATGGGATAGCCACATAAATAAGTAGAGGCCCAAGTTTTCTTTAGAATTTGAGACCCCTGTCTTTCTCAGATTTAAGATTTAAGCAGTGTTGCTTGGTGAGTTTATAAGGACAAGGGAAGAACTAAAGGCTTTTGAGCTCATCTGCACTTTTTGGCTTAAATCTTTTAGAAAAAACTCAGCAATTCAGAAAGAATATAAGAATAGTAAAGGAAGTGAAGGGACAGAGGTATAATAATGAAGTGAAATACCCACATTAAACAATAACATGTGTCACGTCATGATACCAGTGCTTAACTATGATCTCTCATCTCCTATTCTCTGCCATCACCGTCATTGTACATTTTTTAAATGCCTTGTACTTCGTGTTTGTTTATGAATTTTCTTTAACAATACAAAAATCCGAACTTTCGAACAGAAGAAACCTGAAGGTTATGAGACATTTCTTCAAGCAAAAATGAAAGGCGCAGAAGCATTTCAGGATAAGCAGTATTCTTTGGCAGCGACCTGGTACTCAAAGGTACATTTATGCTTAACTTTGAAAGCAAATGATCCCTCAATAACATAGTGGTAACTGAATACTTTCTCATGATATATTAGAATGAGTGTATGCTTCTGGAGTTATGAAGTTTGTTTGGCCTTATTATTATAATGATCATTGGATTTAGAGGACTCATTTAGGGATACAAAACTGTATTAACATTCGCCAACTCTAATTCTGGTTATGGAGGGAAAACATATTTAAAGATTAACAAGAGACTGTAATCTTTCCAGCCACCTGTGTCATATTTTGTTTTAAAAGTCCTAGTTTCTTACCGTCTGAACTACTTGTTTATTACTTTATGTTTTCATTCTTATAATCTTAGTTTTTCGGGTTTCCTCTTGTGTATTGTGAGTTGTGACTGCTTTAACAATTAAATTTTGGTGATGGAAATATAGGCATTGGAAGTTGCTCCAATAGATGCAAGTCTACTATCCAATAGGAGTGCTTGTTATGCACGTATGCAAGATGGACCTGAAGCATTAAGGGATGCAACTAAATGCAAATCTTTAAGGCCTGGTTGGCCAAAGGCATACTACAGGGAAGGCGTAGCGCTCAACATTCTGAAAGTTTGTGACTTTTCCTCTGCTTAGTTTTTCGTTTTTTTTCATAGACAAATCACGTCTGAATTTATTTGTTGCATTTTTTATCACAGAGGTACAGTGAAGCAGCAGATGCATTTTTTACTGGTTTGACGCTGGATCCTGGAAACAAAGATCTTGCTGATGCATTCAGGTATTAACCTTTATAGAATTCTACTCCCATGTGTTATGGTCATTAATTTTGTCATCTATTCACCATGAAGACAGTATAATTAAAGTTCCTCGATTCCAATTCAAATTTGGCGACCAATTTGGTTGTCTAAAGGTGTTCCTTATGTTTTCTAGATATCAGTGTCCATTTTGCCTATTAGAAACGTCTTATAACCACATTCTCAAGAAATGTGATTTACAGAATCATTAGACTTAAGACCACAAGGTTAAAAGGCTCAATTCTGTACCCACAGCTTACATGACCAGTGATTACTGGTTACACCCCTTTGAATCGCGTAGTACCGTATGGAACATCAGCCGTCAATGTTGCACATGGTTTCACAACCTTTATGATCCGTACTCCATCAAGTGGTGGGAGAAGTGTCATCTCTATTTTGCCAAAACTATAATCTTGTCTGAAGCATTATAAAAAGTACAATGTAAAAAGTTAAGTATTTCATTTTCTAAGCCTTCTCATATCTTGTTTTTATTTTAATTACCCCATTAATTTCTCTTCTAAATTTGAAGCCATCAATTATTAATTTGAAGAATACGCCTCATTGGTGAAACTGTATCATAATTTTCTCATTTCTGCTGTGGCAAACTTTCTATTTACTTACTCCCGTTTTTGCTTACAGGGGTGCTAATGAAGCTAGGTTGAAGTCCATCCTACAACCATAGGCAGAAGAAGATGGTAATGATTGTAGACCGACAATATTATCTTACAACAATTAGTTTTTTTCTGTTCCACTTGGAATTTTTGTTGATTAAGGGAACTCTTTTAACCTCTTATGCCACAAGTAGCTGTGTAAATAAGTTTCAGTTATCTTACTTCCGACACGTCTCCCCTGCTTACCTCCACATTTGTTTTAAAACTCGAGTTTTGTATAATTGATACGAATTTTGTAGCTGAAGGCTTTGAAGTTTGATCCTCCTTAGCATTCAACTTGTGATTTTTTTGGTACTACAATGTTATGGGATATTTATCTTTCCCCTTAATGAGAGTGATGCGATCCTTCTCCTTTAATGACATTTTAGGTATAATGCATTAGGGTATTTTTTTTTGATACATGTGTGGAGATTTTTAGGTTTGTAGGGGTGAGCAACGGACGGATGGATGCGGATCAGGGGTCACCCGCGTCCAATCCGTCAAAGTTGCGGATTTGGAAACTCCAACCGTGTCCGGCCCAATCACCCGCGGATTTGACATCCGCGGATTAGCGGGTGATACGGTCCGGATGCGGATTAACTGTGAACTTGATTTTTTTTTTTTTTTTTTTAAAAGTTTATTTGCACAAGCCATGTTCAATTAGAACGATTATCAACTGGGCAGAGTGCTACGGTGCATACCTGACGTAATGATTTGCACGCTGCATTTTGGAAGTGGGTTTGTTTGTATCAGCTTATAATGCGAATGCCATATTATGTTCTGTCATGGTGTGCAATGTCCTTTTCTTTGACGGTATTTTTGTTATGTTGTATTAGAATAGAGTTTCGCAGTTAAGTATCCTGTATGTGAACCACATTAGAGAGCTGGGTAATTGCAAATTTTAGTGGGATTAGTCATTAGCGTTGGGTGCAAGTATAGGACCCAAAATCTAGTATCTATCTTTATGCTCTGTGAATGTGTCAGGATTAGGATTTAACACTGAAAACGAACAAACTACAGTAGATAAAATTCGGGAGAAGAGATCACTTGTGGTTTCTGCTGCTGGAAGTTGTTTGGGTATTTCCTAGCAGGATTGCCGTTACTCTTGCATGATGTTCAATTATCTAAAGAAATGATCCCAATATTCGCCCTTACGGTGCGGTTGAATCCGTGGATTTCAAAATCCAACCGCAACCAAACCGCTTAAAGTACAGATTTGAGTATCCCATCAGTGTCCGGCCATAAATCTTGCGAATTAGTTTCACCCGTAATTTTGCGAACGGATACGAATGAAATCCGCGGTTCCGGACTTTTTGCTCACCCCTAGGTTTAAGAACCTTTTATCATTAGAAACAGCCAACTGGGCATGAAGAAATATACTGATAGCGTACTAGTGGTAGTTTTGTTCAAGGCCCACTGTTATTTAGCCTCTTGACTCATGAGACTAATCCATTATCTCATCTAGGTTCTATAATGCAGGACTGCTAATAGGGGTACCAAATTGCGTGGGGTGGACAAAATAGCCGTTGCCTTTGGGTTGGTACACCCCCAAGCAAATTGGCACCCCATTAGCAGCCTTGCTATAATGTTCTGCTGCTTTATGAAACTTCCAATAGGTACCAACATAAAGACCAAAGCCTTAAGTTGTAGTACCTATAGAGGCACTGTAGCAGATTACGTTTGATTGTCAACCAGTGTAACATAGAAGAGATCCCCCTTCAGTAGATATTGGAGGAGATTTTTTCCAACTAAAATATCTTAGTGACGTTGTACCCATTTGGGTTCTCAAGTCAGAAAAGGAAATAACCAGAAAACTGCTTGCAGCATACAGAGCCATCCAGTGTAACACATATTCAAGGGAAGTGTCTGCATAAAGTATTTCCTCTCATTGTTGTACCAATATAATCATTCTCATTTCAATAGTCTGCAATTATGGCGTGATGTGGTAAACTGTGATCATTCGAAGTATATAACATTACTTTAAAAGATGGACAGCTTTTGCAAAAGTTTTGGTTTGTTTTCTGAGTTCATCAGTCATTTTTTAAAATAGTTATAGTTGTGTTGCAAAAGTGTGTTCCAATCAAAAAAAAAAAAAGTGTTGCAAAAGTGTGTCGGTGAATCACCGATCGTTGCACTGTTACAAGTGACTGCATGTTGTCAAATGCTTGATGAGGCAACAAATTTCAACTTATGCCAGTACCTGAAATTGAGTTCGATCTTCATCAACTCAATTGGTTTGTCATGCATGTGGCGTGGGGTTGATGACATCATGCATGTGGCGTGGGGTTTGAAACCGTCAGCTTCCATAATTCAAATCCTGCATCGGTATTTTTAATGATGTTTGGTTACTTCTCAAATTTCCAGGAATAGCTATTTAACGGAAAAGTCTAGAACTTGGACAACTACCATAGTCCAATCCTAGGACAGTAAAACCAAGCCTTTGATCATTCCCCTCATTACACCATTACCAATCCCTATGCTAGAATCATTTTCCTCTCCACCGCTCAGATTGTGCCACATCGGTATCCCAAGATTGGACTAGGACAGTTGTCCCAGCTGTAGACACTTCCCTATTTAACGTCAACTGTAAGATAATGAAGAGGACTCCTGGTCTCAATTAGCCTGTAGTTGCAACTAATACCACTTCATGATCCTAGTTATTGACTCGGTTGATTAAATCTTATGTGCTTTTCTGCACGGTGTGACGTACAACACATACATCAGGAGCGTAAATACAACCATTTTCTTTATAAGACAAATTCAAACAACTACACCGAAATGATATGCTCTCTCAAGGTAATTTAATCCCTGATCACAGTAGGTAAAGATAAGATAAGATTTGATATATATTCCCAATTCAGCATCAAAACGAGGTCAATGCATGCACTTAAATATTCCATACTTTTTTTTTTCTTCTAATTCTTCAGATGATTAAATTAAGCAAAAGCGTCAAGTACATAGAACATTTGCCCATAGTAATGTTTCAGTAATTTGTATTCGGAAGGACAGAAATTCCGGTAAGGAGTTGCATGGAAATAACTTCCTGCTTTTGTAAGAGTAAAGATTGCTCTTCCTTCAGCCTAGAGCTAGCATTGATTCAATCAAGATCAAAGACTCAGATTTTATCTTCACGATCACGTCCCTTTATGCTTCTCATAGGCCTGGAATATAGTAAAAAGTCGCGAAGGTAAGTTGTCCCATGGTATATATGAAACTTTTGAGTTTGAGCATACGTCAAACGAACGGACCCAGAATTCTACAATGGGTAGGGCTGGAATGTTTGTAGTTGCAGGAAATCCCACACTACACCCCTCACAATAATTCATACAATTAAGTCATTTTAAGATGAACAATCACAATCTTTATTGATTAATTTTCTGAATTTTACAAGAAAGGAAATAAATGAAACTAAGAAATTAACAACTGCTCTGGACTTTCTCTCTCCTAATGACTTGCTCAACCCACGAAAAAGATCTCCCCCACCTTATGCCTATTCGGATTCTTATATAGGATAATTACATAGTGGATGACAGCTAGGCTGTCCTTTAATTTCGGATCTGACTTGCGGTGTTCTCGCAAGAGATCTAATGTTAATCTTTGCGAACACTCTAAACTTCGCAGAATCATCACGCTTTCTCTCATGTTTATGCCATCGTCATCTGTTACGTCATTCTTCAAATCATCCTGCGACATTCGCAATATGTTGTTGGTCAAACTTCGCAAATGTGTCTCTCTTGCGATATTCTGGTCCTACATCTTGCCTCTTCTCATGTCTTCTTTGCGAAGGGGAGAATGTCATGAGAAACCGTTCTTAAAAATGCAACTGTTTATCTTTTCTTTCTTCATCTTTCTTTACCGACAAGGTTCCGTGAATTAAGCATGATTGTCTACACGTGTTGAATATTCCTTTATTCAATGGCACGTTTAACATTAACCGGTCATCTTCTTTTGCCTATTTAAAGAGGGATCTAGTAGAAAGATAACTTTCTTCTTTTACTTTGTCTTTATCTTCTTCATCTTTATATTCTCTGCAAATATTCATCATCTGACATTTTTACTGAATTCATCTTCCTACTACTGTTCTTTTCTGCTTCCATGGAATTTCCAAGGTTTGTTTTCCTTTCTTTTTCTCCCTTTGATTTTTGCTGAGACTGATTTTTTTTACTGGAATCATCTTGTTTGTTCTTTGTGTAATTACCATACTGTTTCTGTTTCAACAAAAGCACTTCCAATACTAAATTTATAGTTCAAAACCCTGATGCTCCCAAAGGGTCGCATCCCAAGGTTCTCGCGAAAAAGAGAAAGTCTGCGAATGACAAGGTAGTAAGAAACACTATTATTTTTAATAACAATATTGTTGCCTTTGTTTCTTATCAGAGTTGTGATTCGCAGGGTGATGGAGATGCCACTAAACCTCCCAAAAGATCTCGCCAACCTAAAACTGTTGGAACTTCTGTTTCCTTTCCCAGACTTGGTCTACTTCCAGAACCTTCGCAAACTGAACCTCTACCTCCTGCCTGCGACAATATCGCAACAGGTTCTAATATTTTACCTAATCTTTCTATGGATGAATCCCCTCTGCAAATCTAGTTGCGAATGAAACTTTTTCTTCTCCTATGACCAATACTTCTCAAATTAATTCTATCATAACCCCAACCATTGATCTTCCTCAAACTTCACCCTCAAATGACATCTCCTTAGCAAAGAATGACGATCATCAACTTTCTGTTATCACTACTACTTCGTCCGAGTCTATCCCTTTTTCTAAATAAACTGTAGACGGAATAGATATTGCCTTCAAGGTTTTATCTGATGTTTTAGATGATGTCAAGAAATCATCTGTGGATCCTGTCAAATTTGGTGTCTGCGAAATTTTGGGTAAATATTTTGGTTCTGATAGGATGGTTTCGCAAACATCCTTAGAGAAATAAATTGAAGCTTTGAAGGGGAGTCTCCAAGTCAAGACTTTAGAATATGGCACTCTTCTCCTTGAAAATCAAAAGCTTCAAAATGCTTCGCTAGACTGTGAGAATCTTCACAAGAAGAATAAAGAATTAAAAGGTATAACTTCTCTTGTCTTGTATTTACATTTCATATTCATCTTTTTTAGTAATTTTATCCTTTCTATATTCTATATTATTTAAACCCTTTATTCCCCCTTTAAGTCTTAAACCAGCAACGAATAATGGAGAGATACATTTGGATGGATAAATATAACCAATTAGATAATCTTCATACATATTCCATTGATCAAATAGATAATCTTACCAAAGAGAATGCTCAATTAGTACAGAAGCAAAACTTATTAAGTAGTGAGATTTCTCGCCTTTTTTATTCTTTAACCAAAGCTAACTTGGCGATGGAAAATTTAACAGATGAAAATAAAACCTTATCTCAGGAAAAGCGAAGTCTCTTAAACACGGTGTCGATATCTTCGCAGAAAATAAATATTCTTCAAAGAGTGTGTGATAACCAAGAACAATCTCTTCATTCACTGAAAAATGAACTTAAAGAAGTAACTGAATCATCTATTGCTGAGAAAAATACACTTATCCAGGTTAGGATAACTTTAAGTGTAAAGTCAAGTCAGCTCCAAGAACAATATTCCAAATTAGAAGAATCTTACTATTCACTTGCGAAGGAAAACACTTTTATCATCTCTAAAGAAAAGAATTTAAAATCTCGCCTGAAGGGTTTAGTTGGAGATAAATTTGATGATGCAATGAATCATTGGGAGAATACTTGCTTGGCACTAATTCAAAATCTAATTTCACAAAAGGAAGGTAGTCATTTTGACTGCCTCAGCCATTTATTTTCTTTGTTGAATTTCCTTGCAATATTTCCCTTGCGAAATATTCTCCCGAATAATATTTGTTCTTATTTTTCGTAGAATCTGAGAGAAATCTTCATTCATCCATTTCTACTTTGGATTTTAAACTTGGCAAGATTCGCAAAGAAAATGGATTACTTGCTGCTCACCTTGCCCTTTTTCGCGATCGAGCAGAAAGAAGATATGACTACCTTGCTTTTTTCAAAGACATGGAGATCAGAAACCGTGATAAATATTTCCTTCGCCAAGATCATCTTAGTGCTGAAGTTCTTGTGAACGACATTTTGTTGTACAAATCTCTTCCTCATGTATCAATCAAACCTCTGGAAGTATATGATGATAAAATTCCTCGTGCTGCTGATAGTGACTGTGATTATGAAAGTGGTGAAGATAGTGATTCTCAAGAAGACTTAGAAAGAGAAAAAGAAATCCCGCTTAAAGAAGCAGCTGCTGGTGATGAAACAACTGCTGGAGATAAGCCAAATGAAGAAGAAGCTGGAGTCGACCAGAATAAGGAAAACACTGGCAAAGAGGATAAAGCTGGTGAAGATGATAAAATTGGCGAAGATGGTAAAGCTGGCGAAGAGGATACTGAAGTCCGATTTCTTGTTTTCTTGAGTTATTTTTTCTCTTTCTTTTCTTGCGAATAATGTACTTTGGACCACTTTGGGATTCAGTTATACTTCTGATATTTTAAGTATTTGCGAGAAAGATAAATGAAATCTTATTTATTAATTCCCATACTTTCCTCTCATTATCTTTCTTGTGATGAATGATCTGCATGAAGAATGGTTAGTATTTTATAAATTTTTTTGTTCTGTCATGTGGTCTTATTTTTCATTCCTAGTTAAAGGTCTTATTTTGCCACCTCTTGTTATTGCGACAAAATTGCAATATGTCTTTGCATTTTCACGCAAAAACCCATTGATCTTGCCTTAACTTTTTGTTCTTTTGTAATTTTTGTTTCGACAATATGATAGGCCTAAACTTTCTTGCGAAATTAAAGTCCCATGACATTGTCGTCTTGCGACGAAATCGCAGGACGTCTTTACACTTGCATGCAATGACCCATTGATCTCGTCTTATCTTTTCTTTTGTATTATTGCCTCTTCAGGATTGTTGCACAAATATGACAAGTCTTAATACTCCCGTGAGTAAAAAGCCTCATGACATTTGCGTCTTAAGACACTTATCAGTTCCCTAATGGAGGGTGCCGCATTTATCTTCCCCCTAGTTTCCCTTTCAAGGAGACATACTTCTGCCATACAAGACTATCTCCTCCCATCCAGTCTTAACAACAACCAGTTGTTTTCGCAGCCTCTTATCCCTTTTGCATGTATGGCTTATGGTTACGAGACTGCACCCTAAATGGGGTTTTCTTCGGGCCGAGTGCATCATAATCAAGACTTGCCAAGAATGGCCAGGGTAGTTTCATACGCCCCGGGCACCCTTGGCTCAACCATGTACCTCGGCGCCTTGATCATACTCTGCACTCCTTAGGAGAGTTCTTATTACCTTAGTCGCCCAACTTAAGTCATATGCTCAAGTTGAGAATCCAAGGTGCCTCTCCTGGATGGGCTTTCATTGACCCCAAATCTCCATGACTCAGGTTACAACAGCGGTATAACCTTATCCCTAAGACATGCGATAGATACCCCCTCCTATGACGTACTTTAGGTCTTACATTTTCCTCTTGCGAAATTTTATTCGCGAACTAGGGTGTACGTCATAAAGGTTCGTCCCATTCTAGTATGTCATTATTTTCTGATTTTCTCTTGCGAAATTTTCGCACATTCTCATTTTATCTTAATCTTGAATAATCTCGCAACAGCTCTTTGATACAACTTTTTGTTCATATTCATTTTGTCGCATCATACATTATTTCATTATCTAAGGTTTCTCAAAGTCCTTCACGTGTAATATTTCTTTAAATATAATCTATTCCACGGTCTGTCAAGTCTTTGACCAACATCTCTACCATCTGGATCCATCAATTTGTATGCCCCCGTTCCAATTATCTCTTTTATAACGTACGGTCTATCCCATTTTTTCGCTAGTTTCCTACCACCTTCTCGTTGGTAAATTGGTGTCTCGCGAAGAACTAAATCACCTGGTTGAAGTTCACGTGCTTTGACACGTTTATTGTATTCTCGGGATAATCTTCGCTGATAATTCTCCATATGCTGTAAAGCTCTTTCTCTCTTTTCTTATAGATCATCAAGTTTGTTTAGGATCATGCCAGCACTAAGATTCTTCTCCCATGCCTCCCTCTTTGTTGTGGGAATAGCAACTTCTATTGGTAACACTGCCTCAACTCCATATGTCAAACAGAAAGGTGACATTCCTGTAGCTTCTCGCCTAGTTGTGTTGTAAGCCCATATAGAATTATGTACATGTTCGCACCATGCTTTATGATGTCCTTCTAATTTTTTCTTCAATATGTCTGTGATTGTCTTATTTGTTGCTCCAGCTTGTCCATTGGCCCGTGGATATAGGGGGGTTGATTTTCCACACTTTATCTTGAATGCATTGAGTAACATTTCTATGTTCTGCCCTTCAAATTGTTTCCCATTGTCAGATACCAATTGTGCTGGAATTCCAAACCTGCAAATGATATTTTCAAATATGAATGTAAAGATGTCTTTGTCGCGAATGTGTTGTACTGCATTTACTTCTGCCCATTTTGTGAAATAGTCTGTTGCGACAATTAAGTATCTTTTTTGTCCAGATCCTGGTACAAATGGTCCCACAATACCTAATCCCCACTTTCCAAAGGGCCATATACTTGTTGAAGATGATAACGGTGCTCCAGGTGAATGTATTTTATTCCCGTTCCGCTAACAATATTCGAAACGTCTTGATATTTGATTCGCATCTTCATGCATATATGGCCAATAGTAACCTTGTATTTTTGTTCTGTATTCCAAAGATCTTCCTCCACTATGACTACCAGCATCTTCGATGTGTAACATTTTTAACACCTTTTCTCCTTCTTCTCGTGTCAAACATCTAAGTGATGGTCCATTAAATGATTTTCGATATAATATCCCATCTCTTAGTTCATAATTTGTTGCACGACTCTTTAATTTGTGTGCCTCCAATTTGTTTCTCGGTGTTTCCCATCTTGCTAAATATGCATGAAGTTATGTTCTCCAATCTGCGATATTTTATTCACCACCTTCTATTATCATTACATCTACCTCTTCTTCCTCTTCTTTATTGATTGATGGTGATATAAGTGTCTGGATTTTTATGCATCTCGCAGTTGGATCTGTCATCATACTTGAAATGAAAGCATAAGCATCTGCGAGTCTATTATCCTTCCTCGATATATGCCTCCATTTTATTTTTGGGATTTTCACTGACAATTCTTCGACAAGTTTCTTGTATTTCTTCAAAGATGGTTCATTTGTTGTGTATTCTTCTTTTATTTGGCGAATAACCAGTTGTGAATCACTGGTAATTCTAGCATTTTCTAATTTCATTTCTATTGCGAATTTTAGTGCATGTATCACAACTTCATATTCTGTTTCATTATTTGTGGATGTAAATTCTAATCTAAATGAAAAATCCATCTTCATTCCCTCCAGCGAAATCAAGACAATTCCAATTCCATTACCTTCCCCATTCGAGGAACCATCCACCAATATTTCCCATCTATTTGGTTATGTTAACAAATCTTTTGTATCTCCACGCTCTTCTTCTATATCCATCATCTCCTCTACAACTTCATCATCTTATAAAGGAAATTCTGCTAAAAAGTCAGCGACAACTTGTGACTTTGGTGAAGATAATACTTCATATTTAATTTCTAAATGTCCTACTTGCGCATTCCATCTCTCAACTATACCTGATCTCTTTGAGTTCTTCATTACCGATTCAATTGGTACCTTTGTCAATACTTTGACTTTATGTGCCTGAAAATATATGCGAAGTTTAAATGTTGCATATACCAATGCTAGAATTAGCTTTTCAATCTTTGAGTAATTTCTTTCTGCGGCATTGAATGTTTTGTTGATGTAATAAATTGGTTTTTCAACCCTTGCGTCCATTCGCAATAGCACAACGCTTAATGTATGTGAAGTGGTCGCAAGGTAAATTAATAATTCTTCTCCTGGTTCCGCTTTTTGCAAAATATATATATTCATCAAATGTTATTTTATTTCTTGGAAAGCTTTCTCACATTCATCTGTCCATCTGAATTTTATACCCTTTTTGAGTATGTTGAAGAAATGTTTACATTTATATGATGATCGCGAAATGAATCTTCCCAGCGAAGCCAAGAGTCCGTTTAACTTATGTACATCCTTCACCGTCGCTGGTGTTGGCATGTCGCGAACTGCTTGTACTTTCTCCGGATCAACTTGTATTCCTTCTTTGGATACAATGTAACCTAAATTTTTTTCTGATGCAACTCCAAAAATGCATTTTTCAGAATTCACCTTGATATTAAATTGCCGAATCTGTTCAAAAATTTCCTTTAGATCTTGTACATGATCTTTAGCTTCTTTACTTTTGACAAACATGTCATCTACATACACTTCTAACGTTTTGTGTATCCATTTTACGAACACTTTCTCCATCATTCTTTGATATGTTGCTCCAGCATTTCGCAGACCAAATAGCATTTTTGTATAACAGTATAATCCTCTTGGAGTGAAAAAAGTAGTATGTTATTGATCTTCTTCAGCAAGAGGAATTTGATTATAACCTTTGTACCCATCTAGAGAAGATATTCTATCATTTCCCACCGCCGAATCAACCATTTGTGGAATATCTGGTAATGGAAAACTATCTTTCGGACAAGCTTTGTTTAGATCAGTAAAGTCTATACAAATTCTTATCCCCTTATTATTCTTTGGGACTACAACCATGTTTTCTATCCACTCCGGATATTTGGCTTGTCTTATAATTCCCGCATCAAGCATCTTTTGCAACTCTTCTTCTATTTGGGAGTGATATGTCATTGCGATTTTTCTTATTCTTTGTTTAAATGGTCTTGCACCTTTGTCAATTTCCAACTTATGACACGCCACAGATGGATCTATTCCAGGAATCTCATCCATGTTCCATGCGAAAATATATCTATACTCTCGCAAAAGACTTCCTTCTTCATCTGCCTTCATCTTAGTTCCAATTCTTAGCAATTTGGGTTCTTCTTTAGTTCCAACATTCACTTCCTTTGTTGGTTCTACTGCGGTGTAACTGGACTTTGGTTCTTCCATGGATGTTGGTTATGTTATCACTTTCGCAAGTTAGTTTCCTTCTTCCAAAATTTCGCTAGGTATTCCTTTCCCTTCTTTTGCTCTAATCATGTAAATTTTAAACTCTTCCTCTTTCTTTGCCTCTTTCGCCATCTTTCTGCGAAGTTTTCGCTTCTTTGGACGTTCTTCATAATGTTTCACTTCAATTTGATAACATGATTTTGCATTATGAATATCTCCCCTTATTTAACCAATTCCGCTTAGTATTGGAAATTTAATGCATTGATGTAATGTTGATGTTACGACTTTAATTGCGTGTATCCATGGCCTTCCTAACAACATGTTATATGGCGATTCCATATCCACCATACACAGTGTTATCTGTGTTTCAATTTCTTGTAGCGAATTTCGCATCATTATTTTTCCTTTAGGTTTTGTTGTAGATTTTCCAAAGCCATGGATATGATACATTGAATGATTCATTTCTTCATCTTTGTATCTCATCCCTATGTATGCATGATAAAACATTATATCCACTGAACTTCCTGTATCTACTAAAGTTCTATTCACTGCCCATTCTTCCATGTTTTTTTGCGGATTTCTTCTTTTATTTCCGTGTGGTTACCGCGATTACCAAAAGAGATGTGTGGCTCAAATTTTCTCTTGGTATTTCTGCTGCTGTAAATGTAATTTTCTGCTTTTCCAAATCTCTTAAGGGCGATATCTTCTCTACTGTCATAATTTTCTTTCCTTCAAAGTCTCGTTTATGTATCCTTCCTCTAATGTTCTCATGAAATTCATTAATCATTATTTTTGTGATTACGCTACACTCCAACCTTCTTTTACTTTCATTGATCTGGATTGTCTCTTCCTCAACCACTTTGCTATATTTTTTCATCATTTTCTTGATTTGAACAATCTTTACAACGATCTTCACAATTTTCATAGGTTCAATCCCTGTTTTTAGCGCCAATATGTAGTTACAGGAAATCCCACACTACACCCCTCACAAGAATCCATACAATTAAGTCATTTTAAGATGAACAATCACAATCTTTATTGATTAATCTTCTGAATTTTACAAGAAAGGAAAGAAATGAAACTAAGAAATTAACAACTGCTCTAGACTTTCTCTCTCCTAATGACTTGCTTAACACTCGAAAATGATCCCCCCTCCTTATGCCTATTCTTCTTCTTATATAGGATAATTACATAGTGGATGACAGCTAAGATGTCCTTTAATTTCGGATCTGACTTGCGGTGTTCTTGCAAGAGCTCTAATGTTAATCTTTGCGAACACTCTAAACTTCGCAGAATCATCACGTTTTTTCTCATGTTTCTGCCATCGTCATCTGTTACGTCATTCTTCAATTAATCCTGTGACATTCGCAATATGTTGTTGGTCAAACTTCGCAAATGTGTCTTTCTTGCGATATTCTGGTCCTAGAATGTTATTAGCGCAGAGCGGCCGAAGGACTCAATTTTTTTCTCTCCCTGAAACGATCTATGTAGTTAGTGGCTAATAGTGTTTGACACAATAAATACTAGATATGTAGATAACTAAACGCTAGAACGAACAAAATCATTGATGTAAAAATGACAATGGAAAGAAGTTAATAGTTTACCGAAGAAAAGTGCGCTAAGGAATGGGCTACTATCACTTCATACTGGGCTGCAAATCACATTTCTAACAAATATATGTACTAAAAAAGTTTCTTCACCTGTGAGGGGGCGGGCTAAAGCTCCACTTAGCCCCCTCATAGGTTCGTCCATTATAAAAATGATTGTCCCATGGTATATATGACCAGCCAAGATATGAGACCCAAAACTGCTAGATGCATGCATACCCTTCCGCCTCTTCTTTAAGGTGACACCATCGTGCTTCCAGATGAATGATTTTTTTTTTTGGGACCATGGTTTTTTGTGTTCTTGGGACCATTAAGTTATTAGGACAACCATTGTTAGAGGATTTGGATGTCTTAGTAAGAATAAATAACTAAATTGTCTCTTTACTTAATTAAATATTTTATTTATTTATTTAGCCATTACACTATTTATTTATTATTTTTTTAATTTCCTTAATATTTTTTCATTTGGTACAGTTCGACTAGGTCATTTTTTTTCTAGACGAACCTCAATTTGTTCTTCATATGCGAACTTTTGTATATAACACCAATTGTTTTGTTCGGTTAAGTTGAAATTTCTTTCTCTTAACCAAACTTTAGTTTGTAGGAAAAAAATGTTAATTTCGGTTAGGTCGAATTATTTTTTTCTCATAACAGAGTTTTCCTCTGAAAACCTATGTGTTGAGTTCGGTTACGTTGCAATTTTTTTTTTGGTTAGTTAGAACTTTTCTACGAAAACCTATTTATTGAGTTCGGTTACGTCACTATTTTTTCTCATAACCGAAATCGGCTATGTCGCAATTTTTTCTTCTCAGCCTATAGTTTGTCAATATATCCTGTTACGTTGCAATTTTTTCTACCAACTGAACTTTCTTCAAATTACTTTTGAATTACTTCCATTAAATTCGGTTAAAAATAAAATAAAAATAAAATACATAACTCGGATGGATAAAGGATGTTAAATTTCACTTCATAATGACCTACCAAAAAAATAATTAAAATAATATCAGGGTATTTTGACAATTAACTAAAATATATGGATAAGGGAAATTGAATTTTACATTAGAATGACCTACAAAAAATGTTCAAAATTTTCATGGTCCTCAAACAGAAGACTATTTTGAGGCATACAAATTGATTACCCTAACTAATGTGGGTTGATATGGAGTGTCTAGGCTAGTTTAATTACTTAGATGATCTTGAACATAGAAAACTACTTAGCAAAGCCCAAAATATCAGCATACATGATAAAGTTTGTGAAACTTGAGATGAGAAAGAGACGACCAAACATCAGAGAGGAACATTCTCCAGACAGTCAAATTAACAAATCAAAGCGTTCTGGGTACTTCAACTTCTCAACATAGACTATACATTTGTAGTTGCATATTATCTCACAACTACACCCTCAGTAGAATCCATGAATTTGATATGATGATCTCAATTATTTGATGTGAAGATGAAGATTAAAGTACTAAAATTATAAAGAGACACAAAGATTTTTACGTGGTTCGATCAATGTGATCTACATCCACGATTCTTCACTAGTAATTGTATGTAATTACATGATTTTACAATTGAGACTCCATTAATGAATATTTGGAGTTCTAGAATTTTTGGGGAGGAAGATGATAAAGAAAATAAATCTCTCCTAACCTTTTTCTCCCTCCTCCTAAAATTATCTTCCCTTCCTAAAAAGATCTCTCTCTTCCTCTCATGCCTAAATGGCTATTTATATAATTTTACAAAATGTTAACAACTAAATTTGTCCTTCAACTTCGGACTTGATAACTATCCCGCGAATATTCGCAACTTTATTTTGCGAACTTCTTTTGCTTTCCTCGTGACTTCCTTTGCTCGCAAGATGTATTTTGTCTCCATAATTTCGTAAGTTATCATTTGTTGTGATATTCCGCTCCTACATCTTGCCTCTTTTTTCTTGAATATTGCTTGAAGAGCGATCTTTAAGAAAAAATCCGTTGTTGTAGTAGTCTTTGATCTTTGTTGATGAAAGAACGAGCAAAAGAATACTAGTCTTGAAAAGTATATACTTGCCTCTATTCTTTTGCAAAGTTCTGAAGCTTTTAAGAAGTAATTAGAAGTATCATCTTGCGAAGTATGAAGTGTGTGAAGTACCCTTAAAGAAGTATGAAGTATAAGAAATATAAAATATCCTTGAAGAAGTATAAGAAGTACTCAATCCTCGAAATATATAAGAAGTATGAAGTATCCTTAAGAAGTATAAGAAGTATTTAATCTTCGAAATATATAAGAAGTATGAAATATCCTTGATGAGGGTGATAAATATTGCCTCTGTTCATGTGAAATTATTATTCCATTTTTGGTGAGGATTCTTGCTGAGAAGATAAAAAACATAAAATATTTTCTTGGGTATCCATAGTTGCCTCTGTTCTTTATCTATGAAGGAAAATCCTTGATAAAATTTTGAATAATTAAATTGCGTCTCTATTCTTATGTTGCCTCTGCCTCAAGTGGTAACCCTACTAACTTCTGAATTTTTCGCAAATTTGAATTTTTCTAAATTTTCGGGTTTTTCTGCGAATTTCTCGAACTTCGAATAGTCTTTGCGAATATACTGTTGCGAATATACTGTTGCGAATGTACTTTTGCGAATTATACTGTTGCGAATTATGAATAGTCCTGCGAATTATGAATGTTTCTACGAAGTTTCGCGGTATTATCTTGTAAAATTTTGTAAAATACTTGTGCGAATATAATATTTATGTAATGATTATGTTATGAAAGGTGTATGTGATGCTTATGCCATAAAATGTTTATGCAATGCTTTTATGATGCAAATATGATGCTTGAATGATGCGAATATGATGCTTGTATGATGCAAATATGATGCTTGTATGATGCAAGTATGATACCTTTATGATGTTAATACTTATCTATTATAATGCATAGCTAATGTTTGTGTTACTTAGCTCATTTTGCTGCAGTAAAATTGATATATCTTTGAATTGCCTCTATTCATATAATCATCTTCGCAAGTTCATTTGTGTATTTTCGCGAATGAAATTGCCTCTTCTGGTATGACTTCGTGATATATATTCGTGTAAGAATTCTTCAATGATATTGATGGGATTGTCTTCTTTGTTAGGACTTCATGATATATCTTCTTATAAAAATTCTTCAATGATCTTGATGGAATAAACTTCATTAATTGTTGTGGTCTTATCATTCCTTCCTAAGTAAAGGTCTTATTTTGCCACCTCTTTTGTGATAAAATATTTGTGTTTGCGATAATATGACAAGTTTGAACATTCTTGCGAATATACAACCTCGTGACATTATCGTCTTGCGATGAAATCGCATGACGTTTTTACACTTTCATGTAATAACCCATTGATCTCATCTTAACTTCTTTGTTTCATTATGCGAGTTCTTTTTGTATGTTTTCCTTCTCTCTTTTTTTTTTTTTTTTTTTTTTTTTTTAGAATGCTCGCAGAACTTCATTTGTTGCACAAATATGACAAGCCTTTATGTTTTCGCAAACAAGAAGCCTCGTGACATTTGCGTCTTATAGCACGTATCAGCTCCCTAATGGAGGGTGCTGCCCTTTATCTTCCCCCTGGTTGCCCCTTCAAGGAAGCGTACATCGACCATTCAAGGTTAGCTCTTCCCATCCGGTTCTGCCAACAACCAGCTTTTGATCGCAACCTCTTATCCTTTTTTCCTATAGGGCTTATAGTTACGAGGTTGCACCCTATGGGGTATCTTTGGGCCAAGTGCATCATTTGCCAAGACTTGTCAAAAATGGCAGATGTGGTTCAACCTCACCCGGCACTCTTGACTCAATCGTGTACCTCGGCGCCTTGATCGTTTTCTACACTTCTTGGGAAAGACAGTATGCCTTAGTCGCCCAACCCAAATCCTCTTACACCGCATTTTATATTGCGTAATGTCGCTAGATTAGGTGAGAATCCAAGGTGTCTAACCCGGATAGGTACCCCATTATTGGGTTGTACCCCTAAAATTTTACCATGTACTAAGGGCCCTTGGTGGTGTTCCGGTTACCCTTAGCCACGTTTATAGGTACCCCCTTAAATGACGTACTTTAGGACTTTGCCTCTTACGAAATATAGCTTCGCGAACTAGGGTGTACGCCACAAAGGTTTGCCTATATAAAATTTTCTGCGGCTCTCTTTCTTTTTTGGAGGCTGATCACAGATTGCGGTCTTTTCTTCGCAAGTTAATCGCAATTGATTTTTGGCGGTATTTTTTCGCCTTTTAAAAATTCATCGTAATTTTTTTATGTACATAAAATGTTGAATGTTTTCATAAAATGTTTAGTATAAGAAGTATGAGAAGTATCCATATCACATCTTTAAATCAAAATTATTCTATAGAAATATAGGAATTTAATTTTCTTTGTTTTTTGTAATTTTGAAGTCTTTGAAAAATTTTGAGATCTTTAAATTTTTGTGATAAATTCATTTTTGAATCTTGCGATTGTATCGCTTTTCACCAATCCATAAAATCTTTGAAATGTTTTGAAATCTTAGAAATTGTAGAAATTTTGCGAGTATATCTTTTTTAGTAAATAAATTCAAAAATCTTTTGTCTTCCGTAGATAAAGTATTAAAGGAAATGGTACTTACCTTTTTACGGCTTGTTGTCGTCTCTTACGAAGTATATGACTTGGTTGAAAATTGAGAAGAAATGAGAAACAAAGCCTTGAAAAACTAGCCCTTGATCTGTGAAATAATCTCCCTTTTTATTCTTGCGAAATAACCAAAGATGTTGCGAAGTAAAAGAACATCTGCGAAGTGTTCATGCTGCGAACATTCACAAAATTAATTTTCTCTTCCTTTATCATCAGCTCGTTGCCTCTTCTAGAAGCGATTATTGATGCTCTCTTTCCTGAGCTCTTTGTTTGTTGTTCTTCCACATATCCTTTGATGTTTATTGTCTGCAAATAAAATATTTGCTAAGAGAAGCATGTTTACGAAGGAAGTATTTGCTAAGAGAAATATTTGCGAAGTAAAAATGTTTGCGAAGGAAGTATTTGCTAAGAAAAATATTTGCGAAGTAAAAATGTTTGCGAAGGAAGTATTTGCAAAGAAAAATATTTGTAAATGTGACTTCTCCTTAGTTGATGTTCATGGTGATCTCTGCTGTTAGCTCAAATTCTTCTTTTTTCGCTTGCTTTTATGCGTCTTTTGATTGTGCTATACGAAATGGCATCTTCTTGGTAATCTGTAGCCTCCTATAACTCTGTTAAGTGAATGCAATTGCTTAAACTTGCTGCTCCTGCCATTCGCAAAACTTGTGTTGTTCGAAACTTGTGTTGATTATTCGCAGAATTTGTTTGTTGTTCGTGACTTATGTTGATAATTTGCAGAACTTGTTTGCTATTCATGACCATTGAGGTGAATCGATTTGTTTAAACTTTCCTTGGATAATGTCTCCATCCCATTTCTTTGGTTCTGAAATATGCCTGGACCTGTTAATGAAACTTCTTTTCTTTACTACATTTGCTTCCCTTACTGCTACAGTTTAACTTTGCAATTTCTCAATTAACTGCCCACGAAGTAAAATAATTACGAACTTCCCTTTGAGCTTAATCTTATTGATATTATTTTGGTTTAATGAATATCCCTGAGCTTCGTAAACTCGTTATTGATATTATTTCGGTTTAACTCTTCGTTGGAATTGATGACGGAGTAATGAATCTCGTAATCTTGTATTTTGAATATCCCTTAATACTATTGATATTATTGCTGGAGTAGAATCTCGTATCTTTCCTCCCTCTAACTCCTCTAACTTCGATTTAAATATTAACCTTCCTCAAATCATCATGACTTTGCCAATGTTGATGACGAAATGGTCTTCATTGCTGCCTATTCTCTTGTTGCCAGTTGACAAAGCTACATTATCTCTTCTTCATAAGTCTATTTTCTTCTCTTCAACTCTATTTTCGTTCTTCCGTCTCTCTACCTTTCTTTGTTTCGCACAAACATTAATGAGGTTTTTGTATGCGGATAAAACTCTTTTGTTGTAACTTCCACCCCGTTAACTAGAAACACACAGTACTTGAACCAACAATACTTGAATCAGCAGTTCCAGTCTCATGAAATTTTCTTTAATCAATGAACATATAGCACCATCATCCTTTGAGCTACTGCATTTTTCCTTGCTGATGTACGTTTCCCTGTTGATTTCATCTTTGGATGTTTGATATTCTTCTTTCTTGGTAGTCCGTAGCTTAATAACTTCCTGACTTCTTATGCTTCGCAACGTTTCTTCCTAGGTCCTCTTCTTTCACGAAGTATCTATTCCCCTGACTATCTATTATTTCACGAAGTATATCATTCAAAGTTTAAACTTTACGTAAAACCTCCTCCCTTTGTTTCATTGGATCTGAGGTTAATTTTGCAAGTGATACTAAGAACCTCGCAGCTACTGATGGTTGTCTGCAACTATTAATTTTGATATTTTACTATTGTTTTCTTTCTTCACGTGAACCTTTCAGGACTTCTTCTTCCTTCCTCGTCATCTGAATCTACTGACATTGCCTATTTCATTAATGTATGTTTCTTCTTCTTCATTTGTTGCTATATTCCGTCTGCGATTGAATTTTTGACAAACTCAAGCCAAGGTTTCATGTTTGCATTACAGTAGATGATAGCTTCTCTATCAAACTGTCGGTTGGAGTTTTTTTTGTCAATTGAGTTGATTATTGATAACTTACTGGAGTTTCTCAAAATTAACTAAGTCACCTTCACTAACGTTTGCCTTGCTTCTTTAACTTGGATAACTTCATGGAACTCTTCATATAAAGTATTTATTTTCGCTGCGAATGTTCGCAACTTACTCATCTGAAGCTGTATCTTCTTCTCTTGATAGGAATGCTTTTAATTGATTTTGCTTCGTAAAATTGATGGACGAAATCCTATTTTGTATGGCTTATCACTGGAGTTGCCGTGACTTTGTCAATAGGAAACATCAAAAGTATTGGTAACCTTCTCCCATCGTTTTCTTCTTCAAAATTTATTGTTGATAAATGAGGTGAAGGGGATAATGAATCTTTCTGCAACATTTTACTTTCTGTAACTAAACACTCGCAAAAAATGAGGTGAATGGGAATCGAACTTGCGATGTCAAAGTTACTATCTTCATTACTGAACCATCTTTACTTCCTTCCGTTTCTGAAGGTTTTGACCTAGATTTTTAATTTTGCTTATTCTTATTCTTTGTATATCAAAAATTCATCAAAAAGAAAATTTTGTTCACATGATCCGAACTTGCGACCTCTCTTTTGTTCATTCATTTCTCGATCCATCTTTGCAAATCTCAGTTGGTGACTAAAATTGCATCGTTTTTTCTTTAATCTCATCTTTCTTTTATTTCTTCATAAATTGTTATCTGCTCCTGTTGTTATCAGATTTCTGCGATCCTCTATAGAAATTTCTTCAATCAACAATTTCTGCGATCATCTTCTTCTTCTGAGCACAGAATTCCTCAACTAAAAACTTCCATTTTTCCCTTGAATTTCACCACAACAATTAATCTTTTCTCTCATTCTCTTCATGTATTTGAATTGTTGATGATGTTATCCCCTGAAAATGTGGTTTCTTCCATAGAATTTTCCATTTTGAACCTAAAATTTGTAGATCTAAATAGAAAGTAAGGAAATTAACTAATCTTCATAGAAATTCTTGATTCAACAAGTTACAGGAAGGATAAATCCATTACTCTCTCCCTGTTTCTAGCGCCAATTATGTAGTTGCAGATTATCTCACAACTACACCCTCAGTAGAATCCATGAATTTGATATGATGATCTCAATTATTTGATGTGAATATGAAGATTAAAGTACTAAAATTATAAAGAGACACAAAGATTTTTACGTGGTTCGATCAATGTGATCTACATCCACGGTTCTTCACTAGTGATTGTATGTAATTACATGATTTTACAATTGAGACTCCATTAATGAATATTTGGAGTTCTAGAATTTTTGGGGAAGAAGATGATAAAGAAAATAAATCTCTCCTAACCTTTTTCTCCCTCCTCCTAAAATTATCTTCCCTTCCTAAAAATATCTCTCTATTCCTCTCATGCCTAAATGGCTATTTATATAATTTTACAAAATGTGAACAACTAAATTTGTCCTTCAACTTCGGACTTGATAACTATCCCGCGAATATTCACAACTTTATTTTGCGAACTTCTTTTGCTTTCCTCGTGACTTCCTTTGCTCGCAAGATGTATTTTGTCTCCATAATTTCGTAAGTTATCATTTGTTGTGATATTCCGCTCCTACAACATTTTTTGTTGTTGTTGAGAAAACGAGTCATTTGACCAATAAACTTTTTCCAGTTGATATGGAATATGAGTAAACTTTCCGCCTGGGTGAAATGGACAGGAGATATTTAAAGTGTAACTGAACGCAATACCCTTTATCTATCTTTTCTCTATTTTCTCTCCACCATCTCATTCTCTCCGCCATCTCAAAAAAATAGCAGACACATTGATCTATTTCTCCCCCTTCTATTTTCTCAACCACAATCACCTTGTTGCAAAGCTGAAATTGGTTTCTCCACTGTCTTCATCACCTTTATCCACCATTTTCATTGTCTTTTTTCATCGTGTACATCAACAGTATCATCACCGTTAAAATGGAAGACTTCATTGTTAAAATTGGTTTTTCTGTATGCAAACACCATTTCGAGCAGCCCAATTAGGGTTTGAAACAGATCAACTACACAAAATGTTACCTAGAACTCGTAAGTTCCCAAACCCTAACTTTATTTTGAAACTGGTTTGCGTCTTGCTATTGTATTTGTATTGGATGAAAATGGTTTTCAAAATTGCATGCTTAAATTTTTGACTGGTTGAAGCACATGGGTGTAATTGTATACACCATGCTTTACAGAATTAATCAAATCAAAACTATAAGCACACAAAACCCACTTTTAATTTGCTTAGATTTGTATAATTTTGTTTAAATTAAAGTTAGGGTTTGGAACACTAGTTTATTATTTTGCTTACATAATGGTTTATTCTTTGTTGAGTTTGTTTACATCCTGGTTTATAATCTAGTGCAATGGTGTACATATATGCATCCTTGTTTACATTTTGTTAAATATGTACCTATACGAGTTTGTACATACTTGAATTTGTTTGCATCTAATTGTAAATCCTGATGCACCTGGTTCCATCATGTGTTTTAGCTGGATGAAATAGGTTTCATCCAAAGAAACAATTGTTTTGGGGTTTGCAGAATACAGACCTCTAGGTATAATTGTTTTGACAGGTTTAACTAGCTAACATGTTTAATCTGTAGTTAATTTATGTTGGTTCAGCAGGTTTAAACTAAGAAGAAACCAATTTCATCATGGTTTAATATTTGATGTACATGGTTTCATCCAATTTTATATACTAGCTTAGTTTAGAGATTCAAGTTTATGTACATACTAGTATCCTTGTTGATTACTGTTGAAATAATGTATTTGTTAGAGAACTGCTCGGTCGAACTCGCAATCATTGATATCTCAAGCTTGTTGTCAAGTTTAGTTGCCAAAACTATAAGTCCTGATTTCTAGTCTACTTATAGTTAAGCCTCGGTTTAAGATAGAAAGTGTATTTGAGCATTAGACTTCACGACATTCATCGATCAAAGACGAAGAACTACTAAGGGGAGCTTGTGGAACTTCATCAACAAAAGGTATGTGGATACTTGAACTCATCTATCACTCAAAAGTCTATCTACTCTATCTCCTATTTGAGACAAAAGTCATATAGCTATATAGACTTCAATTATACACATTTGATATTTCGAGCTGAGTTTAACTCGCTTACATATTTCTCGAAATATGTGTTGGTAAGATTTCGCTTTTACCAAGTTCATCTTATATTCTTGACGAAAGTCAAAAGATGACCATATGAAAATCACCTGGCAACATCTTACATGATTTGTGCGAGACAGTCATTTGACGTAGACTCGGAATGTTTCGTATTGATCATTCGATCACTTATAAAAATTTCTTTGAAGCTAACAATTTGTGTGAGATATCTATTGTCGTCTTCCGAGAATGTTTCAATGATTGAAATGGGAGTTTAGAACAATTAGATATAAGTACAGTATGCGTATTTTCATATGTGTAATCCAAGTCCGGGAACCATGGTTTGCATACCAGTATGCGTACTGATTGGTTTAGCAAAGGTCCGGGAACCATGTACGCATACCGGTACGCGTAACGAAGTGAGATTCAAGTTCCGGGACTTTACTGAGTTTGGTGGTATGCGTACCGGTTCACGTACTGGCGAATCCAAACTTAGTCCGACCACTTAGGTATTGGTACCCGTTTGCATATTTGAGTGGGTTATGTTCTAAAATCGATTTTTTCATCAACTAATACATTTTTATATAATAAGGAATGCAATATTTTGCAAACCATGGCTATAATGTTCATGAATTGATTCGAGGGAATAAAAATCAATTTTTCTTTAATTATGTCTTGTATACTTCTATGAGAATACAAACAATTGAACAACTCTAGAACTAGTTTCATTTGAGTCATTTGAACTATTTGGTTAAGATGAATAAGGTTGATATGAAAGTGTTCATATGGCTAACTCCGGTTAACTATTGTTGATTCAACAAAGGTGCACACATTTAGGTACGGTTACTCATATATAAATGAAGTCACTTTTCATTTGTGTGTAACAAGCTAAGTTCGATCTAACAGTTGAAAGATATGATCTTGAGTCTAATCATGTTTTCATCTAACGGTGAATATTGAATGCTTTGTTACCAAGGTAACATTGATTGCAAACCATGATTTGAAGAATATATAAAGGAGAACTCAAGAAACTGGGAAACCTAATCCCCACACCTCCTGTGTGATACTAGTTGCGACTAGAGTCGATTCTTCTTTAACTTTAGGTTTTTCACGAAACCCTGTAGGTTAATGACTTGAAGACTTCATTGGGATTGTGAAGCCATACCCAACTATTTTCTCTATAGTTGCGTGTTATTATTTTGCTATTTTCTATTATATTGAGTACTATCTTCTCTAATATTTTCTCAAGATTTATTCTCTGATAGGTAAGATAAAAAGTAGTCAAAAACATCTTCGTCTCATCGTTTGTGATTCCATAATATCTTGTTTCGCTACGATTAAGATTATTGTGAGGTGATTGATATTTCTAGGGTGTTCTTTGGTAATATAAGTCTGGTATATCAATTGGTTCATTTTCACCTTGATTTATCAAAAGACAGAAAAAAACTCATAGGTATATTTGTGGGAGGCAGATATATCTATTCAATAGACTTTTCTGTATGATACAGATTGGTTTATCAAGTCTTCGACTTTGGGTCATATCAACTCTTAGTTGTGGGTGAGATCAACTAAGGGAATCAAGTGCATAGAATCTGGCATGGTTCTAGAGGCGTAAAGAACGCGATTGTACCTTAATCAATGTGAGATTGGTTAGGGCTCAACTACATTCCAGTCTGAAGTTAACTTGGAGTTGGCTAGTGTCTATAGTGGCTTAATACAATATGGTTTCAAATCCGGACTAGGTCCCGGGGATTTTATTCATTTGCAGTTTCCTTGTTAACAAAACTTCTGGTGTTTGTGTTATTTCTTTTCCGCATTATATTTTCTATATAATTGAAATATCACAGTTTGTGCATAAGTTCAATCAATTGGGAATCCAACCTTTGGTTGTTGATTAAATTGATTGACACTTGGATATTGGTTTTTGATACCGTCCAAGTTATTTCTTATATTCAATCAGGCTCGCAAATTCCTATTTGTTTGATTGCGGATTGAATTGTGAAATTGAGATATAACTCTTTGATATACTTTTATTAAGATTGAGTACGACTGTCTAGTTGATTCTCTTAAAAGTATATTGGAGTTAGTCTATACATATTGCTAAGTGAAATATTTGATGTGGTTGTTAGACCCCCCACTTTTTCAATTGGTATCAGAGTAGGCAAACACTATAAAACTAATAAGGTTATGTTTGACTGATCCCTAAAAGTCTATCCCTATGGGAAATTTCTTTGGGAAACTTGCTCTCGGCATCTGTAACGCACACCAGAATTCCTTAAAGAATGTTCAGAGCTTATTATCCATTAGACCTCTGGTTTCTCGGGATAATCTCGTTCCATCTAAGACCTTGGAAAACTTAGATGATGAGAAACAGTCTAAAGGAAAAATTAAAAGTTCTTCTAAGAA
Organism: Papaver bracteatum; assembly: GCA_023529315.1. NCBI lineage: Eukaryota > Viridiplantae > Streptophyta > Magnoliopsida > Ranunculales > Papaveraceae > Papaver > Papaver bracteatum. The sequence goes on along the minus strand of JAJJWX010001102.1, from coordinate 198,959 downwards.
AAATCGTTCGAAAAAACATAGTCAACGCTCAATGATTTGGAATCTCACTAGGTTAACTTTTAATCTTTTTGAGGAATACTATCGTGATGGATCAATTGACAAAGATATATTTACAGCTTTTGAAAGCGTTTTTAATTGATTAAGGAAAAGAATCTTCCTGATAAAAGTTCCGTACATGTCAAATCCTGTATTCATGATGTACGAACTTTGTATTCTACCAACTCATATGATATAAAATATTCTGATAAGTTCGGTATATGATCTAATTGTCGGAAATTGTCATTCCTTGGTCATAAGAAAAAAGATTCAAAAAATTCTATTAACCCTGATTATCATCATTTTTATGATTATACTTCTGGTACATTTCACAAATATCAACCGAAAAAGTTGCATGGAGATCTCTTTGCACATCTAGCCTCTTGATAACAAGCTTGGCTCTACCCCATTTATATATAACTTGGGATGGGTCAAGTAACGGTTTGATTACTTTTTGTGTTTGGGTTAAATTTTTTTAATATCTTTGTCTCTGAGAATTTTTTTTTCCTTGACAAGTCTTTTTTCTCTATCCAAGGTTAATGATGTAGTTTTCTTCTACTATCCTTTGACAAGCACTATATTGATCCTTTCAGTGTGTGAACCTTGGCAGTTTAATGCTTTAACATATACTGCATATTTTTGCAGGTCGCGGTTCATGAACGTGTCCAAGCCCATTTTTGGGTATATAAGAAGTATGGTTCGCGTACTCTTCTTCTTCCCCTTTCAGTCCGCGTAGGTGAACTATTTTAGGGTTCATGTATTATCTCCATTAAAATTATTCTTTGGAGATTCAAAAGACTTGTATTCTCAATTTCTAGGTCTCATGGGACATTTCAAGGTTTCAAAGAAGGTTCCAAAAAACTTGGATTCATCATCTTCTAGCATAACTATTCCTCAAAATAAAATTCTATTAGAATTAGATTTATCAATGAGTCTAGCAGTAAGATATTTGAAAGTATTTCTTCTAGTGGGTTCATTCTAGTAAAGAAATTGGATATGGTTAGTGGTCATAAAGAAGATTTGGTTTGTTTTGAACAATTTAATCTTGGAAACATCTTTAATAGTATTGGGGAAGGTTTTGACACTCTAACAAGAATATTTTATGCTAAAATCCATGATGTTGATGTTGATCTTGATGACATGGAATTCAAGACCATGATAAATAGAGAAAGGATTCTTGTTAATAGAGAGTTGATTTCAAAGATTACCAAAATCCATTTGGGTAATTTTCGCCTTTCTAGACCAAGTGAATAAGGACCATCCTATTAACCATTTCTAATGGTCTTTGTGGTAAAAGTGTTGATTGGATTGATGGAAAATTTCTACTAATTATCTTAGTCTTGTCTTGATGGCCTTTGAAAAACTTGGTATATCTGATTTTTGTCCCTCCACAATTGAGAATTCTAGGTGGAGTCGTAAGTTTGGGAGTTGGTCTATTTTATCGAATTGGGTACTCAAAGTCTTGACGTTTGTGGATTTATCTTTCTTCAAATGGTTTCGATGACGTCTTCCAACAAAAAGTTAGGCTTTTCTTGTTTGACAGGCACGTACTCCATTGATTATATTGGCAACAATATTGGAACTCCCAAGCTTGTTCGTCCTTGTACCTTCAAAGGTATGAAGGAGAATGCTTGTAAGAGACAAAGATACCCTTGACGGTTCTTGTGATTCTACCACCTTGAGTCTTCTTCTTCAAATTCAAAAGGGTGTATATAAGATCAATTCCAAGGTAAAATGTTTGCAAGAACAATTATGTGTAATTTCCACCAAGTTCCCCGAAATCAAGGAAGACATGGATAAGATTCAAGCTACTTTGATGGTTTTCGATGATGAAGATGAATCCTAAAGTTCTCTTTCTCTTATCTTATCCAATTTTGTCTATGAAACTTCTTATGAGAATTTATTCTTGTGTTTTAAGAAGGATAACTAGGGTTTGGAATAACCATTATTGTGAGTACACATAGCTATTGCCAAAGAATTTCATCTTGCAATGTTTTTAGATAGGTTTATTTGAATTCTAAATTTTATTTGGAAGATGATTTTGCAGTATTAATCTTTATGGTTTCATATATTGCAACTTGTTATGGGATATGTGTGTTTGCGTCCGTGAACTATGATTATCCCATATATGTGAAAAGTTAATCCTAGTGTGTCATTATGCAAATATTGATGAAGATAGAATGGACTTTTGATCGCAAATATTAAATCTATTGTATGTCCTTATGCAAATATTAATGAAAATAGAATAAATCTTTGATTATTCTGCAGTATTGGTCTTTCCATGATCCACATCTTTGTGTATGTACTATGCGGCTCCATAAGTTTTCTTATGTCGAGCATTTCCGATTAAATTAATCATGGATTCTCTTGTGGTTAATTTAATTGAGTATTTTGGATACAAATTCATGTTTCATGTGATTTTTTAATGTCTAAAGAAATCCTTTTTTTCTTGTAAAAGTAGCGTCGCTCTTGTTGTTCTTTCGGAAATGACATTTTATGGGGGAGAATTCTTAATTAAACTTGTGCATAATTGTTAAATCTTTGTAGGGAGTGCGACTGTGGAACATTTTAGGAGTTTTCTTGTGTCTCTATTAACTCCTTGATGAATGCATTTAGTTTCGGCTATATGATTGCATCTAAAAAAAGTTGATATGTTTTCTTTTGGTCATGAAGTATCTCCATGAGAATTTCATTAGGATCCCACTAGTTTTCGTACCTTTGTCAATTTATATTGACAAAAATGGGGGGAATTAATGTGTAGTTCACACTACAAATACATATGGTTTATGGATCATTATGTAAGGGGGAGTGATTTTCATGTGAGATGAAGTATTTACTAAGGGGGAGTGATGCATATCACCATAGTATTGTTGTCAAAGTTGTGATACAATTGGACTTTGATGATGTGTAATAATACTATGACACTATATAATAATGATTGAGAGCTACTGTTTTCTCATTGTTATAGCTACGGATCTTCAACAACTATGATGCTGAGTTGAACACATTCAGAATCATTGGAGTACTGGGAGGTGATGAAGATTTCGTGTAATGTTGAAGAACCAAGGAGATCAAGCATTTGGATGAGAAGCTACAAAGTTTATTTATTTTGTAATCCATATGTATTGATAGTTTTGTCACTAAAATTGATAAAGGGCGAGATTGTTAGAGCACTGCTCGATCGAACTCGCAAGCGATGCTATCTCAATACATATTTGAGAATCACTAGAGTACTTGGAAGTGATGGAGATTTCGAGTAATGTTGAAGAACCAAGGAAATCAAGCATTTGGATGAGAAACTACAAAGTTTATTTATTTTGTAATCCATATGATATGTATTGATAGTTTTGTCACTAAAATTGATAAATGGCGAGATTGTTAGAGCACTGCTCGGTCGAACTCGCAAGCATTGCTATCTCAAGCTTTTTTCCCAGTTTAGTTGCAAAAACTATAAGTCTTGATTTCTAGTCTACTTATAGCTATGTCTCGGATTAGAATAGAAAGTGTAATTAATCATTAGACTTCACGGCATTCATCGATCAAAGACGAAGAACTACTAAGGGGAGCTTATGGAACTTCATCAACAAAAGGTATGTGGAGACTTGAAATCATCTATCACTCAAAAGGCTATGTACTCTATCTCCTATTTGAGACAAAAGTCGTATAGCTATATAAACTTCAATTATACACATTTGATATTTCGAGCATAGTTTAACTCGCTTATGTATTTCTCGAAATATGTGTTGGTAAGCTTTCACTTTAACCAAGTTCATCTTATATTCTTGTCGAAAGTCAAAATATTATCATGTGAAAATCGCCTGGTAACATCTTACATGATTTGTGTGAGACATTCATTTGATGTAGACTCAGAATGTTTCATATTGATCATTCGATCACTTGAAAATTGCTTTGAAGCTAATATTTTGTGTGAGATAGCTATTGTCGCCTTCCGAGAATATTTCAATTATTGAAATGGGAGTTTAGAACAATTATATTTAAGCACAGTATGCGTACTTGTATATGTATAATCCAAGTCTGAGAACCATGGTACGCATACCAGTATGCGTACTAATTGGTTTATCAAAAGGTCCGGGAACCAAGTACGCATACCGGTACGCGTACTGGCGTGAGGTTCAAGCTCCGAGACTTTACCGAGTTTGGTGGTACCCGTTTGCATACTTGAATGGATTATGTTCTAAAATCGATTTTTTCATCAACTAATACATTTATATAATAAGGAATGCAATCTTTTGCAAACCGTGGATATGATGTTCATGAATTGATTCGAGTGAATCAAAATTGATTTTGCTTCAATTTTGTCTTGTATACTTCTATGAAATATAAACAATTTAACAACTCTATAATTAGTTTCATTTGAGTCATTTGAAATAGTTATGGTTAAGATGAATAAGGTTGATATAAAGTGTTCATATGGCTAACTCCGGTTAACTATTGTTGAGCCATCAAAGGTGCACAAGTTTAGGTACTGTTACTCATATATAAATGAAGTCACTTTTCATTTGTGTGTAAAAAGCTAAGTTCGATCTAATAGATGAAAGATACTAGCTTGAGTCTATTCAGGTTTTCATCTAACGGTGAATATTGAATGCTTTGTTACCAAGGTAACATTGATTGCAAACCCTGATTTGAAGACTATATAAAGGAGAACTCTAGCAACTGGGAAACCTAATCCCCACACCTCTTGTGTGATACTAGTTGCGACTAGAGTTGATTCTCCTTTAACTTTAGGTTTTTCAGGAAACCCTTTAACGACTTGAGGACTTCATTGGGATTGTGAATCCAAACCAAACTATTTTTTCTGTATTTGCGTGTTCTGATCTTGCTGTTTTTTTATCGTATTGAGTACTATCTTCTCTAAGATTTGCTCGAGATTTATTCTCCGTTAGTAAAGATAAATGTAGTCACAAACATCTTCGTCTCATCATTTGTGATTCCACAATATCTTTTTTCGCTACGATACAATTAAGATTATTGCGAGGTGATTGATATATCTAGGATGTTCTTCGGGAATATATCTCTAGTATATCAATTGGTTCTTATTCACCTTGATTTATCAAAAGACGGAACAAAACTCACAAGTATATCTGTGGGAGACAGATCTATCTATTCAATAGACTTTCTGTGTGAAACAGATTGGTCTATCAAGTCTTCGACTTTGGGTCGTAGCAACTTTTAGTTATGGGTGAGATCAGCTAAGGGAATCGAGTGCACAGAACCCGACGTGGTTCTAGAGGCGTAAGGAACGGAACTGTACCTTAATCAATGTGAGATTATTTAGGGCTCAACTACATTCCAGTCCGAAGTTAACTTGGAGTAGGCTAGTGTCTGTAGCGGTTTAATACAATGTAGTGTTCAATCTGGACTAGGTCCCGGGGTTTTTCTGCATTTTCCGTTTCCTCGATAACAAAACTTCTGGTGTTTGTGTCATTTATTTTCTGCATTATATTTTCTATATAATTGAAATATCACAGGTTGTGCGTAAGTTCAATCAATTGGGAATCCAACCTTTGGTTGTTAATTAAATTGATTGACACATGGATATTGGTTTTTGATACTATCCAAGTTATTTCTTATATTCAATCAGGCTCGAAAATTCCTATTTGTTTGATTACGATTGAATTGAAAATTTGTGATACAACTCTTTGATATACTTTTCTTAAGATTGAGTACGACTGTCTAGTTAATTCTCTTAAAAGTATATCAGAGTTAGTCCATACAAATTGCTAAGCGAAATATTGGGTGTGGTTGTTAGACCCACATTTTTTCAGTATTGATATAGTCTGTTTTGAAATTGATTTCATCAATGCTTTATAGTAAGATGAAATTGGTTTTACTAGGATGAAACCAGTATCATCCTGTTTTGCATTGAGCTAAAATTATTTTCATCCATGCTTATACTAGGATCAAACTAGTTTCATCATGTTTTGGATTAAGCTAAAACTGTTTTCATCAAAGTTTAAGAAATATGATAATGGTTTAGTCCTTTTTTTTGTATTATTAGTTGATGAAATACATACATGCTCAAAGTATCTATTAATGTTTATACTTGAATGAAACTGGTTTCATCTTGTTTTCAGTTAATATAAAAAAAACTCATCCAAAATTAAACAAGGGTGAAACTGGTTTCATATTATGTTTTTATTGGATACAACTGGTTACATCTTGTATTTTTACTGGATGAAATTGATTTCATCATGTGCTGTCACTGGAAGATCATGGTTTCATCCATGTTTTATCATGTATTAACTTTTTTTTCACTTACATAATACAAACTAAATCAAGACTTGGTTTTCTAGCCGTTTCTATAGAATGGATATTCTTTACCTTATGATGTAGGAATTTATCACTCCCTTAGTGATAAGATTATTGTCCTAGAAAGAATCTGTCACTCCCTTAATGATAAGATCATGCAAATTTAATTTTTAATGATAAGAATGTTTTATATTACAAATCCAGTAGCCGAAGCTCTTGATTTCAATAGGTTTGTTGGCTTTTCATCCTTCAATAATGGAAAATAAGTGTCCATATTACTTGCTGCACATCAATGGTTATTTGAACGTATTATTATCTAGTACTTTGACTGCTTTTTAAGTGTTCCTAGTTGTTGATTTTTCATGTTTAAAGGAAAATCAGCGGATAGTTGTGTACAAAGATATTGTTGATGATTTAATAAATTTGATTATCGTATGACTTATAAATTTTATTTGTATAGATTCTCAAAAGTGGGTCTTGATTGTATCCCTAAGAAGTGGACTACGGGGTTGTTGATGGTGGAATTCTGTTCAAGGCTAAAATTGTAAAAGGCCAATTTTTGTAAGCTGACGTCCTGCAAAGGATAAAGCCTTCAAGCAATGAATACTTCTTGCCATATTAATTCATTGGAGCATGTGCAACCATCCCTGAGAATTAAAACCTACCCATAACGGAGCATGTGGCAACCATCCCGACGGATCATGTGGCAACCATCCCGGTTTTCTGTAGGTATACAGCATTACTATTAATGCTTTAATTAAAGCCTTGTGTTCGACATGCAAACACCCGTAGGCTGCCTGACGGCAGGTTATACTAGCCCCGTCGAACGCATGCAAGATTACCCATGTTAGTCTCACTTGCTGAAAACAAACTCAGAAATATATCTCATTCGCCCAACTTCGCATGCATAGATGGAGGGTGTAGATATAGATTCAGGGGGTCTTGAGCATGCTACCATGATCACCGCGGACCCACCTTCATACATGACCGAATGGTCAAGGCCAACTACATTTGGTCCTTCCAAAATGTGCGCTCAAAGTGAGCATGACGCACGGCTAGGGTTCCTTTTAATCGTGAACGTCCAACTTCGCAGGCGTAGTTGGACGGCTTAGATTATACCCTAAAACAAGTAGTAAAGTGATGGTACACCATTGGCGGGCCCACTTTCTACCTATATGACCGACTACCTCATAGGAAAGCCGTGGTGCAAGAAACAGTTGCCCAAACAAGGCTAGATTAACGCCTTATGTGAGAAGATCCAAAACGATCACGACCATCCGACTTCGCAGGCATAGTTGGATGGCTTAGATTGCGCCCAGGGTCATAGAGCAAGCATGTGCATGCTCACTGTCGACCCAAGATGTTGCATACCTGGTCGGTCTCCCCAAAGGAGGTGCACGCAACCCAAAACCGCTCGCCCAAATTGGCCGGTCCAAAACCCTAATTAGGGTTTGCGGCGCAGAAACATCTCGAGCGTCCATCTTCGCAGGCTTGGACGAAAGGAAAAGATGGAGACTTAGAAGGAACCGAGCATGCTAGCATGACCGCCGTGGGCCCGACTTCACACGTACCTAATCGGCCAAGACCGGCAGTGGTCAAGCTAATCGGTACGCGCGCCCAAAGGTGGCATGTCACGGCCCCTCCATAAGTTCTAATCTCGACCACTCGTCTTTGCCACCTGAGTCGAGTGGCTCAGACTAAATCTTTGCGAGTCAAGCAGGCATGGGGCATGGGCGTGAACACCATTGTACCGCCTCCATGCAGGGATGATCGGTTCCTCCATTGGAACTCTCCTAGCATGCAAACGTTTGGGTTGAAAGAGGCAGCATGCGCGCCTCTCATCCAACGATCGCAGGTAGGGTTGCAAACCATCTCGTCCGTCCAACTTTGCAAGCTTGGACGAATGACTTAGGGTACAAATCAACCAGCAAACAAGGTATCACCATTATCACCATCCGTCACTCTTATTCACAGGGTAACCGACCAAGGCATGGGTTGTCTATACAGCCTCCAAACGGTCACCTGAAGATGGCTGCATGCGATTTTATACCAAGTTCACGGTTCACCCTGCACTATTTCCTGTGGGTCCCGCGATCCACACACTCGAGACATTAATCGCGTCACAACTGGGGGATTGGTCTGGCGGTTTACAGCGTGCAGCGTGCAACACGCCATCACAAGATCGTGTCAGGGAAACATGGGCGGTTAGCGATGATAGGAGAAGTGGGCAAGCAACCGTGTGGCACTAACACACAACTCCACTTCCTCCATCACTCCACTTCCTCCACTTTCCCACGAGAGACTAATGAAAGCTTATCGACTTGTATAAATAGGTTCTCCTCCCTATTTACAAAGACAGAAGTTCGAACTAGAACACCAAGTGTTAATACCATCGTATTCAACACCCAGAGCCTGCCTGCAATATTTGCTCGCCTGCTCAACCTTCTGTTAACAAGTCATCAAATAGCCTTCATCTTCATACTCTCAACACCTTCTTCGCTTCCCTCCCTAAGATCAACCTCACATCCTTCACCTGTGACCGAAACAAATCTGGAACGGCCGTGTCTTCGGTTTAGGCCAGAATTGTATAGATTATCTCTCGAATCAAAGTGCTCATCGTGCAGCACATTTGTTGAAGGTTTAAACTCACTTCTCATCCACACACACCCAAAATTACCTAAACCGGCAGAAGTAGTTTTCTCCCACAAATAATTGGCGACAACAGTGGGAGGTTAATCTCTCGGTTGTGAAGTCGATTTCTTCAATACCAATTCAATTTCTCTGATTTCAAGGATGGTGGATCTAAGGTCTGGAGTAGCAACCAACGATGGAGTTAGCACCGACAACGTTTCTGGTGGCGCTGATATCCCGATTACTGGTGTTACAGTGCAACCCGCCAGTGCAACCAATATGTCTCATGGAATCACGTATTCTATCATCAGTACCAGTGGAGCAGGAGCAGACATTCCAACAGGCGTGACACCTCCCATGACAAGAGCCAGAGCGGCCGAAAATCCAGGCATTTACTCAAGCATGACACTTCCGTCCGTCACCAGAACAACTATTACTTCCCCTTCAGGACGAGGATCTGGAGGAGCCAGAGGAGGACAACCTCCTATCACCATGGTGGACTTGATGGAGAGACAAGAAACCCTCGCTAAAGCTCAGGCAGACATGGCAACCTCTCAGAACGAGGTACTCACCTTCCTTAAAACATTAACCGATTGATTACCACAAGAGTCGGGACATCCTCAAGGGCCAACAAGAAATACGTTTAGCACACTTGGATCAGGTGCCTCAGTTACGCAAGCCTACCTGAACGAAGAGTCTTATGCTGCTGACCACGCAAGAGAAAGGGACGAGCGTCTCAGGGAAAGAAGCCAATCGTCCAACTTTATTACACGTGAAGATCTGGAGAGACTCCTCCAAAATCGTGGCAAAGAAAATACGATGGACGCGCATCGACATCAGCCTCCATATCCACAAGACATGCAACGGATTCCTCTTCCCAGGGGATACACCTCCCCTCAATTCATCCTTTACGATGGTACCGGTAATGCTCGTGAACACGTCTCTCGATTCTTAGAATCCTTAGGAGAACATGAATACAATCACGTTCTCCGCCTGAAGGAATTCTCCAAATCACTTACGGGGAGAGCCTATACGTGGTACAACAACATCGCACCCGACATCATATCCAATTGGAATGAGATGGTCAGCGCATTTTACAAGAAGTACTTCTTTGTATCTGAGCAAGTTACTTTCTCTGACCTGGAGAGAATCTCCCAACGGAACAATGAACATCCAAATGATTTTTTCAAAAGGTTCAGAACACAAGCGTTGGACTTCCATGAACCAAATGTCACAGAACGACAGCTGGTGAAATTATGCATCAACGGAATGATACCCATATATCGCGCCTTGCTGGAAAACTTGGGATTCCAGACGTTCTCAGAGCTCCATGAAGCAGCCAAACGTTCGGCCACTACCGCCCCAGCATTATTGGAAAGAACCAGAATCGTTCAGAGCTACGATTCACGAGATAATCGGGGAAACAGGCGCCTCATCAACAAGCAGTATAATACTGGCCCTTCTGTCAGTGTAGTAAGCGAAGGCGGAAAGAGAAAAGCTCCAGCGGAGGCAGAACAACTACCCAAGCGTGCGGCTCAAACGCATAAAGCTTCGCCTCGAAAAGGAACATGCAAAGATCCTGCGCAGAGCACCGAAGACACAGGCTTCCCGTTTCCGATAAATGAAGTAATAGAACTCTTGGAGGCATGGATTCGGGATGATGTTATCAAGCTACCTCCTATCATACGTCCACCAACTGAGAAAGACATGGCAGACCCTAAGTACTGCCATTATCATAGGTTTGTCTACCACCCAACTAAGGATTGAAACAAGCTGAAAGAAATATTCAAGGAAAGGATAGCAGCAGGAGAGCTCCAATTGGGAAATGAAGGAGTTCACAGAGACCCCCTTCCTGTCCGAAGTTGCATGATCTCTGGAAGCTCTGTGCGCAAGACTGTACAATCCATGATGGAACACCTGTGTGAAATCTTGTACCTTTCCAAGGTACAACGTCAAGATATGTTCATGGCCCTCAACCGTATTGTGTCAGGCAGGCGCTTATACCCAGGAATAGAAGTCGTTCCAGCATCTCAAGCCTCCTTGGAAGACAGCGCCAACAAAGGAAACTGGGGATTTTTGACCTTCGCCCATCTGAAAGATGTCAAGTTCGATAGCACATTAATCGATGCAGCTTCTGAATTCAACATCGTTACTATCAAGACCCTGCAAGCTGCGAAAATCTCAAAGCAGGAGGCTACCCGTGGTCCGACTGTGATCAAGAACCCAACATGAGAATTTGTGGATGTTTACGGATACATTGACCTTGATGTCAAGATTGGTAACACGCCAACACAAGCTAGATTCCATATAATTAAGGAACATCCGGATTACGACATGATTCTGGGGCGCCCTTGGGTACACAAGGCGCATTCCTTACCAATCTCAGTACCTGAAAGAATCTCCAACAAGCCAGATCCGATAATTTCCAACAAACCTTGGAGAATCGAAGACTGCCTGTTGCCCCCATACCAACAACTCACAGGCATAACGCAACTCCCTGGTGAAATCCATTCGTCCTGCGTCAAGATATTCTGAGCCCAAGTAAGTCTCATTGAACTACCCTCTTTGCAAGTAGTGAATGATTGTCCTGCTAGACCATCGGGGACTGTTTCACCTGACAGGCGGGCCACCACCAAGAGATGTGAATGGAGTGCTGGCCCCTTTAAGCGCTTTACCAAAGGTTTGGAAGCATTCAAGAACGACACGTGTCATAAGGAAGCTGTTGTACCAAGTCCAAATCCGTTTCAAATCAGAGATATGGTAACAAAGGTAACCACGTTCCAAGTTGGGAAAATGGCAGTAAGAATAACTGCCCAGTCTGATATGCCTGCAAAGGAAGAGGAAATATTCTTAGTGGCAGATGTTATCTTGGGAGGTTACTGCAAGATCATCAATGCAGACGAACTCTAAGGTGTGATTGTTCACTCACGATGGCTCAAGCCCTACCTTACTTGAATACACGACATCACCTCTCTAATCCCCCCGTGGGATTCCTCCAACAATTTTCCTTTTCACAATATTTGTAATTCCTTCAAAATGATGGCACTGCTTGCCTTCATACTTATTAGGGTTCCAATATTTCTTCAAGTAATCAAGATTTCTTTCCTTTTACAATTTCTCATAAAATCACACAAAGTTATGAGTCACCTTCAAACCACCATTACCCAGAAAGAAAACCCTAAACCCTTATACCAAATCTTCATACCAGCCTGGTAATATGGGAGGAATAAAACATGTAAAAGGGGGGGAGGAAGGTATCCTACATGATCTACTTCAACGGAGCCAGACTCATGTCAAGGGGCACAAACAGAAAAATATGCATGTTTCGGAAGCAGCACTGAATAAAACTTTGTTCAAGATATGCAAGCAAAAGCAAAAAAGAAAAATTCAAACTCAGCCGCCACTGAGTATATAAAAAAAATATACAAAGAAGAATAACAGAGAAACTCAATTGCTGGTTGCGTCTTCATCACTGTTGGGATCCAAATATTGTGCCGCTTTCTCCAGAGACGCCTCAACTTCTTCGGGCACAGCAGCTACCGCCTCAAGATCTTCAGCATGCGTATCCTTTGCACCTTCTACAGAATCCATTGCAATCGTGGAAATCACACCAATCACTTTAGGATGTTCAGTCTCATCAGTATCAGGGTCAAGGATTATCACACCACCACGTATTGGGTAATCACACTTTCCATCACCTGCAGGACCTTCGTGTTCAACCCTCAGTCTCTTCAACCGAGCTGCCAGCCCTCCAGCTCTCGAGCTTACTGGTGCTTGTGACACCTCGCGTTTTCACTTCGCTCGCAACGCTTATTCATGTCTTTGTTTCTCCTCTATATCGATCGCAACTGAAAGAGCACGGAGCCGCCCCCTTACAATGGTTAAATGCAAGACAGACATTCCATGTGCGGCATGACTGACTTCACGAAGTGGCAAATCAATTTTAGCCATCACCTCTTCATGTGCGTTAGCTTCTGGTTTGTCAACTTTAAAACTTTTTTTCTGAAGAAGCTGCAGAGTGATCATCACCAACTCCTTTCATGATGTACTGCAAAAAAGAGAGGAAGGTGAGTTACAGCGGCACATAAAGAATATTCTAATCACAACTACCGCCAATCGATTAAGAAATCAACGTGTGAAGCAATACCTGAGATGTTGAAGAAGATCGCCTAATGAGAAGAATACAGAAAACTTCTTTATATGCTTCACGATCCAACAAGATCCCCAGGAGAAAACAATTCCGCCTTACCGCTTTCTGAGGCTATTGAGTCGGGATTGTGATCAACAATGCTTATCGAATGCACGATGCTTGATAGGCATATGAGAAGGCACACAGAAAGAGGAAGGCCAAGGTGGATCGACCCATCAAGCTGTACTTCCCCAGCCGAGCTTTGCCATTGGAAGGATCAACTCAACCGGCTCCAGGGCATTTGACGCAAGTGACATACCTTCTCCCACACGGTAAACATGTATTTACTCTGGATTTAATTGGCTTTAATTATTTTGTATGCAAATTGTCACCATCTCATGCCTACCCTATAATAGTGTAATCATTGCATGCTAGGCAGGGGACTTAATGTTGATGGTGGAATTCTGTTCAAGGCTAAAATTGTAAAAGGATAATTTTTGTAAGCTGACGTCCTGCAAAGGATAAAGCCTTCAGGCGATGAATACTTCTCGCCATATTAATTCATTGGAGCATGTGCAACCATCCCTGAGAATTAAAACCTACCCAGAACGGAGCATGTGGCAACCATCCCGACGGAGCATGTGGCAACCATCCCGGTTTTCTGTAGGTATACAGCATTACTATTAATGATTTAATTAAAGCCTTATGTTCTACATGCAAACACCCGTAGGCTACCTGACGGCAGGTTATACTAGCCCCGTCTAACGCATGCAAGACTACCCATGTTAGTCTCACTTGCTGAAAACAAACTCAGTAATATATCTCATCCGTCCAACTGCGCATGCATAGATGGAGGGTGTAGATATAGATTCAGGGGGTCCTGAGCATGCTACCATGATCACCGCGGACCCACCTTCATACATGACCGAACGGTCAAGGCCAACTATAGTTGGTCCTTCCAAAACGTGCGCTCAAAGTGAGCATGACGCACGTCTAGGGTTCCTTTTAATCGTGAACGTCCAACTTCACAGGCGTAGTTGGACGGCTTAGATTATACCCTAAAACAAGTAGTGAAGTGATGGTACACCATTGGCGGGCCCAATTTCTACCTACATGACCGACTACCTCATAGGCAAGCCGTGGTGCAAGAAACGGTTTCCCAAACAAGGCTAGATTAACGCCTTATGTGAGAAGATCCAAAACGATCACGACCATCCGACTTCGCAGGCATAGTTGAATGGCTTAGATTGCGCCCAGGGTCATAGAGCAAGCATGTACATGCTCACTGTCGACCCAAGATGTTGCATACATGGTCGGTCTCCCCAAAGGAGGCGCACGCAACCCAAAACCGCTCTCCCAAAGTGGCAGGTCCAAAACCCTAATTAGGGTTTGCGGCGCAGAAACATATCGAGCGTCCATCTTCGCAGGCTTGGACGAAAGGCAAAGATGGAGACTTAGAAGGAACCGAGCATGCTAGCATGACTGCCGTGGGCCCGACTTCACGCGTAGCTAATCGGCCAAGACCGGCAGTGGTCAAGCTCCTCGGTACACGCGCCCAAAGGTGGCATGTCACGGCCCCTCCATAAGTTCTAATCTCGACCACTCGTCTTTGCCACCTGAGTCGAGTGGCTCAGATTAAATCTTTGCGAGTCAAGCAGGCATGGGCGTGAACACCATTGTTCCGCCTCCATGCAGGGATGATCGGTTCCTCCATTGGAACTCTCCTAGCATGCAAACGTTTGGGTTGAAAGAGGCAGCATGCGCGCCTCTCATCCAACGATCGCATGTAGGGTTGCAAACCATCTCATCCGTCCAACTTTGCAAGCTTGGACGAATGACTTAGGGTACGAATCAACCAGCAAACAAGGTATCACCATGATCACCATCTGTCACTCTTCTTCACAGGGTAACCGACCAAGGCATGGCTTGTCTATACAGCCTCCAAACGGTCACCTGAAGATGGATGCATGCGATGTTATACCAAGTTCACGGTTCACCCTGCACTATTTCCTGTGGGTCCCGCGATCCACACACTCGATACATTAATCGCGTCACAACTGGGGGATACAAACTGGGGTATTGGTCTGGCGGTTTACAGTGTGCAGCGTGCAACACGCCATCACAAGATCGTGTCAGGGAAACATGGGCGGTTAGCGATGATAGGAGAAGTGGGCAAGCAACCGTGTGGCGCTAACACACAACTACACTTCCTCCATCACTCCACTTCCTCCACTTTCCCACGAGAGACGTAATGAAGGCTTATTGACTTGTATAAATAGGTTGTCCTCCCTATTTCCAAAGACAGAAGTTCGAACAACACAGAACACCAAGTGTTAATACCATCGTATTCAACACCCAGAGCCTGCATGCAACATTTTCTCGCCTTCTCAACCTTCTGTTAACAAGTCATCAAATAGCCTTCATCTTTATACTATCAACACCTTCTTCGCTTCCCTCCCTAAGATCAACCTCACATCCTTCACCTGTGACCGAAACAAATCTGGAACGGCTGTGTCTTCGGTTTAGGCCAGAATTGTATAGATTATCTCTCGAATCAAAGTGCTCATCGTGCAGCACATTTGTTGAAGGTTTAAACTTACTTCTCATCCACACACACCCAAAATTACCTAAACCGGCAGAAGTAGTTTTCTCCCACAAACAGGGGTCAAGTATTTGGTGGTTCGGAAGTCATCCGATTTTGCTGTAGGAGCAATTGCATCCTTCGCCAATGGACTAGTATCTATACTATCTCTTCCACGATCATTTATGTTACTCTGTTTTTTTTCTTCCAATTGTTGTAGGAAATGTTCACATACTCTGTTTTGCGTTACTCAATTTTTTTTCTGTAATTTTTAGTGCTTCATCGTGGTAGGATATACTTTAAGGGATTACTGGTCCCTTTATCTAAAAACAGTTATACTAAACTTAAAAATCCGGGGCAAAATACTCAAGTTTGGATATTTAAAAAGTATCTTTTATGTACATGGATGGATATATAAACAATATCAAATTTTGATTGTCTTTTTCACACATGAATTATTGTTTTAGGGCTAATTGACCAATTTTGTGTTTCTTTTTTTGGCCACGAAGATGACCGGGGCCAAAAGACTTATTATGGGTTTCCAATTTGAATTACTCAAGGACTAGACCATTGGCAGGTGACTTATGTCCCTCTTTTTCCCGAGTCCACTTCATTTAAGATCTCAAGTTATCCTGCAAGGCTGCTAATGGGGGTGCTAGGATTATTGGGGGTGTACCAAAACTATAAGAAGACAAAATAGTTTTTATATAGGACAAAACGGTTTTTGCCTTGGCTTGGTACACCCCCATTAACAATCTTGTTATCATGGGGTTGCTACGTTAGTACCAGAAGACACGAGTGGGATTATTGTCAGCATAAGTTACAAGAGTTGATTATCGTGAATCATGTTAGGTTGGAGTTAACAGGTGAAGCACTTGAGTTTTTACTCACTCTGCTTAATCCGTATATTACTAAAGAACATTTACGTTTACGTGTATCAAAGTGTAGTTACGATATCACAAATTTTGCATCCAGGCAATAGTACAAACAATCTATGTATCAAATGGGTAAACTCTATAAATATAATCCCACTTTTGGGAAATTCCTACCCGGTCAGATTAGCAAAAATGTGCTTACGGCAACAAACCAGTAACTGCTGAGATGAAAGTGCAGATTCTCCTCTTTTGAGTAGTTTATGTAATATGTCTGAATTTACTCTATATAGCATGTAATTCCAGGGTGAGTCCTATTTTATCTATTAAAAAAAAAACATCATCTCTAACTCAGACGCTTAAAGTGATATCATAAGTAAGTTACTAGTCTAAGATACACCCAAATCCAACCTAATTAACCACCGATTATATATTATAGCTACCGTAGAAGTTAGATAACCTTCTACAAAATATAGGTTCATAAATATTTTCTTTTGAAAACTCCATTTGAACTTCCTTCGTCATCATAAATATTCCGATCCCTTCATAAGACGAATCGTTCCGTTCTGTTTCCGAGTTTTAGCAGAGATGGAATCGGATACTATTTTTAGCAGTGGTTTTGGTTCTCGTTCTGAACCAATACCTATTAACCCGGAACTAGCTTTAGGTTCACCTACTAGACCCAATGAAGAAAACACAATCGTGAGAAGATTATCTTTCTCTTCGCCTATTATGGGGGAAAATTTGGAATCCCTAATTTCTCCCTCAGCTCCGGAAACATCCATCAGAGATCCCCTAAATTGCACTCATCTATCATCATCATGCATCATCCCTTCATTCCCCATTGACTCAGCCAAGGTCTGCTTTTAAAATTTCGATTTCGGAATTTCCGTCATCTTCTTCTTCGGAGCAATCCTGCTCAATGCATTCTGAAGAAGATAAGTTTCTTGAAATCCATCAGTATGGGTCAAATATAGTCAACCATCCGGCAAGCACAAATTCCTATCATCCAATTCCCTTCCCGGAGTTAAGTCCCAACCAGCAAAGAGAGGAGTCACAGGTTTTTCTCAATAAACTTTCCTTCATTAAATTTCAGTAATTAATCTGTTTATTTTTACATTTTTCAGTCTGTTGGTTGCTTATAACTGCTTTATTAGTTTGCTTGCCCTGACAATTTCCTTAATTTCATAGATTACCTATTGTGGTGTTTTAATTTGAACTAGTAGGATTCCATTGACTAGATAGGTAGGACTTCTGAAACTGTAGAATTAGCCGATTATCGTTTTACCAATCATGAAAATTATAGCATGGAATGTCCAAGGTTGTGGCAATCCATTTAGTCAAAACCATCTCAACTAGTTAATATCTAGAGAAAAACCAGAAATTTTGTTCTTATCCGAAACTAAAAATCAAAGACATCTAGTAACTAAAATCCTTAGAGATTTCCCAAATACTCACATAATAGATCCAATAGGTCATGCTGGGGGTATATCCTTAGCTTGGGTGGATGGATTCCACTTTGAAATTGTGCAGTGGAACTCAAATATGATTAACATTCTAGTACAAACTAATACAACTTCTAAGAAATGGCTGCTAACCTGCTTCTATGGAAGCCCTTATCCTCACAATAGAAATATAGCCTGAGATTTTCTAACTGATATAGCAGAACAAGTAGATAAGAATCCAATGCCTTGGGTCTTACTAGGAGACCTTAATATGATATTCAGCCAGGATGACAAATGTGGAGGATTACCTTTTAACAAGAATGAAAGTTCTTATTTCCAAGATATTCTAACCAATGCTTGTCTTTTAGATATCGGATTCAAAGGTTGTGAATATACCTGGAATAATCATAGAACTGGAAATGATAATGAAAATATTCAAGAAAGACTTGATAGAGCAGTGGCCAACTCCGAGTGGAATGCCCAATTTCCTAACTATGACTTATCACACCTTGTGGCGGCTGGTTCTGATCACTATCCAATTGCACTTACTCTTGACACATTAGTTGTCAAAGTAACTCATACTTTCAAATATTATGATACATGGCACAAGGATCCCACATGTGTTCAAACTATTCAAGATTCTTGGAATCATGTTATAAGGATTTCACCCCCTGAAACTTTAGCACAAAACCTAGCATCCCTTCAGTATAACCTAGACTATTGGAAGAGAAACATTTTTGGTTTCCCGGCTAAGCAAATCAAAAAGGTGTTAACACAAATAGAAACTTTAACCACCTCTTTGTATGTTTATCAAAAAGATGAAAAGATCAAGGAAAATCTTTCTCTCTTAGAACAAATTTATGCAACCCAAGAAGCAATATCTAAACAACAATCTAGAGATAACATAGTTCACTTAGGAGAAAGAAACACCAAATATTTTCACACTAAAACAATGAAAAGAAGGAAATGGAATAATATTGAATGTATTAGAAAGAGCAATAATGAAATAACCTTCAAAAGACATGAAATCCAAGTTACTCAGTGTGAATACTTTTCTAATCTATTCACTGCACCTATTCCTCCAACTGCATCGCTTAATACTAACATATTGGAGAGTATTAATCAATGTATTTCCCTGTAAGATAATATTCTTCTTAACTCTATTCCTTCTGGAGATAAAATTTGGTCAGTTGTGAAACAACTAAAACCAAATAAATCACCAGTACCTGATGGATTTCATGCTAGCTTCTTTATACAAAACTGGGAAACTGTAGGAGCCCAAGTAATTTCATATATTCAACACTTCTTCTCTTCTGGATGTCTTCATCTTAACTTCAACAAAATCTTTTTGTTTCTCATTCCCAAAAGTAGACACCCTAAAGATCCTAGTGGATTTAGACCAATAGGACTTTGCAACACAATTTATAAAATCATAATAAAGATCTTAGAAAACAGAATCAAACCTCTTCTTAATAGCTTCATTTCACCATTTCAAGCTGCTTTCCTCTCTAAAAGACAAATCTCAGATAATATAATTATAGCCCAAGAAATAATTCATTCCTTCAAAAAGAAGAAGGTCAAACATGCTGGAATGGGGATAAAAATAAATATGTCCAAGGCATTTGATAGAGTGGACTGGCTTTTTCTAATCGATGCAATGAAGGCATTTGGTTTTGATACAAAATTTTGCAACTTAATTTATCAATGCATTTCTACAGCTAGTATGGCAGTCCTGGGGATTTTTTCAAACCAACTAGGGGACTTAGACAAGGAGACCCACTTTCTCCTTACCTATTCATCATTTGCATGGAAATTTTTTTTAGGCTTATTCTCTCTGGAGAAGAAAAAAATTTAATTAATGGAGTTAAAATTACTCCAAAAAACAGTCCCATTTCTCACCTGTTTTTTGATGATGATTGTCTCCTTTTTATAAGGGCTGACCTTAAGGAAAGCCATAATATCATAAAACTTATAGAATCATTCAGCAAGGCTTCAGGATAATTGATAAATTTTGATAAATCAGGGGTTTTCTTTAGTAAAAAGTGCAGCCTAAGCACCAGAGAATGATATGTAAACTTTTTAAAATAAATAAAATAGATCTTAAAGATACCTACCTAGGAACCCCCCCCCCCCCTTTTCATAAGTAGAGCTAAAATCAAGCTTTTTGATTCAATAGTGGAAAAGATGGAACAAAAAATTCAAAGATGGGTGGGAAAAACTTTGAATCAAGCGAGTAAAATGGTGCTTAACAAAGATTCTCTGGCTAGTATGGCTAGTTATCAAATGAGATGCTTTTTCCTGCCTAATAAGGTCACTAATAAGATTGACGCTCTTCAAAGGGACTTTTGGTGGGGAAAGGAAACAAACAGTAAATGATACTACCCCACTTCATACTTTTGTCTATGTAAACCCAGAAATAAAGGAGGATTAAGATTTAGAAATGCAAGAAAATTTAACTTAGCAATGATTGCCAAGCTAGATTGGAGACTATTAAATGAACCGAATGCCCTTTGGGTTTCGCAATTGAAACCTAGATACTTTAGAAATTCCTCTGTCTTCAAAGCAAAAATGCCTAACACAAGTTCCTGGATTTGGAAATATATTAACAAAGGAATTCTTCTAGTTGAACAAAACAGTATATAGGAAATAGGAGATGGAACATCAATAAACATTTGGGACAACAACTGGATCCCAAACCTAGAGATCAAACTTAGTAGCCTGAGAACAACTACTAACTCCAATCTAAAACTTGTAAAGGATCTGATAGATCCCTCTACTAAGATGTGGAATTACTCCTTACTTTTGAATATATTTCCTTTGTCTATTGCCAACAAAATAAAAAATATTAGGATAGTACTAGGCAAATCAGATACCCTTAGATGGCTACTTATAAAAATAGGGAAATTTACAGTTAAGTAAATGTACAACAAACTCACTGAAAAAACTAGAAATCACTACAATCTAGGTCAGGCTGATTCATTTTGGAGGTCCTTATGGAACTTAAGAGTTTCTCAAAGGATAAAGATTTTTTCTTGGAAATGC
The DNA here is from genome assembly GCA_023529315.1 of Papaver bracteatum. NCBI lineage: Eukaryota > Viridiplantae > Streptophyta > Magnoliopsida > Ranunculales > Papaveraceae > Papaver > Papaver bracteatum. The sequence continues at coordinate 177,950 of JAJJWX010001102.1, read as the reverse complement.
TTACAGAATGCTTTAGCAACCAATCAAAAACTAGCAAAATTTATGAAAGACATCCATCCTAATTTCCCTTTAGAATGTAATGAGGTTAGATCTATTGAACATATGTTATTTTTCTGTCCTTTTGCCAAAGAGGTTTGGGCTTCAGAACCCCACCCAATTCAATAGTTCAGTAACTTTTCTAGACATCTGTAAAGAATGGTTAGGTAAACAGAATACCATTATTCCTGTGGAACTTGCTCTGACAAAAGCTTGGTTTATATGGAAGGAAAAATGTAATTTAGTGTTTGAGAATAAACATAAGACCAGTGCTTAATTAAGCATTGATATTAAAATACACTTAGAATTTTGGTACAAAGACCACAACTTTCTAACACAAGGGTTGAGGAATGGAAACAATATTATTAATTGGGCAACCCCAGGGAAAGACCAGCTAAAAATAAACATAGATGCAACATGGATATCAGCTAACTTGCCTGCAGGTTTCTCTTTAATTCTTAGAAATGATGCAAGAATTCTTGAACAAGAAAGTGACGGATCTCTCACAGCAACAACCCCCGAAGAAGCGGAAGCACTAGGCCTGTTGCAGGGAGCAAAATGGGCAGTGGAAATTGGCCTATCAAACTTTTCTCTAGAAGGAGATTGCAAGAACATTTTTGATTACCTTAACGGAAAAGAATCCTTGTTATAATGGAAAAACATTCCTATTTTAGATGAAGTTGTCAATGAATTAAAGGCATGTAATAATTTTTTGGGTTTTCATTTTGTACCTCGATCAGCTAACACTGTAGCCGACTTAATGGCCAAAGAAGCCAAATGCTTTAGCTCTTTCCTTAAATGGAGAAACCAAATTCCAGATTGTATTAAGGGAGCCTTGGAAGTAGATAAATCAAATGCTAAGGTTGAATCTATCGGCCCAGCATTGGATGGCTCTACTCATTCTGATGTAAGGGTTTCTAACTCCTTAAGTTAGTTTTCTTCTATGCATTTTAACTTACAAAAAAGAAAAAGAAAAAAGAACTTCCTTCGAATTTTCATTAAAGCTTATCTACTGCTGCCCACCATTATTAATTATTTAGTTGGAACTGCGTACACATTTGTAGGCGTAAACCTAAAATCCTACACATATCATCATTTACCAACTTCGAGTACACGATTATATATCAAATTACGACACAAACAAGGAAAATTTGTTCCAACTACTAGTCAGACACGGCACAAACAAAGCAAATTTGTTCCAACTACTAGTCAGAAACGAAGATCACTGGTATCTAGCTATTCATAACTAGTGATCACGCAAACCTCATTGGAGAACCAGCGAAGTAACGGGGTATGCTAGGGCCGCGATATCTACGTGAACCACTTTGAATATCCTTTTTATATGTCGAAGTTCTGGTTAAGTTTTAGTAAAAGCATACCCTCACTCGTCTCTTTAGAATACAAAAAAAAAAGCTTGGCTAAGTTAGGCTAGATAAAGAGTGGCCGAGATTTGTCTAGGAGGGATAAATCTACGGCCTTGGTTTTTTGAACTAACCATTATAAATACTTTATTAATTAGTGTCATATTAATTGCTCATGATGAATGATTAATTAATTTTTCATGATAAATGTTCATTTAATAAATCTAATAAATACATATTTTTATTAATAAATAAGTTTATTAAAAACTATATATATATATATATATATATATTGATCGGTAAAGAATTTGGTGCTGGCTAGTTTCGAACTCATGTAACTAGTATCATCACCCAATGACTTTACCACTGTACTACAGTGACCCCGGTTAAAAATTATATTAATAATTTTTAATGGTGGTAGTGAAAGAAGCAGTGGGTGGTGGAAAAAGTGGCGGGTATTTGTAAGTGGTGGAGGTGGTAACATTACTGGTGGTAGAAAAAATAGTGGGCGTGGATAGTTTTTACGTATGGTGGTGGATGTTAGTGAATAATGGTGGACAATAATAGTTTTGTGTCTTTACAAAATGCGCAACATTTTATTGTGATAGATGTAGTTGGCTGTTTTTAGCACAACTGGTAAGGATAAAACACAAATATTTTGAGGAGGATACCAAATCATATAATAAATAAGTTTATTAAAAACTATATATTGTTGCAGTAGAATAATAGATGAAACAGAGAAAGATAAGAGGAAGCAGAAGAACAATCTTATTAGGAGCTTAGGTTAGAAGTTTTACATAGTTTCCTTTACATACAACCCTAGGAATCTAGTTGTACCGCACATTCATGGGTCGTAGGTCCTGTAACACTCCCCCTTGTGCGGTTCAATAATAAAACAAAACTTTACATATAGTACTTCACATATAGTTCTTTAAATGTCGTTCTGCTTGATGGCTTGTGTCAAAGTCCATTGACTCATTAAAACTTTGATAAGGAAAAACCCAGTGGGACAAAACCTTGGTACAACTCTTCACATATAATACTTCACATGTTGTCTCGTACTTTACATGTAGTTCATCAGATGCAATACGATCTTCAAATACCGATGAGTCTAAGTTAATTGCCTCACTAAAACTTCGTCAGGAAAACTCATAGGGACAAAACCTGAACTAAAGAAAAAGAGTACAATATTAAGCAAACTTAGAACATAGTTGGATATATGTTGCCTCATTAAAACCTTGACAAGGAAACCCAGTGGGACAAAACCTTGATGAAGGGAAAAGAGTACAATGTGACAAATAAAAGTAAAGGTGATCCGTTGCAGATGATCACTTTGCTTCATTGAAGTTGATTAGTTGCTTCACAACTTCTTAGGCAGAAAATCCTTGTGGAAAAGACAATAGCCTTAGTTGGGAAGTTAATTCCCGGTGTTTGTTGTTGTCTAATTAAAAACCTTGCCGAGCAATAAAACCCTGTGGGAAAAATTAACCCTGGTGAAGGAAAAGAGTTCAACACACTATTAGATGCCCCCCCCCTGATGTCAGACAATTTTCATCAGTCTAATGCAGTCAAAAGGAGTTTATCACACTTTACTTTGGTGACTTGAACGTTTATAAAACCCTGTTGTTGATTCTAGAAGTTATGTTGCTTAACGGACTATCGCATTTCATTTCTTTGATTCAGATATTTTCAGTAATATCAACACGATCTTTATGTCTTCAACGTTCAACATACTTGATGTTTTTAGTGTTGTCTCGCTAAAAACCTTGTCGAGTAACAAAACCCTTTGGGAAAAACTATTCTCGATCGAAGGGAAAAAAGAGTACAATACAGCTTCAATTTCGAAGTAAAATATGTCGACATTATATCCTTGGACCCCCCCCCCCCCCTAATTACTTTCAAAGTTGTTCCAGACAGTTCCTTTAGTCATGTATTTTTCGAAACTGAATATTGGTAATGGCTTAGAAAATAATCTACCATATCTCCCACTGATTACTTTCGTTGGAGAAGAGATTATTATTCCTTCATAATCAACAACTTTTGGACTGCACTTTCATTAGTATTCATTTTAATGTCTTTGTAGGGATAAAACAAATTTATGTCAATGGTTACTTTTAAGTACATGATTACATTCACTATACCATTTCAATGACATTGTGTTGGTGATGAGCTATATCTAGCTAAAAAATTCCCTGAGTATGCAAAATTTGATCGAGTACATTATTATACTAAGTACAACAATGCGTCTATTGTACTTAGATATGGGAAATTCATCTCCCAACACATCTTCGTCATCTTTCTTTAGACGAAATGGTAACTTACTTACATTTGAACCTCGACTAATCATGGGAGTGCTATCATGATGCATGTCTTTGTTAAATTACCTGACAACTTTAGACATATGCAAACTGGTGGAATAATATACCACAAGCTCAGTATTCGGTCGAGCTCTCCCTAGATTTTTCATATCAAATTCGGATTTTAAAATAGCTTTTAAGGTCTCTTATATTACATTAAGAGTACCCATCAGGTCTGTACCATCGACATAAATAGATACTATTCCAAATCAGGAACTTTCTTGTGAATACGCAAGAAAAAAAAAACTTACTTGTCTATCCCTCCAAATCAAATAGCCACTTAGACGGGTATACCACTTTTGCCTGATTGCTTCAATCTATAAGTGAGCGTTCTATCTAGATGTAAACGCACTCCGTGGTTTAGAGTCACTTGATTTGGGATACAAAGGTCTATCAAGTACTTTTGTAAACATCTGTTATCTCTTGATTCTTTCAGAGATACGTAATAACCACATACATATGCTGCATTTTAAGTCATTTTGAAATTACCAAGCTAACTAAGTAGCGGAACATTATAACGTTCATTACAAGAGGACAATTCTAGGGCTTTGTGAGAAACCTTGCGCCACAAGGTGAGTTTTGATACTTTGAGACTTCATTCTTCCCACTGTGCTCTATGACAAATAATCATGTATGTCCCATGGGCTTTACACTTGGTTGGTTAGCACTACTACACCAAATACCCGTATATCTGCCAAAGAACTAAGTTCTACCTGGATTGTGTAGGCCAAATATGTTATTTATTTGAAATTAATCAAAATAAAGCATTGTTCGATCTCATTATGCTCTACTTATGGAGCCACTATTTATGGATTATATCATCACTGTGCACGCATGATCCTTCCATTGACTCATGTGCATTCTCATAATCCGTCAGGATTTCATTATTCTCTAGAATCATTTAAAACTTCGGAGCGCCCACCAGTATTGATTCATGGACATAGTCAGAGTCAATAAAATTAGATGATTTCATTAATGATACAAATTAGGTTGTGCCTTGTTCATCTACTTACTTTCTAGGTGAGTACTGATTGAACCTGGTGGTCTCTCCTTCTTCCTTTGTGGATCCACGGCCTTAACTATGCTTCCACCAAGTGTAGTTGCAACACCTTAGTCTATGGTGTACCCCATACTGAGGATTTCTAACTTTGCAGGATTATTTACAGCTGGTATGTGTGATATTTTCACAGGGTCGATATCAGTGCACTTTTTGAAATCGATTTTTCTTTGTCACTTCACATTTACATTTGTGAAGTACAAGAATTAATGTAAGACACAGTGGGAACACACCACGACACTTCCCGTCGTTCCTTTAGAAATTACTTTTTCTTATCTCCCCCTAACGACGGGAATACTGTCTCATTAAAATGACAACCCGCAAATTTAGCGGTAAGAAATCTCCTGCCAAAGGTTTTAAAATGCGGATAGTCGTTGGAAATTCTTGCCCAACATAGTCACTTATTCATTTGGATGACCCATCATAGTACGATGTGGATTCGTAAGGGCACATATATAGTGCAACCAAAAATACGTAAGAACACAAAATGTCAGGCTTATATCCAGTTACCAACTGGTACGCAAAGAATGGTTGACCAATTGTGAGTCTAAAACGAATAAGTGAAGATGCGTGTAATATTGCATATCCCCTAAGCATTTATAGGAAGGTTGTTATGCATAACCTATCCATAGATACCATCTGTAACCTTTGATGGTAGCCTTTGCGAGACCATGGGGTGAGGATGTTCTAAACTGATCCTATTAAACATGCAATATTCATCAAGTCCTTTTGATGTAAATATCTAGCATTGAAAAGGTCGGCGAGCCCTTAAATTACATAATAAGTGCTAGGATTGTTTCAAAAACGCATAATTTCGTGTGAACAATAATTAATTCTACACTTTGAATCATCCACCAGAGCCACGAATCACTTGAATGGTCTGCATTCTGCATGGATGTGTTCACAAATATCACCTTGTTTATTTTGAAAGAATGGGTTGTTTACCATTTGCATCTAAGGATGGTCTCAATCCTTTTTACTAAAGAATGACTTTGTAAAATGAGTTACATGTTTTATTACTTTAAAAGCATAATGGGAGGGGAGGTGGTATTTATAGTACTTTAAAAGGAGTTGATTATGATAGATGCCGTCACTTTGCATTCTTTCAATCCCCCATTTTCTTGTTCACTCAAATAAAATGTGTTTCAAAACAGAACATCATATCACAACCAAAGTGTCTTTATAGTTATGACAAAACCTGAATGAGTCAATTCCCAACATTACATTGTCGGTGATGATCTGGATTCAATTATCCAAATATTAGTGATTTACAGTTCACTAGACTAATTGTCTCATTATTTTATCTAAAATGTGAGTCCTTTCACATTCATTAGAGGAAATTTATAGATGCATTCCCATTTTCACAATGAATTTTTGTACGATAACCGTTCACACAGATTTCGTAAGAACTTGACAAAGTGTGATTAGCTCTTAGTTTTTATAGAGCTTATGTAACTTTTAATCGTTATACCAATTAAGAAAAAAAGATTGAGCATTCCTTAGATCTGATATTGCATGTAATGATCCAATCATCACATGGTATTATATTAGGAAACAATTCAACAAGCAGTTTAATATATTTCCTTAAGAGCTTCGTGTAATAAGTGGTGTGGCCTTATTACGAAACAATTTTTTTTTAACTTATTTACTTTAGAGTGTTACATTTCATGAAGATGATATACTTTTCATCATAATGTATGAATGATCCTTTTAACTCAAGTACTTTTGAGTATATCTCCAGTGCTTTAGAGTGTTTCAGTCTCATAGAAATGATATACTATTCATTCCGTAAGAGCATACAATGGATATAATTCTTCGTAAATTTTTTTCTTCTTTATTTTAGCTAATATAATATCGGTCAAACTATCATGTAGACAATAGCTTAGGATCAAATGATAGGAAATATAAAATCTAACCGTATGAATTCTATTGAATAAATAAAGATAAACAATAAGAAAAATTGGCAAAGTTCTTGTTGCCATTAATGTTGACGTCTAGCTAGGATATGACCTTCTCCAAGAATATAGTGAGTTCGTTTTACTTTAAACTCCCTATATCTCTTATAGTTGAATACTAATATATGATACTTGCATTACAAAGCTTGTACCATTCTCACTAAAATGCTTATACCAAGATTTGCAACTCTTATTGATATGAGTCAGAATTACATCTCTGTCCCATTATAGGTAGATACATTTACTTTGTATCACTACTACTGGAGCCAGAATTACATCTCTGACTCATGGAAACTTTTGTGAGTTCCTACTTTCCACAAAAAATGAGGTGTGCTTTTAATTACAACATATCATTGTCGAAGTTATTGACTCATTATAGTCTAACAAGTGGATTACATCCCACTGAACATTCAAGTTTGGGAGAAAAATAAATGTTTCGACAAACTTCCTTCAAATCATTACATCACCTGAAGTCAATATTTCCCCTTAGAAATGTTGAAGGTATGGTTCCTCTAAGTTGGAGATTTTTATGAAGAAAGTATTGTACTTGTGCACACATAGTTCCACATCATAGAATCTTTAATGGTGCTCAATTACTTTTGAGTCCATAAAGTTAAATTAGAGTCGAATTGGTTTAGTCAAAGTTCGGTAAACTATTTGGTCAAGATCCGGTCCATTGGGTTGGCAAGGTCATGGTTAATAAACATATATTGTCCAATATATTTGAAGTATTCAGGCCCATTGATAATAAGTTTGAAACTATTAGCATATGAGCCCAAAACATATAATTAACCCTAAAAATTGAAAAATTCTTCTTTCAACTATTCTGATCGACAGACAAATACATCATAGTCATATCATTATGAAATTTTAACAGTTAATTTATCCCAATATTTTTCCAAACATAATCAAATTTCAAGGAAATCCAACAGCCATATAAAAATATATTCATGATGCCGTATGACTGTTCCAATTAACGTTTCTGTGGACATAGCTGGAAATATCACGCACTTTTGAGTATTTCCCATGGTTGGATCTTTATGAAATGTTTAAAGTGGTTAAGGAAGAACAATATGTAAAACATAACAAAATTAAAGCATAATCCAACGGTTTTAATTCTTAAACTTTAAGTTTTTCGTAGCTATTATTAATTAGGGTTTTCCTGAACATACACAGATTCATTAAAATCTAGTTTTTGAGATTGCATCTGTAGTTGTAGGAATTCCCACAACACACCTCTTGTAATATCATGATAATAATTTCTTGATCTCAACTCATTTGATATAAAAATGATGATTAAAATACTAAATTTATAAATGGACACACAGATTTTTACATGGTTCGATCAACTTGATCTACATCCATGATTCTTCACTATGATTGTTTTAACTTACATTTGATTTACTTTGACAATTTCCATTAATGGAGTTCTAGATCTAGTTTTGGGGAAGAAGATGATAAAGAAAAATACATTCTCTCTCTAAAAATCTCTCTGCCAAATATCTCTCCCCCTCTCTTCTCCAAATTATGTCACTCCCTTTCTCTCTACTGCTCTTCTCTTTATATAGGTATCTTCATAGTGGATGACATCTCATATACAACTCATATTCCCCTATTTTAGGATCCCTTACTACATTCTCGCAAGCTATCTCCATAATTTCAAAGGATCTCTCCCTCTTGCCACATTCTCTCGAGCTCCCGCTACGTTTTCTCGAGCTCCTTCTACGTTCTAGCGAGTGTTCTCTCCAACTACAAAATCTTCACATCTTTCTCGTGTTTTATGTTGTCGTTGTCTATTACATCATTCTTTGAATTATTCTACGACGTTCGCAGTATGTTGTTGAAGAACTCACGGAAATGTTGTTAATAATTTCGTAAGAATATTGTTGTGGCGATATTCTGATCCTACATCTTGCCTCTTTTTTCTTGAATATTGCTTGAAAAGTGATCTTTTAGAAAAAATTTGTTGTTGTAGTAGTCTTTGATCTTTGCTGATGACGGAACGAGCGAAAGAATATTGGACTTGAAAAGTACGTACTTGCCTCTATTCTTTTGTGAAGTTCCAGATCTTTGCGAAGTAAATAAGAAGTATCAACTCTTGAAGTATACGAATTATGAAGTATCCTTGAAGAAGTACTCAATCTTCAAAATATAAGAAGTATCCGTCCTTGAATGAAAGTCATAAGTATTGCCTTTATTCATGCGAAATTATTATTTCATTTCTGGTGAAAATTCTTGTCCATTTTGGAAATGATTCTTGCCGAGAAGATAAAGAACATAAAATGTCTTCTTGGTAATCCATAGTTGCATCTGTTCTTTATCTATGAAGGTAGAATCCTTGAGAAAATTTTAGTTTAACGAATTGTTTCTTTATTCTTATCTTGCCTCTGCCTCATGCGATAATCTCTTTAAGAAAATAATCACATTCTGCAAAATAATCACATCTCCTGCGAAATTCTGAATATGTCTGCGAGATTCAAAATGTGTCTATGAGATTCTGAATAATCTGCGAATTTATGAATAACCCTGCGAAATTATGAATAGTGCTCCTGAAATAGTGTCGCGAATAGTGCTGCGAAATTATGAATAGTCATTCTGAGAGACTCTGAATAATACTTCTGAGAAATTATGAATAATACTTCTGAGAGATTATGTATAGTATTTCTGAGAGATTCTAAATAGTACTTGCTATCTCTCTTGCGATGAATAAATCTTTCCTGCATTCTTAAAAGAAAATAGTTAATGTTTGAGATTATTCTATTGGTCTTATTTTGCCTTCCTAGTTAAAGGTCTTATTTTGCCAATTTTTATTTTTGCGACAAAACCGCAGGACGTTCTTACATTTATATGCAAAAACCCATTGATCTTGCCTTATCCTTGTTTTGTCAATTTTTCTGCGACAATATGACATGCCTAAGTTCTCTTGCGAGAACGAAGCCCCATGGCATTGCCGTCTTGCGATGAAATCGCAGGACAACTTTACACTTTCATGTAAAAACCAATTGATCTCATCTTATCTTTTTCTCTTGGCTTTTTGCCTCTGTAGAATATCTGTCACGCGACAATATGACAGGCCTAAATGTTCATGTGAACGTAAAACCCCATGACATTGCCGTCTTTAGACACTTATCAGCTCCCTAATGGAGGGTTTCGCCCTTATCTTCCCCCTGGTTGCCCCTTCAAGGAGGGCACATCGGCCATACAATACTAGCTCCTCCCATCCGGATTTACCAACAACCAGTTGTTTTCGCAGTGTCTTGTCCTTTATGCCTATATGGATTATAATTACAAGACTGCACCCTAAGTGGGGTTTTCTTCGGGCCGAGTGCATCATATCCAAGACTTACCAAGAATGGCCAAGGTAGGTTCGTCCGTCCCGGTCACTCTTGGCTCAACCGTGTACCTCGGCGCCTTGGTCATACTCTGCACCCCTTAGAAGAGACCCTCGGTCGTCCAACCAGGGTATAACCTTATATAGTTGAAAATCCAAGGTACCTCTCCTGGATAGGTATCTCAAAGAGATGGACCCCAGCTCTCCATGACTCAAGTTCTAGTAATGGTATAACCTTATCCCCGAGCCATGCAAACAGATACCCCCTAATATGACGCACTTTAGGTCTTACATTTGCCTCTTACGAAATTGTATCCGCGAACTAGGGTGTACGCCATAAAGGTTCTAGCCATTCTTATGTCTCTGCGAAATTTTATTCGCGTTTCTTTATTCTTTCATTTCTGTCAATTCTTCTTTCATTCTCATAACATCATATTTAAAGTAGATATTCTTTAAAATCTTTTGAAATCTTAGAAATCTTCTTTGAAATCTTGCGATTGTATCGCGTTGTTAAATAAAAAATCTTTTTCTGTAAAATAAATATTCTAGAAAAATATATAAATCGAATTTTCTCGGTTTTTTGAAATTTTGAAATCTTTGAAATCTTGCGATTGTATCGCTTTTTGTCAATAAACTTTTGTATTTCTAAATAATCATAAGTAAAATATTCAAGGAAGTGGTACTTAGCTTTCATGTGATTTGTTGTCGCTGTCGTTTCTTGCGAAGTATATTAGTTGCTTGTGAATTGAGATGAAATGAGAAATGAACTCTTGTGAAATTAACTCTTGACCTGCCTATTGTATACTATCACACCATACCAACTGTTCTAACCCTCTCTTGCGAAATTAACTCCATGTTTGCGAAAGAAACCAATACTTGCGTCTTATTATTATTATCCTCGTCATGGAAAATTCAAAAATATGCAAAAAATATGTGTATATGGAAAATCGAACGTAAGACCCCTATCTCATATTCTTCCTTCTAAACCCATTGTGCAACATCCTCTTGTGCGAAATAAATGCACAGTTTTGAAGTGTAATGCTGCTCCCTTATAATTTTCTCAAAATAAATAATTAGGTGAGAATCGATCTCGCAACTCCAATCTCTTTGGCTATTCCTTGGACCATCTGTGCCGGATCATGCTTGTGTTGTCGTGGGTCTACTCGCTTGTTTTACTCTGTTCTTATCGTCCTTTATGTAGTTTTTCTCCTCGTCCTTTCTTATTCTCCCCCTGTTTCTTAATATACCTTTGAATCTGCGAAGATAACAATTCCAATGACTATATGAGTCCATTTTGATCGTGTTGTTTGCGGCTAACACAGTGAAACGTGTTGTGTTGGAACAACAAGATTAATTTTGTTTATTCTCTCATATTGATGTCCTTTGTATATTCTTTCTTCGTCTTTTGTTCTCTGAGCTGCTATCTTTGCTGAAACGTATGTCAAAAATAAGAACAAACCCATTAATAGGGAGTCTAAACATGTTACTTCCAAACTTTAATCCATTTTTGGCGCTGAGATGTCTGCGAAGAGAACAAACTACTTCGATGGGAGGTTTGACGAAATAGATTTCGTCTATAACTCTTCTTCCCTTATTGGCCTTCGCCGGAACTATCTCTGATAAACTCAGTCTTACGTCGCTGATGGTGCGGTAAAATTCGCTGAGACTTTGCTGTTACTGCATTCCCTACTGCTGGTATTGATCTGCGAAGAAAATTTGCGTAATCCTCTCCACTTCTGCCGATATCTTAGGCTAATACTTTTTTTATAACTTTTCTGAGAGGATGTAGACTTTTCTGCGAAGATGACTACTACCATAATCCCTTAATGCTTTTCTGTTATTTTGGCTGTGTAGATTAATAGATTTGTTTACGTACTCCTCTTAATGGCTGCGAAGTTTCCCTTTTATCATGTCGTTGTTGAAGTATAAGCACAACACGTTAGTTTCCCTTTTATGCTTCAGGTTGTGCTGAATTTTTAGCCGTTTCATGCTTTATAATTTTCACATGTTGCTTCTCTATTTATCTTGATAAATTTTAGAATTAATTGGTTGGTGATGAAACTGGCATCTTTCATCTTCCGCATCTGTCTTTCAGTTTCGACTTCAATGTTGCTTAACTATCTTCTCTTGCTTCTTTATTTTCAATCGTCCTTGGTATGAATATTTATCTTCAGCTTTGTTGTTTGCAAATTTATGAGTTTCATGCTGGTAGTGAATGAGTTATCGTCTTTGGTATTGGATTTATGTAGCTTTGTTCTTTGCTTTCACTTGTGTGGCTTTTCATTCGAAGGAATGTCCATGCTTCCTATTATTCTTCTCTTGCCGGATCATCTAACTGGATAAATTCTCATCACTCTGTATGAAGTCTTTCTTTACACTTCGCGGACTCTTCTTCTTCCCTAGTCCCCTATGCGTTCTCCTCTCGATGTTGCGGTTTTCTTGTTGTGAAAGAAACACACATCACTGCGGCTGTCTTCATTCTTGTTATTTATTTTTTCTTTCGTACTTGCCTGCATGAACTGTTTATTATGTTTGGTGAGAAAGAACTTTTTCATTACACTTGAATTTCCTCTGCCGTGAAGTTGTTTCTCTCCAAAGATAATTGCTTTTTGTGTCATTCAGATTAAGAAGATAGGTTGTTTCTATTTTTGTTTGTTGCTCTTCTTTTATTTGGGACTTCATTTCTCTTCTCATGTGTTTCGTCCGTACTCAAACCTGCGGTCATTGACTTGCTGCGATATTAATGGTATTGTAATGAGATTGCTTGCTAGTATTTTCTGCGATATGTTCTGCGATATTCCTTTTTGGTAATGGTATTGCTTGTTGCGATATTAGCATGTGCTCCTTTTGGCTGCGGTGCTATTCGTTCTCTCCCAAGTAATGAGATTGTATTATTGGCTAAGCTGGAAACTCTCTGAACTGGATGACGAAATGAACTAAGCTCTCATTTTCCCATTTGTTTTCATACATCTTTAGCTAAATGTTTGCTTCGCTTTCCCTTACTGATATTTCTCCTCTAGATTTCCTGCGAACTGACCTGCCGGGTCCTAGATATGAGTTGGTTTATTTGAAATTATGTACTATTTCATCCCAACCATTTGATGCTGCGATACAATATACAGTATTTCTATCTGTTCGCTGACAACTGAAGCTGGGTCTGGTGACAAAGTATATAGTATTTCTCTTGTTGTTTTTCTGGAATATTGTCGACGTTGCTGTATTCCCTTAAAATAATATATGTGCTCTTGTCTACATAGATACTGATTGAACCGTCTCTGCTGGCCTTTTTGTGTGTTGGTGCGGTAAACTTCGCAGAAGTTGTTCATACTTCCCTGACTTCCTGTTGTCTCAAAATTTCCAAAGTTGAACATTAGTACACAAGATAAAAAATAAAAATGAAACTAAAGAGATTTGTCTCCTTTTGAACAATTTGTTGACGATTCAACTTCTTCCTCTCTGTTACTTGATTTCTCTGAACTTTTAATGAAATTTTGATGTTGTTCGCTGTTGAGTGGATGAAATTTCGGCGAAACTTCCATAAAATAAAAATGCATACAGTAGCTAACTTCACCCAAAATCCTTTTGATTGCGCAAAGTAAACTCCTGAGTCTTCATTAATTTTTGTTCTTTTTCTTTAATTTTTGGTTCAAGATTATCTTTTAATCTTCATTTTCTTTATTCTGTCCCATTAATTTTCCCTCTTTTCCCTTCTTACTGTTAGATTTATAGTTAATGAAGTCTTTGACTGCACCTTTCTTTTGGTTTGGCTTTTTTTGTTGACGTAGCTTGGACATTTCCACATCTGATTTCTGAATTACTAATGATATTTCTTGCTGGAGATAAAAATCCTCGACTTAAACTTTCATTTCCATCTTTAAAATTTACAGATCCAGTGGGATTCATCACCAACAATAGTCAATTGTTTTAAATTTTCTTGAACCAACAAGATTTGGTAGTGTTTCTAGCGCCAAAATATAGTTGCAGGAATTCCCACAACACACCCCTTGTAATATCTTGATAATAATTTATTGATCTCAACTCATTTGATATAAAAATGATGATTAAAATACTAAAATTATAAATGGACACACATATTTTTACATGGTTCGATCAACTTGATCTACATCCATGATTCTTCACTATGGTTGTTTTAACTTACATTTGATTTACATTGACAATTTCCATTAATGGATATCTAGATCTAGTTTTAGGGAAGAAGATGATAAAGAAAAATACATTCTCTCTCTAAAAATATCTCTGCCAAATATCTCTCCCTCTCTTTTCTCCAAATTATGTCCCTCCCTTTCTCTCTCCTGCTCTTCTCTTTATATAGATATCTTCATAGTGGATGACATCTCATATTCCCCTATTTTAGGATCCTTTACTACATTCTCGCAAGCTCTCTCCATAATTTCACAGGCTCTCTCCCTCTTGCCACATTCTCTCGAGCTCCCGCTACGTTCTCTTGAGCCCCCGCTACGTTCTAGCGAGCGTTCTCTCCAACTATAAAATCTTCACATCTTTCTCGTGTTTTATGCTGTCGTTGTCTATTACGTTATTCTTTGAATTATTCTGCGACGCTCGCAGTATGTTGTTGAAGAACTCACGGAAATGTTGTTAATAATTTCGTAAGAATATTGCTGTGGAGAAATTCTGATCCTACAACATCATTTTCTGATTTTATTGCAATTTTGTTATAGTATGTAATACCTAATTGGTTCACACATATTCAAATTTTGTGAAAATATGACGGTTAAATATCTATGTTTTACAATCATATATTCGTGGAACCCTAGAAAATACTATGAAAACGAAATTATTTTGTTAAAAAGAAATATCTGGTAATGCATCCATAATATTATAACCATAAGATCCGAACCACGCTAATCTTCAAGAAGTAATCCATCACAGTTCTCGAATGATTAAAAAATTTGCACTGTTGATAGAGTCATGATAATGACGTGTTGCAGTAGAATAATAAA
This sequence comes from Papaver bracteatum, assembly GCA_023529315.1. Lineage (NCBI taxonomy): Eukaryota > Viridiplantae > Streptophyta > Magnoliopsida > Ranunculales > Papaveraceae > Papaver > Papaver bracteatum. The sequence goes on along the minus strand of JAJJWX010001102.1, from coordinate 162,871 downwards.
TGAAACAGAGAAAGATAGGAGGAAGCAGAAGAACAATCTTATTAGGAGCTTAGGTTAGAAGCATTACATAGTTTCTTTTATATACAACTTTTGGAATCTATTTGGACCACACATTCATGGGTTGTAGGACCTTTAACATATATATATTGATCGGTAAAGAATTTGGTGCTGGCGAGTTTCGAACTCATGTAACTGGTATCATCACCCAATGACTTTACCACTGTACTACAGTGACCCCGGTTAAAAATTATATTAATAATTTTTAATGGTGGTAGTGAAAGAAGCAGTGGGTGGTGGAAACAGTGGCGGGTATTTGTAAGTGGTGGAGGTGGTAACATTACTGGTGGTGGAAAAATAGTGGGCGTGGTTGGTTTTTACGTACGGTGGTGGATGTTAGTGAATAGTAGTGGACAATAATATTTTCGTGTCTTTACAAAATGGGCAACATTTTATTGTGATAGATGTAGTTGGATGTTTTTAGCACAACTCGTAAGGATAAAACACAACTATTATTAATTAAGGATTTTCCTCATCTTCAAGGAGCATATCAAGTAAGTGTTTCCTCTCCTTGTATTATCAATTTCTAGGTCTCATGGGAAATTTCAAGGTTTCAAAGAAGGTTCCAAAAAACTTGGATTCATCATCTTCTAGCATGACTATTCCTCAAAATAAAATAAAATTCTATTAGAATTAGATTTATCAATTAGTCTAGTAGTAAGATCTTTGAAAGGATTTCTTCTAGTGGGTTCTAGAAAATAAATTAGATATGGTTAGTGGTCATAAAGAAGATTTGGTTTGTTTTGAAAAATTTAATCTTGGAAACATCTTTAATGGTATTGGGGAAGGTTTTGACACTCTAACAAGAATTTTTTATACTACAATCCATGATGTTGATCTTGATGACATGGAATTCAAGACCATGATAAATAGAGAAAGGATTCTTGTTAATATAAAGTTGATTTCAAAGATTACCAAAATCCCTTTGGGTAATTTTCGCCTTCCTAGACCAAGAGAATAAGGACCATCCTATTAACCATTTTTAATGGTCTTTGTGGTAAAAGTGTTGATTGGATTGATGGAAAATTTCCTACTAATTATCTTAGTCTTGTCTTGTTGGCCTTTGAAAAACTTGGTATATCTAATTTTTATCCCTCCACAATTGAGAATTCTAGGTGGAGTTGTAAGTTTGGGAGTTGGTCTATTTCCTTGAATCGGGCAATCAAAGTCTTGACGTTTGTGGATTTATCTATCTTCAAATGGTTTCGATGACGTCTTCCAACAAAAAGTTAGGCTTTTCTTGTTTGACTGAGAAAATTTGTTGCACGTACTCCATTGATTCAATTGGAAACTCTATTGGAACTCCCAAGCTTGTTCGTCCTTGTACCTTCAAAGGTATGAAGGAGAATGCTTGCAAGAAGCAAAGATGCCCTTGACGGTTCTTGTGATTCTACCACCTTGAGTCTTCATCTTCAAATTCATAAGGGTGTGTGTAATATCAATTCCAAGGTAAAATGTGTGCAAGAATAATTATGTGTAATTTCCACCAAGTTCCCAGAAATCAAGGAAGACATTGATAAGATTCAAGCTACTTTGATGGTTTTCGATGATGAAGATGAATCCTAAAGTTTTCTTATCTTATCCAATTTTGTCTAGGAAACTTCTTATGAAAATTTCTTCTTGTGTTTTAAGAAGGATAACTTGGGTTTGGAATAACCATTATTGTGAGTACACATAGCTATTTCCAAAGAATTTCATCTTGCAATGTTTTTAGATATGTTTATTTGAATTCTAAAGTTTATTTGGAAGATGATTTTGCAGTATTAATCTTTATGGTTTCATATATTACAACTTGTTATGGGATATGTGTGTTTGCGTCCGTGAACTATGATTATCCCATATATGTGAAAAGTTAATCCTAGTGTGTCATTATGAAAATATTGATGAAGATAGAATGGATTTTTGATCGCAAAGATTAAGTCTATTATATGTCCTATGCAAATATTAATGAAAAAAGAGTGAATCTTTGATTATTCTGCAGTATTGGTCTTTCCTTGATCCACATCTTTGTGTATGTACTGTGTGGCTCCGTAAGTTTTCTTATGTCGAGCATTTCCAATTAAATTAATCATGGGTTCTCTTGTGGTTAATTTAATTGAGTATTTTGGATACAAATTCGTGTTTCATGTGATTTGTTAATGTCCAAAGAAATCCTTTTTTGCTTGTAAAAGTAGCGTCGCTCTTTTTGTTCTTTCGAAAATGACATTTTATGGGGGAGAATTCTTAATTAAACTTGTGCATAATTGCCAAATCTTTGTGGGGAGTGCGACTGTGGAACATTTTAGGAGTTTTCTTGTGTCTCTATTAACTCCTTGATGAATGCATTTAGTTTCGGCTATATGATTGCATCTAAAAAAAGTTGATATGTTTTCTTTTGGTCATGAAGTATCTCCATGAGAATTTCATTAGGATCCCACTAGTTTTCGTACCGTTGTCAATTTATATTGACAAAAATGGGGGGAATTAATGTGTAGTTCACACTACAAATACATATGGTTTACGGATCATTATGTAAGGGGGAGTGATTTTCATGTGAGATGAAGTATTTACTAAGGGGGAGTGATGCATATCACCATAGTATTGTTGTCAAAGTTTTGATACAATTGGACTTTTATGATGTGTAATAATACTAATAATACTATGACACTATATAAAAATGATTGAGAGCTACTGTTTTCTCATTGTTATAGCTACGGATCTTCAATAACTATGATGCTGAGTTGAACACATTCAGAATCATTGGAGTACTGAGAGGTGATGAAGATTTCGAGTAATGTTGAAGAACCAAGGAGATCAAGCATTTGGATGAGAAGCTACAAAGTTTATTTATTTTGTAATCCATATGTATTGATAGTTTTGTCACTAAAATTGATAAAGGGAGAGATTGTTAGAGCACTGCTCGATCGAACTCGCAAGCGATGCTATCTCAATACATATTTGAGAATCACTAGAGTACTTGGAAGTGACGGAGATTTCGAGTAATGTTGAAGAACCAAGGAGATCAAGCATTTGGATGAGAAACTACAAAGTTTATTTATTTTTTTAATCCATATGTATTGATAGTTTTGTCAGTAAAATTGATAAATGGCGAGATTGTTAGAGCACTGCTCGGTCGAACTCGCAAGCATTGCTATCTCAAGCTTTTTTCCCAGTTTAGTTGCAAAAACTATAAGTCTTGATTTCTAGTCTACTTATAGCTAAGTCTCGGATTAGGATAGAAAGTGTAATTAATCATTAGACTTCACGGCATTCATCAATCAAAGATGAATAACTACTAAGGGGAGCTTATGGAACTTCATCAACAAAAGGTATGTGGAGACTTGAAATCATCTATCACTCAAAAGTCTATCTACTCTATCTCCCATTTGAGACAAAAGTCGTATAGCTATATAAACTTCAATTATACACATTTGATATTTCGAGCATAGTTTAACTCGCTTATATATTTATCGAAATATGTGTTGGTAAGCTTTCACTTTGACCAAGTTAATCTTATATTCTTGAAGAAAGTCAAAAGATTAACATGTGAAAATCTCCTGGTAACATCTTACATTATTTGTATGAGACAGTCATTTGATGTAGACTCAGAATTTTTCGTATTGATCATTCGATCACTTGAAAATTGCTTTGAAGCTAATATTTTGTGTGAGATAGGTATTGTCGCCTTCCGATAATATTTCAATGATTAAAATGGGAGTTTAGAACAATTATATTTAAGCACAGTATGCATACTTGTATATGTATAATCCAAGTCTGGGAACTATGGTACGCATACTATCAAAAGGTCCGGGAACCAAGTACACATACCGGTATGCGTACTGGCGTGATGTTTAAGCTCCGAGACTTTACTGAGTTTGGTGGTACCAGTTTGCATACTTGAGTGGATTATGTTCTAAAATCGATTTTTTCATCAACTAATATATTTATATAATAAGGAATGCAATCTTTTGCAAACCGTGGCTATGATGTTCATGAATTGATTCGAGTGAATCAAAATCGATTTTGCTTCAATTTTGTCTTGTATACTTCTACGAAATATAAACAATTGAACAACTCTATAATTAGTTTCATTTGAGTCATTTAAACTAGTTATGGTTAAGGTGAATAAGGTTGATATAAAAGTGTTCATATGGCTAACTCCGGTTAACTATTGTTGAGCCATCAAAGGTACACAAGTTTAGGTACGGTTACTCATATATAAATGAAGTCACTTTTCATTTGTGTGTAACAAGATAAGTTCGATCTAATAGATGAAATATATTAGCTTGAGTCTATTCAGGTTTTCATCTAATGGTGAATATTGAATGCTTTGTTACCAAGGTAACATTGATTGCAAACCCTGATTTGAAGACTATATAAAGGAGAAATCTAGCAACTGGGAAACCTAATCCCCACACCTCCTGTGTGATACTAGTTGCGACTAGAGTCGATTCTCCTTTAACCTTAGGTTTTTCAGGAAACCCTTTAACGACTTGAAGACTTCATTGGGATTGTGAATCCAAACCAAACTATTTTCTCTGTAGTTGCGTGTTCTGATCTTGCTATTTTCTATCGTATTGAGTACTATCTTCTCTAAGATTTGCTCGAGATTTATTCTCTGTTAGAAAAGATAAAAAGTAGTCACAAACATCTTCATCTCATCGTTTGTGATTCCACAATATCTTGTTTCGCTATGATACAATTAATATTATTGTGAGATGATTGATATATCTAGGCTGTTCTTCGGGTCTGGTATATTAATTAGTTCTTATTCACCTTGATTTATCAAAAGACGGAACAAAACTCATAAGTATATCTGTGGGAGATAGATATATCTATTTAATAGACTTTTCTGTGTGAAACAGATTGGTCTATCAAGTCTTCGACTTTGGGTCGTAGCAACTTTTAGTTATGGGTGAGATCAGCTAAGGGAATCGAGTGCACAGAACCCGACGTGGTTCTAGAGGCGTAAGGAAAGCAACTGTACCTTAATCAATGTGAGATTAATTAGGGCTCAACTACATTCCAGTCCGAAGTTAACTTGGAGTAGGCTAGTGTCTGTAGCGACTTAATACAATGTAGCGTTCAATCTGGACTATGTCCCGGGGTTTTTCTGCATTTGTTGTTTCCTCGTTAACAAAACTTCTGGTGTTTGTGTCATTTATTTTCTGCATTATATTTTCTATATAATTGAAATATCACAGGTTGTGCGTAAGTTCAATCAATTGGGAATCCAACCTTTGGTTGTTAATTAATTGATTGACACTTGGATATTGGTTTTTGATACTATCCAAGTTATTTCTTATATTCAATCAGGCTTGCAAATTCCTATTTGTTTGATTACGATTGAATTGAGAATTTGTGATATAACACTTTGATATACTTTTCTTAAGATTGAGCATGACTGTCTAGTTGATTCTCTTAAAAGTATATCGGAGTTAGTCCATACATATTGCTAAGCGAAATATTGGGTGTGGTTGTTAGACCCACATTTTTTCAGTATTGATATAGTCTATCAATGCTTTATAGTAAGATGAAATTGGTTTTACTAGGATGAAACTAGTATCATCCTGTTTTGCATTGAGATGAAATTATTTTCATCCATGCTTATACTAGGATCAAACTAGTTTCATCATGTTTTGGATTAAGCTAAAACTGTTTTCATCAAAGTTTAACAAATATGATAATGGTTTAGTCCCTTTTTTTTGTATTATTAGTTGATGAAATACATACATTCTCTAAGTATCTATTTATGTTTATACTTGAATGAAACTGGTTTCATCTTGTTTTCAGTTAATATAAAAAAAACTCATCCAAATTTAAACAAGGATGAAACTGGTTTCATATTATGTTTTTATTGGATACAACTGGTTACATCTTGTATACTGGATGAAATTGATTTCATCATGTGCTGTCACTGGAAGATCATGGTTTCATCCATGTTTTATCATGTATTAACTTTTTTTTCACTTACATAATACAAACTAAATCAAGACTTGATTTTCTAGCTGTTTCTCTAGAATGGATATTCTTTACCTCATGATGAAAGAATTTATCACTCCCTTAGTGATAAGATTATTGTCCTAGAAAGAATCTGTGTCACTCCCTTAGTGATAAGATCATGCAAATTCAATTTTTAATGATAACAATGTTTTATATTACAAATCCAGTAGCAGAAGCTCTTGATTTCAATAAGTTTGTTAGATTTTCATCCTTCAACAATGGAAAATAAGTGTCCATATTACTTGCTGCACATCAATGGTTATTTGAACGTATTATTATCTAGTTCTTTGACCTCTTTTTAAGTGTTCCCAGTTGTTGATTTTTCATGTTTAAAGGAAAATTAGCGGATAGTTGTGTACAAAGATATTGTTGATGATTTAAGAAATTTGATTATCGTATGACTTATAAATTTTATTTGTATAGATTCTCAAAAGTGGGTCTTGATTGTATCCCTAAGAAGTGGACTATGGGGTCAACTATTTGGTGGTTCGGAAGTCATCCGATTTTGTTGTAGGAGCAATTGCAGCCTTTGCCAGTGGACTAGTAGCTATACTGTCTCTTCCACGATCATTTATGTTACTCTGTTTTTTTTTCCAATTGTTGTAGGAAATGTTCACATACTCTGTTTTACGTTACTCTATTTTTTTTCCTATAATTTTTAGTGCTTCATCGTGGTAGGATATACTTTAAGGGATTATTGGTCCCTTTATCTAAAAACAGTTATACTAAACTTAAAAATTCTGGGCAAAATACCCAAGTTTGGATATTTAAAAAGTATCTTTTATGTTCATGGATGGATATATAAACAATATCAAATTTTGTTTGTCTTTTTCACACATGAATTATTGTTTTAGGGCTAATTGACCAATTTTGTGTTTCTTTTTTTGGCCACGAAGATGACCGGGGCCAAAATACTTATTATGGGTTTCCAATTTGAATTACTCAAGGACTAGACCATTGGCAGGTGACTTATGTCCATCTTCTGCATGAGTCCACTTCATTTAAGATATCAAGTTATCCTGCAAGGCTGCTAATGGAGGTGCTAGGATTAATGGGGGTGTACCAAAACTATAAGAAGACAAAATAGTTTTTATATAGGACAAAATGGTTTTTGCCTTGGCTTGGTACACCCCCATCAATCCTGGCACCCCCATTAACAGTCTTGTTATCCTGGGGTTGCTACGTTAGTACCAGAAGACACGAGTGGTTTTATTGTCAGCATAAGTTACAAGAGTTGATTATCGTGCATCATGTTAGGTTGGAATTAGCAGGTGAAGCACTTGAGTTTTTACTCACTCTACTTAATCCGTATATTACCAAAGAACATTTACGTTTACGTGTATCAAAGTGTAGTTACGATATCACAAATGTTGCATGCAGGCAACAGTACAAACAATCTATGTATCAAAGGGGTAAACTCTATAAATATAATCCCACTTTTGGGAAATTCCTACCCGGTCAGATTAGCAAAAATGTGCTTAAGGAAACAAACCAGTAGCTGCTGAGATGAAAGTGCAGATTCTCCTCTTTTGAGTAGTTTATGTAATATGGCTGACTTTACTCTATATAGCATGTAATTCCAGGGTGAGTCCTGTTTTATCTATTAAAAAAAAAAGATCATCTCTAACTCAGATGCTTAAAGTGATATCATAAGTAAGTTACTAATCCAAGATACACTCAAATCCAACCTAATTAACGACCGATTATATATTACCGCTACCGTAGAAGTTAGATAACCTTCTACAAAATATAGGCTCATAAATATTTTCTTTTGAAAACTCCATTTGAACTTCCTTCGCCATCATAAATATTCCGATCCCTTCATCAGACGAATCGTTCCGTTCTTTTTTAGAGTTTTAGCATAGATGGAATCGGATACTATTGATAGCAGTGGTTTTGGTTCTCGTTATGAACCAATACCTATTAACCCGGAACTAGCTTTAGGTTCACCTACTAGACCCAATGAAGAAAACACAATCGTGAGAAGATTATCTTTCTCTTCGCCTATTATGGGGGAAAATTTGGAATCCCTAATTTCTCCCTCAGCTCCGGAAACATCCATCAGAGATCCCCTAAATTGCACTCATCTATCATCATCATGCATTGCATCATCCCTTCATTCCCCATTGACTTAGCCAAGGTCTGCTTTTAAAATTTCGATTTCGGAATTTCCGTCATCTTCTTCTTCAGAGCAATTCTGCTCAATGCACTCTGAACAAGATAAGGTTCTTGAAATCCATCAGTATGGGTCAAATATAGCGAACCATCCGGCAAGCACAAATTCCTATCAACCAATTCCTTTCCCGGAGTTAAGTCCCAATCAGCAAAGAGAGGAGTCACAGGTTTTTCTCAATAAACTTTCCTTCATTAAATTTCAGTAATTAATCTGTTTATTTTTACATTTTTCAGTCTGTTGGTTGCTTATAATTGTTTTATTAGTTTGCTTGCCCTGACAATTTCCTTAATTTCATAGATTACTTATTGTGGTGTTTTAATTTGAACTAGTAGGATTCCATTGACTAGATAGGTAGGACTTCTGAAACTGTAGAATTAGCCGATTATCGTTTTACCAATCATGAAAATTATAGCATGGAATGTCCAAGGTTGTGGCAATCCATTTACTCAAAACCATCTCAACCAGTTAATATCTAGAGAAAAACCAGAAATTTTGTTCTTATCCGAAACTAAAAATCAAAGACATCTAGTAACTAAAATCCTTAGAGATTTCCCAAATACTCACATAATAGATCCAATAGGTCATGCTGGGGGTATATCCTTAGCTTGGGTGGATGGTTTCCATTTTGAAATTGTGCAGTGGAACTCAAATATGATTAACATTCTAGTACAAACTAATACAGCTTCTAAGAAATGGCTGCTAACCTGCTTCTATGGAAGCCCTTATACTCACAATAGAAAGATAGCCTAGGATTTTCTAACTGATATAGCAGAACAAGTAGATAAGAATCTAATGCCTTGGGTATTACTAGGAGACCTTAATATGATATTCATCCAGGATGACAAATGTGGAGGATTACCTTTTAACAAGAATGAATGTTCTTGTTTCCAAGATATTTTAACCAATGTTTGTCTTTTAGATATCAGATTCAAAGGTTGTGAATATACCTGGAATAATCATAGAACTGGCAATGAAAATATTCAATAAAGACTTGATAGAGCAGTGGCCAACTCCGAGTGGAATGCCCAATTTCCTAACTATGACTTATCGCACCTTGTGGCGGCTGGTTCTGATCACTGTCCAATTGCACTTACTCTTGACACATTAGCTGTCAAAGTAACTCATACTTTCAAATATTATGATACATGGCACAAGGATACCACATGTGTTCAAACTATTCAAGATTCTTGGAATCATGTTATAAGGATTTCACCCCCTAAAACTTTAGCACAAAACCTAGCATCCCTTCAGTATAACCTAGACTATTGGAAGAGAAACATTTTTGGTCTGCCGGCTAAGCAAATCAAAAAGGTGTTAACACAAATAGAAACTTTAACCACCTCTTTGTATGTTTATCAAAAATATGAAAATATCAAGAAAAATCTTTCTCTCTTAGAACATCTTTACGCAACCCAAGAAGCAATAGCTAAACAACAATCTAGAGATAACATAGTTCACTTAGGAGAAAGAAACACCAAATATTTTCACACTAAAACAATGAAAAGAAGAAAATGGAAAATATTGAATGTATTAGAAAGAGCAATAATGAAATAACCTTCAAAAGACATGAAATCCAAGTTACTTTGTCTGAATACTTTTCTAATCTATTCACTTCACCTATTCCTCCAACTGCATCGCTTAATACTGACCTATTGGAGAGTATTAATCAATGTATTTCCCTGGAAGATAATATTCTTCTTAACTCTATTCCTTCTTAAGATGAAATTTGGTCAGTTGTGAAACAACTAAAACCAAATAAATCACCATGACCTGATGGATTTCCTGCTAGCTTCTTTAAATAAAACTGGGAAACTGTAGGAGCCCAAGTAATTTCATCTATTCAACACTTCTTCTCTTCTGGCTGTCTTTATCCTAACTTTAACAAAACCTTTTTGTTTCTCATCCCCAAAAGTAGACACCCTAAAGATCCTAGTGGATTTAGACCAATAGGAATTTGCCACACAATTTATAAAATCATAACAAAGATCTTAGCAAACAGAATCAAACCTCTTCTTAATAGATTCATTTCACCATTTCAAGCTGCTTTCCTCTCTAAAAGACAAATCTCAGATAATATAATTATAACCCAAGAAATAATTCATTCCTTCAAAAAGAAGAAGGTCAAACATGCTGGAATGGGGATCAAAATAGATATGTCTAAGGAATTTGATAGAGTGTACTGGCTTTTCCTAATCGATGCAATGAAGGCATTTGGTTTTGATACAAAATTTTGCAACTTAATTTATCAATGCATTTCTACAGCTAGTATGGAAGTCCTTCTGAATGGTAGTCCTGGGGATTTTTTCAAACCAACTAGGGGACTTAGACAAGGAGACCCACTTTCTCCTTACCTATTCATCATTTGCATGTAAATTTTTTCTAGGATTATTCTCTTTGGAGAAGAAAAAAAATTAATTAATGGAGTTAAAATTACTCCAAAAAATAGTCCCATTTCTCACCTGTTTTTTGATGATGATTGTCTCCTTTTTATAAGGGCTGACCTTAAGGAAATCCATAATATCATAAAACTTATAGAATCATTCAGCAAGGCTTCAGGATAATTGATAAATTTTGATAAATCAGGGGTTTTCTTTAGTAAAAAAGTGTAGCCTAAGCACCAGATAATGATATGTAAACTTCTTAAAATAAAGAAAATAGATCCTAAAGATACCTACCTAGGAACCCCCCTTTTCATAAGTAGAGCTAAAATCAAGCTTTTTGATTCAATAGTGGAAAAGATGGAACAAAAAATTCAAAGATGGGTGGGAAAAACTTTGAATCAAGCGAGTAAAATGGTGCTTAACAAAACTTCTCTGGCTAGTTATCAAATGAGATGCTTTATCCTTCCTAAGAAGGTCACTGATAAGGTTGACGCTCTTCAAAGGGACTTTTGGTGGGGAAAGGAAACAAACAGTAAAGGATACTACCCAACTTCATACTCTTGTCTATGTAAACCCAGAGATAAAGGAGGATTAGGATTTATAAATGCAAGAAAATTTAACTTAGCAATGATTGCCATGCTAGCTTGGAGTTTATTAAATGAACCGAATGCCCTTTGGGTATCGCAATTGAAACCTAGATACTTTAGAAATTCCTCTGTGTTCAAAGCAAAAATGCCTACCACAAGTTCCTGGATTTGGAAATGTATTAACAAAGGAATTCTGCTAGTTGAACAAAATAGTATATGAGAAATAGGAGATGGAACATCAATAAACATTTGGGACGACAATTGGATCCCAAACCTAGAGATCAAACTTAGTAGCCTGAGAACAACTACTAACTCCAATCTAACACTTGTGAAGGATCTGATAGATCCCTCTACTAAGATATGGAATTACTCCTTACTTTTGAATATATTTCCTTTGTCTATTGCCAACAAAATAAAAAATATTAGGATAATACTAGGCAAATCAGATACCCTTAGATGGCTACTTATAAAAACAGGGAAATTTACAGTTAAGTCAATGTACAACAAACTCACTGAAAAAAATAGAAATCACTACAATCTGGGTCATGCTGATTCATTTTGGAGGTCCTTATGGAACTTAAGAGTTTCTCAAAGGATAAAGATCTTTTCTTGGAAATGCTTACAGAATTCTTTAGCAACCAATCAAAAACTATCAAAATTTATGGAAGACATCCATCCTAATTGCCCTTTAGAATATAATGAAGTAGAATCTATTGAACATATGTTATTTTTCTGTCCTTTTTCCAAAGAGGTTTGGTCTTCAGAACCCCACCCAATTCAATTGGAATTCAATAGTTCAGTAACTTTTCTAGACATCTGTAAAGAATGGTTAGGTAAACAGAATACCATTATTCCTGTGGAACTTGCTCTTGTAGATGGTGAATTTTCAACAAAGGGCAAACCCGTAAAATCATGATACTGCATGTTTCTGATACGGCTTCAGGCGTGTGACGATTCATATTTTACAAAGCCATGATGAATATATTTTCGAAAAGCCTCTACCAACCGAGCGTTCGATCCCTAACATTTCATTGTGACATCTATGTGGAATAATAGAATTGGGCGGTCCTCCTACATAATTGTTTGTTGAGAGGGCTTAACGCTTTCAGGACATCGGTGATACTCACTGTTCCCTGAATACATGAGAGCGACCCCCCTCTACATAGAAGAACGATTGGGCGGTTCTCCGTCAGATTGAGAGCAACAACGCCTTCAGGACAGTGACACTCACTGATCCTGACTATGTAGAGCGACGTGTATAGACTCGGGTGTTCTTAGTAGTGTCTGAGAGCACCCTCATGATTTGCCGTCTCCTGACTATGCACATAGATTAATTCTTCCGTGATATTCACCACTGAATTCCCAGAATAATCTATTATTGCTCCTATTCCATGGTCGAATCCACGGCCTGATCCCATGGAATGACAATAACAATTTGCTCCTATTCCATGGTCGAATCCACGGCCTGATCCCATAGAATGGCAATAAATATTTGCTCCTATTCCATGGTCGAATCCACGTCCTGATCCCATGGAATGGCCATAAAAATTTGCTCATATTCCATTGTCGAATCCACGGCCTGATCCCATGGAATGACAATAACAATTTTCTCCTATTCCATGGTCGAATCCATGGCCTGATCCCATGGAATGGCAATAACAATTTGCTCCCATTCCATGGTCGAATCCACGGCCTGATCCCATGGAGTGGCAATAACGATTGTTCTGATTCTATGATCGAATCCACGGCTTGATCTCATAGAATAACAATGAAACAATTATATTATCTCATTACTCCGATTTCATGATCGAATCTACTGGTCTCATGAAATGGTGATGGATAAATCTCAATTACTCCTACTCTATGGTCGAATCCACGATCCCATGGGATGGTAACACTTGTTTTATTATTCTGAATTCGTAGTCGAATCCGCATCCGATCCTACGAATTAATAATGAAATATCTATTCACTTTTATTACTCAGTTTCATGAATTATTCTCCATTGGATCTCGTGAATTGATAATAAATACTCAATAATCGGGCATCTGGACCGTCACTGAGTAAGCCCCACAAAAATGATGCAAGTGCACTCGACAATGATGCACGACTGAGCACCCGGATGTGAAAATGAGCATCCAAAAACATGAAACAATGGAGAGTTCTCCACAAAATAGGAGAGAGGAAATAATAAACAATAAAATAATGGGAAGCGCCCATGGCCGGCCCACCGTCCGGCCGGCCGTGCCCTAGCCATGACCGCTCCCATGTTTCCCATTATTTTCTCACAATCTTCGCAAACCCATGGGAAGTTCTCCATCTTGGAAAAAACTTCCCAATTTGCGCAAAAACTCAAGAGTTCTCCATGACTTGGAGGATTCACCAAATAAATTATAAAATAAGGAGAAGTGTGCGGGACCGGGCAACCTAGCCGGTCGGCCATGCCCAAGCCGTGGCCGGTCCCACACCTCACAATCCTTAGCTTTTTATAATTATTATTCCAAAACCTCATGAACTCTCCATAGCTTCAAGGATTCATGAAAAATAATAATAAAATAGGGAAAGATGTGCGAGACCGGGCAACTTGGCCGGCCATGCCCTAGCCATGGTCGGTCCCTCACCTTGCAATCCCTAATTTCTCATTATTATTATTTCCCTCAACTCTTGAAACTGCTAGGTTTGAACAAAATTCGTGACTTCTCCATATTTTCTCAAATATGGCTCGAATCACGCAAAACCAAAAAGCCAACATGGTCACACGGCCGGCTAGCCCCTCATGGAAATTTTGGATTATTAAAATATTTTACTTTAATATTTTCAAAATATTGATGAATTGAGCATACATGCTCATTCCACCGAAAAGTCGAGAATTCTCAACCAAGATGAAACTCTTCTGAAAATTCACAACATCGCTCAAATCCGCATCAGAAAATACTGAAACTCTCAGTATGGAGACACGGACATCATGGAAACACGTGCATGCCTCCATGACCTACCAGGATGCTTCTAGGGCTTGCACGAATCTGGTCCACATGTTTTCATAATTCTGACCTAATTTGCTCAATCTCTCATACTAGGCCCAAAACTCTCTTTTACCGTCCCTCTTGAATTCTTCATGAGTTTTACTTTCGATCTGTTTTCATCTTCAGAAAAAGCTCTAAAGCTAAATATTCCCGAGATAGGAGATATGAAATGCTTTTCCGTATCGAATCGAGGGGTGGACCATCGAAATCCGAGTTCGTCTGAGAATTCTACATCGATTCTAGTAAAGGACGCTAATAAGGGATTCAACCAAACTGAAAAATCCTCCAAATGACCAACACTTGGTCACGTGACCACCAGGAGCCGATCCCATGCTCTCTTGGTCGGTCACATCTCTCATAACTAGGTTTTACACCTAATGCTGAACCCAGCAAGATTTTCAGTAAATGGTGAACTCCCCATCTAATCATCACTTTTCACCAACTCTCAAATTGAGAACCCTAGTGCATGCTCACTCGAGCGCTGGGCATCGCATGGACGTCCTCATCCCATGTTGTCGGTCCCTCCATCACTCATAATCAATTTTCGGCAATTCTCCAATTAACTGAGGATTGTCCAAAATTAGGGTTTCGAATGAACGCTCCGTGAAACCATCATTCTGAGCAATTTCGAACACTAATAAATTTACGTTGATTCATCAATCAACATCTAAAATTAAATAAACAATATTCGGTAATCTTCCAATATTTTAATTAATATTTTACTGGGTCACATCACTAGTAAATAATTCGCTTTATCGAGCAATACTTGCTCAATCGCCTGAATTTTAGCCAATATTCGACAATTCTCCAGTATTTGGTGAATTGAGCAATACTTGCTCAGTTGCCTATCAAATCCTTAAATTTGGTGAATTGAGCAATACTTGCTCAGTTGCCCATTAAAATCCCATAATTCGGTGAATTGAGCAATACTTGCTCAGTTGCTCATTGAATTCTTATAATTTGTGGCAATACTTGCTCAACCACTCAACTAGTCAGTAACTTGTCATACTAACATCTCTCAGAGAACTACATGTTCTACCCATGAATCGCTGAGCATTCACCATTCATGTTTGTTTCACCAAACTTAGACTCAGTGTCTAATCAGTCAATAATTGACTAACCTAAAAACGTTTGCCCCGCAGACTCCACGATTCGTGAAACATCAATCACGCCACAAATGGGGGGATATCACTTAGGGTTTTGGTCTGGCGGTCTACGACACATGGATTCATCCCACGACAGGAAATGTGCGTAAGTCGTGTCAAAGTTTGAAGGAGTTAGCAATGTAGTGGGTGCACGATCATTCAAGTCTCCACACGATGAGGAACTGACTTTACCACGATCTCCCACTTTCCCACTCTTTCACTCAAGAAACCGTCACAGTTACAGGGGTCAGTGGTGTTACTACTCTAACAATATAAATATCTGAGCATTCACCATTCATGCTTGATTCACCAAACTTAGACACAGTGTCTAATCAGTCAAAAATTGACTAACCTAAACACGTCTGCCCTGCAGACTCCATGATTCGTGAAACATCAATCACGTCACAAATATGGGGATATCACTTAGGGTTCTGGTATGGCGGTCTACGGCACATGGATTCATCCCACGACGAGAAATGTGCGTAAGTCGTGTCAACGGTTGAAGGAGTTAGCAAAGTAGTGGGTGCACGATCAGTCAAGTCTCCACACGATGAGGAAATAACTTTACCACGATCTCCCACTATCCCACTCTTCCACTCAAGAAACCGTCACACTTACAGGGGTCAGTGGTGTTACTACTCTAACAGTATAAATAAGTCTCTGAATCCATGATTGAAGGACAAGCTTTTATCAACATTCGAATACTCGAATACACGTCTAACACTGAATTTATCGAGTAACTACTCTCAAGAATTCATCAATCACTCAGAACTCAACAGTTCACCAATACTGTAGAAACCTTCAACACACTCACAATCCTCGATCATCATTGATCTCACACAATTCTCAGATTCCCTCCTATAGATAAACCCATCTCCCTCTTTGCGACCGAATTGATTCTGGAATGACCATTGTCTTGGTTTAGGCTGGAGTCATACAGATTTATTTCCCGAATCTAAGCACCCCCTTTGCAGTGGTGCATCTGTGTGAGGATTAACATCTTGCCCGACTGAGGAGTCTCGACAACTCGCTCGACTCTCCACTTTCCCGAAAAACCGGCGACGCGTTTTTACCTATCCACAGATTGGCGACCACAGTGGGAGATTAATATCTCAGTTGCAATCTCTCATTTTCGCTAAGATGGTCGATCTTAGGTCAGGAGCAGTTACATATCCCAACACCAACCACGCTAGTACCAGCAACAACACTGGTGGTACTCCGGAAACAATTCCCGATTCTAACGATGGTAGTGATATTACTCCTCCTCACACCAATGTGGAAGATCATCCTTTTTTCGGGCGGCATCCAGAAGAAATCATATAAAATCCTCCTACCATAGGAGATCTCATGAAAGTACAGGAAGTTCTCGCCAAGAATCGAACTGACATGGTTGCTACTCAGAAGGAACTATTCAACTATCTCAAAACTCTCACTGACAAGATGTCAGACAAAACTCAAGAGAAGGGGTAATACAAAGAAACATCTCAAACGGATCCCGAAGTTATTCCTGTTCCTGATGTCGATGAAACCCGCAAAGCCTCAACCCGCTGGCTTCATCACCCGTGAAGACTTGGAGCACTTTATGGACAATCTAGGAAGGGGTCATACAATGACCGTGCACCGTCATCAACCTCCGTATCATGCATCCACACAGAGGATCCCTCTCCTAAAAGGCTACGTCTCTCAAACGTTCACACTCTACAACGGAACAGGAAATGCTCGAGAACACGTTTCTCGATTTCTGGAAGCATTAGGAGAACATGAACACAACCATGTTGTCCGCTTGAAGGAGTTTTTGAAATCCCTGACGGGTCGTGTATACACTTGGTACAACAACATCACTCCAGGGAGCATAGACAATTGGGGAAAAATAATTAATGCTTTCTACAGGAAATATTTCTTTGTCTCTGAACAAGTCACACTCTCCGACCTGGGAAGGATGTCTCAGAAGAATACTGAACACTCGAATGACTACGTAAAAAAGTTCAGACTCCAGGGCACTGGATTGTCATGATCCAAACGTTACTGAACAACAACTGGTGGACTTGTGCATCAATGGGATGATCCCAGTTTATAGAGCTTTGTTGGAGAATCTCCGCTTCCAGACCTTTTCGGAACTTCATGAAGAAGCCAAGCGATCGACAACTACTGCTCCTGCCTTGCTAGAAAGAACGAAAACTGTCAAAATGGAGGAATCAAAAGACACTCGAAGCAGCTGTCGACGCCTGATCAACAAGCAGTATAATGTTGAAGCCTCCGTCAATTTTGCTGAAGGAAGTAAGAGAAGGTCCAAAGAACATCAACACAAAAATGCTTTTCCAACGTCTCATCCTCCAAAAGCTCCAAGGAAGGACGACCAGACCAGAAATGCATAATCATAACAAAATGATGAGGAAGTCCCTGATTTCCCATTTCCTATTGAAGAGGTGATCGAACTACTGGAAGTCTGGATCCAGGATGGTGCAGTCAAGCTACCTCATGTCAAAAAGGAGCCAACTGAGGAAAAAATGGAGAACGCACGCTATTGCTACTTCCATAGATTCGTCAGTCATCCAACCCGTGACTGCAGAAATTTAAAGCGTATCTTCAAAGAAAAGGCCGACTCAGGAGAACTGGGAAATGAAGGAGTACACAGAAATCCTCTCCTGATCAGAATATTCGCACCCTCCAAGCATCTGGTCAAGAAAGCAGTTCAGTCTTTAATGGAACACGTCTGTGAGTTGCTGTACTTGTCAAGAGCCCAAAGAGATGACATGTTTTCTGCACTAAACCATGTTGTGTCAGGTAAATGACTCACAATTCAGGAAACATTCCCTGAACCACCCGTGACAGACAAAGAGATGTATGACTGGGGACTTCTCACCATGGTGCATCTCAAGGGGAACAAATTCAGATGAGCACTAGTCGACGTTGGCACTGCTGTCAACATCATCCCTCTCAAAACCCTCAGGGATGCTGACATCACTCGTCAAGAAGCAACTCACGCTCTAGTCTCAATCAGAGATCAAGAAGGAATCTCCAGGGATGCTTATGGTTACATCATTCTCAATATAAAAAGTGATTCAACCTGGGTAGAAACTAAATTCTTCATAATCAGGGAGGATCCTGGATACGACATGGTTCTTGGAAGAGCGTGGATCCATGATGAAAAAATTATTGCGGTATCTTCACCTTCAGTTGCATATTTATCCACCAAAGAAAGCTCTGACTTAGAAGATAACCAGCCTTTCGAGCATTTGGAAAAGGTCGAAACTCTGAAGGAACTCACCCAAAGGCCTGGAGAAATCCCTAATGAATTCTCCAGGAGGTTTCGTACTCAGGCAAGTCTTATTCCTCATGATGCATGTGTGTTACCTACTTTCAAATATGCTACCTTAATTCGGGGACTCTCTCAAAATCTACCTATCATCAAACCCTATGAATGGACAGTCTCACATCAACAATACTACACTGCATGGTTGAAAACTTTTCTGATTATGCACCACATTGAAAGGTTCATCGCTGAAGACTTGGCTCAATTTGACAAGCGATACCCGCCATATTTTCCTTTGCATGAGTGTCCATATGTGCCACAGAATTGGAAATCTTCACCAGCATGGAATCCACAGGTGATTCCAAACCAGCAGAAGATATTCAAGGCACGCGCAACCAAGCCTAACAAGTTTCATGAAGGAGATTTGGTTCTTAAGGAAACCAAGCGCAACCTACATTCTACAAGGGGTTCTAACTGGGAAGGGCCTTTCATGATTTCTAAGGCAGTCGCTGGTGGATACTACAAATTGGCTGACATCAAGGGCAAGACAAAAATACCAGTAATTCATGAGAATTGGCTCAAGATTTTCGATGCATGAAACATTCAACATTGGATGTTTTATGTCCAAGGCAAGCGCTCAAAACATCTGACGTTTGCACTTTAGGATTTTCTTTTAATTTTATTTTAAATTCCTCCAAAACGTGTGCACACTTGCACTCAGCATTTGAAAATTCAGCAATCTATCAAAGTTCTTTATTTAAGAAAACCTCTGTCAAATCCAAAATCAAAAGAAAATCCTCAGTCACTCATAAAATCAAAACCCAAATAAAATCTCACATCTTTCTCAGAAGTTCAATGTTCATGAGATTATAGAAAGGAAACTAAAGAAAACCATCAAAGAATGATTTTTGCTTCTCCGCATCTTCCAAATCTTTTAAAGTCTCTTTCTCCACTTCGAGCTTCTTGGCCAGTTCAGCAACTTCATCTATCTTCTTCGTCACGACATCACTAACAGGGAAAGGAGCATTACCCTCTACTGTTTTTCGGATAGCTTCAAGCCTTTGACGAAGCCACTTCAGATTGAAGCCTAGTTCTTCAGCATTCTTCGAGTTGTACTCCCAATCAAAGAGTACGTCTCGAGTAACAACATTTCCGGGAGTGACACAGATATCATGTATAACACGCAAGATGGCTTCTACTTGATTTGTCAAGAAATATCTGCGTTCTGAATCCTGAGTAACCACGATGTGTCCATACATTTTCCACAGTTTCTCATACATAGCAGCATATCCGATGGGAACACTAAAACCACCAACTGGCTGGTGGTATGGAAGTAACTCACCAAATTTAAGATCAAAAGAAATCCCTGCGTTAGGATACCCATGCACTATCATACGCCTCTCGACTACTGGACCAACATCAACAATCATGGAGATCACTTCAGACTAAATGGTTTCCGCTATTCTCGATTCGGGTTCCACCATTTGAGGCTCAGTTGGGGTTTTAACCACCTCCCCTGCATCAACAACTAGAACTTCATAACCTGGAGGTGCACATATAGGAGTTCCATCGCCAACAACTCCGGGACTTCCCAATCTATCATTAGTGGATCC
Organism: Papaver bracteatum; assembly: GCA_023529315.1. NCBI lineage: Eukaryota > Viridiplantae > Streptophyta > Magnoliopsida > Ranunculales > Papaveraceae > Papaver > Papaver bracteatum. The sequence continues at coordinate 142,656 of JAJJWX010001102.1, read as the reverse complement.
ATGATTCCCAACTTCGTCGTTCGGTACCTAATGCGAAGATTACATGGGAATATGATGGTTTAGGTGTGGAAATCCAATAAAATCATAAGATTAATAAATTAAGTGAACTAACATCATCTAAGTTACTTATTATGCAATTATGGCATGTGCAAAAAGTATCAAAGTCATGAAACACGTTTTCAAAGAGACTCAACTGAGGCAAATTTACGCTGCCCAATGTTCAATGACGAACTGGGGGTAATTGGTAAGGAATCTGGAGATGAGTTGTATTTCATTATCTTCGTATGGAAGTTCTCTACAATATGTCAAAATTTCATGACAATTGGATGAATGGGCGAGGATATGTATCCAAAACATCACACAACACGCTATCTGGAAAAGTTCCGAATATCTCCTGGAAGTTTACTGTTTCGCGTTTTTCAGGCCCTAAACATGCTCAAAATTCGAAAATATTCTTTGTTAAAGCTTGGAAATTTTCTGGTCTTGAAGACAAATATGCGGACATCGAAAATCCGACTCCAGACGAAGATTCTACATCATTTCTAATAAATTCTGAAGCCTGAAATTTCTGATGACGTATTTCGGCAAAATTACTTGTATATTCATATCGGTTCTCATTCATTCATGCATAAATCAAAAATATCATACTTATATGAATAGGCTACATGAGAATTACTTACTAGGGGAGCCTCTAAACCATTTGAGGATTCGGCAAGGTTGGAACCTCCATTGGCATTATCATTCGGAGAACTCTCCATATTTTCGTTCGGTTCGGGATTTCGAGAGCTCTCTATATTCTCATGACTCAAAGAGGAATGTGCCTCATCAACATGATCCTTATCCATGATGATTTCCTCCTGTCCACATCAACAAACAATCGTCACTTATTCGTCCAAAGGCGCATTACAATTATCAAGTGCAAAAGGGGAAACTTACGTCAACCTCCTCAGTGCTGGGATCCTGAATTGTTCGACCAAGAGAAAAACGGAGACCATCAATAACCGATGGGGCAAAATTATGAAATGAATAAGCAATACTATTTTAAATCCTAATTACATGGGTGAGAAAGTTGCAACAATGAAGAAAAGAGCAAGCAAATCACCAAAGAAGCGGCAAGAGACTGTATTCTGTTCGGTATCATCCTATGTGTTGTCTAACTTCTGCCTTCTCCTCCCTGGGGACTTTCTTGAAATATTGAAGAGTTTACATCAAGTCTAGGTATCACAATGCGACCACCCTATCACAAGAAAATAAATACGATTAAAATATGATTGGCATACTTTGGCCGAAATCATAAGAAGAAGCACTTACTTGTGACGCATTTGGAGATGTCTTCCTATTATCACTACCAGGAAGATACTTCAACCTGGGTCGACCGGAAACCACGTCAGGAGGAGGGAACTCTCGTACAGGGGACTAAACATCTGTTACAAATGTATATACACGCTCGAGTTGCTGACGCCAAAATCCTATATAACCAGGAGTTGCGAAGGTTTCTCAGTCAGAACATGGGAACAAGTATTCATTTCCTTCCATGCGGGTGCAATCCAAATGATCCTTCAGGTACTCAATCTATGGCTTGTTCATTTGATGACCCGGAATACACTGGTCAAGTCTCATCTGTCTAGCAGCTCTTTCAATGTTGTACTCTTCCGCTGGAATTCTCCGTGCATTATTGACAACAAGAAAACAGGAGTACAACTCAAGACGAAAGATATCTCTCCTTTACTCAGATCAGCACCAGTAGTCAATGTGATATTCTCTTCAATAATGTTGAAAGTAATCAACTGTGAGAAAATAGAAGGAACCGACACCCAGGGGCGAAATTTGAACTCAGACTCAATGTCCAAAACATCAGTAAGGAATATCTTGTATTGTGGTTTCTTTCTAGACCAGCGCATGATCCTAGAATTATTCTCCTTAAGAAGGGAATGGCGAGTGTCGACCTTGGGTCCTTGTAAAATGCTACGAGGAATTGGGGCATAGCTCTCAAGGTGTTCCCACATCAAAGCTTGGAGAAACATGGTATTAGCATATGTCTCAATCTTCATGAAGCCATCAGAAATACTGGAGTCCACAACTAGAGAGTCCAAGTTGGCGAACAAAGAACCCTAAAATAGACTGCCAGTAGGATTTTTCTCACCTTTGGCCATCTTAATGGCAAAGAGAATCACAAACGGCTTCAGTAAGTTTCCAAATTCTTTGAAGATATCCCGTGAGAGCCACAAACACAAGAAAGCCAAAATTATCAAAACGCCATCAACCGGTCCTTCAGGAGTTCTATCTCTTGGCCACCAGTGTGATAACCATCGGGCATAGCAAGACGCAAGTGACTCATTAAATTCGTGCATCTTTGCTTCTAACGTGTCAGATATCTCCTTCTCCTCTGTCGAGAGTTCTTCAGGAAAATTACCAGTAATTGGAAGGTGCAACATAGCAACTACATCTTCCAGAGTAATGGTGAATTCTACCCATCTGTATATAAATGTGTGAGTAGGGACACACCAACGGGCGAGCAGGGCTATCATACCTGGAATGTCATGATTGATGATCAAATCTCCAGCAGCTTGAATGACTCATGTCACCTGAGCACTATCCAATATGGCCCTCACATGACTATGGCCTAACATGTGCCTTGCCCACCAGGAGAAGTGCATCAGAGGTCTCCGAGAAAGCTTTAACTCCACCTGAGAAGCTGCGAAATACTTCCCGTGCAAACAAAACCGAATCACAGCTCGGGAGACACCAACTTGTTCTGGGTAGTACACCTAGGATTTATCAGTAACCGAAACGAAGATCCTAGAGGACGCTTTTCATGCCTATACAAATACACGAAGAATTTGTCCTCAGCAGTTGGAATGTTCTTAGTCTTGGAACTTTCCTTCTTCCCATGGGAAATCTCAGTATCGTCATTCCTGGAAGAACCATCATCTCTGGAAGAGGTATCTGTGGAAACATCTTCTCTCGAAGAAACATCATCTTCAAAAGCACTGTGGGATTCAACCATTTTGCAAACTTGCTGCAACATCCATACGTGAATTCATCAACACAATGGGACTAAAGAAAATTCGACAATTGATGTCTGCAAAAATGGTATTTCTCAATTCCACCTCTTTATGATTTCACGAACTTAGTGATAATAACGTAAAACCCCCAAAACTTGCTCTTTCTTTCAAATCTGCAAAGTTGAGCATAAAACATATTATTCAAAAGTCTGCACTGACTTTCCAAGAAACCATGAGTAATTCACATAACCCTCTATGTGATCACTCGCTGGTTTTATGTATATACATACGCTATAAAATCACTGAATTCGCATGTACACTGTGAGTTCACCAAATTCATAAATTTTGAATTTTCAAAAACCCAATTTTTGTTTAATAAAGCGTGAATAAGTCACGCGCTTTTAAAAAAAAAAAAAAAAAAATCGTGAGTCAATAACTCACATAATTTACAAAAAAAAACAACATTTTGCTCAACCGAGCATCCGTCTATGGAACCAGGGACTTTCCTATTTTTGTAGAGTTCTCCATATTTCAAATAAAACTTTGAGAGTTCTCAAATAAAATTTCAATATGAACTCCTGGTCTTTTCAAAATTCCTTTAACTCTAAGGATTATTATTTACTACTTTTACGAACTAATTACGTTTATAAAAGTATATGCAAAGTTTATACTTTCAAAAAACGAACGTGGGTTTTCATGAAACCTAATAAACAAAACTTTTGCTACTGCAACTAGACCATATCTATTCAAAAATTAACATATCTCTTTCATATTAGGGATTTTTTGCTCATTCCTCCAATTAACGAACAAACGTGCATATACATACGTTTTCTAAAAAATCCTTCATAAATCCTACACATACATATGTAACCATGGGATTTTGGGTTTTATGAAAAATCATCAATCATAAAGCCTACAGCAAAATAAAATAAAATAAAATCACGAACTTACCTGTTGTCACCGGACGGAGTTCGGCCGGCGGTGGTCGGACGCCCAGCGGATATCGGACGGGCGGTGGTGCTGCTGACTTCTCCTTCTACTGCTCGTGGTGTGGGGGTGATGATGAAGTATTGGTTGGACAAGGGAAAATATTTTTTTTAAGGGTTATTCCCTTTTAAATCAAATTTATTTCAAAAACCTAAAAAGCACGGGTTTCCCTTTTTGGGATCGGGCCCGCAAATCCTAAATCGACCATAACTAAGAGTTTAAACACCCAAATCAGCGGTGTCTCATCTCTCCACGTTCATGAGATGACACTCTACCTTATTATCAAAGTTCTCATCCACACATTTGCTCGTACATGATCTCATTGGAGTAAATTGAGGATTCTGAAACTACCTTTGTCGACCTAGTTCAACCAGACCTCGTCGACCGAAAATCACCATTTAATGCATACTGCAGAACATGATTGTTCCCCACTATGCAGGGGACTAAATGTAGATGGTGGATTTTCAACAAAGGGCAAACCCGTAAAATCATGATACTGCATTTTCCTGATACGGCTTCAGGGGTGTGACGATTCATATTTTACGAAGCCATGATGAATATGTTTTCGAAAAGCCTCTACCAACCGAGCATTCGATCCCTGATATTTCATTGTGACCTCTATGTGCAATAATAGAATTGGGCGGTCCTCCTACAAAATTGTTTGTTAAGAGGGCTTAACGCCTTCAGGACGTCGGTGATACTCACTGTTCCCTGACTACATGAGAGCGACCCCCCTCTACATAGAAAAATGATTGGGCGGTTCTCCGTCAGATTGAGAGCAACAACGCCTTCAGGACAGTGACACTCACTGATCCTGACTATGTAGAGCGACATATATAGACTCGGGTATTCTTAGTAGTGTCTGAGATCACCCTCAGGATTTGCCGTCTCCTGACTATGCACATAGATTAATTCTGCCATGACATTCACCACTGAATTACCAGAATAATCTATTATTTCTCCTATTTCATGGTCGAATCCATGGCGTGATCCCATGGAATGGAAATAACAATTTGCTCATATTCCATGGTCGAATCCACGACCTGATCCCATGGAATGGCAATAACAATTTGCTCCTATTCCATGGTCGAATCCACGGCCCGATCTCATGGAATGGCAATAACAATTTGCTCCTATTCCATGGTCGAATCCACGGCCTGATCCAGTGAAATGGCAATAAAAATTTGCTCCCATTCCATGGTCGAATCCACATCCTGATCCCATGGAATGGAAATAATGATTGTTCTGATTCTATGATCGAATCCACGGCTTGATCTCATATAATAACAATGAAACAATTATATTATCTCATTACTCCGATTTCATGATCGAATCTACTGGTATCATGAAATGGTGATGGATAAATCTCAATTACTCCGATTCTATGGTTGAATCCACGATCCCATGGGATGGTAATGCTTGTTTTATTATTCTGAATTCGTAGTCGAATCCGCATCCGATCCTAGGAATTAATAATGAAATATCTATTCACTTTTATTACTCAGTTTCCTGAATTATTCTCCACTGGATCTCATGAATTGATAATAAATACTCAATAATTGGGCATCTGGACCGTCACTGAGTAAGCCCCACAAAAATGGTGCAAGTGCACTCGACAATGATGCACGACTGAGCACCCGGATGTGCAAATGAGCATCCAAAAACATGAAACAATGGAGAGTTCTCCACAAAATAGGAGAGAGGAAATAATAAACAATAAAATAATGGTAAGCACCCAGGGCCGGGCCCACCGTCCGGACGGCCGTGACCTAGCCATGGTCGGTCCCATGTTTCCCATTATTTTCTCACAATCTTCGCAAACCCATGGGGAGTTCTCCATCTTTGCAAAAACTTCCCAATTTGCGCAAAAACTCAAGAGTTCTCCATGACTTGGAGGATTCACCAAATAAATTATAAAATAAGGAGAAGTGTGCGGGACCGGGAAACCTAGCCGACCGGCCATGCCCAAGCCATGGCCTGTCCCACACCTCACAATCCTTAGCTTTTTATAATTATTATTCCAAAACTTCATGAACTCTCCATAACTTCAAGGATTTATGAAAAATAATAATAAAATATGGAAAGGTGTGCGAGACCGGGCAACTTGGCCGGCCGGACATACCCTAGCCATGGTCGTTTTCTCACCTTGCAATCCCTAATTTCTCATTATTATTATTTCCCTCAACTCGTGAAATTCCTGGGTTTGAACAAAATTCGTGACTTCTCCATATTTTCTCAAATATGGCTCGAATCACGCAAAACCAAAAATCCAACATGGTCACACGTCCGGCTAGCCCCTCACGGTAATTTTGGATTATTAAAATATTTTACTTTAATATTTCCAAAATATTGATGAATTGAGCATACATGCTCATTCCACCGAAAAGTCGAGAATTCTCAACCAAGATGAAACTCTTCTGAAAGTTCACAACATCGCTCAAATGCGCATCAGAAAATACTGAAACTCTCAGTATGGAGACACGGACATCATGGCATCACATGCATGCCTCCATGACCAACCAGGTTTCTTCTAGGGCTTTCACGAAGCCGGTCCACATGTTTTCATAATTCTGACCTAATTAGCTCAATCGCTCATACTGGGCCCAAAACTCTCTTTTACCGTCCCTCTTGAATTCTTCCTGAGTTTTACTTTCGAGATGTTTTCATCTCCCGAATGAGATCTAAACCTAAATATTTCCTCGTTGGGAGATAGGAAATGCTTTTCCGCATCGAATAGAGGGGCGGACCATCGAAATCCGAGTTCGTATGAGAATTCTACATCGATTCTAGTAAAGGACGCTAATCAGGGATTCAACCAAACTGGATAATCTTCCAAATGACCAACACTTGGTCACGTGACCACCAGGAACCGGTCCCATGCTCTCTTGGTCGGTCCCATCTCTCATAACTAGGTTTTACACCTAATGCTGAACCCAGCAAGATTTTCAGTAAATGGTGAACTTCCCATCTAATCATCACTTTTCACCAACTCTCAAATTGAGAACCCTAGTGCATGCTCACTCGAGCGCTGGGCATCACATGGACGTTCCTTATCCCATGTGGTCGGTCCCTCCATCACTCATAATCAATTTTCGGCAATTCTCCAATTGACTGAGGATTGTCCAAAATTAGGGTTTCGAATGAACGCTCTGTGAAACCATCATTTTGAGCAATTTCGAACATTAATAAATTTACGTTGATTCATCAATCAACATCTAAAATTAATTAAACAATATTCGATAATCTACCAATATTTTAATTAATAATTTACTGGGTCACATCACTAGTAAATAATTCGCTGAATCGAGCAATACTTGCTCAATCGCCTGAATATTAGCTAATATTCGACAATTCTCCAGTATTTGGTGAATTGAGCAATACTTGCTCAGTTGCCTATCAAATCCTTAAATTTGGTGAATTGAGCAATACTTGCTCAGTTGCCCATTAAAATCCCATAATTCGGTGAATTGATAAATACTTTCTCAGTTGCTCATTGAATTCTTATAATTTGCGGAAATACTTGCTCAACCACTCAACTAGTCAGTAACTTTTCATACTGACATCTCTCAGAGAACTACATGTTCGACCCATAAATATCTGAGCATTCACCATTCATGCTTGATTCACCAAACTTAGACACAGTGTCTAATCAGTCAAAAATTGACTAACCTAAACACGTCTGCCCTGCAGACTCCACGATTCGTGAAACATCAATCACGTCACAAATGTGGGGATATCACTTAGGGTTCTGGTATGGCGGTCTACGGCACATGGATTCATCCCACGACGAGAAATGTGCGTAAATCGTGTCAACGTTTGAAGGAGTTAGCAAAGTAGTGGGTGCACGATCAGTCAAGTCTCCACACGATGAGGAAATAACTTTACCACGATCTCCCACTATCCCACTCTTCCACTCAAGAAACCGTCACACTTACAGGGGTCAGTGGTGTTACTACTCTAATAGTATAAATAAGTCTCTGAATCCATGATTGAAGGACAAGCTTTTATCAACATTAGAACACTCGAATACAGTCTAACACTGAATTTCTCGAGTAACTACTCTTAAGAATTCATCAATCACTCAGAACTTATCAGAACTCAACAGTTCACCAATACTGCAGAAACCTTCAACACACTCGCAATCCTCGATCATCACTGATCCCTCACAATTCTCAGCTTCCCCCCTACAGATCAATCCATCTCCCTCTTTGCGAACGAATTGATTCTGGAACGGCCATTGTCTTGGTTTAGGCCGGAGTCATACAGATTGATTTTCCGAATCTAAGCACCCCCTTTGCAGCGGTGCATCTGTGAGGATTAACATCTTTCCCGGCTGAGGAGTATCGACAACACGCTCGACTCTCCACTTTCCCGAAAAACCGGCGACGGGTTTTTCCCCATCCACAACTCTGATAAAAGCTTGGTTTATATGGAAGGAAAGATGTAATTTAGTGTTTGAGAATAAACATAAGACCAATTATCAATTAAGCATTGATATTAAAATACACTTAGAATTTTGGTACAAAGACCACAACTTTCTGACACATGGATTGAGGAATGGAAACAATATTATTAATTGGGCAACCCCAGGGAAAGACCAGCTGAAAATAAACATAGATGCAGCATGGATATCAGCTAACTTGCATGCAGGTTTCTCTTTAATTCTTAGAAATTATGCAAGAATTCTTAAACAAGGAAGAGCCGGAGCTCTCACAGCAACAACCCCCGAAGAAGCGGAAGCACTAGGCCTATTGCAGGGAGAAAAATGGGCATTGGAAATTGGCCTATCAAACTTTTCTCTAGAAGGAGATTGCAAGAACCTTTTTGATTACCTTAACGGAAAGGAATCCTTATTAGAATGACAAAACATTCCTATTTTAGATGAAGCTGTCAATGAATTAAAGGCATGTAATAATTTTTTGGGTTTTCATTTTGTACCTCGATCAGCTAACACTGTAGCCGACTTAATGGCAAAAGAAGCCAAATGCTTTAGCTCTTTCCTTAACTGGAGAAACCAAATTCCAGATTGTATTAAGGGAGCCTTGGAAGTAGATAAATCAAATGCTAAGGTTGAATCTATCGGCCCAGCATTGGATGGCTCTACTCATTCTGATGTAAGGGTTTCTAACTCCGTAAGTTAGTTTTCTTCTATGCATTTTAACTTACAAAAAAGAAAAGAAAAAAGAACTTCCTTCGAATTTTCATTAAAGTTTATCTACTGCTGCCCACCGTTATTAATTATTTAGTTGGAACTGCTTACAAATTTGTAGGCGTAAACCTAAAATCCTACACATATCATCATTTACCAACTTCGAGTACACGATTATATATCAAATTACGACACAAACAAGGCAAATTTGTTCCAACTACTAGTCAGACACGGCACAAACAAATCAAATTTGTTCCAACTACTAGTCGGAAAAGAAGATCACTGGTATCTAGCTATTCATAACTAGTTATCACGCAAACCTCATTGGAGAACCAGCGAAGTAACGGGGTATGCTAGGGCCGCGATATCTACGTGAACTACTTTGAACATCCTTTTTATATGTCGAAGTTCTGGTTAAGTTTCAGTAAAAACATACCCTCACTCGTCTCTTTAGAATACCAAAAAAAAGCTTGGCTAAGTTAGGCTAGATAAAGAGTGGCCGAGATTTGTCTAGGAGGGATAAATCTACGGCCTTGTTTTTTTCAACTAACCATTATAAATACTTTATTAATTAGTGTCATATTAATTGCTCATGATGAATGATTAATTAGTTTTTCATGATAAATGTTCATTTAATAAATCTAATAAATCTAATAAATACATATTTTTATTAATAAATAAGTTTATTAAAAATTATATATATATTGATCGGTAAATAATTTGGTGCTGGCGAGTTTCGAACTCATGTAACTAGTATCATCACCCAATGACTTTACCACTATACTACAGTGACCCCGGTTAAAAATTATATTAATAATTTTTAATGGTGGTAGTGAAAGAAGTAGTGGGTGGTGGAAACAGTGGCGGGTATTTGTAAGTGGTGGAGGTGGTAACATTACTGGTGGTGGAAAAAATAGTGGGCGTGGATAGTTTTTACGTATGGTGGTGGATGTTAGTGAATAATGGTGGACAATAATAGTTTTGTGTCTTTACAAAATGCGCAACATTTTATTGTGATAGATGTAGTTGGATGTTTTTAGCACAACTGGTAAGGATAAAACACAAATATTTTGAGGAGGATACCAAATCATATAATAAATAAGTTTATTAAAAACTATATATTGTTGCAGTAGAATAATAGATGAAACAGAGAAATATAAGAGGAAGCAGAAGAACAATCTTATTAGGAGCTTAGGTTAGAATCTTTACATAGTTTCCTTTATATACAACCCTAGGAATCTAGTTGGACCGCACATTCATGGTCCGTAGGCCCTGTAACACTCCCCCTTGTGCGGTTCAATAATAAAACAAAAATTTACATATAGTACTTCACATATAGTTCTTCAAATGTCGTTCTGCTTGATGGCTTGTGTCGAAGTCCATTGCCTCATTTAAACTTTGATAAGGAAAAACCCAGTGGGACAAAACCTTGGTACAACTCTTCACATCTAATACTTCACATGTTGTCTCGTACTTTACATATAGTTCATCAGATGTAATACGATCTTCAAATACCGATGAGTCTAAGTTAATTGCCTCATTAAAAATTCGTCAGGAAAACCCATAGGGACAAAACCTGAACTAAAGAAAAAGAGTACAATATTAAGCAAACTTAGAACATAGTTGGATATATGTTGCCTCATTAAAAACTTGACAAGGAAACCCAGTGGGACAAAACCTTGATGAAGGGGAAAGAGTACAATGTGACAAATGAAAGTAAAGGTGATCCGTTGCAGATGATCACTTTGCTTCATTGAAGTTTATTAGTTTCTTCACAACTTCTTAGGCGGAAAATCCTTGTGGAAAATACAATAGCCTTAGTTGGGAAGTTAATTCCCGGTGTTTGTTGTTGTCTAATTAAAAACCTTGCCGAGCAATAAAACCCTGTGGGAAAAAGTAACCCTGGTGAAGGAAAATAGTTCAACACACTATTAGATGCTCCCTGTGACATCAGACAATTTTCATTAGTCTAATGCAGTCAAAAGGAGTTTATCACACTTTACTTTGGTGACTTGAATGTTTATAAAACCCTGTTGTTGTTCATTCTAGAAGTTACGTTGCTTAACGGACTATCGCATTTCATTTCTTTGATTCAGATATTTTCAGTAATATCAACACGATCTTTATGTCTTCAACGTTCAACATACTTGATGTTTTTAGTATTGTCTCGCTAAAAACCTTGTCGAATTTTTGGGAAAAACTATTCTCGATCGGAGGGAAAAAAAGAGTACAATACAGCTTCAATTTCGAAGTAAAATATGTCGACATCATATCCTTGGATCCTCCCCCTGATTACTTTCAGATTTATTCCAGACAGTTCCTATAGTCATGTATTTTTCGAAACTGAATATTAGTAATGGCTTAGAAAATAATCTACCATATCTCCCTCTGATTACTTTCATTGGAGAAGAGATTATTATTCCTTCATAATCAATAACTTTTTGGACTGCACTTTCATTAGTATTCCTTTTAATGTCTTTGTAGGGATAAAACAAATTTATGTCAATGGTTACTTTTAAGTACATGATTACATTCACTATACCATTTCAATGACATTGTGTTGGTGCTGAGCTATATCTAGCTAACAAATTCCCTGAGTATGCAAAATTTGATCGAGTACATTATTATACTAAGTACAACAATGCATCTATTGTACTTAGATATGGTAAATTCATCTATCTTCGTCATCTTTCTTTAGACGAAATGGTAACTTACTTACATTTAAACCTCGACTAATCATGGGAGTGCTATCCGGATGCATGTCTTTGTTAAATTGCCTGACAACTTTAGACATATGAAAACTGGTGGAATAATATACCACAAGCTCAGTATTCGGTCGAGCTCTCCCTAGATTTTTCATCTCAAATTCGGATTTTAAAATAGATTTTAAGGTCTCTTATATTACATTAAGAGTACCCATCATGTCTGTACCATCGACATAAATAACTACAATTCCAAATCAGGAACTTTCTTGTGAATACGCAAGAAAAAAAAACTTACTTGTCTATTCCTCCAAATCAAATAGACACTTAGACGGGTATACCACTTTCGCCTGATTGCTTCAATCTATAAGTGAGCGTTCTATCTAGATGTAAAAGCACTCCGTGGTTTAGAGTCACTTGATTTGGGATAGAAAAGTCTATCAAGTACTTTTGTAAACATCTATTATCTCTTGATTCTTTCAGAGATACGTAATAACCACATACATATGCTGCATTTTAAGTCATTTTGAAATTACCAAGATAACTAAGTAGCGGAACATTATAACGTTTATTACAAGAGGACAATTCCAGGGCTTTGTGAGAAACCTTGTGCGACAAGGTGAGTCTTGATACTTTGAGACTTCATTCTTCCCACTGTGTTCTATGACAAATAATCATGTATGTCCCATGGGCTTTACACTTGGTTGGTTAGCACTAGTACACCAAATACCCGTATATCTGCCAAAGAACTAAGTTATACCTGGATTGTGTAGGCCAAATATGTTATTTATTTGAAATTAATCAAAATAAAGCATGGTTCGATTTCATTGTGCTCTACTTCTAGAGCCACTATTTAAGGATTATATCATCACTGTGCACGCATGATCCTTCCATTGACTCATGTGCATTCTCATAATCCGTCAGGATTTCATTATTCTCTGGAATTATTTAAAACTTCGGAGAGCCCACCAGTATTGATTCATGGACATAGTCAGAGTCAATAAAATGAGATGATTTCATTAATGATACAAATTAGGTCATGCCTTTATCATCTACTTACTTTCTAGGTGAGTATTGATCGAACCTGGTGGTCTCTCCTTCTTCCTTTGTGGAGCCACGACCTTAACTATACTTTCACCAAGTGTAGTTCCAACACCTTAGTCTATGGTGTACCCCATACTGAGGATTTCTAACTTTGTAGGATTATTTACAGCTGGTATGTGTGATCTTGTCACATGGTCGATATCAGTGCACTTTCTGAAATCGATTATTCTTTGTCACTTCACATTTACATTTGTGAAGTACAAGAATTAATGTAAGACACAGTGGGAACACACCACGACAATTCCCGTCGTTCCCTTAGAAATTACTTTTTCTTATCTCCCCCTAACGACGGGAATACTGTCTCATTAAAATGACAACCCGCAAATCTAGCGGTAAGAAATCTCCTGCCAAAGGTTTTAAAATGCGGATAGTCGTTGGAAATTCTTTTCCAACATAGTCACTTAATCATTTGGACGACCCATCATAGTACGATGTGGATTCGTAAGGGCACATATATAGTGCAACCAAAAATGCGTAAAAACACAAAATGTCAGGCTTATATCCAGTTACCAACTGGTACGCAAAGAATGGTTGACCAATTGTGAGTCTAAAACGAATAAGTGAAGATGCGTGTAATATTGCATATCCCCCAAGCATTTATAGGAAGGTTGTTACGCATAACCTATCCTTAGATACCATCTGTAACCTTTGATGGTATCCTTTGCTAGACCATGGGGGTGAGGATGTTCTAAACTGATCCTATTAAACATGCAATATTCATCAAGTCCTTTTGATGTAAATATCTAGCATTGACAAGGTCGGTGAGCCCTTAAATTATATAATAAGTGCTAGGATTGTTTCAAAAATGCATAATTTCTTGTGAACAATAATTAATTCTACACTTTGAATTATCCACCAGAGCCACGAATCACTTGAATGGTCTGCATTCTGTATGGATGTGTTCACAAATATCACCTTGTTTATTTTGAAATAATGGGTTGTTTACCATTTGCATCTAAGGATGGTCTCAATCCTTTTTACTAAAGAATGACTTTGTAAAATGAGTTACATGCTTTATTACTTTAAAAGCATAATGGGACGGGAGGTGGTATTTCTAGTACTTTAAAAAGAGTTGATTATGATACATGCCGTCACTTTGCATTATTTCAATCTTTGTAATACCCATTTTCTTGTTCACTCAAATAAAAGGTGTTTCAAAACCGAACATCATATCACAACCAAGTGTCTTTATGGTTATGACAAAACCTGAATGAGTCAATTCCCAAAATTACATTTTCGGTGATGATCTGGATTCAATTATCCAAATATTAGTGATTTACAGTTCACTAGACTAATTGGCTCATTATTTTCTCTAAAATGTGAGTCTTTTCACATTCATTAGAGGCAATTTATAGATGCATTCCCATTCTCACAATGAATTTTTGTACGATAACCGTTCACACAGATTTCGTAAGAACTTGACAAAGTGTGATTAGCTCTTAGTTTTTACAGAGCTTATGTAACTTTTAATCGTTATACCAATTAGGCAAAAAATATTGAGCATTTCTTCGCTCGGCCATTGCATGTAATGATCCAATCATCACATGTTATTATATTAGGAAATAATTCAACAAGAAGTTTAATATATTTCCTTAAGAGCTTCGTGTAATAAGTGGTGTGGCCTTATTACGTAACAATTTTTTTTTTATCTTATTTACTTTAGAGTGTTACAGTTTATGAAGATGATATACTTTTCATCATAATGTACGAATAATCCTTTTTGAGTATATCTCCAGTGCTTTAGAGTGTTTCAGTCTCATGGAAATGATATACTATTCATTCTGTAAGAGCATACAATGGATATAATTCTTCGCAATTTTTCTTCTTCTTTATTTTAGCTAATATAATATCGGTCAAACTATCATGTAGACAATATCTTAGGATCAAATGATGCAAAATATAGAATCTAACCGTATGAATTCGATTGAATAAAGATAAAAAATAAGAAAAATTGGCAAAGTTCTTGTTGCCATTAATGTTGACGTCTAGCTAGGATATGACCTTCTCCAAGAATATAGTGAGTGCGTTTTCCTTTAAACTCCCTATATCTCTTAAGGTTGAATACTAATATATGATACTTGCATTACAAAGCTTGTACAATTCTTAGTAAAATGCTTATACCAAGATTTGCAACTCTCATTGATATGAGTCAAAATTACATCTCTGTCCCATTATAGGTAGATACATTTACTTTGTATCACTACTACTGGAGCCATAATTACATCTCTGACTCATGGAAACTTTTGTGAGTTCCTCCTTTCCACAAAAAATGAGGTGTGCTTTTAATTACAACATATCATTGTCGAAGTTATTGACTCATTATAGTCTAACAAGTGGATTACATCCCACTGAACATTCAAGTTTGGGAGAAAAATAAATGTTTCGACAAACTTCCTTCAAATCATTACATCGTCTGAAGTCAATATGTTTCCTTAGAAATATTGAAGGTATGGTTTCTTCTAAGTTGGAGATTTTTATGAAGAAAGTATTGTACTTGTGCACACATACTTCCACATCATAGACTCTTTAATGTTGCTCAATTACTTCTGAGTCCATAAAGTTAAATTAGAGTCGAATTGGTTTAGTCAAAGTTCGGTCAACTATTTGGTCAAGAGCCGGTCCATTGGGTTGGCAAGGTCATGGTTAATAAACATATATTGTCCAATATATATGAAGTATTAAGTCCCATTGATAATAAGTTTGAAACTATTAGCATATGAGCCCAAAACATATCGTTAACCCTAAAAATTGAAAAATTCTTCTTTCAACTGTTCTGATCGACAAACAAATACATCATGAAATTTTAACAGTTAATTCATCCCAATATTTTTCCAAACATAATCAAATTTCAAGGAAATCCAACAGCCATATAAAAATATATTCATGATGCCGTATGACTGTTCCAATTAACGTTTTTGTGGACATAGCTGGAAATATCACGCACTTTTGAGTATTTCCCATGGTTGGATCTTTATGAAATGTTTACAGTGGTTAAGGAAGAACAATATGTAAAACATAACAAAATCAAAGCATAATCCAACGGTTGTAATTCCTAAACCTTAAGTTTTTCGAAGCAATTATTAATTAGGGTTTTCCTGAACATACACAGATTCATTAAAATCTAGTTTTTGAGATTGCATCATTTTCTGATTTGATTGCAATTTTGTTATAGTATGTAGTACCTAATTGGTTCACACATATTCAAAGTTTTTGAAAATCTGACGGTTAAATATCTATGTTTTACAATCATATATTCGTGGAACCCTAGAAAATACTATAAAAACGAAATTCTTTTGTTAAAAAGAAATACCTGGTGATGCATCCATAATATTATAACCATAAGATCCGAACCACGCTAATCTTCAAGAAGTAATCCATCACAGTTTTCGAATGATTAAAAAATTTGCACTGTTGATAGAGTCATGATGATGACGTGTTGCAGTAGAATAATAAATAAAACAGAGAAAGATAAGAGGAAGCAGAAGAACAATCTTATTAGGAGCTTAGGTTAGAAGCATTACATAGTTTCCTTTATATACAACTCTATGAATCTATTTGGACCGCACATTCATGGGTCGTAGGCCCTTTAACATATATATATTGATCGGTAAAGAATTTGGTGCTGGCGAGTTTCGAACTCAGGTAACTGGTATCATCACCCAATGACTTTACCACTGTACTACAGTGACCCCAATTAAAAATTATATTAATAATTTTTAATGGTGGTAGTGAAAGAAGCAGTGGGTGGTGGAAACAGTGGCGGGTATTTGTAAGTGGTGGAGGTGGTAACATTACTGGTGGTAGAAAAATAGTGGGCGTGGTTTGTTTTTACGTACGGTGGTGGATGTTAGTGAATAGTAGTGGACAATAAAAGTTTTGTGTCTTTACAAAATGGGAAACATTTTATCGTGATAGATGTAGTTGGATGTTTTTAGCACAACTGGTAAGGATAAAACACAAATATTTTGAGGAGGATACTAAATCATATAAGAAAATATGATCATGACCGTTGGATCACCCAAATGGGATACCAGATATTTATAGTACCCGATTGAATAAATCACAGTTTTTAGTATTAAGATAAAATTGATTACATTTCTAGAATACAAAACAAAGTTTAGACTAGTTAGGCTAGAAAAAAGCGATCAAATTTATACTTACAGAACATAAATCTACCTCCATAAATGATCACGTTTAATTAAAATCTAATAATAAATGTTCAATTGATATTTCATAATAAATGTTTCTTTAATTAATCAAATGAATATTTTTTTTTATACATAATAAATTTATTTGATATTAACCATATCAGTAAGCATGAATGGTGGCTTTGATGGTGTGCAGTGGTGGGGATAATGGTGGTGGGTATTGGTGAAACTGGTGGAGTGATGGCGATAATGTGGTGGTAGGGTGAGAAAAGGGGTCCTAAGATAGGTAAATTAAGCACTAATGGTGGTTGTGATGGCGGATCGGCGGTGGGGATAATGGTGGTGGGTATTGGTGAGACTGGTGGATTGGTGATCATAATATGACGGTGGAAGAAGTAGTGGCAGTAGGGTGAGAAAAGGTGTCCTAAGATAGGTAAATTATTTAGTCACCCTTGGCTAATTTTTCTTTGTTTTATTTTAATTTGATTTTAGTTTTCAAATTTTTTTTTTTTTTTTTTAAAATTAAAACAATTTTTAAAGGCCAGATTTTTCCAAAAAAGAAGATGTTGTGATTTTAAGATTTGTCGGGTAGGGGGCAGGAAGAAAAATAAAACCTATAAAAAAGCTGACCAAACACAAGGCTATGCGCGAATTAATTGTAATCGGTTTAGTTTGTCACATCTCTTTATTCCCTTTTTTTGTCATGGTTTCTGTTTCTGTCATTATTTCTCCCCTACTTCATGGGATTATGCAAGGCTACGCGTGAATTAATTGTAATCGATTCAGTTTCTCACATCTCTCTTTATTCCCCTTTTTTGTAATGATTTCTGTTTTTGTCATTTCTCCCCAACTTCGTGTAATTATGCATGCTTGAGAAAAAGTTTATGATAATAGGTAATAAAGAGACAAGAAAAGAAATGGATCAAGAATTAAATATTATTATAAATTTTAAGTAAATGAATAAACATAAATCTATGTAAATTGGGAACCCAACAATTTATATCGAAGAGAAAAAATAAATTCTAATGCTAACAGATTTTGCAATATTAATCTAATTGATTTTAAAGTAATTTTAGGTGTTTTTAATTTTGTTACAAGTTTGGTGAATGATATTTGATGATATTTTTTTGAAGTAGTGAACGAAGTAATGTTCTACTTCCCATAGGATTTAGTCTAACGATTAACTATGTTTGTCCCAAAGAATTGTATGACTTACATATACACACAATATTAAAAGATTCGAGGATAAAGACATGCTTATTATCCAACTCCTCAAAACATTTAGACCTGGATCGATCAGTTCGATTCTTCTAAGACAATTATGACATGTATGAATCGATGGATACATTTGAAACACATATCCTTGACCTAGTATAGAATACAAAACAAAGCTTGGCCAAGTTAGGCTAGATAAAGAGCGTCCGAGACTTGTTTAGGAGTGATAAATCTACGGCCGTGGTTTTTTCAACTAACCATTATAAATACTTTATTAATTAGTGTCCTATTAATTTCTCATGATTAATGATTAATTAATTTTTCTTGATAAATGTTTATTTAGGCTAGATAAAGAGCGGCCGAGATTTGTCCAAGATGGATAAATCTACGGCCGTGGTTTTTCCAACTAAACATTATAAATACTTTATTAATTAGTGTCCTATTAATTTCTCATGATGAATGATTAATTCATTTTTCCTGATAAATGTTCATTTAATGAATCTAATAAATACATATTTTCATAAGTTTATTAAAAACTATATATATATATATTGATCGATAAAGAATTTGGTGCTGGCGAGTTTCGAACACAGGTAACTGGTGTCATCACCCAATGACTTTACCACTGTACTACAGTGACCCCGGTTAAAAATTATATTAATAATGTTTAATGGTGGTAGTGAAAGAAGCAGTGGGTGGTGGTGGAAATAGTGGCGGGTATTTGTGACTGGTGGAGGTGGTAACATTACTGGTGGTGGAAAAAATAGTGGCATGGCTGGTTATTTTTTTTTTTGATATGAACATGGCTGGTTATTACGTAAGGTGGTGGATGTTAGTGAATAATAGTGGACAATAATAGTTTTGTATCTTTACAAAATGGGCAACATTTTATTGTAGTAGATGTAGTTGGCTGTTTTTAGCACAATTGGTAAGGAAAAAACATAAATATTTTGTAGAGGATACTAAATCATATAGGACAATATGATCATGACCACTGGATCACCCAAATGGGATCCCAGCAATTTATAGTACCCGATCGAATAAATCCCAGTTTTTAGTATTAAAATAAAATTGATCACATTTGCAGAATGCAAAACAAAATTTGGACAAGTTAGGCTAGATAAAGAACGATCAAATTTATACTTGCAGAACATAAATCTACCGCTATAAATGATCACGTTTAATTAAAATTTAATAATATATTTTCAATTGATATTTCATAATAAATGTTTCTTTAATTAATCAAATGAATATATTTTTGTTGATACATAATAAATTTATTTGATATTAACCATATCAGTAAGCATTAATGGTGGTTGTGATGGTGGGCAGTGGTGGGGATAATGGTGGTGGGTATTGGTGAGACTGGTGGAGTGATGACGATAATGTGGTGGTGGAAGAAGTAGTGGTAGTAGGGTGATAAAAGGGGTCCTAAGATAGGTAAATTAAGCACTAATGGTGGTTGTGATGGTGGTGGATCGGCGGTGGGGATAATGGTGGTGGGTATTGGTGAGACTGGTGGAGTGGTGACGATAATGTGCTGGTGGAAGAAGTAGTAGTAGTGGTAGTAGGGTGAGAAAAGGTGTCCTAAGATAGGTAAATTATTTAGTCACCCTTGGTTAATTTTTCTTTGTTTTGTTTTAATTTGATTTTAGTTTTCAAATTATTATTTTTTATTTATTTTTTAAAATTAAAATAATTTTTAGTGGGAATGTTATTTATACCCCTACTATCCATGGGTGATGCACAAACACCCTTATGGGTCTTTACAAATACCCCTAATGGCATAATTGAAATTATGAATAAAAAATAATTCACATAATCTCATTTTTAACCTTTAGTTCTTATACTTCATCTTCTTCTTTATTCTCACTCGAGAAAAACCAATGAAACTCTCTCCATCTCCATCTCCGTCGCCACTAAAACCACCACCACCATCTTTACCGTCGCCATCGTCTCAACACCACCTCCACTACATCACCTTCTCTACTTCCGCCAAAATTCCGGAATCATATTTACTCGAATATCTCCATAATCAAATCTCATAAGTAAGGTTTTTATATTCAGAGATTTAAATTTCCAGATTCGGTTTCATGTAATTTTTGAATTCAAAGATTTGTGTGTTTGAACCATTGAAACTTAGTTATGATTTTGTTATTCTTCCTCTTCCAATTTCATACAGATTCAAAGATTAATTTGATTTTTGATTTTTGATTTTTAATTTGATAATTTCGAATCGAGATTCAGATTTCGTGTGGATTTGAGTTGAAGATTCGATTCAGTGAATTTTATTATTGAATTCATAGGGTCAATAACAGTGGTGGGTTAATGTTTTGGTCGTGTGTTGGTGTTGGTGTTGGATGGTGGTGTTGGTGTTGTTGCAGCGTTGGTGGTGGAAGTTTCAACAATGGTGTTTTGGTAAATGTTAAACAGAGAAGATGAAATTGAAGAATTGAATCTAGGGTTTATGGGTTGAAGTTTGTTTGGTGGTTGAAATGTTTTATGTAGTGGTTGCATGTGAGATTGCAGGTGGTATGAAGAGATGCTTGTGTTTTGTAGGTGGTTGTTGGTGGTGTTATTATTGGAGTCTGGCGGAAGCCGCTATGGCGGTGGTTATTGAAGATGCAGGTGATGTTGATGTTAATACAATTGTCTTGAATCTTCTTTTGATTACATACAAAGTTCAAGGGCGTTGATCGATTCTAGAGATGAGAAGGAAATTTGGGGTTGATGATTCAGAGAGATATGTTGGATTTTGTGGGTTGTGTTGATTGCAAAACTAGAGATTTTCAAGTTTGAATTGCAGGTATAAAAAGGAATGAGTGTATGCCTCGTTTGGTGGTTATAGTAATTAACTGAATATGAGGTTCGCAGAAATGATGATGGTACTGTGAGACATATTTGAAGCTGCAATGAAATGAAACTGGTTTCGGTGATGGGTTAATTTTGTTGTTGTTGATATTCATTGAAGTGGGAATCTAAGATAGTTCTGAAGCTAAGGAGAAATGAAGAAAGAATAGATGTTGTGTTGGCTCGATAATGGTTATGAGCTACTGAATGCAATGAGATACATGTATGCAAGGAAATGATATTGAAGGTGCTATGAAAAGTTGCAGTTTGTGTGTGGCACTGTAGTCGTCTTGAAGCTTAAATGGAGTAGATAATGCTAGGCACATGAAATGGGACATGTTGGTTTGATGCTGAAGCTGTTGGTAGATGCAGGGATGTTCAGAAGAGATGTTGTTAATCGGAGTGAAGGGATTGTGGTTGTATTTTTTCTTTTTGCTTGTGTGCGTGCAACTTGGTATATGTCTGTTGGTGTTGTTGGAATTGGTGATTAGTTGCTTGACTGATCACAACTGTTCCGTCAGGAAGGTAAAGTAATTGCAACCCTAGAAAACCTCTTCAAGTTGCTTCCAACTTTGGAAACAACTTGACCAAGTTGCTTCCACTATTGGAGACAACTTGAGCTAGTTGCTTCCTTTTTCTGGAGACAACTTGAGAAAGTTGCTTTCACTTTTGGAGGAAACTTCAACTAGTTGATTCCATATTTGAGGCAACTTGGTTATGTTTTTGGGTCCATTCATTCATCGCAAATCCTCTTATACCTATATCTTGGAGTAGTTGTGATGAATTTGTGGTTTAATGGTAACAAAGGGTTGTGTTGAGTTGCTGATGATGGTTGTGCTGCTGATTCTCATGCTTTAAAGTCAAGAGGGTTGATGAATGCTTAGGATGTGGTGTTGTATGGTGGTGGTTTGAATTGTGGTGTGGCGAACCTGTGGTGCAATGGTAGCACAACTGACTATATGTCAGAATATGTGTGTTCGACTCACACTAGGTTCACTTATTTGTGTATAATTTTTATTTTTTTTGGAGACAACTTGTGCTAGTTGCTTCCATATGTGGAGACAACTTGAGCTAGTTGCCTCCATTATTGAAGACAACTTCAACAAGTTGCCTCCAGATTTGGAGACAACTTTCAGCAAGTTGCCTCTAGATGATGGTGGTGGAATTGGTGGTTGCTGGTGGTGATTGGTGAAGATGGATGAAAGTGGTTGTGGTTGGTGGCGGTGGTGGGTAGTGGTGGTTGTCGGTGGTGTATAGTGGCGCTGGTTGTCGGTGGTGGTTGGCGGCGTTGGTGGAGGAAAATGGCGGTGCAGGTTGGTGGTGGAAAGTGATGGTGGTTGGCGATGGCATTGTGGTTGTAGTGGTGGTGGTAGGCGGCGGAGGTGGTGGACAGTGTGGTGGTGGTGGTGGTCGTCGTTGGTGGTGGTTTTTGGCGGTGGTGGACAGTGGTGATGGAGGATAGTAGGGGTTTTCTTATTATTTTTTTTTGAATAGTGTTAGTGGTAATGGGTTTTGTATATACATTACACAAAAGAGGGTATTTTAGTAATGTATTATGCTTAGGGGTATTTGTAAAGTTCAAAAGGGTATATTTGCAATGGGTCTCATAGTAGGGGTATATAGATAATATTCCCTAATTTTTAAAGGCCAAATTTTTCCAGAAAAGAAGATGTTGTGATTTTAAGATTTTCCAGGTTAGGGGCAGGAAGAAAAATGAAACCTATAAAAAAATTGACCAAACACAAGGCCATACGCGAATTAATTGTAATCGGTTTAGTTTGTCACATCTCTTTATTCCCCTTTTTTTTTGTCATGGTTTCTGTTTTTGTCATTATTTCCCCCCTACTTCATGGGATTATGCAAGACTATGCATGAATTAATTGTAATCGATTCAGTTTCTCACATCTCTCTTTTGTCATTTCTCCCCAACTTCGTGTAATTATGCATGCTTGAGAAATAGTTCATGATAATAGGTAAAGAGACAAGAAAAGAAATGATTCAAGAATTAAATATTATTATAAATTTTAGGAAAATGAATAAACACAAATCTATGTAAATTGGGAACCCAACAATTTATATCAAAGAGAAAAATTAAATTCTAATGCTAACAAATTTTGCAAGATTAATCTAATTGATTTTTAAGTAATTTTAGGTGTTTTTAGTTTTGTTACAAGTTTGGTGAATGACCTTTGATGATATTTTTTTTGAAGTAGTGAATGAAGTAATGTTCTACTGGACATAGGATTTGCTATAACGATTGACTATGTTTGTCCCAAAGGGTTGTATGACTTACATACACAATATTAAAAGATTTGAGGATAAGGACATGTTTATTAACCAACTCCTCACAACATTTAGACCTAGATCGATCGGTTCGATTCTTCTCAGACAATTATGACATGTATTAATCGATGGATACATTTGAAACACATATCTTTGCCCGCGCCATTACGGCACGGATTGAGACCTAGTTATGTTTATAAAGAAAATAAATATAAGCGTATATAAATAGGAAATATACAATCACACTTCTTTTTCAACCTATCTCATATTTTGGGCGTCTTTTTTACTAATAAATCTTAAACAATAACAGATGTGATGCTAATGTTATGACGATATGTTCCTCTTATATAGCTCGACGTCCCTACAAAAAGTGAGCACATTCCGAAACATATAACACCACCATCTACTATGCTAAATTCTATAGTCAGGAATATTAGAAAAAATCTCTTGTAGTTTGGTTAATGTGTATCTTGTATGTCTGAAGATTTCGAGGGCATATAAATAAATTTTCGTTTTGTTTACTGTACTTTGGAAATCTGATATTGATATTTCGTTTTGATGTGAATTAAAATACAACCTTAAGGGGAAGGTTATTCTGAAGAGAGTGGGATCGATGAGAACATATATATTGGGTACGGTTAGGTGATAGGTATGTGTAGGATAGATATGCTCGTATAGTTTTCTGTAGGATCAGAATATCGCCACAGCAATTCTCTTGTGAAATTTATAAACAACATTTCTGCGAGCACTTCAACAACACTCTGCGAGCGTCGCAGACTGACTCATTGAATGATTCAAAGAGTGGCGTAACGGATGACGGTAGCAGAAACACGGGAAGAGCATGATGATCCTGCGAAGATTACGACATCTGCGCAAATAAGCATTACAACTGCTGCGAGAATATCGCGAATCAGATCCGAAATTAAAGGACAGATTAGCTGTCATCCATTATGTAACTACCATATATAAAGAGAACTAATAGCCCCAGAAAGAGAGAGATCAATTTTTGAGTGTTGAGAAAGTTTTGAGGAGAGAGAAAGTTCTTGTGAGAGGTTGTATTCTTGATTTCCTCCATTTTCTGTAACATTTCAGAGAATTAATCAATAAAAGTGTTGTTCTTAATCTTCAAATATGTGTTGATTATTATGAATTCTTGTGAGGGGTGTAGTGTAGGAATTCCTGCAACTACATAATGGCGCCAAAAACAAGGATTGAAAGTTGAAAATTGTAGAAAAAGCAAGATTAAAGATCAGCATTCAAGTTAAGGAGAGGATCGATCAAGTTGGTGAAATAGTTGAAGGAAAATTGATTAAAGCCAAGGAAAATTACAGGAAGTTGGAGTGTAATACGATAACAAAAACGATGATCAACTAATTCCATGAAAATATTAAAGGAATGATTCATAAACGAGATTTTGAAGGAAAGAAAATTATGACGGTGGAGAAAGTATCACCTCTGAAAGATTGGGAAAAGCAGAAAATCACATTCACAGCAGCAGAAATACCAAGAGAAAATTTGGATCATACATCTCCTTTGGTAATCACGGTATCCATTGTACGAATGAACATGGAAAAATCAACAAGATCAGCGGAAGAATGGGCTGTGAATAGAACTTTGGTGGATGCAGGAAGTTCTGTAGATATAATATTTTATCATGCATTTAAGAAGATGGGATACAAAGATGAAGAGATGTCATGTTCAACTTATCATATTCATGGCTTTGGAAAATCATTAACAAAACCTAAAGGCGAAATAGTGGTACGAATTCCGTTAGGAGAGATTGAAACACAAGTAACATTATGTGTGGTAGATATGGAATCACCATATAACATGCTATTGGGGCGACCATGGATACACGCAATCAAGGATGTAGCATCAACATTGCATCAATGCATCAAATTTCCTATGCCCAGTGGAGTTGGAGAAATTAGAGGAGATACTGATCATGCGAAACTGTGTTATCAAATCAAAGTGAGAAATTATGAAGGGCATGCAAAGCTGCGAAAAGCTCGCAGAAAAATGGCGAAAGAGACAAAGAAAGAAGAAGAATTTAAAGTTTACATGATAAAAGCAAAACAAGGAAAAAGAATACCCAGCGAAATTTCGCAAGAAGGAGATAAACCTGCGAAAGTTATGAAAACATCAACACCAATGGGGGAACCTGAGGCCAGCTACACCACAGCAGAACCAACAAAGGAAGTAAATATTGGAAGTAAAGAAGAACCTAAGATGCTGAAAATTGGAACTAAAATGGATGCAGATGAAGAAGAGCGAACCGTAAATATTTTGCGAGAATATAAAGACATCTTCGCGTGGAGTATGGATGAGATGCCTGGAATATATCCGTCAGTTGCATGTCATAAGTTAGAAATTAAGAAGGATGTAAGACTATTTAAACAAAGGATAAGAAAAATCGCGACAACATACCATTCCCAAATAGAAGAAGAGTTACAGAAGATGCTTGACGCAGGAATTATAAGGCAAGCAAAATACCCGGAATGGATTGCAAATATGGTGGTGGTTCCAAATAAGAATAAAGGGATAAGAATTTGCATAGATTTTACTGACTTAAACAAGGCCTGTCCTAAAGATAGTTTTCCATTGCCAGACATTCCTCAAATGGTCGAATCAGCAGCGGGAAATGATAGAATATCTTCGTTGGATGGGTATAAAGGATATAATCAGATTCCTCTCGCTGAAGAAGATCAGGAACACACCACATTCTTCTCTCCAAGAGGGTTATATTGCTATACAAAGATGCCATTCGGTTTACGAAATGCTGGTGCAACATATCAAAGAATGGTGGAGAAAGTGTTTGCGAGGTGGATCCATAAAATACTAGAGGTGTATGTAGATGACATGTTAATCAAAAGTAAGAAATCTAAAAACCATGTGCAGGATTTGAAGGAGATTTTTGACCAAATGCGACACATTAACATCAAGGTGAATCCCGATAAGTGTACTTTTGGAGTGGCTTCAGGAAATGTTTTAGGATACATTGTGTCAAAAGAAGGAATACAAGTTGATCCAGAGAAAGTACAAGCAATTCGTGATATGCCAACATCAACAACATTAAAATATGTGCAGAAGTTGAATGGGCTCTTGGCTTCGCTAGGAAGATTCATCTCGCGGTCATCAGACAAATGCAAGCATTTCTTCAATATACTCAAGAAGGGAACAAAATTCAAGTGGACAGATGAATGTGAAAAGGCTTTTCAAGGAATTAAATAACATTTAATGAACATATCTATCTTACAGAAACCAGTGCCAGGATAAGAGTTATTGATCTATCTTGCGACAACTTCGCATGCATTAAGTACAGTGTTACTGTGAGTGGATGCAGGAATAGAAAAACAAATTTATTACATTAGCAAAACATTTAATGTTGCAAAGAAAAATTACTCAAAGATCGAGAAGTTAATTCTGGCATTGGTTTATGCAACTTTTAAACTTCACATCTATTTTCAAGTACATAAAGTAAAAGTATTAACAAAGGTGCCAATTGAGTCATTAAAGAAGAATTCAAAAAGATCAGGCAGAATTGAGAGATGGAATGCGCAAGTAGGACACTTCGAAATCAAATATGAAATTCTATCTTCGCCAAAATCACAAGTTGTAGCAGATTTCTTAGAAGAGTTTCCTCTAGTAGACGATGAAGCTGTAGAAGAGATTATGGATGTACAAAAAAAACATGGAGACCCAAGAGATCTGTTAACAGAACCCAACAGGTGGGAAATATTGGTGGATGTGTCATCAAACGTGGAAGGTAATGGAGTTGGAGT
The DNA here is from genome assembly GCA_023529315.1 of Papaver bracteatum. Classification (NCBI taxonomy): domain Eukaryota; kingdom Viridiplantae; phylum Streptophyta; class Magnoliopsida; order Ranunculales; family Papaveraceae; genus Papaver; species Papaver bracteatum. Next base: position 115,431 of record JAJJWX010001102.1, on the reverse strand, counting down.
TATCTTTACCTCGCCAGAAGGAAAAAAAATGGCTTTTTTATTTAGATTGGAATTTGCATGCACTAACAATGAGACAGAATATGAAGTTGTAATACATGCTTTAAAATTCGCAATAGAAATGAAGTTGGAGAATGCTAGAATTACCAGTGATTCAAAATTGGTTATTCGTCAAATAAAAGGAGAATACACAACAAATGAACCATCTTTGAAGAAATACAAGAAACTTGTTGAAGAACTGTCAGCAAAAATTCCAAAAATAAAATGGAGACATATATCAAGAAAAAATAACAGACTCGCAGATGCTTTTGCTTTCATATCCAGCATGATGACAAATCCAGCTGCAAGATGCATAAAAATTCAGACACTTATATCACCTTCAATCAATAAAGAAGAAGAAGAAGAAGAAGAGGTAGCTGCAATGATGATAGAAGGTAGCGAAGAAGAACTGAGAGGCAATATTGTAGATTGGCGAGCAGAACTTCATGCATATTTGGCAAGAGGAGAAACACTAAGAAATAGATTAGAATCACATAAGTTAAACATCCGAGCAACAAATTATGAATTAAGATATGGAGTATTATATCGCAAATCTTTTAATGGACCATCACTAAGATGCTTGACACGGGAAGAAGGAGAAAAGGTGTTAAAAATGTTGCATAGTGGAGACGCTGGTAATCACAGTGGAGGAAGATCTTTGGCATAAATAACAAAAATGCAAGTCTATTACTGTCCATACATGCATGAGGACGCAAAGAAACTTTCAAGACGTTGCGAAGATTGTCAGCGATATGGAAAGAAGATACATGCACTAGTGGCACTATTGTCATCTTCCACAAGTGTACGGCCTTTTGGAAAATGGGGATTGGATATTATGGGACCATTTGTACACGGTTCTGGACAAAAAAGATATTTGATTGTCGCTACAGATTATTTCACAAAGTGGGGAGAAGTAAAAGCCGTACAACACATTCGCGATAAGGACATTTTTACATTCATATTTGAAAATATAATTTGCAGATTTGGAATTTCAGCACAGTTGGTATCTGATAATGGAAAGCAATTTGAAGGACAAAATATAGAAATGTTACTTAATGCATTTAAGATCAAATGTGGAAAATCAACACCTCTTTATCCACATGCCAATGGGAAGGCAGAGGAAACCAATAAGACAATCGCAGATATACTGAAGAAAAAATTAGAAGGACACCACAGGGCTTGGTGTGAACAAGTGCATAATGCAATATGGGCCTACAATACAACTAAGAGAGAAGAAACTGGGATGTCACCTTTTTGTCTAACATATGGTGTTGAAGCGGTACTGCCAACAGAAGTTGATATCCCTACAACAAAAAGAGAGGCTTGGGAAAAGAATCTGAGTGCTGGTATGATTATAAGTAAACTTGATGAGTTAGAAGAGAAGAGAGAAAAAGCTTTACAACATATGAGCGAAGATTGGCTTGCGAATACAACAAACGTGTCAAAATACGTGAATTCCAACCCGGTGATTTAGTGCTGCGAGAAACGCCAGGTTATCAGCGAGAAAATGGTGGAAAGTTTGCAAGAAAATGGGATGGAACATATATTATTAAAGAGATAGTTGGAACATGGGCATATAAATTAATGGATCCGGAAGGTAGAGATGTTGGTCAAAGACTTGGTAGACCATGGAACAAGCTATATCTAAAAAGATATTACCAGTAACAAATTTGAAGAAAGGCTAGGTGATGATATAATATATGATGAAACAAATAAGAAATAAATAAAAGAAAATTTTGACACAACTGCGAGATTATTCGCAATAAATAATATAAAAATAAGAAATGGCGATATTCGCAAGAGAAATATAAGAATGGTACGAACCTTTATGGCGTACACCCTAGTTCGCGGATAAAATTTCGCAAGAGGCAAATGTAAGACCTAATGTGTGTCATATAAGGGGGTATCTCTTTGCATGGCTCAGGGATAAGGTTATACCGCTGCTGGAACCTGAGTCATGGAGATTTGGGGTCAATAAAGCCCATTCGGGGGAGGTACCTTGGATTTTCAACCTGAACTTATGATTTTGGTTGGACGACCGAGGGTCTCTTCCAAGGAGTGAAGAGTATGATCAAGGCGTCGAGGTACACGGTTGAGCCAAGGGTGCACGGGGCGTATGAAACTACCCTGGACATTCTTGGAAAGTCTTGACTATGATGCACTCGGCCTGAAGAAAACCCCACCTAGGGTGCAGTCTCGTAACCATAAGCCATGTAGGCGAACGGGACAAGAGGCTGCGAAAATAATTGGTTGTTGTTAAGACCGGGTGGAAGGAGCTAGTATTGTATGGCCGATGTACGCCTACTTGAAGGGGAAACCAGGGGGGAGATAAGGGACGCACCCTCCATTAGGGAGCTGATAAGTGTCTTAAGACGCAAATGTCATGAGGCTTTTAAACCACGGGAGTATTAAGGCTTGTCATATTTGTGCAACAAATATACAAAGGCAAAAAGCCAAAAGAAAAAGATAAGATGAGATCAATGGGTTTTTACATGAAGGTGTAAAGACGTCCTGCGATTTCATCGCAAGACGACAATGTCATGGGGCATTTCTTTCGCCAAAAAACTTAGGCCTGTCATATTGTTGCAAAAAAATTAATACAGCGCGAATAAGGCAAGATCAATGGGTACTTACATGCGATTTTTTCGCAGAAACAAAATTTGGAAAAATAAGACCTTTAACTAGGAAGGCAAAATAAGACCAAAAGAATAATCATAAACATTAACTATTTTGTTCAAATGCAGATAAACTTTATTCATCGCAAGAAAGATATTGAGGGGCAAGTATAGGAATCGATAAATAGAGCATCTACATCTTTCTCACAAGAACATTATTATCTTTCTCGCAAGCATAACTGAATTCAAGAAATAGTGTAAAGTATATCATTCACAAGAAAAGGAAGGGATAACTCAAGAAAATGTCAAAGTTCTTACAGAAGAAATAACTCAAGAAAATAAAAACAAAATTCATAGTTCAGTGTTAACTTCGCCAGCTCCAGAAAATAGAAATAAAATTCATAGTTCAGTGTTAACTTCGCCAGCTCCATTTTATTTACCAGAGTTATTATCTTCGCCAACATTCCCTTCATTCTAATTAATTCTAGCTTCTTCTTCATCAGACTTGTCACCAGCAGTTGTTCTATCATCAGTAGCATCTTTTTCCGGAGGGATTTATTCCTTATCCACCTGGTCTTCTTGAGAATGATTTTCTTCGCCACTTTCATAATCAAAATCACTGTCAGCAGGACGAGGAACTTCACCATCACTTACTTCTATAGGTTTGATTAACACAGGAGGAATAGAGTTTGATATAAATATATCATTCGCTAGAACTTGTGCAGAAAGATGAACTTGACGAAGAAAAGCTTTATCACGGTTTCTAATCTCCATATCTATAAAATATTCAAGGTAGTCATATTTCCTTTCTGCTAGATCGCGAGAATAAGCAAGATAAGTAGTAAGAACACCATTCTCTTTGTGAACCTTAGCTAGATCAGCACTCATAGCCGAAATATTAGAATGAAGCCTTTCCTCAGATGCCGCGAACAACAACAATGAAAATAAAGATTATTCTGTTAAAGATTTCGCAAGAAATTCAACAAAATAAAAATAATCAAGGCAGCCAAAATGACTACCTTCCTTTTGCGAAGTTAATTTTTGAATTAGTGATAGGAAAGAATTCTCCCAACGGTCCATGGCGTCATCGAATTTATCTCCAACTCTGCCTTTTAGGCGAGATTTTATACTTTCTTCTTTAGAAAGGAGATAAGTATTTTCCTTCGCTAATGAAGAGTTGGATTCTTCTAATTTGGAGTATTCTTCTTTAAGTTGGCTTATCTTTATACTTAAAGTTATTCTACCTTGGATGAGCGCATTTTTCTTAGTGATAGAAGATTCAGTTACTTCTTTAAGTTCATCTTTTAGCGAATGAAAAGATCGTTCTTGGTTATCATATATTCTTTGAAGAGTACTTAGTCGATGCGAGAAGATCGCCACTTTATTTGAAAGATCGCACTTCTCTTGAGATAAAATTTTATTTTCGTCTGATAAAGTTTCCATTGCTAAATTATCCTTGGTTAACAAATAAGAGATGCGAGATATTTCGTTACTTAATAAATCTTGTTTCTGTGCTAATTGTATGTTCTCTTTGGTAAGGTTCTCTACTTGATCAAGGGAGTACTATAAATATTATCTAATCGGTTATATTGGTCCATCCAAGAATCTCTGTCAACACGAATCTCTTCAGCAACAGATTCAGCTTTGAATATCCCTATTAATCGATTCTGATTTAAGGATTCATGTGCGAACAAAGGATTTTAAGAAAATGAAGTATGAAAAGAAGAAAAACAATTAACATAGGAAAATTAAAGACAAAGATAGAAATATTTATACCTTTTAACTCATTGTTTTTCTTGCGAAGATTCTCGCAGTTCAGTGAAGAATTGTTCAGTTTATGATGAAGAGTATCACATTCTAAAGTTTTGGCTTGGAAATTTCTCCTTAAAGCTTCAATTTCATTTTCTAGAGATGCTTGCGAGGCCATTCGGTCAGAACCAAAATATTTACTTAAAATCTCGCAGACATTATGCCTAACAGGATCAACAGAAGACTTCCTAGCATCATCTAAAATATCAGACAAAACCTTAAAAGCAACATCTACTCCTACTGAAGTTTCTTTAGAAGAAGGGAGGGATGTAGATGGCGAAAAAGTGATAATAGAAAGTTGGGAATTTTAATTATTCGCAGCAAATGCATCATCTAAAGGTGAAGTTTTAGGGAAAGTAATAAATGGAATTGAAGTAGAGTTAACTTGAGAAGTAATTACAATAGGAGGGGATGGAACGTCATTCGCAGCAGTTTCAGGAATTTCATTTATGACGGGATCAGTTGAGGCATGAATATTTATGGCGATGTTCTCGCAGACAGAAGTTACAGGTTTAGTTTGCGAAGGTGTAGGAATAGAACCGTCAGGAATTAATTGGGGAATAGGAACAACAAAATCAACAACTTTAGCTCGACGAGATTTCTTGCGAGGAGTATTAGTGTTCTCATCACCCTGCGAATAATAATCTAGATAAGAAACAGAGGTAACAATATTGTTATTAAGAAAACAAATGTTTCTTACTAACTTATGATTCGTAGGCTTCCTTTTCTTTTCAGCGGGCTTTTGCTGGGAATTTTCGGAAGAATTAGGGTTTTAGACTGCAAATTTGGTATTAGAAGTGATTCCGCAGAAAAGAAAACACAGTATGGGAATCACATAAAATCAAGCAAAGACAAATTAGATAACTTTGATGAACATGATAAACAAGACCGAGTTTAGTAATGATAGAAGAACATATACCTTGATGACTCCATGAAAGCAGTAGCAGAAGAATCTTTGAAGGAAGAAAGTTGCAGGCGAAAAAAAGACGAAAAGATGAAGAAGACGGTAAAGTAGAAGAAGAAGATTATTTCTGTACCAGATTCAACCCTTTATAGACAAAAGGGATGGTGACCGTATAATAATGAAAATACCAGTAAAAAGAGGAATATTTTACACGTGTAGGCGGTTATACTAATTTATGGGGCTTTGTCGTGAAGAGAATATGGAAAGACAGGAAGCTGCGGCATTCTGAAGAGATGGAGATTCTAATAATCTTCTCCACTTCGCAGAGAAGACATGAGAAGAGGCAAGATATATGATCAGGATATCGTCACAGCAATACTCTTTCGAAATTTATAAACAACGTTTCTGCGAGCTCTTCAACAACACTCTGCGAGCATCGCAGACTGACTCAAAGAATGATTCAAAGAGTGACGTAACGGATGACAGTAGTAGAAACACGGGAAAATAATGATGATCCTGCGAAGATTACGGCATTTGCGAGAATAAGCATTACAACTGCTACGAGAATATCGCGAGTCAGATCCGAAATTAAAGGACAGATTAGCTTTCATCCACTATGTAACTACCATATATTAAGAGAACTAATAGACCCAGAAATAGAGAGATCAATTTTTGAGTGTTGAGAAAGTTTTGAGGAGAGATAAAGTTCTTGTGAGTGGTTGTATTCTTGATTTCCTCCATTTTCTGTAACATTTCTGAGAATTAATCAATAAAAGTGTTGTTCTTAATCTTCAAATATGTGTTGATTATTATGAATTCTTGTGAGGGGTGTAGTGTAGGAATTCCTGCAACTACATTTTCCTTGTGATGTTAGGTAGTGTTTATACCTAAAATTTGGTCCTTGGATAAGCAATGTACTATCGAAGTACTTTATTTAGGTTCGGGGATCAAAATCATCCATGACGATCCTAAACCAAGACAATGGTCGTTCATGTCCTCCTTTGGTTATAATGAGGGAATATGGGTTGATCTTAAGAAAGGGAAGCATAAAAAGTTAAGGAATCACAATAGTTATGAATTGCGTGTAAGGTTGTTGAACTATAAAAAGATAAATCTTCATAAACGGTAAGCCTTGTTAGAGCACTGCTCGGCTGAACCCACCAAGCGTTTGTATGTCAAGATTGGTTGTCATATTTAGTGCCAAAACTCGAGTCGCTTAATTTGTAAACTACAATCAACTTCGATAGGATAGACTAGAAATGATAGAATTATTGTGCTCCAGTTACTCACAAAGATCTGAAGATAGATTGAAGACAACAAAGATATTATCCTTCAGCTTGAGGTTAGTAACTACGACTTGACTTGTTCCAAATCTATCTTGTGTCTTTCAAATCTTTTAGATTGAAAACATAACATGCAAAATTATATTCGTATGAGCAAAATGTCAAGGAACTTATTAACATAATTTATTGAATGCAATTGTGATTATGTATGAGTATGAGGTGAGGATTTCATCATAGGGAACAATGTTTACATGTGTTCTAAGGAAGTAAGTTCATGATATGTGTTGTGAACCGAAAAGGAAATCGTCAGGCGTTATTGGGGCTGTTCTTCATTGCATATCTTATGAACGACCAATATGTGTGATTAGTATAACCGTTCATGACTTGTTTATGTTCTTGGTAAAAATATTTACATGAGGCCGGACTTATGTATTGGTACGACTTTTATTAGTGAAACCGAACTTAAGTAATCACCTGGGGTATGATCGGGTTTGTATGTTTAAAACCTAACATTAGGTAAAGGGGAACCGATCCTAGTAATAGGTGCAGCACATACAAAGGGGAACCGATCCTTGTATGAGGTACAACAAGATTTATAGAAGAAAGGGGAACCGATCCTATGAACATGTGTAACAAGTTCTCTTATTGGGGGAACAAAACCTATGCACATGTGCAGTAAGTTTTCTTATTGAGGGGGACGGATCCTATGCACATGTGCATCAAGTTTTCTTATCAAGGGGTTTGGATCCTATGAACATGTGCAGTAAGGGGGAAGAGATCTTATGCACATGTGAAACACGATTTTAACTATAGGGAACTGATCCTCTAGACATGTGCACCAAATTACAAGTTAGATACCATATATATATATATATATAAACTGATTTTGGAAATATATTGCATATCTTGATAATATTTTTGGTTTTGGAAATTCCTTGGTGTCCAAACTTCCTTGACTATAAATACTTAAAGTTTGCATTTCTAGCAAAATAATCCTTCGTGACAGTAAACTTCCTATGTTTTACTGTTACTGGTGAAGCCGCCTATCGGAGAGGAGAGTAATCTAATTAGGTAAAATCTCTTATGGCCGCTCAATTTAAAGTCTTCTTTGGGATCGAGAAGCTCTAGTGCGTACCGTGGGTGGGAAACTAGAATATTGCATTGTTATTTCAGTTTTCGATTATTGATTTGATTGACTAACGGTTGTTGAATCTTTGATTGTACCTAGTTTGTTTATTCTTGAGAACCTTCTCTTCTGATATAAGGCTCACTCAAACTAGATCAAAGATCAACGTTTCCATGGATCTAAGTATTCCTAGATCCGTAAGATATATTATTTGATTTTCCATTGTTAACAAACTCCGTTCTGTGCGACAAATCAATAAGGAATCAAGTTTGTATTTTTCCAGATTGTTACTTTGAAGATTAAATTGAAGATTCAAAGAAGAAGTTGTTGTGAACCATTAAGAAGATATATTAGATCTAATCCTAAAGAGAATGCCTGTTCTGCTAGGATATTGGGTAACAAATATATATTGAGAACTTTGGTTATGCTAGATATTATCATATCAAGAATACTGCTGAAGATGAGTAACTAGGATTTTAGTTTCCTTATTATTGTCTACATGAAGTTGCAAGTTTACTTTTTGTAGCGTCTTAATTCAACCGAGTATTCAAAACTGGACTAGGTCCCGGGATTTTTCTGCATTTACGATTTCCTCGTTAACAAAATTTTGGTGTGTGTGTTTTACTTTATTTCCGCATTATAATTGTTCTTATATTATAATTAAAGTAAATACACTTGTACGTTAATTAGGCACTTGATATTTATCATATAAGGTTTCGGTTATCAAGTGAACACTTTGTCGTAGTATTGTCTCGATTCATATCCATAGACAATCACACAAAGTGTATTGGATTTCTCTACTTATCTTATATATCAATTCACATGTTAGGCCAGTCCAGACTAACCCAATTTCAAGTGGACATTGTGTTGAAATATTCCTTGAGTGATTGTTGATCCAAGAGGTTTATACACAGTGGGCCTTGTATAATTTGTGATCAAAATAAAATATTGTGGTGTATTTGGGTACCCTCGTCTTTTCAATTGGTATCAGAGCACACAAACACGAAAAGATCTAACAATCTGTGTTTGGTGTGATCCAGCCTATAAAGTTGTGAATCAAATGATAATTGATTCGGTGAACGTACCTCAAAGGTTTGATGGATCAAACTATCTATGGTGGAAAATGGCTATGCAGTCTTTTATTCAAGGTCATGACTTTAACACTTGGATTTTAGTTATTGATGGGTATGTACACCCAAAAGTTCTGGTCGAAAACTCAACCACTGAGTTTAGACTAAAGGAATTGAAAAAATTCAGTAATGAATAAAAATTGCTTTCGAAGCAAAATTCTTATAGATTAAACTCCATTATACATGCTGTAACTCGAGACCTCCATCATCATGTAACCAAGTGTAAAACATCAAAGGAGGCTTGGTATATTTTTAATATCGTATTTGAAGGGAATGCCTCTGAAAAAGAAGCTAGGCTTCTAACCCTATCTTCTAATGGGAAAATCTTCGTATGGATGAAGACGATACCTTTGATGAGTTTGATTAAAAACTTTCTGAAATAGTGAATGCTTCTTATGCTTTAGGAAAAACTATTTCAGATAAAGATATTGTGTGTAAAATTCTAAGGTCTTTACCACCAAGATACGAATCTAAAAAGCATGCCATCATGGAAGCTAATGATCTTTCCACACTATCTAGAAGCGTTCTAGTTGGTAAATTAAAGATCTTTACCTTGAATATCAATTCAAGAATAAAGTGGGTATTACCCTTAAAGTTGTAACTAAGACTTGTTCTTCAAATACAAAAACCGATAATTGCAGTGTTGATATGACTGCACGAGAATTTAGAAAGTTATTAACACAAAAGTGTGTAGAGAATAAAGAACAAAATAATTCTGATAGATCCAATTATTCCGAGGTTCAAGAGAACAAAGCTTTCCATGCAACTGTTGAATGCACATGTGGAAAGGATATTGAAGTAACTTTAGAGTCAAAAACACTTGAATGTGATAAACTCTGCAAAGAGAATGAAAATCTAAAAAGGGAACTTGATATTTTATATAAGGATATAGAACGTGTAAATAATGGTGAGACTTATCTTGAAGTATCGAAAAAATACAGAAAACAAAAAGGTGATGATCGAGAAGCTCCAGAGCCAAAGGGACTCGACTGTGATCTTCGTGAAGAGAATAAAAGATTGAAAAAGGAACTTGATGATCTGTATAAGGATATAGAGATTATCAGCAATGAGAAAGATTATCTTGGAGCCATGAGATGTTACTAGGAGCAAATTGAAGAAAGTCATGATCGAGAAATGAAACTATATACAGAACTGGAGAACCTAAAGAACACTGAGGTAAGTAATTCTACCGAATCTGAAATTTCTTTAGTTATAAAGTTGAAATTGATAAAGTTAAGGTTGATCTAGATGATGCTCTTGAAAAAATAAAAATATTGGAGAAAGAGAATATGAGTCTAAAAACGGACTTGAAAAAGTTCGATAGTAGCACAAAACAACTTGACTCAATGTTGAAGTTGAATAGAGTTCCTCGTGACACTCGAGGATTAGGCTACAAAGGTAAACAAACTTTGAATGCTAAACAATAGACAAAGTTTGTAAAGCCTAAAGACTCTGCTGAAGAAATTGCTTCAAAAGTTTCCACAAAAGATTGTTTTTCCGTAAAATAAAAATCTGTAGCACCTTCGTCTTCAGCAAAAGATGGAAAAAGAAAATTCCGTCAAACTCCAATGAAAGAAATTCCACATCAAGGTAACACTAAACCCCATGGTTCATATGTTACTAAGTATTGCTCTTATTGTGGAAATAAAGGACACTTGGAAAGAGGATGCATATTCCGTAAAAGGAATGAAAAAGCCATAGATACATGTGTTTCCGCAAAATTGGCTGAACTCAATAATGCTAAATCAGGACATGATTGTCCTAAAACTAAACAAAAGAATTATTGTAATGATAGTTCAAAGTTTTCTTATCAGGCTTCTACGAAGTTTTCTCAGAATCGCTCAAACTACAAAAGGAGATATAACTTTGTAAAGACTAGATCTGATGTTCCAAATTGGAGAAAGGCTAACTCTTAGAGTTTTCAATATTTCAGTTACCCTAATGTTTCCTCAAAAGATTCATCTTGGATTTCAGGAAGAAATAATAGGAAGAACAAAGCTGCTTCAGCAAAACACATTTCTAAATGGAGTCCAAAGTCTTCTCTAAAGACAACCAGGATGGTATCAAAAGATAGTCACAATGATGACACTCGAATGATAAGTTTCAATAGTCATGACACTCAGAATATTGTATTAAACGTTCTTGAACAAATGAATATATATCCGTATTGTCATCGGTATATGAGATAGGTCTCATAATTGGTTACCTTTTAATGATTTTGTGACTTTTGATTTAGCGGATTTCATATCTAACTTGTTGGGTTTCTTAATCAAATAATCATAAAAGGATGATGACAATTAATCCCATATGTGAGTCACAATTATACTATTATCAATTTATTTCTCATAAGTTGTGTATATAGTATACATATGAGTCTTTGATATTATCTTATTACAATTGACACGTAATAGTTAGAACTTTTTCAACCTTTCTCTGGTAAAGGTTTCATTTGTTGTTATCCTGTCTTTGCAAAAGGATGAGAAAAACAATGAGGAGATCAAGTGAATGCGAAATTAAGGTAACAATCTTGTTAGTTATTTGTTTTCCTATTTTAAGAAAAGCCTATTTTCATTTGATATATACATATATATTTCTTTTGCTTAAACGAAATTGTCGGTACAATTGATGTGTTTATTCCATTATGTATGTGTGATTCAATTGGTTCCGGTTAAGTAAAACTATTGTTATCTTGCTTTGTTGTGTGATATCAATCGTTTAGGCTTACAAAAGTTTAGTGAAACTGCAGTGCTTTAATGTTTTTGTTAATTCAATTGCTTCCAGTTAAGTAAAATAATTATTATTTTGCTTTATTGTGTAGTATCAATTGTTTAGGATTACAAAATTTCGATGCAATAGTAAATTTTGATATATTTGTTGGTTTAATTGCTTCCGGTTGAGGTGAATAATTATGCAAGTTGATTTATTGGTTTGTATGAATTATTTATGGCCTAACGAATGAATATGTTGACGGGATGAGTTGTTTAGTCCAATTCGATTCCGGGTAAAATAAACTAAGTTAATTCTGATCTTAGTTAGACTTATCAAAGTGGAGGTTTCAGTTATTCAAGTCTAGCCGAATGCCTACGCAAGGAAATGCTAGTTAACTAACCTAGTATTTGGCTTGCTTGAAATCTAAAGGTCTAAGTTATATGGATAATTAGAACATGATGAGAAAAATAGAGTTTATCTTTGTTTTGGTCTTATTGAATGAAGCGGTTGTATTTATACAATCGGTTTAGCAAAGGAAATAAGTTGCTTAGTTGATTTTTGGTTTGCTAAACTAGTTGGGAAAATTGCTTCGGGCAATTATTTCCATGATAACATATCAAAACAAAATTAATTTGTAGTTTCGGTTTTGATATTGGTTATCAAAAATGGTATGTGGAACCCTCGTGCTTGACTTAACAGGTTGCAAGTATATTTTGAGATTTGTAAGATCCTTTACGTGTTGTCCTTTATTTTTTCGTTTCTTTGTCATTTTTGTGACAAAATGGGGGAGAAATATATGGAGTAAACAGGTGATGCTGATATCAATTTTATGTTGATTGGTGTCACTAGGGAAGAGGACAATGATGCTTGAATGTTTATCTAACAAAAGAGGAAAAGAACAGACTAAGGGGGAGTAACATAACATATGATTAGAATAATAAAGACGCGCGGATTGAAAATCTACCTATCTCACCTTTAGTGGGAGTATGAGCTTTGTTATTATAATGTCAACATTGGCATTTATTTTTGAATATCTCCAGGTTTTTGTCCCATTGAAATATGAATTTAGCGTATGTAGAATGAGTTATGTTTGTAATTCGTTTATCTCCATATGTAGTAGAGTTTTGTCACTAAATTGACAAAGGGTAGATCACTGCTCGGTTGAACCCACCAAGCGTTGGTATGTCAAGATTGGTTGTCATATTTAGTGCCAAAACTCGAGTCGCTAGATCCATAAGATAGATTCATTGATTTTCCATTGTTAACAAACTCCGTTCTATGCGACAAATCAATAAGGAATCAAGTTTGTATTTTTGCAGATTGTTACTTTGAAGATTAAATTGAAGATTGAAGATTCGAAGAAGAATTTGTTGTGAACCATTAAGAAGATATATTAGATCTAATCCTAAAGAGAATGCATGTTCTCCTAGGATATTGGGTAACAAATATCTATTGAGAACTTTGGTTCTGCTAAATATTATCATATCAAGAATACTGCTGAAGCTAAGTAACTAGGAGTTTAATTTACTTAGTATTGTCTACACGAAGTTGTAGGTTTAATTTTTGTAGCGTATTAATTCAACTGAGTATTCAAAACTGTACTAGGTCCCGGGGGTTTTCTGCATTTGCAGTTTCCTCGTTAACAAAATTCTGGTGTGTGTGTTTTACTTTATTTCCGCATTATAATTTTTTTTATATTATAATTAAAGTAAATACACTTGTACATGCACTTGATATTTATATTATAAGGCTTTTGAGAAAAGCTCAATGGAAAGGATGAATCAATTTCTTCAATATACTGAGTTGCTCCAAGGAATAGAGTTCAACATCTCTCATTGGGAAATAAAACATATGATGAGAGAAATGGCATATGAGAAAAATTATGGAAAACCAGGTGATGTGTGTATTTGTCCGGACATGTCTTCATTGGGGCTTCCTTGTCGTCATATGATTGTGACGTATAAAGAAGTTATACCTATTGAGGTTATTGATCCTTTTTGGAGGAAACTATCTTTTGACCCCCCCCCCACACGGAATCTCCCGGACAATCACCATGGGATACAAATGAAGCAAAGGAATTCTACGAAGCTTACTCTCGTGGAAACTCGGCTAACCGACAAGTATTGTTGAGCCAACTAAGGCTAATTACTCGCCTATGGATCAAAGCAAGTGAATAGCCAGGAAAGGGAGATCCGATAGGTAGACCCCAAACTAAAGTTTCAAGGAGAAAACAAAGGAAATAATTCAAACGAATGACTCGACGTGAAGAAGAACTCGCGACAACCAAGATACGATATCTATCCGCAAGTGATATTTCGAAAATCCAATTCGCGGAAGCGCCGGTTCCAATTAAAAGGGGTAGACCGAGGAAGGAACCATTAAAAAGTCAACAACAAGCGCCGGTTTCCGTATCCACACCAAAAACCGATGGATCGGAGGTTCCAAAGAAAAAGGGTAGGCCACCGAAGGTACCAACGTCAAGCTTGCAAGAACAACAATTTGAGCATTCCGAAGCCACACCCATAGTCGATGTATTGGTGGTTCCAAATAAAAGGGGTAGGCCTCCAAAGGTACCAACATTGAGTGACCAAGAACCACAAGGTGAGCATTCCGAAGCCACATCCTTAGTCGATGTATTGGAGGTTCCAAAGAAAAGGGGTAGGCCGTCAAAGGTACCAAGATTGAGCTACCAAGAACAACAAGTTGAGCATTTCGAAGCTACACCCATAGTCGATGTATTTGGAGGTTCCAAAGAAAAGGGGTAGGCCGCCAATGGTACCAAGATTGAGATACCAAGAACAACAAGTTGAGCATTCCGAAGCCACAACCGTATTCGATGTATTGGAGGTTCCAAAGAAAAGGGGTAGGCCGCCAAATGTACCAATATTGAGCTATGAAGGACAACAAGGTGATCATTCTGAAGCCACACACTTAGTCAATGTATTGGAGTTTCCAAAGAAAAGGGGTAGGGGTAGGCCAAGGAAGAATATTCTCCCATCAAATACCGAAGACATTTGGAGTGTAGGGATTGTAGTGGATGGTTTGGATATAATTAAGCTAAAAGTTGGTAATATGACGATGTATAAGGATTCACAAATGGGTAGGACTTATAGACACTACCATTCGAAGATAGACTCTTACATAGACCAACTTCCTGAGGCTATTCGTGAGTTTATTGTGTATACGGATGATGTCGATGGAGATGGAAATTGTGGCTATCATGCTGTGACCGAACAATTAGGAATATTTGACACGGCGGTTAGTAGAGGTACGACACCATGCAAATATGATAGAAAGAGGATGGCCGAACAACTTGTGAACAAGAAGATCTTTTATGAGCAATTGTTTGGTGAAGGCGAGAGGTTTGATGATATGTATCAACGAGTATTAGGGCCAGAGCAAGATATGAAGTTTTTTCCTTCTGAATATTGGATGAGAATGACGCTTTGTGGGGATCTAGTGGCGGATACATTTAGATGTGTTGTTCATTATTTTACCCCCACTGTAGTCACAACATTTATACCAAAGTGGCAAAAATACGAAGGATCCCTTAAGAAGAGAAGAGTTGTTTTGGCGTTCGTGAACGGCAATCATTTCGTTATTCCAAAACTCAAGGAAAATTGTCCATTGCCACCTGTTTATGCGATGGTTAAAAACAAGGACCTTGATCCAAATATTTGGAAAGGATGGATGGCATTGTATGAGGAGAATCACCAATTTTGGGATGCGTTGGCCTTATCAAAGAAACCTCTTGAAGAGTAATAATGATTAATTCAAACTTTGCTATGTACGCAACCTCTTGGCATTATACGTGTGGAAGCAATGATGAGTAATTTGGATATATGTGGTTCCGACATACGCAACCTTTTGTTTTTTTTGAAGTTTGAGTTGTAATCATTAAACCATATGCTATGTACGTGTCGGCATGATTTAATTCAAACTTTGCAATGCAGGAACTTATACCGGTTTATAAATACTTTTATCTTTTATGTCGGCAACTAACCATTAGTACACAGATATATTAAAATAACTTCCGGCATAAATAATAACTTCACGACAATGAGGGCATGGTAACAAAAACATTTTTTCTTAAGGGAAAGATAGAGTACTGGCACTACATTCAAATTCGTATCAATGCCGGAATTATAAATATATTAATTCTTGAAAGAAAACATATTTCCGTCATGGGGTTATCAATTTGTCGTAAGGGAAAGACAGAGTACTGGCATTGGTTGTACAATTTCTACCATGCCGGTTTTGAAAAAGAGATGAAATCCACATCTCAAAAACGAATGAAATCCACATAAACATAATAACATAAGCAAAAACTAGATTGTTTAACAAACCATATGTAAAGTTAAGATGTTCCAAACCAAAACCAAATGAAACAAAGATTTCAAAGTTTAGCAAGACACACACATGAACATAAACCGATAGTAGATTGTTCAAACATATCTAATATTATATAAGAAACATTAACAAACATCTTAGATCACTCGGTCCTTGGCTTCTTGTGAACCCTCTTTTTATTTGGAGTCCACAAGTCCTTTGCATATGGATCTTCAATTTTGTCAATCTTCTCATCAGTTTTCTTCATTTCTTCCGGGGTCATCACCTCTCCTTTCTTGATCTTGCATTTAAGCCAGTTTCCAAATTTTACTAGGCGCGAATGCTGTTGTTATATATTTCCATTAGTACGTTATCTTTTATAGATTTATAGGTAAACATTCAAAAGATAGGAAGTGAACCATAATTACATACCATCAAAAGGAGAGTCTTGCGAAGTACGGGAAAAGTAGGTTCTTCAAGATTTTCCCCTTGTGGAGGCACTTCATAGCTGGCCGGGCATACAATATAAGGATGTGAGTACCTCAAATGACCTCTGAGGAACCCTGGTTCAGACTCATAACCGTCTTCCGCAAATCCCCAACTAGCCTTGTCCAGTTTTTGTTGTTCCCTTTCATTCCAATGTGCAACTATATGAGTTGGTTTGTAAACTACCAACGTATGATGTTCACCTGATACGCATTCAGGTAAGGAATGAGAGAATTTGGCATCAGATTGACCCGTAAGTGTTTTCTATTTGTACCCAAGTTGGCGCATCACACGGAGAGGGTTATGCATAACCCATCATTTTGGATGAAACAATGGTCAGTTGTAAAACGCTACATTGTCATGCCTTGTAAATTGAACTCCTCTATCGTTCTTATATGGGTCAAAAACAACATCTTGGACAGAGATATAGTCCAAATCCTCCCTCATGGTGAGTAAACGAGTTCTGTTATTGGGCTTCGGTTTATCGTCGAAAACGTATTTCTTCGCTATACGAGTCCGTGTATCCAAACCATATGTTGACGACTCAAAATATTTGTACTCATTGCACATTGTTGGGAAGTGTTCATAAGCCCACACCTACGCAAATAAAATATTGTTCCAATGAAATCTATGTATAAGAAAAAAATTAATTGGAAAACAAAATAACTTGTTCATATTACCTGTAATACAGTCAAATTCCAATTAAATTGACGGCAAGTCACCTTAGAAGATCTACGCATCTCCGCCAAAAAATGTGCCAAGAAAACAGTGCCCCATGAGTACTCATGAACCTCCTCCAAGGGATCCAAGTATTGCAAGTTGTTCATATGCACCAAGTTACCATTAGAGTCAGGGAATATTGCGATGCCCAAGAGGAACAATAGATAAGCAGCGCTAGTTTGCTGAATTTGTTCGGCATTCAATTCCTTGCCCATCGTATCTCCAAATAACTGTTTGAGCTTAACGACTTAAATAGTCTTTGTCATGGTTTTCATTTTCACATACATATTTTCTTTTGTCGTTTCCTCATCCCAACCAAATAACGTTTTAGTCAGATCATATATCTTGGACCATTCTATGCTCTTACCGTGTTCATATTTGTTAACGGATTTTCCTCGGATCTCTAGACCCAATATTCTTTGGACATCTTCAGGGATAATGGTCATCTCTCCAAAAGGGAAATGCATGGTATCAGTCGAAGCATAAAACCTCTCTGTATGAGTGTCGTAATCACAACAAATTAATTAATACTTTACTACCTATTTAACAAGTAATATAGGGTAGTCAAGGTCGATCCCACGAGGAGCACGAGATTCTAGTTGTTAATTTGTCACACAAAGGGGGGTATTGATTAAGAATTTGAGAAAGTAAATAAAATAAACAAAGCAATTAAAAGGAAATCAATAAGAGAGATTAGATCAAGGAATCCTTCTTCGCTGCAAAACAATGATTAAAGTTATGTTCTTTTCCACTTCTTATTAATCGCAAATTATCACCAACCGTAGGTATAGCAGCTAGATCAGTGCTAACCCCTAAATCCCTTATATCACCGGATACGGAAGTTCTCGACTACCGGATTCTATTCACCAAACCACCTAGTAGTAGATCACTCAAGATGTAATTTAGTTAAACGCATTAAGATTTATGAATTTATTAGGTTGATATTAGTAGTTAGACTCTTAGATCAAGGTCCACTTGCTAACATTGTTTTTACACACAATTGCTCCACGGACTCCCTCCGCAAGGTCTCGTGTTTGCTACTTATGTAAAGAGTCAAGAAACGATTACTTATCCCCTAACTTTCACTAGCTATAGATCAAATTAACAAATCAATTTAGTTGCGCACCTAAACAATCTATCAATCAATCATGAATGTATAAACATTCCTATTAGTAAAAACAAACGATAATCATGTGAAAACTTCAAAGTAGATTTGAAACAAAACTCAAAACATGTTAAGAACTAGGAATTCATCCTCAATCAATAAAAAAATTAGCTACTCATAATTCGGAGTTCACACAATAATATTAATAATTAAGGAAGAAAGAAAAACTTATTGCAAAGATGATGGTTGCTCCTTCCTCCAATCCTTGTGCACTTTAACTCCTTCTCCAAAGTAGATGTGTGTAAAAGTGTGCAAAAGATATGCAAAAGATGTGTCTAAAGAAGTGTAGAGAACTCCTTTATTTATAGGCTTCAATTATCTCCAAATCTTCCAAGGAATAGAATCCCTTTCCCTTTGTAGCTCAATTTCCAAATCCAAGCCTTTCTCAAATCTTCCATCTCCTCTTTCCAAATCCAAGCCAAATTCTTCATTCAATTCCAAGTCCAACTCTTCACATCCCATGAGATAAATCCACACAAAATTCTGCAAATTTGGCTCACCGGAAAACTGGGTTTTGGCCGGAAGTTGGCCGGAATTTGTCGCCGCCGGCTACCTGAGATTCTCCGCCGGTAATAGAATATTCCGTTACGGTTCCGTTAAATTAAACAGTCAAGAAGTTCAAACCGTTAGGTCATAAAGGAGTCAATCCAGCCGAGTTAGCTTTCTTGGTCAGCTGAGTCATCTTACTCGCTGAGTCAGAGATAAGGATCGGTCAACGGGATCGTGAGTCAACTCGCCGGGATACAAATCCGGCCGAGTTCCGTTCATTTATAGGACTTTCTGGCCATTGTTTCAGGCCATTTTTCTTCTTCAATTCCTGCGACAATCCTAGCACATACATCTAATAGAAGCACAACACCAGCATCTTCTCTATCAACTCGAGCCATTCTCTATCTCCAACAGCACTGCTGAGCTCTTCTCCCCTGTAAATCAACTTCAATTTCTGCCATCAACCCATCACTGTAATTTGTATTCTCACAGCAGCACTTTCAATTCCTTCGTAACAACTACAGAACATGAATGATAACCAAATACCCATTTTCTTAACCTAATCGAACTCTCAAATCAATTCCAATTCAAAGCACATGATTTCGAATCTAACCCCCTAACCCATACAACATCATCTGCATCTCGAATTCAGTTTGTGTATTATCAGATTCAAACACCCATCAGAACCTCATCTTCTTCCAATAACAATTCCAACCCACTGTTTCCCAAATTCGATCTCTGATTCCTTCTCGTCAATTCATGGATCGATTCTCACAGCAAACCCCAACTCATTAACGCCTCCCAATCATCGGATGTTCTTCCATTGCAGCAACCCTTATAACTTCAACCTCTGCTCCATCAAACCCATGTATCGAGTTTTATCTCTCGATCTGTTTCTCCATCTTATGGTTCTCGATTTTAGCAGCAGCTGCTCTCGGTTTCACCCCCAAATGATTTGGGGAAGAAATGCCTCTTCGACTTAGGTTTAGGGTTATAAAGTGGGTTCGGACTCGGGCATGGATCCGGGTATGGGTGTGGGTTTCAACATTCATGGACATAACCCATCCATTTTACCAATTGATAACATCACTATGTTTTTGGATAGGGGCCACCCAGTTTGGCAGCCCCTTAACTTGAACTGTCCTTTCTTTAGCACTCCTCTGAGAGAGTTGCCCTTTAACCGTGGCTCGTCTCCCGATAGTGTTTTCCTGTGAAATGACAATCTTGCCCTTTTTTCTCAATTTGGATCATTTATTCTTCTTTTCCTCCGTGTGACTCCGAGTACCTAATAACTCAAAAACACGCGTAAAATACATAATTTACAAGAAAAATAGCAAAGAAATCATAAACTACTATATAGTAAATTAGGTGTATTCTACACCTATCAAATTCCCCCACACTTAGACTTTGCTAGTCCTCGAGCAAATCAAACTTACAATCTTCAAAGCGTTCTATCTTCCCAAGCATTCAAAGAGCTATGAGAACATAGAGTTTCTGCATGCTAGTAATAAGAAGTTAGAAATACTAAAGAACATATTCTCATCCTTAAATGTTGAGTGAGAAATAACCACACCATAATGAGAGAACACGTGTTTGAGAAACGATCAATAAGCATTTCGCCTCGACTTCTACCTCACCAAAAAGGTTTTATGATAATTGCACTAAAAAAGACGGCTTTTTTATGGGTCTCACATGTGTGCAGGTAGGAATGAAAAGAGAATTCCTGCAACACGTTGAATGGTAGGAAGGATAACTTCCGAAATTTTGAAAAACCCACATCTTGTAACATTTTGAAAAACCATTTTTCTAACGATCTCTAAGAAAAGAAATCAACCACTTATATCGAGGATGAGATTACTTACTTACCTTCACATCCGATTGCCAATTATGATAACACCACTCTCACGGATTCCAATAGAAACGTCTTCCGCTCCTCGTCTTCATCTTCTTGGTCATCGGCTTCAACTATTGATGATAAATACTAGAACTTCATAAATCCTTGACAATTTGTAACCTTTTTCCTTAACTCCTTGTCGCTTGAAACTTCATTATAGATTTTCCTTCCCCACGGCTTATTCAATAACAAAACAATAATAAATATTTCTCTTGTCTCATATATATATATTTTTTTTCTTTCTTTTTTTTTCTTTTTTTTTTTTTAGACAAGAGAAACACAATACAAATCAAAAGTGAAAAATAAAACAACCATGGCCGTGGAAAAGTACTTTGCCGCTTGATTCTTCACAACTTGTATCGTCTCGAAATCATAAACTTCAATAATTCTCACCTTTTACTTTCTTCGCTCTTGTAAATAAGTCTTAATACTTGGATATAGAATTTCCTCATTGCATTGTAAGTCTTCAACTTTGATATAAAATTATGCTATTTTTCTTGTTTCATTGTTGCTTTCAAACCTTGAACCTTTTCAACTTTCCTTGTAGATTTTGATGTCGCTCCCTTGTTGTTGATGATTATGGTGTTTCTATGGACCCGTTGTTGTCGAGCGAGAGAATGGTGCTAACTGCAAATCGAACTACAAGAAGGTGGATTTCATCTATAAACGTCACCCTCATGATTGACAAAGATTAACACTCAAGAGATCAAAATAGTGATGAAATTGGTGTGAAATTGGGTAGCTCACCATTCTACCCGGAATTAACGTACGGTGACACACACTCAAGTAAAGGAAGAATTTCTGGTTTGTTCCTTGGTTGATATGAAAATGGGTAGTCTCCACTAATGATTGATCAGAAACTCTAATAATGCACTTCTCCCTGCACCAAATTTGCATCACCGGCATGATTAAATCCATTATTTAACACTCTAACAAGAAAGAAATCGAACGTAGTTCCCTAACATTTCCAAGTTCAATTATGTTGGTCAGAATTCTCTATGTAATCATACCTAGAAGTATGCTAGTGACTCTAAAATCTCTAAAAGTTGAAAGTCTTATACAAATTTTTTTTTCTCTTTTTTTTTTTTTTTATGCAAAATATATGCTTAGCCACTCCCCCACACTTAAACCTTACATTGTCCTCAATGTAATTGAATCGTCCAAGTAAAATCAAGGTGGGAAATCCTAATATGATATGGAACAAGAAAAAATAAACACACAAAATAAAAACAAAAGGATAAGAGATACAAAACAAGTGGGTTGCCTCCCACTTAGCGCTTGTTTTAAAGTCGACGGCCCGACATGGCTCTTGTAAGATTCATTCCCCATATACTAATAATCGGAAAATTTGGGGATCCTCCCATAGTACCTATTTTGCAAACAATAACTCCATACAAATATTAGCACAAGAAAGTAATAGTAAAGTTATAGATCGATAGAAATTTCCCCCACACTTATTCTTATCCACACCCGGAAGTGTATAAAGAACATAGAATTTGGGAACTTCCATGGTTTCCTCTTGGAAAACCTGCATAGTGTTAGCATCAAGTGTTTCCAATGGTGGATATCGAGAAACAAAGTCATTCAAAAATACTTTCGAAGCACATACATTCAATCCAATAAGAGGTAAAGGAGAAGAATCAATATGCAAAGGGTTAGACAAACCTTGCATAATTTCTTGTATTACGGTATCCTCCTCATCCTTAAAAAATTCAAGTGAATTACTTACCTCTTGCATATCATGGTCCTCTATCAAACTTTGCAACCATTCCTCATCATTTTCTACCTTAACCAAAGTCTCGGCATCATTAAAATCATTGGCAAGTTCAATTGGGTCTTCCACAAATTCAATCAATTCGGTTTCATTATCGAGCATCACCTCTTCAACATCTTCATCATCGGAATCGGGCCATTCACTAAAGTGATTTTCGTCGGTAAAAATTGTAAGATCTTCTTGTGAGGGTGTTACATCGTTTACAACAATAGGAAAATCACACCAAATCTCCTCCTTTTGAATAGGTGAAGGATCGTTATTATGATCCGGAGTTGGAATAACTTCCTCATTGTTGCAACGCTCATACACTTCCGCGGACTCATGTCTTTCCCTAAGAAATTTTTTCCAAACACTAAATGCATCTTCCTCAAGCTCTACCTTTTGAATAGGTGATTGATCATTATTAAGATCAAGGCTCGAGTAATCTACACTAGCGTCATCAAAAGTTTCCAAAGGTTGGTCCTTTTCAGCACAATCATCTTCATTATCAGAATCACCATAATAAGAATCTTCATCGGTTTCATAACCTTTATCCCGACGTCGTTTAAGTTCCATATGAATGGTCCTACTAATTTCTGCGACAAGCTCTTCCGAGTCTCCATCATCTTCCAATTTGTATAACTTTTGTGCAAGTTTACGGACATTAACACGCTTACCACCGTGTATAGAGTTTCTAGATTGTATATCCTTAAAAAGTGAAGGAAAAACAAGATGAAGAGGAGTATATTCCCAAATCTCCGTCTGCACATTACCGTCATAAGGTTGTTGATATGCATGAGAATATCCATAAGGCTCCGAAGGATTTTGATCATAGCCACAAGATTGGTTTTGATTGTATCCTAAGGATGGTTGGAAGTT
This sequence comes from Papaver bracteatum, assembly GCA_023529315.1. Lineage (NCBI taxonomy): Eukaryota > Viridiplantae > Streptophyta > Magnoliopsida > Ranunculales > Papaveraceae > Papaver > Papaver bracteatum. Next base: position 92,104 of record JAJJWX010001102.1, on the reverse strand, counting down.
GCCATGATGTTGAGGTTGAAAATCGTATTGATTGTTGAAATATGCTTGCTCTTGTCCACCATACATGGAAAACCGGTACCTGAAAAACAATTCAAAAACTAAGTTAGATACGATAAAGAATCCAACAAAGCAAGAATAAAGCAAAAAGTAAAAAGAAAACAACTAAAATCATTCGATGCTCCCCGGCAACGGCGCCAAAATTTGTATGCGTGTCGTAACCACAACAAATTAATTAATACTTTACTACCTATTTAACAAGTAATATAGGGTAGTCAAGGTCGATCCCACGAGGAGCACGAGATTCTAGTTGTAAATTTGTCACACAAAGGGGGGTATTGATTAAGAATATGAGAAAGTAAATAAAATAAACAAATTAATTAAAAGGAAATCAATAAGAGAGATTAGATCAAGGAATCCTTCTTCGCTACAAAACAATGATTAAAGTTATGTTCTTTTCCACTTCTTATTAATCGCAAATTATCACCAACCGTAGGTATAACAGCTAGATCAGTGCTAACCCCTAAATCCCTTATATCACCGGATACGGAAGTTCTCGACTACCGGATTCTATTCACCAAACCACCTAGTAGTAGATCACTCAAGATGTAATTTAGTTAAACGCATTAAGATTTATGAATTTATTGGGTTGATATTAGAAGTTAGACTCTTAGATCAAGGTCCACTTGCTAACATTGTTTTTACACACAATTGCTCCACGGACTCCCTCCGCAAGGTCTCGTGTTTGCTACTTATGTAAAGAGTCAAGAAACGATTACTTATCCCCTAACTTTCACTAGATATAGATCAAATTAACAAATCAATTTAGTTGCGCACCTAAACAATCTATCAATCAATCATGAATGTATAAACATTCCTATTAGTAAAAACAAACGATAATCATGTGAAAACTTCAAAGTAGATTTGAAACAAAACTCAAAACATGTTAAGAACTAGCAATTCATCCTCAATCAATAAGAAAATTATCTACTCATAATTCGGAGTTCACACAATAATATTAATAATTAAGGAAGAAAGAAAAACTTATTGCAAAGATGATGGTTGCTCCTTCCTCCAATCCTTGTGCACTTTAACTCCTTCTCCAAAGTAGATGTGTGTAAAAGTGTGCAAAAGATATGCAAAAGATGTGTCTAAAGAAGTGTAGAGAACTCCTTTATTTATAGGCTTCAATTATCTCCAAATCTTCCAAGGAATAGAATCCCTTTCCCTTTGTAGCTCAATTTCCAAATCCAAGCCTTTCTCAAATCTTCCATCTCCTCTTTCCAAATCCAAGCCAAATTCTTCATTCAATTCCAAGTCCAACTCTTCACATCCCATGAGAGAAATCCACACAAAATTCTGCAAATTTGGCTCACCGGAAGTTGGCCGGAAGTTGTCGCCGCCGGCTACCTGAGATTCTCCGCCGGTAATAGAATATTCCATTACGGTTCCGTTAAATTAAACAGTCAAGAAGGTCAAACCGTTAGGTCAGAAAGGAGTCAAGCCAGCCGAGTTAGCTTTCTTGGTCAGCTGAGTCGTCTTACTCGCTGAGTCAGAGATAAGGATCGGTCGACGGGATCGGTGAGTCAACTCGCCGGGATAGAAATCCGGCCGAGTTCCGTTCATTTATAGGACTTTCCGGCCATTGTTTCATGCCATTTTTCTTCTTCAATTCCTGCGAAAATCCTAGCACATACATCTAATAGAAGCACAGCACCAGCATCTTCTCTATCAACTCGAGCCATTCTTTATCTCCAACAGCACTGCTGAGCTCTTCTCCCCTGTAAATCAACTTCAATTTCTGCCATCAACCCATCACTGTAATTTGTATTCTCACAGCAGCACTTTCAATTCCTTCGTAACAACTACAGAACATGAATGATAACCAAAGACCCATTTTCTTAACCTAATCGAACTCTCAAATCAATTCCAGATTCAAAGCACATGATTTCGAATCTAACCCACTAACCCATTCAACATCATCTGCATCTCGAATTCAGTTTGTGTATTATGAGATTCAAACACCCATCAGAACCTCATCTTCTTCCAATAACAATTCCAACCCACTGTTTCCCAAATTCGATCTCTGATTCCTTCTCGTCAATTCATGTATCGATTCTCACAGCAAACCCCAACTCATTAACGCCTCCCAATCATCGGATGTTCGTCCATTGCAGCAACCCTTATAACTTCAACCTCTGCTCCATAAAACCCATGTCTCGAGTTTTATCTCTCGATCTGTTTCTCCATCTTCTGGTTCTCGATTTTAGCAGCAGCTGCTCTCGGTTTCACCCCCAAATGATTTGGGGAAGAAATGCCTCTTCGACTTAGGTTTAGGGTTATAAAGTGGGTTCGGACTCGGGCATGGATCCGGGTACGGGTGTGGGTTTCAACATTCATGGACATAACCCATCCATTTTACCAATTCATAACAGCACTGCATTTCTGGATAGGGGCCACCCAGTTTGGCAGCCCCTTAACTTGAACTGTCCTCTCTTTAGCACTCCTCTGAGAGAGTTGACCTTTAACCGTGGCTCGTCTCCCGATAGTGTTTTCCTGTGAAATGACAATCTTGCCCTTTTTGCTCAATTTGGATCATTTATTCTTCTTTTCCTCCGTGTGACTCCGAGTACCTAATAACTCAAAAACACGCGTAAAATACATAATTTACAAGAAAAATAGCAAAGAAAGCATAAACTACTATATAGTAAATTAGGTGTATTCTACACCTATCACTCTCCAAGAAGAAATTTTCCATCACTTGATCAGTGGCCACACAGTATTCTACCGCGGGATACAACCCAGATGCTCTTACTGCCCCTTAAACCTCCAGACACTGCCCGTCCAAATCCCATGTATCCATTTGTTGATGGCGGAAAACACGGAAGGATTTCTTATGGTCATATAAAAACACACCAAAAAAATTTTAATTCACATGATCATATATAAACAATATAATAACAAGATTCAAAAGTCTTACATAAGTTGAATAGATCCAACGAGCCCAAGAGTCCTTGTAGTCAAATAAAAGTTTGGGATCTCTTGGCTGACCCCAGTGTTTGCCATCACTGCGCTCTGGAATCATGTCATATAGTTTTGGGAGATGCTTTGGGGCTTTGTCATCGTCTTCAAATCCAGGTTGTCCTAAGCCATGTGAGGATGAGCCACTTGCTGCATCAGGAGGTACATAATTCTCCCACTGAGCATCATTATCGCTTCTTGCGTCTCCCTCATCCGGAGGATTGTCTCGGAACGTGAGCTTACGACATTCCGGATCATATCTACTACGTTGAGATCGAGAATACTTAGGTTTTTCTTCATCAACAGCTTTTCCCTTTCCTTTCTTCATTTTTGTATCTATTGAACTACTAGGGAGAATGAGTTTTCCGAAAAATAAGAAAACATCATTTCCAGCATGGTAAATGAACATAACTAGTATGCCGGCACTTATCCCGGAATTTTATACTAAATAAGTGCTATGCCGGTTACTCGTTCCGGCATGTTATGTAAATCAAATATGATGCCGGTATTAAGAGAATTGTCTACAGAGATTTAAAAAAAATAAGGAAACAATACCGGCGTGGTCGATGAAAATAAAGACTATGCCGGCACTTATCCCGGCATAGATATACTAAATGAGTTCCATGCCAGCTTATCAGTTCCGGGGTGTTATGCAAATGAAAAATTATGCCGGTATTAAGAGAATTGTCTACAGATATTTAAAAAAATAAGGAAATTTTACCGACATGGTCGATGAACATAAAGAGTATGCCGGCACTCCTCCCGGTATTGTATACTAAATGAGGTTTATGCCAGTTTAATAGTTCCGGGGTGTTACGTAAATGAAATATTATGCCGGTATTAAGAGAATTGTCTACCGACATGGTCGATGAATGGTAGGATCGGAAAGATACCTACTTCTATGTATAAACTGCAAGTGCACAGTGTCGACAAGCAACACAGGGCAAGCACAGGTCGAACCACACAGACTTGGAGAGTGTAGAAGTTGATTCTAAATCCTGATTCAGAGAGTAACCAAAAGGGGTTTGATTTTGTCGATACGACGATATGATTTTCAAGTGACTGAAATAATAAAAGTAAAAGATGCAAATAACAAGATATGTAAACAATGATAATATGGATACTAGGGTATTCAAATCCACCAATAACCTATGATATGCATTCAACTTGTAATATTATTCTTGTCCTTATAGTAGATTCAAGTCTACCGTATAACTAAGGTGTTTCTCCAATGGATAATTTAATCACAACTAAAGTATTTCTCCAAAGCATTAATTGTCTAATTAAGCACAACTAATCTAAAGATCAATATTTGGTTAAGCATGAGTTGTAGCATAATCAACATAGAGATATTCTAACTACAATGGATACATGGCATACATTGTGAGAGCAAGTTGTTGAAAAACTTGGATTAAATTATATCTTTAAACAATTCTAAACTTTTAAGAACCAAATACAAGATATGAATACATACCAATGAGATTAGGGCTTCATCTAAACCCTAGTAAATGAAATTAGAACATGAAGAACATTACAACAAAATTGAAATTTGATAAACTAACATGAACAAGCTATTCTTGGATGAGTTTTCAACACAACAACCCTCTCTATTTATACACAAAAATTATCTCACACTTGGGATCCGAATTTCACTGTAGCAACCACTCAACAATTAAACAAAACATGTTTTCTTAATTGATGGATATAATGGAATACAATGGGGGTGAGGTGGATGTTTTGGAAAGAATCCAATGGGGGTGAGGTGGATGTTTTGGAAAGAATCCAATGGGGGTGAGGTGGATGTTTTGGAAAGAATCCAATGGGGGTGAGGTGGAAATGGATTTGGGTCTTGGGTTTTGGATCATGGGTTGTTTAATCCTATGAATTTGTAAACAGGTTGCCACTGATGCGCGAGCGGGTTGCAACGCTTCCAAATTTCTTCTCTATTGTCTTCTTCTCAATTCTTCCAAGCTTTATTTAGTACTTAAAAACACAAAATTAATTAATACAAATATTTATTCTTGAAGATGGTAAGAATGCAGAATTTGGGATAATATATGACTTTGAAGCGCGAAAGATGAGTTAAGTGCCAATGAAAAGGTGTATGAATATGCAATATTTGGCACTCATCAAATACCCCCAAACCTGAATTTTACTTGTCCTCAAGTGAAACAAATCCAAAATCCTAACTATACCACTTGTCATTTGGTCTCTCGAATGCATTTAGCGTATTCACTAAGACTTTAAACCCCTAGGTGTCCCTAGTGGACGAGTTGTAGTCTCGTGAGGGCCTACCAAATATGTACCCACAAAACCTTCTCCAATTTCAGAGCATCATAGAAATGTCTTCGTCTTCGGTATTCAACTGTAGATGATGAACTTCGGAATTTCGTAGAACCTTGACAATTATTTTTTTTAGATCCGCTACACAGCTGATCATAATTTGTTTTTGTTTTTTTAGAGACCCGCTACACAGCTGGTCATAGTAAACACACTACAAAAGACCCGCTCCACAGCTGGTCATAAAAGATAACAACAAAAGACTCAAAAAAAATATATGCAAAAGACTACAAAGGACTTACAAAAGACCCGCTCCACAGCTGGTCATAAAAGATGCAAAAGACTACAAAACGCCATATGCAAATACTCCCCCAAACCTAAATCTAACATTGTCCTCAATGTTTCAACAGATGAAAAGAATTTAAACAGAAACATACCATGAGAACTATGTTGAGTAGAGAAAAGGGAAAAGATTACCGGTATGTCAAAAGCAAGATTAAAGCCTCATTATTCAATGCTAGAATCCAACATTAACTCAGTTGATGTCACATTGGATTAGTACAATATACAAAATACAACTTAACCGGTTCATGAAACAAGATTTAACAATATCTACTGGATTATTATATACAAAAATTCACCATACACTATCAATCTAAAGAGTTGAGGATCAACCCAAAAGACGAAGTGCAGAAATTTTAACAATCTCACATAAATATGATATGATAGAAATGCACGTGAGAAAGTAAAACAAAATGAGATACCCCCTAACCTAGATTTTTCAATAGTAATACTTTTGGGCACGAAATATAACAATTTTAGGGGTTCATCACGCAGAAGGTCTAGCTCAAAATGGGCTTTGTTCAGGATGGGAAGAGAAACATCAATGCATTCCAGATATGACTTCTCAATAACAGGATATTTAGTGGACAAAAAGTCCAAAAGAATTTGAGATGCACATAACTCTAACCCTAGGTTTGGAACTGTCAACCACATCGATTCAGCACACTTCAAAGGAACAATTCTTAGGTCCACTGCAAGACCATCAGTTGGTGACTTAATCAGGAGAGTAGGAACGTCTAATTTGCTCATATGGATGAGATCAAGAGTACCATTATCATTAGTTACATTAATATCTCCTAAGTCATCTACAAGTGCTACATCATGCTCACATTCATAGAACAATTCAGCAAGACCCAAATCAGTTTCATGATCATCCAAAGTTTTATTCTCATGCATAGACAAATCGAAAGAGACATCATGTTGTGACCTAGGTATAGAATCAGACACGTCAATTATATTTTCATGCTTAAGATCATTAGTGTCGACAGGAGATTCAACATTTTCTAAGTCAGACACAAGAAATGTGTCATGCTCTTGTTCACAGGAAAATTGCACAGGCTCAAGATCAGTATCAACATCCCATGTATATGGAACATTAGAAGAAACATCACTCATTAAGGTCGAGGCGAGAGAAGCCTATTGTCTCGAACCCAAAGGTTCGACAATATTTTCAGTAAAAACATGTTCTTCTAACATAACATCATCATCATTATCATCACAGAAATGCTTTTCCCTATTCAAAATCGTAGTATTTCTAGTCCCTTCATTTAAAACAGGTTCATATGCAATATCAGTTGCATGAGTAAGACTAGGCATACTATTTTCACATTTTATTTCATTAGGACAAACAAACATTTCATCCTGAAATTCCTCCCTTACTACATTTTGTAAACGAATCAAATTCATTTTTAATAATGCATTAAGTTGTTCGATGGAAGGAGAGTCTTCAACAGTAGGAAATTCATAATCAATGCTATATGGTTTATCATGCAATACACTCCTAGCATTATTTTGTTCGATGAGTCTGAGATTTTCCTCCACAGATTGAGAAGTACAAAATTGTTCAAATTCCCACTGTGGTGGATGATACATATGTGAAGGGTCATTAGGGTCTATAAAATACTGATCGCAACCTTCGAAAGGTTGATTATGGTCCCAATGACTATCAGCTTTATAATCTGTTGGCATTTCATATTTTGGATTTTCATGATATTCTCTAGATTGCCTAAAATCATGCAAAATATAACAATTCTCAGCAGGATGGCCTAAGCCTCCACATAAGGTACAAGCATAGATTTCCGATTGCCTAGAAGAATTATATGCGATAGATTCATGCATTTGCATTTCTAAAGCTGCAGTTCTAGCTTCTAACTGGTCCAAAAGTGATGATTGTGAGAGTTGGGCACTATAAAGATATTCATTTTCACCCTGTGGTGGATGATACATGTGTGAGTAGTTACTAGGGTTCATGTATTGATGCTCAGGACTGTGAAAATTTCCATAATAATCCCTATAACTAGTGACATCATGGTTTGTTGGAGTTTCATAATGTGAATCATGCCCGTAAGAAATCTCTCTGATGGATTTGTTTCCATCCCCACTGCAGACCGAATCCTGACATGATCTCTAACTAGCACTAGGCTTGTTGCGAGAGATTGGGATGTACACACGAAAATGACCAATATTTATTTTTTCATTATTGGTTTTTTTTTTTTTTTTTTCAAGCCCGTTCTCTAATTACCTCGGGCATACATTAGAAAAACAAAATAAAAGAAGAAAAATCATAAACGGAAGGGAAGTTCTATGCAATCGCAAACAAGGTGACTCTACCACGTAAAACCTCTTGATTTCTAGCAAACAAAAAGCATGATGATTCCACTTAGATTGTTTTCTAGACCAGCTTCTAATCCTTCGAAATGGAATTCGTTACAATCTGAGCAAACTCCTCTGGAATCAATCCGAGTTTAAGTAAATTGAATAGAGGCGAGGGAAGATGCAGGAGCTTTGATACCCAAGGCCTCACCGCATTACAAGGCGGCGCAGTCACGCATTCAATTTACAGAAACCGTCATGAACTTCGAAGTATGCTTAGAGAGTAACCAATATTTTTCGAACGACTCTCCTACTAAGCTCGTTACCTTATAGGTCTTGTTCTATTTCAAATTTTAAAGCTTAGGTTCGTGTATGTATCGTTTTCCTAAGGCGGGCAAGAAGAGAACGGTGATGAAATCCGAACCCTTATCTTGTATGGCCAGTCCTTGCCCTTTACTAGGAAAATAAAACAGCCGTATTCAAATCCTCAACATATATGCAACCGAAGGAATACAGTAACTTGCTAACAGGGGATTCGCGAGTGTTTCAACAAACTTACCTCCCATACCAGACGGGGGATGAACCGTTGTTGTCGACTCGGGCCACGAATCCTATGTCATGAACGAACCCGAGGGGCCGAGGTGATATTGTAATCACCGTCCTTCTCTGCAAACAGTTTGATATTTAATATTACCCTTCCGTAGGGTTTAAAAATAAAAATAGAATATCCAAAGTCTAAAGTCCAAAAATAAAAAATGCAAAAGAAAAAGAAAATTACAAGAGTAGAGGAATCCTAATACAAACTAAAAATAGATAATTAAAATAAACTCTTTTTTTTTATTATTAAAATAAAAACTTCTTCCGCTTTCTTTCGCTTCCTTTCCTTCGGCACCTGTTGAGCTCAAAAGAGGTAGTTAGGGTTTCGAAGTTTTAAAGAAAAAGCAAAATTAAGAAAATAAAATAAAAATATATATATATATATATATAATAAGTGTAAAATTGACTGTGAATAGTTGCGTTGCTACAATAACTATGCTACAGTCAACAATTAAACAAAACATGTTTTCTTAATTGATGGATATAATGGAATACAATGGGGGTGAGGTGGATGTTTTGGAAAGAATCCAATGGGGGTGAGGTGGAAATGGATTTGGGTCTTGGGTTTTGGATCATGGGTTTTGGATCATGGGTTGTTTAATCCCATGAATTTGTAAACAGGTTGCCACTGATGCGCGAGCGGGTTGCAACGCTTCCAACTTTCTTCTCTTTTGTCTTCTCAATTCTTCCAAGCTTTATTTAGTACTTAAAAACACAAAATTAATTAATACAAATATTTATTCTTGAAGATGGTAAGAATGCAGAATTTGGGATAATATATGACTTTGAAGCGCGAAAGATGAGTTAAGTGCCAATGAAAAGGTGTATGAATATGCAATATTTGGCACTCATCAATGAACAAAACGAGTATGCCGGAAATGTAGCCCGTCATTTTATACTAAAAGATTTCCATGCCGGAATTAACAGAATTATCTACAGAGATTCACTCAATTGACTGAATATTGAAATTTCAATTCAATCAATTCACTGAATTTGTGTTTTTTATATTATGAAATAAACCCTAAGAATGCTTCAATAAACATATACATCACTTACCTCATCATCTCTGTTATTTCCTCATCATCGCTTATATCTTGTTCAATAGATGCTTTTGATTTCGGTTTACCACGAGGATTAGGTTTTGGATTTTCAGGAGGTTTTTGAGGACCCATTCTTCTTGGGGTTTTAAGAATTGAACGAGTTTGGTTTGGAAGATGAAACCAAATAATGGAGTTTAGGGGTTTTTACAAGTTCTCTTGGAATTGCTAAGTGAAAACAAAAAAATAGGAAGATGGAACCGTTTCCATTTTATGTAGTAATAGAGTTTGTAATCGTCAAATAGGAAGATGGAACCGTTTCCAAATTCTCTTGTATTGTTTGTAACGAATTTTTGGAGTTTTGTGTTTGGAAACTGAAACGGGGTATTGTGGATTGACCGGTAAATATCAGTTTTGTGTTTGGAACCGTGAAATGGGGTGTCTGATTATCTTTGTGGCAGACAAGAATTTAGTTTTTTGATGTTATACTTATGACTACTAATTTGATTTTTAGTGGTTGTTGGTGTTGGAAATCATGAATTTGATATGGGTAACTGGTATTTGTTAACAAAGTGGTCAGTTGAACTTTTTTTTTCTTTAGTTGTAGTTGGGAATCAAGTTATCAATGTTGTTGTTGAGAAGTTGAGGAATTGAGGATTTTATGTAGTAATGGAGTTTGTAACCATGGAATAAAGAACCAAATAAAGGGAATGAGGAAGTTTGAGGCGGTTACAATGGGGGATAATTGGTGCGACAGTTCTAATGGAGAAGAATAAGGAGTTGTTTCTTTTTTTAATTAAAAAATATAACAAGCCTTAGAATTCCGGCACCACATATATGCTACATTGTACGCCGGAACTCTGTCTTGATACATTTAAAGCCGGAACACTACCTTGACACTCAATTTTAAGCAAACAAACCGACCCAAAATGAAACTAAAAAACATTAAACACATAAACAACATAACACATAAAATGAAACGGCTCAAGACAATTGCAACTAACATCAGTTCTCACTAGTCCAGAAAGGGCTCTAAATGACGATCAAAGTCTGTTATTAAACATGATTTATCACGGTTTTCATCTGTCATTCGAACCGTTGTTTATTTGGTGTGACTCTTTATAAATGACGAATAGATAACGTTATTAAGTACGACGACTAAAATTTTTGATTTAAAATCACGTATAAAATCTGTTATTAAGTATCACGGTTACTATATGTGATACTTAATAACGGTTGAAGTATGTCATTTAAAAACCACGGATGATGCATGTTAAAAAAAAATAATGGTTCACAACTGTTATAATTCGAGGTATTTTTATTAAATAAAAATATTAATTTTATAGCGAGAAACTTCTGTCATTTTTCTGGCTATTGATTCAGATATTAGCATTCAGATTTTCAAATATTAGCATTCAGATTTTCGAAATCTGAAATCTGTTCATAATGATATTTGGTGTATCAGAAGTTCATCAAGATTAAAAAATCAAAATAGACAGTTAAACAAATTGACTTTATTAATTCATTAATTATTTTTTAAAAAAATTGAATATTCCAAGTCACATAATCTACTATCACTGCCCCTCTAACTTGAATGCTCTGATACGAGAGTCACATAGGCCTTCGGCCACCTAATAAAATTACCAATAGGAACATCCCGAAGTACAGCATCATCTCTGTTGCACAACATTGCATTTGGCTCAATGATTACGTGAAGCATGCAGTTGTAGTCGTCATCAAACAACACCATAGTATCGACATAAGCAACTGGCTTTTTCCTTAAGTTCTTCAAAAAGAAAAGACCAAACGACGAGGGTATTACTTGCGTCCCAATCTCCTGTATATTTAACAAACAAGACCAAGTTAGTTTAGGAAATCATGATGGAAACATTGTATGCATCTGACTACACATTACTAAGAGCTATTAGAAACCACCTGCTGGTAAGAGCTATTAGAGATATGATCATGTACTCCAGCGTTGTTTTTCTGTCTTTCAAAGATCCAACCGTGCTTTCAAAGATTCGTTTTCTTCGCTTCTCTTTCAGCACATTGTGCTTCTCTTCCTACAACCTGGCATTCATAAACTCAGAAGCAAGAAACTGAGATTTAGAAACACCAGCACCCATTCCGCGTATGTATCCCTTTCGATCAGCGCCAAATATCTAGCCATATTTAAGAAGAAAATTCAAATTCCATGAAATTCAGTAAAAAAATTAATGTAAAATAAGGGCTTTTTTTAGACTACTGTACAGATGGAAAGTCACTGGAAATTCACAAGGTGCCAATAACAGTATACACAAAGAGGTAAACTTCAGTACATATTTTTCCTATACGGTCTAGCACTTATGTCTTCAAACATATAAAAACTAATGAAATGTACATAGTGGTGCTGGTGCGGGCAACTTGAAGCAGCGATTACTACTAAACCATAAAATAAGGCAGCTTCAAAATGCCTAAAAGGATTTTTGAACCACTTCGAATATGCCTCATGAGCTTCATACCTATTCCCTCTATATCTTGCAAGAAACTCGTTGTATTTGCGACATAATTTGATGAGTGCAGTTGTTCGATTGCGTACAACAAGATCACTGCATTCTTTTATGCGTTGCTTACAGTCAAACAAGTCATTGATGGAAGAACCATTACTAACTAGACCCCAAAAAAGATCTGAAGGGCATTGATCTTTCGGCAAATCAGATACTATGTAGTAGTTTTTAATCCACTGGGTTTCTTCCTCAACATCCGCTTCTATCTTAGCTTATTTTGACGTTTATACGCTTCCTCAACATCCGCATCAATCTTAGCTAGTTTTTGACGATAACATTCAAGATTTTCTTCCTCTTTTTCTTCTCTTTTCCTCTTAACTATCTCTTCTTCCATTGCAGCAATTGACTTGGTGGTTTCTTCCTTCCTTCTTAGTTTTTCTAGTATTGTGTCAACTGAGTTGATGGTGGTTGATGATTGATGATTGATTTCCTATCTCAGTGCACAATATGTTCCTCATACGTTTTTGTTTTTCGAGGGAATTGATGAACATGAACTTGGTAGTTGGTGATTGATAATCCATCAGAGAGATGTCTTGGACCTAACGTTGTTTTTTTGTTTTTTTCTTTGAGGTATCAAGTGCAATGGGTGTATCCATTCGTTTAAATAGATGAGGACATAACGACTCTTTTCCACTTTATTATTCCGGCATCATCGGTAAATTATATACCACGCCGGCAAACGTTTCCGGTTTAGCATATCAAAAAATAGAATGCCGGAGAAGATTTTCGGCATTAAAATTGTCGTGAAATAGAATGCCGGAAAAGTGTTCCGGTTTTGTATATTATAAGACGAGAATGCCGGTATAGAATAATTTCTTTACAGAGATTTAACAAAACCAATACCGGCATGATATTAAAAAACTATTTAATTCCGGTATAAATGTCCGGCACTCAATCAAAATTAACGACGAAGCCGGCATTTGTTAAATTCAAAAAAACAACGGCTAGTTTTTTCAAAAATAAGACCGTTGGGGATTCATTTATATATAATACCCCCATTCCTTTGGAAAAATATACACAAACCACGCACCAAGTAACAAAAATTATTCTCTCAAGATACCAAGCACGATTAAAGCTTAAGAAGGAATGGGGGATTCATCATCTACCTCTATTTGCAAAGTAAGTTTATTTACTAACAATATAATGTTTAATACTATGACGCATAACTAATATAATTTTCTATTACAGAGTCATCATTGCAAGTGTCAAATTTTCAAGTCACCTTTTCATCTAGCCATGTATTGTCCTTTTATTTATTCAAAATGTAGAAGCTGTGATGGCACACGCCGGTTTTGGATTGCAAAAACTGATGACGCTGAAAATGGAAGAATGTTTCTAAGGTGTTTGAATCACCCAAAGTGCGATGAGTTTCAATGGTTTGACAAAGCGGTTGAACTAGAAGAGTCAAGAGAAAACCACAAAGGCCAATGCAAGCCTATTTATAGGTGCTATATGAAGGGAAAGGAATATGTTGAAAGATAAGATGAACCAATTAAGATGGTTCTTGACACCGAAATTCCAGACGATGTCTTCGAAGATATTCGCGAAAGATTCAAAGGCTCCGTAATTATTGAAAAGGGATGGAAATAGATTATGATATCCACTCTAACCAAATTTAATCCATTCCATGCCGTTTAGTATGTTTTAATTTAATTTTCTAATCCAATGTAATATATTACTTAGGGATGAATTAAGAAAGCGTTTGTGAAAAACTATTACAACAGAATTCTGGCATTAAATCAATCAAGGTTAGAGTGCCGGTTTTGTAACCAAAATGAAACTTAAAAAACATTACAATTTCGGCATGCATTTAGATAACACATCCACGCCGGTACCAGAGTATATATATACAGGAACATGGAATTTTTAATCTTCCAATTCCGGTATAGTTTTGTAGAACAATTTGTATGCCGGTACTAATTTGTAAATAAAACTTGCAAATATAACAATTCACTACAAATTTAAATTTAAACATGTTCAATCTTAAATATTCTTAACCCACGAATCATAAACCAAAAGCAAACCAAGACGTAAAAACTAAAGAGCTAATCACTCGGTCCTTTGCTTCTTTTGGGAAAATCTATTCCTCGTTTCCCCGAACAAAACTCTTGAACTATGGTCGGTTTCTTCAATTTTATCAAGCTTTTCCACGACTTCCTTCATCTCTTCAAGGGATAGCACCTCTCCTCCCGAGTACTTGCAACCTAACATCTTCTTCAACTTTCCAAGCCGACGCTGCTAGATTCATACATTCAACACATAATTAGTATATATATGCTAATATAAAATTATGTGTACATTAAACGAGTAAGCAATTAACAATACTTACTAGCAATCCAACAGTCTTATCAAGTTGTCTTATCGTAGGTGGTGCTGCTATAGGAGTTGGAACGGGAGGGTTTTTCTGGGGTGGAACTTGGACATCTTCAGGACGCACAACAAGTGGATGGGAAGATTCTAAGTAATCATCAATATAGGATGGGTCAGCTTCATCACCATTGTTCGCAACCTCCTAATTAGTAGTATCCACTAAACGACGTGGTTCCCTATCCCTCCAGTGTGTTGTTTCAGGAGTTGGATCATACTCTACCCTCAACTTTGTGGAACTTGACATGCAGCAAGTTAAATCAAGAAGGTACCTTTCAGTATAAGCTGTCATATAACAAGTTAATTGCTTGAATCCAATTTGCCGCATCACACGCCGAGGATCATCCATAACGTATCCCTTTGGATGGAACAAAGGACCTTGGTATAATGCAACATTATAAAACCAAGTGTATTGACGGTTATCTCTTGCCTCCTTGTAGGGGTCGAACACAACATCCTTGGTAGTCATCGCGTCAAGATCCAATCTCATTTTTATCAGTCGACCATTGTTACCGGGCTTTGGATGGGAGTTGAACTCGTATTTCCTTGCTCTAGGCTCCTGGGGTTAACATCGGGATTAAACTTCAAAAATGGGTGGTCCTTGAACAATGTTGGGAAATTTTCATAAGCCCACACCTATACAAATTTGAAATTATACATATAAAAGTCAGTAAATTTTGTTTCTAAATACATAACAAGGATACACGTGAAAAATATAAATAAGAACATAAGTTTAAAAACAAAAGTACCTGGAGTAGAGTGAAATTCCCGACGAATTGGTTTGTAACCGCCTTAGAGGCCCTTCTCATCTCCGTCATCAAATGTGACATTGCAACGGTGCCACATGAATAGGTAAAGACCTCATCCAACGGATCCAAGTACTGAAGGAAATTTGCACTAACCATGTTGCTACTAGTGTTAGGGAATACCCGAGTGCCCAAGATGTATAACAGGTACGCGACGGCCGTATAACGAATCTGTGCGTGGTACCATCCATCCTCAACACTTCTTTTCTTTGTGTTTGCAAACTTCTTCTTAAGCAGGGTCAGTTTGAATGTCTTTGTCCTACTAACCTTTGATACATAGAAGCTTTCCACAGACTCTTTGTAGTCCCAACCAAACAACTTGTTAGTAAGCTCGTGCAACTTCGTCCATTCTAGCTCAAAGTCACCTCATTCTGCAATTGATTTGTCGATAACGTTCAAGCCTAGAATGTTTTGAGCATCATCAGGGATCAAGGTCATCTCTCCAAATGGGAAGTGCATTGTATCAGTTTCACCATGATACCTTTCGACGAAGGAATTGAGGGTTACAATATCGGGCTTCACATAATTTTCAACTAAAGGATATAGACCAAATTCCTTTACTATTGCTTGGAAATCATCATGCTCTAGAGACAAATCCCAATCATCCGCGGCTTGGTTTCGGCAAACACGCACAACCTTCTTATGATCCTACAATTAGGAGATAATGATTAAGAGATTTTAAGAGATTTTGCATAAATACAGTACATATGCAGGAAAGAGAAATTCTTACATAGGTCTGATATATAGTACGAGCCCATGAGTGATTGTATCCAAATAGATGTCCCGGAAAAAGTGAAGCCGCGCCCCAAATTTCACCACGTTCAAGGTCGGGTATCATGTCATCAACATGAAGAAGGTGTTCACCTTTAACTTTTGTTTTGCGTTTTCCTTTCCCCTTGCCTTGTATTGGTTGTTGAATTGGACCACCTTGTTCAACTACTCCTTGGCTTTGGTTTTCTAATTGAGTGGGATCAATATCATTGTCTTCCTCCTTACTTTCCTCTTTATCTTGCTCATGTTGCTCATCTTCCTCATCTTCCTCCTCAACAGATGCAGTAGGTTCAAGGATTACAAGAATACTACGATCACGACCACTCTCCCAAATATACCCTCTTGTCTCAAAACCAAAATGTTTTTTGTTATACCCTCGAGGAGGCAGAGACTGAGGAGTATCAATACCATCCTTCTTTTTTTTCTTAGTCGCAGCAGCTTTAGCTTTTACTTTGTTAGCCTCCTTTTCTTTGGCCTCCCTGGCTTTAGATCTATTTCAAAAGAAGCATGAAATTAATACCACTAACTTTCATTTTTAGTACCGGCATACAAACCATGCCGTTATCTAGTTCCGGCATGTACGTATAATAAACTTTCATGCCTGGTATAAATGTCGGCATTTAAAATTAAACGTCGAAAATGCCGGTATACTTCAGAAATTTTCCTGGATGAATTTACACCAATACCGGCATCTTTATATAATAAACGTTCATGCCGGATTAAAGTAATGGCATACAAAATTAAATGTCGAAAATGCCGAAAAAAATTCTAAAAATCCTGGATACCAAAAAAAGAGTTCCGGTATGACTTCTAAAATTCAATTTATGACGGTACAACTCACTAAACAATGGGTCTATGTATATTAGAAGGTCAATACCGGCGTGGTATTCAACCTAGATTGAGTGTCGGTACCAATTTACGGTGTGGTATTCATACTAAATCTTCCGCCGGGATATCTACCAGCATGGAATTCATCCTAGATTGCATGCCGGTTTTAACAACCGGTGCGGTATTCATACTAAATTGAATGCCGGAACTTCTGTAACTGATAATTTGCAGTTAGGGTTTCGCGATTTTGACTTACACTAATTAAACAGTTCAAAATGACTAACCTTCTCACAGAATCCATCTTTGCTAATAGTTCATCGTCCGATAACTCTGCTTCTTTGTCTTCTTCCTCTTGAGCAATCAAACAAAGTTTTTTTTTCAATTTATGTTGAGAAATCGTTATTGGGTTCGATTGACTTGGATTCGCTTAACTTGGGTTCGATTAGGAAGTTGTTTTCTTCCGTGGAGGCATGGTTACGATTCGGGTAGGTTAATCGACGAAGAAATTTTTGATTTAACGATTAATCATCGATGAAGAACGATGAAGAGGATGAAAAAAAATTCGGAACCCTAACCTCACACGACTATGCCGGTATAAAAATGGGGGATAATTGATTTTGTGTTTGGTTTTGATTTTAAGTTTTTTATTTTTTTGTTAGGGTATAACAGTCTTTTCATAAGATTTTTTTTATTAATGTAAGGGTGTTTTAGTATTTTCATACCCAAAAAACACCCCTTATCAGGCACCTAAGGTTTGGGGAAGTAATTAATATCCCCCAATTAGTTTTTATATCCCCCAATTGCGCGTTCCTAATTAACTCACTAACCATTACTAGTTAACCCTTCTCTCTCACTCTTCTTCTCCAAAAACACAAACAAAATTCCGAAATTTTCTTTGTTCGATTAAGTTCTCGATTAAACACATTAATGGCACCTCGTGTTAAGTGATGCCTTAGACATATGGTGTTGAATCCTGGTATTGCTTCTGTAGCATCTCAATCTAGGGTTTTTGGAAAAGATGGTGATGAAGAGGATAGTGGATTGATTGGTGTTGGATAGCGATAAATAGAGTCTGATTCTTTAAAATTGCACATAGAAAGGTATTTCCCACAAATCCATTGCTTGGTTTTTTGTATTTCGTTGATTTGTGATGAGTAATTGATGATTCCTCTGGGTTTTGGAAGTTCCATAGTAGTGTTCGGCTGAAATTTAGCAGCGAACTTTTTTTTTTTTTTATAGACGAAGAACAGTTCGGCTTATGTTTTGAAAATCGGTTGCGCTGAACCTTTGTGTTCAGCTAATACCTTGCCAACCTTTCCCGGCCGAACCTAACAAATGAAATTTACCCTAGGTGGTTGTCAGGTTGGCTGACTCGATTAGATTACTTTTAAGCCGAACTTATCTCTGTAAACACTTCAAAAATCTTGCTTTGTATGCTCCAGGTTCGGCTAACTCGTGATGATGAGTTATCAGCCGAACTTATCTCTGTACTCTCAAGTTTTTAGATTTTATTTTGGCCATAACTTCTTCGTCCGATGTCGGAATGGCCTCATTCTTTTTGCGTTGTTTTGGCCTTTTCATTCTATTGAAGATGACGATAATATATCATTGATTTGAATGAGTTTACATATCCACAATTACAAAACTTTAGTTTTATTATATCATTGATTTGAATGAGTTCACATAAACTAAAGTTTTGTACTTGTGGATATGTAAACTCATTCAAATCAATGATATATTATCGTCATCTTCAAGAGAATAAAAAGGCCAAAACAACGTAAAAAGAATGATGCCATTCAGACATCGGACGAAGAAGTTATGACCAGAATAAAATTTAAAAACTTGAGAGTACAGAGATAAGTTCGGCGGATAACTCATCATCACGAGTTAGCTGAACCTGGAGCATAAAAATAAATATTTTCGAAGTGTTTACAGAGATAAGTTCGGCTTAAAAGTAATCTAATCGAGTCAGCCAAACCCGACAACCACCTGGGGTAAATTTTATTTGTCAGGTTCGGCCGGGAAATGTTGGCAAGGTATTAGCCGAACACAAAGGTTCGGCGCAATCGATTTTCAAAACATAAGCCGAACTGTTCTTCGTCTGTAAAAAAAAAAGAAGTTCGGCTGCTAAATTTCAGCCGAACACTACTCTGGAACTTCCAAAACCCAGAGGAATCATCTATTACTTGTCACAAATCAACGAAATACGAAAAACCAAGCAATGGGTTTGTGGGAAATACCTTTCTATGTGCAATTTTAAAGAATCAGGCTCTATTTCTCGCTGTCCAACACCAATCAATCCACTATCCTCTTCATCACAATCTTTTCCAAAAACCCTAGATTGAGATGCTACAAAAGCAATACCAGGATTCAGCACCATATTTCTAGGGCATCGCTTAACACGATGTGTCATTAATGTGTTTAATCGAGAACTTAATCGAACAAAGAAATTTTCAGAATTTTGTTTGTGTTTTTGGAGAAGAAGAGTGAGAGAGAAGGGTTAATTAGTAATAGTTAGTGAGTTAATTAGTGGGTGGTTGGTTAATTAGTGGGATGGGTTAAATTAGTGGGATTGTTTTAGGATTAGAATTTAATTAAGTGGAAGGGTAGTATTGTAATTTAAACTAGGAAGGGGTATTATAGTAACTTAACAAGATTTATGGCATCCCTTATAATTTTTTGTGGGGTGCCTGTTAAGGGTGTATGCCCCAAAATTATTGGGTCTGCCCTAAATTAGGGTTCATAATAAACACACCAAGAATCACCCCAAGAGATAATCTCGTGTGACATGAAATATGAGCCCAAAAATAATCCACTTGCTAATCTACATGGTCGGGCCCATTTTTTTTCTTTTTGTGTCATGTGGGATTATCGATGAAACCTGTTTTGAGACATACCAATTCTTTTTGAGGCATACTAAATGCTTACCCTAACTAGATAACCTTGATTAATTTACTTTTTTATTTATTTTTAATTTTATTAATTTTTATGCGCGGAACATTTAATGGATGCAATGAGTGGTGCAGCTGCAGCCTACAGCAGTCGCGGATGATTTGTTATCTTCAATTACTAAGGTTGTCAACCTTTGGCTGGCAGGAAAATTCCCTAGTGGGTTAGGTGAGTTCATTTCCAGTGCACCCCTAACGACCCTGTTGAAGCTGGGTGGTGGTATCAGGCCCATTGTAGTTGGTACTATTTGGCATCGAATGGTTTCTTAAGTAGATGCTTCCTCTGTTGGCAAGAACATCACATTGTATCTAGGTGATCATCAATTTTTTATTGGTGTGCCGGTTGGGAGTGAGATTATTGTGACTACTCGTTTTCCCGTAGTCTACGTGATGTATACAGTTCAGAGGATCCGATGCTAAGTAGTATCGATACCTCTGTTGAACTGAAAATGCTAAGTAATGAAAGATGTGTAAGATCACAATAATAACGAAGAACACAAATATAATGTAAAAGCTTCTAAGTTATCATGAGAAACAAGAGATTACGTGGTTCTACAGTTGTCTACGTCCACGGGGTAATGAGTGATTTTTTTGTATTAAGTTATAGAGGTTACAAAAGATCTTAAATGCTTCCCAAATTAATAGAGAGAACTCAAGTTGAAGTAACTACTTAAGTTCTAAACATTAAATAGGTATAAGCTTAAGACTAGATCTTCTCCTTTTAGGTATTGAATGCCTCTCATTTGTTGGTGAGGCTTGGTATTTATAACCCCTTCTGCTCCTGGTATATCTTTGCTGTCTCGGGGTCCATCGTATGATGATATACTTTTCTTACCAATGGTACCTTCATCCATCGTGTACCTTATCCAATAGTTTTCTGCCATCTCAGCTGACCCACGTTCCTTCGGGAACTACCTAACCATAGTATAGGTTGTACCTTCGTTCACTGCCAGCTTCTGCCAATCGGGTTCTGCTATGCTTCCTCTCTCTACGTGCCTTGATTCATGCATGTAGATAAGAAATTTGTGAATTTAATGCTGATTAGATGTGTCATCTACCTCTGTCCCCTCGCCAGCTTCCTCTTTGTAGATTAGGCTTTTACTCTTCTTATCTCCGCCGTCGAGGTCTCATTTCTTGGGGCGAGATAAAGTAGATATGCAGAGGTATCCTTTGGTGCTTAGGTTTCTTTGTCCAACAAAGGTTACACAGTTGGATTTATATACGACCACTAAGATCGTGACACGTGCTCCACAAAATATTGGTATTCACAGTTTGTCCATTTTCTTTCATATTCTACCGCTTGGTAGATTTTAAAGAAAACTTCCATTACGCCGCCATTTCTGCACGTACCGATTGGGTGGTCCCTAAATGTCCTTTCATGCAATAACTTTCCCTTGAATTTCGGGACTTCTAAATTTTTGGATTTTCCTAGCCGCCTATAAGAGGGGAATAAAGAGAATGAATTTTCATTAATTCCCTTTCTTCTTCTTCGAAACGTCGCTCTCCATCTCTTTCCATGAGATAATTCTCCCACTTCTAACCGCCCTTTGATTCTTCGGGTGCTTTGGCTTCACAGTTGATCGTACAAGTAAGTGATACTTTTTTTAGTTTTGATTTTCCTCCTGCTTGGCTCTGTGCCTTCTTCTTAGCCTGGGGGATTTATTGATATTGATATTTATACTTGCATGTGAGGACTTTTATTCTTTCTTACTTGCTCGCATTGTATGGGAACTTGGGTTTTGTTCTATTTTGATCTTCGATGACGATTTTTCCATGATCGTCACTTTCCTGCAATCTTGCTTTCCGTGATGTATGACATTTTTTTTTCCGTTATGGCGTAATCAAACCGTTCCCCATGGTTGGTTTAGTGAAACCCATGCCCAAAGTTTTTCGGTTTTTGCCCCTATCTTGTTTTTGAATGAATTGTAATTTTCTTCTGCCATTGTTGATGGAGAAATTCTTCATGTTGGTGTTAGGAATTATGAGGCTCCCGAAGAACCCTACGCGCAAGGGTCCGAAGATATCTTCGTCGACTGATCCTCCTTCACGAATGGATCATCCCGATGCTACGCCGTCCCCTCCTCTTGAGGATTCTGAGGCGCCTGCTGGGACTGAGGTGGATATGGTACCTGAGGAGGTTGCAGACCCTGAAGTTGAAGAAGTTGATACTGGAGACCTTCCACCTCCTCCTTCTCACTATGAGCTTCAGATGCTCCAACTGCGTGACAAAGATAGCTTTGCCCACTTGTCAATTGCTGAGATTACCAAGTCTTTTCGTCTTCATAAATTCGAGGCTTCCTTCGTCAATGAACCTGACGTTCTTACTGAGTCTCTCATCTGGGATTTTCCTTATGATGAGAATAACCTTCTTATTAGCATTGGCCAATTGGCCGCAGGTATGCTCCTCTATTTTTTTAGTATAAAGGATCCCTTCTACTATGACGTTTTGTCTTCAAGGGATGATCCAGCAAACAAGACTCAGGTTAAAGGAGTTATGCAATATACTGGTAATTTCTGGCATGAACTTCATGATAGATGGTACCGTATCAAGGGTAAAACAACTCTGGAGTCTTATGACCCCTTTGTTGAGGGAAGATCTAAGCGGGATGATTATACCCCTGCTAACTTCAATGCTACGTATGTTGATGCTATTCAGAAAAGTAATCTTCTTCCTTGGAGTGTCGGTCCTCTTCGTATCCATGTTACTTCCAGGAAAATCAGGGAGGGTAATAGCCTTCGATTTTTGGAGGAGATTGATAAGACTGGTTTGACTACCATCCTTTATTCCGCTAGGATGCCTTTGTCGAAAAATGACCGCATCCGTCTTGACCATGATGATCGCTGGGATCGTACTCCTGTTCGTTTGGTTGGTCCTTGGGCTTATGTTTTTACCATTGTGGATCCCTCTATCCCTTATTCAGCTCGTTCTTTTCCTGAGAAGTATGATGGGTATCGGCCTTGGATTTTTAATCCTGCTGCTTTTCATGAGGTACATTTTCTTTTAACATCTTCGTTTGCTTTGACCTCTGTCTGCTTTGATATCTATGTTTGCTTTGATATCTTCGTCTGCTTTTCTGATGGTTTCATTTTGCAGCCTACCCCTGCTTTTTCTGCTGGGGATGCTTCGGGCTCTGCTGGTAACTTTGTAGCCACACGGACTAGGAAGAGAAAATCTTTAGTTGAAACACATGCGGAGGTAAGGATCATAATCATACCTTTGTGTTTGTAAGTTCCTTAGTTCCTTGCCCCTCATTCTTAGATGTCGTATGTGTTTGTTTATAGTCTTCCCAGAAGAAGGGTAAATTGAAGACTCTTATTGATCTTGATGCTTTGGAAGAGGATCCTAAGGATGCTGGCGGAGTACCATGTGATGAGGACATGGTGGATATTGAGGATACTGGCCTCACCCCTCCTTTGAATAATATTGAGGAGGATTTTTCCAAGGGTAGCCCTAGCCCCGTCCGAGCTGTCTCTGTTGAGGGTGAGAACCTTCTTGTTGGTTATGGTGCCTAGTTGGTCGAGCATGTTAGTGTTCAATCCCCTGCTCCTACATTGTCTTTAAATATGCCTTCGTTTTCTTCTCTTAGCGTAGCTTTGCCTGCTATCTCCGCCACTGCTGGAGCTGCTGTAGTGGATTCTAAGAGTCTTCCTTCGTCTCTTTCCACCTCTCTTCAATCAAGTGGTTTATTTTCCAAGGTTGTTATCCCTACGGTGAGTGCTGGTAGCTTAGATTCGCAGCCGAAGAAGAAGGTTGTGATTTCACTAGCTAGCTTCTCCTTCGACGTTGCTCCTGCTTTACTAAGGAGTGTTCAGTCTGTTTCTACTGCCCCTATTAGCAAAGATGTTGGACCTCCACCTTCGTGACCAGACTGGACCGTACGGGGGAATCTTCCTTCTGCTGGTGACATGAATCTGGGCGGTTCTCGAGGTATTTCTTCTGTACCTAGATCATCCACCATGCCGTCTCTTCATCGGGGTAAGGATTCGACAGTCGTTTCCCATGTTCATGTTCAAATGAGCGAGGGAAATGGTGCTGAATCAAGCCAAGGTAAGTTGCTGGAGAGCTTGAGCTTAGGTAGCTCTGATGATGCTATTCTCGAAGTAATCCTGCAGGATTCTAAGGGTCCCTTTTCTAACGGAGTTGATCATCATCATCTTGATAGTTCATTCGAGGTAGCTTCTCAGTTGGATGTGCTATCTGCGCAGTATCGCGCAACCAAAGACTTGTTCTTTGACCCTGATTTTCTATGCTACAGTCGGATCTTTGGTGAGATCCGCAGGGGTATCATCCAAGATATGGAGGCTTTCATGGATACCCACGCCAATTTTCTTCCTCGCCTTACCGCATTTTCAGTAAGTGATTCTTACCTGAGTGTCTTTTTACTTAACTTGATCCTTCGTCCGCTCTTATGCTCATTTTTTTGCAGCTTTTCAAGTAGATCGATGTTGGCTATACCTTATTAAAGGTCTATAAGGATAAATGCAATCATTTGAGTGCCCTAATGGAACGTGCTCGTCAAGAATATGCACTTGCTTTTGCACAGCATCCTTCGTCAAGTGACGCAGCTTCTGTCACTAGGATATCTTCGTTGGAGGATGATCTGAGGAAGACTTTGAGGTCTTTGGAAGCTTGTTTTTTGGCTCTCGGGAAGGATAATAATGCTTCCAAGGTTGCTGATGAGGATGGTCGCAAAGCTGCTGATGCTTCCTTAGCCGCTGAGTTCTCCAAAGCTATAGGTTTGTTTCTTATTCTCCTTAACTTTTTCTTTATTTCTGGTTGCATAGCCCTGAGACAACCTTTGTCTTCCAGCCGGTGACTCTAGTGAACTTATATATCTCCAAGATCGAGTGTCCAAGTTAACTTCTGATGTTTGGTATTACCAAAAGAAGTCTGATAGTACCAAAAGAAGTCTGATAGGATGATGAATGTAACTGTCCATAATGAGGCTCAACTTTCCCTTAAGTATGCTCACAATATGAACTTTGAGGAAAATGCCTTTGCCTCGTAAGGAGTATGACAAAGACCTTAGATGTAAGGAGAGTCTCAGTTTAAAGCAAAAGGAGCATATTTCCTTAGTCGAGAAACGTCTCTCAGCCCAAGATTATTCGAAAGAAATATCATGCCGATTTTGAAGAATCTTGTGCTTCCTTAGCTAAGGTTATTGCGGGGCATAATGTCTTGGCTTCTGAGGTTCATTCTATTAAGAACGAACTCGTCGATGCTAGATATGTTTCTTCTTCCATGTCTCATGCATCCTTAGTAAAAAGGTTTGAGGAGTTAGAAAGTGTGTACCAAGCTTTGTCCTCTGAGAATGATTCACTCCGGATAGTTTTGATGATCTTTGGATGGAAAAGGATACCCTTGTAGAAGACCTTGAGGCAGCTGAGGTGGATCTTGCTGAAGCTCAGCATAGTCTAGAAGAATCCCTTAGCCATGACATAGGTAGCTTAGGATGTTTATTTTTTCGTAGAATCCTTTGTGTCTTCATCCTCCTTTTCTTGTTGTTGATACCCTTTGTATCCGCGGGTCTCCAGGAGCAGCTGGTGGGTGAAAATGCCAAGATTTTCCGTCTTGAGGGTCAGATATCTGCGTTGTAAATATGTCTCCAGTTTGATGCTGTGGCTAAGCTCAAAGCTGAGTTAATTCAGCAAGCTAATGATCAACTTAGTGCTCAGGTCGTGGAGCTTCGTCAGAAGTCAACTTCGGACTTGGAGGCTCAAGTTTCTCGGATGAAGGTGGAATTTGAGCGTTCTGCTATTGATTACATCAATAACGCTTTTTGGTAGGCTGAGATCTAGGCTGAGGGAGTTTTTTCCCCCCGTCTTCCTTACCCATGATCATGTTATTTTTTCTTTGTTTGTAACTGAACTCCTTTGTTGTATTATGCCCCCAGCTGAGGGGCCCTTGATGTCTTCTTTCTTTGAAACACCTTTTGTTACGTTCTGAACCTTTGTCATCTGCAATTTTTAAGACATATTAATCGTGTTTTTGTAACACGGTTATGGTACCTTCATTATTATATGAAAGTATGTAGACGTATTGTGTCTAATTATTCGCACATTCAAGTCATAACAAGGTGCTAAGGTATGTTTAACCTTGGTGGAACATTCAACGTCCTACCAGAGTATCCTTTGGACAGAAGGTACCGTGGCGACGAGGGTCCCTACGTGGGAAATAATTTTCCTGTAACCCTACGTGTTCAGCGATGGCTGTTTTACTTTCGACAAGGTATCTTTCTTTATTGGATATGTTGCTTAGTATCTGCCTTTTAGCGGGATTCATTTTCCCTTAGGATCCGAGTTTGACATATGCGCAATTATGTCGTGCCTTGCCTCATTGTCAATTCTGACGGAGGGTGTCGTTTCTAACCTAATTTGTATTTAATCAACATGTACTTTTTCTTAGCAAAAAGTTTCTTTCATTGATTAGTTAGGTTTTGTAATACCTTTGATCGGGGATAGGACATGGTGGGCCATCGCCCTTTCCCTTCTTTTCCTGAGTGATAACCATTCACTTATGGGTAGTACTTCTTTAGGTACATTGCATTCCAAGGGTATTGCAATACTTCTCCTTTGAGGTTCCTTAAGTAGTATGAACCCTTCCCGGCACTGTCGTGTATGATGTAGGGTCCGTCCCTTGTTGGAGCTAATTTTCCCCACTCTTTGTTCTTTGATATGGTGGTATTTGACGTAGTACGTATTCTTCAACCACAAAGTTTCTAGGAATTGCCCGTTTGTTGTATTCACGAGCCAGTCCTCGTTGGTAGTTCACCATCCTTTGCAAATCCACTTCCCACCTTTCTTCGAGGTCATCCAGATTTTCCATCATAAGATCCTTTGTTAGGTTCTTTTCCCATACCTCTGTTTTCGTTATTGGCAGCATTATGTCCGTTGGGATGACTGCTTCGGCCCTGTAGGTTAATAGGAATAGAGTTTCTCCCGTGGAATCCCTTCTCATGGTACGGTAGGCCCATATGACATTATGCAGCTATTCGCACCATATTTTCTTGTATGCCCCCAACTTCTTTTTTTACTTTATTGTTATCGTCTTGTTAGCGGCCTCCGCTTGCCCATTGCTCTTAGGATATATCGGAGTAGAATTGTTTTTCTGAATGTTTAAAGCGTTAAACATCATGTCTATGTTCTTTCCTTCTAACTGTTTTCCATTGTCAGAGACTATGGCGGCAGGTATCCCGAACCTGCAGATGATTTGCTCAAACAAGAATTGAAAGACATCTGTGTCCCTAATTCTTTCCAAAGCCTTTGCTTCCACCCATTTGGTGAAATAATCTGTAGCTACTATGATGTATCTTCTTTTCGATGTCCCCTCTATCAAGGGTCTAACAATGTCAACTCCCCACTTAGCGAATGTCCATGGGATGATGACCGAGTTAAGCTCCGTTGCTGGTGCTTTAATCTTCCTGGCAAAGCGTTGGCATATTTCGCAACGCCTTGCTACGTTCTTTGCATCTTCGTCCATGCTTAGCCAATAGTATCCTTGTATTTTTGCTTTCATTGCCAGAGACCTTCTTCCACTGTGATTTCCAGCTTCTCCGCTGTGTATATCATGTAGAATTATTCTACCTTCGATTTGTGAGAGGCACCGCATTAAAGGTCCGAGAAATGACCTTCTATACAGTATTCCATCCCGTAGGCTATATATTACTTCATTTGATTCGATTTTTTGAGTTTCTTTGACATCTGCGGGTAGGGTACCTTTGTCAAGGTACCAGTGGGTTGTCCTTATGTATCTCCTTGAATCTGATGTAACGGTCTTAGACGACCTTGAGCTCTCCTTCGAAATCGAGGGCTCTATTATGGAGTTCCAGGAAGATGGCTGAGGTTCTATCAAGTCCGTACTTATAGCAGTTAATGCTAATTTCTGGATTGACTTTCCCAATTTCTTATCATGTCTTTTTCCACATGTTTGTATACTGCATAAATGTTTCCCGGGGTCCGATAGCTAAAGAAAATAGCCTATCTAACCCAGCCTTTGTTGATTTGTTGTACACATACGTCTCCAAAAACACCGCAGATAATTGCTCGAAGGAGTCAATTGTGTTTACTGGTAAATTGTCATACCAGGCTAATGATGGTCCCGTTAAGGTGGCCAGAAAGTACCTACAAAGTACTACCTCATATCTTTCCCAATGGGCAAGGACACGAGTGTAATACCGTAGGTGGGATGCGAGATCTGAGGTACCATTTTATGCTTGGAACGTAGGTACCGGGCATTTCGGAGGGATGGGTTCCCCTAAAATGCGAAAAGATAGTGGGGACGTGGTTGCCTCTTGCAACGCTTCTTGAAGTCTTGCGCCTGCGTGGCCAGTTTTCAGGCCTCGTATCTCCCTCCGTATTTTCTCTATTTGCTCCATAACCATATTCACATTGTGAGCATCTTTGGAAATTGTCTTGTCATAGTAGGATTGCGAGGGTTTGTATGTTGAGTCCATTTCTTCCGGATCGTGGTGCACTTTTCCATCTCCCTTAGGTTGATTCGTCTTTCTTGGGTTGAGATCCAACCTTCGTCTTCCTGAGATAGCTCCGTTATCATGCCTATTTTGCGGAGGGCGAGCTTGGGAACCTTCGATCTGTGTTTCCAGCATACCTTTGAGATTTTGGTTCTGCTGGGCCATCTCCTGTAATGCATATTCTTTTTCCTTATTTCAGAGTAGCAAGGCTGCTACTTGTGCCGCCATTTGGTCTCCGTTGTGGATTCCACCTCCTTGAGGAGTGATGTCGGCTGGATCTTCAGAGTTTTCCACCCTTCATATACAATTGGTGCATATGGATCTATCTGAATTGGTGTTAGGTTTCCCAACCCTCGTCCTGTAGGAGCTAAGGTTCTGGGTAAACCTGTATCGGCCGCATGTGGCTTTGTAGTGGCAGGATGCTCCGGTAACGGCATACCGTAGATTGGTTGAGATCCCGATGTCTGCCCCATACCCTCAGTAGGAATATGTGTTATGGTAGCAATTGTTCTTCTTGCTATCTCACTTTGTCCGTCCTCTACTTTGTTCCTTTGATTTTATTGAGACGGATTTTGGGATCTTCCTCTTGTGAGTGCTAGTCATGAGCTTGTTAGTACATTATTTGGTTTCTGCATGCCTTCGGATTTTGTTATCCTGCGGTCACAGAAAAGTAAAGAAATCTGTTACTTGGGTACCTTCGTCAAAAGTAGCAGTTAACGCTCTGACATAGAAGACGGCTAAGCAGTTTTTTTCAGAAAAAGGACTGAAATAATGTCTTTGATAGATAGGTATTAAATGCTTATGAAACCCTTGGAGAAAGCAACCTTAAAACGTTGAAAACCAAAAAAAGGGTGTCAGATCTTGCCAAAAACAAGGTTATTAACTGCTTTAGAAGATCTTTTTTCCTTAAAATCTCACTGAGATTCCTCTGTCAGTCAAAGGTTCTAAGATGTGGGATATGCTTTGTTTAAAAGGGGTGTTTTAGTATAGAACAAATATTTTAGCGTTTTGTGGGTACAGTTTTATGAAAACTTTGTGTAGATCTGTAACAAGGTACACTTTTAGAGGCTATGAACTCAAAAACATACTGATAGGTGTAGAATACACCGTATTTACTATCTAGTATTTATGCTTTCTTTGCTATTTTTCGTGTGAATTATGTATCTTATGTTCGCTTTTGAGTTTCATAGGTACTTTGGAGTCATTACGAGCAAAAGAATGAGAAATCATCCATTTGCAGCGAAAAGAACAAGAATCGTCCAATTTTCCAAAAGGGATACGGAATTATCATTGCATGAAATCTACTACGGGCAGTCGCGTAGGCGTATCGGACGCTAGAATCAACAGTTATGAAGCTATTGGGCTAAATGGAGTTATGTGAGATGCTTAGCCCATAAGGTGTATTGGGATTAACACTTGCCCGGTTACATGTGCTGGGACAATCTGGCCATACATGGGATTAATATGGGTTGATGGTAGGAGTTGACAAGCTTGCAGGGGTTTTGCTGTTAACTCGAGTTTTGGCAGTGAAGGTCAGGGCAGCTGTGACGGAACAGATGGAAGTGTGCTCGAGAACAAAGCCAGGGAAGAGTAAGAGATCTATGGGAGTTGGTTTGCTCGCGAATACATGAAACATTCCCTGCTGTTATTTTGGTCAAAGATGAACGGGATTAATTATGAATTTTATTGCGAGCTTACATGGTTTCCTGGATTACTGATGGTATTAAAAGACATGGGTCGTTGAGTTTCAAACGACAAAGCAGAGATGCATGGAGGCTTGGTAGATGAGGGATTAGCAGGAGAAGAATGGACAGTCTGCTAGTGATCAGAATATGATGGCATGTGCTGGGAGTCTGAGGATGGATGATGTGCTTGGTTCATGAAATGTAGACAACCACAGGAGGTGATGGAATGCATGGTTGTAATGGGGAGGAGCTGCATGCATGGGATGTTTTAGTGCTGTCATTGACAACAATTACGTGTTAAGAAGGGTGGTGGCTGGTAGTTGGTGATAGCAAGAGTAATCAGCTGCTTGTTATTCATGCAACGAAATGGTATTGTAGGACAAGCAACGTTGGTGCTGAGTTACGAGAGAAAGTTTACTGGCAGAAATGGACAGTTTTGAAGCTGATATAAAAATAATGGTTGAGCTTGGCAGTGGGTCTGTCGACAAGCATTATAAGAAGCTGATGAACGTGTTTCCGTCAAAGCTAGGGCAGCTGCTGTTGAATTAGAATGGACTGTAAGTTCTGACTGACACTGAGTGAAGTTTATTAGAAGTGATGAACTCGGTGTTGGTGGACAGAGATGGAAACTGGTGAACGGGATTAAGGCTTTGTTGCTGGGTTCTACCAACCAGTAACGATGCTCACGTACAACCGGTCAGGGAGTGTTGGCTTGCTTACATGCAGGAGTAGGAATTGAGATATGGACAGGGAATAACGAGAAGTTGAGCTGTTGACTGACGAGAAGAAGTGATGCTGGTGATGCTCAGGAATAATGAATGATAATGGGCTGGGCCTCCTTGCAAGCCCATTTGGCTATTTCAGCTAATTTATGTGCGAACAGGCAGTGGGCCGGCTAGATCAGCTGTAGCGTGAGCCCAATTGTTTTGAACTTGGAACGTGTTCAACCTTGGCCGTGATTTTTTGGCCATATTTTGGCAATCACTTTGCACGGGATTTGATGCACGGGAAATAATTCTTAAGGAGGTGCACTTTCCTATTTTTATTAGGTTTCCTAGTTTTCTTAAAGAAGGGGTTACAAAACTCTATATATAGGGAAGCCTAGGCAAAAATTATCTTTTATCATATATCTTCTACTACTTTGTTCTAGGGTTTAGAAACATGTTAGTGTTTCTATTTCTTCTTGTTATGAACTCCTTGAACATGAGTACCTAAGTTTATTATTGGTTATGGAATAATTGGATTTCACATAATATGGTTTTTGATATGATAAATTAGTTTTGTCTCCATACTTTATCGTTTATGATTCACTGTTTATATTGTTACATGAATTGAATGCTTGTTTGATCGAGTCGCGAATCGGTTGAGTTTGTTTTCATCTCTATTGCTAGATTAGGGTTTGTTATACGTAAAAGTGATAGATTCCTGATTGCAAGTAGCATGAATATGGTTATAGCTTGTAGTGATGCATCCTTATAATCATATGTGAACCATAACCTTTGTTAAATTGAATTAGTGCGTTTTCCACGTTTGATTGCTTTGATTGGCCTGATTTCATAGAACTTAATGCATCTAGGGAATTAAACTTGATTAGTGGTTTTACACGTTAGGTTGTTCTTTTAAATAGAACTCATACTCGCATCTTTTAATGTGTTTGTTGATGACAAAAGGAGATTAGCGGGATATTCTTGCGATCAAGATATTCTAGGGCTTTTGATAAAAGTTGAGATTAAAATATCAATTCTAGTTATTGTGAAGAAAACATGTTAGTGAATGAAGATGAATCCTTAACCACTATATCTTCAATTGATTTGCGTGTTACTTTTTATTATTTTGCTTTTATTTTATTTTAGTATATAAAAATCAGAAAAATACCCAGTGTTTTATATAAGGAACCGAAAATATATTGACAACCGATCGATCCTTTCTTGCCCTTGCTATATTTATATTTTGAGTAGTAAGAAAGTGTAAATTATTTTTGGCGCATACCACAGCGATCAAATTTTTGCGCCATTGCCGGGGAGGCAACGGTTGTCACTTGTTTTTGGTTTTTGGTTTCTTTTTTTTGTTTTTTGTTTTGTTTTTTTTTTTAATCTTGTTTTGAGAATCGTGTTTCAGGTACTTATTATGGAAGGATCATATTGGAACAATGGGTACGGTTATCAACCTCAACAACATTATGACAACTATTTTCCTATGAATATTTCTTCGAGTTTGGTAGATGAGATGCAACAATTTATGGTGAGCATGGAGTCAATTTGTAGACAACCAAGCGTGGAACCAATCTCATCGACCGAAGTAAGTAATTCTACCTTTTCCTTGTCGAATGAGTTTTATCAACAAATGGAAACCTATTTTCAGAATTTGGATGGATCACTCCAAGAGCTTCAAAAAGGTGTTTCCTATTTAAGACAAGGCATTGGACATGCAAAATTCGGTGAAAGACCAATCTTTGGGAAGTGGTAACCAATCTTATGTTAACTATGATAGTGACGATGATGATTGTGTTGAAAAGGACCAACCTTTGGAGATATTTGATGACATTAGTGTAGTTGACTCAACTCTTGATCTTTATAATGATCAAGCACCTATTCAAAAGGTACATGAGGATGATGAAACTAATGTTTTTCAGAATTTTGCAACATTGTTTGAGTCTAATGAAGAGGAGTATGTTGAGAATGAAACCGTTATGACCAATATTATGGAAGACCCAATTGAACTTGTGAATGATTGTAATGATGATGTTGATGTCGAGATTTTGGTTAAGGAAGAAACGGACGAAGAATGGTTGCAAGGTTTGATAGAGGACCATGATATACAAGAGGTGAATAATTCACTTGAGTTTTTCAAGGATGAATAGGATTTCGTGCTAAAAGAGAATGTGCGAGGTTTGTCTAACTCTTTGCATAATATTTCTTCTCCTTTACCTATTATTGGTTTGAATGTATGTGCTTCGAAAACATTGTTGAATGATTTTGTTTCTCGATTTCTTCCATTAGAAACATTTGATTCTCAAACTATGCAGGTTTGTGAACAAGAAATCGTAGAAGTACCCGACTTCTATATTCTTTATGCACTTCCAAGTGTGGACAAGAATAAGTGTGGGGGAAGCTTTTATCTGTTAATAGATTCGTTTCTGTTTTATATTACTAATATTTGTGTGAATCTAGTGTTTGCAAAACAGGTTCTATGGGTGGATCCCCAACTTTTCCGATTATTGGTGTATGGGGAATTCAACTTGCATGTCGGGCTGACGACTTAAAACCAAGCGCTAAGTGGGAGGCAACCCACCGGTTTTGTATCTATTATCCTTTTGCTTTTTATTTTATTTTTGTTTCGTTTATTTATTTTTTATTGTTTTCATATCATATTTGCATCCCCATGTTTAATTTCATTAAGTCCGTAATCTATCTTAGAAGAGAATTATGACGAATACCTTTTCGTCAGAAAATTTTAGACTGCGCGTAGTTCAGTACAGAGACCATAACTGTCAAAAAGTTTATCAAAACACTGTGAAATTTTGACACTGTGTAGAAAACACGTAGGTGAACAACTTTTGTGAAATGGAGTTTTTCCAAATTCCATACCAATTTGCACAGCTTTTGCGTTTTATCTTTTGTTACGTCAGAATTCAGAACTTTCGGTTTTAAACATTGAGGACAATGTGAAGTTTAAGTGTGGGGGAGCATTTATATGTTTGTTTAGTTTGTTTTATGCCTTTAGTAAAAAAATAAAAATAAAAAAATCATAAAAATAGAAAAACCAAGAAAAAATTTGTGCTTTTTGAACTCCGAAATCTAGAAACTTGTGCCTTTAGGATGACACCATTAGTGGATAGAACCATTTTGAATGCAGGAGTTGAGGAACCAATTAACTAAGGAACCAATTAACTAAAAGGGACGAACATAGCTCAGAAATCACAATTAATATGATAGTTGTTACCATATCTCGGAATATCACCATATCACATTCTATTTTTATTTTTCCATATTTATCTATTGTTCTCTAAGTGTTTTGGTGGGTCACTAAACATCGACGTGTTATTACTGCTAGGATAAAATAGAGTGATTGAGTTGCTAAAAAAAAAAAAGACCTACCATTTAGACCAAACGAAATAAAAAGACACTTGGATAGCAGTATGTGTGAAACGTTGTCCCTATCTCTGTCGCCTAAACAAGCGTGAAATGCAGGATCCAAGGAAACTATCACGTACTTGATGACAAGAAGCATGCGCTTGGATCCACAAGATCTAATCATGATGTCTACAAAAAAAAAAAATTTTGAAGGAAAAAAAAGTGAAAAAGAAAAGAAAAAGAAAAGAAAATTTTATATTGGTTGAATAAAGTCACTCATGGTTCCCTTGTATATGCCAGTGAGTTGATGTAGAATTCAAACCAGTAGCTCAATCCAATAGGATGCATAGGTTCATCTTGGCAGTGACCTTCTTCATGAGATATGGGAAACATCGATCACTTGTGAACATTCGCCAACATCTACATCTATATCCATCTTATTAATCTTTTCATTGTGATTGTGGTTTGTTAGTTTCCGAGTATTGTGGCTTGTTCGACTATCTAATTAAAGCTTTATTTACTAATATATGAATTGAATTTGTGCAAGGTGCCTCCTCCTGTAGCCATTTTGGATTCGTTCATTGATTTGTCACAAATAAACGGAGTTGGAAATATAGGTTTTGTAGGCAGACCTCTTTTAAACCTTCACGAGACTAAAACTCGTCCACTAGGGACACTTAGGGGTTTAAAGGCTTGTTATTTATGCTAAAATTAACCGTTTTCTCGACGACACGGAGTTGTATGTATATTTTAGTTTGTTTGATTTGCTCGAGGACTAGCAAAGTCTAAGTGTGGGGCAATTTGATAGGTGTAGAATACACCGTATTTACTATCTAGTATTTATGCTTTCTTTGCTATTTTTCATGTGAATTATGTATCTTATGTTCTCTTTTGAGTTTCATAGGTACTTTGGAGTCATTACGAGCAAAAGAAGGAGAAATCATCCATTTGCAGCGAAAAGAACAAGAATCGTCCAATTTGCCAAAAGGGATACGGAATTATCATTGCATGAAATCTACTACGGGCAGTCGCGTAGGCGTATCGGACGCTAGAATCAACAGTTATGAAGCTATTGGGATAAATGGAGTTATGTGAGCTGCTTAGCCCATAAGGTGTATTGGGCTTAACACCTGCCCGGTTACATGTGCTGGGCCACGCCGTCCATACATGGGCTTAATATGGGTTGATGGTAGGAGTTGACAAGCTTGCTAGGGTTTTGCTGTTAACTCGAGTTTTGGCAGTGAAGGTCAGGGCAGCTGTGACGGAACAAATGGAAGTGTGCTCGAGAACAAAGCTAGGGAAGAGTAAGAGATCTATGAGAGTTGGTTTGATCGCGAATACATGAAACATTCCCTGCTGTTATTTTGGTCAAAGATGGACGGGATTAATGATGAATTTTATTGCGAGCTTACATGGTTTCCTGGATTACTGATGGTATTAAAAGACATGGGTCGTTGAGTTTCAAACGAAAAAGCAGAGATACATGGAGGCTTGGTAGATGAGGGATTAGCAGGAGAAGAATGGACAGTCTGCTAGTGATCAGAATATGATGGCGTGTGCTGGGAGTCTGAGGATGGACGCTGTGCTTGGTTCATGAAATGTAGACAACCTCAGGAGGTGATGGAATGCATGGTTGTAATGGGGAAGAGCTGCATGCATGGGACGTTTTAATGCTGCCATTGACAACAGTTACGTGTTAAGAAGGGTGGTGGCTGGTAGTTGGTGATAGTAAGAGTAATCAACTGCTTGTTATTCATGCAACGAAATGGTGTTGTAGGACAAGCAACGTTGGTGCTGAGTTACGAGAGAAAGTTTACTGGTAGCAATGGACAATTTTGAAGCTGATAGAACAAGAATAGTTGAGCTTGGCAGTGGGTCTGTCGACAAGCATTGTGAGAAGCTGATGGACGTGTTTTCGTCAAATCTAGGGTAGATGCTGTTGAATTAAAATGGACTGTAAGTTCTGACTGACACTGACTGAAGTTTATTGGAAGTGATGAACTCGGTGTTGGTGGACAGAGATGGAAACTGGTGAACGGGATTAAGTCTTTGTTGCTGGGTTCGACCAACCAGTAATGATGCTCACGTAAAACCAGCCAGGGAGTGTTGGCTTGCTTTCATGCATGAGTAGGAATTAAGATATGGACAGGGAATAACGAGAAGTTGAGCTGTTGACTGACGAGAAGAAGTGATGCTGGTGATGCTCAGGAATAATGAATGATAATGGGATGGGCTTCCTTGCAAGCCCATTTGTCTATTTCAGCCAATTTATGTGCGAACAAGCAGTGGGCCGGCTAGATCAGCTGTAGCGTGAGCCCAATTGTTTTGAACTTGGAACGTGTTCAGCCTTGGCCGTGAGTTTTTGTCCAGATTTTGGCAGTCACTTTGCACGGGATTTGATGCACGGGAAATGATTCTTAAGGAGGTGCACTTTCCTATTTTTATTAGGTTTCCTAGTTTTCTTAAAGAAAAGGTTACAAAACTCTATATATAGGCCTAGGCAAAAATTATCATTTATCATATATCTTCTACTACTTTATTCTAGGGTTTAGAAACATGTTAGGGTTTCTCTTTCTTCTTTTTATGAACTCCTTGGACATGAGTACCTAAGTTTATTATTGGTTATGGAATAATTGGATTTCACATAATATGGTTTTTGATATGATAAATTAGTTTTGTCTCCATACTTTATTGTTTATGATTCACTGTTTATATTGTTACATGAATTGAATGCTTGTTTGATCGAGTCGCGAATCGGTTGAGTTTATTTTCATCTCTATTGCTAGATTAGGGTTTGTTATACGTAAAAGTGATAGATTCCTGATTGCAAGTAGCATGAATATGGTTATAGCTTGTAGTGATGCATCCTTATAATCATATGTGAACCATAACCTTTGTTAAATTGAATTAGTGCGTTTTCCACGTTCGATTGCTTTGATTGGCCTGATTTCATAGAACTTAATGCATCTAGGGAATTAAACTTGATTAGTGCTTTTACACGTTAGGTTGTTCTTTTAGATGGAACTCATACTCGCATCTTTTCATGTGTTTGTTGATGACAAAAGGAGATTAGCGGGATATTCTTGCGATCAAGATATTCTAGGGCTTTTGATAAAAGTTGAGATTAAAATATCAATTCTAGTTATTGTGAAGAAAACATGTTAGTGAATGAAGATGAATCCTTAACCAATATCTCTTCAATTGATTTGCGTGTTACTTTTTATTATTTTGCTTTTATTTTATTTTAGTATATAAAAATCAGAAAAATACCCGGTGTTTTATATAAGGAACCGAAAATATATTGACAACCTAGACCTCTCTGTGGGATCGATC
The DNA here is from genome assembly GCA_023529315.1 of Papaver bracteatum. NCBI lineage: Eukaryota > Viridiplantae > Streptophyta > Magnoliopsida > Ranunculales > Papaveraceae > Papaver > Papaver bracteatum. The sequence goes on along the minus strand of JAJJWX010001102.1, from coordinate 54,689 downwards.
CTTTCTTGCCCTTGCTATATGTATATTTTGAGTAGTAAGAAAGTGTAAATTATATTTGACGCATACGACAGCGATCACTTACACAAATAACGAATGAACGAATCACTAGAGAGTGGGATTCATCGTTTTGGAACACAGATCCCTTCGTTTCCGAAGATGCAGAAGTTAAAATTAAAAATGTGTCTAAACTCAAGGTTGTGAGCAAAACTCGGTGGGCGCAAAACTGTGACTACTCGTTTTCCCATAGTCTACGTGATATGGCACGGCGGAAGCGATAAGAAAGATTAGTAGCACAAGGAGAATCCACTCCTTAATAGTAACACTCACTCCAATCCAGGAGCTACGAAAACTCTAATCCTAGAGTTAAAACGATAACAATGGTGTAAACCAAAACAATCTTAATAGTTTCATTAATCAAATAATAGACGAGCTCCCAAGTTGTTTTACAAAGACGATGAAATAGGCTATTTATAGCCTTAAACATAAACCTAGAAATATAGAACATTCCTAACTATCCTAACATAATATATTATTCTCATTAAACCAATATTAATCAAATAAATTCTAATAAATAAAATACTTAAATTAAGATATATCCAAGATATTAACAATATCTTGAAATATATGCGAACTCCAAATATACGTCCCGTATCAGGCTCCCCTACTGCGATGAAACTCGTCTCGAGTTTATATTGGAAATGGCAAGTTGAAGAAAACACTTTGGCACCCCCACTGGAAACACAGCAGGATTTCGAATTGTGCATTGGAATAACCAAGTGTTCACAAAAAGAGCTAAGATTCTCGCAAAAACTTGACTTGTAATCCCGACCTGTCGTCTTGGTTCCCTGCTTAGGATGTATAAACTCCCAAAATGTCTTTCGAATAGATCCATAACAGCCCCAATAAGAGTTTGGTTGTACTTCAGAGTGTATATTAAATGGATCCACATAACAAACGGGAACATAAAATGCAAAATCCGCCGTCATTGACTCCTTGGCTGAAACTAATTGAGAAACTCCAACATCGATTGATTTTGGAACCAACATATAGTCTCCTCTTGTATCCCCTTGTAAATCCGTGTTAACCATTGGTTCCATTTCCTTAATTGTTTCTTGGAAGCCCGTTTTCTCACTTGTTTTGCTTAAGGTCTTAGACTCTAAACCCTCTTCTTCTTTCGACGGTCGTTTACCTGGAATTAGTTTCACTTTGGTTGTTCCCCAAATGAATTCACAAATGTTGTCATGGCAACTTGGTCGAATGTCAAACAACCAAGGAGCACCCAACACGACATCACAAATATCAATATCAACTACTTCACAAAATATGGTGTCGGAGTAACACTTACCGATTGCTATAGGAATTTTGCAAACACCCAAACATGTAACTTCGTCTTCCTTGTTGTTGTTGTACCATTTTATCTGATCCGGGACAGGGTACCAGTCCATATCATAATCCAAAGCTTCCACCATTTTCATGGAAACCAAATTTTGTTCACATCCACCATGGATAATAAAATCCCAAAGTTTCTTTTCCAATACATATCGACTACGAAAAGTATAGTGTTGTTCCTGCATCTTGATGGAACAAATGCTCACTGGAAGTATAGCTGTTTGTTTCCCACGAGAATATGGCTTGTAAGGAAAATGGATGCAAAGGAATATAAAACGGGTAGTTGGATATCAACAGTCCTAGTATTTAATGGGCTGGGGTTATATGAAATACCAATATCACTACCCACTTTAACAATCTCTAATCTCGGCGTAATCACTTTTTCACTTTGACTGCAGAATTGATTTTTGAGTTTCTACTTCCTAATACGTCAGAAGTGAAATACTAAAACATCACAAAGTGAGCAGTAAGAGATCTTACCAAGATATTTTGATGAGCAACTGATTGGCGTAAAGGAAACGAATCCAAACTGGAATACGCACCTTGACGATGAAACGACTTTTTTTTTTTTTTTTTTTGATAAAACCTAGATATCACAGGAATCCTCGACTGATTCTTCTAGGCGGCCTCACAGACGAATAGTGCAGGAAAACCTGCTCTGATGCCACCTGATATGGCACGGCGGAAGCGATAAGAAAAATTAGTAGCAAAAGGAGAATCCACTCCTTAATAGTAACACTCACTCCAATCCAGGAGCTACGAAAACTCTAATCCTAGAGTTAAAACGATAACAATGGTGTAAACCAAAACAATCTTAATAGTTTCATTAATCAAATAATAGACGAGCTCCCAAGCTGTTTTACAAAGACGATGCAATAGGCTATTTATAGCCTTAAACATAAACCTAGAAATCTAGAACATTCCTAACTATCCTAACAGAATATATTATTCTCATTAAAACAATATTAATCAAATAAATTCTAATAAATAAAATACTTAAATTAAGATATATCCAAGATATTAACAATATCTTGAAATATATGCGAACTCCAAATATACGTCCCGTATCACTACGTGATGTATACATTTCATATGATCCGATGTTAAGTAGTATCGATACCTCTGTTGAACTGAAAATGCTAAGTAATGAAAGATGTGTAAGATCACAATAATAACGAAGAACACAAATATAATGTAAAAACTTCTAAGTTATCATGAGACACAAGAGATTACGTGGTTAGACATTTGTCTACGTCCACGGGGTAATGAGTGATTATTTTGTGTTAAGTTGTAGAGGTTACAAAAGATCTTAAATGCTTCCCAAATTAATAGAGAGAACTGAAGTTGAAGTAACTACTTAAGTTCTAAACATTAAAGAGGTATAAGCTTAAGACTAGATATTCTCCTTTTAGGTATTGAATGCCTCTCATTTGTTGGCGAGGCTTGGTATTTATAGCCCCTTCTGCTCCTGGTATATCTTTGCTGTCTCGAGGTCCATCGTCTACTGATATACATTTCGTACCAATGGTACCTTAATCCACCGCGTACCTTCTCCAATAGTATTCTGCTATCTCATCTGACCCACGTTCCTTCAGGAACTACCCAACCTTAGTATAGGTTATACCTTCGTTCACCGCCGGCTTCTGCCAATCGGGTTTTGCCACGCTTCCTCTCTCCACGTGCCTTGATTCATGCGTGTAGATAAGATATTTGTGAATTTAATGCTGATTAGATACGTCATCTACCTATATCCCCTCGCCAGCTGCCTCTTTGTAGACTAGGCTTTTACTCTTCTTATCTCCACCGCGAGGTCTCCTTTCTTGGGGAGAGATAAAGTAGATCTGCGGAGGTATCCTTTGATGCTTAGTTTTCTTTGTCCAGCGAAGGTTACACAATGGGATTTATATACGACCACTAAGATCGTGACACATACTCCACAGAATATTGGTATTCACAAGTATCTTACATGCTATAAATAGCTTGCTGGAGATGAAGGGTCATTCAGACAAGATGTAAATGTTGCTTATTGACTTCTCAAACGCCTTTAATATGGCATGTCGATCACACCTCATTAAGGAAGTTCATCTGCATTGTCCAGGTATTTCGCCTTGGGTTGAGTTTTGTTATAGTAGGACGACCAGATTGTATTATAATCATCATATTGGTGACCCTCTTGGTCCTATGTTGTTTTTCATGACTCTCATCCCCTTGTGAAAACCATTGCAGCTCATTATAACCTTGATTTGCACGCATGGTACCTTGATGATGGCACAATTATTGGTGACACAATGGAGGTAGCCAAAGCTTTGAGAATCATATAAACTGAAGGGCCAGGTAGGGGTTTACGTAATGTCAATATGAAGAAAACAGAGGTATTTTGGCCCTCAATCAATCCTAGAAGTACTGAAGAATATGTTTCCCCTTGAGAAATTGTTAGACCTACTAATGGTCTTAAACTTTTGGGAGGACCAGTGAGTCTGAATATGAATTTTATCAGTGACATGGTGCTGAGTAGGGTTCACAAGACCATCCAGCTAATGTCTGTCATCAAGAAACTCAAAGACCGCCAGATTGAAATGTTATTGCTTCGCAATTGCACTGGTGTGTCCAGATTATAATTTTCAATGCGAACTACCAATCCTACATCACTTCAACCAGCCACTGATCTTTTTAATGATCAGTTATTTCAGTATTTGAGACTTTTAGTCATAAGGGGATGGTGCTGGGTTTGGGCCTTTGCAACAACAATTAGCTACATTACCCCTCAAGGAGGGCGGTCTCGGCATCTATACTATGGCATACAATCGCACTTACTTTTATCTTGCCTCCCAGAGTCAGACCATTTCAGTCAAAAAGGTGATTCTCGGAAGCTTATTCTCATCAGATAAAGGATCTGCTTATCAGTTGGCTCTTCAGAATTTCATCCAGGTATGTGGACCACCTTCTAGTTATTACTCTGATGATACTTCCCCCCTTCCATGCATTCCCTGGCAGTTACTTATTTTGACGCAGTCAAGAAGCAAATCCCCGTCCAATTTTCTTTGTCTGCAATAGATTCCATTATGTGGCAATGCAATCGAGTTAAGCTTGCACAAGATTACCTTTGGTTGTACCCATTAGTGGGATGAATCAATGCCTTGGGCCGAGACAATTTAGAGTTGTACTTTTCTATCTCCTTGGTATTCCCATGTTTGTCGAATGAGGCTTATGTTCAAGTTGCAATAGACCTATGGATATTTTTGGTGATCATGCTCTTCATTGTGCCAAAGATGTCGGGCTCAAGTTTTGACATGACCTGGTACGTGATGTAATTGCTGACATCTGCTACAGAGATGGTGTACCTTCTCGTAAAGAAGTGGACCTTGGGTTTTTGTCTGATGATAATAGAGATTTAAGCCACGCATTGTTCATAATTGGGAAAATAGTCAAGATGTTTGTATGGATGTCACTGGAGTCTCACCTTTCACTGGGGAAGGCATCCGTTCTTTTGTTTCGGGCCAAGCTATTTCGAATGTTGTGTCGCGTAAACGTGCCAAATACTTGGACAAATGTGTCTCACATGGTTATGGTTTGGGTGTTCTAGCTTTCTCTACTTTGGGTAAGATTAGCGAGGATACTTTATGCTTTTTTAGGAGGTTGAAGAATTGTTTAGTTAGTAATGATGCTAGTAGTGGTGTAGGCAGGTTTCTTTTTTACATATTAGGAGTTCCTATTTAAAAAGGTGGTGGTGCTCAGCTTGTTGCTAGGCTACCCACCAAAATTTTGTATGAACCTCTAATGGATTAATAAAATCCCTTTTAATTAAAAAAAAAGAAGAAGGTAGTTTGCCTCTTCTTAATAGTAAAAAAATTACATTTTTTTTTGAATTTTGTTTCTTTTGATAAAGAAATATACTTTTTATTATTATTATTTAATTTTAATATTTTTTTCTTAATTACTTTTCTTCTCCTTTCTCTTCTTTACTCCAACTGACGCTAACCAGGCTTCAATTTTCATCGTCTTCAACTAATTACAGAGTGAAGTTCGACTTACAATTGAAACAAAATATTAGCCAAACTACTCATTGATCTTCTTCCTGAAAGTGTTGATGGACAATTCGACTGATAATTAAACACAAAAATGTTAGCCGAACTTCACTTTATGAAGAACAATGCTAAGTTCGGCTGTCATATTTTTTGCTCGAGTCATCCTAACTTAAGTTCGACAGTTAAAAGAGTGAAGTTCGGCTGAAAACTTATCTACCGAACCTAAATATGTTTTAAAAAAAATTAGTTCCGTTGATAAGTTATCAGCCGAACCTAAATCTAGGTTTTATAAATACAGAAAACATTTAAATAACTGAAGAAAAAAAATCTAAAATTTTAAAATAAAAATTAAATTAAATTAATTAAAAATATAAATGATAAGGGCATTACTGTTATTATCAAATATCGATGATATGGAGTTATTGGTTTTATTACCTAGTGACTCTATTTTTTCCTTATTGAATACGGTCCGCGAGTTAAAACCCCAAAGGTGTCACTATCTACCCACAGAAAACCCATCAAAATAAAAGGAACACAAAAACCCAACAAAACAAAAGAAACTCGCGGTTGACGAAACCAAAATTTGGTTTTATCATAAAATTTGATGAAACCCCAAAGAATTTGATGAAACCAAATTTTGGTTTCATCATAAAATATGATGCAACCAATTTTGAAATTTAGAGTTTTTGTATCAATTTTTAAAAATTTGGGGTTTTTGTATTAATTTTGTTTAAGATTAAGTTTTAATGGATCCCAACATTTGAATGGGGTTTTTATACAACAAGTTTGATCACCTTGGATTTTTATGACTAGTTTTGTATTGAATATGCCTTAAAAAAATTAGTACACCTAAGAACAAGTTTCTTATCGGTGTATCTAGAATTGTCGTTAAAGGTAGGTTTCTTTCCACGTAAAGAAACCTAAAATACCAAGGTTTTTGCACTTAAAGGAGACGCATATATACAGTATCTTTACAGGGATTCCAATGTCTCCGCAACAGGCGAACTGTCGAAATAATCGACCAGGACTTTCCATCCACCATGACATAGGAGTTATGACGCCACATGCACAGGGTCTTCTCTGTTTATTTGCAAGTGTTTGCCTGGCCCAACAATTGAACATGAAAAAATATACAATTTCCTACCCCTTGTTTTTCCAAACTGGAACAACAATAGTGAATCTGTCTCTGCAAAACGAGACATGCATGGTGGTAATCAAGTACGTAATATGCATGATGTTGTTTGTGAATTTATATATGACATCATTTTGCGGATGTAATGTATGGAACTGTTAAATTACTTAATGATGTCAATTGATGTCAATTAAGCAACATATGTCGGTTCTAAAAAATAGTCAAGTTTGGTTTTCACAAAAATTAAGAAAACCAATCATTGTAGTCACTTTTTCATATTTTTTCCTAAACTATCCTTTGGTCCCCATTCATTTGATATTAGAGAAAGATGAGAGAGAAGTGGTCCACTTTTTGTATTAAAGAGAAAAGAGAGAGAGAAGTAGTCCATCTATGGGTATAATAGTAAAATCATAATATTTGACTTTCAACATATGGAAACAAACCTATTTTTTTTGACATACCCAAATAAAAAAACCTGCCTATATTTTAGAAACGGAGGGAGTATAACTTTAGGTAGAGAGACCTCGAGTCTCCTTGGTTATAATGGCCACAATGTTATTATCTTTTCTCAAGTTGTATAATATTATCCTTATGACCAGAACTAAGGAAAACATCCCGGTCTGTCTGTTTGTCTTAGAGACTCAGTAAGTACTGCGTCACAGAGCAACAACCAAAATACAAAAACGTAAAAAAGACTGAGCTAATTGGGGTGGACTAAGGGTGCACACGGTACGGTTCGGCTCGGTTCTTGCCGAGACCGAGTACCTGTACCTCCCTAGGCTCGGTTCCAAAATTTTGGACCGGTACCTGTACCTTGTACCTCGGTTCGGGACAAACGGTACACGGGCGGTACCAGGTACGGTTCTGGTACTGGCCTCGGTTCCTTCTGTCAGAATTCCGGACATAACGGTACAACAGGGAGATGAGAGCGGTAAGGACATGAAGCTGGTGCTAGCGATGGTTGCATGGGGACTTTATTTATTGGACGTGACTGAGATGAAGATGGAGTTGCACAGGGAGAAGTTAACATGGGGACTTTATTTATTGGACGTGAGTGAGATGAAGATGGAGTTGCACAGGGAGAAGTTAACACGCAGACTATGGCTGTATCTTCACAGTAGATAAATGGAGCCGGGGTTTCATGAGGTGCACCATGAATGGGTGACTGCGAATTCAAGTTACAGAGAAGTCGAGATGCGTGTATTAGCAAGTTTGGTTTCATGAGAGCCTGTGGGTGTCTTACACTCGAACGGAAAGAGAATTGGCAGTAAACAAAGGACAGACACAAGTGGTGATGGCTTAACAGCAGCAACGACAACATACTGGGGTTGTTGTTAATGTAGAAGGGTGAACTGGATTCTGACAGGAACCAGCGAGAAGAACAGTTTGGTGTTGCTGGTGTTGAGTTCGTTTTGATCGTGGAATCAATAGGAGTAGATGATGCTCAACTAGAATCAGTAGGAGTAGATTATGATCAATAGGAGTAGATGATGCTCAACTGGCTAAATCTAACGGCTGCTAGTAATCAACAGTACCATCAGATATACCTAAATCTAACGGCTGCTAGTAATCGGTACAGACGGTCCGGTTCCGGTACGGGATTAGGACAGGACCGTGTACCTGTACCTACTCAGCCCCGGTTCCTATTTTTTGGACCGGTACCTGTACCCCGTTCCTCGGTTCGGGACAAAAACAGGTACGGTTCCACCGGTTCCGGGACGGTCCGGGATTTCGGTTCGGTTCCTGTGCAGCTCTAGGGTGGACCGAATGTCGAAAAATTTCTACATATTCAACGAAAATGAGTTAGTGGATGATACTCTTTTCCACATTGCTCAGACTAACATCCAAAAGTCATTATGTTTACTTGAGCTGTGGAATAAGGGATGGTAAAACCTGGGAAAATGACCCAATATGGGGTGTAATATTGGAAATCTGCCCCAATATTTAAAAATTTGGAAAAATACCCAATTATGTCAAAAATTCAGTTAAGTCACATGTGTGAGCGCGCACACGCAAAAAAAAAAAAACTCTTCAAAATTCGGGATTTAGGGTTCAAAATTCAAGATTCAGGGTTTAGGGCTCAGGGTTTAAGGTTCAGGTGGTGGTAGCGGTGGTTTTGGTGGTGTTTCTGGTGGTGATGGTGGTCTCACACATGTGACTTAACTGGATTGGATGTCAATATTAACGGAATTGGGCATTTTTCCAACTATTTTTAACGTTGGGGCAGATTTCCAACGTTGCATCCCATATTGGAGCATTTTTCCAATTCTTCCTAAGGGATACGATGCTTGCGTCGGGATGTTTTTGTGTGGAGAGAAGATGTAGGCAGTGTTGGTTAGATCACGCATACAAGTTTCTTATGTTTTGAAAACAAGGAAATTACTAGGTAAAGCGATCGCATGTTGTTTTACCAACCTGCAAGTACTTTTTTTTTAAATTCTCATTCCAAGTTCTAACCACTTGTATCAAATTATGGGTGAACCGAATAATAAAATAACTAGTACTAGTACGGTACCGATCTCGGTGGAATTTTGTTGAGAATCTATTGGAAATGAAAGATTACCAACTGCGCTTTTCCCATGTATTGCTAACATATATATAGTCACTCAATCGTGTTGAGGTAGCTTGATTTGTTACCTGTTTTGGACTTTGTGTACACAGAAATTAGCAGTTTCATGGTATCTAGTACAATAAAAACTCCATATATTAATAAATTTCTATATATTAATAAAAATTATAGTCCCAACTTGGGCCAATTATAAATAGTAATAAACTCCACATTTTAATATTAATAGATTTTTCTAATCCAGTTATAAGGAATTTACCTCCATATATTAATATAATCGTCACTATTGGAAATTTATAGATGTTACATCAAAATTTAAGATGAACTAAAATACTTATCTATAGTCGTTTGAGAAAACGATGTAGCTCTTTGGATTGTTATCGCATCTTTTGATTTGCGGATGCGTAAGACCACCTCTTGTTGAAGCCAAAACATTTCCACTTGTCGAGCATGTTTAAAGCTTCTTGGAATGATATTTTTGTATATCCGTACTACCATCATCAGGATTATCCTCCTTTCCAACTTCTCGAGCATGTTTAAAGCTTATTGGAATGATATTTTTTGTATCTCCGTACTACCATCATCAGGATTATCTGGTTCTTCTCTAATTCCATTGATGAATTCTTCACCCGTTAAAGCATATAAGACTTGTTGCTCATTTGGATGATTAAGGAAGACATCCACATCCATTATCATTTACACACTTTGAATTAGACAAAAAAAGAATATTATTTTGGCATACCTCTCTATATTAATAAACTTCATATATTAATAATTTTATGAAGTCCCAAGGTTATTAATGAACACGCAATTGGGGGATATCCAAACTAATTGGGGGATATAGCTAGAGGACAAAATTGGTGTCCCAATAGCAATTCTGGATGACCCCCTATGTAATTATTTTTTTAATTCCTAATCTAGCCCTGACTAATCCTAATTAGTAAAAATGTTAAGTATTTGGGGGATAGATTAGTTTGATTTTTTATTTTAATTTGTGTGAGTGAGGAGTTGAAGTAGGGGAAAAAATTTGAGTGGAATTTTTTTTTTTGAAAATGGAAGATGATTGTGATGAGAGAATTGCAGCAGCTGAATCTTTAGCTCAACTACAACAACAATCACATGTTCAATCTTCGGTGTATGATAATAACTCACAATTAGAGTTATATGGTGAACCAACACCCTAGAATCATGAACACGATGAACATGAAGTGTTTTTTGAAAAACCAACCCAAGAAAGTAAACATGTTCAGCATACAAGCAACCCCAACACACAGGTAATGCTTCAAAGAGGTCGAAAATTTGATTTTTCTTTTTCAAACCGCCATTACTTCTCTGAAAAAGCTTAGTACCGGCACACTTATAGTATGAATACTACACCGGAACTAGCAATACCGGCATGGTATTCATACAATACGCATGCCGGTACAATATATCCCCCATTTTAAACACGTTCCCGGCGTTGTGTTCCAACTCCATTTAATGCCGGTACAATATATACCCCATTTCAAAATATTTCCCGGCGTGGTTTTCATAGTTTTGTCCATGCCGGTATAGCATATCCCCCATTTCAAAAACTTTCCCGGCGTGTTATTGAAACAATCTATGTATGCCGGTATTTAGTTATGCTTTTACCTAACACCGAATATTCTATAGATTATTCCAACCGGCATAGCTTACTCCTAACTGACGATGTCGGTACTTACAGAAAAGCGTCCAGGAGTTTAAGATTTTTGAACTCCAATACCGGCGTGGTATATAAAATATCTGGAACGCCGGTATTTATTCCAGGCTTTCTGTTAAAATTACCTCAGTGCCAGCACTCGGTTCCGGTTGGAAAACTCACATGTCGAGAATGCCGGTTATTGTTACCGGCATGTACCCTATTTAGATAAAATGCCGGTATTGACTCTTCCGGCCTTTGTATTCAAGAACATTCAATACCCGAACTGTGGTCGAGCATGCCGGAAATGGTACCCGGCATGGTAATTTTTTTATTTTCTATGAACTAATTCATTTTTTTTTTCATTTATTCCTTTGATTGTGACATACATTGTGTTTGTGGGAGAAAACTACTTCTGCCGGTTTAGGTAATTTTGGGTGTGTGTGGATGAGAAGTGAGTTTAAACCTTCAACAAATGTGATGCACGATGAGCACTTTGATTCGAGAGATAATCTATACAATTCTGTCCTAAACCAAAGACACGGCCGTTCCAGATTTGTTTCGTCCACAGGTGAAGGATGTGAGGTTGATCTTAGGGAGGGAAGCGAAGAAGGTGTTGAGAGTATGAAGATGAAGGCTATTTGATGACTTGTTAACATAAGGTTGAGCAGGCGAGCAAATGTTGTAGACAGGCTCTAGGTGTTGAATACGATGGTATCAACACTTGGTGTTCTGTGTTGTTCGAACTTCTATCTTTGGAAATAGGGAGGAGAACCTATTTATACAAGTCGATAAGCCTTCATTACGTCTCTCGTGGGAAAGTGGAGGAAGTGGAGTGATGGAGGAAGTGGAGTTGTGTGTTAGTGCCACACGGTTGCTTTCCCACTTCTCCTATCATCGCTAACCGCCCATGTTTCCCTGACACGATCTTGTGATGGCGTGTTGCACGCTGCACGCTGTAAACCGCCAGACCAATACCCCAGTTTGTATCCCCCAGTTGTGACGTGATTAATGTTTCGAGTGTGTGGATTACGGGACCCACAGGAAATAGTTCAGGGTGAACCGTGAACTTGGTATAACATCGCATGCAACCATCTTTAGGTGACCGTTTGCAGGCTGTATAGACAAGCCATTCCTTGGTCGGTTACCCTGTGAAGAAGAGTGACGGATGGTGATCATGGTGATATCTTGTTTGCTAGTTGATTCGTACCCTAAGTCATTCGTCCAGGCTTGCAAATTTGGACGGACGAGATGGTTTACAACCCTACATGCGATCGTTGGATAAGAGGCGCGCATGCTGCCTCTTTCAACCCAAACGTTTGCATGCTAGGAGAGTTCCAATGGAGGAACCGATTAGCCCTGAATGGAGGCGGTACAATGGTGTTCACGCCCATGCCTGCTTGACTCGCAAAGATTTAATCTGAGCCACTCGACTCAGGTGGCAAAGACGAGTGGTCGAGATTAGAACTTATGGAGGGGCCGTGACATGCCACCTTTGGGTGCGCGTACCGAGGAGCTTGACCACTTCCGGTTTGGCCGATCAGCTAGGCGTGAAGTCGGGCCCACGGCGGTCATGCTAGCATGCTCGGTTCCTTCTAAGTCTCCATATTTGCATTTCGTCCAAGCCTGCGAAGATGGACGCTCGAGATGTTTCTGCGCCGCAAACCCTAATTAGGGTTTTGGACCGGCCACTTTGGGCGATCGGTTTTGGGTTGCGTGCGCCTCCTTTTGGGAGGCCGACCATGTATACAACATCTTGGGTCGACAGTGAGCATGTACATGCTTGCTATATGACCCTGGGCGCATTCTAAGCCATCCAACTATGCCTGCGAAGTCGGATGGTCGTGATCGTTTTGGATATTCTCAACCTGCGTAAGGCGTTAATCTAGCCTTATTTGGGAAATCGTTTCTTGCACCACGGCTTACCTATGAGGGATTCGGTCATGTAGGTAGAAAGTAGGCCCGCCAATGGTGTACCATCACTTCACTACTTGTTTTAGGGTATAATCTAAGCCGTCCAACTATGCCTGCGAAGTTGGACGTTCACGATTAAAAGGAACCCTAGCCGTGCGTCATGCTCACTTTGAGCACACGTTTTGGAAGGACCAACTGTAGTTGTCCTTGACCGTTCGGTCATGTATGAAGGTGGGTCCGCGGTGATCATGGTAGCATGCTCAGGACCCCCTGAATCTATATCTACACCCTCCATCTATGCATGCGAAGTTGGACGGATGAAATATATTTCTGAGTTTGTTTTCAGCAAGTGAGACTAACATGGGTAGTCTTGCATGCGTTCGACGGGGCTAGTATAACCTTCCGTCGGGTAGCCTACGGGTGTTTGCATGTCGAACACAAGGCTTTAATTAAAGCATTAATAGTAATGCTGTATACCTACAGAAAACCGGGATGGTTGCCACATGCTCCGTCGGGATGGTTGCCACATGCTCCGTTCTGGGTAGGTTTTAATTCTCAGGGATGGTTGCACATGCTCCAATGAATTAATATGGCGAGAAGTATTCATCGCCTGAAGGATTTATCCTTTGCAGGACGTCAGCTTACAAAAATTGGTTTTTTACAATTTTACCCTTTAAATAGAAATCCACCATCAACATTAAGTCCCCTGCCTATCATGCAATGGTTACACTATTGTAGGGTAGGCATGAGATGGTGATAAATATACGTAAAAGAAATAAAGGTAACTAACCTTGGAAGGCAGCCGCTAGTGATTGTCCATGTGAACGCACCGTCGCAGGCATGAAACCTTGGGTAGGCCGGTTTCCCTTCTTGGTTTTTTGGAAGCAAAAAGGAATCCTTCTCTAATTAGAATTCTTAAAATTTTTGCCTATAAAAAGGGAGAACCCTTTTTCGTTTTTCCTTCACGATTTTTTTTTCCCGAGTGGACGTCCAGCTCTCTTCCGCCTGCTGCCGTCGTCACTCCAGCCGCCGGAGTTCACCGTTGCTGGTTTTGTTGCCGCCGATGCCGTTAATCAGGTACGTGCAAAAATAAATAAATTTGGAAACCCTAATTATTTAGCCAGTGTTTCTTTTGCACTTTGAGAGGATTGTAAGTGTAATAAAACATACCATAATTGATTCCTTTACCGCCTGCCAGGATTGCGTAGTAAAAGAAAGCATAAACATGTTGCTCGTTCCCTTTATCCTTGCATGTCAAAACCCAGGTTGTAGCTTGATAGAACCGCTGCCTTGAACTTGTAGACATGATAACCAACTGTAGAAAATATGTTGACATGTTGACTTAGCTTTAGGGATGCGCATGCAAACTTTAGTGCCCGCCTGCGTGATTTTGAGGTACTCTTGCGCTTGCGTTTATCGAAATCGCTGTAGAATCCTCAAATAAACTCGGATTTTGACGGTACGCATTTGTATCCTCAAGCCCAGAAAATTTTCAAACTTTAACAAAGAAGCTTTTTGAATTTTAAGCGTGTTTAGGGGATAAAAATCGCGAAATAGTAAACTTCCAGGAGGTTTTCAGAATTTTTCAGGTTGCGTGTCTTCTGATGTTTTGGTCACCCCTCCTTGCTCTTCCATCCGATTGTCGTGAAATTTTGATATGTTGTAGGTAACTTCCATATGAAGAGAATGGCACATAACATAACACTAGATTCCATACCCATTGCTCCCAGTTTATAATCGAACACAGGGTAGTGTAAATTTCCCTCAACTAAGTTTGTCTGGAGGACGCTTGAACCATCCAAATCCCATGTAATCTCCGTATTAGGTGCCTAAAAACGAAGTTGGGAATCACGAGAATCTTTTATTGCTGTATGACTCCTTGGAAACATGCTAACACTTCCAATCTTATTGCAGTTGTTCAATGATGAACACGAAGGATAATGTTGTGAAGGGAGGTGTCGACTCTTTCAGAGATGTGCCAAATATAAATGATGGAATGCTTACCAAGTCTTTTCCAAACGTCAGGAGGCACCCCAGACATAATATAATCCTTATTACTGGTTCAGAAAGTGAAGAGGGTCTACCATCGTCTTTAGCAGGCGTGATGAGGCTTTGTCTCCAGAAGAAAGAATATCCACCTTCCCCTATTGACTTCAGAATTTGTCAGAATCCACTTGACTCATACGATGGATGGATGTGGCGCATGTTGGGTAATGAAGGGATTAGGGACAACTTAACCAGGGCACGAATTCTTGATGTTATTAAGGCGTCTGCAATTCTTCATGTCAAGAAGGATATCCCAGGTTTGGTCGCTTTTGATGCTCGATGGCGTCCTTCTACGAACACAGCTTTATGCACGTGGTGTGAAATGACTATCACTCTTGAGAGCGTGTCTTCATTAATGAGCCTTCCTGTCCCTGGCAGTCTTAATTGCAAACTGTCTGAAGACGAAGACATCATCTATCAGGATATAATTCAGAAGGTGAACGAATACGATCAGTTGGAGAAGAATCCGAAATGTTTCTACACTTTGTGGGTAAGTGAATGGTCTTCCACGCAAGGTAATGATGATCTTAGCACAGATGCATTCTTGTCCTTGTGGTTGTCCAAAGATATTCTTGATGACGGCTCCGGCATGAAAACTATTAGAAAGAAAATCATCATATTCGCCATTAAGCTGGGTAAAGGTATAACTCTCCCTTTGGCTTCATTATTCCTAGGCTAGCTGTATGGTCACCTGAATTTTTTAGTGGAGGAGATGTATATTTCCAACGGGTACATGAAGGTGGATACATATGTGCATGTCGCCTTTATTCAGGCGTTTTTGTGGGAACACTTTAAGGATTACGCTCCCACTCCTACAACCTCAGTCCCCAGCTTGTATGGTGATTCAAGAATACTCCGTTGGCAGAACAAACGTCCAAAAGCTGGGGTGAGGCTTGTAGACTTGCTCGATAGTGTGAGTTCCATAGAATTTCGTCCTTGGGGACCGGTTCATCCTTCCGCCATCGTCCCTGTCATTGAGCTGCCGCCTGAGGGGAGAGACATGAGCCCTGAAGAAGTTGTTTTCCTATGGATCTGCATACCAGGATATGTTCCCTCTTTTTGTGATGACAGGCTAAGCATTATTCCGTATAATATTGATAAAGCCGCTCTCCAAATGGGTTTTGATCAAGGTGTCCCATTTCATCGTCTCGCAACGCCTTCAGAAGAACTTAAGTCATCATGCCTTGATGTTGATGTTTTCTCGCCGGAGCTGAAATTTCCTTTTCCTTCCCCGGGGAGAAAGCCGGTAGCTACTTCTGGTTACAAAGATTTTTGGAGGGGGCCATTACTGCTCTTTAAATCATTTGCTAGCGAAATGGTAGATAACCTTCATGATAAACCTCTTGATGACGTCTTGGCTGATCATAGGCGATTGAGACCCCTCCTAGGGAAACGCAGGGTTAACGCCACCGACTGCAATCTTAAGTCCAAGAAAAATAAGCAAGCATGTAGTCCAGTAATTCTTAACTCTTCCAATATGCAGATATTCCGAATTCTTTATGCTTAACTTTCAGTTTCGACTTCCATGAGCAGCTTTTACTAATCTTTGTTGGTGATCAGAGGATTCCTGAAGAAAATCCCTTTGCCGCACTGGCCCGAGTTTACAATGAGGAGCGTGGAGGCAACGGAAAGTCTAGAAATTTTCATGCTGAGAAGCCCGGTAATAATGACCTTCATGTAGAACAGTCTGGAAACACTGATCCTCATGCGGAGAAGTCTGGCAACATCGATCTTCATGTAGATGAGTCTGGTAACATTGATCCTATCATATACAAAGATGAAGATGGTGCAATCTCGATTGAAGAGAATGCCTTTCAGAGCGGTAATTTTAATGAGCTTGTAGATGAGGCCGTGTCAGCAATCCAGACCAGCACTTCAAGGAGTTTGGAATGGACATCTACTGCGATGGTTCCTTCTAAAGAGATATTGTCGCCAGTAGTCGTTCCTGGTGGTATGTTCGACCTTACATTTGATAATCCACGTCCTGATCATGTGTTGGTTGGAGGGTTCAGCGTGCCGGCCCATTTTGAGGAGTTGTACACCACAATATGGAATAAATATGGCCATATTGCTACCACCACGAAGCTGAAGAGTCGTCTTGCTTTGGTAAATCGCGTTAAGGAGGCCTTACCCTCTATTCGAGAGATGAGTGTCACAATTGGTCGTGATGTTTCTGAAGACGTGATGGAAGACTGGAAGTTCCACTTGGACGTGTTTGCGCAGTATGACTTCAATGCTCCTTGGTTCTTCAAAGGGTTTCATGCAATTCAGGAGATTCAGAAGAAGCAAGGTACGGTGCCTTCCACTGAATGCGTCGTTCGTCAGAAACAAAAGGTTGGTAGGTTGGCCAAGGAGTTTAAATCTCAGCAAGCCGTTCTCCGGAAGATGGAAGCCGCTCTTGCTCAGAAGAATGAGGTGTTGCTGAAATATTTTCCCTGAAGTATTCATGCCACCTACTTGTGTTTTCTCTTTAGATGCTTTTCGAGTGATTGTGAGGATTTACTTTCACACAGTTTGGTTTTAGGTTTTGAATTGATAGGTGATTGAATCTTGGACTGGTTTATTTACGACATGCTTTTATGAATGCATACATGTCATGTGAAATTGAAAACGCAGTGTGAAAGGGAAAGGTGAGGGGTGGTGAGATTGTATGGCGCTTGCTCATTGAGTATCATGTTCATATATATGGGACGCCAAGTCCCCAGTAGGATATATAATCATCTTACAGTAACATTTGATGGGACTTACTTGTCTTTCGAAATCCGTTCATGAGAATGAGTAATCCCGAATACCCTCTCCCCAAAGAGCGCGTGCTAATTTTTTGAGGGGAAATATTGCTTCTCTGAATTTATCTTTTCGTGGACAATGCGTTTCAATGCGTGGCACTCGCTAGTGGGGTGATGGAGAAATCTATGGTAATAGCAATACCTCGGGTTGGCTGTCTCTTGATCGGTGGGCGGACGCCGCACCGGCGGCAGTTGTACTTCTCCATCACGTACCCATATCTCTAACAACTCCACAATCTTCCTTATGGGAAACGGGAATCGTGGATCTTTTGAGTCTAAACTTTCCTGCGTCGGCGCGTGTTGTGGCTCTTCCCTTAGGTTTCGGTGTGAAGCACGCTTTGGAGATGGAATTGAGGCATTGTCATGCGTCACTGCATCTGCGGCCCTCTTGGTTGGGAGATTCTGCTGAAACATGGAGGATGCTGCGCTGGCGATGGCATTTTCATTGAGCTGGTGATCAGAAGGCTACAAGCTCCTATGATCATATGCTCTCTGATTGATTTCGCCTTCCTCCAGCGTTTCTTCTCCTGGATGAAGAGTCAGCACGGGTTGGGTATTATTCTGAGTCTTGGAAAGATCCTTGAGGTATAAATCTTCTAATAAGGCTTCGTATGCAGTTGATTCTATGTTTTCATCCGGCAAGCGTCGTAATTCTTCATGCTGATCGATCCGTCTCAAGATCCCGTTGCCAGGTGAAAGGTTTTGTTGGTCTCTGGGCTCTCTAGGGCCATGTGTTCTGCCAGTTCTTCTGAAAACCTGACCTCCAGAATTTCTTGCATCATTAGTGATACTTCCCGGGTAGATGCTTGCAGAGCCCTCATGTAATTGAGACGATATGTTGTGCAAGAGGCGGAAGGTTTCACTCTGCCTTCTGGCAATACCTACTTGATTTGCCAGGACGTCTTCAGCATCCTAGTCACATTTTCGATGACACTTGAATTATCCATGGTTTCTGAAGGATTCAACGAACGGGAGTACATCTCGGGATGAACTTCTGGGATTTGGTGAAGAGTGAATTGATAATCAAATCAAATCTAAGATCTGCCTCTCCAAAGTCGAATAAAAACTGGTAGCCTTTAAAGATTCGAATTATGCAACCGAGAGATTAACCTCCCACTGTGGTCGCCAATTATTTGTGGGAGAAAACTACTTCTGCCGGTTTAGGTAATTTTGGGTGTGTGTGGATGAGAAGTGAGTTTAAACCTTCAACAAATGTGCTGCACGATGAGCACTTTGATTCGAGAGATAATCTATGCAATTCTGGCCTAAACCGAAGACACGGTCGTTCCAGATTTGTTTCGGTCACATGTGAAGGATGTGAGGTTGATCTTAGGGAGAGAAGTAAAGAAGGTGTTGAGAGTATGAAGATGAAGGCTATTTGATGACTTGTTAATAGAAGGTTGAGCAGGCGAGCAAATGTTGTAGGCAGGCTCTGGGTGTTGAATACGATGGTATCAACACTTGGTGTTCTGTGTTGTTCGAAATTATGTCTTTGGAAATAGGGAGGAGAACCTATTTATACAAGTCAATAAGCCTTCATTACGTCTCTCGTGGGAAATTGGAGGAAGTGGAGTGATGGAGGAAGTGGAGTTGTGTGTTAGTGCCACACGGTTGCTTGCCCACTTCTCCTATCATCGCTAACCGCCCATGTTTCCCTCACACGATCTTGTGATGGCGTGTTGCACGCTGCATGCTGTAAATCGCCAGACCAATACCCCAGTTTGTATCCCCCAGTTGTGACGTGATTAATGTGTCGAGTGTGTGGATTGTGGGACCCACAGGAAATAGTGCAGGGTGAACCGTGAACTTGGTATAACATCGCATGCAGCCATTTTCAGGTGACCGTTTGGAGGCTGTATATACAAGCCATGCCTTGGTCGGTTACCCTGTGAAGAAGAGTGACAGATGGTGATCATGGTGATACCTTGTTTGCTGGTTGATTCATACCCTAAGTCATTCGTCCAAGCTTGCAAAGTTGGACAGACGAGATGGTTTGCAACCATACCTGTGATCGTTGGATGAGAGGCGCGCATGCTGCATCTTTCAACCCAAACGTTTGCATTCTAGGAGAGTTCCAATAGAGGAACCAATCAGCCCTGCATGGAGGCGGTACAATGGTGTTCACGCCCATGCCTACTTGACTCGCAAAGATTTAATCTGAGCCACTCGACTCAGGTGGCAAAGACGAGTAGTCGAGATTAGAACTTATGGAGGGGCCGTGACATGCCACCTTTGGGCGCGCGTACCAAGGAGCTTGACCACTTCCGGTCTTGGCCGATCAGCTAGGCGTGAAGTCGGGCCCACGACAGTCATGCTAACATGCTCGGTTCCTTCTAAGTCTCCATCTTTGCCTTTCGTCCAAGCCTGCGAAGATGGACGCTCGAGATGTTTCTGCGCCGCAAACCCTAATTAGGGTTTTGGACCGGCCACTTTGGGCGATCGGTTTTGGGTTGCGTGCGCCTCCTTTGGGGAGACCGACCATGTATGCAACATTTTGTGTCAATAGTGAGCATGTACATACTTGCTCTATGACCCTGGGAGCAGTATAAGCCATCCAACTATGCCTGCGAAGTCGGATGGTCGTGATCGTTTTGGATCTTCTCAACCTGCGTAAGGCATTAATATAGCCTTGTTTGGGCAATCATTTCTTGCACCACGGCTTTCCTATGAGGGAGTCGGTCATCTAAGTAGGAAGTAGGCCCGCCAATGGTGTACCATCACTTCACTACTTGTTTTAGGGTATAATCTAAGCCGTCCAACTATGCCTGCGAAGTTGGACTTTCACAATTAAAAGGAACCCTAGCCGTGCGTCATGCTCACTTTGAGCGCACATTTTGGAAGGACCAACTATAGTTGGCCTTGACCTTTCGGTCATGTATGAAGGTGGGTCCTCGGTAATCATGGTAGCATGCTCAGGACCCCATGAATCTATATCTACACCCTCCATCTATGCATGCGAAGTTGGACGGATGAGATATATTTCTGAGTTTGTTTTCAGCAAGTGAGACTAACATGGGTAGTCTTGCATGCGTTCGACGGGGCTAGTATAACCTGCCGTCAGGTAGCCTACGGGTGTTTGAATGTCGAACACAAGGATTTAATTAAATCATTCATAGTAATGCTGTATACCTACAGAAAACCATGATGGTTGCCACATGCTCCGTCGGGATGGTTGCCACATGCTCCGTTCTGGGTAGGTTTTAATTCTCAGGGATGGTTGCACATGCTCCAATGAATTAATATGGCGAGAAGTATTCATCGCCTGAAGGCTTTATCCTTTGCAGGACATCAGCTTACAAAAATTGGATTTTTCAATTTTACCCTTTAAATAGAAATCCACCATCAACACATTGATCCGACAAATTCCAAACCGCTTGGTCCAGATATGGCCGAATACTATAAGATGCCCCCGGTATGTTACCAAACAATACTTTTCACCTAGTTTTTAGAACGTTCTATGCGGATTGCTTGTAATGAACTTTATAATCTTCCATTGTTGTCCTAATGTAGGGAATTAAATCTCCAGAGGAAGCAATTGCTTGGGCAAAAGAGACGGATCTTAAGAACAAGTGTGTGTTGGTGAGGAATACCCAAGGTTCAAATAGCGGTTTGAGATGGTTTGCGAGAGAAGTGGGAAATACACGGCGAAGAATATCCATAAGAGAAAGGGTTATGTATATGAAAAGAAGACTAATAGGGTATACAAGACTCGTACGAGGAAGTATGAATGCCCCTTTAAGTTAGTATTCTATTTAAGAGACAAAGAAAAGGATTGGGATTGTACGGTGTGGTTTGGCCAACATAACCACCTGGATCCGAAATATTTTAATGGTCACTCCATAGTTGCAAAGCTAAAACCTCATGAATTCGAGGATGTAAAGATAATGACCAAGGCATGTATCAAACCAAGAGTGATTATCAGAACCTTCAAGGAAAAGGATGATCAGAACGTTTCTTCTCTAAGTACAATTTATAGCACACAAGCAACCATTAGAAGGGTGGAATGGGAAGGGAGGACCGTTATGCAAGAATTTGAGAAGCTAGTTTGGGATCAAAATTACACGCGCATCATTAAAAGAGGACCGGACGAAAAGCCCCTTCAAATATTCATTGCGCATCATTTGCTTTCACAATTGGCTCATACATGATGTGGTGTTCTTTTGATGGATTGCACATACAAGACAAACAAATACAACATGCCGTTGTTCAACATCGTGGGGAAAACATCGGACAAGGTAACATTCACATTGGCTTGGTGTTTAATGGAAAACGAGAGGGATTACAATTATTATTGGGCATTACGACAATTGAAATTATTGTTCCCGGAAAATCAATTTCGGAGGGTCATCGTAACCGATCAAGATGAGGCACTAATGGGTGCTATATCTAATGTATTTCCGGATACACAAAATTTCCTATGTACGTATCATATAGGTCAAAATGTGACAAAACATTGTCATGCTTTATTTGAACCCTCTAAGGCGGATATTAAGAAGAGAATGATTGCTCAACTAGAGGAAGATGTTCGCAAGAAGAAAATATCACCCGAAATAGAAGAAGATGAAAGAGCAAAGATTAAAGAGCGAGTGGACAAAGAACACGATGAAAATCATAAAAAATGGTTGGAATTTCTAAAGGATTGGGAAAAAGTTTATTGGTCACTTACCGAGGATATATATGAAAAGAGATTGAATATGTTTAATGCTAAATATAAGGAAGTGTATCCAAGCGCCGTCTCATATTGTCGGGATAAATTGTTGGATAAGTACAAGGAAAAATTTGTGCGCGCATGGACAAACCGGTATAGGCACTTCAAAACTGAAGCAAATAGTGCAGTGGAATCCGCTTATGGTAGATTTAAAGATCTCATTCAGTCCGGGCAAGGCAACGTGGTGACGATCACCGAGGCAATGGATCAAAACTTCAAGGCTGATATCGATCGGATCAAGAAGGCTTTTCAGAAAAGCTTAATGGAAAGGATGACTCAATTTCTTCAATATACTACGTTTCTCCAAGGAATAGAGTTCAACGTCTCTCAATGGGCAATAAAACATATGATGAGAGAAATGGCATATGAGAAAAATTATGGAAAACCAGGTGATGTGTGTATTTGTCCGGACATGTCTTCATTAGGGCTTCCGTGTCGTCATATGCTCCCGGACAATCCCCATGGGATACAAGTGAAGGAAAGGAATTCTACGAAGCTTACTCACGTGGCAACTCGGCTAGCCGACAAGTATTTTTGAGCCAACTAAGGCTTCTATCTCGCCCATGGATCAAACCAAGTGAAGATCCAGGAAAGGGAGATCTGATAGGTAGACCACAAACTAAAGCTTCAAGGAGAAAACAAAGGAAAGAATTTAAAGAAATGACTATACGTGAAGAAGAACTCGCGTCAACCAAGTTACGAGATCTATCCGCAAGTAAGATTTCGGAACTCCGATTCGCGAAAGATCTGGTTACAATTAAAAGGGGTAGACCGAGGAAGGAACCGTTAACAAGTCAACAACAAGCTTCGGTTTCTGTATCCACACCAAAAACTGATGGATCGGAGGGTCCAAAGAAAAGGGGTAGGCCACCGAAGGTACCAACATTGAGCTTGGAAGAACAACAAGTTGAGAATTCCGAAGCCACACCCGTAGTCGATGTATCGGATGTTCGAAAGAAAATGGGTAGGCCGCCAAATATACCAACATTGAGCTTGCAAGAACAACAAGTTGAGCATTCCGAAGCCACATCCGTAGTCGATGTATTTGATGTTCCAAAGAAAAGGGGTAGGCCGCCAAATGTACCAACATTGAGCTTGCAAGAACAACAAGCTTCGGTTTCAGTATCCACACCAAAAAATGATGGATCGGAGGGTCCAAAGAAAAGGGGTAGGCCATCGAAGGTACCAACATTGAGTTTGCAAGAACAACAAGTTGAGAATTCCGAAGCCACACCAGTAGTGGTGTATTGGAAGTTCCAAATAAAAGGGGTAGGCCGCCAAATGTACCAACCTTGAGCTTGCAAGAACAACAAGGTGAGCATTCTGAAGCCACACCAGTAGTAGATGTATTGTAAGTTCCAAAGAAAAGGGGTAGGGGTAGGCCAAGGAAGAATATTCTCCCGTCTAATACCAAAGACATTTGGAGTGTAGGGATTGCAGAGGATGGTTTGGATATAATTAAGCTAAAAGTTGGTAATATCACCATGTATAAGGATTCGCAAACGGGTAGGACTTTTAGACACTACCATACGAAGATAGAGTCTTATATACACCAACTTCCTGAGGCTATTCGTGAGTTTATTGTATATACGGATGATGTTGATGGAGATGGAAATTGTGGCTATCATGCTGTGATAGAACAATTAGGAATCTTTGACACGGTGTTTAGTAGAGGTATGACACCATGCAAATATGCTAGAACGAGGATGGTCGAACAACTTGTGAACAAGAAGAGCTTTTATGAGCAATTGGTTGGTGAAGGAGAGAGGTTTGATGATATGTATGCTCGAGTATTAGGGCCCGACCACGAGATGAAGTTTCTTCCTTCTGAATATTGGATGAGAATTCCGCTTTGTGGGCATCTAGTGGCGGATACATTTAGATGTATTGTTCATTATTTTAGCCCCACCATAGTCACAACATTTACACCAAAGTGGTAAAAATGCGAAGGATCCCTTAAGAAGAGAAGAGTTGTTTTGGCGTTCGTGAACGGCAATCATTTTGTTATTCCAAAACTCAAGGACAATTGTCCATTGCCACCTGTTTGTGGGATGATTAAAAACAAGGACCTAGATCCAAATATCTGGAAAGGATGGATGGCATTGTATGAGGAGAATAACCAATTATGGTATGCGTTGGCCTTATCAAAGAAACCTCTTGAAGAGGAGGAGAGGAAACTCCATACGTGTGGAAGCAATGATGAGTAATTTGGATATATGTGGTTCCGACATACACAACCTTTTGTTTTTTTGAAAGTTTGAATTGTAATCATTAAACCATATGATATGTACGTGTCGGCATGATTTAATTCAAACTTCGCAATGCCGGAATTTATACCTGTTTAGAAATACTTTTCTCTTTTATGCCGAAAAATAACCATTACTACACAGAGATATTAGTTTATCTTCCGGCATTAATAATAACTTTAGGCGAATGCCGGAACCATAAAAGATCAATTTTTCGTAAGGGAACGATAGAGTACCGGCACCAAATTAAAAAACCTATCAACGCCAGAATTAAAAATATATTTATTCTTGAAAGATAACAGATTTCTGGCATGGTTTGTACAATTTATACCATGCCGGTTTTAAAAAAGAAATTAAATTCACATCTCAAAAACGAATGAAATCCACTTAAACATAAAAACATAAGGAAAGATTAGATTGTTTATCAATCAATATGTAAAGTTAAGATGTACCCAATTGAAAACAAAGATTTAAAAGTTTAGCAAGACACACACGTAAACATAAAACGATAGTAGATTGTTCAAACATATCTAACATTATAAAATAAACATTAACCAACATCTTAGATCACTCGGTCCTTGGATTCTTGTGCACCCTATTTTTCTTTGGAGTCCACAAGTCCTTTGTATCTGGATCTTCAATTTTGTCTATCTTCTCATCAATTGTATTCATTTCTTCCGGGGGTCAGCACCTCTCCTTTCTTGATCTTGCATTTAAGCCAGTTTCCAAATTTTGCTAGGCGCGAACGCTGTTGTTATATATTTCCATTAGTACGTTATTTTTTATAGGTTTATAGGTAAACATTCAAAAGATAGGAAGTGAACCAGAATTACGTACCATCAAAAGGAGGTTCTTGCGAAGTACGGGTAAAGTAGGTTCTTCAATATTTTCCCCTTGTGGAGGCACTTCATCGCTGGCTGGGCGTACAACATAAGTATGTGAGTACCTCAAATGACCTCTGAGGAACCCTGTTTCAGATTCATAACCGTTTTCTGCAAATTCCCAACCAGCCCTATCTAGTTGTTGTTCTTCCCTTTCATTCCAATGTGCAACTACAGGTGTTGGTTTGTAAACCACCTGCGTATGTTGTTCACCTGATACGCATTGAGGTAAGACATGAGATAATTTGGCATCAGATTCACCCTTTAGTCTTTTCTATTTGTACCCAAGTTGGCGCATCACACGGAGAGGGTTATGCATAACAAATCCTTTTGGATGAAACAATGGTCCGTTGTAAAACGCTACATTGTCATGCCTTGGAATGTGAACTCCTCTATCGTTCTTATATGGGTCAAACACAACATCTTGGACATCGATAGTGTCCAAATCCTCCCTCATGGTGAGTAACCGAGTTCTGTTATTGGGCTTTGGTTTATTGTCGAAAACGTATTTCTTGGCTATAGGAGTCCGGGGATCCAAACCATATGTTGACGACTCCAAATATTTGTACTCATTGAACAATGTTGGGAAGTGTTCATAAGCCCACACCTACGAAAATGAAAGATCGTTCAAATGAAATCTAAGTATAAAAAAAAAAAATTGGGAAACAAAATAACTAGTTCACAATACCTGTAATACAGTGAAATTCCCATTAAATTAACGTCAAGTCGCCTTAGAATATCTACGCATCTCTGCCAAAAAATGTGCCAAGAAGGCAGTGCCCCATGAGTACTCATGAACATCCTCCAAAGGATCCAAGTATTGTAAGTTGTTCATATGCACCAAGTTACCATTAGAGTCAGGGAATATTGCGATGCCCAATAGGAACAACAGATAAGCTGCGCTAGTTTGCTGAATTTGTTAGGCATTCAATTCCTTGCCCATCGTATCTCCAAACAACTCTTTGATCTTAAGGACTTTAATAGTCTTTGTCATGGTTTTCTTTTTCACGTACATATTTGTTTTTGTCATTTCCTCATCCCAACCAAACAAATTTTTAGTCAGATAATATATCTTGGACCATTCTAGGCTCTTACCGTCGTCATCTTTGTTAACGGCTTTTTCTCGGATCTCTAGACCCAATATTATTTGTACATCTTCAGGCATAATGGTCATCTCTCTTAAAGGAAAATGCATGGTATCAGTCGAAGCATAAAACCTCTCCAAGAATCAATTTGCCGTCACTTGATCAGTGGAAACGTAGTATTCTACCGCGGGATACAACTCAGATGCTCTTACTGCCGCTTGAACCTCCGGACACTCCATTTCCAAATCCCATGTATCCATTTATTGATGACGGCAAACACGGAAGGCATTCTTGTGGTCCTATAAAAACACACCAAACAAATTTCAATTCACCTGATCATATATAAACAATATAATAACAAGATGCATAACTCTTACATAAGTTGAATAGATCCAACGAGCCCAAGAGTCCTTGTAGTCAAATAAAAGTTTGGGATCTCTTGGCTGACCCCAGTGTTTGCCATCACTGCGTTCTAGAATTATGTCATTTTTTTTAGGGAGGTGCTTTGGTGCTTTGTCATCGACTTCAACTCCGGTTTTTCCTAAGCCCTGTGTGGATGAGCCACCTGCTGCATCAGGAGGTACATAATTCTCCCATTGAGAAGCATCATCGCTGCTTGCGTCTCCCTCATCCCGGGGATTGTCCCGGATCGTGAGCTTACGACGTTCCGGATCATATCTACCACGTCGACATCGAGAAGACTTAGGTTTTTCTTCATCAACAGCTTTTTCCTTTCCTTTCTTATTTTTAGGAGCTGTTGACCTAATAACAAAATGAGTTTAAAAAAAAAATACTCCGGCATTGTATACTAAACGACTTCCATGCCGGTGTAAAAATTCCGGAATTAACTGTAAATGAAATATGAAACCGGTATTACGAGAATGGTCTACAGAGAATTTTAAAACATAGGAAACTAATACCGACATGGTAAGTATAATAAATTGTATGCCGGAACTAATCCCGGCATTGTATACTAAATCAGTTAAATGCCGGTTAATACTTCCGGTGTGTTAAATAAATTAAATATCATGCCGGTAGAAATAAGGAAATAATTACCGACATAGTCGATATAATAAAGAACATGCCGGATATTTTTCCCGACATCATATACTAAATGAGTTCTATGCCGGATTAACACTTCCGGGGTGTTATTTAAATGTGATATTATGCCGGTATTAAGATAATTGGCTACAGAGAATTAAAACAAATACCGACATGGTCGATGAACAAAACGAGTATGCCGGATATGTTTCCCGGCGTTATATACTAAATGCGTTTTATGCCGGAATTGTGTTCATTAAGCTATCAAATAAACCCTAAGAATGGTTCAATAAACATAGACATCACTTACCTCATCATCTTTGTTATTTCCTCATCATCACTTATATCTTGTTCAATAAATGCTTTTGATTTCGATTTATCAGGATGTTTGAGAGGACCCATTCTTCTTTGGGTTTTGATTTCGAATGAGTTTGGTTTGGAAGATGAAACCAAATAATGGAGTTTCTACAAGTTCTCTTGGAATTGCTAAGTGATAAGAAAAAAAATTGGAAGAGGGAACCGTTCCAATTTTATTAGTAATGGAGTTTGTAACCGTGAAAAAGGAAGATGGAACCGTTTCCAAGTTCTCTTGTATTGTTTGTAACGAAATTGGGAAGTTTAGATTTTGAAAACTGAAATGGGGTGTTGGGGATTGACCAGTATTTTGCAGTTTTGTATTTGGAAACTGAAATGGGGTGTCTCATTATCTTTGTGGAAGACAAGAATTTAGGTTTTTTATGTTATTTGATTTTTAGTGGTTGTTTGTGTTTGAAATCATGAAGTTGACGAATTGGGTTACCAATGTTGTTGACAAAGTGGTCAGTTGAGGAAGTTTGTGGCGGTTACAATGGGGGATAATTGGTGCGATAGTTACAAAGGTAAAAAATCTCAGAATTCCGGCACCACCCACATGTTACATTGTACGCCGGAACACTGACTTGCTACACTAAAAGCCGAAACACTATCTTGAAAGTCAATTTTAAGCAAACAAACCGACCTAAACAACATTGAACACATAAACAACACATAAAATGAAACATCAACAAATGGACAATTGCAACTAACATCAGTTCTCGGAACGAGATTCAAGAAACAAAGCATCTTCAAAATGCCCAAAAGGCCTTTTGAACAAATTCAAATAGGCCTCCTGAGCTTCATACCTATTACCTCTATATCTTGCAAGAAACTCGTTGTATTTGCGACATAATTTGATGAGTGCAGTTATTCTATAGCGTATAACAAGATCTCTGCATTCTAGACCCGAAAAAAAAAATGAAGTCCGGTGAACTTCTGGCAAATCCGATACTATGTAGTAGTTTTTAATCCACTGCGTATCTTCTTCAACATCCGCTTCTATCTTAGATTGTTTTTGATGTTTACTCGCTTCCTCAACATCCGCTTCAATCTTAGTTAGTTTTTCACGATAATGTTTAAGCATTGCTTCCTCTTTTTCTTCTCTTTTCCTCTTAACTATCTCTTCTTCCATTGCGGCAATTGACTTGGTGGTTTCTTCCTTCCTTCTTAGTTTTTCCAGTATTGTGTCGACTGAGTTGGTGGTGGTTGATGATTGATTTCCTATCGAAGTGCATAATATGTTCCTCGTACGTTTTTATTTTTCTAGGGAATTGATGAACTTGAACTTGGTAATTGGTGATTGATAATCCATTAGAGAGATGTCTTGGACCTAACGTTGTTTTTTTGTATTTTCGGAGGTATCAAGTGCAATAGGTGTAGCCATTTGTTTAAATAGATGAGCACATAACGGCTCTATTCCACTTTTTTATTCCGGCATTAACTGTAATTTATATACCACGTCAGCTAACTCTTGCATTTTAGTATATCATAAAAAGGAATGCCGGGAGTGATTACAGGTTTAGTATATTATAAGACGAGAATGCCGGTATATAATAATTTCTTTACATAAATTTAACAAAACTTATACCGGCATGATATTGAAAAAATAGTTAAATGCCGGTTTCCATGTCCGGCACTCAATCTAAATTAACGAGGACGCCGGCATTTGTTAAATTCAAAATAAAACGGCTATTTAAAAAAAAAAAAAAAGACCGTTGGGGATTCATTTCTATATAATACCCCACATTCCTTTGGAAAAATCTACACAAACCATGCACCAAATAACAAAAATCATTCTCTCAAGATACCAAGCACGGTTAAAGCTTTAGAAGGGATGGGGGATTCATCATCTAACTCTATTTGCAAAGTAAGTTGATTTATTAACAATATAATGTTCAATACTATGACGCATAACTAATATAATTTTCTATTACAGAGTCATCATTTCAAGTGTCAAATTTGCAAGTCACCTTTTCATCTAGCCATGGATTGTCCTTTTATTTATTCAAAATTTAGAAGCTGTGATGGCACACGCCGGTTTTGGATTGCAAAAACTGATGATGCTGAAAATGGAAGAATGTTTCTAAGATGTTTGAATCACCCAAAGTGCGATGAGTTTCAATGGTTTGACACAGATGTTGAACTAGAAGAGTCAAGAGAAAACCATAAAGGACAATGCAAGCCTATTGATAGGTGCTATATGAAGGGAAAGGAATGTTTTGAAAGAGAATATGAACCAATTAAGATGGTTCTTGACACCGAAATTCCAGACGATGTCTTCGAAGATATTCGCGAAAGATTCAAAGGCTCCGCAATTATTGAAAAGGGATGGAAATAGATTGTGATATCCAACCAAATTTAATCCATTCCATGTCGTTTAGTATGTTTTAATTTAATTTTCTAATCCAATGTAATAGATTACTTAGGGATGAATTAAGAAAGCGTTTGTGAAAAACTATTACAACAGAATTCCGGCATTCAATCAATCAAGATTAGAGTACCGGTTTTGTAACCAAAATGAAACTTAAAAAAAATACAATTCCGGCATGCAATTAGAAAACGCATTTACGCCGGTATTTAGAGTATATCTATACAGGAACATGGAATTTTTAATTTTCCAATTCCGGTATAGTTTGGTAGAACTATTTGTATGCCGGTACTAGTTTGTAAATTTAAATTTAAACATGTTCAACCAAACAAAAACAAACTGGATCGTGCTTAAATGTTCTTAACCCACGAATCATAAACCAAAAGCAAAACCAAGACGTAAAAACTAAAGAGCTAATCACTCGGTCCTTTGCTTCTTTTGGGCAAATATATTCCTCGTTTCCCCGAACAAAACTCTTGAACTATGGTCGGTTTCTTCAATTTTATCAAGATTTTCCACGACTTCCTTCATCTCTTCAAGGGATAGCACCTCTCCTCCCGAGTACTTGCAACCTAACATCTTCTTCAACTTGCCAAGACGAAGCCGCTAGATTCATACATACAACACATAATTAGTATATATATGCTAATATAAAATTACATGTACATTAAACGAGTAAGCAGTTAACAATACTTACTAGCAATCCAACAGACTTATCAAGTTGGCTCATCGTAGGTGGTGCTGCTATAGGAGTTGGAACGAGAGGGTTTTTCTGGGGTGGAACTTGGACATCTTCAGGACGCACAACAAGTGGATGGGACCATTCCAAGTAATCATCAATATAGGATGGGTCAGCTTCATCACCATTGTTCGAAACCTCCCAATTAGTAGTATCCACCAAACGACGTGGTTCCCTATCCCTCCAGTGTGTTGTTTCAGGAGTTGGATCATACTCTACCCTAAACTTTGTGGAACTTGACATGCAACGAGTTAAATCAAGAAGTTACCTTTCAGTAGAAGCTGTCATATAACAAGGTAATTGCTTGAATCCAATTTTCCGCATCACACGTCGAGGATCAGCCATAACGTATCCCTTTGGATGGAACAAAGGACCTTGGTATTTTGAAACGTTATAAAACCAAGTGTATTGACGATTATCTCTAGCCTCCTTGTAGGGGTCGAACACAACATCCTTGGTAGTCATCGCGTCAAGAGCCAATCTCATTTTTATCAGTCGACCATTGTTACCGGGCTTCGGATGGGCGTTGAACTCGTATGTCTTTGCTCTAGGCTCCTGGGGTTAACATCGGGATTAAACTTCAAAAAGGGGTGGTCCTTGAACAATTTTGGGAAATGTTCATAAGCCCACACCTATACAAATTTTAAATTATACATATAAAAGTCAGTAAATTTTGTTTCTAAATACATAACAAGGATACACGTGAAAAATATAAATAAGAACATAAGTTTAAAAACAAAAGTACCTGGAGTAGAGTGAAATTCCCGACGAATTGGTTTGTAACCGTCTTAGAGGACCTTCTCATCTCCGTCATCAAATGTGACATTGCAACGGTGCCCCATGAATAGGTAAATACCTCATCCAACGGATCCAAGTACTGAAGGAAATTTGCACTAACCCTGTTTATACTAGTGTCAGGGAATACCCGAGTGCCCAAGATATATAACAGGTATGCGGCGGCCGTATAAAGAATCTGTGCAGGGTCCCATACATCCTCCACACTTCTTTTCTTTGTGTTTGCAAACTTCTTCTTAAGCAGGGTCAGTTTGAATATCTTTGTCCTACTAACCTTTGATACATAGAAGCTTTCCACAGACTCTTTGTAGTCCCAACCAAACAACTTGTTAGTAAGCTCGTGCAACTTCGTCCATTCTAGCTCAAAGTCACCTCGTTCTGCAATTGATTTGCCGATAACGTTCAAGCCTAGAATGTTCTGAGCATCATCAGGGATCAAGGTCATTTCTCCAAACGGGAAGTGCATTGTATCAGTTTCACCATGATACCTTTCGACGAAGGAATTGACGGTTACAATATCGGGCTTCACATAATTTTTAACTAAAGGATATAGACCAGATTCCTTTACTATTGCTTGGACATCATCGTGCTCTAGAGACAAATCCCAATCAGCCGCGGCTTGGTTTCGGAAAACACGCACAGCCTTATTATGATCCTACAATTAGGAGATAATGATTAAGAGATTTTAAGAGATTTTGCATAAATACAGTACATATGCACGAAAGAGAAATTCTTACATAGGTCTGATATATAGTACGAGCCCATGAGTGCTTGTATCCAAATAGATGGCTCGGAACAAGTGAAGCCGCGCCCCAAATTTGACCACGTTCAAGGTCGGGTATCATGTCATCAACATGAGGAAGGTGTTCACCTTTAACTTTTGCTTTGCGTTTTCCTTTCCCCTTGCCTTGTGTTGGTTGTTGACTTGGACCATCTTGTTCAACTACTCCTTGGCTTTGGTTTGCTAATTGAGTTGGATCAATATCATTGTCTTCGTCCTCACTTTCCTCTTCATCTTGCTCATATTTCTCGTTTTCCTCCTCAACAGCTGCAGTAGGTTCACGGATTACAAGAATACTACGATCACGACCACTCTCCCAAATATCCCCTCTTGTCTCAAAACCCAAACGCTTTTTGTTATTCCCTCGAGGAGGCAGAGACTTAGGAGTATCAAGACCATCCTTCCTTTTTTTCTTAGTCGCAGCAACTTTAGCTTTTCCTTTGTTTGCCTCCTTTGCTTTGGCCTCCTTGGCTTTAGATCTATTTCAAAAGAAGCACGAAATTAATACCACTTACTTTTATTTTTAATACCGGCATACAAACCATGCCGTGAGCTAGTTTCGGCATGTACATATAATAACATTTCATGCCGAGTTTACATGCCGGCATACAAAACTAAACGTTCAACATGCCGGTATACTTCAGAAATTATCCTGGATAAATTAACACCACTACCGGCATCTACATATAATAAACATTTATGCCGGAATAAAGTACCGGCATACAAAACTAAACGGCGAAAATGCTGGAAGAAATTCTAAAATTCCTGGATACCAAAACAAGAGTTCCGGTATGACTTCTAAAATTCAATTTATGCTGGTACAACTCACTAAACAATGGTTCTCTGTATATTAGAAGTTTACTACCGGCGTGGTATTCAACCTAGATTGAGTGCCGGTACCAATTTACGGTGTGGTATTCATACTAAATCTTCTGCCGGGATATCTACCAGCGTGGTATTTATCCTAGATTGCATGCCGGTTTCAACTACCGGTGCGGTATTCATACTAAATTAAATGCCGGAACTGCTGAAACTGAAAATTTGCAGTTAGGTTTTTGCGATTTTGACCTAAACCCATAGCTACAAATCGAGTGAAACACTAATTAAACAGTTCAAAATGACTAACCTTCTCACAGAAGCCATCTTAGCTAGTAGTTTATCATCCGATAACTCTGCTTCTTTGTCTTCCTCCTCTTGAGCAATCAAATCAAGTTTTTTTTTCAATCTCTGTTGAGCAATCGTTCTTGGGTTCGATTGACTTGGATTCGCTTGACTTGGGTTCTATTTGGAAGTTGTTTACTTCCGTGGAGGTATGGTTATGATTCGGGTAGGTTAATCGACGAAGAAATTTTTGACTTAACGATTAATCGTCGATGAAGAAGATGAAAAAAAATTCGGAACCCTAACCCTCACACGACTATGCCGGTATAGAAATGGGGGATACTTGATTTTGTGTTTGGTTTTGATTTTAAGTTTTTAATTTTTTGGGGAGGGTAAAACAGTCTTTGCATAAGTTTTTTTAATTAATCTAAGGGTGTTTTAGTATTTTCATACCCAAACAACACCCCTTAGAAGATACCCAAGGTTGGGGGAAGTAATTCATATCCCCCAATTGCGCGTTTTTATTAATATACAAAGTTTTAACTGTATATGGCTAAGAAACAAAAGTCGTATATGCACTATGCAGTGTCCCAAACTGCTTATCATGCCAACTCAATTTTTTCTTTTTTCAAAAGTTTTTGAATGATTATTTTTAACATTTACAATTTCTAATCATAGGTTTATAATTTTATGTTTATGGAATCTCTATCTTAATCTTACTGCTTTACCTATTCTGCATTCTTCATATTTACATTTCTACTTACTTTCTTGGCTTTAATGGACTTTTAAACTTCTGTTGATTCCCCTTATATGTGATTGTTTTCTGATTTTTATCTAATAGCTTTTGCCACTTTTGTTGTTGTGATCATAGCTTTTGATGAGTATTTAATCAAGCTTTTGCTTAGGGGCTCAATCATGATTGGAATCATCGCTTTTGCTGATGGTGCTGTGTTGAAGAAATCTTGGATCAGATTTAACTCATTATAATTAGGCAGTAACTCATCCCTCCTTCCATACTTTTCGAAAAAATTCAAAATCCAAAGAGTCAAATGTGCGCAATTATTCTGTTACCTTAATTTTTTGTTTTCCTTCACTGTTGCCAGCTTTCAACCTTCCATATCTAGAAAAGATTCCCAATATCTCAATTTCCTTTCTTATCGGCCTAAATATACTCTGCAATTTCATAAAAATATTGATCATATCCAATTATACATCAGTAACAACATTATTGGCTATTCTTGTAACCCTAGACTTTACACTAAAATCTTTTATAAAGTTCATTTCGGTGAGAGTTATTATTCTACCTGTGCAAACTATTCTCATCAAGTTTATCACTTTATGGAGGAGCCGCAATCTAGTCAAGTTATGGATTTAGTCAACAAGTTCAATAAAGCTACACTGGATTTGGGTGATGTGAATGAACTGAGGTTATCAAACACGATAATAAGGAAGAAGAAGATAAAGAAGAATGGGAAGCAAGCGCGATTGCCAAAGTTATTATTGAGGGTCGAATGAATTATGATTTGGTAGAAAAAGGCATTACCTTTACTTGGCATTTTCTCACCTTAGAGGACCTAAGAATCATAGAGGTGGAACCGAATTTTTTCATATTCAAGTTCAACCAATGGGATCTGCTCAACAAAGTTATTGATGAACATCCTTGGAGCATTAACAGGTACCTCCTGGTGGTTCATGATTATATTCCGGGAATGGTTTACACAGGAAAACATTGGGTATTAACATTTTTGGATCCAGCTCAAATACCTACTTCCATAACACATGAATGTCACTTCTGTTACTAAAATTTGGCAAGTAATAGGTGGAGTTGTAGCTATAGAGCCAAAATATGCAATTCCTATGGGTGGAATTACTGTGAAAGTTTGTGTTAATGTGGATCTTTCTATGCCTATGAGAAGAGGAATGAAATGCTTTACCAATGCAGGTGTTACCAAGTGGCAACAATACTTCTTTGAGAGACAACCTAGGAACATATGCACTGAGTTCTACATTGTGAATCATTCAAAAGATGTTTATAAGGATGCTGCAATTTTTCTGAAGAAAGCTCAAGAGAAGCCTTACTTTGTTGGAAAAATTAGTAACATTCGTAAAAATATCTCAATTATATCTGACCCTAAGGAATCTTCCCCTGCCAAAGCTTCTGAAATTAAAAAGGATCAGAAAAAATTTGTCAAATAAAAAGTGTTCATCCCACCTAAATATGGTGACGTTATTAATCTAAATTCTTTACTCAAAGGTGAAGAGATTTTATCTGAAGAAGACAGTCAACTAGGAAAATGTCAAAGAAACGGTGAAGTTGTTTCTACTGTTTCTCCTGCTTCTGAGATTTCCTCACACAGTGACATTGTGATTCCAATCTCTGCCCCTACAACTACTCAATTGATCACTACTGGGAAGAGTCAGATTACCCAATCACACAAGGGGGATCAGGTTTCTCACTTTCTTATCACTTTTAGTTTTCTTATACTTATTTTGCAATTTTGTTTTCTTTTCTTTCGTAAGCATTTGAATTTTCTACCTGCATTTAATTACTTCCCTTAGTCATTAATTAGTAACCCTAATTGCATTAAATTTTTCCGTGCAATCTCTTTAGTTAATAAGTTTTCATGCATATATTGTTTTAGGTTTTTTATGCACATTATTACTTTAATCTACATTATTCAGTTAACAAATTCTCTTCCCAACATGAAAGTTGTTTCCTGGAATGTACAAGGACTCAACACTCCTACTACTAGAGATCATATTAGGGACTTAATTAGATCACAAGACCCTGATATCATCTTTTTATGCGAAACTAAAATCCATGAAGATAAGATGAAAATGTTGTTAGATCCACTTAAATTTCCTAATATGAAATTTCTGCAACCCATTGGCTTGTCTGGGGATTTATCCCTTTTATGGAAGAATGGTTTTATTTGTGATGTAATCAGCTGTGCAGATAACATGATTCATGATGCAGTTCAATGCGATCCTAGTCAACCTGAATTATTATTATCCTGTATGTATGGATACTGTGATTATTCTAAGAAGAAAAATCAATGGGATTTTATCAAAAACATTGGACTCAACATTTCTCAACCCTGGGTTCTTCTTGGTGATCTTAATTTCCATGTTCAAGATTCTTCTTCATCAGCCTCTTCTTCAGGTGATGGTTTTGTTAATTCTATCATTCAAGAAGTTTTAATTGCAAGATTTGGGTTTTATAGGCAGAGAACATACTTGGTCAAATAATAACTTGGGAACTTGGAAAAAGAGATCAAGACTAGATATGGATTTCACTAATGATGCTTGAAGTTTACACTTTCAAGACTCTAAACTTCTTCATTTAACTCAAAATGGAAGTGATCACTGCCCTATGATGTTAGTGACTAATTACTCTCAGCCAAAACTTTGGAAGCCTTTTAAATTCTTTCAAACTTGGCTTGAAGATAGAAATTACGCAGCTGAAATTGCTAAGGCTTGGGAAAAATCAGTTCAAGGCTCTCCAGGTTACAAGCTCATCAAAAGACTTCAGTTCACCAGGATTACTTTATCCAAATGGAACAAAACTCATTTTGGAAAAATTGATTAGAATGTAAATAATCTCCAACAAAAGCTATCTGCAATACAAGCTATGTCTTTTTCTCCAGACAATACTTCAAAAGCTTTAGAAATCAGTCAATAGTTGGATAAGTGGCACAAGATACAACATGAGTTTTACAGGAAAAAGTCTAGGGACAATTTTGTAAAAGATATGGATTACAATACCAAGTATTTCCATACTTTAACAAAAAGGAAGAGAGGTAGAAATAACATTGATTCTTTAAAATCAGATGATGGAACTTGGTTACAATCCATAGATGATATTTCTAATTTGCTTACTCAGAATTTTAAGAATATAAGTACTTCTCAAAATACTACAATTGAAGAACAATATTATGCTCATATTCCTACTCAGCATCAGTTGGAGGCAATCTACTTCTATTGCCTCCAACTGATGAAGAAATTCATAAAGTTCTCAAAATCATGGAGAGTTGGTCTACACCAGGGCCTGAAGGATTTCAAGCTGGCTTTCATGAGTCATAAAGGATTATAGTTGGTAGTGATGTTTGTGATATGGTGAAGAATTTTTTTGTAACTAAGTTTCTTCCCAAACAGCTCAGCAAAACATACATCTCTTTAATTCCCAAGAAGAGCAATCCTTGCACTCCTTCTGACTTCAGACCTATTGGACTTTTCAATATATCTTACAAAATCATTTCTAAGATCCTAGTATCCAGAATGAAGCCATTAATGGAAAGAATCATCTCCCATATCAGGATGTTTATGTTTCAGGAAGGATTATTAATGATAACACCATTATTTCTCATGAAGTAGTTCATTCTATGAAAAGAAAAGAAGGTGAAGGAGGTTGGATAGCTTTAAAACTTGACATATCAAAGGAGTTTGACAAGTTAAAATGGTCTTTTCTTCTCAAGGTACTTCAGAGTTTTGGGTTTTCTGAAGATTGGTGTCATCTTATCAAGGAATGCATAAGTACTACTTATTTATCTGTTATGCTTAATGGCTCTCCATGTGAAGAATTCTCTCATACTAGAGGAATTATATAAGGATACCCTCTCTCTCCTTATCTTTTCATCATTGCAATGGAATGGTTCTCTAGAACTCTTTTAGAAGCTCATAATTCAAAAAAAATCAAAGGAATATCAATTCCAAGAGGAGAACCACCCTTAAATCATCTACTTTTTGCAGATGACTGTCTCATTTTCACTCAAACAAATTTAACCAGTGTGAATAATATCCTTCAAGTTTTGCAGGACTTTAGTTCACAATCTGTTCAGGTCATAAACTTTGACAAATCTTCGGTTCTTTATAGTAACAACATGAATCCTTCTGTTTGTAATACTCTCAATAATATTTTGGGAGTTTAAAGTCCTTCTGTTCTTTATAGTAACAACATGAATCCTTCTGTTTGTAAGTCTAAAGTGAGAGCTTTTAAGGATATTCAAGTTTCCTTTGAAAGAAGACTTGGAAATTGGAAAGGAATTAATCTACATCAGGCTGGAAGCACTACAATAGTTAAGGCAGTGCTTAATGTTGTTCCCATGTACCAGATGAGTACATTAAAGATTCCTAAAACTCTTCTCAAGAAACTTGATACTTTACAAAGGAAATTTTGGTGGGGTTACAAATCTAATAGAGGGTTAAATTTAATAGGCTGGCATAACTTGAGTATTTCCAAGGATCTAGGAGGATTAGCTTTCAGGGATCTGGAGATGTTAAACCATGCACTTCTCACTAAAGTAGCATGGAGAATTTTTCAAAACCCTGATCACCTTTTAACCAAAATACTCAAAGCAGAGTACTTCAAGAAAGAGGAGTTTTTACACATTGAAAAAGAAAGGAGTAATACTTCATGGACATGGAAAGGGATATAACTTGGTCTTTATATTCTTCAACAACATTACAGTATGGAGGTCAATAATGGTAAGGGTACCAAAATTTGGATTGATAAATGGATTATATGAATGGATACCAAAGTGGAGCCACTTCATCCTTCACATCTGCAGTACGTTTTTGTCAGTGAACTGATCTTACCAGATTCTAAC
The DNA here is from genome assembly GCA_023529315.1 of Papaver bracteatum. Lineage (NCBI taxonomy): Eukaryota > Viridiplantae > Streptophyta > Magnoliopsida > Ranunculales > Papaveraceae > Papaver > Papaver bracteatum. The sequence goes on along the minus strand of JAJJWX010001102.1, from coordinate 15,466 downwards.
ACTTGGAATGTCTCTCTCCTCAATGTTCTATTCTCTCCAGTTATTGTTGACAAAATTAAATAGATGCAGCTTTCACCTGATGAACAGGATATTGTTAGATGGAACCCTTCAAAGGATGGATTCTTCTCAGTCAAGTTTGCCTACAATAAACTTACCGAGACTAGAGTTCAAAACCAAGTCGCTCTTAATGATGTTCCTACAACTGTCTAGAAAACACTCTGGAAAATGAAACTGCCTCATAGGGTTAAGCTTTTTATATGGAAGTGTCTGAAAAATATAGTTCCTACTAGAGTGAGACTTTCTCAGGCAATGCAAGACATTGAAACACACTATGAGATTTGTAAACAAGAAAATGAAACCCTCTTCAATATCCTCATCAGTTGTTCTCATGTTCAGGCAGTTTGGCGCTCTCTTAATATCAACATTGATCAGATCATTATTCACTGTCATGCTGTTAAAGAGTGGATTATTTCTTGGTTTCAAAACATTCAGAATACAGGAAAAGAAGACATTAATAACTGTAGAAAGTTGTTGATAGTAGGGAGCTGGATAATATGGAAGGAAAGGCGTGATTGTGTTTTTCAAGACAAAACACTCAACCCAATTCGTACTGCTGAAAGGATTCGGAATCAATTGCCCCTACTAAGAAAATTTCAACTGAAGTATCAGCTGACACTTTAATTCACATTTCTGCATCATCTGAGCATACTACTAACACTTATACTTGCCTGCAAGATATTTTAAATGAAGTGGTCAACCTTAAATTGTTTATAGACACTTCTTTTGATAAATACACTACTGATTGTGGTTCTGGTATTGTCTGTTATGATTATGCAGGAACTTTCGTTGGGTTCAAGGGATCATATGCAACTGGAATAACTGATGCAGAAGCAGGGGAGTGTAGAGCTGTTCTTGAAGGGATAAGATGGGCAAAGGCAATGGAATTAGACAACATTCACATCATATCAGATGCTTAGGCAATAGTTAACTCCATCAACAATATCTCTTTTTCAATAAGATGGGAGAATATGAAGATTATGCAAGTAATACAACATTTGCTTACCTCTTTCAACTTTACTAAAGTCTCTTATGTTAGTAGGAATTTTGATTCTTTGCAGATTCTATTTCTAAAATAGTTAGGAGAGATAAACTTCAAGTAGAAGAATTCAGTCAAGATATTACACATCTGCAAACAGTTTTATCCAGGCTTTTAGATCATGGTATTGATTAATAAAATTTCCCTTTTTATCTAAAAAAAAAACTGCCTATCATGAGTTTTGGTATATAATCTTTTCTGTAGAACAACTATAACATTTTTTTCTTCCTTTGAAATGGGATATATCCCTTTTTCTGAAAAACTGCAGCATATTAAAAGGAGAATAAATTCTCGAAGGAAATCTCATCCTTTACATGAAAAAGGAAAATAAAAGAGGAGATATGATCCTTCAAACGAAATTGCTTGTGCGAGGCTATTAGATTCTTGCAGGCCATGTCTGCGAATCTAGGATAGAGTTATGGGGCCATGCACGACTCATGTTCATGTCTTACTCGCTTCGTTTTGTTGGATGACTAGGACTGAACCCGTGCCATAATGGCACGGGCCATGACAATGGCAATAAGACTTCAGATATCTTCTTTTTTCCGGTAAATTTCTTTTTCCATGTTATTATTCAGATTCAGTCTTGATGTGAAATTTAAGTCCAGTCCACTGCCAACAGGGTTCTACTCGATTTTGTTGTTTTAGTCAATAACAGGTGCATTTGGTCAATCATATAACGTCATAAAAAGAACTGTTGGGAAAGTCACATTTTTTATAAATACATATATCTTGGAAGTTTCCGATGCCAGTGCTCTCTCAAGCAATCAATAAATTTGGTCTTATTCATGCGCATGCCATTATAATTTGAAACAACATTGTAGTTAAACAATGAAGACCTTCATATAAACCTTACATCAATCAAGAATACCTAGTTATCTACAATAAGCCATATGATCATATCTTCATTGATGGAACACAACATCCGCCCTTGTACCCTTTTCTTCCAAATACCATTGCTTTGTGGACATCTGTCACGACCAATACCATATGAAGTATAAACCCTTGTCATTGTCATATTTAGCCAATATAGATTCTTCATCATTTCGTATTCCTTAGTTCCGCGCAAAATAATATCTCATAACCCTCATCATTGTTACCATACAATAACATAAAAGATAAAACTTGGAAGATATCAGATACAAAGGTAAACACAAATTTGTATTTGGACTCAACTTTTTACACTGATAAAATGACACTACAAATCTTTATTACAAAATTACTGGCAAGATAAGAAAATAATTAAAGAAAAGTCAAAAATATCACATACAACAAAGCTTTTTAGGCTTACACACAGAAACCACCACATCTATGCTGATATCTTCTTACCAAGATGAGTTTTTGAGCTACCTGACCAAAGTATCTCTTCTCTATCACGATCATCATATATACCACATATCCTCCATAAAAAAAAATCTTTGTTACTGGATATTACAGTCAATATTAATACTTACATGGAGGAAAGCATTTTGTGAAGGCACTTGAGAGTTGAGACCAATAATTAATGGCATCCATACAGAACCAAAAAAGGAAAAAAATTTGTGATGGATCGAGCAAAGTTGTAGTAACTGCACTTCACAGGTTTAAAGTTTCTACTTCTAGGCTAATAAGGGGTTTGAATACTAACCCGGCACGAAAGCATTTGAATCTATGTAAACGTAATAATTATATGTTGACATCTTCAGTCAGTCGCCATATTTCAGGAGTACATCAAACCCATGAAAAACTAATCTCACAATATAGAGAAATAGTAGTATGGCAACCATTAGAGTAGTCTACGATTTTAACATAAAAGTTGAGAGAAGGGACAGATACCAATAATGCAATTTGATTAAGAGTATTCCAATTTCAATGAAATTCAAGGTATTTAACATGATTAGTAGAAACAATCAGGTACTTCACATCACATGTATTTTACAGTTCTCCATGGGCTCCATGCACAATTAAAGAAGTTGAAAGAAAGAAAGAAACATTATGAGAATCATGCTTCGGGTAAATCACATAGTATCTTGTAATTGCATAATGTTCACTGAATAATTAAGAAAACTACACCATTATCTTGTTTATTTAAACTACTACGATAACGGGTCAAAAGTATACCTCATAAGCATCAGCAGTATCAATATATCCAGGACCATGACCTCTGCATCAGCAATCATCAAAAAAATCACATAAAGCCTGCAACATTATTCATTAATGTGTTAAAACAAACCAAAAAAGTTCACCCATCAGAAACTTCGATGAAACAAGATGTATTACCTCTCTTGGTCTGCAAAAGCTTGTTGGTATGCAAGTTATAGAAAAGTTATCCACTAATCACTTCCACCATACTATTTGACCTCTCCCTGACAGTTTGTTGTGTACCAAACACAACTAATGCAACTGCGACCCAATATAAAGGTAGAAAAATCACGTCTTATGTTCCTATGACATCAAATCCCCATCCGATGTGTACGTCATAAAGTTGAATGATTGTCATGAGAATGAATATTGTGTATCTAGGGATTACTTTCCCACACGTCAAGCCAAGAATAACAATTTTCGCCCATTAACCGAAAGAATGTTATAAATATTCAACCTTTTATTATTAAAACGGATGATGAATAATTTTGAATTTACAATTTGCGGAACAATCGTCTTTACAATCCCTAATAACAAAAATAAAATCATTGTCAAGGAAAAAACTATTTCGAAATGCTTTCTACAAGTTTGCGGTGTTCTAAAACAATATACCACACCTGCAAAAAAATGTAATGGCTTTGTCACAACTCATATATGTACAGAATCATCCATGAGCAACCTAGTCTACTCTTCAACTCTTTGATGTATATGAGTATCATTTCTACTCCTTGTGAGGTAACTTAACTTCCTCACAAAAAATTGTATTTTTGTAACCTTGTCATTCAAATAGTCAAGCTAATAGCTCCAAAAAATGATCAAAAACCATGAGCAGCTAATTAGTAAAATGATTACCCTAAAAATATTGGTATGATTCATATTTTTGTTAATCAGTTAACAATTTAATATAAACAATACAATAAGAGTTAGTTGAGAGCTAAGAGAGAAGTATTTTTTCCATACATGTTAAACGTGTATCAATTTGGTATACGCATCTCTGCATCAAGTTCCCAGGGAACTATTTGACCTCCTATAATTTGGTTTGCATCTTTCCTATGCTTAAGCCAGTGTACAAACCCTGTTGTCTTATTAACAACAAGATACCTACAAAAAAAAAGTTCTTCACCTTAGCTAATAGCTAAAAAAACCAAAGTTTCATTGTAAAAATTATTATCCGGAGAAGACTATTTATCAATGCACAAAGTTTCATAACTTGCAAAACATGGATCAAGGGAAGATGGTAAACCCAACAAAATTTCTTGAAGAAAATATGCATTGTAGATATACTTGGGGTATCCATCCCGTAGACTATTTTCCCAATGTTAGAATTTTTGAACACGCCGAATCTCAGACCATGTATCAACATTGTCTACAATCCCCGCACTCATATTGGGATACACAAATGTATATATTCTCTATATTTAGTATTTTCATAGGTATAACATTTAGTGTTCATAGGCATCTGAAAGCAGATACGGGGTAAAATATGAAGAAACAGAGAAAGAGATAGTGAAAATGGGTTATCATTTCCATAGGAGAACCTCCTCTTTTATACACTTGGGTAACCTATTCTGCCTACTTTCAACTCACACAATTAGGGTTAGGAGAAAATATCTCTAACACTCACCAACTCACTAACACTCACCAACTCACTCTACAGTAGTTTAACTCTATAGTGTAACTGTACAGTGGCAGTATGACAAATTCATGACTCATTCCAACACTCCCCCTCAAGCAGGTGCGTAGATATCATGCATTCCTAGCTTGTCGAGGAAAGAGTTGAATGGTCGACTAGGAACTCCTTTAGTTAGCATATCTGCAATCTGGTCTTCGGTTCTTACAAACGGAGTGCTGATAATCCCAGCATTCAATTTCTCTTTAATGAAATGTCTGTCCACCTCCACATGCTTTGTTCTGTCATGCTGGACTGGATTGTGAGCAATGCTGATGGCAGCCTTGTTGTCGCAGTACAACCTCATAGGATCTTTAGGACTGAAACCAAGCTCTGTCAACAATATTCGTAACCACAATAGCTCACATATTCCATGAGCCATAGCCCTAAATTCCGCTTCTGCACTGGATCTAGCTACAACTGATTGCTTCTTGCTGCGCCAAGTTACTAGGTTCCCTCCCACAAATGAACAATATCCAGAGGTAGACCTACGATCAATTACGGAGCCTGCCCAATCTGCATCTGTGTATGCTTCAACCTTTGTGTGGTTATTCTGAGAAAATAAGAGTCCTTTTGCTGGTGCCGACTTTAGGTAGCGAAGTATTCTAGACACCGCATCCATATGTGTCTCTCTCGGAGCATGCATAAACTGACTTACAACGCTCACAGAGTATGCAATATCAGGACGAGTGTGAGAAAGATAAATCAATCTACCCACTAACCTCTGATATCTTTCTTTATCCACCGGAATACCATCGGTGTCTTCTCCAAGCTTCTGATTCGGTTCCACTGGTGTGTCAATAGGTTTGCAGCCTAGCATTCATGTCTCAGCTAGAAGGTCTAGGACATATTTCCTTTGAGAGATGTAAATGCCCCTTTTCGATCTTGCCACTTCAATTCCTAGGAAGTAGCACAATTCTCCAAGGTCTTTTATTTCAAATTCCTTGGCCAAGTAAGATTTTACCTTCCCCATTTCTACCACATCATCGCCTGTCATTATAATGTCATCCACATAGACAATAAGCATGGTCAGCTTTCCGTTCCTTGAACGTTTGAGGAATAAGGTGTGATATGCCTGACTTTGCCGAAATCCATATCTCCGCATACTTTGGGTAAACCGTCCAAACCACGCCCTTGGAGACTGCTTCAGACCGTATAAGGATTTCTTCAACTTACATACTTTCCCTTCATTAGTGGCTGTTTGAAATCCAGGAGGGATGTCCATATAGACTTCCTCTTCCAAATCACCATTAAGGAAAGCATTCTTCACATCGAACTGATGAAGTGTCCAGTCATTGTTTGCTGCTACGGATAACAAGACACGAATAGTGTTCATCTTAGCAACAGGAGCAAAGGTTTCTTGGTAGTCAATTCCATAAGTCTGAGTGTAGCCTTTAGCTACTAATCTTGCCTTATGTCTTTCAACTGCTCCATCGGACTTGTAATTCACAGTAAATACCCATTTGCAACCGACTGTCTTCTTCCCTTTTGGCAGTTTGACCACATCCCATGTGTCATTCTTATCTAGGGCTTCGATTTCTTCAATTGTAGCTACCTTCCACTTCGGATCAGCAAGAGCATCTTCAATCCTTGTAGGTATACTCACAGATGATAATTGGTTCGCAAACGCAACATAAGTAGGAGACAGCCGATGAGAAGACACAAAGTTAGAAATAGGGTGGTCAGTAGAAAAACCATATCGAGTTGGAGGATTGCGAGTACGAGTAGGATATCTAGAAGAACTCGGGTTTTCTTCTTCCACCACATTGGTAGACTCATCAACTGAAATTTCATTCTCGTCAGTACTCAAAGTAGTTTCAATCTGAGGTTCTAGTTCAGAATTACCTGTCACCGGAGTAGACAATTGACGAGGCTGAGAGAGAGGGGCTTTGTCTCTTCGTTTGTACACTTGAAGTTGAAGAAGTGAAGGCGCCGTTGGTGGAGTAGTCTCACTTTGTTGAAGTAGTGAAGACGCCGTTGGTGGAGTCGTCTCAGCTTCCTTATTTATGTTAGGTGCAGAGCATAGGTCATACCATAAATCATACCCATACTGATCTTCACCAATTCTACTCTCCCCCTGAAGAGAAGTCTCAACTCTCGAGAAGTAAGGGGTATCTTCACTAAAGGTTACATCCATAGACACAAAAACTTTACCAGTGAGAGGGTGACAACACTTGTAACCCTTTTGGGTAGATGAGGGTCCTAAGTAAATGCATTTAAGAGCCCTAGGATCTAGTTTATCTCTGCCCTGTTTGTGAACATGAACATAACAAGCACATCCAAACACCTTTGGTGGAACCCGTACAGGAGGTTGAAATGAAGTACCATCGGAAAGTGCCTCAAGTGGTGTTTGAAAATCAAGAGGCCGAGAGGGCATCTTGTTAATCAAATGTGTTGCCGTAAGAATAGCATCGCCCCAATACATTTTTGGCACATTCATACAAAACAATAAGCATCTAGTAACTTCTAGCAAATGACGATTCTTACGTTCAGCGACTCCGTTTTGTTGAGGGGTATCGGTACACGTGGTTTGGTGAACTATTCCTTGATCTAAGAAATAAGATGATAATCCGTGGTTTAGGTACTCACCACCACGATCAGATCTTAACACTTGAATCCTCTTGTTGAATTGAGTTAGGATAAACTTATGAAATATTTTGAAGACAGAGTAGACTTCACTTTTGTCCTTCAATAAGTATACCCATGAGACTCTAGAGTAGTCATCAATGAAAGTGACAAACCACCGTGCACCAGAAGGACTAATGACACGTGAAGGACCCCAAACATCACTATGTATAATTGCAAAAGGAGATAAGCTTTTATTTATACTTAAAGGATATGGGACACGCTGATGTTTAGATAACTCACACACTTCACAGTGGAGTTTCGAAATATCTAGCGCAGAAAATAACTTCGGAAATAACTTTTTTAAGTACCCAAAAGAAGGATGTCCCAATCGTTTGTGCCATAGCCGGATTTGCTCTTCTACCTTAGATATGCTTGTTGAGTTGTAAGCCCTTGTACTGTCATCTTGTGTTTCCCCTTGCAAGTCCAAGTAGTAAAGGCCCCCTCTCTCTTTACCAAGTCCAATCGTCGCTCCTGTGAGTAGGTCCTGAAATACACAATGTGAGTCAAAAAAAGGTAACACTGCACTTTAACGCTTTGGTTATTTGGCTGATAGAGAGCAGGCTAGAAGACAAATTCGGAACATGTAACACAGTAGATAAAGACATAGATTTGGTTATCGGTATTTGTCCTTCACCCGAGACAATTGTTGGAGATCCATCTGCTGTCAAGATACAAGGTTTACTAGGACTTGTACTATAAGTAGAGAAAAGATTTGTGACGGTGGACATGTGGTCAGTTGCTCCACTATCGATAATCCAAGACCCTTTAGATTTATCGCATGTAGTGTTCAGTGCCCTACCGCAATTCTCTGTGTTACCTGGTTGAGCTAAGGAAGTAGACCCAGCAGCATTTTCCTTGGACGATAGCATCCGCGCACATTCTTTAATCATCCGTTCCAGCTGGTCTTGAGATGAATGAGAATAGCCACTCGCTGCTGATGTAGGTTGATGTTCCAGCTCATCCGTGGTGGTATATGCCCTCGAACCACTGATACGACCTCCTCTTCTTCCTTCACTACTGCCACTCGAGTTTCCCCCTCTTCTAATGTTGTTCTGCCATTGCGGACGACCATTGAGCTTGTAACAAGTTTCCCTGGTATGTCTACGCTTGTGACAATAATCACAGTACAATGAGTCTTTCTCATCAGATTTTTGGTTGTTTTCGCGTGTTGATGTTGGCGGAGTAATCACATTCAAGGCTGAACTTTCCTGTGGCATTGGAGGTATCATAGCTGCTCGACGAAGTTCTTCCGATCTAACTGTGCCATATACTTCTCGTAGGTTTGGCAATGGATTTTTTCCCAACACTTGGATTCTGATTGGATCAAAAAACTGAGTCAAGCCCAGCAAGGAACTCAATAATTCTCCCTTTTTCAATTCTTTTCTGCAATGTTGTGGTATCAGCTGCACACACCATGTCTAAGGGCTGTAGGGAATCAAGTTCTTGCCATATAGTTTGAAGTGCATTGAAGTAGACGGATAGAGGTCTGTTTTTCTGGCGAGTCTCGATTACCCGACGATTCAATTCATAGATTTGTGTCGCATCACCGCTCGCGACATAGATCTGCGTGACTGCCTCCCACACTTCTTTTGCTGTGGTTAAGCGCATACAGCTGCTCTGGATATCGGGAGTCATTGAATCTATCAACAAGCTCATTATCATGGCATTCTCTTGAATCCATGTATCATATGTAGGGTCTGCTTCCTTTGGACAAGCTTTACTTCCAGTCAGGTACGCAAGTTTTCCTTTACCCGTAATGTAAAGTTTCACGCAGTGAGACCAAACAAGGTAATTTGTACCATCAAGTTTACAAGATATATTTCTGCTCATAGTATTATTGTGAGAAGTATCTAGAGATGTAGAACTAATAGCCTGAGAGGAAACAATTTTCTCAGGGGTTTTATCCATTAAATCTGCCTTCAACTCAACAGATAATAAAGAGAGAAAAAAATAAGAACAACTTTCAAATAAGGAACCACAACTTTCAAATGGAGAAACCTACTTACTGACCAGCCACAGGTTCTTCAAGAACAGCTTATGAATCTAACTTTCAAGTCTGATTTCAGATTGAAGCTATAGTAGATTGAAGCTATAAAGGGGATCTAGGTTAGGTTTTCTCTTCTCTGCCTCCTTTGCTCTGATACCATGAAGAAACAGAGAAAGAGATAGTGAAAATGGGTTATCATTTCCATAGGAGAACCTCCTCTTTTATACACTTGGGTAACCTATTCTGCCTACTTTCAACTCACACAATTAGGGTTAGGAGAAAATATCTCTAACACTCACCAACTCACTAACACTCACCAACTCACTCTACAGTAGTTTAACTCTATAGTGTAACTGTACAGTGGCAGTATGACTCATTCATGACTCATTCCAACAAAATATAGATAAATGCAAAATGAAAGAAAAAAAAACATCATAAATGAGAATTGAAAAATGAACATAGATTCTAGATTTATTATAAGTCACCAGTAGCATAAGCATCAGTTTCGGATTTAAGGTCATAAACAATAAAAACAAAAATTCAAGCTTTAAAGATATACCAATCACCACTTTTAAGGTGTCTGCTCATAGTAGGAACCTCAAAAACAGGTGTGATATTCATTTCTTTACATCTTTTTTGTTTGATTTAGCGGCGGACAACTAAACTTAGTATCACTATGACAGACCAACCACCCCCACGAAATAGCTTTTCAATGATTGAACTAATAATATACTTTTATGTGTATAATTTTATATCAAAGGCAGAATTATAGTGTGCTAATACATGTACTTCAAGACATATTTACTGCGAGAAGCCTTATTCTAAAGTTATGCAACTACTCTACATATATTTACTTTTAGAAATTAGGTTGATCATGGATATAAAATGCCAATCCAAATTTAAAATTAAGATATTTTTTTTTCAAGAACTATAATTATCTAAGTAACTTTTTGTTTACGTAATGTATACTTACTGAGGAGAGGTATACCCTCCTCATAGGATCTGATAGTGACTGCAAAGTCTAACTCACCCCACGCCCAACAAATTTCCATCTCATAATGCTATTTGTTCTTCGCACAGTTTTATGATCACCAATTCGCCGTGATAAAATTTGTAATGAATCACTATGATTAGTTTATTTTCAACTGGCCTCCTCTTTCTGTTAAAGCACTTCACCTTTCTCCCGAATCTATTCCGACCTGTGACGGAATATCAATGCCTATCTATTCCGATCTGTAACGAACACCCAGAGGATGGTAAAAATGATGTAGCATGAATAACTTATCAACAACTGAAATACATGGAGATGATCAATTGAGCATAGTAACAATTCATAATGGTTAATTGTTCACCCGATCAGTGGAAAAATCATTGGCATCTCACTTTACCGATTCAAATAGATCAAACTTACTCATTTCCTATTAACATGGGCCCAACAACGCATAAAATGAAAATAGGGTTCATAGGTAAATATTAAAAGTTATACGTATGACTTATCAATAGTTATTAAAAAAAAAAAAAAAAAAAAAACCAAATCAGGGATTCATAGAATGGAAAGAGGCACAAATTACTGAACTACATACCCAGGACTAAATGAGATAACCACAAACATAGTTTTTTTTTCAATATTTTTCCAACAAAAGAATATGAAAATTATTCTGGATTTGACAATGAGCCTTCAAAACCCCATTAGAGACTGCTCAAAGATTAGAAAAAACCCATTTTAGAGAAATTTTTAGTGAACCCTAAAATCAAACTTTTTGAGGTTTAAAGTTATAAGTAAAATCAAGTTTTAACAAAATTAACTGAAACTAAAAAACGAATCTTGATAAAAACTAATTGAAGATGAACGTAATTTTAGTGCATTTAAACAGTTCTTTCCCTTTTATTAAAGAAAATCCAAAGAGAGTACCGATCAAAAAAATTAAATTCAAACAATTAAGCATAAAGAGATTTACATAGCCATTTAAGACCTAGAGAGAGAGATCACAGAAGATTACCTTTCTGCTACTATTCTTCTGATCTTCGCCTACTACTACTACTTAGATTAGGGATCGAACCTGGAGGTTAATGGATGAAGATGAATTGAAAGGTAAGAAATAATGAATGATCTACCAAATCAAAAGTGAAGGTGTTTCTACAATCCATAAGGTGATCTCCCGAGTCATTAAAGAAGATGGGAGAAGACGCAAAGTATTCTTTGGCTACGAAAAGTGCGGAGATGAAACATCAGCTAAGCCACGCGTGCGAGCTGACTCGAGATCATGCCTAAAGATCACCTCTCAACCGTAGATTTATCTTTTTGATCAGCTAAGCCATACGTGCGAGATGTAAGGGGTGGTTAGAGGAACCACAACCCTTGATTTATCTTTGTCTGGACAAATCCTGACCACTACTAACAAAGGCAAACTTATCCAAACCTTGTTTTATACTAATGACATGTATCAAGATTATTTAAATGAGAAGATACTAAAGATTAACTGCGTATATAAACCAATGCAAACAATCAGTATTACTACATTTACATATACAAATTCTATGCGGAGAAGGTATTTGACATGCAACATTGAGGATTACTTTGAATAATAAATATTGCAAATCATTGTTAAACTAAACTAGCAATATCATTTATCATTCCCATCCAACCTAATAGCACTAAATCCACTCTTTATTAAAAATGAACAACCGTCTTCGAACCTACGGAGAAAACTCGAAACTAATCAGGAAGCTTCAACATTACAAACTCATCCATCTCACACAACACCGCCATCCATTTCGCTTTCTCTATGTTAAACATAATTTCTTTACACCTAAACTCGTACCAAAAACTGTTACCTTGGAGTCTAAGCAAGTGGGAATTATATAATTGACCCTTGTTTTGATGGGCTTCAGAAATACCCTTATCATGCAATAAAAATACCCCTCTCCATCTAAGCCCATCAGGGGTCCATTAATTTTTTTGCTTCTTCCAAATTTACCCCTATGTACTAATAAGATTTTTAAAGAATCGTTTCTTTATTTTCATTTTCAAATCTAAACTCTCTCTGCTGCTCTCCCGAAAACCACCGCCAACATCACCGTCGTCCTAGACCACCACCTCTTATACTTCCACCAAATTAATCTACCACCACCTCTTAAATCTATTGATGAATGATTAGGAATCTAGTTCCAAAAATTGAGATCTCGATTATCAGAAACATATTCATTTGGATTTCAACTGGACTTTGCTTGAAGAATCTAAAATTGGTGATAACAATATTAGTTCGTAAAGAGTTTCTGCGTCGATCGGGAAGATTCAATCATCAAAATCGAAGAAAAAGATAAGTTTTATGTCTTTCGATTATAAATATTTGCATTTATTAATTGAAGTTTGGTTGCTACTTCGTTTTTGTTCATGGATCTATGGATACAAATGGAGTTGCTTCAAGAAGAAATTAAGAGATGAATGACTAAATGTTTCCGATCGGTATTGATTATTGAATTACCATATTCAGTGACCGAAAATCTTTTAATGACCTTATATTGTGTGTGTATGGGCCTTTCTTATTTGGTATATTTTCCCCCGTCTAATTGATTAAGATTTGATCATAACAAAATTTGATTTGGTGCTATGATTATAAAAATTCTTCATCCTGAATTTTCAATGGCATGACAAACTCTGTTTACCTAGAGAATATGAGCACTATTTCTCTATGAATGTTATCATTAATCGCTTTGAATTAATTTTACTTTTTTTGGGGTTTTTTATGTATCATATTTTGTTAAGTAAGATTTCATGAGATTGGTTTCATGACTGTTAAATTTCCTTGTAAGAATTGTAACTTGCATGTTAGACTCAATCTACCTGAAACCCAACTGTGGGTTTGCTGTTTCATTGGGTATTATAGTATCTTCATGACTTAATTCATTTGCATTCATGTATTCACACACCTCAATTAATATGTATGTGACATGAATATGTATTAGTAATAGCACATGATATGTATCTAGTAATTACACTGGCTTCAAAAGTAATTACACTAGTTATGTGTTTGGCATGTTATGCAGCAGTAGACACCATTTCGTGTTATTATGCGCCTTACACTGGCCTATAATTTTAAATGAATGTATTTAAAATTCATATTGATATTTGCTTTGAATTTTTTGCCAGCGAGAACAATACAGGCAGTGGTGCAGCTGTTTGAGAATGTGTTGGATCTGTTCTAAGATGATCCTTCAATTCAATGTATGTAAGTGTTGTTTCCATTTCTTAGTCACCATGTTTTCCATTGGCATTATATTGGTCATAGTTGTATTTATGGTGTTTTTTCTTTAAGCTGCTACTTTGTTAGTTGAATTATTTTCCACTTCTTTTAGTTATACTCTCTTGATTCATTTTCTTAATTCGTAATTCTATTTGCTTGAATAGTGTGAAATTGAACTCTAAATTTAACAATAGAAATTGATCTTAGTGTAAGAAGTCAACAACAAATATTTGTGTATCAACAATAGAAATTGACCTTAGTTTAGGAAGTCAACAACCAATGTTTTTGTATCAACAATGGAAAAATGGAATCAACAACCAATATTTGTGTATCAATAATAGAAATTGATCTTAGTGTAAGGAGTCAACAACAAATATTTGTGTATCAACAATAGAAATTGACCTTAGTTTAGGGAGTCAACAACCAATGTTTGTATATCAACATTGGAAAAATGGAATCAACAACCAATTTTGTGTATCAACAATAGAAATTGATCTTAGTGTAAGGAGTCAACAACAAATATTTGTGTACAAACAATAGAACTTGATCTTAGATTAGGGAGTCAACAACCAATGTTTGTGTATCAACAATAGAAAAATGGAATCAACAACCAATATTTGTGTATCAACAATAGAAATTGATCTTAGTTTAGGAAGTCAACAACCAGTGTTTGTGTATCAACAATAGAAAAATGGAATCAACAACCAAATTTGACAAATATTTTTGAACTTTTGATTTTTTGGATCAACTTCAGTTGTTGACACCTAATATTGACGGCGGCGGTTGTATTTAGTAAGTGGTGGTGGTGGAGTGGTGGTGGTGGTGGTGAAATGAAATAATAGAAAAATCTATTTTTTAATGGATAAGATTTTTAAATGGAAAATAATATTGTAAGTGAGGGTATTAAGGTAATCTACTTTTTAATGGATAAAGTATTTAAATAATAAGAATATTTATATTGTTGTATAATATAAGGGTATATTTATTGGGTATCAAAACTAAGGGTATTTAATAAATTTACCCGCTAAGCAATGCCAACCGCACAAATGAGGAATTATAAGCACGTATTAAAATTAGTCTGACTATTTAGTGTTTACTGTTTACATGGTAAATCTGAACTGACAGTCATAACCGACATATGAAGGCTAACGAAGTAAGAACGCGTTAAAAAAACGGCCAAATTAACATCAATATATTCAATGATGTTACGCGGGTCCATCTAAAATCATAAATGGGAACAAAAGAAACTCGCTTGTCACCGATCGTTCTACACCTACAAGAGGGAGAACCAGGATGAAATCATAAATCTATTTTGGGAAACAAGTTTGGTCTTACGCAAAAGCCATTTGTTATGAGCCCCAGCTTTAACTTCCCATGTATTTTCACTCCGTCAACTAAAATAATTCCATCACTTCCTGGAAGGTACCGAAGAAGCTACAGTAAAACTTCTTTATAAGCGGTTTCAACTCATATACGTCAGACACAATACATTCTATGTAACAAAAGCTTTATCGATTATATATCACACATCAAAATAAACAGTAACCTTTTTTTTCCTAACTGCATTGCTTCTTCTTCTTTGTCATACTGTTTCTATACATTGATCATCTTCTCCCTCTAGAGATTACTGTTCATAACTTTAAGAAACACCAATGCCAGTTACTTATCCTTCTTCTTCTTTGTGATCACGCAAATCACGTAGGCATCAACGTGTCCACAAC